>JARFIX010000015.1:7317695-9756927 GCA_036346125.1 Lycocerus yunnanus
AATACTGCCTAATAAACAGCGCCTTAAATTCCTCAAATCTTTCAAACTTATCCTCTATCAAGGCGAACCATGTCTCCGTCTCTCCCCTCAAACTGTTCCTTATTATATTTTTAACCCTATCGCTGTCTTTGATTTTACTTAACCTCCTGCTTATGCTATTTAAATATACCATTGGATTTAATCTATTGTCCCCGTAATATTTTAATCCACTGTCTCCCTCATCTTTATTGAATAACTGCACTAACTCACCCATATCAAAAGCTACTCTTTCTTCCTTTCTATCTACTTTTTCCCTTAGTTCCATTATTTCCCTATCTTTCCTTTCTTTGACCCCCGTAATTCTTTCCCCTAATTTAGTTTCAACTTTTCTATTATGTTTTCTACTTCTGTAAACTTTTTACTCACATGTCTTTGTGTTTCGTTCACTTTGTTGTCAACCCCTCGTATTTCTTCTAGAAGCTCTCCCCTATTTTCCCTGATTTCTTCCTTTATTTCTCCTTCCAAGTTTCCTATTTTCCGAGTCAGGTTATCTTGCTCCTGTACGACCTCCTCTAGCTTATTCCCTAAATGTCCCATATTGACTTCCATGCCTTTCATATTTACATTTACTTTTTCTATCTCCCCTGTTAACTTATTTTCAATATTATCTAATTTATCTCATATCCGACCTTAATTCATCACTTTGTTTTACTAATTTACTTTCCATCTGTCCCATATTTGATTTGAATTCATCACTTTGTTTACCCAATTTGAATTTATTTGTCCCATATCCGACCTTAACTCATCCTTTTGCTTTCCCATGTCATCACTTATTTTTCCCAATTCTGCTTTTATTATCATAAACATTTTCATCATTTCGTCCGAGCCTTGTGTCATGACTGATTCTACCTTATTCCCTTTTTTACTTTCTACCTCCGTCTCCGAAAATGTCTCTTCTTCCCCTAAACTACCTTCTAGATCTAAATCTCTCTCAACGTTTTCTAATAAGCTCTCCTCTTCCCCTTCTATCACAATCCCTTTACTCCTAGTATTCATTTTTAAAAATTTCTAAATTACCTGACAAGTTTACTTTAATTTTAAATTTCTATGAGTCGTGAGTTCTCGATTGGTTTGCCAGTATTTACTTGGCAAGATCGAGCCTTAAGTTGGGCGCCAAATTTGTAATATCTGCCTCGACGTAATTTTATTGATATTTGTAAAATAAACGAACCTGAATTGCATGCAAAATTGCCAACGGTAGATGAAATGCCACCTGTGATGTACCTACTTTTGCTGCTTCTTTATCTGCAATCTTGAAAAGAAAACTTCGCTTCTGCTACTGTGAATAAACTGTTTTGAATTTTAAATAAACACCCGCAAAAACTTGGCCTTTTATAATGAAATCTGTATTAATTTAAATATAATTTTTACAAAAATGACTAAAGATGTCACCAAAGTAGCTTCTTTCTTTATTAATCTTTTGTGTAATGATGTGTTCGTGTTAGGAATTATACTAAGAAAACAAGTGGCCATTTAAATTAAAAATTACTTAAAACTAATTAAACTAAAGCGTTGTAAATCGTTCATGTTATACGTTTTCAAATTAAAGAAATAACAAACCGGTGTACGATCAGCTGATTAGCAGGTCATTGCTTCCTCTTCAATACGCAGTGGTTCCAAACATGTAATCTTGTTGGACATCGTCATCAACATTCTCACAGGTAAATACGAAATTTTTCTTTAATAACTTTTTCTCCGGTGCACTTTCTTTAAATCACTTTTTTGTTACATAAAAATCTATAGCGTCACTAGTAGTTGCATGTTGTATGTCGACAAAATTATTTTATAATTTATTGTTCATTTTGAAATTTTTTTAGGAACGAAATTTTCACGTCCTATCTGGGCAAGTGAAAATTGTCGACTGATCGTATTTTTCGCATCGCGAAGCCTATTAAATTGAGGATTTCTACTTTATAACTGGGTTTTTCCAACAAAACTCGATTCCAATTGGCTGAAAATTCTTATCAAACGGATCCTTTGAAACTTTCACGAAAATTAAAGACTACTAAGCAGTTCCACACAAAATTGTTAGAAAAAATTTCCCAAATTCACTGGTCGTTCCACAATCATCTGTCAAAGTACGAATTCTTTCTTTTGCACTCCATGTTTATTTCCCCACACTTTCCTATCATAACCACTTGCGTAACACTTAGTTTTTTAAATTTCCCCATCTTACAATACTAATCTCACTTAAATCCTTATCCTATTAACAAAATTATTACTAAAATTAACATTTTGACATTTCTGCAGGTAACAGTTTCACATTTTCAATGTAGAAGACTCAATTTTGCATCTACCATCCTCACTTGTATAGCAAATCGTTCTACAAATTAATCCTCAACTTTTGGTATGCCTTATGATGTAATTACAATTTTTATGTTATCTAAATCTCTCTTTTAGATTTTCCGAAGGATGAAATTTTCTTTGCTCATTTTAGCTTTATTTGAAACTTTTGGATTTTGGATTCACTTACAATAGTGCCAAGAAATGCGGACGCTGCTATTGGATATGCAAAACAATTCCAACTTTTATCTGTGCTACCCGTAGGAAGATTTTAATTTTAGAATGCTAACTGCTCTGGCCAGCTTATGAAATGAAATTTTGTGTTCAAAATGGCTCCAATGGTATGCCATGAACCTTCTATAAATGCTACATGCCAAAATTAACAACCCGTTCCAACAAAAGTTCCATCCGAGGTTACACTTCATCTATCGAAGCTGCGGTTTTTAATCGGAAGATGCAATTTACTTTATTAAGGTTATTTATCTTAGTTTTTAAGTTGATAACATGACAGTACATACAAGTGATTTAATACATAATAATTTTTATTCCAAAGAATTTTTTACCAAAATATTTAAAATGTTTTACTTCAAAATGATGATTACCTATGTAAACTAAAACCTCCAGTGCTTAATAGCAACATAGAAAAACTGTATTTAAATAAATCTTATAAATCAGAACAACGAAATTTATGCTCTTACAACATATAGAAACACTAGAGTGATTGCTTGATAAATAGTGGTCTCTTTGTTCGATTATGAAAAAAATTATAAACATAATTTGTGTTTTCAGTTTTTCTATTTATACAACCTCAATTTTCAATAAAATTAAAAAATCTACTTGCAATATTCGATTTTTGCAAATTTTTTTGTTGGTATAAATTGCAACGCCCTCTGTGATTATCCGAACACAAAAAATAGAGAAGATTCTTAAACGAAATTAATGTGGCTATTGTTGAGCGTCCCGTTTTTAAATTTAAAGTTTAAAAAAAATTTGAATTTTGTTAATTCTGTAACTAGAATTTACATTTTTTCCCTAAGTGCTGGTACGAACTTTAGAGCGTAGAATTTCATATTTTAAATTTTATTTTCATATTGCTGGTGGGGTGATTAGATTTACATTTTCTGCGTTACACTCGTGCAAGCCAGTTTATAATTTAATTTTACCTTTGTCATTAAGAATTTTATTAATCGCCTAAGAAGGGGGTAGATTGTTTTTACTTATATTTTTTAGCGATCTTCCGGGGGTTATATTGTTGAACCCACAATGTGGATTAGACCTGAGTCGTTTTCTTTTTGTTATCTTGGTTGGTCAACAGATCCAGATGGTGGAAGTCGATCGTTATTTTTATGGATAAGGGGTGCTTCAATTCTGGATTTTTGGTTGTCCGTGGAGGCTTTGCTGTGAGCTCTTGCAGTGCAATAGGTCGCGGCCATCGTTGTTTTGACGGAGTATTTTTAGACAATTACACAATTTTTCCGCTGGGCCGATTATGTCATGGATTGGAGCTACCAATTTTCTTTTGGGTACCGAAGTGTGTTCATCATCTACTTCCAGAGGGAACCGACACTGGATTTGACCGTCGCCATATTTTTGTTTGATAAATGTTCAAGGCTGCGTGTGATAACTAATTGCCCTGCGTTCATTGATTTTGATTAATAAGACCGATTACAGGTATTTCTAATTTGTTTAATAAGATTTTGTGCGTTCTTTGGTTTTAGAATCTACATTTAGGTAACGTGCAGTCCATGCAACAAACAGAAATATACCGAAGTTAGAAGGATCTCGAGTACAAAGGATATTTTTGATGAGTTAATACGGTAACTTGTGCAGAACTGGGTGAGTTTTGAAACCTTATATGATCGTACATGCTTGTTATTCAATGATGAAATCCTGTAGTGATTTTAGTGTCAACTGTTATTGTTTAGTGAACGGGCAGTTCTCTGTTACATTGCAGTGCGTTTTAAGTATTTGTTTTCTCCCTCAGGGAATTCAAACTATATTTTTAGTTTTGATTGCTTTTCCATCCTCAATGGAAAGCAACATTGTTTGTTAAATTTTGTGAATACCAGTAATAGCCAGATTATTTAACTTCCTATGCTTTATGTTTTGTGGTCTCATATTCTGATAACTACACACGCTATCTATTTTTGGGAAAATAGATCTTGTGTTTATTATTTGTTTTCTAGAATAGTATGGATTCACGGCCCTCACATACCGACGGAATCTAGCCAATGCAAGGGCAAGGAGCAAAGGTATTTTTTTAAACAGAGAACCCACCTTTTAGTTTAACATTTTTCTCCCGGTCTACTTATTGGTTGGAAAAGAGGGAAAATTGTTATGAATTTCAATTTTCCATAAAAAAATGGCAAATTTTTTTTTTCTCAAAAAGTTTTTGAAGAGTTTTTGAAAAGGGACGGCCATTGGCCTGAGTGTTAGCGTCATGAACTGCTAATGTAAGGTACCCCGGTTCAAATCCGGGTAAAGATGACTTTGCCATGCCGTCTCCGTGGTTAGGAAGGCACGTAAAGACGGTGGTCCTCCTATGTTGATAAATTGCTACTTCAGATGTAAAACAAGTAATACTCACAGTACTAGCAGAGGCTTCGAATATCGCTGATGCTGCTGTTAAAATAAAACAGGACTTGTCCTAATTAAAGTTAAAGAAGAAGAAGAAGTTTTTGAAAATTGGAAAATTTCGTACTCTTAACGACAAAATAATTTCATGATTAGCCTATGAGGAATGATTTACGTCAGTTAAAAATGTAGATTTGACATAAACGTACTTCATTTTTTAGAATTATTTTTATTAGCTCCATCTTCTACTTTTCTTTGTAATTTTTCTAATATTTCTGTAGACGCGCAGTTAAAAAGGTAATCAAAGAAATATTAGGATGTATGGCATTAAATTGAAAAAATTTACTTACGAAATGATTAATATTGACCCAAATGACACATTTATATTTGAGATACATATTTCAGATTAAAAGCACAAATGTGGTCTATCAAAACTTTAGTATCATCAGAAAATACTACTAGCAGACGACAAAACGCATATTTTGTGATTTATGCAAAAATCTGCCAATCAAGGTCTTCTCCTTTTGTTGTCAGTTTTATTTTTCAGATAAATCCGCATTTATGGTAAGCAATGCACGTATTGTGAAAAGCATTCGACAATGTTCTGACAAAAACTTGAGTATTTGTTATCATACAAGAATGATAAACTAAAAAAATTAATATTTGGGCTAGGCTTTTCCAAAACTTCTTATTTTGCATAATGCCACTATTTTCTGTGGATCTATGAATTAAAATTTATAAAAAAGCTGCTAAAGTGAGCTGCAATAATTATTGCCGAATTAAAAATCAATAAGCAGTTTAAAGTAAGAAATAAAATATTTTTTATCAGAAGAAGGGTTATTTAAGAAAATGTAAGTTTAAGCTTAAATTTTGCAATAAAAATACGGCTACTCCTTTTAAAAATACAAAATAAGAATTTAATATTTTTCAATAAAAATCTACGAAAAAAACTGTAATATTATTAGATGTACAACAATTGGACACAAATGAAACATGGAGAGACATTCTTTTAAAGTAAAAATTTTGAACTCGATTAATAAAAAAACTTTATTAAAAACATTTTAAAAAACTAAAACGTAAGCTCTAAAATTTAACATTTGATTGATTTAAAATTATAACATGGTACAATTTGGGAATAGAAATATTAATTTTCTAAGTACTTTCGGTTTATTATTGAGAACGAAGACAATTTCAATCAAACTTACATTTTCCGAATTTAATTAATAAAAACCATAAAAAAACTTAAAAATTAAATTGTATATTTGTGTTAATTCAAAATAGATTTTCTTCGAGTTAACAACAGCAACATTTAAAATTAGATAAAACTGGAATAGTGATGAGTTGTGGGAAATTCGTCAGCATTATAAAAAATAATTACGTTTACTATAAGACTATTAGTTCATGGCGTCCAAGTTTAATACAGAATCAATCATTAAAAGAAATTAGACCATAGCAATACATACTATATTTAGATCTGATTTTACGTTTGTTAAATGAAGTTTTGTTTGGCTAATTTGTTTATAATGTCGCATTTTTGAGCACTTTACTCAGGGCGCCATCCGGTTCACAATTGAAATTACAACGTCCATTCAAGAAGTGTACTATTCAATTGTACGATTATCCTGTAGATACTGTGTTAAATATATAGATAATATATAAAAGAAAATTGATTTTGACTTGTATTTTTTATGACTTCAAGTCGACTTATTTAGACGTACACAATATCGCATTTGTGACTTGATAGAAACATATAAAATCAAAAAGAAATAAGTATGAGAATTCTTAATTAAAAATTTCCCGGACTAAACAGTCTGAACTACAGCTCCGAAAGAGCGTCAATTGAAGTACATAATAAGGACATTATTATGTTTGAAAATTTAAAATGTAGTCAAAGTACTAGTCAAAGCTAAAAAATTTAATAAAATTTGAGATTATTTTTGTAGTAAATAGGTACTTAAATTTTTAACTCGCTCTCCATTTTCTCAATTTAATAAACATAGCACCGCGCTTTTTCTTACAATTTTTAAACGACTTGCCAAATGACACGTGTTTATAAGTTTTGAGCATCGCGCCAAGCAAAATGTATTTATTTAGTTTATTTACAAAATAAAAATTAGTTTAAACATTGACAAAACTGAAAATGTAGAAACACAAATAATTACGAGAAAAATTTGTAGCAGACATAATATAAACTCAAATAAAGTCAATATAAAATTACAGTATAAATAGCTTTAAAGAGAAGCAACTTTAAGTTTAATGCTCATGCTATAAGTTTGCTCCTTTGGAAAAGTAAATTTTAAAAATAGCTTTGTCGTTTCACTCCAGTTTGTTCGTAGAAGTATTAGTAAACGCATTTCGCTTAGTGAAAAAAATATAATAAAGCGAGAAAACAGTCTAAAATGAAAAAGAACTGAAAGAATACTCGAATTAGATCTGCGAATTTTCGCATCGTCGAACAGATTGATACGGCCACACCGTCCGCTATGACAGTTGGTGATTCCGCACTAATACCCAAGTTGAAGCATTTTCATTGCTGTAGGTTATTGATTGGATATCGCAAAGACAGCCACATTAATCTGGTTTTCCTGTTTTGATCACCCTTTGCATCCCTACTTCTGTCTTCAATATCTCTTAAAATTTATTGCAAAATCCAATAACGGAATTCTTTTCTGGTGTTTTACGTTGCAGCGATTATATATTTGGCAGTTAACTGACAGGCTATAATATAGAAATTTATTTAGAAAATGTAAAACGAATTTTATTAATGAAGCATCGAGGAATACATTGTTTAAAATATTGCAAAAGTAGGTAGGTAGTGACGCCCACGTTGAAATTTAAAATTTTATTGTACGAGTAAAAAATATTAAGTTAAAAACAATTTGAGGATAAACAAACTGGAAGAGATTTATATATTTAAAAACTTTTAGATGCTTCAATTTTCAAATATTAGCCAGAGGGATCAAAGTAAATGTTAACATTGATTATGTTTAAAAAGCGCAACTAAAAGGATACAGTTTTGAAATATTGCGCATTTATGAGAGAAAATCTGTAAATTCGATTGTTGTAGCTGGACAAATGCAAAGCAACTTTGAGTAACTTGTTAATATTTGACAAATGGTACATTTACGTCATTATAATGTATGTATACAACTGAAAATAAGAGCTGAAAAATTTAGAAGACTGTAAATTCAATTTAATTTATTATTTAAACTAAAAAGCATGTTAAAAATAAAACTTAATAACTTCAAGTTAAGTGAATTTTTAATTGAATTTATATAATTTTTTTCCTTTGACGGAAATTTTTTAGTCTGTGATGTAGATGATCAGGTATATTTAGAATTTTTTTATTCTAATTAGAGAGACCTAAACCGATAATGGATTTTAAGAATTAATAATAAATTAATAAATAATAGTTTTCCATCCAGAACTCACGTGGATAATGGAATTGATAAATTTCAACTTAAAAAACCTTTCATTCAAATTAATATTAACAGTTTGCAAAATAATATCAAGTAAAATTTTAGAAAAAGTAAAAAAAATTGATTCATTGACATTTTATTAAAAATTCATATTTCTTCCATACTTTAATCTTTAAAATCAATTACTATTAGTCCAGGTCCAGGTTTATTTAAATTCGAAACATATACGATCACCTATATCACAGGCTAAAAAATCGGATGTCGCCATACCCATGACTTTATTTAGTTTATGACTTTTATTAAATATTAAAAAAATAATTTTTAATAATAAAAAGAAAAAATATTTTTCGTTAACCAATTTGACCCAAAATCTAATCAGGACTAAGTCTCAATACAAAAATGCACAAAACCAAAATCAGTTTTAATATTCTCATGAGTTTTTGGAATTTTGTAATAAAAACTAATATTAAATAAATAGATTAAAAATAAATTGCGGATCCAATATAGCCAACTTTTCGATAAAATTTTCATTAAAAAATCGGATGTTGCCATGCATGCCCATGACTTTATCATACTTTTATTAAATATTAAAAAAAAATTTTTTAATAATAAAAAGGAAAAAATATTTTCCATTAACCAATGTGACCCAAAATCTAATCAGCTCTAAGTCTAAATATAAAGATACAAAATACCAATTTTGGTTTTGAAATTCTCATTACTTTTTGAAATATTTAATAAAAACTAATATTAAATAAAAAGATTTAAAAAAAATTGCTTCCATGAACCAATTTTATCCAAAATTTATTCATTCCAAAATTTATTCATTCATTCATTATTATTCATTACATATGATAGAGTAAAATTTTGTTTAAGCTAAGTACTAAGTTAGTGAAAAATTATTTTTCCAAAAAATTAAATTAAAAATTCATTAAACTAGAAATCGCTACATGACAAATCTTTTTAAGTGGGTTTATTCATAACTCCCAAAAAAACACAATAAGCTAAATTTAGTTTCTTCATCTGCTTCGAGTGCCATACAGTTTACAGTGCGTAGAGATCAACTTAGCCAAAGCCAAACTGACTACTAGGAAATATAACTAATGGGATGATTTCCCGTTGCCTTCCCCAATTTTAGTTAAAAAAAATTAAAATATTTATCAGCAGAAATATATACCTACAATATATTATTACTAGATAAATATAAAATAGGTATTTACACAAAATTATAAATTAAACATCGGCTTTTGAATAAATATGAAATATTTTATTTTACCTAAATAAAATGAATTCATTTTATAAAATTTTATAAATTAAAAAAATAATAGAGTATTTTGTAAATATTTCAAGTTCAATGTTTGAAATTCCAAACTACTTTCAGTTTAATATGGTTACTACTACTTTTCTAAAGAAATTAATATTAAAAATTACAATAAATTTTATTTAAATAAATCTGAGACGCTACAAAATAAAAAAAATAAAAATTAAAATAACTTCTAGCACAGCAATTTTATATTCCACAATTTGCTTTTCTGTACATACAATTTTTTTATGTCGCCAAGTTTAGAGCGTACTTTCTAAAAACATACCGTAATTTTTGCATTTCATAAAAATTGCTGCGTATCAGAATACTTTTAAATTTCTAAGTTTTTAATTTTTTAAGCAATTTATTGCTATAGCATAAAATAAATTGCTAGATTGTCGATCAAAAAATTTAATAAAAGCTGACTATCTGGAAATTAATTTTAATTGTTAGTTTTCTCTAATTCCAACCATCGTCTTAGGTATCAAAATTTTGTTGTTCATCCTTTTTATATTTAAATTCCAATGTTTCGATTCTGGGGTTCAAAATACAAACTTCTACGTTCAGCACCTATTTTTTTTAGTTAAATTTGAGTTGAGTTTAAATTTCCAAGTTCAGTTCAAAGTTAATATTCGATTACAATCTTTGCTTTGAGTTTTGCTACCGCTTGTCGCTTTTTAAAAACTGTGTTTTTAAAGTCGATGGACAGGATTTCTCAAAAAAAATGCACTGATTTTATTGAAATTTTGCACACTTTTTCTAGATAGGATTGTCTAGTATGAATGACTAAAATGGATTGCACCAAAAGCCAGGCATACAGGGTCATCCCTAACCATAAGAAGAAGAAGAAGAAGGATTCTCTAGTGATTGAACAAAGGTTTTTTACAGTTTGTTTTTAAATAATTTAATCTAATTTAAAATTCAAATATCAATTTTTTTTAAATCTTTTGTTTAATCACGAGCGAGTTTTTTGACTGCAGATAAAGCTAACATAAGTTATCCTGACCGCCGCAAGGATACTTTTTTCTAAGGGCTCTCAATGCCTGAATTTTCAAGTTTTAATAAAAATTTTATAAAGTATTGTTGAAATGTTGCTCTTTTATATGCTTAAAAGTTTGAATAAAATAATTTATTTATTTCAAAAACATTGCAGAAAATATGCTTTTACTTTCGAAACTCATGTTTCATTAAGATTACAATAAATTTGACTACATTACAGTAATACCGAAAGAAATAGGCGTAGAAAGAAGTAGTGCTCCGGGGCAATGTTGGTACATTACTGAATATTTTAACAATCAGAGTTGAGAGCGGTAACGTTTGTTGCGTTACGTAATTAACTAATGATTGTCTACGATATGACATATTTTTTTTAAATTACAAAATATTGCTGCATTAGGACTGCACTTAAATAATTTAATTTTTGTTGGATATTTTATATGTAAATTGTTTTTACTTTATTGTTATAATAATTTTTATGTAAAAAATTTACACGCTACAATTATTTTGTAATATTGATCTAATAACTTTGAATTGCGTAAACCGAATTGTGATAATTCTAATTGTTTAATAAATTGCTGTAAATAGTTAAAATAACTCGCCTTTAATTTATGTTATCAATCCTTTCTCATCGAAAGTGGCGCTCGGGTAAAACAGTCTTAAAACTCCCTGCTAGTAAAGTGAACTAATTCCGAGTCCAAACTTTGTTTCGCATGCAGAACTGAGCAACGCGGCAGGTTTTTCTTACATTTTGACGTAGGTAAAATTCCTTAGAATACGCAGAAATTGCACAGTTTGAAGTAAAACAAATTATTTAGTTTTAAGAATAAATTTATTGTTAGCACATAGTAAATTTTTAATGAAATTTGTAAATTTTTTCACACTTTTTAATTTTTAGTCTACGATATTTCGAATTTTTTGGCTTGGAACGAATTTTAAATACATATAATATATGATTAATGATAATCTATTCATATCATAAAGTTAATAAAATAAGTGAGAGTGAAAAAAATGTACTCATTTACTAATTTTTTGCTAAATAGTTGACTAAATAAACAAATTTACTAATTCAATTAAAAACTCATTAAACTTGAAATCATTTCATTTATTTTTACAATGTGATTTTACAAGTTAGTAAAAAAATTAAACAAATTAATTATTATTCAATGTATTGCGGATTTAATAGAATCATTTTTAATAAAAAAATCAATTTAAATAAAAAATTTAAATAAATTAAATACAATGTGATTTTAATTATAAAAATTAAAAAATTTTAATTTCAAATTATTTTTTTTTAATCTCAATTGAAAATTTTGCGGAAATTTATAGAAATTTATTAAAATTAAAAATATTTTTTTTAAATTAAAAAATTTTTGAATTTTAAAAATGTACCCTTTTCAAAATTTTTTTAAATTTTAAAATAATCAAAATAAAACAAAAGAATTTTCCATTTAACCAATTCTTTAAAAAATTTATAATTAAAAAAATAATTAAAAGAAAAATTTTTTTTTAAAATATTTTAAATTAAAAAATTAATTTAAATTAAAATTTTAATCGATAAAATTTTTAAAAAAGGCCCTCAATTCCCCAATAAAAATAAAAATTTCAATTTTAAATTGAAAATCTATTTATTTTTAAAATAATTTAAATTTAAATAATATAACCCTAATAATTTAAAATATTAAAAAAATTTTTATAAATAAATTTTAACTAAAATTTAATCAGTTCTAATATGATTAAAATATCCTAAATTTTAAAAATATTTTAATATTTTAATAACTAAAAAATTTTAAAACTAAAGTTGAAGAATTTGTTATGTTTATGCAAATACAGCTTTAATTTTGGATTTATAAATTGGTTCAAAATAATTTTTATTATATCGATTAACCTTATTTAAATATTTTAAAACTGATAAAATAATGTAAAACAATAAATTTTATTTTACATTTTACTTAAAACCTAATAGTATTAATTAATTTTCGTAAAATCTGTATAATGATTTTATCAATAGTTATTAAAAAATTTTCAAATTTATAAAAGTCAGATATAATAAACTCTTAAAGGCGTTAACTTTAATCGATTTAAATCTAATTTAGTAAATTACATTTTTTCTTGCATAAATGTATTAATCTTTGAATTTTACTAATTTTTAAACCTTTTCATTATATGAAATGGACTAGTATTAACTTATAATACGCCTTATGTACATATAATACAAACCTTGTACAAGGCTAGGATAATAAGTTTGGTAAAACTTGTAAAAATTTGATTCAATAGTTTTTATCATTAATTACCAATTTTATATCTGTGAAATAATCGTACGCAGTTCAATTAATAAATTTTAATACCAATTATTTTATCAATTTTCGGACGTAAGATTTAATTGTATTTTTCGCAAACTACATAGCTTTTAATTAGATTGCACATAATAAAATTTGTAACAGCTATTACAATTTTAAAAATTGATACAATAAATCTGATTTAGTTTCACTATCAAGAACTTCTTTAAGGTGCTATAATTCTTTGTGATCTTTAAAAGGTCACAATTAAATAAAATTCAATCCCAAAATGACATGAATTCAATTAGGTATGTTTAATTCTATAATTTTCCTAATTTTTATAAGAGTGTGATTTTTTTCAAGGTCAATTTTAATTAGCTTAATACCGTTAAATTATTTTAAAATTTCAAAATTTTTTTTCATTTTTTATTTTTGGTTATCTTAAGGTACTAGTATTCCTTTACTATTTACCCTGACAATAAATTAACTAAACATACTCAATCCGAAAAATTTGATATAACATGTTAAGATTAGTTGAACTAGGTAGCGATTAATTTTTGTGTCCATCACCGATTCTTGTTTGATTCAATATATAAATCATTATTACAAGTTAATTTAAAATTTCCGGAAATTAGTCTTGAAATTTTAGGGTTCCATTTTAAATTTCAAATTTTATAGGTACTTAGTACTATGTATTTACCTTTACGATTTGCGACCACTGAATAAAATTTGTAAAAAGGTTCAAAGAAAAGTTTGACAAATTGAAAAACAAATCGGGTTATAGTTAAAATTTTTGTGTATCATCCAAAATTTTGGTGTTTTACGGATTTTGAAATTTTATTCGAGAGTTAATTAAATTTTCCGGAATACCATCATCCTTTCAAATTTTTACGTTGCCCCTATTTTCGAAAATCTCTAATTCGCGATTTTTGGCTTATGCGCAAGTCACTATCAGTGATTTTAATTTTACGATTTGCGGCAACAATAATAAAATTTTCGTTAACAAGAACTCAATAACAAATTTTTAAAAATTGATAAAATAAATCTCGATTTTAGTAAATAGGCTGCACCTATCAACGACGAACTTTTTTAGGTGTTATACGATTTCTTTCTTTTTTAAAATAGAGTACATTAAATAAAATTAAACCTAGAGCAACGTCACTACAGCCCATGTCCATTTTCTCAATACTTAAGGTTAAACTTAACGTCAATATTTAAGGTTAAGATTAAGATTATGTTCAAAAAGGCGGATCTTAATGGCATGGTACAGCACAATCTATGTTAGCAGAACACTTCTATGTTGAGTCATGTTACAATAAAATTTGACATTAGCATAACACAGCACAAGCTATGTGGCGAGACCTTTAAAACACCAGCAGAGCTCTTGATCATATTAAGTTCATTAATAAACATCTTTGTTTTTATTACATCATCTGGATTTTATTTTATTACATCTTTTCAGGAAAGCGAGCTTCGAGTTAAAGTATCCTTATCCACGGCTCTTACTTCCGCAATAAACAGGGGTTTAACTGAAACGACCATCAAAGAGCAAACACAAAAAATAAATTTGTGTTTATTAAATATAAACAATTGTAAAAGTTTAATATTACACATTTCCAAAAATTGTCTTGAAGTTTAAGCTCGAAATTGCTTTTTCGCAGAAGACAGCAAACGTGGAATCCATCTTGCATTTACTTTTGGTACATGAAGATGATCATGTAGAATTGGATGGATAGTATCATATTATAATAAATTGATGACTCAAGATATTTTTAAGATAGTTAGACATTTATCATCCATTAATAAAATTTCGGCTTTTAGTGCATTTTTGTGATTAACTGCATCCGCAGGACGACCAATGCGGTGTTCATCTTTTAAGGACTACTGTCCTGTTTTGAAAAGCTGTACCCACTTGTAAATTGTTTTTAGAGAAGGTGAAGATTCCCTATATACTTCAAGCATATCACTTGGCATTTATTTTGCGCTTTGCCCTATTGTGTTAAAAATTTTATCACCGCGCGGTGTTTGTATTTTTTTATTTTTACAAATATTCAAACTGACTACTATTAAAAATTGAATAAAAATCAAATGGTTATTTCTTTGATTCTTTGATTTTGTCACTTTTGGAATTATTATTATAATCTCTTTTCTTATACCGTTTTTACCGAACTTATTGATCTCCCTCGTACATTATTAGATAAAAGCAATCCAATATCAAATATGACATAAACAGATTTAATTATCTGTATAATTATTGATCTCTCCTCGTACATTATTAGATAAAAGCAATCCAATATCAAATATGACATAAACAGATTTAATTATCTGTATAATGATAAGTAGAATTATGTGGGTCCGTGACATCTACGGAGTTGCACAATTCTGTAGGTAAACATATATTGTGTACGTCACGAAGCTGTGTGTTAAGAGGTTAATAGCAATATGTCTACCACTAACACGGCAGGGGCTAATCGAGAGCCGGTCAATCTTCTTCTAGATAAATAAAGTTTTCATTCAACTTTTTTTTAAATAAAATAAAAACTTTTGGTAATTAATAAAAAATTCAAATGCTAAATTAATTTAAAAAGAAATGGGCAAAACGAGATGTAAATCTGATTTTGTGTTACAGCGTAAAAAAAACTAGTTAGTCTTATTCAATAGTAGGTATACTTAGTAATATCTATAAAAATATGTATAATTTTAAAAATTAACTTAAAACAATTTCTAATTTAATTTGATTAGAAAAGAAAGAAAAATTATAGTTCTACATTTATGTACCTAATATGTATTCAGTAACTTGATATAGGTATATAATTTATAAAAAAGACAGAATTTTAAGTAACCTTATAAATAAAAATTAAGGTACAACGTCGAATTTTATTTACTTAAAAATAGAAGAAAAAATTGTAGATCTATATTTATGTACTCTGTATTCGATAACTTGATGTATATAATTTATAAAAAATGACAGAATTTTACGCATTATCCAATTTTCTTACAAAATCATTAATCATTTAATTTTTTACTTAGTACAATCTAATAATTGCGGTTTTCCCTTTTAATCATTTATTAGCTTAATAATTTATAGGTCATAAATTTTATTAGGGTAATTTAAAGTAATAATGAATGCAAAAATAAAAGTTTAGTATTCTTGAATGTTAAATATAAGTTTTAATTTGAGGAATATATTTTGAAAACATAACAGTAATAGCTTTTACTGCCTGTGTTAATAAGTTATAAGTAAATTAAAGTTGTACATAACCTTATAAACTTTTTTATGTTAAACACAAACCAAGCCAAGTTCTTCGTGTATTATAAGATTTGTAGAACATAAAAGCAAAAAATGGCTTTTGTTTATTATAGAGAAGCGTATAAAACTCTGTCATAAAAGTTACTCACCGTATAGTCTTAATGTTCCTTCGGCCCTTCCCAAAGAGTTAGTCGACACGCAATTGTAGGTGCCAATATCTCGACGAGAAAAAGTTCTAATAATCATCCACATAAACACTTTGTATCCACTACGTTCCTCCCGAATTAAATATTTGGTTCTAAAAAAATTAAACACATTAAATTTATTCCAGCGATAACGTGTCATCAACATGTGTGCCATAATTTAATAAATTATACCCTTAATTTAATATTGCTAATTAAGTGGAAGTATAATAATGAGATATTTGTTTGTTATAATTATTTTGATATTTTCGTTTAAGTTTCTCGTACCATTTGCACAAAGACAGAATAAATTAATAATGTTCTCGCAGCTTCGAAGCTTTGTTTGACAAAGTAGACTTTATTAAATTCAATCCATTCTATAATATATCACTTCTATATTATATACAAAACAAATCCTTATTAATTTGAGAAACGTCTAGAAGAGTAAACTGTTTGATTATATTAACATAGTATTAATAAGTTTTCTTTAAAAATTTATTAATTTAATTTATTAGAATACCGAAAGTCAGAATTGATGAGGTGAGGAATGTATTAGTTAATTAAATTTTATTCTAAAGTGTGAACAATAAAACCACTCAAATAATTTAGTCTTTTTTATAAATATTTTTGAAAACACTGTCAAACTAACGCCACGAAAGGTGGCTCTCCCTGGAGCGCCGTTATGATGCTAGAAATTTACTTTGTACCTATCTGAAAAATTTAACAGCCACGTAAAATAATATGGTAATAAATAGTATGTCAAGTTATTTAGATAGATTTTATATTGCAGTATAAAAATAATATTTATATTTTTTAGTAGCTACGTATGTATAGTAAAAACGTGATAAATAAAAAATGTGTGCACGTTTCAAAAAATTTCTAAATAAAAAGTAATATGCAGTTCTACCTAGTATATAATAGAAGAAAACACATGTTACTTTGTAATAATTTATGCTGTGATGTATGTTATATGTTATGTATTTATCTTTTTCTTCCCATATGCATTTAAAAAAAAATTTACTATAAACGTAGCAAATAAATTTTCTAACAAAGGTCGACAAGAAGCATTTTAGTAAGTTTATATTTGCTACGGCCCTCCGTTTTGATATAAAAGCCAGACTAAACAGTAGGAGTCTCTTTAGAGACTGCTTTGAGTTTTTTTATAAGCAATAAATTTCCACCTTTTGTTAAAGCTGGTAGAGATACATTCTATAGCTAATGTTGTGCGATATTTAAAAGTAAACTTTTGAATTTTATCATCATCCTTCATTATGCTGCACTTGCTGCTGAATGAATACTTATAATAAGTAATAACTTCAATTACCCATTCATCAGCATTTCTGCACGATTCTTGACCCAATAATTGATTGTATTAGGAAATGCTTCCACATAACATTCTAGCTGAACATCGGTATTTAATGGAGCTCCAAGTAATTGATTAGGAACTTTGATAACAGGAGCAACTGAAAATAAAAAACATTACCTATTATTAGAACATATAATATTTTAATCATAAAATATTTTTTTTTAATAAAAAAATTGAGAATGAAAAAGAAAATATAGTTGAGGTGATAGACCAATGAAAATCTAACAAGCAACAAGTAAAAATGTGATATCCTATTACTACTGGACGATTTTATACTTTTTTTCATATTATGTACCACGTGACATTTTTAAGGTTAGGGTTTTCAAGCTTCGAGTCGGTTGCTAAAGTGGTAAGTAGATATCAAACATTGATATAACAAATACATGGGTTTGAAGGTTCAATTCCACTTTGTAGATAAGAACGAAACCTAGATCATCCAGTAAGTTGAAGAAATTAAAATTTTTGTTTGCAATTTTTTTCATTCGACCATGTTGCTGAATGGGATCCTGCTTTTTTTAATGTTTGCGTTGGTAATGTGTTGTGAAAAAGGTATCTACTTGTCAGATTATCACTGGCATATTACCTCAACTATATTTTCTTTTCAATATATAATTCAGGTCGACTATGTTTGCCTTTTTTGCATTTCTAAAAATTTTTAAAATTATTAAAAAATTTTTTTGTTTTAATTAATTTTTTAATTTCTCCAAATTCAAATTTTGGCCCTGCTAAAAATTGAGAATATCAATATACGTATTAGCTTTTATAATACGTTCACCTATTTATAACAAGTTGGTTAACGCTTTACACTTCAAATTAATCGATTACAGTTGTATAAAAGGATACCTACATTAAATAGTAGATGTACACATAAAAGATTCGAAATGAAGATTGGCGACAAATGATAATAGTATAATAAATTGAATTTTTATCAATATAATTATTACGTAGGAACCTACTGCTGATTAATTGGGGTCTAAATTGATTTAATTGGCTTTCAGTTTAAACGATTTATCTTTTATTTTAGTGTATTTCATTAGCAAATTGTATAAAACCATAAAATTTAGGTATCAAAAATATTTTCAAATAAAATCGTTCAACAAATTAATTGGTTTCAATTTCGGTTAGGTTACACAAATATGGCAAACATAAAATTGTTCTTAAGCGATTTAGTTATCTGTCCGATAAGCATATACATTTAAACATGGGAATGAACACGTGGTGATAAACTAATTACAAAGTTATCGAAAACAGAAACTAGCGACGCGTGCAGAAAAGCAGCGACCTAACCAACTCACGCAACTTTCGTACTGATAACGAGATACCATGAACTCAGGCGATTGACAGGAGATTAACAAGTTTAACAGAACGTAATCTTTAGTTACTGGTACCCACTTATAAATAAAAAATCGTAATGTTAAAACAAACTTAATTTTAGTACTAAATAATAATAATCAAATATATTTCTGCGAGAAAATCTGAAAGGATAATAAAAAAATGCTTGAGATCCAAGACCCAACACTTGATATCGAATACGATTAATGTTTTCAATATTTTATTGCATATCGAAAGCTGTTATTAAGAGAGTACATTAACTATGCTTTTAATTGTGTTAATTTTTTTTAAGTTAGAGCACAACAAGTTAAGCCAGGAAAAAGTATTTAAATTTAAATGTAGTATATCTATTGCGCAAATGCCTGTACATATACAGTCAAACCTGTTTCTATACGGTGTTTTTAAGCGATTTTTTTTTGTGCGATATAACATTAAACATTCTAACAAAACTCGTTTCACAAAATTTTAAGTTATAATTCTAAATAACAAATTTCCCGATTACCTGCTGCCATGTGGGCTTTGATTTGTAAGTTTTTCCAAAGGCGCCAACTAACAATCGGCCTGCCTGGTGCCGTTGCTACTTTTTGGTAGCATTTATTAAAATATGTTTTTCTTAAGCCTTTCCGTTCTAACTTTAAATGCACTTTGCGACATCTTTTAATACCGCACTTCTGGCGGCGTCAAATTAAAAAAAACCCAATGAATCCGACAGAAATATGGCACGGAATTCTGTCACCAAAATTGTATATAAGCCGCGTTTTGCCGAAATCAAGGGAATCTCGTTTTTACCTTTGAGATAGTCTTATCTGTACCTGTGTGGTAGTGTTAACGTACCTGTGCGAGGAGATGTGAGTTAACTTTTGTGCTAGAGTAAGTGACCTAACCGTATCCTTCCTTAAGTTTTATCTTTTACTGCAAAGTTTGAATTAACATTTATCATTATCAGACTTTGCATTCCTTGCGGAATATAGCTGCATCATTCGATGCACACAAATCCTTTTTCTGGAGTGAATTAGTCCTCATGTTTTCTTCTTTTTTATTTAATTATTCTGTATTCTTCTTCTGTATTGTTCGAATTAACATTATTTTGTGAAATTACCAGCAACGGTCTAACAATAAGCCGCGCGCTAGAAAAATTACGACTGGATTCAATTTACCGTCAAGTAAATAAAAGGGAAAAGATTAACCGACAAAATTTCCTGAGTATTGCTAGTGCCGATAACTATCAGCTAAGATTATTATCTTATTTAATATAAACATTACTTCAAAGGTAAAATTTGTTCAATTCATTGTTCGATTAATGTCGAAAACTTGTGCACCTACTAAAAGCATTATCTGCCGCTATACCTGGGTGATTATTATTATCGCTTCCTTTCATCAGGACAACCTCAGGACAGAACCTCATCAGCAATGTGCAAAGTGCATAGACAATTAACTTTTAATTAGCGGTAAGCAGTTGAATTTTTTGTTAGTGAGACTGAACTTAATACCACCAAGCTGGTCTTCTGTTATTATAGCTATACCAAATATACCGGAAGAATATTCTCGTTACGAATATAGTCCATCACATTTCGAACGTTATCTTCTAGCGGATTCGGGAGAAAATCAGGAAGATCCACAGAGAATCTTAATATTTGGTAGAGAAAATCATTCAACATGGACATTACAAATGAAAGATTTATACATGGATGGCACGTTTTGCTAGCGCCTCCTTTATTTTCGCAAATTTTTGTTATACTGTCCAAAAGGAAGGTTCAGTTTTCCCAGTATTATTTTGTTTACTGCCCGATAAAAACTCACAAACATACACGAAGCTTTTTAGGATGATCCGCGAACTATGGCCCCAATTGAACCCAGAAAGTATAGGTGTGGATTTTGAGCTTGGTATTCACCAAGCTATTCGTGAAGTTTTTCCAGATGCTTCCATTCACGGTTGTTTATTCCATCTGGTTAAGAATCTTAGGAAACACTTGGCAATAAATCATCTTTTGGGTAGATACAATACAGATGTAGAGTTCGCATTACAAGCGAAGATGATTACGTCAGTTGCATTCGTTCCCACAGAAGATATTATTCCGCAATGACCGAATTAGAAGGATACCTACCGGAAGAACTTGAGCCTATTTTAGGATGGTTCACAAATACGTATGTAGGACGTCTTCGAAATAATGGGACAAGAGCTGCAGTACCATTTCCCTCTGAGGTTTGGTCAGTTTACCAAAGAACTCTAAGCGGAAATGATCGAACCAATAATTTTGCCGAGGCTTGTCATCGTAAAATGCAGCTAGGCTTTGAAGTGGTATTGCGCATCCTACTTTGTGGACTTTTATAAAGAAATTAAAAGAAATTCAAAAAACGTATGATGTTGAATATGAAAGAAATCTTGCTGGGTATGAAAATCCAGCAAAAAGAAGACGATACGTAGAAGCCGATAATAGGATTTTACACAAGGTTATTAACTATGATCGCCGTAACATTATAGAATTTCTTCGTGGGATCTCATACAATTATAATATGGAATAATGTTAAATATTTTTAATTATATTTAATTATTTATTAATAATAAATATTTTTACTTTTATTAAAATCTTGAACGCTCGAAAATTTTCACCTACAGTGAAATCTGAATATTTAATCGGTAATATTATCAACTTGTGCTAAATATTTTAATGAAAAGTATTTTAATTCTTTACAAGTTTTTGTTAAAAAATCTGTCACTTTTCAAAATTTAAAATTTTTGTAATTTTCACTTGCAAGATTAGCCTTTTTATAAATTATTTAATGGATCTTTTATCCAGAGCTATTCATTTAGGGTTTAGTTGCACTGACGATTTCCTCTAAGAATGAAACATAATTGTACAAAGATGTCTGTAACTCATAAACTATAATTGTAAGTGATTAATTATCAAATAATTTCTTTAATTTTATTATTTAATTGTAATCTAAACTTGTAAAGAATTAAAATACTTTTCATTGAAATCTGAATATGCCGGAATCTGCAAAACCCGGAATCTTGTTTATCACGGAAATTGTATAATATGTATTGTAAAGTTTTGTAATTATTGTTAATTTTAATCGCTGACGTCGCCCAGTAGACCAATCGCCCAGTCGACCGCTCGCCCAGTAGACCGTCGCCCAGTTGACCGGTCGCCCAGTTGACCGATCGCCCAGTAGACCGTCGCCCAGTCGACCGGTCGCCCAATCTACCGTCGCCCAGTCGACCGATCGCCCAGTCACCGTCGCCCAGTCGACCCGATCGCCCAGTCGACCGGCGCCCAGTTGACCGGCGCCCAGTTGACCGGCGCCCAGTTGACCGGCGCCCAGTTGGGAGCGCCCAGTTGACGGTGTCCGTGCGAACGGTGCCTAAACTTAAACTGATCTCAATTTTATTACGGTAAAATGAACATTACCATGTTATCATTTGCAAAATTTTATTTGTTATAAATTGATTTGGAACAATTTCGTTTTACAACTTGATTTTATTGATTTTGAGTTTAGCGCAGCAATAATTTGTTGCTAAAGAGATATGCCGCCCATATGGGTTAGAGAGAGCGATTTTGATTTTTATATTAGTTCTAAACGCATGAAAATTTTAGAAACGACCTAAATTTTAATTTAATAGAAGCCGACCATCTGGTAAATATATTTTTTTATTAAATTGATCTCTCTAATCCCAAACAACAATTTAGGCTTCACGTGGATTTTAATCCAGCTTCACTCCGATTTTATTCCGATTTTACTAGAGTTTTACTTGAATTTTACTTGAGTTTTATTCCAACTTTGATTTTAATTCCAACTTCGAGTATAGGCTGAATCACATGACGGCAAATGAAACTATGGTGTATTGAATTTTGATCCCGTCCATTTTTTGCACCCAGTTCCACGCAACCTGTTCTTTTTGGGTTTATGAGCCAGTTTTTGGAAAATTGCGTTTTGAGTTAGCTTTGGACAATATTTGGATATTTCCAAAGCCTATATTAAATTTTGGACGTCTTTGGAAGTTGTATTGAATTGTAGGAAATCAACCAAACTACGATAAGGTCAGATGATTATTTGTTTAATTTTTTGCGACGCCAAACCTTTTGCGCCTATCACACGCCGAAGCGTCGTACACTGATTCTAATTAAATTACAAGTCACTTACCAGAACCATCAGTCAGATGTGTTTAATTTAAGAAGAGACGAAACTTTGAGCTATTTTTTTTAGTTTATATACACCATCTTTTGTGTAAACAGGTATGTAGTATATAGCTATATACGCGTAGATAAATAGTCAATATTATAATTATTTACATGATTGCATTTGTAACTCCGATTATCTTAGACTCTTATAACATCATAAATAAATTTGACTATAAAATTTGTTTAGCAAAACTATTGTAGTTTTTTGCGTTTATTAAAAATTAGTCACTTTGGTAATTTACGTTTACTTAAAAACTTCTGGCGCCCTATATTATTCCTTTTTTTTTTAGAGTAACCCACGACTTGCACTACGTCATCATTAGCTGCTGTTTGCTGTTTGGCGAAAGTCTTGGAGGATAAATAACCCCCAGGACAGTGTAATTTTCCCACCTTAAAGTAACAAAAGCAGCTTTTTTTACATAATATGAAATTTATAAAAAATCAGATACTACATGGAATTACAGTTTAACAATCATGTTGGGTTGTTCAGACGTAGAAGAAAAATTCTTTCGATTAATAACATTGCCATTTTACTACATGGGAAGTAGAAATCTTAATAAAACTAATTTCTCTTGTTATTTTCATATATTCGAGTGTAATTATCATCACTCGATGTGTATTTACCATTAATTTTATTATATTACTACAACGAAAACGATAGAATTTCCAAACTTATCAATTATATGAAAACTAAGTGCGATAAAAAGCAAATCTTCAGATTTTAGAATGACACAAAGTTAAACCTAATGAATAAATTCTTGTATCAATTCAATCTTAAGATCTTTCAATAGGTTGGTACCTCATTGATTTTATTTCTAAATAAATTGTAATTTGAACTTAATTTTACTAGAGAGGTAAGTAATTTGCATAAATAAGTAAATGAAAATATCGATTTCCTATTTAATTTCCTCTCACTAACTAAATAACAGCATTCAACAATACCAGAAAATAGGGCAAAGCTGTTAGTGTTTATTGCGTTACTTTTTCACCCAAGAAAGTGTTACAATTAAAATATTAAAAAATTAATGAAATTAAGAGCTAAATTATTGAAATAGAAATTAATAATTTAAATAAATAGACAACATTAACTCTTGTTTAGTAGAATAAATAGCATACCTCAAAATATAATAATTCAATAATGATATTTAGGTATTAAGTACTCAAAATTGGTAGGTGCGTTTTATATGTATTTATGAACAAAGCAAGCATGGAACGTAAAGCCTTCTTTGATGTTAGGCAGGTAAACGCAAAATTTGTATTAATTCTTTCTTTCATTATTAATGAGTAAGCATACTTCTTTGAATGAGAACGAATATTATAATAAATGACGATAATAAATAAGAATATACAATTTGCAATTTAATCCATATTTGTTTTATATTTTACAAAGGAAATGCAAAATCTTTGTGTGTATTTGCGATCAAAAACAATACCTATTATGTGTAGCTGCTTGTTTGTGCAAAAAAAATACTACCATGCTATAGAATAAAATACACCTATTTACAGTAGTAGAATATTCTATTACAAATTACCTACAAAAAATGAAAAAACCGCAGTAGTTCTGAAGACTCTATTGTCCAGAAAACCTTAAATTTCATTTAATTTTTACAAAAAAAACCGTGAAAGTTAGTTTTTGAAAAATTTTTTTAATTTACTCGAGTATTAAAATCTAAATTAAAATAAGAAAAATGAGTAAGTATATTTTCAGTAACTGAGATCTTGGAAAAACACATCAGGGCAAAAATAGTCAACGAAGCTTGTATTGGTTTAAATTTAGATTTAGTTTAGTTATGGACATTTTCTGCAATAATTTAAATTAATTTTAAATAAAATTTGGTGCAAAAATAAGTAATAAAACGTGAACTACCACTGATTCAGTTTCGCGCGAATCAGTTTGAAGTCGCCGAAAAAGAATCTCATCGAATTGGCTGCACCGAATTATTTTGACTTGCAAACTTTCAAATTTTTTATTTTGAAATCAAAAGCATTTGGTTTTTATGTAAACACGTTACAGCATTATAATTATTGTCCTTTCAAAAACAATTATTGACTACACTGCATTTAAAAAGTTGATAATTAAATTTTTTAAAAATTTACTCGTTTTTAAGTTTTATATTTTCTTTGATTATGATGTAATCTCGGATACTTACAATTGACACTAAGTGCTATCCTTTTGCTAACTGCAGGTGGTACATCGTTACTAGCAATGCACAAGTATGCTCCCATTTGTCTTCTATCTAATCTCCAAAACTGTAAGCTGGTACCATTATAGGAATCAACTGAAAATAAAAAAAATGTATGTATCATAATGTAAAAACGGCGATTACTACCCGAGTTTAGTGCGCTTTAATTTAAAACGCAAACTCTCTAATTAATTTAAATCAAAGTGTTTACGTGAGCATAAAATATTTTGGACAAACCAGCATGATATATAAAGAAATTTATTTACGGCATACTGAATTCACATTAATTCAACAATATCATCATCGTTTGTTACCTTTATTTTTATGATTTCATGTGTTCTTTAAAAATCACTAAAAGTTAAACATACATCCAATATTATAGGTAATATCAAGTACGCAGCACTTCATTAAAAATTGTCAATTATTTCAAAATTAAAAAATAAAATGATGAAGTATTTAAATGGTGAAAAACTTGAGTATCTACATTTATTATAATCCAAGGTTTTCAAAAACTCCAATTCTCTAACTCTCAATTATGGAAAGTACTCTAAGTTCTGTTGATATTCAAGGCAATAAACAGTTACCGTGTGTACGTGCAGAGACGGCATACACACTAGGTGTTAGCTAAATTGAGAATGGAGTATTCTCTCCATTTTAACTGGGCACATATTAAATAACATTGAATATTTTAAATTTTATAAATATAATATGTTTGGTTCAGTAATAAAAAATAATGAATTAAAAAAATTACTGTTTCAAACAGGACCTTTGATTACACCACTGCTTAATTATGAAATTATACCTTGTTTATTTTATGTTTATTGTGTTTAATATACCTACCTGTATATATAGTATGATATCTTTGAAACAAATATAGGCATAAAGAAATGAGATAATTGTAGTAAATTTATGGGAGTAAACTCAGCAAACACATACCGATTCCGCGTTTCTATTCCTGCAAAATTTCCTTATTTCTATCTTTTATATAAAAATTTTATTTATTTCATTCAATTGTCGATGTACGTTAATTCAAATGTTCCATTTGCCGATTTTAGGCTTTTTCCAGTTATACTTTCATGTTATTTGTCAAATACACGGTTTTCTCTATATCTTCTTCTTAGTATGAATCGTCAGTAAAGTTTTATTTTAATCTATACTTCTATTATTTTGAGATTATTGGTATGTATTCAGCGATTATTCATTTGTTCTTTATTACAGTTTCTACTATATTCTAATATATCGCAAACTTGAGTTTTTGTCGATGACTCAGGTTAACATCCAAGGAGAGTCAAACTTCCCTCCGACAGACTTCGTAACTCGGAGGGTAAGTAAAGACGGCGGTCTCTCTGTGCTGATGAAATGTCATCATTAACAAATAAAAACTAGGCTACAGACACTTTTGATACAAGCCTAACAAGCTACTTGAGACGTAAAATTTTTAAAATGATCATTGTATTAATTAATAACTTTGGATTACTGACTAACTGGAATAAAGTCTGGTCTGAAGTGGAAGAAAAGTTTTTGTTCTCCTCCATATTAATTGTGAGATCCTTTTCAATAATAGTATTTTAAATAAGGTGTCTTTTATTCTCTTTTATGCTACTAGTATGTGGTTTACTTCAAGTATACGTAGTAGATTGGTAATTGAACAGATTTATGTTTACCTTTTCTTTCCAAACTTGTTACGCAAACTACTATTATCAATATAAAATATAAATTTAATTAAAGTAAAAAATATTGTGTAAATTTAATTTAGAAAAAAATTTAGTAGAATGTACATACTTTTTGTTTAAACATTGTTGTAATGGATTAATGATAAAACCTACATAGAATTTGAAAGGTAATTAGTAAATGTGCTTTTAAAATATTAAATAGTGAAAGCTAAAATAATACCAAACGAATATCTTAGATATACTTGGTCTTAAATCAAACAGTAATAACAAAAGCATTTTAAAGAAATGCGAATAAAACAGGGCTATAAGTTATTAACTGCATCTCCAAAAGCGAGTGACTTATTTATGTTTTCTCTTTCTGCTATGCGAAGCAAACACATTTGTATTTATTTTTTATTAAAAACATATAGTTAGTAGTCGGTTGGTTCTCACTTGAGAAGGCAAATGTAATGGTGCGTCCAAATTAAATGACATTGTAACCAATATATAAAAATTATTAGGACATGCACAATATTATTCTGGAAATAATGTTAGTACTCGTATTATAAATTGTTCAAGAATCAATCAATCAGGACATTGTTTAGGCGTTGTAAGTTTGAAAAAATATGCATAATGCTAAGCTCAAGACCCTGCAAATATAAATTTGAAACAAAACCGTGGTAAATTGAACAGCGCCGAAGTACAGAGAAAGTGGTCCTACCGTCTCATATTTTTAGTTTCATTAATTTTAATTTCTGATCAAATTTTTGCTTAAATTATATTTTTGAGTCATAACTATCTAAACGGGCTGCTGTTCGCGTAGTGAATTTAATTCTGTTAAAAAAAATAACAACGCATCGTTCTCTTAAGCGAAAATTGTGTAATAAATTTATAAGTCTGTTCTTGTTTTTGTGTTGCTCGATGATATATTAAAAAAACAACATAGATAATGATGGCAGAGGCAGCTCGATTTTCAGTCGAATGATTACTATGATGAAGATGATCACAACGTGAAGGTTAAGTACATTCAGAGGCGAGGGACGCAGGATCTGGTAGCTAAAAGAAATTTGTCATAAAATATTTGACTGTATATGGGCAGCGGCAGAGCCGTACTTTGCAATATGGATGTACATAATTATGTATGTATATTATGTTATTTTTTAGTTTTTCTAACATTTGCATTAATTTAAGTTCAAGATATATTTGAGCTGTAGTTTAGTGTCTATGTTAATTAATATTACATTCTAAATCTCTCCTAATAGTAATATTATAATATTAATTACCTATTTAACTTGCATTTTGTATTGAAATGCTTATTCGAGATGTGTTCTGCATAAACTGATAATTGGCGTTAATATAACTTGATATTCCAGTAAATGTAAGTAAGCCAATTAATTAGAGATTCTTATTTAACTTGACGTTTAGTTTAAATTTCAAACTATAACGGGTAGGTATGTATGTACCTGCACAGTTCAATTTTTTTTTTACATGCTAGTAGTAAAAGGGTGGATTCCTTTTCTCACTTCCAAAAGTATTTTTGATTATAAATTCGAGTATATGTGACGCACTTGTGTTAAACTTTATGCGTTAGGTTGAGTTAGTTTATTGTCCTTATTTATATTTATGTACCTTTTAAATACAGCGTAACCCACAAGACCCCAGACCAACATACTTTTCTTTCTTCGCGAAAATCACTGAATTTTTCTGAAAAATAATCTAGTAATTCAATTCTAAGAACTATGGAGATCTGAAAAACAAAAAAGCAAAAAAATTAAACAATCAGTTTGTGAGTTACAAAATGTCAAAAAGTCGCGCCGCAATTTTATCGTTATTTCAAGGTGGAAATCGTCAATGTAAAATAGTTCAAATGATTAAAATTTTTCGACAAACCGTTTCCGACGCTATCAAACGATTTAAAGAACTTGATAATTTGGAAGACTAACCCAGAAGAGAAAATAAATGTTCTGTCAACACTCGCCGAAATCGCAATATTTATCAAACTTCGGATTCATCTAATCCGATACTGTCACTGCGAAAAGTAGCTCGTGAAACCGGAATCACCCAAGAGTCGGCTCGACGAATAGCTAAAAATAAACTTATGAAGAAACCTTATAAGCTGCAAAAATACCAAATGCTAACTGATGAAAACAAGCGAGTACGACTTCAATGATGCCGTGCTCTTCTATATCGCACCGCTGCTCAAAAATAGAAAATTTTGTTTTTACTGATGAAAAAATTTTTACTATTGAACAATTTCACAATCGTCAAAATGATAGGTATTGGTCAGAAAAAGCACCCGAACCTTCTGCCATCGTTGTTCATGCCAATACCAAGTCTGTCATGGTTTGGGGCGGTATTTGTGCTACCGGTAAAACACCTTTAGTTTTTGTGGAAGAAGAAGTAAAAATTAACAAGGAAATCTACCACCGGGATATTTTAAAGGCTGTAGTTCTTCCGTGGGCCCAACAGCACTTTGGTGACCAACATTGGACCTTTCAACAAGACTCTGCACCTGCCCACAAGGCGAAAACTACGCAAGAGTGGTGCCGAATCAATTTTCCTGATTTTATCAGTTCCGCTGAATGGCCTCCATACTCACCAGATCTCAACCCAATGGATTACGCCATATGGTCAATTTTAGAGGCCAGAGCCTGTGCAAAACCCACAAAAGTTTGGAATCACTAAAACAATCTTTGCGTCAGGAATGGGACAAAATATCCCTAAAAGAGGTACGAAAAACAGCCGAAAATTTCATTGAAATCTTCAGAAGGAAACCACTTTAAAATTTTATAATTTATGATGTACATAAGGTTGTTGTTAATTGTTATCCATTTTTAAATTTTTAAATTGTTGCGTTTAAATAAGTTTTTTTAACGTTTGTCCGAGTTCTTGTGAGTCACGCTTATTATCGTAATCATCCGTAATTTTTAAAAATATTTAATTTGGCCATGCGGGTTGCCACCACAAAATGCCTAATTTTTTAATTTTGGTCTTCTAGTCTTATTATGAGATAAGATAATAATACTATCCTTATCGAACATTATTATAAAACTTAATCCAATTTGAAAAAATCAGATGTGACCATGCCCATGACTTTACCATACCTTTCTAAATTTTCTTCTTTTTAATTTAGGACTAAGTCCTGTAATATCCAACAGTAACCTTGGCGAAGTTTCGAAGTCACTGCTGATACTGTGAGTATGACTTGTTTTACATCTGAAGTAGCTTGCTAGGCTGGCTGGTCTCAGATGTGTCTGTTGTCTTATATTAGTTAATGATGGCAATTCATTAACATTGGGAGACCACGGGTTTACGTGCTTTCCATAGCACGGAGGCAGTCATAGAGAGAAATAAAGTCAGATAAAAACTTTCCTTCCGGGATCGAACCGGATGCCTTAGCTTCAGTAGTCGATCGCTCTAATTACTAGGCCAGTAACCGGTGTATGTATACTGAGAATACCGTGAACGAACCATACAACATACCGAGCCATGCTGGAAAGAATAGACAAAGAAACAAGCTACTTCTAAACATAAAGACTCGTAAATTGGAATACCTGGGATATTATTATTATTATTAATAGCATTACATTCTATTGAAGAATATAGCTGTCCTTCACGGACTTACAAAATCCGTTTCTTGAGGGGGATTAGTCCTCATATTTACAATTCATTAAAGGTCCCGGTGTGTTTTGGCCTCCTGAACAACTTCCTTCCATGCCGAGCGATTCTTCACTCTCTGTGACCAGTCGACCTGTCGACGAGTGACCAGATATATTATGAGTAATAATATTACGATACGAGGCACCGCAACTCCTACTGCAGAAGACTCCTAATTGTAATATTATAATATTAATTACCTATCTAACTTGCATTTTGTATTGAAATGCTTATTCGAGATGTGTTCTGCATAAACTGATTATTGGCGTTAATATAACTTGATATTCCAGTAAATGTAAGTAAGCCAATTAATTAGAGATTCTTATTTAACTTGACGTTTAGTTTAAATTTCAAACTATAACAGGTAGGTATGTATGTGCCTGCACAGTTTAATTTTTTTACATGCTAGTAGGTATAATATTACTGATTGGGACGTTTCAGCGTAAGAATATATCAGCGAAGGTACACTTTGATGGCAAAATTAAAAAGTTAAATATTTTTGTGGTGGATTCCTTTTCTCACTTCCAAAAGTATTTTTGATTTTGATTATAAATTCGAGTATATGTGACGCACTTGTGTTGATTTTTTGCGTTAGGTTGAGTTAATTTATGATCCTTATTTATACTTATGTACCTTTTAAATACAGCGTAACCCACAAGACCCCAGTCCAACATGCTTTTTCTTTTCGCGAAAATCACTGAATTTTTCTGAAAAATAATCTAGTAATTCAATTCTAAGAACTATGGAGATCTGAAAAACCAAAAAGCAAAAAAATTAAACCATCAGTTTGTGAGTTACAAAATGTCAAGTCGCGTCGCAATTTTATCGTTATTTGAAGCTGGAAGTCGTCAATGTAAAATAGTTCAAATGATTAAAATTCTTCGACAAACCGTTTTCGACGCTATCAAACGATTTAAAGAACTTGGTAATATGGAAGACCAACCTGGAAGAGAAAAAATGTTCTGTCAACACTCGCGGGAAATCACAATATTATCAAATTTCGGATTCATCTAATCCGACACTGTCACTGCGAAAAGTAGCTCGTGAAACCGGAATCACCCGAGAATCGGCTCAACGAATAGCTAAAAATAAACTTATGAAGAAACCTTATAAGTTGCTAAAATTCCAAATGCTGACTGTGATGAAAAGATCGGTAGCCAAAAGGGCAAACGACCTATTCTCACAAAATTTATTTTGTGAATACCTCGATGGTAAAGCTAACTTTGCGCTAAAGCGGAAAGCAAGGGTTGTAGGTTCAGTTCCTAGGGGCTCTCTATTAATAAAAATCGGACCAACAATTTGTATAAACTTTATTGATAAAATCAACACTAGATTTGTAAAATCAAAACAAAGCCAACCCCTGGCAATCGGTTGGATCGAAAGTAACAGGGTCACGCAGTGCGTACCCAAACAATTAACAATCCGATTCTTCGGATGTTCAAAAAATATTGAAGCGAATTCGATATCAATGCAGTTAATAAAAGTAATTTTAAGGACTTACCCGTTTGTACAAACAGCAAGTTTACAACAGGTAGTAAGACAACTGGAACTTCTAGAAACTGCTTATTTATCCCAATAGATATGACACTCGCGAACAAGCAGCACACAATTGCACGACACCTGTTGAACGCTTCCGATCTGGTGGTATCAGCTGTTTTGAGGTTTCCAACCAACGAAGGTGTGATGTGATATTCTTCCTCGGAATCGTGATGAAGGTAGAGAGATCGAATAACCTGATGGTAATTATCTATCCAAAAGCCGTCGTGGCAAACCAAAATAATAATAATGACCACGATCGTAAACAAGACTTGGAAAAATTCTGTGACGTAGTGACGTACTCCACGAGTTGCGCAAACAACGAAAATGCGTCGTTGCAGTTTGCGCACGATTAAACAGATGTTCACTAAAATGGCGTTCCAAAACCAAAACTATTTTGCATTTAAGTAAAAATTTCCAATTTCCATAAAAAAAAGATCCGCCAACGCGATCGGAAAACTAAAATGCGTTTACGTTACACTACGTACTTACGTTACTTACGTTACGTTACACTAGAGACGGTCATTGGCATGGTTGTTAGCGCGATGAACTGCTAAGGTAGAACTCCCCCGGTTCGCATCCGGACAGAGTTCACTTTGTAATGCCGTCTCCGTGCTTCGGAAGGCACGTAAAGACGGTGGTCCTCTCACAAGATGCTTGCAACATCTTTGAGATATTAATTGCTAAAGTACCTTCTTGAGGGGACGGGTAAATAACCTTGGTTGTAGCCTTACATAAGGAAGCCCGAAATATATAGATAGACGTTACACTACCCACTACTGTAGGTTACTAACGCGAATTAAACCAATATCTAGCAAATTGGCAAAACTTTGCCACGCAACTCTCAAGCGGTCTGCACTGCTTGACGAATCTGTCTAGACTCCTTTTCTAGTTCCCCACCGCCCGCTACGCTTGCGCGTTTTTTCTTACGCCGGAGCACGTGTGGAAAATTTATCAAACCGCATGTGAAGTTATCTGATAATTCTCGAAAATATTCTACAAAATTCAATAATTTAAGAATAATTATAGGAACGTTGAAAATATCAAATTTTCGTAACAACTGATGAAAACAAGCGAGTATGACTTAAATGATGCCGTGCTCTTCTATATCGCACCACTGCTCAAAAATGGTAAAAAATTTTTACTATTGAAGAATTTCACAATCGTCAAAATGATGGGTATTGGTCAAAAAAAGCACTCTGACCTTCTGCCATCGTTGTTCATTGCCAATACCCCAAGTCAGTCATAGTTTGGGGGTACTTGTGCTACCGGTAAAACACTTTTACTTTGTGTGGAAGAAAGAGTAACAACTAACAAGGAAATTTACCACGGGGGAAATTTTAGAGGCTATAGTTCTTCCGTGGGCCCAACAGCAGTTTGGTTACCAACATTGGATCTTTCAACAGGACTCTGTACCTGCCCACAAGCCGAGAACTGCGCAAGAGTGGTGCCGAATCAATTTTCCTGATTTTATCAGTTCCGCTGAATGGCCTTCATACTCGCCAGATCTCAACCCAATGATTTACGCCATATGGTCAATTTTAGAGGCCAGAGCCTGTGCAAAACCCCACAAAAGTTTGGAATCACTAAAACAATTTTTGCGTCAGGAATGGAACAAAATATCCCAAAAAGAGGTGCGAAAAACAGCCAAAAATTTCATTCGACATTTAAAGCTTTGTATCCACCCAGAAGGAAACCACTTTAAAATTTTATAATGTATGATGTACGTACATATGGTTGTTGTTAATTGTTATCCATTTTTGAATTTTTGAATTGTTGCGTTTAAACAAGTTTTTTTTTAAACGTTTGTCCGAGTTTTTGTGGATCACGCTTATTATTGTAATTATTCATGATTTTTTTAAGAAATATTTAATTTCACCTTGCGGGTTGCTTCACAAAATGCCTAATTTTTTAATTTTGGTCTTCTAGTCTTATTATGGGATAAGATAATAATAGTATCCTTATCTAACATTATTATTAAACTTAATCCAATTTGAAAAAATCAGATGTGACCATGCCCATGACTTTATCATACTTTTCTAAATTTTCTTTTTTTTTTTAGTTTAGGACTAAGTCATGTAATATCCAACAGTAACCTCGGCGAAGTTCCGAAGTTACTGCTAGTACTGTGAGCATGACTTGTTTTACATCTGAAGTAGCTTGCTAGGCTGGTCTCAGATGTGCCTGTTGCCCTATATTAGTTGATGATGGTAATTTATTAACATAGGGAGACCACCGGCTTTACGTACTTTTCAAAGCACGGAGGCGGTCATAGAGAAAAACAAAGTCAGAAAAAAAACTTTCCTTCCGGGATCAAAGGCCAGTGACCGGCATATACTGAGAATACCGTGGACGGACCATATAACATACCGAGCCGTGCTGGAAAGAATAGACAAGAAAAACAAGCTACTTCTAAACATAAAGACTCGTAAATTGAAATACCTGGGATATATTATAAGAAATAGTCAACAATACGAGTCACCGCAACTCATACTGCAGAGAAGGTGAAAGGAAGAGGAGTACCACTAAGAAGAAGGATATCATCATGACTTAAGAACTTAAAAACATTGTATAACACAACAACAGTGGGTCTTTTCAGAGTTGCGGTAAACAAAGTACGCATTGGCATGATGATCACCAAACTTGGTTTTGAAATTATTACTAATTTTGAAATTTTAGATAAAAACTAAACATGAATCAATTTCAACTAAAATTTGATTAGTTGAAAATCTAAATATAGATAAAGACACAAAGTACCAAATTTGATTTTGAAATCCTATTAATTTTTGAAATATTAAATAAAAACTAATATTAAGTAAAAGAATAAAAAAAAATTTCCAGAAATCAATTTCAACCAAAATTTACATAATTAGCTCTAAGTCGCAATATCCGGATGGGATACGAAATCCCAAAACTTGGCTTCAAAACTCCAATGTATTGGTTGTCGTAGAGCTTGACCACACACACACAGACAGGACGTTATTTAATTCATTAGACTTCAAAAAGTATATATTCATCAAAATCTCAATTTTTTTCAGTACGAAAACAATATTTTTTTATACCACATATTATGATAAAGTAAAAAAATTGTAATAATACATTCTGAGGTACATTTATAATTGTTTAAAATTAATTATCTTTATTCTAAATTATTGTTTCTAATTGCGTAATGATAAAACCAGTTCTCGGTTTATTTACAAGAGCAGAAGAGTGTAATAGTGAGCATCTGTTAACTACTTCAAACAGTTAATTAAATTCATTTAAAATTTATTTTATGCAGATTTTATATGAAATTAAATTTCATATTCCGACTTAATAAAGTTTTGGCGGATTATTAATTCAGCAATTATGTTGAAATCAGTATTTAAAAATGTTAAATAGTATTTGGAAATTGTAAAACGTGATTACCTCTTGTAAGTTCTTTAGCTCCTTTACGTAAAACTATAGGTTGAGCATCTTCACGTTTCCATGTTATACGTGGTGGTGGATGACCCGTGGCTCTACACCACAGAGTTGCATTTTCACCTTCTAATACAGCAAGATCTCCACTCGTGTCATCATTGATAATATCAGGTGGAACTACAACAATAAAAATTAAAAGTAATTATAAGTTTTCATGGGTAGGTACCTACTATTAAGTTAATAAAAAATTAATTTTTAATTAAACTGTAATAGTATATTATGTACATACAGGGAAAGTAATATAGTAATGGTAACTAAATAGTATTGTAATACAACATTAATTTATTTTTTGCTTTAGCATAGTACATACAACAAAATATATAGTATACATGTAGCAAAGCTCGATAGTCAATAAATAGTACACGCACTTAATAATACATATGTATTTGTCATATGACGCCTTAAATATCATCTGCTGTTTCCTACAGTATAAATTCCAACAAAGTATGGTAGTGACAGTTTAGAATTGCTTAACAAAAACAAGCTAATTAAAAGTTGTTATATTTGAGAACGACGCAAACAGAATACAAGGAAACTTTGTAACATAATGCTGTCTGATAATGACAATTATATAATAACCTAATAGGAACGCGGAAGTTTACCTAGGTATGGTAAAAATGTCGAGTGCAGTGGAAAGTCTGCTGTAAATTGTTGCAGGTAAGTCGAAGCTTCCAAATTCCTACTACTAACTTCCTCGTGTATCCTTAGCTTAAGAGCCTTGTTGTTGCACCTGGGGAATAGTTATACTTTTGTGATGTCACGTTTAACAAATTGCATACAATATTTTTACAATGTTGTAATTATAAATGACGTGTTTGAAAAATAACAACTAACTAATTAATGAAAGTGATATATTATCTTTTTATATTCTTAGTAGTTCGAGTTTCAAATACATTGCCGAGTGGTGATATCTGATTTTGAATCTTAATTAGCACAATCACGGGAAATATATTTGTTTTTAATTATTATTTGATAATTGAAGCTGTGCTGTATTTATAATGTAAGAATGGAAGTTTTTTTTTTATTAAATGAGACAGTGCACTAAAAATGATATAGTAAATAAATCCTAAGCAATTAAAAATAAATTTGAAGAATTATTGTAAATTATAAACATTGCAGCAAATATGATAACTAACTTTGTTGTTACAACTTTTTCAATTTAATTTGATGATCTGAACTTCAAGAGTACCTACGCGAATTAGAGAAGTATTTTATGACTCAATTTTAAGGCTAATTTTAATAGTTTCTTTCTAGAAGAATAATCATAGTTTTTTCTGCAAGATTATAATGTGGTTTAGGTCATATATTATATTTTTTTCTTAACCACGTTAAGATGGAAAGGTTTGATAAAATGATTAAAATATTCTAATTACTATTTAGGTAGAATTGCAATAGCGATATGTAAAAAGTATTATAATAGTTGTTACCTTCACTGTATGATTAATTAACAAAGAAGCAAATAAGAAAATTTTTGAATTGAGTATTAAAGTTTAGTATACAATATTTGAAAACATTTACGTGCTTCGTCTTTACAATTGAATAAACTTGCTTAAAAGTTGGCCACTATTTTAGCGATCCTACATAGTTCAACATCCAAATAATTTAGTAAATGACTAACTTTAGTCAGCATTTACGAATATCGTTGTTGAAATTATTATTATGCATAACTACTATAATAAAATATTAATAAAATTTATGAGTATATTAAAGTTAATACAAAATATTCATAGATCTAATTATGAAGTAGGTAAGCGTGCGTATAACAAGTTAAGGCTAAGTAAATATAATAATTTTGAGCTGATACGGTTATACAAGTACAAGCTTTAATTATTCTTACTTTCATTAATTATTAGTTAATCACATTACACAAGAAACTCTGAAACCTACCTACTCTTTATTAGTTATGCAAAACTTGAAATTCTATGTCAAACTCTTAAAATTAAAATTTCTGCTGTCGAGTTTTAAATTAAATTTAATTGTGTGTAGTTGATTTTAATATAAAAGGTACCTTTATACATGTAGATATTTCCAGAATACTATACGTATTTTTACTAAATGAACTTTGCTATCCTTTTTTCAATAATTGAATACTCTTTTATGATAATATATAATTTACGGGTAAAATACAAATTATTCGAAATAAATCTTAAAAAACGAATTATAAACCAATATTGTTTTATTTACAGACTTAACATAACAAGGACCTGAGTATTCCAAGATGAGATCCAAACCACGGCGTAACTAGTATAACTATACAGTTCTAAGCTCTACTTCCTATTCATTACAAAAACTATTTATAAAATATATTACTTATTACTTACGTAATTTTTTGTAATAAAATTACTTATAAATTACGTTTAAAATGATTAATTTTATTCTATCGGCCCATCGGAACAGGTCAACGACCTAACCCGTGATGGAAGTGATGATGATGATATTCTATTAATGTAATAATTTTTTAAAACTCATGATAAACAATTAAATACTTTAGACCTATAGAAAAATCGCTTAAATTATCCACAATTATGCACACTATACGTAAACTATAGTCGATTGCCTTTTTTACTAAAATATTATACCAGTATTAATTGCCACAAGTATGTTACATAATATTATGTTCATACATACATAGTTACTTTGTAGTTATTCTAGAAGCAACAAAATTTCCTAGTAGATCGTAATACTTTAGTCTACATTAATATACACTACATAAATTATTAAAACCTTATAAAAGCTAATTTTGCGCTAACAAAATATATATTATTAAATATAATATAAATGTTACTTGGAGCTTGTATAAAATAAAACAAGATACATAAGATTGTTTTTCTAATAAACAAGAACATTTTTTATACTATTATTATCTACCTACATAGGTATAAATTTCAAGTTTGAAAGCATCATAAGTTAATTTAAATAACGTATGTTTTGAATTAACTATTACTTTAAACTCAATTTGTAATTGTACTTCCATACATCGTTTTAGTCCTGCCTGAAACTGCTTATGTAATGTTAAGTCCGTACTATCATCCTTCTGTACTCTCAGGTCCTGCTGATGTACTGCCTATGTAATAATAAAGCATGTATATAACCCACAGACGTTCTCAACTTAGTTTAAAACTAATTTCTTTTTATTTTAAATTAAAATAAGTTTTAAAATATTTCATTTCTATAAAGTAATTTACAAAAATTTCAATGTTCTTATAAATTTTATATTCAGTAAAACTAGACAAATCAAAGAAATATGATTATGTTTGTGGATACGAAATTACAGATACATACCTTCCACAAATACTACGTGAAAATATATAACGGATCTAGGTCTCTTTTAACGGAGGCGGTCACTGGCCTAGTAGTTAGAGCAATTGACTACTGATGTTAAGGCACCCGGTTTCATCTCGGGAGGAGTCTACATAAGAAAGTTTGCTTTCTATCTATGACTTTCTCGTGGTAGTACCTGGCATATTGGTGGGCGCGAACCGCGGCGTCTTGGCTCGACCTTCCGGTGAACATCAACATGATGCAGTTTAATATACAGAATTAGTTTAGTGTGATCACTGGTGTGATTACGGGATGGGAAGTTCTTTATTCGTAACTCCTACCATTGTTGGGAGTGCAGGTCGGATGGTGCGGTCAGGTGACCGCCTAACGTCTGTCGGTCATACCAAGCACTGTTGGGGTGCGGAGTCTGGGGCGAACAAAGAGGTAGTACAATGAGCCTAATTAGGTGGCTTAAGTATGTGCGAGTTTAACTTGTCCTTTTCTAAAATCCAAAAAAACCTAGGTCTCTTTTGTGAATTTTAATACGTGAAGTGTGGAACGTGTCTTAAGTAGTTACATTGAACTGCAGCCAAATTATTTGATGGTGGGGTACACCACACTCATATTATTATTACAAGGGATGTTAAAAAGGTAACAACTCTAAGAACGCTGATCACGCTCTTTTGCTGATATCAATATGTACTTTGCAAATGTAGTTAGTTGCGATTTGTATGTTAGTCTTAGTTTATTCACGAACGACGTAGCTATGTTGCTTGACCATGCAATTGTTGACCAAATGAATAATTGTTAACCCAACTTGCAGTTTTAATTATTTTAACTTATTTGATAATTAGATAATAAATTAAACTGATCATAGTTTAACTGTCTTGGCCCTACCAAGCACTGCCCAAATTTTGTACATCTACTGCTACTAGTAGTACTCGCCTCGCATCAAACCATAGTCAAATCCGAAAATTTTAATTTTTTTTATCCAATTTATAAAATAATCTTCTCCAATACCATATAAAGTTTAAGCTTTCGTTTTAGCAATAATTGGTAAAGAATACTCCACTACTGGTAGGCTATTTAATATTTTGTAAACATCAAATCATTACAAAGAACATCGTCATTGAAATATTTGAAATAAAAAATGTATTATTTAGATTGCAAAAGACAGAATGCAATAATTATTATTGCAGGTTTATTCAGCTTGCAATCCATTTTGTTGTTTTGTTATATATGTTTTGCTATCGGCAGTTTTGATACGGGATAATAGATAGTAGCGCCAAAATTTGAATTTGGAGAAATTAGAAAAATCAATTAAAAATAATTTTTTTTAAATAGTTTTGGAAAGTTTTAAAAATGCAAAGAAAGACAAATATAGTCGGTCTGAATTATAAATTAAAAAAAAAAATTCTCACCTCAACTATATTTTCTTTTCAATTGATACGGGATCATTACAATTCCAAAAGTAATATATAACTGAAGTGTTACATTAACTAAGTTATAATTTTATTGAGTAACCCTTAAAGGAGTAAACATATACTACATATGCATACATAATATATGTAAGTCTATAATATTAATTGTTAGAATTTTTCATTTGACACTAGTTGACTCAATCAGAAAGTAAAACATTTGAGTCATTTGAGATTGATTGAAGCAATAGAATGATATACTGCAAAACGTACGTACATTTACATAATGTATTCTGTTTTCCAAAGTTAAGCGTAATAGCCGATCGGCAACTACTTGGAAATAACCCAAAGATATTTAGCTGAAAATTTTCCATATAGTATAATATGAAGTTTTGATTTACTGTAACTAAAATACTATATATAAGCAAAGATTAATCTTATTGCTAGTACATATTATATGCGACAATTTATAGTTCATAGTGAGTTTAAACTTTCAAGTGTACGTGTTTCCTTCTCTACATTTCCATTTCTATAAACTGTTTGCCAGAAATCACTTTGTGATGGTTTCATTTACATTACGTCAAAAAAAATAAAGAAAAACGTGTTGTTGATTAAATTTGCATAATATTCTATTAAGTTCTGTCTAATTATAAGTGTATTTATTTATAAATAATTAAAATTACTTTTTTCTTGTATATTTTATTTTCGTTTAGTTACCGGTTTAACAGAAACTTTCAATTCCAATGAATCCTCTTCTCCCATATTTCCAACATCAAGTGTTCCTATATTTTCTCATTGTCCAGATCTCGCATCCATACGGCTTTATTATGGTTAAATAAATTCTTAATTTCTTGCTTTTATCTCTATTTCTTTTCCAGGTTTCTTTGAAATGATGGTTTCTAGGTATACACACGTTTCTACTTCCGTAAATTTCATCACCACGCTTTCATTTATTCAGACGTCCAGCACCTCACTTGGCCGGATTGATTCGCGTTCCCATACCATATACTTTGACTTCTGTTCATTAACTTCAAATCCTATTTTACTTGCAGCCAATACCAATATCTTTGTAGTTTCTTATGCTTCTTTCTTTGATTTTGTGAGTATAGTGAAGTCGTCAGCAAAAGCAAGGCGCAGGTGTCTCTGTCCATATATTGTTCCTCTTTTGTTTAGAGAAACCATACTTACGTAAGATTAAACCTTAAACCTTGTTTTAACAGCTCTTCACTTACCAAGAGATACACTTGTATGGAATTGCTTGTCCAATTTGTAAGGAAGTGAGCGTTCTTGTTTGTAGTTGGTTTAATTTTGAATGAAAATTGTAGTTGGGCAATACCAGCACGAAGCATACACGGGTCGATCAAAAAGGTAAGCTCGCGGTTCAAACCCTGCTCGCTACTGTGATCAAAAAGTCCAATATCGATCTGTGGACAGTGGAGAAGGCAACGGAAAACCACCCCACGAGTTATACTCCCTGGTAAAATCATCTTGACTTCGCCCAAGTTAAATCGCCAACGTCTGGGAGACTGGATATGGCACATGAAAAGGAAGTTGGTTCAAGTGCCTCACACGTTTTTTTGGTTAGTCAAAAACCATTTGCAAAAAAGACCAAGGAGGAGTAAAATTAAACTTATGTGTGAACCGTGTTATATCATAATTACTATCATAAACAAAATTATTGTCAATTATATATTTTTTAAAATTTGCATATAAATTTGTAACTACTGAAAATAAAATAAAATTTTACGTTATACTCTAAAATGAAGTTGTAATGAATTTCATGACTGCGCTTATAATTATTAAATTTTAGTAGTTTCGAGTTTCTTAATTTTATATCAACTCGTAAATTAAAGTTTGTTATTGTAAAAACTGTTGGCGTCCATTATTTTTTTATTTATTTAAGAGTAATCAACGATTGCTCTAAGCTTTTTATTTGAGCTGCCGTTCGCTGGTTGGTTTTGAAAGTTTTAGAGAAGTAAAACTCTCTTGGATAGTACAACATAGGCAGATTTTAGAACAAATAAATGTCCATAAATGTTAATATTCCAAACATCAAATACTTTCAACTAACGACAACCAGTATTTTGTTTATATAATAAGGTCTTGATTTCAAAAGGACAAATAAAACAAATACATTTATTGGAATAATCTATTAAAACTAATCAAAAATTGATGCTTTTACACACATACAATAAGTTGAGAATACCAACCACAATGATGAATTAAATATTATTTTCACAGCGTTAAAAGCAGCTAATGTTATTAAATAAATAATTTTAGTTATTAAATCTTGTTTAATAAAAAATCAGTAAGTATGTACTATGTAATACTCAAAGTTAAGTAAAGGATTTAGTACTAATGCACAGATTTTACGTTTATATATTTTTTAAGTACGAATATTTAATTTAAAATTTTTAAGTTGTACTGAAAGAATTACAACAAGCAAAGAACACGAAAAGCATTTTGTTATATATATATTTTGTATTGTAAATTTTTTATTTTATGGGATTTGAACGCGATATTATTGCTCGAGTAAATGAAAATTATAAGTGATTATTAGAGCTATATTATTTTTATTATGATTTTAATTATACCAGTAATTATTAGGTAGAATTTATTAGAAAATTTCAACAGCGAACGCACGTATGTATTGTTGCTGAGAAAAGTACCTTCAACTTTAACGTTTAAAAGTGATAACTATGAATTTTATTTTTGGATTTTGAATAATCGCTAATATCACTGATTTATGAAGGAATCGCAGATTATTTTAAATTTGTGATCATTTAGTTTAGTCATTTAGTATTTTCGCGGAAGCAATCTAAAACTCACTTTTTGGGTATTTAATTTTCCTCTTTTGAATTTGGTTTGGTACTGGACGCAGTCACATTATAGTGCAAAGTAGGAAATTTTGGAAGCTCTATTTGAGTGTCTTTGGAATTTTTAACAAAACAAGCTAAGTTTATTTTGTTATATTTGTTTTTGATTGATTTGCTGACTTCTGTAATAATTTGGGAAGTGAACTTAAAATATTTTCTGCAACACGTTTAATGTTGAAATTGAACATTTGGTGAGCCAAATAGCTATATAGAGTGAATATCTGCTTAAACATCAATGTTTTTATTTTATGAAACACTAAATTGTTTTAATTTTTATCAATTGTACGATTTTACTCCACCTCAAACGTCTTACACATTTTCTTTGAAAGGTTAACTGTCAAGAAAGCTGGAAACGCACATTACTATGATCATAATATCTTCCGTATAATTCAATTTGATTTTCACTATTTATTTGGATAGCGTTCCAAGTTTATCAAGGTATTATTTTTTTTTATAATAATGAGGCGAAGCAATTTTATACAGTTTATATTGCTTGACGATAAAAATATGGTAATATTCTACAACACATGAAATTGGTTTATTAAAAATTAGAGTATTATTTTAATGATTTGTTAGTCTTCTAATTTGGTAGATACAAAGCAAACTCTATTAATAAATTGTTAGGGAAAATAACCTTTTCTAATAGCTCACGCCTCATACGCTCGAGTCGAAACAACATTGGTACTCTTGGAACCATTATTGTACTACATATTTAAATCTAATTATTATTTTGGTTTGAAATTTGGGTCTGGTTGTATTAAACTTTTGTTATTTTGATCGATCTGTTAATGCTGTTTTATTTGGTACTGCGTTCTTATTTTTGTTAGCTTACGTTTTTTTTCTAGCAAACACAGCAGCAGAAAAGATTGGCTTCTACCTCTGATTAATGGTTTGGGTGCCTTATTGATAATTTGGTTCCTAAGCTCTTGGATTAAAAGTTTTGATTAAAATTTAGTTTATTTGGATTATTAGTAATTTTTTTGTTAAAAACTCAAGTGCCTGAACTAGCTTTAGGTTACCTTTGGTGCCACCGTTTTGAAACCCCACAAGTTCTGAGAAATTTTTTTTTTGTTAGTTATTTTAGCGGTACAATGTCCAGTGTAGAAATATATGGAAAAGTACTCTGATAGCAAACAAGAAAAATGTTATCGAATTTCTTTTTTGATTAACGACTTAATTGTAATCTTGATTGCATGTTTGTTTATTAATTTTGAATTTTTGGCTTTATTGATTGTAGTGGTTTTAATAGAATTGTTTGTATTTTATCTTTTAATTTATCGTAATTTGAGTATAGAAGGATTGTGAAAATTTTTTCGTGTAGTTTATAAAGACGGCAATTTTTTCTGGTAATATTTCATTAAAATTTGTTTGATTATCTCTAATTTTGATAAATTGCAATTAATTATTAATAATTTTATTGTAGTAAATTTTGAATATATTTTTGACATAATGGACATCCATCGCGTATTAGGCGACAAGTTATCCTATGAATTATTAATAAGAGGTAGTTAAAAAACGTAGTATTTAACGTGGTTTCTTCAAACTTGAACAATCTTACTTTACAGTTGTAGTGCTTGACGAGAAGAAAGAATTGGAAAAACCGAATACAAAATTGTTTGATTTAGCTAATTGTCATTCAGAAGTTTAATTTAGAAAATAAGGTTTGTGAGTTAAAAAATCTCAATTTTAATAATGTCGTACACATCTAGCCTAATGATATCTTCCCACGTGCTCAGAAGAATATTTCCCGTTCTCACCTAAATTAAAAATTATTTTGCAATAAATAAGCCAAACCTTCAACACAATAGAGAGACAAATTCATTTGCATTTTTAGAATAGGTAACGGTAGTAAGAGTTGCTGGAGGGTATTATAGTAAACAGCAGCTTTATACGGTAGCTGAAAAGTTATTTTCGAGCTAAACGTTAATTTGGCATCGCGCGGTTTGTGATTGAATTTTTTCTTGGGATAATTTGGTTAGTGAGATGAAAATAATGTGATTTTTTATCGGTAAGATATGAATGATCTTTGTGGGATTACATAAATAAGATAAATCAAGGTAGTATATGCGTAAAGTTAACCTTGGCATTTTGAAAAATAAAAAAATAAAAGTTGTGCTGAATAATTGTGCTTGATGGGTGCTGTTTTGTGCTGCAAAAAATTTTTATTTGCTTTATTTCGGCTTTTATAAGAACTCCCTATTTTGAAGGCGAAAGTTAGCAGTGCCATTTTTCAAAAATAAAAAAATGAAAATTGTGCTAAGTTGTGATCGATTTGTGCTAATTTGTGCCGTAAATATTATAAAATAATTTTATTTTTAAAAATATTTTTCAAAATTAATTTTTCAAAATAATGGAAATACATTTTGAGGCCAAAAATGTATTTTATCGATGGAAGCTATCCGTGTTATTTTGAAAAAGTAAAAAATAAAAGTTGTGCTGAGTTGTACCAAAGTGCTGCTCTGTGCTGTAAAAAATAATTTATTTTGAAAAATAAAATTGTTGTGGCCAAAAATATATCATATCGATGGAAGCAAGCCCACCATTTCGTATTTTACGGACAATCTTTCTAAGTATTAAAAGATTGTCTAGCATCGGCTGCAATAATCATTACACCTTGACATTCTGTTTTAACTAACTCGAGTAACAATAGATTGGGGTTATGCTATCTCAACTACGTCCAGATGGCAAGAAGATAGTAAGAAATTTCTTCTTTAAATTGCCATATCCGGGACCCCAAACCTTGGGGATTCGACTGGGCCGAAGCCAAGATGAGCTTACCAAGGAATATAATTCATAGCGTGGTTTCCCGTTGCCATTCCCATAGTTCACAGGTCGATATTGATTTTTGACCGCAGCAGTGTATCTAACGCGAGCAGGGTTCAAACCGCGAAATGACGCTTCTTAGTCAAACCGTGTATGCTTCACGCTATACTGCTGGTTAATTAAAAAATTGCGTAATTATTTGAAGTAACTACTGACCTTTACGGTTATAATCGACTAATATAGTCTAAAAGAAGTTGAATAGCATCAAAGCTCCTACTGGGATAGTTTTTTTTTTGCACGTTGTGCTGTTCTCTTACAACAGTTTAATTTCGAAGATATTTATCGAAAAGGTTGCAAACAATAAGTGTCTGACGCGTTAAGTCGTAACATTTATGCTATCGATCTTCCTATATCAGATGACAGTTCAACTACCCTTGCAGCTCCTCATGTAGTCACGATGGCGTATATAAATTGATCGAATCGAATTTTATAGAATTGCGACTAAATATAACCGGCATCAGATACGACAAGACACAACGATATATTCGTAGACATTTAATATGTATAAAAATTAAACCTTGTTAAGGAACTCCTATGAGCGCCCTGCTTAGTAAAACTCCTCATCAAGTCAGACGTTTTAATTAATATACACACATATTATAGGATTTTCCGAAGAGGTCCTTTAGCTCAAAATTTTTTGACAATCTCTTCTTTAAGTGCTATATACTTTACAGTACATAAGCGATCAACTTAGCCGAAACCAAGCTGACTTTATTAGGGGGTATAATTAATAAAGTGATTTCCCGTTGCCTTCCCACAGTCCAAAGATTGATATCGGACCTTTGATCACAGCCGCGTATCCGAGGCGACCAGGACTTGTCGGCCGTGGTATACTTTGCACTATACTGCTGGTTTCGACAATAAAGAAGCAAAATGATAAAATTTTATTATTTAACTGCAGAAGCACGTAAAGTAATGTATAAATGTGGCAACTCTATTAAAAACATTTAGAACTTTTTGTAAATTGGCCAATTCAATTTTGAAAATTATCCCTTACGTTCCCGACAATGTTCCAACGATGTTTTATCTTTTTGTTACACATTTTCGTGAATAAAAAATATACCTCAATGCACACCGTTTTTTTAAAAGATTTTTGCTTTCAAAATTTCATGATTTTCAGTACTCTCACATTTGTTACTCCTAAAGGTATACCTTAGAGAGCACAATTATTGTTAGTGTGTGACAATTTTCTTTGAAATGGAGCTAATAAGTAGAAATTGCCAAGAATTATAAATTAAGGTAATTATACAAGTGAATTCTGCAATTAAAACAGGTTTTAGTTCTATATAAAATTAGTTTCTTTAACCTCAGGTACTAACCTACATTTTTTCTTTAAAAAATTCAAACATAAGTTAGAACAGCACATTTACAAAACGGACATACACAAATAATATTAACCTACTTTTGGAAGTTACTGTATTTAAATCTGGTCACCGCAGTCACTTGCATGACCTTTTAAAACAAATATCCGACTATCTTAATAATATGAACCTTTATAATGGTAGACATACAAATTTTAAGGCTTCTTTTAACGTAGGCAATTGACTATTGATGCAAAGGCACCGGTTTAATCCGGGAGGAGTCTAGTAAGGAAAATTTTCTTTCTGACTGTCTTTCTATCTATGACTGTTTCCCGTGTTACGGAAGGCACGTAAAGATGGCGGTCCCCATGGGTTGATGACTGGCAACATCAACAATAAAAATGGTTCAGGCACATTCCACAAGTTTTAATGCTTCAAACCTTTCTCTTAGAGAAAGAGGCTAAAGTCCAGCAGTGAGCGGAAAAGGGCTGACAAAGACTTTAATGACAAGACTAAATTCACGTGTAGCCACCATTTAAAGGAACGCTTGATGACTGCCCAAATTTAAGAATCATCAATTTTCTAGGCACAAGTTGAAAACCACCTTGCTGAACCAGATCCTTTTGGAAAATGCATTTTTGCATTATTGAATAATGCATTTTTTTTGTAAATTACAGTGTACTGTTTAATTTATTTTATTATTTTTTTTCATAAAAAGTTATACTGAGTAAGTTCTTAACGAACAAGACTTGAAAATTTTTTGATCAAAAGGTTCTTTGTGGTTAATGATGTCTGTTTAGGAATTGTTATTATTAAAACGACGTATGTATTGCTTTGATTCTTAATTACCGTTTTTCTTACATTAATTTACAAACAATGGAAGTTTCATAAATGTAATTTTATTAAATTTAAATATAGATACTAAAACATTTTATACATGTAAATAAAAATCTTATTTAAATGTTTTCCAACTTTTTACATTTTTATGATACAAGTTGAATGATCGTGTAACCCTAAACACTTAAATTTATATTCCTGGAGGGATTATTTCATAGTTTCATACCACTTTTCATACGACCCAGCTTCTGTTTCTAAATTTTAATAAAGCTGCTAGATAATAATAATGTAAACATATAAGAGAGCATACGAAATTTTAAATAATATTTATGCGTATAAAATTTTAAACTGTCTTTAAGGGATTGTCAGGGGTAATAATATAATAAGCTGTACGTTTATTATCGATGTTATTGAAATGCCATGAATGTCATGATTGAATAAAATTATTAAATGTCATAAAATGTCATCAAATTAATTGATGAAATTGAATTGGTCATAAATAAATTTTGAATATAATGATAAATTACATATTATAATATTGAATTTGAGAGGAACTATAAAAACCTTTTTTTATAAATATAAGTAATTTTATAATATAATATAATAACTTCTTCTTTTTCTTCTTCTTTAAATCTAAAGCAAGATTTAAAAAATCACATTGCGAGACTGATATTCTTGTATTTCCAAGCTTAAATTTTTGTGTTTACAACATTTAGCATTTTTTAAATATTACATATTTAAGCCTACAGTTACGATTAAATGGAGGCTGTTGCAATTAAGAGGTTGTCGCGATTAATCGATGTTCCAATTAACCGAAATTTTTCAAGCTAGTACGCTAAATATACTACTTCAGAATTGCTCTTATTACATTATACATAGTAGTTATAAAGCTTTTGGAATTGATCCATATCATAAGTAGTACCTATGCGCTAGATACACATACGTAGCATACACTATACTTTACATTATAATTGCACTAGATATTTTAAAAATGTCTTTTTGCTAGTTAGGTACCTATTTCAGAAAAAAGTAATAAAATACGTGATGTCAACATATTCAATGCTAAAAAGCGACCCTAATCAACTAACTTTAAAAATGAAACGTCTATGCATACAAAAAAGTCATGAATGTTTCCACATGATATTTTTAACCTAGAGAATTGAAGTTAATGAATACTAACAAAAAATTGACATCGTGATATAATTATAAAAAAGTACCTAATTAAATATTTTTTAAATTTACTCACACATTTCACTAAAAAATTTGTAAGGTTTGAAAGATTATAAATGACACAACCCTAAAAAATGAGCAAAAAGCTAAAATCCCTACTGCTCAAATTTTGCAAAAATGTTACAATCTGTTTAACTAAATAATAATTATATTGTTGTTTTTGTTTAACAATAAACACATCACAAAAATTAAAACCCACCAGTGTTGAGTTTGCGTTCATTCGTAGCAGACCGTAATTAATAAATACGTAATAAAATAATAAATAGTTAAAAAATGCAACATGTTATTAAACTTGTTATTATGGTGTTTTATTAGAAGGGTACTTTATTTTTTATCTCTTGAACTTGTTAAAATATTGCTGGAAAGTATTACATTTATCATTATATGTTGATTATAATGACTTTTAGTCATAGGGCTAATGACAAAAATTGTAATCCTAACATAATATAAAATCTCATAGTAACTAGAAAAGCGCAAAAAAACACTCCTACTTTTTTTCTGCTTATCTCTCTGATCTTTCTCTCTAATGCTCTTTCTCATATCTGATTATTTGTTCATGTATTGCCAACATAAAAAATTAACGACCAACAAAATAGATACGTATTTGATTGAATGCGATTCCCGCAAATGTGACCGAAGTACGATAGCCAACTGATATCGAAGGCAATCGATTGGCATACAAAAATCAAAAATATAGAAAACTTTGATCTCGGCAATGATTTTTCCTTCACCTCTAATTGGCTCGTTTATATATTCCAGCATAAAAATATTTATGGCAAACAAAATAGATACGAATCAACTATTGTTTACTTGACCACCCACTTTACATTGGTATTCTTTACCATGTATTTATTAAGATTTTCATATTACTTAAGCCTTTTGGGTATTTGCCATCATGGGAGTGTAAAATTCATAATTTTGCTCAATTTGTATGCTACAATAAACTTATAGTATGAAGCAGTATAGCGTCAAGTACATATACACCGACCGCGGTTCAAGTCCTGATCGCCTCGGATACGCTGCTGTGATCAAGGGTCCAATATCAATCTTTGGATTGTGAGGAAGGCAACTGGAAACCACCCCATTAATTATACTCCCTAGTAAAGTCAGCTTGGCTTTGGCTAAGTTGATCGCCTACGCACTGTAAAGGATACCTCACTCGAAAAAGATAGACTTATATTACCAAGTTAAACTATACTTTATTACACGAATTATTTTGGTATACACCAGGGTCTCGTTTTGCGTCGCATCGATTTGCGTCGATTCGATTTGCTTAATAACACGAATATAGGACCGAAAATCTTATATGCGTCACATAATTCAATTTGCGTCTTTTAAAATAATACAAATTCAATTTTTGCTTCATGCGTAAAATTCTAACGACTGTAATTTAATAGTTTTTATCTGCAAGTAGAATTAATATCTGCATGAATCGCGCCGCCATGCCACTTGCAAAGTTTGTAAGTCTTGTAATGTATACATACACTACATAATATTATGAATAATTGTGTACGGTGCGTTTTCTACATGCAATTACATTTTCATTATTTAGTTTAAAGCAACAGTCAGAGAAGCTTTAAAATTAAAATTTTACCGATATTTTACTAAAAATAAATTTTGTTAGCATAATATGTGATTTTATTACCATTGTGAAAAAGTTTTGATGATTGTAGAACGCATCTCGTGAATTACTATGGAATCTTATGGAAAATGTGATTCGATTTGAATCGATTCGAATTGCGTAGCACTTTTACAGAACGTATCCCCGACGCAAATCGAGACCCTGGTGTAATGTTATTATTATATTCAATTCCTTTGCATTAGCATATTTAGTTTCTAAAATAGACGCATCTGTGATTGGTTACCAAGAAGTGGTACTACTACTATCAGCAACGAACTCCTTCGCCGACTACACGCATGACGACAAGCTAATACCGATTGGTTTACAAAAATAAAAAAATTAAATATCGTATTAACCCTAATCTTTGTAACTCTGTTCATAGCACCTAAGAAGAGAAAAAACTCTTTACGACCTGCAAAATCTGATTGGTAAAACGTGAATATTTGATAGTAAAGTGGTTCTTCATTTAAAAAAATTCTGATTTGTAAAACAATAAAAAATAAAATATAAACATTAGAAAAGCGACCAAAGTAAAAACAATGTTGCAATGCATTAAGCAGAAATGAACGTCGCAAACAATTACGCTGAAACCAATAGACCTTTAGAAAGAAAATACCAAGCAGAAATGGAATTATACGTAGGAAATGTAAACAATCAAACCAAGAATGATGATGACGACTTAATCATATTACATTATGAATTCTTTTTGTGATTTCAAAAAATTTAAAAAAAATAATTGTTTAATTTTATTTTGGTTTGTTGTGTTTTTTGAATTTTTTTAATCTATTTATATGTCCGTTCTTCCACCTACATTATTTAATTAAGAGCTATACGTTTATCCTCAGATCACGCTGATCAGTAAATTAAGTTCAGTGATTAGTCGGTTATTACAATAACAACCAATAGCCGAGTTTAAACCTCTCGGATTAAGGTAATCCAAGGGTAAACTTCTGTTATATGATTGACCTTTAATTTCGAGGATATTTAACAAATATAGGATAATTAATAAATAAAAAAAATAAAAAATACAAAAATGAAATAGTGTCATTTTAACTACAATTTTACTTTTGTTATTCTAATCGGTTCATAAAACTTTGTAGAATCCGCAATTTACTCAAGCTGAAACACTAAGAAAAATCTTTATTTGTTTACTATTGCTACGATACAGTTTTAATATTCATTTCAAAGCGCACAATCAAAATGTGTTTTTTGTTGATGTTTCTATTTTGGTACCTTTGCAGGATAAGTATCAATCACACTGGCACTCTTCTAGTTTAATTGAACACTCTTGCAATCCAATTTTATTTTGATAAGACTAGTTTATCAAACGTACAAATTTTAGGCTCCAAAAACTTTGGGGCAATAATTCACAATCATGCGCAATTACGAATTGACTCCAAATTAAGTCTAAGAGATCAGGTGGCAGTTAGCGACAATTCTTTGAGCCCTTTAATAGAACTGCCTTTCTTACAATTTAAATTTTTAAATATCCTTATTCTAACTTGGTTCCCACACTTGCGGGTTGACCGCAACTAAAAATTAAACTCATAAAATATAATAAAAAATCAGTGAATAAAGTCGGCTTAACAAATTGACCTACTGGCAGATCCAATTTTTTAATTAATTTTTTTCACGATTTTAAGAGACAACACATGTTAAAGCAGTTTGCAACGTGTAATAATGCAATAAGAAAAAAGTAATGAAAATTGCATTAAAGTATTTATGTTGAGTATCATGTTATGCTTAAGTAATATTTATGTTAAGCTGTTTATTTTTCTATTGTTAGTGCCATTTACATAGTTTTGATATACCAAGTAATTTATCAATTTTTAAAAACTAGTAAAAAGTTCACAAAACGATTGGATTAATAAATCAACGTATTATATGTACATAGAACGAGTGGTTTAGTAGATTAAGTGCGACATATAACTACTAGGCCTCATCACATTCTAATCGTAAGTAAAACCTCAAGAATTATCTCAACAATGGACAGAATATCTGAGTGGACATAAAGGTCGAGAAAGAAGATGGAACTTCTTGTTACATAATGAATGAATAATAATCATTATAATAAAACAACCATAATACAATAAAAAATATCATTAAATAATTGATAACGTGAAAATTGGAAGAAATTCGGTACTGAATATAATATATTATTTATAAAAGCGGCTGGACTTGATGAAAAAGGAATGACAATGACAAGTGGCAATATTACTGAATTTGATTGGTCCTGATGCAATTGAATTGCATAACACTTTTAAACATGGAGATAGAAAGAATAATAAAATTAATAAATATATTTAAAAAAACCAGAATATTGTAATCTGAAGAACATTCTACACGAGAAATTTAAGTTTTACACGAATATTAAAATACTAATAAAAATTAGTTATTTAAATATGAAATTGAAATACTTTGCGATAGAATTGTAATATATATTGTCCTGTAATTTTCCACCACAGTCATTCACCCTGATTGAAACTAACTCAGCGGTCAAAAAATTTCCAACACTTTCTTTCCTTTCGACCCCTTTATTCAAAAAAATTTATATTCGATAACAAAATTTTATCCTTTTTTAATCACTCTCAACCACACGTCTATCATACAAATATAATAATACCCATTTTTAAAAACAAAAATTTACATTCAAAAATTTGGCAGTGTCTCCCACACCACCGCACACACACCTTCTAAATAATGAAACTAAAATTTTACATCACAATATATGTATGTGTATACTTAAAAAGCAATGAAACACGAGACAGATTGATAAGAACAGAAGATATTGTAATGTTACGATTACATCAATCCGAATTTTGAGTCACTTCATGACATTATTTGTATAAAGTAAGCCTTCAGCAAGTACCGGAAAAGTCTGAAACATATAAATTTTAATCATTTGAAATTAGAAGGCAACTTGGGGTTATAGGGGTTGGATTATCAGGTTTCAGCGCCGGACCAACTCGACGCTAAGACAATTCTTTGCAGGAAAATTTTGGTACGACCCAGATCTATTTATAATAAACAAAGATTTCCATTCTTGGAAACAAACAAATTTAGTTTTAAGTTTGTAAATATATATTTTTAGTCTAGTTAAGGTTTAAGTTGAGTTTTCCAAGACAATTAAGAAAACGGTAGAAATTCAGGTAGATAAACAATGTACTTTGGGTTAAGGAAAGTGCCGCGACTCTTTTCAACCAATTTAAGTGACAGTGGTTAATGGAACTTAACGTGTGTAGAAAGAAGTTAACGACAAGTTAAGTTTGGAAAAAATCACGGTAAAGAGAAAATATAGGAGAACAATTTGTTCTTTTTAGATTTTGAAAAAAGTGAAATTTGAAAAAACTAAGGGAAGCATCAAATCGAATCACAAATTTTGGTAACATATCATATGAAATGAACAACAAAACATGGTCAGAGAAAGATTAGACCTGAGTCAAATTTTTTGTCAAGAGCCCATAAAGAAGATAATACTTTTCAAATTTTGAAATGAAGTAGCTATAAGAAAAATACTCGAGCGTACTAGCACAAAAACGGGTAATAAAAGTCTACGTATGTTTTACATTTAACACGACGCCGACGGCTCGTATTGAAGGTAAGAAAAGGTTTTTTCGGTTCCACCAACCAAGCAAATTAATTTTTTTTTTATCCTATTCAATTATATTATTAAAGTAAACTCGTATCACTACAAATTGGCTTCACCAACATGGGGCAGTTTATTACTGCTACATTATTTCAAATTAAGTTTCTCGATCCATTACAATAATATATTCCGTTGATCTGAAGTTACTGATTTGAAAATTACATAATTGCAGATAATTAAAATAACTATTTTTGCAACACGGCTTATTCTATAAATTCAATGCAATGGGCTGAATATATTTTTATTAAAAATATAATAATTATTAGATATAAATTAAGCGTAGTATCAAATACTAATATTTTACAAAAAAATTCCATTATAACGCCTAAACCGAATTCTTGGTTGTAAGGATGCAAAGTGTAAAAAAATATGATAGCAGAGGAATTTGGGATGTTTAGAAATAGTGAAAATTTAGAACCTGGTAAAATTAAAGAAAAGGATATTTTACGATATAACATCAAGATCATATTAGGTATATAGGGACACACAATGGTTGCGACGACTACAACATATAATATTATCCGACCCAACTATGATATACTCGCAAAGAAAGGGAACACAAATAACGCTGTAACCTAGACCTAGACTCTTTGTTTTATCTGGCCTACCATCAGCGCTCATTTAAATCATAATGCAATAACATGTGCCGATATGTTATTCCGTCTAAATCAATTTAATTTATTTCCTATTACTGAAAAACAAACCTACATTATTGTACATAAATTATATTAATGAATAGTATTCATTATAATATAATTTTATTATTCTAATATTAATTTATAGTTAAAACATTGTTGCCTTATTCAGCCACAACATAGCTTTGGCATAGCAATCTCCTAAAGAATGTAATTTTATAAAATTTGATGATTGGGATGATAATAACATACGTATGTAATATGGGTAACGGTTTGAATTCCCGATCGCAATTTTTACCATTTTTAAAGTGGTTTATGAAAGATGAGGGTCTAATTAGCGTATAAAAAATAAAATTTGCGGATTATTCACACATTTTTGAAAAAACCGGCCTTAAAAATTTAATAACAATGCAATTTACTTATTAGCTCTTTTGAAGTGTAACCCTATCCATCCATCCATCCATCTATAGCACTATAACCCCTTGTGGGTCTTGGCTGCCTCTACAACTAACCCGCCCATCGAAATTAAAATAGGTTGTGGCGACCGTAAAGATACCAGAATCTCGGTTTTTACAACGAATTATGAAAGATAATGGTGCAACGAACTAATAAAAAAATTAAATTTGTGTTCGGATAACAAATTTCGAAAAAAAATTACTTTTTGTGCGAATCCGACTCTTGATGTAGTTGCGCCTGTTTACTTACTAAAAACATCTCCCAAGTACCTCCAACTTGAAAAATATGGATGTTAACGTGACGGATATCAAGGAGCGACTGGTATCTCCCCACCACTAGTCACTGTCAACTCAGGCACAGCACACGTCCCGTCTAAACAATGCATAAATTAGTACGTAATATTGCGCAATAATACACTTACATGTATTTCTTATGGGAAAATTGCACTTTTCAAAATTAAATTGTGGCCTTATTACAACTCGGAAGATTGATCTTGTATTTTTGTGTTCTTTTGTTTGGTAAAGCCATTTCTATAGGAAAAAGTGTATTAGGTGTACGAACCCCTAAATTCAAACTCTCACCTGTAATATGTATACGCTACTACCTCTCTGTACAACCATCGTACACACGGTCTCTTGTATAATAGATTAATAACTATTCATGTATTGATCAACAATATTTTTTAAAAAGTTAAAATTTCATTTTCGTAAATATGTTTACTCAGGGTTACGAAACTTCATGTGAAACTATGGACAGGAGTGGCAGAATTGTATTGAAGTTCTAATGCTATATAAGAAAAAGAGTAACTGACTTGATCGTCTCTAGTCATTGCAGTCGTGAATAACTTGAAAAACTAAACAAATTATTTATTTTATCGATATGAGCCCATAGGCTTTTGACCCGACAAGCTATGATAAAAATGTGCTTTCTATTTTTTAGCCATCGTCAGTTCGATTTAATCAGTTTGCAATAAACCCAGTAAAAGCAATATTCTAAAGTTCTTTTTTTTTACATATTTGAAATGTTGAGTTAATTAAATTTTCTATATATGATGAATTTCATATTGATATATTTTTTTGCAAATATCATTGAAACTTTATCGACTAATTAAAATTCTGTTATTTAACTTTTGGTGAAAGTCAATCAATCCGAGTTGCGATGTTTAACATTTTTTAAAGCAATTATGAACGATAAAAATGCATAAACAAAATCTGCTGCCAGTTTACCAATTTTGGAAAGGAACAGCTTTAAAAATTAATTTGAAATGCAATGTTTTTATTGGCGCTTTTCAAACTGTAACTTTGTTCTTCGAAAATTAAAAATTAGTTTTTAGCGCTAAAAGTAATTTTAAATAAAGTACTAATATAATTTTAGGAGATTTATAATGTAAACACAGAATGTAGTACAACCTCGACACCTTCGGGAAAAAGAGGGTTTTGATTAGAAAAATAAAACTAATATAATTTCAAATAGTAGCGAAACCTTTGGCTTTGCAACAATTAAGAAAAAATCCAGGGCCAGAGCAAAATTTAAAATTTTGGATTTTTGAACTACCAGATCTAAGAGTCAACTGGTAAAACTTATTAAAAATATCTCCGAGCTACAACTAATTAATAGAAACATAATTATTTGAGCCACAGGGTCCGACAGACTAGACATCAAAACAAACGAAATTATGACGTAATAATACACTCCCATATGTTTCTTATGGTAATTTCGTGAACTTTAAATTTGAATTGTGGGCTTAATGTAGCACCTATCAAATTTTACCTCCCCTTAAAAGTCTTATTTTAATGTCCTCTTTCGTTGGGCGAAGCTATTTCTATAGGATAAGTGTACTTTCAAACATGAGTTGATCGGCTTTAGCCAAATTTTCACAAAAGCCTTATTTTATCGCCCATAAATTAAGTTTAAATTAAGTTATTCAGACTATAAACTGAATATTCTAAGGAAAAGTTAAACGTAACAAAAGTTCACACACAGGTACACAAACAATATTACAATAATTATGAAAACTTGTGTATTTTGCAATACCGTTTATTTTATATTATTATATAGAAAACTGCACCATTTAAATAAACGAGCAGTCGCCTTTGTCTAATTCAAATGTAACTTCTTATATTTTAGTAGTACTAAGTTTATGTACTAAATGTGGAGTTCTTTTATGTAGTTAATTAAAACGGCACTTTATATTCAAACAATGAAAATGTAAATTGTTAAGTTTTTCAATTAAGTGCACTACAACTGTTAATAAATTCAGGTACAAAATAATAAAAGTCAAGCGTCTATAAATGACTCTTAAAATTCAGCATTGCAATTGAACATAATTCTAGGCGCAATTAATTCACAATTTAGCTGTTTTCTAGTTGAATTAAGACTCGGGCACCTTTAATGAATGCAAGAGTGGGTACCGATAAAAGGAAGACAAAACTATAGGTAATAAAACTTCCACTTCTCTGACATCACATTTTCACAAAATTTGTAAACAAAGTTTTTATAAGAAATATGATCATTTTTTTAACCGAGTAATGCCAATAAAAAAGCTAAATATAATATATTGAAAACTTAAAAAGTCAAATATGGAATCGATTGAATTGGCAAAATCGTATACAATGTATTTCATACATACGTATATAGATTTCCATTCCACATGGAACATGCTATTTCACTCAAAAGCAAAGTGATAAAATATAGGATTACAATTCAGGTAGCAAAACAATGTGTCATTTTTTGAGACGGTTTGTTATTTCTTTGATACCTTATAGACTTTACATAAATTGAAGACTATCTTATTTGAAGATATGTTTTCTTACAATTTAAAATTTTTACCGGAGGTGTAAATTTAATCAAAATATTTATTTTACAAGGGACGACTAAAATATTTTTAGCTTAAGAAAGTGAACAATTTTTCATTAGCATATTACTTATGTGTAGGAAATTAAATGTTTAAAAAAATATGCGAATTGTTACATCTTTATTTTATTTTGAGAAATTAAATATTGAACACAGTTGAACTATTTATTACTTGTATTAGTTAGTTATTCACGACTTAATTTAATCTATGTTAACAAAAGTACAGGCATACTGTTATAACACTGCCAGAAAGCAATTTACCAGATTATCATGTAAGGATACAACAGAAAAAAGAAGAGTTGCAGACATGAACACGCTGAAACCGAAGGGTATGGTTGAACTACAATGCAAACAAATTCATTAATGAAGTTAGTTTCCATGTTACAATACTTAATTTACGAGAACATTTGCAAATAAAGTGAATTTTTATTATTTACGTCATCTACGTTTGGTCTAATGTAAGGTACGATTCCACTAGCAAGTTATTTCTGCAATTTACTTCTGCAAGTGACTTGTAGCTTATATTTGCTAGTGGAAATACAATGGCAAGCTGACTTCTGCAAGTTTTATACTTGCGACGTTATTTGCGGAAGTTGATAAGAATTGTGTGTAAACAAAATGAAAACGACTTGCGTAAGCGACTTCAAAAGTTGCCAGTAGCTGGAAGTTTATTTAACTTGCAGTTGCAAGTTACAATACACGCCATTAACTAAAGTCCAAATTGCATTTGATAATTGCATTGCAGGATCGTCTTTAATTTTTTCAGAAATTATATAACATTACCATTCGGCTAATTAAATTGTAAAATTGCAGTATCTTTAATTTTAGTATTCACCATGTCAAAATTCTAAAATATGTATTTGCATAAAGTTTGCATTAATTAATGGCAACTCGAAATTATATTTTCAATACACCCTGTAGCATTTAAAATTTATACTATCAAACAAGACCATTATTTTATCTTGGTTCATTATATATGTTATCGAAATTTCTAAAAGTCATATTTCAAAATTGACGGACCAATGAGAAGTGCGCAACTTATTGGTCTTGAAAGTAATTTTCTTGAAAGCAAAAAATTTTTTTAATGTTAAAATAATTATCTGAAGTTATTTTTATAAAAATAGTATAATTTTTCCACCGAGATCCACCGGTCGAGCTTAGGTCAGTGTTTTAGGTCAGCTTACGCCGGCATTTTGATACAATACACAATTACAACAGTACTACCTGCTAAACTGTAAACACCTAAGGAAGTTTTTGCCGCAAGTGCTTGTGCAAGTATCTTGCAGAAGCAAATTTGCAGAAGTTTCTGTTTTAGTGGAAACACATTTGCAAGTACTTGCGGAAGAAATTGCAGAAATAACTTGCTAATGGAAACGTAGCTTAACTGATCAATTCGAGCACGGAAAGCAACGATTTTACAAGATAGCTACCGAGTATACGTAACGTATTTTTATTACATAATTGTAAAATATTTTTGTGGAGAAAGCATAATATCTATTTGACTTGTTTAAAATAGATCAACCCATAGTTGTAGCATTATTGATGTTGTTATCTTCTGGCATCATGTATAACCCTTCCAAAGATTACCATAAGACCGCTTTCAATAAATACGGTAGTAAGTATGTTACACGCTGCGAATAATTCAATTTAAGTATTAGCGAAAATTACTTTCAAATTAAGTTCAAAACATTATATTCTACATGATGCTTTCTGTATAGCAGAAGTTCGTCGACTTTCAAATATGGCATTACCATTCATCAGATTAAGTAAAATACTGCATAAGACCAAAAATGTTTGAATCAACGTCTCACATCTATGTAACAGAATCTATTAAAATTTTCTTTAAGATAATTGAGTCTTTTCATAAATTTAAGACTTAAAGTGTAACACTTATCGTCAAAAATAAACTAAGATTGAGAATATTTATATGAAAATAATATTCGTTCAAGGACTAACTAAAGAATAGATAGTTTTACTTTGTGAGATTGTTAAATTTCAGAATAATCTAAATAATTTACAGTTGAAGATTATTTAATATCATACAGTTAAATCTACAGTCCGAACCAATTATAAGATTATAATAACGAGCTGTTAATAACAAGTAACAAAATACGGATTGGTAGCGACTACAAAGACTTATCTCTGTAGTGTAAAGTAAAACCCTCGTCTAAGGCAGATTAACAAAATCGGTACGTCGGTACGGAACATCAGTGTTAATACAAATTAATGTAAAATACTAACTACTTGATAATGACTTTTTCAATAATATAAAATTTTACAATATCGCAAAAAACGATGTAAATAAATCTGAAAAGTAAAATTTTAAAATGTGTAACGCAAATTTTTTTGCAAAGTAGTAAGAGATACTTCAAGATTATGCACATGATCCCATAAATTTATATAAATCCATAAAATGTAGGGCAGATTACACAACGCTACTAAATCAAAAAAGATTAGATCCATCAGAACAAGGTCTAGTGTATGTTAGATTTATTGAAAAAATTTAATAATTTTTTACTGGAAAATTGGAAGCACGCACAATCAGTGAAAATTGTTGGTTGAATTTTATATTAAGGTAAATCTGGCTTAATTTTTTCTTCACTCAAGTTTCATTACCGTTACACGTGTTAATACATATGAACAATAAATTTAAATTTAGCAAAATTTACCAGTATATTTTAAATGTACCATTTTTCCTTTCCTACATTTATCTTTGTGAATATAATTCTAGAAGCGACAGAGAGTTAATCATTCTAACAGAAACTCTACTCGTAGCTTCTAGTTTTAATCAGAATGTTTGTCTACAATCCGCCTCTCGTCAGATGTAAATTTTACGTTTTCTAGACAAATGTTTGTGTTCTACTACAGCGCAGTAATTCAGATTTTTCAATTTTGTGCATCCTCAAGTATATTGTTAAATGTAGAAACTGAGTTTATACATATGGCAAAGAATTTTAGTTCTATTGGGAAATTCCTAATAGGGATTTTTAATATCGTACTGCGATAGTACTTATTTAATATCTAAAACGAGATTTTCATTATTACTAATATGTTAGTACGTATATGAACTTAATGAAGTAATCTGCAGGCTATATCGTTAGTAGGGCTGTAATGTGTATAACCGTGTATTCTAGAACACAAAATGTTGTTATCGTATGTGTTTATACTTATTATTAATTACGAATGCCACTCCTTCAGTGGTGTATTAGTTTATATGAAGTTATTTTGAATCGTGGCTGAATTTAAGTATTTATATATTATTTTCAGGTAGTCGTGTCGAATAACTCAATATTACATCCCATTTAATATTAATCGTTCCAATTTTATTTTCGGTAAAAAAATATTCATATTCTGTAAGTTCCGACTTAAGGTTTAGCATTATTCGCATTAATACAATTAAGGTTTCATAAAACGAGAGGTAATGCGTATTATAATGTGATCAACAATAATTCCTCCATAATCACAATTTTAAATACCTAATCATTAATGTATAATAATAGTTTAGGTGACACTGGGTATCTGATTATATAACTCCAACTTATACTTACATATCGCGATGTAAACAAGACCTAACTAATTTAAATTGTCACAAGCCATATTTTTCTATCGATTACTATCTGATACTGAAGGACTGTTGAGCGAGAGGGGGGGGGGGTGGCATTAACTTCAGTACTGCACGCTGCCCTAACTGAAGAGGGGTTAATGTCCTAAAACAAATGTAGGGGAGAAATGAGAAATTTCAACCACCCCGATTAATTTCTTTCGCGTTTAAATTTAGCGCTCAGAAAAATTACAGAATATCATGTTGTTGATGACATTAATTTAACAGATAATTTGATGTTCATATATGCTTGCATTATTTTGTGAAAAAATAAAGTTTAAGTATGGGTAAATAAAGTAACCTTTTGATATTATGCATTTTTTAAATTTATGTGTTATCGCCCAAAACTTAGCATATTCAGGAATAATGGCCGGTTTCGCAAACATTTAAACTACGATTTCGGCTTAAATTTCGGCTTAAATATCATAGGCTTAAAAAATATAATCGCAGTTTAAATGTTTGAGAAACCGGACATAAGAGATAAAAAATTAATAATATAAAAAGGAAAAGGAGGAAATCACGAATTTACAGCAACTCACTACAAAACTATCGTTTAGAAGAAGTGGAACGAGCGAAGAAAAGTCGAAAGAAAAACTTAAAACAGTAAAAAATTAGAGAGTTAGAAAGCCCATTTTTACAAATAAAACCAAAAAATGTTCATCAGAAGATATTATTAAGTTCTAGTAGCTACAATTCAAAAGAATCAGTCATCTAAAGTAGTCAGACAATAAAAAAATACATTGATGAATTAAACGATGATGTTGTGATCGATGATGACCAGGATGATGACTTTTAACCATTTGATTAAATTTATCTCGCTAGATGAGCACTTTTGTTCAAAACCGCCTTTTTTAAAACTGAAATAAAGGATTCATAGAATTGAAGTTTTTCAAGAATTTTATTAATTTGTTTACAAAAGAAAAATCCAAAGTATTAGCTTTATAAATATTATTTTGTTCTGTTTATATTTAAAACTAAATTTATAGCAAAATATAAAACTGGTTGAATGTTCCCCTTTTTTCTACAGGTGCAGTAGGAGTTATTTAAGAACACGATGAGACCTGGGTGATCTTCAGCTGCAGCTTAGTTTACAATAGCCGGCTGGGAGTGCTTCAGTTAGTTCTTGTTCTAGCAACGCAGAGGTTTCGTCGGCATCTGAGTCACTTCCTGGTCTACTGGCTGGCCTACTTGCAATAAATCGTTAAATAGGACTCGAATTTATTGTTGCTTGGATTGGTGACTTGAGCCTGCCATATGCATTAAATTTAAGAAAGACAATTAGGTTAAGTAGTGCAAGACTCTGCATTTAGTAAATGTAAGACATTATATCCGGGTGACGATAAACTGGGCCAATGGTAAACTGGGCCAAATTTAGAAACTAGTAAACTATGCCAGAGGTAGTTTCAACAAAAATTATGAAAGTGGTAAACTGGGCCGAAAGGTAAACTGGGCTATTGATAAACTGGGCCAAAAGCAACTTTTAGGTAAAGATAGGGATGTAGAGTATTTTGGTATTATTTCTAAAAATGATCAAAAACTAACTCTAACCTATAGCCCGTTCTACCTTCTTCGCACAGCTTCCACCTATGTATTTGGTATCAACTCTAAAAAAATATCAAAAACTAACTCTAACCTACAGCCCGATATAATTTTTCGTGCAGATTTATTTGTTTTTAGTTTATTTAGTTTAATTTCCTACAGAAATAGTAGTAGGTTTATATTTATAGTACACAATGTCCGAAAAAATTTTTAAGTACCAATAACAAAACTAAATAAAAGGAATATTTTTTTAATTACCAACGAAAAAATTAATTTGTAAAAGTTTGTTTTAACCCAGTGTATCATTTTAAAATTTTATTCACATTTGTATTAAACCCAGTTTACCATTTTTAGGTAGTTTCTTGGCCCAGTTTACTTTACCCATTATACCCTGGGTTTCAACAAAATAGGTGTGAACTTTTAATATCAACGAACTCAACCAGAGACATTTTTTATTCGTGCGTGAAGTGCCGCTAAATTGTAGACAAAACACGTGAATTCGGCAAATTTGACAGTAAACAACTTTTAATTATTACTCGAGATTGACTGTACTAAACACGAAACGGGTGGGCACGAACATTTGAAAATCATCTGAGTCATTATACGAAATTTTACCACTGTAGAACAGCTGGAGAAAACCACTTTTATACCGTGTTTTCCATGACAGCTGAAATCTTCAAACGCTTAGCACCCGCCGTTCCGCTTATTATAGAATTTTACCACATAATCTGTAGACCTAGAGAATGAAGCCTGGTCAGCTTCATTACAATCGATCACAATGTTGGACTAACCTGCAAATTAAGATAGCTATGGAAATCAAAATTTCCGAAAAAACGGTACATTTGTCAATTGCTTTATAAGAAAACTAACTGCAAAACTTTCTCGAGTTGGTTTTCCTGTATAAAGAGGCGAAAAATAGCATAATTTGGATATTTTGAGTATTAAAGCATTTATGTTCTTGTCGCCCAAGTAAGTTTAAAGTGACAGCTATAGTCCATTTGAAATAAAAATCCAGTAAAAATTTCTACTGCATTCTTGTTTTAAATGGAGTATAGTAATCAATTTTACATATATCAAAGTCAAATCAATTCAGTATTATTGTATCTATCCAGACAGCTTAACCGATTAACGGTTGAAGCAGTTAAGGGTTCTAACTGCAATTCACAGTTAGAGGTCGTTGCAATATATTTAAAAAATATTGATTACAGATAGCTAACATAAAAATAGCACCTCAGCAACACTATTTATAAATTATACAGACAGAGAAGACATTATCAAAGCATTAATAGCTAATAGGTAATTTTCTTCTTTACCATGGTGTTTATTCTTGAACATTCGGTTTTTTTCTAGAAAAAATTTTGTTGTCGATGATAATAGCATTAATACAGGGGAACGGCAATGTGCCCTCAAAAGCACGAAGACTGTAACTAAGTTAGACTTTCCCGGATTTTGTAATGTGATTTTTTTTGAATTGTAGCCCACCCCAATTTTCGTTCCGTTATTTGGTAAATTTTTATAAAATCTAAATTAATTTCGCATTTAGTTAGGTTGATGTCAAGTTTTATTCCGTAGAAGGAAGTTTTGAATTTATAATTTCATTTATCGCCAGACAACCTTCAACAAGTTAAAACGTGTTTGCCACAGCTGCCCGCAGCTGCGGCTTATCGCTGCTTTCCGATTGGTTCAAGCGCGTTCATGCCATCCCTTCTTTCGAAAAGCATAACATTCACTCTTCAACTACCAGCGAGTGAACCTCGTAATTTCGAGACAAATGTGGTGTTAATTTTTGTTAATGTTGCCGGTGAAGTCATGTTATTGATAAGATACGAGTGCCAACAAACCTTAAGTACCATTTTCGTTGAATTGCCGTGTGTATTATGATAATACACTTATTTACCCGTGTTTGGGGAAGAAAAATAGTTGCACACCAAATCGTTCTTTGTCGTTCCGTGTTTGGAAACAGCCCGCTGAGGGAAAAGTTACGTCATCACCGTGTCCAGCAACATTACAAAATCACCTTGCGTCTCTACCCATTTTCAACAAGTCAATGACCCCGTTTAAAACCATTACCGCTGATTCCACCATCGCCGTCAAGATAAAGCAAATTCGATCGTAACAGCTGGATTGCAATAATTAAGGTTAGTTATGTACTTTCGATTAATCAGTGCATTATCGCTGTTGTAAATTTTAAAGTGCTACGTCATCATTTTGTTTAGTCAAGTTTTGACACATCTTTCGCCATTTAATTATAAAGTGACCACGAACGCCATCTGCGGTCGTCGGCCAAGCATTAGCTTTTGTTTTGATTTGTGATCATATGTTAACTGTCAAACTTTTAAGTAACTTTAAATCTTCAAGAACATTTACGTTTGTTTGTTTAGTAATCATCGGTTTACTACCAATACCGTTAATAAATTTACTTGTAATAAATTTTAGTTTTACTTATAATAAATTTTAATATTAAAGCGAGTGCACTCCAACATTAATTTGAACTGATGTATTGTGAATGTTACAACCTATGGTTGTTGTGTTTTTATTACCCGTATAGCTGTGCGAGAAAATTACGCTTTATCAACGGTAAGGTACAGGTGGATAATTTTCAGCCTCTCGTTTTTAAAGGTGTATCGGTCTAGTGTACGATACATTATTATTACTTCTTATCACACTAGTGGCGCCCTTGTATTTTTTCCCATATCGAGACGATCGCGATTTCGACGTCCCCATTTATTTTTTTTCTGGGCGCACACAACCCCAAAATTTATGCTTTCTCGTTAGACCCACACCGCACGACGAGTTTAGCCGGCACCTTTCGGCCTTTGTTACACCTGTGTGCGCCGACGACCAATTTTGCCCGTAACAATTTGTCTCCAATTCCTGGGCATTAGCAGTTGATCTCTAGACGACCAAGCAATGACTGTCATAGATGTCGTCAACGGGCACAATTCATGATATAATTTGAAGAAAGTTATTATTTAAATAAAAATGTAACTAATTTATTCCATTTTAAGTTAATATGCTTAAGTTTAATTCGTGTTACTTCCTTATGCTATTTAGAGACAAAGTAATCTTATATAAAGGTCTATACTTGTAACCGCATTTTCTAAATTGAAAAATAGATACACCTAAGAGGATTTGGATTGAAACAGATATTAACTTCTTATAATGCTTCTATAAAAATATTTCCATAAATTTTGTAATTTGAATTAAATGTTTAAAAATAAATTTGCATTACCTATACAAATTTTACTAAATTACACGAATGATTTTAAGTACCCAGATTTTAATGGTTTAAATTTACATAAATGCCATTAAATAGTCTTACTAGTGCTCAATAAAATTTTGTTTTTGTTTTGCGTGTACGAATAAAAACAAATTTTAATTAAAGCGGTTATATTGTGTTCATATACATATGTATGTATAATGAACTTGATACCCAATCTAATTTAGATATTAATTTATCTGAAAGATTTTATTTCAGCGTTGTATGAAATAGTATGTAAATCAAGGTTATTTTAAATCCTATTTTATTACTTCTATATTAAAAATAATCCTATCGACAAAAACTACCAATATTTATCAACAAATTTAATACTATGTACATTATTATCGTAAATAATTTTTTTGCTGTTATATTGCAAAATATTAGATAGTGTACATATTTGCAAAATTTACAGTATAACTATTATAATTTTACTAGAAACTACAAAAATAATATAAAAAATTTAATACTACGTATTTCCAGTTTTATCGAAATAGTTTTTTGGTTGATTAAAATTCGTAATAATACATAATGTAAATCTATTCTGTATGTATATGTATGTAATATAATAAATTCTCACCGTTGCTTAAATAATTCAGGTTTCCGGGCAAAAAAGTACGCCCAGAGCCAGGACGCCATAGCCCCCTATAGTATAGTATAAAAATTGAAAATAAAAAAACAGTATTTTTAATAAATTATTTATACATTTTAACGTTTTGTAAAGTTACTGACTAGTATTTAAAATTTTAATCGGTTTCATCAAGAATATGTTTTTACACTTGATATGATGTTCTAATGATGACCATTAAAACCAAAACAGGTAAACAAGGAATGGTATTGATTTCTATTTGGCAAACGAAATGCCTACAAATCCAATTTTTATCTAATACTTTATTGTTATTGCTAGTATATTATTCGATATTATTAATGAATCTGTAAAATTTACATACAAAATTAGCTTTGATATCACTTTAATAAATAATAATTTTATATTAACTGCAAATTGTCATTCAAAAGTTATCACACTTTAAAGAAAAACCCTCGAAATGTTTATTAAGGGGTTAATAAAGAAGTGAAACTTAACTTATCTAAATTTATATTTTTCCCGAGAGGGAAAATTTGTGGAAGGCACTTACGGTTTAATTGCTAGGGTCGCAAAATACGCTAGTAACCATCTTTTTATATCGCATTTCTGACCATTTCAGTACCTCTTTATTTAGCATTTAATATTTTAATAATTGTAATTATTTAAAATTAATATGTATTTTTTTCTGCAGAACGATTTCGTTGTTTTGAATTTTAACTTTGAATAAGCTGTTTATTTAACATCAAAGTGAGGATGTATAATTAACAAAATTATAATATTAATTCTATAAATTTAATTACGTTAACGACTTAAAGATTTGATTTTTAATTTTGGCAAAAAGTAAAATATTAATTAATTACAGTGTTGATGTAGAAAGTATAAAAATTTAATTGATTTGCAAAATTGTGATACTTTTAAAATTTGCCTAAATACTATTAGTATTGAAATTATATAGTAGGTATATTATTAACCTTTGATATTAATATTTGATTCAAATTTTTTAATGTTTAAAAATTTTTTTCTATAATGTTTCGTTTTATTGTTCATTTAACCTTATAATTTAAAAAGATTTGAATCAAATACTACTAATATAAATAAACACTAAACTTCTGCAGTAATATCTTGACGTGATCGTTGGTTTTAAATTCCGGGTTCGAATCTTAGAGTAAATTTTTTAGCTCATTTCTTTGGCGGATAAAAGATATACCAAAAAAAACTAAATACAAAAAAAATGAAAGCAAATAAAGTACACAGCGTACGTTCTACATAAGTTTATTATGTGTTTACTATATTATTTTGTTTACTGTATGTTTTTTAGAGGTTTCCTATTGTCAGGTAAATATTCGACCATTATTAAATGGATTTTAAATCCATTAACTTATTAAATTTAATAATTAAGCTTATTTAATGTAGGTAGGTGCTAATAGTTACTACTAACGATTTTCAAATTAATTAATTGGATTTTAATAGCTGAATACCTTTTATCGATATTATTTTAATGAATTGCAAATAATATTGTAATCTAAGATACATCAAAAAACTATTTGTGTAAGTGTTATAAATTATAATAAAGTATTAATAAATAATGAAGAAGGTACATATAATTTTCTAGCGTTTTTTAGCATTATTAAATATTTTTAATGTACTGCGGCGTTTAAATATTTATGATAAACGTACAGAGTAAAATTTTACCCTTAAAAATATTTTGTGTGGGTAGAGGTCTCATTATTGTACGTCGTCGGGCAAAATAATAGAGAAAAATTTGGAATTTTAGTAACTATAATAGTTGAAATGATAAAGTTTTCTGATATTTTTGCATTAGATTTATCAACAGCTTTTAAGAAATTAATTTATAAATCTAAATCAATTTAAGCGTATTTCTTAGTTTACTTTATTATTTGCACTGCCAAGACAATAGCATAAAAACCAAAAAGTAGATAATGTGGCAGAATACCAAAAGACTCATGAGCGTTAGTTCAAATAACATTTGTTTGCATTTGTATTCTGTTACCATTATGCATATTAATAATCATTTTAAGAACGTTTAGAATAAATTATAGAAGAATTAACACTTTATATTTGTATAAATATTGCCGTGATTCAAAGAATTACATAATTTATTTTTTGATTATTAAAGTGCAATTGCTCCAGCTAGCTCGTATTTCCCAATCGTACTTTAATATTTAAATAATTGTCATCAAAAGTTTATTTTTAAATGAAATTTTATTGTCATATACGTGAATGGAACCTTAAATTTAACTACAAATTTTCTATGATATTACTAAAAGCATATCATAAAGTTTTCATTTGTTGCAATATACCTATAAAATGAATAATATTTTTCTATTTTTATTATAATCTATTGGTTTCCCCATGAAGTTTGCAATTGTCAAAGAAATCTATTTTTTTAATTATATAAACAAAATAAGTTGGTTTTTGTTTTAAAGCAAATTTTTAATTACATATTTATTTCTCGAGTCAACATTGTGAAGTACGAATTGGCTATTTGATCAAGTAAACTGATTGAAGATTGATTGTAAAGTAAAGTTTGAAATGTTATTTTTAAGTTTTTATTCGTTTTCCATACGGCAATAAGTATCATAAAAAAATACCATACCGTGGAACTACTGCAAACCAAACACTATAATTTATGACAAAACCAATATATTACCCATTAAAGCTGCTCAAACAGCCAACTAGTAATTTTAGTGAACTAATATTTACAGTTAATATAAATATGTATTGCATCGTAAAATGAATATCAAATAGCGTCCAAGTTTTTTGTTTAATTAACAAATTATTTAATGAAAACCGTTCATTAAAATTAAAATAAAACGACATTTAAGAAAAAAAATGTTGTAAGGCAAAAAAACAATTAAAGTTAGGAAAAGTTTAAATTAAAACAACTTTTTTATTTTCTAAAGTTTGAGAAATGAACATTTTTAATTACATTTAAATTGACCCCGAACTTAATAGAATGTTATTCCAAAAGAACGAAAAACATTATGTTAATTATTTCTTTGCCCATTTTCAGTATTTTGGCAAATAAAAAACTTTTGAAATGTAAAAAGTAGTTAACATTATATTTAGTTAAGAAACCTGTTTGAATAAAACGAACGTTAGTCAAAAGCTCAACTTAAAATCTAACCCTTGAACATTTTATGCGAGCTTCGCACGCTGTGTTGTATTAGTAATATTGTGCTCGATGTTATATTGATAATATGCAAATAATCTGAATTTCTAGTTTTATCTTATGTTGTCTCTTTTTTAAGAGTTTGTTTGAAGTTTTGCTTTTATTTTTTATAATGAGAACAGTAACTAAAGCACCCTTCCTTTAGATTATACAGGAACTTCTAGTGGCTTAACATCCGGATAATATAATGTTTTATGTGCTTTAGAAATTAGTTTTCAAATAAAGTCGCAATGTATTATTGATAACGGAGCATCCGCTTCCGAATCCGTAATGTTGTTTATTTGGCGTTAATCGAATTTGGAATTGCGAATCCGCACCTTAAGTGGGTTATGTATTATTACGGAATTTTGCGTTATCAGCTGCGTTTAATTTGTTCTTTGTTTTTATTTGTTAGAAGAAAAGTTCTAATGGAGATATAATTTATGAATTGCGATAAATTTAAAATTTATGAACACTACCTACGCTACACTTTATAACCTTTAAATTTAAGGAATATTTTTTTCAAACGCAATTTTAGTAAAAAAATATTTTTGTAGTGCCTTATCACAATTTCATCTTTGAATATAAAAGGGCTACAAATTTTAAACGAAAATTGAAATTTTTGAGAAAGTAAATTTTGTTGCAGATTAAGTTATGATAATTTTAAGATAAATCGGTTTATAAAAACAAGACACTTTTAAAATATTTTGCTTGTAGTCACGCTATTTCATTTTTGTGTCTGCATCTTAAACATCTGGTTGATGATTAATGGAGGGAAATAGCCTAGGTGAAAAATCGAGCCGTATTTATTGATGATAGCAAGTGTCAAAGGGTAGCAATTTATATATTCCTCCGAGAACTGCTGGTTAGAAAACGGAAATATGAGATGAGATAATGCATTTTTTATTTTCGAGCCAAGAAGATCTGATGATATATTTTGTTGAATATACTTAAAATAAAAATCACGCCTCATCAAAGTGGGAATGCGACATATTTTTCAGATAAACGACCGAAAATTTGAGGAAAAGATAAACTGCAGTTGTACAAAATTTTATATTTTCAATAGAATTTATGAACTTAAAGAGTGGTGAATAGATTGTCAGCACATCAGAATGCGCCTCATATTTTCAATACAACAAATTCCGTTCGATGAGTGGCTTAGAGAGAAGCAAATGTATAGAAATTTGAAAAAATGTTAAAATAACATTGACTCGTTCTGTATTCATTTTTTCAATATCCAAGAATTGAAATTTTTTACGACAGTCTATATTCCAGTCAGTTTCTTTAAGTTTTAATCTGAATTTGTTGTAAGCAATTTCAAGATTTCATTTATGTTCTAATTGAAATATTAATTACATAGATTACTTCACTTTTCAGTTGATGACTAATCCTAAGCTAAAGAGGTAGGTGCAGGAATAATTATTTTTGTGGAGTGTAAATAAAAGTATTTCATGCCTATGGGCGCAAGTAATTTAAATCACAAAATTGAGATTAATTGTTCAATCCCACTAAATCAATACTAATAACCAATGTTTATATTTGTATATCGACAGTAAAATCAAATGAACCCAATTCTGTACTATACACTAACAAAACGAATAACCGTTTAAATATTATCTCAACTAGCGATTGATTACCATACGATAGGAAAAGAAAAATTAAGTAAATCCAATCTTGCTTGTTTCATAAACGAGTCTTTTTCGTCGTTACTGAAATATTAGGAAATTCCATGAATGTGTAGAAAAATTATAAATTGAAGAATACTATGAGATAAGTATTTATTGTTAAAGGTTGATTTCATAATCAGATTTATTCTCACATTAAAATTTAAATTAAAATTCAATAATTTAATGCGAGATTACATCTAAAATTAAATTCATGAATATTTTTTGTAGAACTTTTAGTTAACATGTGTCATTCTATTCATGGGGGTCAAACTGATAGATGTCCTGGGATGATGTTGAGTACTAGTTTTAATCATCTAAAAAGCTTGTACAGGATGGGTAAAATACAATAAGCTATTTAAAAATTTTGTACAATTTTTGTATTGTTTTTAATGTAATTTGTTGTAACAAATTTGTATTTCATAAAGAAATATCTATTTTTCATACTTTTGTCTAAAAACTAAATATTTCAACATAAAATATGAGTTTATTTTTTAATATAAAATAGCTGATTGTGTTTTGTATATTGTTTTGAATTTTCTTCCAAAATTTTAAGTACATCCGTTCAGTCGTTTTTAAGATGAGCATTTTCTAGTCAAATACAGCAAAAACCCATCCTTTGATACGCTTTTTAGGTGTTTAGGGGACACCTTTGAGGTAGATGTATTATTTTCAGATATTTTATTGGTGTAAATTTTTTAAAAGTTTAGTTTTGACTCGTTTTTAGAAAACTTTTAATATTTCTTATTACTCTGTTAGATCTTGCTTCATCTTAAGATGCTGTATTTGAGGATTTTGTTTTATTTTAATATCACTTTGTATATTGTTATAAAACTTTCTACAGCTAAGTCAACGATTCTTTGGGTTTTTGTGTGATATTACTATTAATTTTCATAAATCAATAAATTAATAAACCCCCTATTTAATATGTATCATCTTGTTATCTACAAATACTGGTTTTAATTCAATTATAACTGTTGAGTTTGGCCAAAACTCAAAACTTAGGGTTTTCAAACTGTATTTGCATTGGGTTGCTTCCTCGTCTGTAATGAAAAAGTGGCGATGGATTTTTAGAATATTAAAGTCCAAGTCGACAATTTGAATTTCTATTTCATTTGTCAAGTTAAACGTTTAGTGTTGCTCATCATGAGGGAATAAATTATGATGCCGTTATTATTGCCAGGTTTCCCGAGCCAACTCATGACCTTCACACACTGTCTGCGATAAATAATTGAGAGGGCGGAGAATGACTTTATTTTGTTTAAATAAAGAAACTATCTTTTGGTTCATATTTCAACTTCGTGGGTTGGGTAACAAATGAGCTAGGTAATAGAGGAAAAATATAACAATGTTTATTTCTTTTTTTGTGTTACTGAAGCTTATGTTGTTAACGACAGCTCCTTCTGTAGGAATGAATTTATTGAATGAAAATGGAATTGGTTTATGCATCGCCAGATGATTCTTTTTTTACACTTCCTTCTTTTTCACCGCGTGTTTCTTGTCAGAAGCGTCGTGACCCAACTTGGCCGATGGCAAAAATGATTTTACTAGGGAGTATAATATTTATTTAAGTTAGTTGTTAGGAGTTGCAGGAAGTTGAATTCTTTGTACACATTCACACATTTTATTTTATTCATTAATTTTCTTAGCATCCTGTAATTTTATAATGCTTTGCATTGATTTAAAAATGTCGCGATAAAACTTTTTGTATAATGCCGTTAAAATACAAACTCAAAATTCGTAGAGATTATGAAAAAGTTACATTAATACCCTGAAATTTTAAGCGGAAATTGTCCTGCTGAATTAATTTACTGAACACTCGTCAGCATGAACGAAGACATTTATAGCGCTAAATATTTTTTAAATATCTAAAACAAACACAATCCAACAATGTTAACTATAATAAATATGAATAAAGACTAGAAACAAAACTACTAAACTAATAAGCTGCAGCAAAGGTTTCTGAATAAGACTGGGATGCTATAAAGACGCTTTTAAGGTACGTTTTTATAAACAACTCGACAACACTAAACCTTCCTTTTTGAAATTTATAGAGGATACTTTATAAATTCATATTTTATTGAAAATTTACTTGTTTATTTTCCTTTCGCCGAATTAAGCTTAAAAAATATAAATCGATCCTTACAAGTAGTTAACTATAGTTTCAGCTATAAATTTTACGTTATATTGTTTTGTACGTAACTTGAACTATGTAAATTTTTATCTTAGATTTATGGTGGTTCTGCATTTGCATATAAACACATATTACTGTAGGGAATTCTATTTAAAATTTCATTGTAGTATATAAAGTATGCTATTTTATTATTTTTACAAATTTTTATGTTCTTTAGCTATGGTATTACGTATTAGTCACTAAGACTTTTTCAGTTTCAAAAATTACACTCTTTTATTTTTAATGAAACCTTGCTAGCATCATGAAAATTTTGCTATTTTTTTAATGTACCGGTACGGTACCGGTTATGTATGACATTAAAAGCAAATATTTTTTATATTATTACAAGTTTTTATAATTTAAAATCTTTGTGGTGGATACTTATCTACTAAATTTAATGTGATACTTACCATATACATCAATACATCCTTCTTGTATTCTCATAATGTTTGTGTTAATTTGGCACATATAACAGCCGCGATCACTTTCCTTAATGTGACGAATTCGAAGTTGCCATGTACGAAGACTGTCATGTGTCACACTAATACGGGAATTATGGGTTACCACTTTCATATGAAGACTAAGTATAGTTTGATCTTCAGCACGTACCCAAGCTACCTAAAAATATCAAAACTTTACTTTGGTTAATTACGAAAAGCAACTTATTATAAATTCAGATATTTAGTATATATAAATATGTTTAAGGAATTGCAAGCTGAAATGGTATCATGTGTGTGTGTGTATTCAGGTAACCTCATATGGAGGATATGGACATTATTCCAATACACGAATGTGTAAAGCTACATTAATGCTTGCAAAGTTTTCTCAGTTTGACCCAATTCGTAAAATAAAGTTAGATATTGATTTACAAAATTTAATTTAGTTTTAGTAAAACTAATTTGCCCATTATATTTAATTAAAAAATGCCCTACATTAAAAGATTAAATCATTTAAACGTAATTTATGTGTTGAATTTAGTGAAACTTTTAGTAGGTAGCACCTAGGTACCACCTAGTTTTATTAAAAACTATAAAATACTTTTAAATTAAATAAATTTTCATTATCAGTTTATAAATTGATATAATAGCATTAGGCAAGTTTTTCTAACATTTGCCAATAGTTTAGATTCTTGACCTGGAGATAGTGGTCGTATTGTCTCGTTTTCTGTCACAATAACTGTCCGATATGTCTAACTACAAGGCGTAGTAATTCAAATAATAAATCTGAGCCTGTCAAGCGTGTTTTCTCCCGTTTAAGCTGCCACTGTGTATGATATAAAGTGGTTTTCAGACGCTGGAGGAATTTATATTAAAGTTAAAAGCATATTATAGATGTATCGAACAATTTATTAGAATTTTGTGCGTTCCTCCAGTGTTTCAACAGAATGTTTAGTATTCGCGTCCATGTAAATCTAATAGAAACCAGTATACTTAGATATTTTAAGGTACGAATCCAAAGCTATAAAATTTAATGCATTATTTATAAATCTGAGTCCAATTTCAGACGCTTTCGAAATGGTACACGTGAAAAATTTACACGCCGAACGTGCAGCTAGTCGAAAACTTTTCTGGCTTTAGAAAAACCTTATCAAATTTAACATTTTTCCATGTGAAAACATATTATTAAAATATTACTTTCGAAAACTTAAAGCCACAATAACAATTTTAAGTTTGTTTCTTTTCATTGAAAATCTATGAGTAGAGGTTTCTAGACAAAGACGTGGACACTTAATTTTGGAATTAAAATTGTTATTTAATTACCTAGTGCACTAATAATTTATGGTAAGATAATAATTGTTTGTATAAACTACTCTGAAAACGTACACGTATTTGTCTTTTAAAGCTTACATCTGGTACAAACAGCCCTATAAACATATTCCTGCTTTCCTGTAGAAGTGTAGAGGTCCTTGACGTTCTACCCTAATACTTGGAATACAAAGCGCCCTATTATACAAAGAACGCATAATATTCACTAACGCGTAAAGATGAAACTAAAGTTGATATTAAATGGCACGTGAACAAATCATTGTAATCATAAGCATGTAATACAAAACCCTAATTTCAAAAACGAAAACAATAAGCAAAAGAAGAACAATTTATTATAAAATCTAACTACCCTCGATAATCTCGTAATACGAGGACTTTCTTAGCTCAAATCAGATTTAACGATAATTTAGTTTGTGCATCTTTTTTTTTAACTTAAAACCTTTTTTATATAAAAGTATAAAAATATAAATTTGTTCAAAGAGCGCCACTTGTCAAAAATTTACGGGTCGCTGGCTGTCATTTCCTCATTTTTTTTCTCTGCGATTCTACAGGATTATCCTTAATTCTTTTCTTTATCGCTAAATTTTGTAGAACGTGTGAGCTTTAACAAATATTTTTAGATCAGGTGATGACACAATTTAAATTTAAAAATGTCGGAATTGATATTTTGCTCAATAATATTGTTACGTGACTACGTCACGTTATTTATAGTTGCAATTTAATTAAATAGAATTATATCTACAAACTGCGATAATGATACCAAGTTTTATAAATTTTAATATTATAACGCTGATAAACGATCATATTCAAACTAGTTTTCTGAAAAATCTTATGGTTAATACCTAAATCAGAAAATTTCGAAGTTTTTTTTGTAATATTTCAAACAGATCTACCAATACATTGTTAATGTTGTTTTTGTGAAGCAGAAACATATAGTAAAATGTAAATACATTTAGTTAAGCAATGTGTTCTGCAATACAAGTCGCGGTTTATATTTAGGTGGGTGATCGCATCAAGAACACCTTGTCGGTACCATCCTTCCAGTTGAAGCGACCTTTTGCAGTTATAATTCTAAAAGCATCGATTGTAATTAAAATGAGATAATTATTATTGTTTAGCTTTCCGTATACCGAAACGGATCATTCGCTTCGCCAGTGACTACGTCGCGTACTGAAAGTTTAATACAGTCTAACCTGTTTTTATGCGGTCTTTTAAGCAGTTTTTATAGTATGGGGAATTGTTTATAAACGATTTTTTAATTTTTTGTGCAATATATCATAAAATTCCATCAAATGCAGAGTAAGAATAAAAAATTTAATTTTTAAGGGATTCCTTTTATGCGGTTCCTATCCCCTGCACAAAAACAAGTTTAAGTGTAATGTTATTCTTTAATGGCAATATATGCTAAAAAATAAATAATTAACCGCAATAACTTTGTTGAAAACTACAGTTCAATTCTAATAAAATTTAAATTAATTCTATATAAATTCATTTACCTGAATGGTACCTATTTCATTTCATTTAAAAAAATTTTTCAAAGTGCAACTCAATTAATACAATTCAGTAGTTTCAATATAATCTATTTCAAATTCTTTTTTACAAAAAAGTAATAAAACGAAAAGGTAACTAAACAATTAATCTACCGTCCATCGTTGGCACTAAAGTACTTTTGTGACGCCTGTTGTGAGCAGTAAAGTAAAACAATTGCTTTCAAAAACATAAAAGTGCTTTAACTTTGATAAGCAAAATATAAAAAACTAAAGTAGCTTTTATCGCGTAAGTTATCAATGATAGATACTTCTTTCACATAATATTTTCAAAGATGAACACGAAGTTACAGTAAAGGAAGAGCTTCTAGTATAAGATATAAATATACGTAGCAATCATAAACAAAGGTCCTGCTTAAACCATAGGCGTTACCTACTTGGATTTGCCATGCTTCGATGTGCACTGACTTCACATTTCTTCAAAGTCAAGTCAATAAACATTTTAAAAGATTTACTTTAACATTTTATTTGCAATAAATTTCAATTCGAGAAAGATTTGTTTTTAATTGTACTAGCATTAATCGTGGAGAAGTCTATGTCCTGTCGAGGAAAATTTGTTTGTCGTTTTTCCTTAGACGTTACTGCTTACAGAACCGAGAGTCGATTCCGGGATTTATGGAACTATTTGAGGTTGCAGAACAGGGACGTGGCGGGCAGTACCAGGGCCACTACAATTGCCCCTGCTTACGATACTGCGTTAAATTTTTGACATTTATACTTATCGTGCGTATCGGATGGGATTGGATCTGAACAGAACCAATTATTGGAATAATTAAGTCTGCATGGTTACATATGGACCACATACACCATATTAGAAAAGTTTGTAAAAAAGGTTTTCATATTTTTATTTTTATTTAGCTGAAATTTGCTAAGCAGATGATACTTATACTTTTATATTATTCTATTGATATCTGAAAACAGTTACGAATAGTTATACATACATATTTTATCAGTCTATAGAGGTTTCAAAAGAAACTTTCAATTTTTTAAATACTGATTATGATGTAACAGATCGTAAGTCGTAGTTATATTTATTATTAATTCACAAGAAGATTAAAATTTGCTAACAAAATTTAAATTAACTTCTCATTTTAATTCGCTCTACATAATTTCACATTAATTAATTTTCTTAGTTTATATTCTATTAGTGAATAAGAAATTAACATATAAATATTTTTAAAAAGTAAACTGTCACAATGTAAGTACTAATGAAATATTTTGAATATATTTTTTTGCAAACCTTTTAAAAAACTCCGAAGGAATATTTAAAAGGGTTTACATAAATTTACATGTTATCTGATAAGTTATAAGTCATTATTACGTCACAAGCCATTCGAGTAGACTCAGAAAAATTGGAATAAAAGTAATTCAAAAATATTTCCATATTCATACAATTTTAAAATAAAATAAAAAAATATTATTAAAACACCCGATTACAATTTTTCAATGACATTGGCATTCGGCCAAGGGTAAAACATCGTCTATGGGGGTTAGAATTTAAAGAACAATAGTTGAAAATGCGAATTCAGTTGTGCTTTTTCAAAATTTTGCGAGAGGATTCGGAGATATTGTTTTGGAAATTTTGTTGAAATAAATTGTCAAATTTTTGCATCATTGTTATATCAAGAGCAGGCCGATCAAAAGGTACAAATATTTTTTCTTTGCTTCAACTGGCCTTCCTTAGTTTTGTGTCTTGAATTTAGATTTATGCTTTCAAAAAAATACGTAGGTAAGGATTTAAATAAAAAAAAAAGTTTTACTTAGACGTTAAGAATTCAAGATTGATTAAGATTGTCCATTTTAAGGCAAATCTGAAAAATGATTACATTGAAGGTGCATCATCGATAATATATTTTTAAAATAATTATCGGTGCTCAAAATTTTACCTTCTTTTTCACAAATTATCTGTGGAAAAATTGGCAAAGCGAGTCACTTTGGCTCCAACAAGTCAACAAATTTTTGAAATGAACAGAACTGTGATTAGGCTCCTGCCTGATACTCCGCATACTACAGTACTGATTCTTGATATCCGAAGATTTAAATGATGCCCTCAATTTTCTGCTATACATAGTTCCTTAATAATCAGACACCATCGTGTGTGTAGGTCTCTACATGTTTCTTCGTTATGTTGCTCTGAAATCTAAATCTGACAAAAGAAAAGTAGAATGGTGAACGATTGGCTATTAGAAGTCTCGAGCAAAATTTTATTACAGTGCAAATAATATCCGAATGTAATCAACGTGAAACGGGTTTATATTCCACGCATCGATTTAGTACCTAGCAATTCAATACCGTCATTTATTTTACGACGACAATAATTTCCCGTTATTCTGGCTTATGCAATTACAGTAAACAAATCGCAGAGATAAACATTTACTCACGAAGGTATTAACCTTCAGAAGTTTCTGTTTTCTCATGGAAAACTTTACATCGTAAATCTTATGTAACCAAATCTACAACAAAGGTACCTTTTCAATGATGAGAGGCAATTATGTGCGTGATGTTAGCCGTCCCATTTTTGAAAAATAAAAGTTGTGCTGAGTTGTGCTCAATTTGTGCTGCTTTGTGCCATAAATAAAAAAATTCTATTTTGAAAAAAAAATTTTATGACCAAAAATGTATCTTATCGATGGAATTTGGCCCCGCCATTTGGTAATTTTACACTTTTCATCACCGAGCCTGTTGCATCAATGTATATTATGCAGTGCCAGTTTTGAAAAATAAAAAAATTAAAGTTGTGCTGAGTTGTGTTCGATTTGTGCTTCCTTGTGCCGTAAATACTAAAATTGTATTTTGAAAAATAAAATTTTAGTGGCCAAAAACCTACTTTATCCGCGGAAGTTATCCGTGCCATTTTTTAAAAATAAATAAAGCGTAGTTCAGATTTCGTGTTACCAATGCAGGTCCACTGTAGTTTGTATACTCTGCAGACATCGTGTGTACAGTATCTGTATCATGTCTTGTGCTTCATGGTGGAGAATGTGTGTTGATACCCCAATTCGCACACCTTCTCGAAATTCCAACACAACTTTCCAGGATAGTATCCGATATCTAGTAACAAAAAGGCATGCGAAGAAGGAGTTATTCTTGCCTTTCTCAAGGATACGCAAACAAGAGATTATGAATACATATGTATGTGGGGTTAACTTCCCAAAGCGGTGCTAACTCTCTAGTACTGAAACAGCTGCTCAATGCGGCGTTAGCTGTTAATTAGCAGGTCAAGGCGGTTGGTAGGCCGCCTGATATACAGGTTACGTTATAATGGAATGAACTCGTTGCTTTAAAGCAAAAAAAATATAACTTTTGTACTTCTAAAGTAAGGTTGTCTAAAAGCGTAATAATAATATAAATTATTATTTAATTAACATTAGTTTTGCTGTTACGACGAGCGACACAAAAGCAGCTAATGCTTTTACAAAAAAGTGAAACTTAAGGTTTAACAAGTAAAATTTTATTCAAAAATATGGAGAAAAATAAGTTTATTATATAACATAAATTGTATAACAGAACTCATATAAATTGAGAGTGATACAATAGGTTATAGACTGTATGGTGATGGAATTAAGCGTTCGGGTTTAAATAAATAAATTAGAAACAAAAAAGTGGGTATTCGGGAAGTCATTGACAGAATTATGCGATTGAAATGGAATTGGATGGGTCATACTGTGAGAACTCTACACCGACGATGAACGAATTAAGTGCTCGAATGATCATTGATAGAAAACGTCAAGATCTTTCTATTTTTCTGAAACTTTAGTTAAAAATAACCTAAATAATAAATGTTAAAAAAAGATAATTTTACAAAATTTTAGTCCTCGACAAAATTTATATAAAAAATATAATATAGAAAAATTAGTATTCTAAACACTCCCCGTTGACTATCACGATTATAATCTTACATCCAACTCTTTACTAACCAACGTCTAAATGACGTAATATTCATTTTTGATGACAAGGACTGTATTACAATTTTACATACAAATTAAATAATAGCTACAGGTCGTAGGTACTTGTACTTGCACATGTATCAAATTTTACAGAAGCAATTATAAAATTTACTTTAGAAAGATATGCTCTAAAAGTTGTTGAAATGAATTTTGATGTAACTTTAGAAGCCACCGAGGCAGAATGCTAATATAACTTAGAGTCTAAACCTTGTTTGTAATGTAAATTTGACATTTTTGGAATACGGTAGAATAGAAATCGATTAAAAACTGAAAAGATGTTTTTGTATGCATTATATAAAAGCGTAGGTTTCGTCCATATTATAAAATTCAATTTTACGAAGATTTTATTTGCTCTCATATCGTCCCAATCCTGATCAAGATATTTCTAATATTTTTAATGTGGTTTGTTTTAGCAGATACGATATAGCCGCTAAATTGAATATCAAGTTTTGGTTTTCACTATAACAGCAGTACACCTGAACTGAAAATCTACATGTTTTTTTCCTTAAAAGTAATTCTTGAATTAAATACTTGCAGTTTATAAAAACAAAATTAATTTATAAAATATTATACATATTACCAAGTAAACTAACTATATAAAATAACATTTAATTAAATAGAAAGTGAAATATAAAATTAAATTTTTTTACTGGCAACTACGACTTTGTATAAATGAAATGAAATATAACTGATGAGAAATGAGAGACCTATATCGAAAGGAAATAATTTGTCTGTTAGCGTGTATATTTTCATGCCGGAAATAAAAAACAAATTAAAATCGGTAGAGATAGGGTGATGTAAGTATATTCAGATTGCCTAGAATGTGGATGTTTCGGCAAATTAAAATTCTTCCATTTAAATAACTTTGCCTTCAATACAATTTGCCAACAAAATTGTATTATTTAGAAGATACACTACTTTACGTTAGTTGCTATTATAAACAAATTTAATAAAAGAATTAACCTCCAAAACCTATTTATTAACTGCCAAACACTCGCAACTAATAATTTAATATGTATTTGACTACTGTCTTGGATTATAATAATCTGCAAACTTGGTTTACCTCGTCCTTGTTTTGATTTGTAGTACGACGACGCATAATGTAAAGTTGGTCTTGTTTTGAGTGCAAATTGATTTGTATAGTTTATTAAACCTCCTGTACACGATATGATCGGTTGTATTATACATACACACATATTATGTATCTATCAAACTATAAGCCGTAGTGAACGTTAATTCTGTGATGCATATCCAAAGCAAACTTTCTTCATAAGCTATGATCTACTGTCGAATTTTTGTAAACAAATTTATAAAAATGTTTTATTAAGTTAAACTCATCAATTGCATGAAAAAGTTAATATAAACATTTTGAGTAGGTTTAGTTGAGTCTATTGAAAACCAATTGCAGAAAACAAAAGCACTAAAATCAAACTTAAATAAAAAAATTAATTAAAGGAAAACAAAGCGATAGCATTTTTATTGAAAATCACTCAATATGAAAATAGCTGCTCTTCTGCTTCTTTGTCATTTTCTTTACTTGTGTACATACTCATACAACATATCAGTATCGATGGTCTAAAGATTTAAAAGATTTCCTTACTGATGGCACACAAGAGCTCTGCTTTTGTAATCAAAATTATTCATTTGTGCAATGTAAGGTTGAATAAAAGCAATTTTTTTATTTGTTAAAGTTTCATATGGTGCTTGTTTTTAGGGCTCAAGAAATAGATACAAAATTACTGGTTTTTAACATTTTGGGTTACATTTGATTCTCTCAAAACGTGAAATGTCTACTAATTAAAGCTTTTCTTTAGAAAGAAAACAATTTCGAAAAACACAGCAGTAATTTAAAATTTCCTAATAATGAAAATTTAACTTTTTTAAATTGCCTCAATTAGAGATGAGAAGTTGTTTTCAGATTGTTTTGATAAATCAAAATATAATATCAAAAGTTTTTAATCTGTTCAAAGAAATTTATCATCGTCTGGGTTTATTACTTATTTGAAAGCATCGTGATTTTATCCTGAAATGTAGTTATTTTTTACATGTGAGTTTGATATTGAAATATTGCGGTTTAATATTCATCCATGGAGATATTCACATTTTGCAATTAAAACATATTTGAACAAATGGACAAATATGAAATTAGAAGATTTCGTTCAGTTTACCAGTATGTTTTGGTGATTTGGGAATCAAACAAGCGGTAGATGTGATTCTTTCAGATTTTATTTCTTGTATATTATAAAATGTAGTAATGAGACTCTCATTAATTCTACTCTTAGTCCATCCTTATCAGCAGTTATGCTTTGACAGACAATATGTAGTTAGAAGTTTTAACCCTTTTAGCTGGGAAGAAACTGGCGAACTACTGCACCAATTTGCCATGAAAGCCTTTAAAGTTTCTTCATTAATTAATGCGGTAGATATTGATCGTGCACGTATCCTGGTTACATCGAAAAATCAATCAGGTGCTTGTTCAAGTGCATATCTCTCTTTCTACATAGGTAAATTGCTTGATGAAGTTTCCTACGGATTTTAACTAATAGGTGCATGTATGGTCTATATTGTATTCGTTTCCTATTAAAAAGTTATATTTCCTTGTATATGTTAACAAATTATACACAATAATAACAGAATAATTATTAAAGTGTCATCTGTCATTGTAGAAGAAGTATTAATAGGTCCAAAACTCTACAGTAGCATAATAAGTTAATTCTATTAATTACCTTTCCTAGAAACTTTGCAAAATTCCTATTAGAATACTGTCTAATTTATATTGTTAAATTTCCAACGAGACGGTCATTGCTCTTGTTGTTAGCGCAATCAACTGCTAATGCTAAGGCACCCAGTTTGAATCCGGGCAAAGTCTCATTTTTTATGACCATCTCCGTGCTTTGGAAGGCACGTAAAGCTGGTCGTCCTCTTATGTTAATTAATTGCCATAATTAATTATAAAATAGGGTAACAAATACACCTGAGGCCAGCCAAGCTTCAGATGTAAAACAAGATGTAAATGTAAATGTACTAATAGTGGCTTTGGAATATCGACGATGCTGCTGTTAAGGGAATGTAGAAATCTGTTACGATTCTACTAAAGTTTGTGATTAGAAAGCACACTACAAAACCGGTATGCATTAAACCTAAAGTTTGGTTTTCGGCCAGTACTAATAGTAATTTTAAAATAAAAAAAATAGGATTATGATGTTTGCTGTCCGAAACATTTTGATGTTTCTGCCTGTGGCTGGCATTGAGAAGTGCTATGCGTATTTTATATGAAATTACTTTTTTTAATGTAGTAATCTTTTTCTTCATTTTATAATTTTTTTCAAAATTTACTATGTAGTATGGACTTCATTTAAATTTCTTCTACTAATTCCACAGTTTGTAAAATTTGTTTTCCGACTATTTATTACCTCCTTCGTGGTCTATTTTAATCAAAAATGCGTGACGAACCTTTATTTGTTTAAGGTAATCCTTAGGGTGCGAACTAATTAGTGACACATGGTGGTCAAAGATATATTTTTAAAATTCTTCTTGGTTTTCAAGTATTGTGGAACAGAACAACACGTCTGATTGAAAACAACACGACAATCCGGCTAAGTAAAAATTATTTTTCTTAAAATTGGTCTTAAGTCTATAGTTTATTAAATAAACAGCAACACCAACTATACTTCAAATTCTCAAGTAAATATTTACTAATATTTTACAACGTAACAAATTTTAAAATCGAACGAGCAATTAAATCCAGTATTTCTGCAAAACAGCAATCAATGGTACCGGCAACATTCTATGCTACCTATTAATTGTTGAATAGTTTACTTTTTGTAAATGTGTAGTGAGTGTAATGCAAAAAAAGCAAATTTATAACCGAATATAAGCAATTTATTAGCATTTTAAGCATTTTTATTTTATGTTATTTAAACATTAACATATTTTAATGTAAGCAATTTAGAGAATACCTTTGTACCTAATATTTAATATTTTAACCGTTATCTGTGTTATTTCTCAGCTTTAATTAAATATCTTTTCAAGTTTTAGTTATTATAAATTAATTAATTATTAATATCAAATTTCTTAAGTTTCTGGACTTAATTCAATTTGTATAGATTTATTAATAATATTTTTCATAATCCAGCTTAATCTTTTTCCTTCAAGTTCAGTCAATCTTGTTCATTTTTAAATTGGAAATAAATTTTATTTTTTTTACTCCGCGGTTAATCTAGGGTCATAACAAAAGTTAGCTGTTACTTTCCAACCTTTGAGTTTCGGAATAGTCACCTAAAAGAATATCTATATTCTCCTGTTAACGGTACTTATCTAACTGATGATACCTTCATCTATTCATCTATTAATGAAGGTATTTAATTTCCATCCCATCACCCATATTTAATACGTTCTTCCTTATTTGCCACCCGAGGACGCGCTCGATGGGTTTTTTATTTACCGAGCTGTAGTATAATTATAAATGTCGAGTTCAAAAGTGTTTTATTACATCTTAGAAATGTGTTGGCCACCAAAATGAATTGGCCACCAAAATTGTTATTAATTATGATTTTAGAAAATTAGCCTAAAATCAGAATAATTGTAATTAACTAACAATAACTTAAGAAACAAAAAATAAAAGGGAAATAAAAAGAGTAAACAATGGCTAATAGTACCTAGTCATACTACTAATTTTTATAAATGCAAAATCCATAAAGGCAGCTGCCGATTTTTTTTCGGAAACCGAAAGTTTAATGCCCGTTTTCACCAATCAATTCCTAACGTTAGGAATTCCTTAACATAAGAAACTTTTATGTCAAATTTGGTTTTCACCTAGTGCTAAAAATTTCTTAAGGTGTTAAGAATTACCATAGGTTAGGGATTTCTTAACACCTTAAGGAATTCTTAGCGCTTGGTGAAAACCAAATTCCACGCACGGAAGCTATGCCGCCTGTTTTAATGTAGTTAATTGGATAAATATTTATTAGTTGCCCCAACTGACATTTTTCAGAAAGAGCCATCTTTTGCTAGTCCATGTAGATCTAATATTTCAATAAAACTGATCATATTACAGAGCGACGAGGATTTATTTGCAATAAATTTATAGCACTTGTGATGGTAAAATAATATTTCAATTAATATAACTTGTAAATAGAAATTATTAATTTTTAAATATTATATTTTTAAAGTAGTAATTCTTATTTTTCCAGATAATAATAATCGGCTTTGCATTAATGAGGTAAAATTTGCACTGAATTGCAAAAAAATTGTATTTTGTATATAATAAATAAATATAGTAGATCTAGATATTAGTTATTTATATAACACCTTTATAAAAGTCCACAATTCTCCATTAACTTTGATATTGGTATTCATTAAAATTTGTTTACGAATAATTCTCTTTTTAACTTTTATTAAATAAATATATTGTATCCTATGCATTCATTTTAATTAATAATAATAAATAAATAAATAGTTGTTTTTTCAATATATAAAAAAGGAAAAACTTGTGTTTTTCTAAACCCTGTTACGTAACGAATTAATAAGTAAGTTTTATCTTCTTACTTTGTAAACACTTATAATTAATTTATGATATTAGAGTTATTATCAAAAGCTTTTTAGGTTTCTTTCCTGCATTAAATTTTCGAATGTTTCTTTCCAATTGTAAATTTATCATTATGCGACAGATTCTAATTAAAGTAAATAAATTTACATTGTGAGTGTGGCGAAGCTATGTTAAAAAAGCATTCCTAGGTGATATAAAGGAATTAAGACTTTAAGGATGTTTATGCAAAAAAACCCAAATCTATTGAAAGGGTTAAGTAAAATTAGTCAAGGATCATAAAACAGTGTGTAGGCAAGGCTTCATAATTAGAACGCATTTCCTCCTGGTATCAGAACCTTGTCAGAACACAGATAATCGTGTATCTAATGATGCTCTAATGTTTTCTGTATTACTTTTTCGTAGTTTACCAGTCTTTATAAACACATAAAGTTTTATCAAAAATTGTAAAGTATACTTCATTCAATAAAAAATTAAGTTGTTCTTGGATACGTAACTTTCGAGCAATACTTAACTACAATATGCTTGTATGACATTTTGAGATATAACATTTATGATTATTATTTATTTATATAAATACTCGAAGTTTAATGTATCGAATATCGTGGAATGGTATTAGATCGATCCACCCAACTGGTAGTTAGTACGAATCTGATAAGCCGATTCTCGATATTCTGAGTTCTCTCAAACCTTCTGTAATTCTCCCTTTACTCTTGCTAATCTCTTTTCCGATATCCTTCTAAATGTATTCCGTATTGAGGCCACAATACTGCCTTGTCTTGAAATATAAATGAAATGGAATAACCTACAATAATCTATCTTTTTATCGCTTAAGAACAGCGTGTCATTAACTTAAAAGGCTAAAAAGCAAACTTGACTGCTAAAAGCGTTATCAGTTCGTATAAAGATTAACCCAAAGCAACTGTTTCTAAATCCCATAAGTAAAACTTCTCTTAAACTTAGCTATTACTTAATTATTCTCTACTTTAATACACCATTATGACGAAAACTTGCAATATCATTTTCTAGGCATAATATTACGAAATAACTTGAAATAGCTGTACCGAAATTTTAACTTTTAGAATCCCCAAGGAAACAATGATATGATTGTATTTAAAGAAAACATTCTATAAATAACTGCAGTGCACGTACAGCTTACAATATAACAGCAACTGTATATTGAAATGATTTATATACTATCAGTTTGTGCAATAAATGTAATATGCTGCTGTTTTTTCAACTGCGACTTTGAAACAGTCAGTTGACTCGTACTTATTATATGGCATTTTAGTTATACCTACAAGTAAGTTTCTCAAAAGTTTTGTATACGGGTAAAGTTATAAAACAGGGTGATGAAGTGATGCATTTAAAATACTACTTCTGAAAATGAGATCACATTGTTCTGGCAATTTTACTAAAATGTAGTACTATATACGTATTATGTACATACCAAATATCAGTTACTACATTGGTTGAAAATTAAAAAAAATGAAGTGAAAATTAAATTTTTTAATAAAATTCAAGAGAGTAATAATACAGCTCAAATGAATTTTCTCTTATTGTAAATGTATTTTAAGTGTCTTTAATGAAATGTATTGTTTTTTTCTTTACTTTTATTGAACATTTTCAACTAGAAGAACTAAATAAAAAGAAAGTTAAGTAATTAAAGTTATCAGTGACTAATATTTGAAAAGGGAGCTTTTATAAAACACGTGAACAAACAAAAGCAATGTGCATTAATCGGAAGGAATTTTCCAATTATATTTTCTTTAATAATAAATGATTTCGTATTATTAAAGATATATTGATAATTTCTTATACTTTTCGACATTTTATTACAACTGTCAATGATTGAGGTTTTGTCATTGTTTAATAATTTTAAATTGGTTAAAAGGTATTATGTATATTGTACATTGTTAAATTTTTCATTCCTGTTTATTATAGATGATTTAATAAATCAAATAAAATTGAAATATAATTTACCTTTAATTTACGTGAAGGTCTCAAGTATGAATGTTTTGATTTTATAAAGCTCGTAATGCGAGATAATGTTCTGATTAATTATTTAGCCTAATTTATTAAAATTGTTAATATTCATATTTTCATTCAAGGTAATAATTTAACTTAATATCTAATATTATAATCGTTTCTGAGTTAGAAGGTTTGCGTAGACAATGTTTTGCAACTAACTTCATGAGTTTCAAATAGACCGAGTAGAGAAACTATTAGTACGATGTGGTACGAAAACGTAATGCTTTAAGTACCAGAAACAATAATTAATATTAATAGTATTAAAATTTTAATATTAAATTAATTCTGGAAAAATAAAGTACTTCTAACAGATTTTCTTGGTAAATTCTCGCATAAAAAGAATCTGTGAGAACTGATTATATTTTGCTTGAATTGCTTTAATACTTAATTTATACTCTCAGATGCGAGTAGAAAAACATTAGATTAATTTATTAAAATTTAAATATTAATATTTTACGGTAATAGTATTGTTATTTTGTAGAAGATCTAGATGTTGAGGTAATTAGTTTGTTTCAGAAATATAACTTTAATTTCTAGAATTGCCATGAAAAGTAAATTTAATGTTATAACTAAACTAGCTAATACTGTTTGTTTAATTTATTAATTTAAAAATTGTAGCCTGCTTGTCTTTGAGACTTTTAGCTTAATACTCGGTACCAATCAAATTCAAAATAAAAGTATAGCAATAAATTGTAATGCAGATGCTGATGGTGCACAATGAATTTGCTTTTAAAAATTTGATGACAATTTCCTTAGTATGTAACAAAGCAATTGTGTAAAACTTCAAAGAACCAAATAAAGATGTTATAGCATGTTTTTGTAATAGTAATCCAATCTGACTTTAAAAACGTGTTCTGAATGCAAGTTACAAAAAAAATCTCGTAACCATACAATAAAATATTTTATCAATCCGTATTTAAAGTTCAATTTAACCACATCAAGCATCGTAATTTTTTATTGTTATTGAAGGAAATGCAATGTTCTTTAATGCTATATAAATTGAGAAAATCTATTAAAATTATATTAGAACGGAAGTGGATTTCAGAATGTAACACTAGAGTCGCGTTTGAGTGAATAACAAAAATTCGGATTAATTCGTATTTTAATGATTAATATCATTGAAAACTTTATCAACAGTGAAATTGCAGTTAATTTGGAAATTATATTAATATCTGTTTATGCACATTATTATAAAAAATGTGCCATTATTTTAACATTAATTATCAATACTTGAGATTTTACAGTCGAACTGTAATCATGAAATTTACTAGAAGTGAAAACCAAATGAATTCACCAATATTAGGGTAGAGGGGGGGGGTAGAAACTTAAACTTTGCATGCAAGTTATATAATAATATAATATTATATAAACGTTTTATTAATTTGCGAAAATTCTTTATATGTTATGATGATGAATATTTTTGATGATGAATTTTTATCATATGATGAACAAAAAATACTGAAATAATCTTTCCACTGCTCCAATTTATATTTATGCTATAGGCAGATTTGTTCATTTAATAACTCAAAGGCGGTGAAAGATATCAATAATATTCATAGCTCTAATATACTAAAAAGATACCGAATTTTTTTTTCGAGAACCTACTAGCAGCGAATAGGCGAGCCGCAGGCGAGCCTTCTCGCCCCGCAGGGCGACCTTCCGAAGCAGAAAAACGTTCTACGTCACATAGGCTAGGTGGTTTTCCGCTATCTTAGTACTAAATGCTATTGACCTCTTCAAAAATTTTAATATCGTTTTTGAGTTATCGGTTTAAATCAGGATTTTCATACTGGTGCCCCCCGATGTAACTTTTGTGGTCATGATGCTCTAAAATAAAATTAATTACTGAACAATATATTTATAAAAGTACATTTTTGGATAATTAACTTTTGCAATTGTATATTATTACACCAAATTTACTTAAATACATAATATGTTAGCAATGAATGGGGGCAATGACTGGTAAGGTCTCGAGTGAGGACACAGATACCGAATAAGTGCACCTCAACAAATCTCGAGAAAAGCCACTACGTTTGTAGCTCTGCCAGTAAATCCTGTTCCACGTTCACGTCGTGCCTCCTGACTGTAGTCGTAATAGACTGTAGCTAACGGAACAGGGTGAAAGGCGAGTTTCCAGCGCCTTAAAACTGGAACCCTTCGGTTAAGGGAGAAAACCCCAACAGAAAACCTGGCCCTCCAAGTATGGGGGTTGGGGCGATGGGTTAGCTGCTCGTCACCTGGAAAAAACTTAAATTGCTAAAAATACCATAAACCAGCCTCGGAAATCGGACGGAAACCAACTAAGACGAAGATTGGCAATGAAAAGGACTTTGAGATTCGGTACGTGGAATGTTAGAGGATGACGAATAAGACAGCAGAGATAATAGAGGAAATAAAAAGTATAATCTTGACATCGTAGTAATATCCGAAACAAAGAAGAAAGGATGTGGGATAGAGAAATTGGACGGATATCTCCACTTTTGGTCAGGTGTGGAAAAGTCAGAGAGAGCACGCTCCGGGGTATCTATACTGGTGAAGGCTTCCATGGGTAGATTTGTAGAAGATTATACGTATATATCTGATAGAATGTTGACAATGAGTATGAAAATATATGGATATAATTTTGTAGTGATTGGAGTATATGCACCAACAGACGTGGCAGATAGGCAAAGTAAGGATGAGTTTTATGAACAACTCTCGGATATAATGAACAATATAAAAGGAAACCAAGATGTAGTAATTGCGGGAGATCTAAACGCAAGAATCAAGAGCCAGGAAAGGAGTCAAGTTGTAGGAAAGTTTGCAGAGGAGTTTGAGAATGACAGTGGTGAGAGAATGCTCGAACTGTGTAGTCAGTACAAATTAAAGATAACAAATACCTTTTTAAACACAGAGATATTCACCGATACACATGGGAAAGATTATCAGTCCAACAGAAATCAATTATTGATTATATTATTGTGAAGCAGACACCAGTGTTTAAGGTGTTCGACTCACGAATTAAAAGAGGTGCGAATTGTGGAACTGACCATCATCTGTTGGTAGCTAAGTTCATTTTTCCATTTGAAACGTATTCAAGTAAAACTAAAATAGAGCCGCATGAAAGAACAGCGACTAAAGTTAACAATGTTCGTTACAAATTAGACTTATTGCATCAACCAAGTATAAGAGACCTATATGAACAAAGATTAAGAATTAAGCTGGAAAATACTGAGGAGACACTGCCCATGGAAGAGAAATACACTAACATGGAGTTGCTGGTACATGAGGCGGTAGGAGAGGCCCTGGGAAAATGTGAGAGAGGTAACGGAAGTATACAACCCCCATGGCTTACGGAGGACGTGAAAGAAATAATCAAGGAGAAAACGCATTGTATAAAAGGTTTTTAGGATGTAAATCTGATCAACATAGGCAAGAATATAAAATGAAAAATAGAGAACTGAGAAATAAAATAAAAGCAGAAAGGAATGAATTTTGGGAACAAAAATGCCTGCAAATAGACTCCTACATTGGCGGGTCAAAAACAACAGAAGTTTGGCGAACTATAAAAAATCTCAAAACAAACAAGAAAGAGAAACCATTTCCATTAATTACTCTGGATCGGTGGAAGAAATATTATGAATCCTTGCTGGTGGAATGTAGAGACGAGTTTTTGGACAATACTACAGTTGAGACAGAAGTTCATTGTGAGCCTACTTTAATAACGATGGAAGAATTAACACAATGCATTAAAGAAATGAAGAATGGTAGAGCGCCTGGGCCTGGAAATATCTCTGCGGAACTGATCAAAAGTGGTGGAATGACTTTGTGGGAAAAGATGAAAGATCTTTTTAATGAGTGTCTTATACATCGAGAAACGCCAAAAGAATGGAAAATCAGCTATATATCATCCTTATATAAAACAGGTAGTAGGAAAGATCCAAACAGCTACAGAGGGTTGAGTGTAACTAGTACGTTAAGTAGACTATGGGCCAAAATTATCCAAAACGATTACGAGAAGAGATTGGAAATACCATTGCGGAAGATCAAAGCGGATTCACTCCAGGGCGTTCATGTGTCGACAATTTGTTTACCCTACAACAGCTCATTGAAAAGAAAATTAATAAAGGAGAAGAAATCCATATCACATTTATAGATCTCAAAAAGGCGTACGATAATGTTCCCAGAAACAAATTATGGAAAACATTAAAACAATTGAGTCAGTAATTATCTCATTAACATTATTCAAGAACTATATAAAGACAATGTAGCATATGTTAAACAGGGGAGATGCCTATCACAGCCAATATATCCAACTAAAGGCCTGAGGCAGGGATGCAGCTTATCCCCTCTGTTATTCAATATTTATGTTGAGGTGGCATTGAGAAACTGGAAGCGTTCTTGTGAGGGGATGGGAATTCCAATTGGTGAGACTCATCTATTTACTCTCAGCTTCGCAGACGATCAAGCAGTGATGGCCCAAGATGCATATGATATGGAGTTTATGCTTAGAAGACTCTATAATGAGTATAAAAAATGGGGACTACAAGTAAGCCTACAAAAAACAGAGTACCTGGTGGTGAATTCCGAAGCGAGATTCCAAGTTTTAATTGATGACGACACTAATGTGAAACAAATAGACGAGTTCAAATATCTTGGAGTTCTAGTAGACAAGGATGGTATCGGAAAGCGAGAAATTAGGCAACGAATTTTAAACGCCCGTAAAGTGGTAGGTGCACTCAACTCAATTTGGTGGGATAAACATATAAATAGAAGAAATAAAAAAAGAATCGGACAAGCAATGGTTGAAACAGTACTGTGCTATGGTAGTGAAGTGTGGGCCATTAGAGAGGAGGATAAGCGAAGAATTGAGGCAGTGGAAATGGACTATTTGCGGAGAAGTGCTGGGGTGTCAAGAATTGAGCGAATCAGAAATGAACAAATAAGAGCTATGATGTCGGCTGTAGAACCTGTTATCCACAGAATAGAGAAGAGAGGTTTACGGTGGTTTGGTCATCTTCTACGAATGGAAGACACGCGTTGGCCTAAACGTATATTTACATGGAAACCACCTGGAAGAAATAAGAGAGGTAGGCCGCGAAAATCTTGGAGTGAAGGCATTAAGAAGGCAATGATCGTTCGAGATCTGGATGAAGAGATGGCGTACAATCGAGAGGCATGGAAAATGGGAATAGGGAGGCAGCTACTAGCTGTATAATTATTGTACTTAGTTATGATTTGTACAAAATTAACCCTAAATATATATATATAAATAATGTTTTAAATTTTCTCTTCAAAATATAACTTTAAGGAAATTTGTAAATGATGTGATATGGCTTGCGTCAGTCTTACTAGTCGCAATAAATGGCCCTGAAAGTCGTTTAACCTTACATCGGCCGTAATGATACATGGTTTTTTAAAACGGCTGAATTTTTCTTAAGAATGTAATATAAACATGTGTAGTAATAAACAATAATATAATGTATAATTTTATACTTTTTTTGCATTTAACTAAAATAAAAGAAACCGCGTATCTCACAGATACAATGTGCCCGATACTGCAAGTTTTACTATTGCGCCCGATGGGTTAAATTAATAAACTTGACATATGACACGAATAAGAATATGCGAAACACACTAAATCATAGAAAACTAATGCTAGAATCCAGTCCTACTTATTATTGCTTAAGCACCGAATTTGTATTTCAAAATTACATATTCTCATTAACTCGGCAAAATACAAGTTTTGGCCAAAGTCCATACTATTGCCATGTGTTTCTGCCTCCTAAATACTGAATTTGTGTCTATGAAATACAAATTTGGCGATAAGCATTAACAAGTACTATATAACAAGTACGAATAAAACAAAATTGGTTTAGGTCCTCGTCACATGCACATTTGAAGCTTCCAGCTTCAAAGCATAACACGAGTTGAAAAAAAGTTAAAAGAACAGGTGAATTCAAATATTTCTCTTAAATGAACGGGCTGGAACAAATTTGCCAAAATGATTGTTTTCTAATCTTATGAATTTACACATTACACTAAATAAAATATCATTAGCAATGCATAATACAAAACACAATTTACGTCATCGTCATCTAATGCACTCTAATGCAGCTACTGCATCATGGTGTAAATCAAACATGACATCTTTAATTGTTTTAAAACTATCGGCATATTATAGTTATTGCACAAATGTGATAGCAAATTAAAATTAGCGTATAGGTTTTTTACGGGCACTGAGCAGCTGTATTATGTATGTCAACATGGAAAACCTGTTTGCTGCGACCTTTAATTATAGGTACATGTAGGTTGAGTCTTTCCAAGATATCACGGTAATACTTCACACAATAATAAATCAATACGTCGCACGAAATAGAAATGTTGCTTTCCTGCAAACATCAAACAAAGGGATACCAGACATGCCCAAAAGAAATTATTGATCAAAATCGACCTCTGGGTTTTAGCCATGCGATTTTAAATACAAATACTTTAAAGAAACGTCTCAGCACAACTTTCAGGCTGTTAATTAGTACATAGGGTACCAGGTGAAGAAATAAAGATGAAACCATGCTGGCATAGAAGGATACTAGTGTCAACCAAAAAGTATACACATGACAGTGCACATGATCACTTCTGCTAATTTAAAAAAATTACATAAAATTGAAATAAAACTATAATTATTTACAACCGAAGGATTGCCTTTTTTAAAATAGAAGCCATGTGGGTGATCAAAATTGGAAGCATTGATCGCCGAACAATTAGTTATTTGCGAAGTATTAAAATTAACATTAGATACATCAATGTCCACATCGTCTCCGTTAAGAGATCAGTACCTAGGACACTCTTAAAGGAAATTTTCAAAAGCATTAACATGCCCTTAGGGTCATTGTAAACATCTTTGTTTGCAGTGATGTTAGCCGATATTATAGATGACCCCCGTTTGCTCCTAACAAATGTCCAAGGCTCAGCAGGGGCAGCGATAGCACTTAACTCGATGTTCCGCAGACACTCTTTATAATAAGTACCAATAAAATTATTCACCCGCCTTCTCAAACAAATGAAAACGCTATAGTGACTAAAAGTCTTAAATTTTTTGAAACTCTTGCAAGCACCGTCTGTTTGTCAAATTAAAAGTTTTAAAAACCATAGCGATTAACAACCTTTTGCTTGATATGTGTATGAAAATATCAAAATAATATGTTTAAAATAAATAATATGGATATTTTCGTGTGACCTAATTAGTTGATATTGTATATTTATCTATCACGCTATGAATTTTAATTAAATTAATAAATATTCTAATTGACAAATACCGGATAGTAGTACGTGTTAATAATAATCGTTTTAAACATAAAAAACGAGTTCAGTTTTATTATGTTCGAATAAAAGAATTAATTTGACTTTTAACTATTCAAGAATGTTAAGTGGATTTCCAACAATAATGTGCTGTTATAAAGCTTAAAAGAAAAGCAAAATCGTAGATCTCATTCAAGCTAGTTGTAATTTACTGAAAGTAACTTCTTAGTGCAACCAGCCATCGATGCAGTAAAGCTATAACTCAAGCTCTGAAATACCTACTTAGTAGGGCAACAGTTTTTTTATTGCAAACTTACTTCCTTATTACAAGGCGCTGGTTAAATGAAAAACCTTTTCTATAATTCATTATTGGGGTTCTAATAATTTTTTAATGCCTTTTTATTGTTATTTATTATAGGTGTACTGTTTTACACAACACATTGGTTGCTGAATCTATCGAAGAATTATGAAACAATTTTATTGCTAAAGTCGGTTAAAACTAAACCGAACACCATATAGACTAAAGCCATTAGCACAAAAGTTTGGCTTTTCAAGTGATAAATGAATACTTAGCTGTCCCAGCAGCGATGATAATAAAAACTCAAGCCAAAAACTTTTCTGGCCGATCTGGTTTCTTGCACACATCGAGAAGGGTTGCCGATTACTACTATACAAAAAAAGCTCCATAAACCTATGTTAACAGTTTTTTACTTCTGTGTGTATAATACATTACACGCGAAAAGGAGCAATAAAAAGGTGCATGCATGATTTTGATAATTAAATTTTTAATTTAATATCTACGAATAAAATTGAGTACTTACTGGTTACACTCTAATTAAATATGTGAAACGTTTAATAGAATTGTAATTATTTATAAATAGTAGAGTACTTAAAAATATTTACAATTTTTTTGGAAATTAGCGTTACTTTTGAATAGTAGATTTTATGAAACCAATAAAATTGTTTTAAACTTACCAAAGAAACAATTCAATTACAAAACTAAAATGTTGCAATTCCGTTGATTAAATTATTTTACATAAATTTATATAAAGTAGGTAAATCTACCTATCTATTGCATTATTATCCTATATTGTGGGCACGTTACACTTCAAAGTTTATAGTATTGGCACTTAAATCAACTCGTAATTGGAAGCTTACAACATTTACAAATAGTTCCTCGTGTCTCTAATGTTTTGTTTCATTTTGCTTTAAACGTGAGTTTACAATAAACGTGTAGAAAAGTAAATTTGGTGCTTTTTATCCATGTTTAAGCACTTACGCGACAACTGTGCTATAAGCGGGTTCACGCTCATACGACGACAAAAGTTTCAAGTACGAAAGAATAAAATAAATAAGAGATAGCGTACAATAAAATTCTGCAGTAGATAGAGCAACAATTTCAATGTGTGATCTTGAAGCGTTAGTCTGAAAGCTTCATAGCTTAATATTTAAATTCAGTATTATTTTCTGTAATTTAATAAGGTTGAGGACTCGAAGCAAACGGAATGCCAAAGTTCAAGCTTTTTACATGAACACTTATGAGAAACGTAACATAATCTGTTCCTATCAAAGTACAACCGACCACCTCTTTAAGATACGAATAAAAAATGTTTTATTAATGTTAATATTAATAGGAACATTGGACGAGATTGTTAGTAAAAGGTTATTAAAAATATTAAATTTAATTAATTATGATAGTAACAATCATAATATAATGGGAAACTCTATTTTGTGAAATTGTTACTTGGCTACTTTGTCGTTCAAATACATATTAGGCTTCCTCCCATCAGCATCTACTTTTCGAGATAACTTACCAACCTCTTCAAAGTAAATTTTTATTAAGGTATTTGATTAGATATTACAATAAATTATTTCATTATATGCGTTTAAAAACAATTTTGATATTTTAAGTGTATTTCAATACTTTATACTTGAAATGCTTATGAATATTGTGTAATTTTGAGTTTACTCCTTAAGAATCGATTTTCATATATAAGCGCTCGGTATGAGAAAATATGGGAGGTAAAATCTACTGATGAATGACCTCGTTACTTTTGATGAATGACCTCGTTATTTTGCACCTACGGTGCGCAAGATAATATTGCCGGAACATGGTGTGCTGCAAGGCAGGCGACTAGCATACTTAAATAATTTTCATGTACTATTTATTATTGTACGTAAAGATTTAGTGACAATTATCTTTTATAACCATATTTTGTTAGTTATTAAGATAATATTATATTTTAAAAATTAATTATAATAGTTTTAAAAATTTTTATAAAAACATTTTTTATCAATTTTCTTAAAGTTGGTTAAAATTGTTATAATTATGCATTTATAAATTTTCTAATTTTTTTTTTACTGAGTAACTCCAGTCGTGCGTCGGAGCTGACACACACAGTTTTTTATACAGTATTCCTTTTCTAAGCTTTCTTTTAAAATTATCCAAAAGTAAAAGTTCCTAAATTACAATTTATTTTTAATATTACACTTTTGTACTTTTTATCTACATTTTAAATGAAAAATATTCAGAAAATCTGCACACCCCAATTTTCAAATTTTAATATCATAATATAAGTACTATTTATTAAACTTTGTATCCAATATTGTTTTATTTCACATTAGCTAAGTTAGCTTACTTATAATTATAGTTACGATATAATTGTCTTTGTAAAATTAAAAGAATTATTTTTATGCGAAAAAAGTACTAATTGTATATCTGTTTTGTAATTTTAAAACAAAATATGAAAACACGTTTCGAATTTTACCTTATATTTCCCTAGGTTGCTGACACTGCATGATAATATAGCTTCTCTGCCAACCGGAACTGTTAAATTATGAATTGGTGCTAAAAATTCCGGTTCTTCTGAGATAATCTTTGTTGTAGGCCATTCTTCTGCAAGAAAAATTAGTTAAAACTTATTAATACAAATTAATTTTTATTTATAGTATCATAACCAAGTTAAGTTGTTTCTACTGATAGTTTTTAATCTTCAAATTACCTATTTTTAGTTAAGTTAGGTTTGGGCAGTGTTAATTATATCTGTTTCTAGTGCAATTGTATAAAATAACAATATTAAAAGTATTTAAAAGAGAAATAAGTAAAATTTTATTTCTATTCCAAACTTACATATTATTAATTATTTATTTAACATGAAATTAATTCAAAATAATGATTAGTAGTTATTTACATTAATAAACAATTAAAAAAATAAATAATAAACTTCTTGAAATCGTCTAAATAAGTTTTTCCTTGTGCCGTCGGGGACCCCCTAAAATAGCATTAAAGTACCTTAGGAGTCCACGGACATAAAAACCGCTGGTATATTTTATTATACATATCTAATAATATTAAAATATAATAATATAATATATTTTTATTATATATAAATATAATAAAAATGAATTTAATGATTTCATGCTAAGTAAATTTTTAATCGAATTAAATATAAATTGTTAATTTAATATTAATTTCAGAGGTTAATAATATTTATAATTTCTATAAATTGTTTGTAATATAAGTAATAATTCTTGTTATTAAAAAATATTGTTTTATTATATCAGCCAAATTTGTTAATTTTATTATTAAAAATTTATTTAAATATACGAATTATTTCTGTCATCATAACTTAATGTCATCAACTAATGTAATGTTTTAAATTATTATAAGACCTCTAGTAAACTTTCTTAAATACCAATACATATACTACCAGCGATAATATCACAAAACACAAAATATATACTACATTGACTTTGCGGACGACCTAAAAGGTCAGTCAAACAATTTACCAATCAATTGAACGCGATTAAAGTTTACAGAATATTATAATATCTACCAAATGATTACTTAGTATGGCAAATACTATTTGGATTGCAGTCGTGCATGTATAAATAGGCCCAAAGTTTTCTACTGTCCATAACATGTACTACAACTAAGAATGTCTACCATTTTTTTGCGGTTTAATTTTATTACTTCAACCGTATGCTCAAAATTGAAAAACTTAATCTTATTCCTAAACATCTATAAGAAGTGCAAAACTTTAATATTATGTAGAAGTGGGGTTGAAAAGTATTTTTTTTATTATTCTTGCCGATGCCTATGATTTATTTACAGTTGTTATAAATAAATGTATGACCTTTTTTTACCTTAAGTAGCAGTAATTTTATCCAGAAACATTGTATGAATTTTATAAAATAATCATAGTTAAGACAATTTTTCAGCTTTAAAAATTCTTTGCAAAATGTTTATCGTAACATTCATTATTTTAAAAATATTTGGTAAAAATTGAAAACAGTGATTTTCAAATACACACATGTGGTTAAAAAACTAGGTGTAAAAAGGAAAATCTCTTGGTAATCAAATAGTTCTAATAGTTTACAACAAGAAAATACAATTTTTGTACATAATACGAGTATTAAACTCCATTTCAAAATGATTAGGTCGCTCACAAAAGTGAAACCTATGCGCAAATCCCTATTATGAAATAATATGTTTATTTTAATAAATAAATGCACCTGCAATTGCAGTTTGTCGTGAAATACTTATGAAAAAACAACATTTAAATGTTTTTAATTATAAATTATTGTGTTTTTCAATCGTTTCAAAAGCATAAGGTCAGATGAATAAATCCAGATAAATGGCTAGTTACTTTAATTTTTTAATCAAGTTTTTAAATAAAACTTTATCTTAAGACCTCATGGCATGCGAGAAACTTTTAACCAAAAATGAAAAAGGATGTTTTCAAATGTAATGGAATGAGTATGAAAAAATCACCCCAAGATTTGGTAGATGCGTATGTGCTGTCCAAAATTATTGAATAATTTCGGCGATTACGGTACAAAAAAGTCTGCTGGACGTCTAATAGTATATTACATAGCGAGGCGGAAAGCAAGTCATTACTAACTGAGGTTCGTTCTGCTGACCGACGGCGAAGCCGGAGGTCAGCAATTGGCCGAAGTTAGTAATGACGCTTTACGCCGAAGCATGTATACTATTTTATTCGCAATCGCGAAGTTGGGGTTGGTTTAATGGAAATAATGCGTTTTCAAATTTATATTAAGTTATGTCATATTTGACATTTGTATCAGCGCCTCTACTTTTAATAGCTCATATCACGTTAGTGATAATTATTTTTTTAGTAGGCGTCAAAGCAAAATTACCGTGCGTTTTTTTTGACAATAATTAGTATTATTGTTTTTGTCGCTTTGTGATTATGAGTGAATTATCTTGTACTCCACCAGAGCTTCGAGAAGTTGCAGAAAATGCAGTAGGTGATTTGTTACCCAACAAAAGTAAGGCAAGGTATGAAAAGCCTACAAAGCTTACATGGATTGGCGTTGCAATAAACAAGCACGGAATAATTCAGAAAGTGTGGTGCTTGCTTATTTTAGTGAATTGTCGAAAGACAAAAAACCTTCTACGTTAACTCTACGGGCAACTTATTCAATGCTACGAACAACATTCAATATTAAAGATAATACAGATATTTCAAAATTTGCGAAATTGAGAGCTTTTTTGAAGAAGCAAAATGTTGGGTTCAAGCCAAAAAATCAGGTGTTTTACATAAAACTGAAATTGATAGATTTTTAAGTGATGCGCCTATAGAATTTCTTCTACAAAAGGTAAAATTATAAATTTTGTACTCACATACAATGAACATAATTGTTTAAACTTTCTAGGTTGCTTTAATAATCGGAGTTAGCGGTGCATGCCGAAGTGATCATTCTATGTGAACTATCATTCTCGATCATTCTTAATAACGCGCCCGGAATGGATTGTAATTGTTAAAGAATACGTAAATCTTCGGAAGAAAACTTGTAAACATTAGTTACTCTTAAGTAATCTTCTTATATTTTCAATAATTTTCAAAATTGCATAATATTCCATAATAAAATTATTTAAACTTTCTAGGTTGGTTTTATGATAAGCTAGGCTAATCTAGGTTGCACTTCTGGTGTCATGTAGCAAATAAAGTGTGACGGTGTAGCCAATCGTCAGAAGACTTCTACGGTTCCAAACTGCGAACCCTGACTGTAACAAATAAATTTTAACAAGAAAATGAGAAAGTATTATAGGACTTACCATAAATAAGTATTCAAATGTCACAATATGTACTTATACATCAATAATTTGAACGATAAAATGCCAGGAATTGTTAACAAAACTTTTCGATGTCGAAGCTTAAACTTATCGGATTATCCAAATATTTTTTAAACTAGCAACAAATAAATCTTAGCGAAAATTTAAAAAAGGGCTATCACTTGCAATAAGCAATTATTCTAATTAAAATGTTTTATAATTTGCACGCCCAATTATGATTTCTAATTATTGTTATAACCTAACTATATTTGACATTTGCATCAGCGCTTGTATTTACGTTAAAACCACGCCCATTTGTTCATTACTGACCGGTCACGTGGTATAACGAGTGAATAATTTCATTACACACCGGTTGATATTAGTAGTTAAAATTGGTCACTTCAAACTTTTTAAAAGTCGGGAAACGAGCAATTACCGACCGATTCGAATAAAAGTCATTTTCACTTTAAATTTATGACTAATTTTGAAAATAACCTTGAATTTGACAAAGAGATGCAATAAAATCAGACGTAAAGTTGTTTTAAAAGATTCAAAATCCACTCTATAGAGAGTAATAAAATTCCATCTGTATATAAATAGTTCAAAAATAAAAACGGAACCTCAATTGAAAGCAATTCATAAATAAAATCGATTGAAATTGTTGAAAGAAATATGATTGCTAACTGCGATAAAGTGAGAAAATTTATTGATAACATTCATAATTCTACAAGATTTTAGTTTTCTTCTTAAATTATTTATTTTGACAAAACAAGTTTAACTTAGATGTCCCAGATTGTTTTAATGGATATTGAAGAGATTTAAGGTAGGAGGACTCCTTCTTTTTCAAGAAGAAACTTGGTGGTTGTAGACTTATGGTATAGAGAGCTTTTAGTGTATTAAGAACACTTAATTTGACATTTTTATCCATTTGAATCAATAGCGACGAATATCAAGAAGTGTTCTCCCAACATCTGATTCCATTTTTAAATGGCCATTCCGAACAAAATTTTATCTTCCAGCAAGATAATGCAAGTGTACAGGTCAACAGGAGTTCAAAGATATGGTTTGCTGATAAGAATATAGATGTTCTCAACTGGTCAGTATGTTGACTTGACTCGAACCCCATTGAGAAGCTTAGAGAACAACTTGTTCGGTCAATTTATCAAAATAACAAGCAGTATTCAATCATAAACATACTAAAATTGGCTATTTTAACTGCAAGGCAAAATGTATGTGTATTGTAGAGATACAAAATTTAGTCAAATCAATGCATAATTATTTTTTTTAAGTGATTTGTTTTAATGAAGGATACAATAAAAATTAAAAGAGTAGTATATAAAACCATAGATATCGAAAATTTAACAAATTCGTTCCGACCTGATAATTTTGAAAAGCTATGATTTTGAACTTTTTATTTTTTTTCTTTGTGAATTAAAATATTGAATGTAAGATTTGTATTGTCGACAAAAAACTATTCATTTTTTCAATAGTAACTGTATGTTGATAAAATATGTATTGGTTTAAAATAATTTTGAAACGGAATGTATAATAAACTCAAAAAACCTTAATTTCTATAAAAAAAAGTAGAGATAATATAAAACCTAGTTAATTTTTTTAGTTTTTGTAATTTTACTAAAATTTGATGTGTTAATCTGAATTTTCATTTAATTGTGAATTATCTAAAGAAATCTCGAATTGAATGGATAACTAGCATAAATGTTCGTGAGATTATTTGAATGCACACAACCTTTCGTGCTATATCTATTATTAATATCTATAGGTTTTATTTTGCGTTGAGAGAAAGCTGTTGTCGAGTTTAATACTGAAAATTAATTATATAAATTTAATCTTAAACTATCCAGGTGCTTATATTATTTAAAATACGAGGAAAAACTATAAGAATTCTAAAATCTCACCATGAAAAAATTTTCGCATTGTAGTATTACCAAACACAAATTATCATCGAACATCTAAGTATGTACATTTTTAGAACTTCACTATAAGTTGAAACGTACTATACATGTACGAAATCAATAATAGGTACATATTTTTTGCATTTTCTGTTTTATATGTTCTGACATTTTATATAAAGCATATAAATAGATCATCAATCCTTGACATAAAAATATACCTACCACTTATTTATCAACACCTTAAACGTGGTATTTAATATACAATAAATTTTTTTATATCAGTCACGAACACTAAAATACTTGCGTATATAATAAGTTATTATAAATATTTACTACATATCGTAGATATTTTTATGACTGTAATGTTTATTTTCTAGTATAACTACCAAATAATTAACTATCAATAATAAATTACTTATATCTGTTAAGCATATGATGATGCTATTAAGATTAATAATTAATTAAAAAATTTATTTTTAAAATAAAGGATTCACATAAATAATTAGATTGTGTAACAATCATTGTAATATAATGATCACTTACGTGGCTTTATATTGTATTTGCAATACTACTAGATACTTAATACTGTCTAATACTAACTATAAAATTTATAGATGAGCGAGCATTGCAGCTTAATCTAGTAAAAATTCAATTACATACTATGCAGTAATATAAAATTAGAATTCCAATTTAAAAGAAAGCATGTGAAAGCAATTTCAGTGGTTAGGCATCGCATCATTGCAATTAATGCACCTATTAAGTTGTATCTCATCAGACACCTATTACGGTTCACAATCCAATATACTACCCAAGTTAAAACGTTACAAATAAACCAACGACTATTTAATTTTCTATGTTATTCGGTTTTACTGACATTTTCTTTTTAAACGCTATTATTAAATTGTAAGAAAAATAATTGTAATTTAGTGAAGATGTTCAACCATAATAATATTATACACAGGCAGTAAATGAAGTGTAATATTGCCAATAACACAGCTGTAAAGATCATAAACTGAGAGACGTCAACCCGTCTAGATGTTGATGCTATAACTGCACCTTATATAAAGACCACTTTTGGTGAAATGGACTGAAAATTCCTTTACGGGTCATAAAGTTAGTATAGCGTTGTCAGAGATTCAAGTCCCTAAGTATTTTGATATTGACGAATTGATCCAAATGTGCCATAGATACAGATATACACAACCTTATATGACCATTGACTACTTTATTTACGACTCGAAACATATAAATTTAAAGTTACATCATCCTTTCTCTTTAGAATAAAATAAAAAAACCTATCAGCTTCTTATTATAATATGATATACTATTTTATATTTTATTTACCGGAATTTATAGAATTTTATCAGGTTAGTTTATTGTCCAAAACGTAATGCAAAAATTAAAAATAGTAAATGTTTCACGAATAAAATCAATAAGTTCATTTAATTCAAGTAAATTATTTTATTAAACAGAAGTACAATTTTCTGTAGAAAATGTGTAGGTACATCTGTAATTTTTAGACTTGGACCACTAGTCGCCGGAACTCAAGTATAACAATAACGTTGCTTTCATGAAAGAGTGAAAACTTTGGCAATTGAATGACATAATAAAGTTAAGTGTGGCTGAGGTTTGGAACAAAATGCTATAGTATTTTATTAGAAACAAAAATACAATTTTATGTGTCGAGTCTGCAGGTGTAATGGACGAGTGCAGCGAGTCCGGCAAATACAAGGAAGCCTCAGAAAGTGTGTACTTTTATTCCAAATACAGCATGTATTTATATTTCTTACTATTATTATATAATTTTATAAAAATTAAAGTTTCATTCGCTTCATAAATATTATTTTTATCGCCGGCTTGGCAGCAGAAAAAGGAAAACGAAACAAAATAGTGCAAATTTACCATTGTTCATTCGATAACATCATAAGCTAACATTTTGTTGACGTATGAAAATATACTATTTAATTAAATTAACTGAAATGTTCATAAAACGCTACAAAATGAACATCCTAAACGTGTATTTCAAATTTTCTTTTAGAAATTTTCATATTAGAGTTTTCAAGTTTAGGCTCTTTCATTATATTTTAATCTGGATTTTTAGACAATATTTTTCATAATAATTATCTAATACTGTAAAATTATGAAAAATGCTGTTTGATATTGTACGGCGTTTGCAGGAAATAGCAAGATCATTGCTTATTATTTTACTTTTAAATAGCTGCTAGTTACCTAATAAAAAATTTGTTAAAAATTGTGTAACGTGATAAGTACGTAATATTTATTTAACCTTGCGGTACGTGCCATCTATGCTTTGCACTGCTCATCTGGGCACGTTTTCTCACACCATATTTTGTGGTAGTTGTGAAACTATTGGTTATTGTTGCGATAAATGGTTTTCGTTCATAATAATTGTTTTAAATATAAATTTAGTTTGATAACTACAATTATTAGGTATTTGACATAAATAGGCAGACTGAAAGTAATTCGCTTTTCATACTCGATTATCCCTCTGAATGTTGACAACATAAACCGTAGATTTATTCATTGTATTCAGATTCCTCACAATTCTTATACTAATTATTTTACTGTAATTTTTACGACATTATTACATTTTTAAGAGCGTACTTTACGTAATTTTCAGACAGCGCTTCGCCACTTTTAAACTCCTAGGAACCATGCATTTTTCTATTGTTCTTTACAGAAAGAATTTAAATACAGGAAAGTCCGTTGCAGAGCGCTCTGGTTCTGTTTTTCTTTAAATTTTTTTCCCTGAGTAAATGATGAGTAAAGTTAGGAGCTTATTATACACTTACCGTTTTTCTTGATGGCAGGAGAACATGACGACTTAGAAGCTTTTCCTCTTTTCTATTCTAAATTTGCTGTATTTTGTAAAAACTACCACTGATTTTACATTTTATTCTTTATGTAAACGTAAATAGTTTATCGATTTAAGGTAAGCACAATACAATAAAATTCAATTTATTGTAGAATGTGACATTGAATTTTAACAACGATATTCGCTTTTTTGAAATAATAATATATGTTTGAAATTGCAAAGCGTTAATTGTTTAAAAGCATCGAGTTTGGTAGATAAATATTAAAGATTTAGGGTGTTGAGTAACTGAATGGTTAAAATGGATTACAATATTGCACGTAGTTGTATTTATTTTCAAATGAGGTTTTTTGATATTTAATCGTTTTATATTTTGCTGTTGTGCGATTTTAAAGTATTTAAATCAAAAATGTTTCAAAACTTGAATTTACATTAACTATTGAATATTTATAATTTTAAACAAAGTAAAATATATGTAAGGTAATTAACAATAATAGTATATCTTAAAAATTGGTTTTGGTTGCGTTATTGTACTTTATTTATTACTCTGGGGTTTCAGAAGGAACCACGTTTGAGATGACATTTTTTTTTTTAGAAAATTTAATAATATTAAAATTATGTCAGACTATTTATATCTTCTAATAAAAGAGTAAAAATGAAGACGCGATATATATACTTTTGAAGTAAGGCTTACTACCTTATGAATGCAACCGTTTCTTACGAATACATAATTTTCGTTTATGAAGTTTAGGAAACTTGAATGTGATACACGTGAAATAAAACACCTGCAAAATAAATTAAATATATTTTTCAAGACTTATATAGCAAAGAATTTCTATATTTAATGATCTTTTACAAATTATAAAATGGGTTTTAGAAATAGTTGCACTTATTAAAAGCTTCTCGTGAAAACGAACATTTTTATTACCATAGGATGATGATAGTTGTAGGTTTATGTAGCATTAATATTATATTTCCTTAGATGAACACTTTGCTACTTTTATTTTTATAGTTTACTTTATAGGTCTCTACCTATATATTTTCATAAAATATGGCAATTTCTAACTGGTATTTACTGAGCATTAACATAAGATATCATACTTTAGCCGACCTAATTGGCCGATCGAATGATTATTTTATTCTATAGTAAATGACTTGAACGAATTTTAAAGTAATACCAATACTATGATGTTCTGCAAAAAACTGTTCACAGTTGATGATTTTTAGTACTTATTTTGAAGTGTTATGCTTTCATTTCTGCAGTTATTGGTTTGGAGTTTAAGTATTTATTTAACTTAATTCTACCATTACTAGATAATTTGAGAGCTTATCTAACGAAAACAATCAATGCCTTAAACCAACCTGTATTATGTGCATTATCGTGATTTTATTACTGACAACCCAAAAATAGTTACAGAGCATAAAATTAAATATTTTTTTTTATAAATAAAAAAACTTGGATTTGTAACTTACAACTTGAGTCAAATGTCGAAAGAGGAACAGGTGAACTTTTAAAAGACGTTATATCTTGTATAAGGTCTGTAAGTAAGAGAATATGCTTTCTGTGTTTGTTCCTTTGTTATAGAGTGGTGCTGTAACTTGAGAAGTACGATCGCAAAGGGTGGGTGAGTCATTTCGACACAGTTTACAACCTTCGGCTGGAGCGAACTCGCATCTTACTGCTCGCTGTTATGTCGAACTAGCACAATTTTCTTTTTATGTGCTGTGAACTTGGCTATTATCCTTTATTCCTACAAATGTATGTACAAGAAACTCAAGTCGATCCCCTTTTCGGTTAACTATAGACACTTATTGTAACAAAAAGTAGTTTCAGTATAAATTACCGCAAACTAGTGATTAATGTTAAAGTTAAGAAAGAGACTACAAAGACATCACAAGATTATAAAACATATAACTTTATAGTATTAATCAAACTATATAAACTTAAACAACATCTTGCTTGTCGATTCATGTATATTTTAAAATGTAAAATCAAGAATGTAACCTAACTTTTTATAACAAACACTTTTATATGGTTGTAGATATGACAAATTTGGTATTTTGGCGATGTCCTGAGCTTTTAGATGTATATTATAGTTGTAGTTTACATGAACGTCGTGCTAGTCAGCGGTTGTCGTGCTCGACAGCAATACCCCCTGCAGAATATAAACTACAATGATAAATTCAAGCTTATTCTTGTCAGTGATGTCTTATAGCTCTGTGGCCATACATTTTCGACAAACTTTAGTTTATTTACATATATGTATAAAAAACCAAAATTTATTGTTCTTTATATTTTATCTTTATTACAACATGTAATTTATTCCTTTCATAAAAGGCAAAGTTATGTGGTAATTCTCAAAAATAACTCAATCACTTTAATAATAAAAATGTTATATTCTTAAAAACTTTCAAATTAAATATAACTTTTTTAATTAAACTTTTTTATATCATTTTATTTTAAAGTAAAGAGTGTATAAAATTCTATAACCTAGAAATCACGCACTGCTGTATGTATAATATATATTATGTGTGTTTTGCATATTTAATTGCATTAATATTTAATAAAATATTACATTTTTAACGGAATGAAATAACAGTTTGAACACTGAATTATTACATGTTATATAAGATAAAATTATACTTACACGTGGTGAAAAAGAATTCTAGGGCAAATAGAAATAACACAAAGTAGAAAATATCACGAGCTTGGATTTCGTTAAAATAACCTCAAATGCATTGGTTTTCTACATTTGCATTCCGTGATAAACACGAACTACTTACTAAATAATACTGTTATTTTAATCACGAACGCTTGCATTAGATTTATAAATTTTCAGGTGAGAAATTCGTCTTGCCAATGAGGTAAAACGTGATAACTACACAATGACCGTCATTATAAAATAAATTATATATTACTTTAATTCCTTGATTTAATAAAAACCACTATTTCCTGTGTAGCATTGTTAATGAAAAAATCAATTTAAATAATGTTTTGAATATTATTTTGGCCAAATCCTTCTCTTTTTCGGGCAATGGAATATGAGAGTTTTCCATTTGCATAGTAACGGAAAGCCTCTTGCATTTTATTTATTGCGATACATAATATTTCTTGCAATGATTGAGATAAAATATTTTCAAAAACCAGACTAAGAGAACAGTTTGAGATCTGTGATAATAAATCTCTTTAAAAAGACATTTCTAAACACTATTTTATTCTTAATTCGCTTTCAAATGTTACAATCTTTTTTAACAATACTAGAAAGTTTATTTCATTCGTTCTTTTTTCCTAAAAACAAAGCGTTACCAAATAACCTTTTCTAATAGGCAATGTTGATTCCGTATAAATGCGATTGTCTTTTGCTGTATTGTTGAGAATAAACATAATAAAAGCTAACTATTCATTTTGAACTTTTAGTTTTATTGATTCAATAAATTATTTATGTATATTAGTAATTTTGATATATAAACGAACTACTAATATATATTTTCACTATATATTCAAATAGTATAATAATATAGCGTATTCACTCTTTATATCTTCTGCTCCCTGTTTAAAATCTTTAGAGTAGTAGTTATTATTATACGAAAAGAACTTTTAATCAACGAAAATTCATGTAAACTAGCTACCCGGGTTATCTATTTACCGAATAAAGAGAGTTGTATGTGAATACACATAATTTTATTGAAATAGCCACAGTAAACCGCTGATAAATAAACTAAGCCGAATTCTTGTGATTGATGTGTTCTTTACCAGGATTGACATAATCACGATGACACTCGACAATGTTAGAGACACAAATTAATGATGTCACGTTACTTAGGTATTTATCAAAGTAGCTGGAGAATAAACATTAAAAGTGCTTAAAAGCTTAAGCTCTAAATTATTTTATTTAAAAACAAGCAGTAAAATCGCACCTAAATATTATTTCAAGTAGAAGTGCTGTAGATTTACATTATAACTATTGTATGCTGATTTTACATTAATAAAAAAAGATATTTTTTAAACAATAATTTTTGAGATAACCGTTGAGGTTTAGTACTGCGTATTTATTAACAGCGTAACAGCAGTTCTTTTTTACCGCTATTTATTCTTTTCAGTAGGTTACTAAAACACATTACATGTGCCTATCTTGTTGGTTTGTTTATTCTCTGTTACGATTATCTTGGGTTGTGAATATGCCGCAAAGGCTGATGTGGATGTCGATGACAAAATGCATTCCTGCGAGGTCTAACGCTATTTTTATCGCACACATTTAAGACTGCGATTTTACCGCAGAAAATAAATTTAATACAAAAGATGCAATAATGCAATAGAGCAAACCCAAAATATATTATTACAAATTTAAATTTTTATAAATCCAGAATCAAAACATTGGAAATTAGAAAATTTTATGGTTTGACTAAAACATAGAAGCGATGGGGTGTTCTTCTATACGAAATTTTGCAAAAATTAGGTTGTACTTTGCTATTTATGACATCGTGTTCTAATTATTAACACAAATCAATATTAATTAATTTTTTAAAGTCTTGAGTGAAAAAAAAAAAAGATAATTAGAAAAGATCAATTAGTAATCGTTAAATATTATTACACTAATTAAACAGGTAAAATTTGTTGCAAAATGTAGTGTTTATAAGCCTACATAAGAATGCACGAATGTTAACGGACGGAAATCTTCCTTTTTACTAGCATACATCCCAGTCTTGGCTTGTACGTTCTTCTAGTATACAAATACCTAATATCTAAACAGTTTTCATTCAAATTTATTATAAAATTCAAAGAGCAGAATCCTGTAAACACGTTGAACAAGCAAATATAATATAAACATTATTGTTGATATTCGTCCTTTATAGGTTATTGTGAAATTGGAGTTGTGGATTTGTGGTCCATAAAACAGAATCTATTTGTGCGATGACTTTGGGCCGTCAATTAATGACCCATATTCAAGGTTTAACACTATTGAAGCGATTACCTAATGTAATTATGTAATATCAAATAGGAAATTTTGTTTGATCCTTGAAAATAAACGGCTCGAAACGTCGGACAATGATTATGGGTATTGTTATACAAACCAAAAATCCATTCTGCAACTATAGCATTTACTATAACTCAAACTTAGTTTTCTCGAATTCATTATTTAATATAAAACCAAAGCATATATTTTTAATTTGAATATGTAAAGGGAAAATAATATTTCCTCTGGTAGTGCGTGGAATTTTATAATATCGCTTTTACTTTTGACAAGGACAGATGAATGATATTGAGAATAAAGACGTTGTTCCTTGTATATAGAATCAGCATAAAATATTTTCCACACGTGTTTTAGTGGAAAAATTTATTCTTTAATTTATTATACATTTGCGTGTCTCTTTTTTAAGCTTTAGATGGCCTTGCTTCTATGTACACTCCGCCGCGCCGCTTAGAAGATCAACAATAGACAGAAAAAGCTTCCCTTAGGAAGTAAGGTAAATAATTTATAACTAGCATAATATACTTTAAGTTGGTTTGAACTTGAAATCTGTGAGGGTAAAGAAGTGTAAGTAAGTAGGTAGATAAAGTAAAAACCAACTTTTTATTTTTCCCCTGATATATATTTTATTAGCTCACTTTTTATTTGCCATTTAATAACATTTTTTTTGTATAGATATTCTTTATTTATTAAATGTATTAATGTGCTGCAATAGATTATAAACTGATAACAAATTTGTTTCAGGCGTGTCTAGTCAAACTCTTCATCTAGTTTATTTCAATTTACTTAATTATACGTACTTAAACACGCGATAGAATATAGATTTTCCCTGAATAACTTAATTTGGAAGGTATCTAGGTACACCTATTTTTCTAAATCAATTTTATCAAAAAATACAAACTAATAAGTTGCTTTCACGAGTTATTATAAATTATATTAGTTAAATATATGACAAAGATTTATACTCAGAATAATTCTAAAAGTTATAAATTGTAGTCCTAAGCGTTCAACACAGTTAAGTTGTCGAGATGAAAGCTATTTTAAAGTGATTCATGTTTTGGTTATAATAAGAGTTCTTTATTTAAAGTTAAAAGTTTGCAAAAAATGCTTTAAAAAGAAATAAAAGTTACATTAATTACCAATTTATGTTGTAATTAAGCTCGACCAGCTTTGTGAAGATTAGTACAACATAATTATAATAAAGGGTATGTAATTATTGTTTTTACATTAAAACTTTATTTTTAATAAAAATTTTATTTTTCCTTAAAAATACAAATTAAACGGCTTTTAATAACTTGTACAAATTTTACTTTAATATTTAATTCACGAAATTTTATTTTATTACTGACTCCTAACCCCATGGTGGAAAGAGAGTCTTCCAGCTTGGAGCAAAACTAATTTTATAATAATTATATAGTATCTGCTGATGACTTAATACATACATTAATACGGTCGTATAGTCAGTATTATATAGGTCCAGAAGTTTTCGCTATAACGGCGCTAACATGTACGTCTTGTCTGTTGCTAATCAGTTAATAATAGCGAATTCTGAATAATGCATTGAGTTAAAATTTTTGTGTAAAAAATTCTTGTATACCTGAAGCTTAGGGTCGGTATTCTGTAACTAATCCATTATGAAAGGATCCTTTCAGGCAAGGAAAAGCTTGGTTTCCATGTAAACTTATGTCAAAAATGTGTCAAAATTTTGGGTGTAAACTATGTTTCAGCATATTTTAAAGAATCTTTACATATAGGACGACTTAGAGAATACTGACATTAGATGTTATTATTAGAATTTGAGTATAGAGAATCAAGTAGACTTGCATAATTGCAATACAGTCGGCATCAAATTTTTCTACTAGCGGTGCCCTTTTTAAAATAAAGTTTTCCCATCGCATCTTCGAAATCGTAAAAATACATAGTACATACAATGAATACATCAAAGTGAACCACTACGTTAACACTTAAGGCTTAGGTGCTTCCCCGCAACAATGGAAGCTAGTCGAGCAAGTAAACACTAAAACCAAGGCACCAAAAACAAAATTTAGTACAAATCATCGGAAAAAGTTTTACCGAACTATGAACGGCAGCAAATCTTAAATTCTAAGCATTCCAGTCTGGTGTACTTTGAAAGGTATTTGAATTAATAATTTTCAGTTTAACAATTGAAGTTCAAGTTGGACATACAAAAAACCCAGACTATTTTATTTTCGTTCAATTTATGAAAACTTAAGGAATAGTAGTAGCTAACTCGTCGAATGGAAAACCAAAGGTAAATATCTAGGTACCATTTTAGACAATAAACCAACTTTTCAAACGGAAATTGCCAACCGCATTGCCAAAACAATGTTTTGTATATCTAATTCCTGTATCCTCAAAAGACGAAAAACGAGAAAATTTACTCTAAGTATATAAAACCCGTGCACGCATCGGACCCACATAATAACACACCAGCATAATATGGTGTCACTACACAAAGTTATCTTTAAGCTGTACAAATCGTACAAAATCAGTTAGGACAGTATTCTATTACACTACCATTGGCCATGTGCACGCGGATTGTAACATCAAATTAATGACGGATTCCATCCAAGACAAAACGAAAAAGCTTGTTTTTCTATGACTAACTATTCAAACCCGCTCATTGCTGTAATGTAGAGTGGAGAATTAAAAAAACGTGTTTAAAGATTGAAAACCTTATTAATTGAAATAACACCTACCACATGGGACTTTAGGATCGCTGATTACGAATCCGGCATAAAACCACAAAATTCAGAATGGGCCATCTAAAGAACGTGGATGAAAATCAACAAGAAATGATATATTATTTTGGTTATTAGTTTTAATAGTTTTTTCAATTAATTGTAGCTTTCTCGTCGTACTTGAGAATTCGAAAAGATTATCAACTAATTGAAAACGTTTTCTATTGTTTTTCTGGTAAACATTTCCGTGAAAAGCCACCAAAATATGTTTTAATATCTTTATTGCATGCTTCTGGTTTAACCATCAGGCAATTCTCAAATTGGTATTTCACAACTCTTGTTGGGCAAATTGGTTTTGTTACATCCTTCATTACTTTACCAGAGTTCAACTTACCTCCTGAACAAAGGCTGGCATGAGTGGGATAAAATATACCGAAACGATTGGAAGTGAATTTTCGATTACAAAGACGAACTGTTGATATCTCTCAATTAATAATTATAAAAACTCAAGCTTTTATTCGATAAATAAAACCATTGTGGCATTGCAGCAGTTTTGGCTAAGTTAGATATTTTGAGTTTTTGTGGTTGTTATTTGATTTCAAACTTTAACTGAGTTTTTTTCAATTTTAATTCATTATGTTATCATTGTCTGATGAAATAAAATCCCAATATATCGACAAACATTGGTATATGGTTCCACTTCTCCAGTAGAAGTTCTTGAAGCTAATCCCACCGTAACAAATGGAAGCAAAGGAAAAAGTGAAAAAAATCATTTTCGAGAAAACGAAAAAGTAATGACCGAGCAGTTATAAAAACAATACAACAGCAGCTAGGTTAAATAATAAAACTTCTAAATCTAAATCTAAGAAAAGCTTATAAAACTAAAAAAGAGAGAGAAGTTCTACAAGGCGTTGTTGAAACACCGTATTCAGTGCCAAACAAAGGATTGCGATAATAGTAGACAGATTTTGTTTGAAAAATATTGAGTAACCATGGCAAGAGGGTAGCATATTATGGCTAACTTAATCAATATTAAAAATAAGCAAGTATCTAAGCAAGAAGTTGAAGATGAAGACGTAACAAAAAATTGCTTGCTAGTATAATAATATTATGATATGATTAATTTATGAAATTATCATAAATTAACTTATTGCTGGAGATATCATACTAATTTGCAAAAGTTGTTTTATATTATGTAATTTTAGAATTATTCTTTCATTCAATTTTAATGTTAGATTAAAATTTAATATTATCCATCGCCCTTAGATGGAAAAAATAATAGATTATAATGTAATGTTTCCATAGAATTTTTGAATTACATTTTTAGAATTAAAGATTGAAACCAGTTAACATTTGGCTGCCTTTTTTTATCATTTATTTATTAATTACACTTGGCACTTTTTAAACATTTTTTTAACCGTCAGATAAACCGTCAACGACATCAGGAGTGGGTTATGACAGCATTTTGTTAGAATTTTATTAAATTTTTGAAATACAAATTTCGTTATATTGTCATATCAATTTTAATTACTTTATTTTCAAATTGTATTATTGCTTTTATTTACCAATGTTGACGCTAGGTTTAAAGCATAGATATCCTGCCATTTTATATCTTTAATATCTTTACAACATCAAAAGGTACCTCACGTATTTTTGATTTTTGTACAATAAATTATTCGTTTTGAAAACCCAGTTTGATTATGTCTTTTATTAAAATCGTTATTTTAATTAATAATATCATTTTTAATTATTCCTTTTGTAATAGGTTCCACCTATAGCCTTTAACTACTATCAGTTTATTTTACCACCCGAGTAAATTTTTTTGGACTACAAGCATTATTTTTTGTAATAGCGGCGTTTATCAAAAATTTTATATACACGAAGTTGACCTGAAACCGATATTTGAATTAGTTTGGTTTATTAATTTGTAAACTATGGCTTTTATGTTTGTTTTTCTACAAGTCATGCTAGTTTTGCATTAACGAAGATTACTATATTGTCGCTCTGAATTATACACAATTTGCGTCGAAGTCAATTGGCGTTTAACTGTTCTAGTCATGAAGCTAGGCCATGATTTCATATTAGAGAAAACCAAATGTTTTTGATTATTATTGGAAGAAGAAGAGATAAAAATTGTCATTATGAATTTGGTTTTTTGGTGTCATTTATAAGCACTTGCTGTTGAAAGTACTCTCTTAAATTTCAGTTACGTACTCATCCAAAGTTGGATTCGATTTTTGAATGTTACAAAATTATCTTGAAACTGAAAATTAAAGTGAGCAACTCCATTTTTGATTTTATCTTGATGCGTTTTGAGAACAGAGCTGCTTGGGATTATTTAAAAAAAATGTTATAATTTATTATTTAAGTCGTCAACCGTTGATGAATTGTAATCTGTTATCAGAAGCACTTATTAAAATTTATGCATGACAGTGTCAGATTAATTGCTAAGGTTTCCTTCTTCATTTCAAATACATTCTACTGTTCTAGGAACTTTGCTTTACAGATCAATTATCATCAAGAGCAGAAATAGTAAAAATGTTGTGATTTATATTAGAATCAATTATTTTAAATTATTGTGAATAGCTATTAAAATTACATTTTTAAGGTATTTTTGTGTATTACTTCCATGGTGGAGATAAAAGTTATTTTTTGTATTAATAATCGATTCACTAATATTTCTTGCCATAATTGTTTTTATACCTTCGTTATCTTAGCACTTTGGTAAACAATAAAGAAGTTATCAATAATGATACGCCTGCTTTCGCGCATATTTTTATGTTAGATATTCATTGTTTGGATCTACCAAAGCATTTGACCAGTACCAACACTTGATTGTACTTGATTTTATAATTTTGAAATAATATTAAATCTTTTTATTGTTTTAACATTTTAGTTTCATTTACCCACGAGATAACAAATATCTGCTTTTTAAATTTTGCTCTAGCTTTTGCTGTCAGTAAAAAGTTAATCTAACCGAACATACAAAACTGCACAAGAATAAAATTTGTGCTTGGGTAATTGTTCAACTCCCTCTCATTAGGGGAAAAAAATAATTTTACTTTCGGCTTTACAACCTAAAGAAATAATGAATAGCAGATTGATATAATCAAAACTAACGAGAGGTACACAGTGTTAAAAAACCAATGTACATCATCACAAACAAATAAACTTTTAATTTTCGAAGGTTCCAAATTATTTTCTTGGATTTAAAACGATTCATTCATAATGTTGCATTACTTTTTATAATGTTGGTGTAACAGATAAATACTAATACACCACAATCGGTTGAGGTTATTATATTATTATGTTGTAATAAAGTTACACTCAATTTATTTATTGATTATTTTTTTAAATTTATTTATTATTACTCAATTTATTGCACCAGTTATTGAAACATTATAAGTTTATCACGATATTTTATAAAATTAATCAAACAAAAGAAGTCAAATTTTAATTTCAAAAATTTAGTTTATTTACATTATTATCATTTTACAAAAAGGATATAATATGGATTGATACAAGTTCAAAAATAAATTATTGATATGCAAAATTAACCTTTAATCAATATTTCATTTGACAGACGGTGACAATAAATCACTATTGTACGATAGTACGTATTTCGTATTAATAACTTAAAATAATTAAAGAAATACATGTTTTCAAATAAATAAATAAAAGATTTGAAATTCGTGTAACTTCTTTATATTATTCTTATTCGTATTCGTGGAATGTTTTACTTCTTTAAATTTAAAATTTAAAAAAAATTCTTTTGAAGATTAACTTTTGAAATTTGTATTGAAATAATCATATTATTATAATTTATATTAGTGCAATATATAAATCGAATTTGATTAACGTTATGTTTAAACAACGTCCCCTACACAAAACATAATTCATAATTGACTTAGGTTATACAGGGTAATGCAAACATTTTTATAAACATCGATCATTTGTTTGTTGGAGTGGAATTTATAGTTTAGTCTTTAGAAATTTTTCTCGGTGCGGAATCCCAAAACTACATCCGTACAAAATTTCCCAAGTGGCCTGGAAGTGGTCAAACATTTTTACCCACAGAGTTTTGTTGTGGTTACGTATGAGTTTCTTATTCATATAACTTTAAAATAGGCTGCAGTGGTTCAAAAAAAGAGTCTTAATATTTTATATACATATATGCAGTGAGCACATATTTTTTTAAAAACCATGACAGAAATAAATTTTTTATTAATTGTAATTATGATGTAAATAGATTCGAAGAGTGCGAATAATAGATAAACTAATTATATAAATAATAAATGCACTGTATGGTTTTTTTTGTAAGAACCAAGTAGATAGATATCTGTATATACTTCCTACAAGATGAAAACATTAAGATTTAGAAGAAAGTTGTTTTAAATCGATTTAAATATATAGCTTTAACAAAAATAATTGTCACACCCACCCACAAGGAACCCTTGGTTTTGTGACAGCGTTTTCATTTTATCTTAAGTAATCATTCCTTTTGTAACGCATTTAAGAGATAAAACGATATTAACCATTTTAATGGAATAAAAAAACAATTATTTTTTATCAAGATATCACTTAAATTTGCTTTTATATTAAAATAATTGCCTAAATATCATCAGGCGAGCAAAGTACCTATTACGTTTGTAATTAATAATTATAAATAACTTGTATTTAGATTTTCCTTAGCACAAAGTTTTCAAACTTGGTTTTACCAATTACTGTATAGGTATAGTGTGTTTCGATCGGTTCCAAAATTGAACACATGCTAGTGACAAGACTCGTTCTCAAGATGTAATTTATTTTACTTATTATCATTCTATATAAATGAAGATAAAGTTGTTGTTTAATTACTTCGTACTTTATCGTGTTGTACTTTTACAAGTGTAAAGCAAAAATTAATTAAAATTAAAAAAGATGTTACAATAAACAGTAATTGCGCAATAATACAATTAGGGTAAAACAAAAAGTTACATAAACGGTAAGCAAATTAATTTAATTATACACAATTAATAAATATAATTGCTTCAACTTAAAAGCAAATTGAAAAAGGAAAAATAAATTTATTTGACAATCACCAATCACTGCTTAGGCACATTAAATTAAATGCGTTTTATTTAATATATTCCACTTTTCGATTGAAAATCACGAATTCACCATAATTTTCTGTTTCGGCACCCAAACAATTTTCTACATTTAATTTTATACGTGACCGATTTATAACGCACTTCTACTTCTAATTTACGTTAGGCGTCATAAATTAAACTTTTGAATTGTAAAATAAACTTTATCTAGTGAAGTTAGCTATATTTGGCTTACCATTAAAAGCTTTAATCTAATATGTTTAACATGGTAATCAAGATTGGTATTATATATTCTCATACATTTTTTATTGTGCTTTTATTGCATGCTACTACCAGTAAAATAAAAGCCCAAAAAAGTTGTCAACTGTGATTAGCAATTATATCAAATTTTAACAAATTAATTTCAATGTTATGATTTCCGATTGGATAAGTACTCAAAAAATGTTATTGAGATATCGAAAAATAAATATACATAAAATTTAGCTATAAAATCGGTGGTAGATATCTGCATATGTACATATTTAATCTTTTTTAAATGTTTCTAATAATTTAGGAAAAGTCATTAAAAAGTAGAAGGATTTCAGAGTTTTTTATTGGTAATAACTGTAAAAAAGTTTCAGCTATTACAAGTTAGTTTAGTCATTTCAAGTTCAACTTGACAATTTTTCTAGGTAAAATACATACATATATTAATTTTTAAGTATACATCCAATCTCTATTGTTTCTTTTAAGAGCTTAGTATTTTTAATTTATTTTTTGAGTAGGAATTTTGAATTTTTCTTTCATTTATAAATTTTAACCTAATTATCATCTCTTGTTACATTTGAGGTTGAAACAGAAGATGCCGTTTTCTTACAGTCAGTCTCATTTTATTTTTTATCGTAATTCCATTTACTTATACATTTTTTCTTGCGAATGATTATTACAGGGTCGGCGTCAGCTTTTATAATGTTACCTCTTCTCAGAATGCATTCACCTCGTTACAGAATGTGCTGCTGCCCCTTTCCACCGAGTTAATATCGAACTTGCATTTTATATATGTATGTAATTAACGTTACCATTACTCCTGGCGATGTGTTGCACTAAATGTTAAGTAAAAACATGGCAGACTTTAATTAATTAATTTAATTTAATTAATTTTATAATAATAATAATAATAAACTTTATTATACATTGACGATGTAAAATAGATAAATAGTTTATCAGTTACACAATTTACAAAATAAATATATAAATGGTGGAGAATCAGCTTCACGCTGTTTTTCATCTCAACGCTAATTTGATGTGTGGTGCTGGAGGAAGTCCGTGACACTGTACAGAGCTTCATCGGTCATCATTTCCTTAACTTTATTCTTAAATTGTTTTATGGGGAGCTGTTTGAGATTCTGAGGTAGCTTGTTGTACAGTTGGATTCCCAGGTTTAAGCCTTCCGTACATCTCAGTCTCAGCCTTTTTGTTCGGATATTATCTCTTGTTCTGGTCTCGTATGGGTGGTTGGCAGTGTTGTTTAGCATGCTGGCATCGCTGTGGATTCTGGTGGTAGTCAGGTATACGTAGGCAGATGGTAGAGTCATAATGTGGAGATCGCGAAATAGAGGTTTGCAGTGAGATCTGCTTGATACACCTTCTAAAGCTCGGATGGCTCGTTTTGTAGCACAAAGACCTTGTGAATCTGCAACTTATTGCCCCAGACCAAAACCCCATATATCATTCTGGCATGAAACAACGAGAAATACACAGTTTTTGCAGCTGCTTTGCCTGTAGTCTCTCTAATCCTTCTGATGGCATATATTGTTTGGCTTAAAGATTTTTGTAGGTCGGTCACGTGATCATTCCAGGTCAGGAATTTTAGGACTGTAAAGTACTTTAGTGCCGCCCGTAGAATGTACAGGTATAAGTTGAAAAGCGTAATTCAATTAAGATTTTGCACGCGTAAGCAGCATTTAAAAAAAAATTTTAAATTATTTACTTACAAACCGATTTTTTCTATGACTAAATTGAAAGCACTAGCAAAGTTGATTCCCCATAATTAAAATTTTTTTTTGTATGTTACTGCCGTTCAAAAATCTGGAATTAAACTAATTAAACTTAATATTATGATAAACTTAAATAGTGTGTTTTTTCTTGGTTAAAGGAATGAAGATAATTTAAAGTTTTATACGCAGTTATAATAAATTTAATGGGGATAAGTTTGTCACGCAATTTTTGTAGGAGGTACTAACAAATAGTGTGACAGAATGTCATAGGGGAGCGGGAGCTAAAATTGTCAGAAGAATATCGCGTAGTTTTAAAATAGTCTATAAATTTACATAGAAATAATGGTAATTTTGTTTTTAATTGATGGACTGGAATTGAAATAGATGGAATATTACAGTAAAAGAAATATGTAAATTTGGAAATTAAATTTAATTAATTTTTTTCATTTACAAGCACACGTAATATAAAAGGTATTTAGTTTATTATACAGATTAAATAAAAATATCCACCTCAAGCTCTGGTCTTGATTTAACGAAAAAGTTTGTGAGGTGACATTATCCAACTTTTAAATTTATCAATGCTGCTTGAAAAATAATGTGACAATGATAAATCTGTAATTAATTATTTTTATGGATTAGATTTTAGAATAACACAATAACAACTGACAGAAGTTACCAATGATATTAAATTTTTTGCTTCGTATTATAGTAATAAAATTGTACTTTTCTGATTATAACTACAATGTTTGGAAAATTCAATGTTATCAATATAATTTTTAATGTTTGCGTGCCAATATAAATACCACTATAGTTCAAGGATAATCTCGCATATAATTTGTCATTTTCAATAACAAGTTTCAAACTGTTTTATATTTATATCGCCTGAATATTCACGAGAATAATAACACGCAAATTATTTTATTCAATTATAAGTTTTGAAAAGTGATTTTTACTTTCCTATACACATACACGTATTATTGAATTTATATATAATTATTATTAATTTATGGAATTAATATTAATTTAAAATTTTAAAAATTAACAGGTTAACTGAACAATAAACAGAATTAAAGTTATTTTTCAGCACTAGTATATTATAATAATTATATGTATACGACTTATTTAAAATCTATTATTTAATTCATGAAATCTAAACTCGATTATTATGAAATAAAACAAAATGTGTATTTTTTTTAATTTTTATTTGCGAATCCCGGCAATCGACAGCAAGAAAACTACCTCTACTGAGCTAATTGCGCTAGGTGATTTGTGATTAATTTCGTTTAATTTTATTAAAGTCGTAACATATAGAAAAAGGCAAGGCATCTTGTTGGTGTAGTGTACAAATTCATATTTTCATCTTTTACTTGTCAACCTTTGAAATTAATATAATATTATACAAGTATAATATCTAATAACTTTTTTAAAATCTTTCAAATTTAAAAAACTAACATGCTTTTCTATTCATAGATTCTAGCAATAATATTACTATTACTTTTACCTGTGTAGTGTATGGAAGACGGCCCTGCCTAACTTAGAATATTTAAATAGTTAACATTTAAATATACAATGTATCTTAAAGGTTGTTATGTTTAGTTGTAATTGTTGTATAGTATGGTTATAATTAGTATTATTAATATAAGTTATTATGTGTACCTTTTCGAATACTTAATAACCTGATTAAAAACTATTTTTTTATATTTAAATTAAAAAAAACAGTAAAAGAATAATTGAAATATGGGCGGGTTATTTTTGATGAAACGGCTTTCATAATCTACTACAGCATATCAATGTTAACGGATACTATAATATGTTAAATTCACATCACGATTATATACATACATACTACTTGCTTACCCCAAAAAGAGAACAAAGGTTAATAAAATTTTCTCAACATGTTCAATATAACCTTCAACGAATACTATGTACTGAGCAATATGTAATAACATATTCGAACTTATATGTATGTAGCTATACGTTAGAGGAGCTTAGTAGCTTAATAGCTAAATGTTTAATGATTAGATATGCATATTTAAAACTTATCTCTCTGACGAAACGTTCATTAACCCACAATAATTATAGGTGTAATATTTAATAATCGATGCAATAAAGTAACAAGCAACGCATCGTAATTGTGAAAAAGTTACAATAAGTATATTCGTTTCTATGTTTGTTCGTTCATGAGTGATGTGAATCAATAATGAAAAATAAAATGTAAAGAATATTTTACATTATTTAGAGTTAGTAGGTATTTTTTACCATTACTATATACCAATAGATATCGGTTTCAAATTCGGGAAAAGTCTAACTTTCTTATGATCCATCTCCGTGCTTCGTTCACAAACGCAACTAATACAAGTCTAGCAAGCTATGTCGGATGTAAAAAAATTGCAATGCTCATCGTAAACCAAAACAAATAATGCCCGATTTCTTCACCTAGAGATATCTCTTAGATAATCTATCTATAAGATAAATTAATAAAGTACTTAGCCTAATTACATTTCTGATTGTTTTATTTTACTGCTGTTTGATTGGTTGCTCCGTTAATTATTTATCTAATTAATATATTGTCTAAGAGATATCTCTAGGAAGAAATCGAACATAAGTTGTTTTAGTTTACCAAGTTACCGATAAATAGAAATAAATCTCACCCTAAAATGGAACTATTTTTGTTCGTATAAATTTTTAATTTTCAACATTGGCTAATATTAATATGCACCACTATTTTGTTGATTTTACAAACAACGTTGTAACTTTATTTCAATTCTAACTATTTAATTGACTTAAATTGAATTAAAAAAGTTAAGAAGGAATGGTTTGACAGAAGATGTATGGAGGAAGTAAAAGAGAGAAAAGCAAGAGCAAATATGTTGAACAACAGAACAGAAGAAAACAAACAAAGACACGCAGACCAGAGGAGGCAGTGTAAAAAGTAATTAGAGAAAGTAAAAGAAGATATAAAGTCAAGGAGCTAGAAGAACTAGAAGAGACCTATACCAACAAAGAAATGAGAAATTTTATCAGGGTACCAAAAAATAAGAAAAGGTTATCAATCGGGAACATCTTTTGTAAGGATAAAGAAGGAAATTTGGTCGGCTCAAAGAGGGCATATTAGAAAGATGGGCAGAGTATTTTCAAGAACTGCTAAACAGCCAAGAAGAAAAAACTAAGACCAAACAGAATGGACAAAATGCGGAAATTAACAACGAGGAAGTACCAGAGGATGAGGAGATAATAGACGTAATTAAGAACTTAAAGAATAATAGATGTGCGGGAGATGATGGTATACAGGCAGAGCTACTCAAGTACGGAGGTGAAAGTTTGCACAAAATGATAACCAAATTGATAAAAGAGATATGGATGAGAGAGGAGATGCCAAAGGAGTGGAGAATGGCGTTGATATGCCCGATATTTAAGAAGGGTGACAAAACGGATTGCGAGAACTACAGAGGAGTGGCAGTATTGAGCGTGCTATACAAGATACTGGCAACAAGCATAAAAAACAAATTGAGAACATATGCAGAGAGAATACTGGGGGAGTACCAATGTGGTTTTAGAAAGAGAGATCAGTAACGGACCAAATCTACACATTGAAAGAAATACAAGCAACGAGTTACGAGCTTAAATTAAAGACATACCTCCTCTTTGTGGATTTTAGACAGGCATATGATAGTATTATAAGAAGCAAGTTGTATGTTGCAATGTACGAGATGGGAATACCAAGAAAAATGATTAAATTGGTTCAAATGACACTAGAAGAAACCCACAATAAGGTAAAAGTAGGTGGAATGACATCTAGAGGTTTTGAAGTGAAAACGGGACTAAGACAGGGTGATCCGTTGTCATCCCTTCTGTTTAACATAGCGTTAGAAAGCATAATTAGAAAGGCGAACATAAATCGGAAAGGAATTTTATACCAAAGAAAGCATCAATGTATGGCGTTTGCAGATGACATAACTATTCTGACGAGAACAAAGAAAGAGCTAGAGGATATAGTTAAGAGATTGATAACGGAAGCGGCGAAAATGGGCCTTAAAGTGAATGAGAAGAAAACTAAGTATATGTCTTGGGACGACACACCTTTTGAATCAGGAAGATTTATGAATGTAAAGTGCGGAAATGAAAGCGGTATGAAATTTGAAGAGGTGGAGAATTTTATTTATTTAGGAACAAGAGTCTCAAGAAAACCAGGTGGTGACGAGGAGATAAAAAATCGAATGGCAGCAGGAACAAGAAGTACGTTCGCACTGAGATCAATGCTTAGTAGTAGAATATTTGCTAAATCAATCAAGCTCCGAATTTACAAGACAATAATAAGACCAACAGTGCTGTATGGATGCGAGGTGTGGTTGTTACGGAAGCAAACGCAAAATGCTTTGGCGGTGTGGGAGAGGAGGGTGTTGAGGGGGATTCTTGGTGGGAAGAGGGTTGATGGACAGTGGCTGCGAAGAACTAACGAGGAAGTATATGAGCTGTACAATGAACCAAATATAGTAAGCGTAATCAAGGCGCAAAGAATAAGGTGGCTTGGACACATCTTAAGAAGGAAGGAAGATAGAGTGATACACCAGATATGGATGTCCGAAATAGATGGTGTTAAGAGGAGAGGAAGGCCGATGAATAGATGGAAGAACGAGGTACAGGAAGACCTTAGAGTGTTGGAAGTTTACGATTGGAGAGAGAGAGCGGAAGACAGAAAAGAGTGGACCAAAGTGGTCAACCAAGCCAAGGGCCTACTAGGCCTGTAGAGCTGCACATATATCTATATATATATATACCATTTTGTTGATTTTACAAATAACGTTCTAACTTTATTTCAATTCTAACTATTTAATTGACTTGAAAATTCACCACCAGAAGTATAGTTGAAACAGCTATTTTCTAGGTTTAAGTTCAAATCTAAACTTGAAGTATATTTTTAATTAAAAAAGTTTTAAATTTAAATAAGAGGTTTTAGTGGAGGGATTTGTTTTAGATACAAGATACAGATGTATATCTAGACATATACATCTTTCACATTATTTATCTAAAACAGTAGCACGATGGATTTGCCAAGGCTGCGTTTTCTTCATAGGATACAAATGCAGGTAGCAGTCTGTAACATGGACCGTAAAACTAACCATCTGACCGGTTTCGGTATTACCCGAATGATGATTTGCCATCATCAAATATGCATTGATTCTCAAGAAGGAATCTATGAAACTACGAAAGTATTTTTTTATTTTCATTTGACATATTGAAAAGAATAAGATGTAAGTTTAAGATTTTACTGTTGAAGAGGGTAGAATAGAGTAAGATTTAAAAATTTGAAAATATTTTGTTTTATAAATCTTATAGTATGAAATAACTTAAGAAATCAAAAAAGGATTTAATGAAAAAGGAGTAATTTGAAACATGTTTGAAATAAACGGCACCTTAAAGCAAAATTTAGAATCGGTTTCATGCACGCGAATAGTCTTTAATAGAGTTATTAGATATAAAATAATGTTCACAACTGGTGGCAAAATTAATTTTACTCCAACAAATATCGGTTATTAAAAATATATAATATTTTTAAACGGTTTATTGGAGATTTTAACCACTGATGCAAGAATTATAAAATAAAGCAATTTACGGTTTAATAATCTATTTAGCAAAAAGTATAAAATGTGTAACAAAATTTTATCAACGTTTTTGCGAGAAAATATTTTTCTGCTCGTTTGTTTGTTGGAATCGACTTTACCGGCATAGAAATTGTCGAATATGCAAATTTTAACTTGAATCGCAAGCGGGTCGATTAGAATATCATTTTATATGTTGTGTTTGTGTGAATCAATTGGAAATTCATTTTTCGTCGCCATTAGAAATGGGTAAGAATTTCTAGCACCTGTGAATAGGGTTGATTCGTGAAAGACACTAATCTTCAAATTTATTATAATATTAATTTAATCATACATATTTTCATTACTTGCAAGTGAGAATTACGTTTACTTTAGAAATTATAACTTATGAAAAGACATCTAGAGTAGCATAATATTTATACAGATTTTAGGTCATATGTTAGTTGAATATTAATAGACATCAAAATTGGTCTGATATGTGAAAATAAATTTTTTGATTTTATCAGCAGCAAACTCAGAAAATTGCTCTTAAGTGAATCATTGATTGTGTTCTCAAGACGACACAGTATGAATATAGCTAAAGGCTGGCCCAAATTGGACCCGCGAAAGTCTTGAAGAAAAGTTCTCCACAAGAGTCTCTGGAATCTGTGCTTTAGGCGGGAAGTTGGGCACAAACAGTGCCTATTGTATTTCTTCCGCTATAAGAATCACACTTGATTTATGAATACATACTGTTATGAATGTAAAAATTAAATCAGAACCAGACCTCCTTGGAGACAGTGTTGTCTGAATATATTGTAAAATCATCGCAAATGTCAATAAATACATTTTTTGGCAAGAAGCTTATTGTTTTTTTATATTATTCTGTTAGTAATTATATCGGGATAAACTAAGAATTTTTGAAATATTTTGCTTTTGTATGTACTAAAGAAAATGCGATAATTAATTAAGTTATGTAAAGGAATACGAACATATTTTGATAATATAAAGTGGTCTTAGATAAAAAAAATTTACAATTTATTAAAACATTGAGCTTTAATATAAAATATGTTACTATTTCATTAATTTAATAATAAGCTTAAAGAACATTTACAACATATTTTGAAATACGTTGAGAAATCTTAAGAAACATTTTATTTAGGAAAATTTAACAATAACGGTTCTGTAAATTTAAGGTTTTTTTAAATAATTTTTTGTTATCTTGGTATTGAATTATTGAAGGAACATATCATCTGGAGCAACAATGTTATATCAATATCTCGAAACTCGTAAATTTTGAGTTATAGTGGTGTAAATATCTTAAAATGTGATTTTAAATTTTAACATTTTTTTTTAACATTTAAATGCTTAGAAATTTAAAAATGTTATGAGATAAAATTCATGGTTAAAATCGTAAATAAGATCGCAACATTTTTTGTCTTTTCAATGTTGTTATATCGACCGCGATCAAACCGAATACAATGGTATTAACAGTGATTGTACGTACTATCCGATAAGCTGCGATTGTCACTGTTACTTCAGTTAGTTTTTATAGCAATTATTTTTAACGCTCTTTAATTTCAATTCGTGAAATTAGCAGGCAAATTGTAAAACATAAAGCCATTGCCATAAAACAAGTCGACTACGTCACTAGTGTCGAATCTATGACTGATCACGTAGTTTTAGAATATCCCATTTAATATCAAATATAAGGAGTTGGAGGTGAAATAAGAGATGCAGCTAATTTAAATGAAGTTGCTGGAAATTGAACCGAGTCTATTGCTTTCATGCCGATTAGACTGGCCGCTATACTGCAGAATTGACATAATTAATTTATATATCAAGCAAATGGGATATTAACTTTAAGAATAAGTTAAAAATTTCTTTCTAACAACGACCATCCACCATTTAGAATTTTGCTAGATGATCAAAGTAAGTAACTTGCACAATTGTGCTTAATTCACCAGGGTAGGTATATTTATTTAGTATTCACCGAACAAGACTGATAAAAGATTCGAACACGTAACTACAGAACATAATAATTGGTCGTACGGTCATACGCCAACTATGTGCTATTGCACGACAGTGCACTGAAATGCTAATTAGTTTGTTAAGCTATAAAAAAGTAATTAAGTCAAATAAAAATAAATTATTTTTCTTTCGTAGATTGGAACAACTTAAACATGGCATATCAAAGTAAATAATCCAAAATTTTAATTACTGCATGATAGGCAAATAATAACATTTTTTTAGTAGAAGTAATTATAAAACAATTCGGATTTCAGATAAATGTATTAATTATAATGTAACGTGAGTTTACAATGAAAGATACTAATTTAGCGAAACACGCTATATTTAAATTAATCTTATAAGCACATTATACGGTTAAAAATATATCGTTAAATTAATACTCACCAAAGCGCTAAATGAAAATGCATATATTATTTGAATTCATCCCTAGCTTGGCGATGAGTTTTAAACTACTGCGGTTAGCAGGTGAAGGTATGCAGATCCTGCGGCTAGTCTGACTGCTGATAGTACAATCCATGGACAATAGTACCAAATCAGGTCAGCTCCACGTCATGTTTTAATTAACTATAGAACTTGCTGATTTAGCCTCCATTAGCAAAAAAATAATAGAGTGGGTAATTGTTTTAATAGAAAACCATTTTAAATATTTTTGAATTTTCTAACAATATTTAATTTAAATTTCAGTTGCATAGTTGCATTATTTTATTGTGACGTTAGCCAACATCAAATCTCAAATTGAAATTCTGTTCGAGTTTTAGGTCCTGATTGTTTCAGCAGATTGTTTCGCTTTAGAACGTGAAGTTGTACTTTCTGACCAGTTGTCGCCACATTTATACATTTCCGCTCAGGAAATTTATACTAACCTACAAAACAAGAATGATAAAGAAAATAGTACCTACTTCACGTTTTATGTTCTGGAAGATTTCCAAAAAATACAATAAATTGGCACCAAAAAGTGCACAACCTGAAATGTTTTTGTGATATAAACAAGTTGTTTTAGTATTTTTTGGTTTACACATATTTTAGTTTTTGTTGAAAGTGAATACTAAAATATAATTTGCCAAACAAAATTTATTGTTTGGGCTATGAACGTAAATATGTGAAATCCTAATTATATAGACACATATTATGATAAATAAAAATGCAGCGTCTTTTCATCGCTTTTTTTTTAAAAATGTCTTTCCTAATGATGGGTAGCGACAATTTCTGCAAACGTATTTTTGTATTATGCTGTTCCAATCAATGTTTCAAAAATATATTCCGAAATTTCATTCTCGTTTTCATTCTTTCTAGATCTCGCTTCTATTCTCTCAATTCTGCTCATGATAAGACAGTACCTTTTTCTTATTTTTGTGTTTTATTTTAGATATAGTCTTTTAATCATAGATGTTTATTTATAAACGTTTTACCATCACTACTTATAATTAATTAGGTATAATTAAGTTACTATTACTGATGGACAGTTGGCTGGTGTTTGTTGAAAGGTTCGTCGGAGATTGAAACTTGTTATGCTAGGCTATGCTTTTAATAAAAACAAGATTTCAAAAAACAAGCACGGTCTTGCACACAGGTGACACTAGAGGTTTGTTTGTTGGATGCCTTTGGGACTGCTCTGAACAGTTCCAGATTGTATCACACCAACGGTTGGGCAAAGCAATATTCGAAGAACGCTTTTGAAACAACTTGTTCTTGATATAAATAACCTAACCTTAAAATATTTTGTAAATAAGTTGTCATTGCATTGTTAAATATGAATAATTTAAGTTATAAGATTACTACTTAAATTGCAATATCTTGTGGCTTAAATTATTCATATTAGACACCACAGTTACAACTTATTTATAAAATATTTTAAGGGTAGTTGAAATATTTGACAGCCAATTGAATTACACGTGTTAATCGATAAAATGGAAAAGAGCAATATCGAGTCGTAATTCGGTTTTATTTTCGGATGGAAAAACATGCAAAAAATATTTGTTCAATGAATTTAAACGTAGTCACACATTTGTTTTTGATAAGGAGCGGCCAGGCTGTCTGGCAGATGTGGTTACCAAGTAAATCGTTGAAAGGATCTGAAACATTATCCTCGCTGATTGCCGAACTAAAGTGCGCAAAGTACTAATTAATATTTTGCACAATATAGTTAAGTGTGGACAATGTGTCGGCCCGATAGAAGTCCGCAATTGCTTACGGTGGACAACAAACAAATGCAGCTATCAATGTTACAGTAGTGTTTGAACCTCTTTAAACGAAATTCTCAGAAGTTCTGCATCGATTCGATTTCGTTAACGAAACATGAATGCATTATTATACGCCAGAGAACAAGCAATAATTAAACCAATGGATTTTTCTGACTAAATCTGCTCCGAAGAAGTCAAAGACGGTTTGAGATTTGGAATTCGAAGGGAAAAATCATTACGGACTTTTTGCAGAAAGGAAGAACGATTACGGGGCAGTACTACAGTAAATTATTGAATCGATTCAATAAAAATTGAAGGAGACACAGCCTTATTTCGCTAAGAAAAAGTCTTTTTTGCCACGATAACGCACCAGCACATTTATCCCAAATTGTCGCGGCTAAATTGCATAATTTGCCTAATGAATTGCTACCGCTCCCACTGTACTTGTCCGATTTGGCTAACTTCGACTTTTTTCTATTCCTTAACATAAAAACATGGTTGGAGGAGAAAAATCAGCTCAAACGAGGAGATCATCGCTGAGAGACAGAAGCGTAATTTGAAGAGTTTCACAAATATTTGGGATTGTTGGGAAAAGTGTTGACCCGAAAGGAGTTTGAACAAATAAATTTAAACTCTTTCTTCTACAGGGATAAGTGTATACCCGTAAGGAAGTAGCCAACAAACATGTATTAATTTAAAATTTAAACTTGTTTCTTTTCTAAAACTCAATACAATCAAACAAAATCTACAATAATAGAAATAGTAAGAACTAAAACAAAATAAATCAAAAAGTTTGAAACTTTTATGAAAAATAGTTTTTCAATCGAATGATCATCAAAGTGATGCATCAAACCTTGTTTCCAATGTTATAGAGGTGTATAATCCCTTATTTTGCTACTATTTTCGGATAATGCCGAAAGCGATCACATTCTAAGGCTCATGGAGTCTATGATACGGACTGCTACCTGCATTTGTATCCTATGTGTGAGACGCAGCTTTGGTTAAATGTATTTTGCTACTATTTTGATAAGAATGATTCTGTAGATATCTAAACAAATCATTCAACTGAAAAACTTTATTTTAATTTTATATTTGATATCTATTATAAGAAATTTGTTTTCAATTACTTTTACATTACATATTTTAAACAAGTGACCATTGTAATAGTCGGACTCGTTCTATTCGTCAAACTCGCCACAAAAAGTTGTACTTTTGCTTCTTATATACAGTATACTCTATTTTACCACAGTTTTTGTGATTTCGACTCGAATCGTGGTATATACTTTAAATTCATTGTTAATGGAATTTAAAAAAGTCAAAAACAGTTTTTACACGTTTAAAATACAATTTAATTGAAGTATTGCATGTCAATCAAATTAAAAATTTTGTAGGCAAATTGAAGTCTGGATTTGACAGGAGAGTTACTAAACTTTTATTTTTATCGAAAAGATTTGGAATTTTAAACCGTTCATGTCATTAACATTATTTCATCTGTTTACATTATCTAAATTGTATAATTTATTTTACAGGTACAGGGCACACCATCAAAGCATATATTAAGAATTTCTTAAAATAAATTAAAATCGGAAAACAATTATTGCTTTCTGGTAGATTTTCCTTAATGAGGAAGGAAATTATAATGTTTGGCTTAAGTTAACCTAGCATATCAGAAGGGACTAATTCAATTACCAATTTAGCAAGCAAGAATCAATTATAGAGATTATCTACCAGTTTTAGTTTAATTGGGATCGTTCAGATTGACAAAAATATGCTCAAAAACATTATTTTGTAATGTTAAAACATAAATGATTTAATAAAATTAAAATTTTAAAAATACCGTTTCAATTAGATGACTATGTGCGTTTTATAAATTAAACGTTGTTATTACATTCTGGTTAGATAATAATTGTAAAAAGTGTGGAGCATAAAATATGCAAATTAAATTGAATTTTAATAAAAGAAACTTTTAATTACATTTTCAAATTAATTAAAATTTGCTCAGTTTTACTCTTAAGTTTAATTTATAGTTATTTAAATTATGTTTACATTGTTGATATTTTTTGTTTTTCAAAAATAGTTTAACGCTGCCTGAACGCTGTACTAATTATTATTTAAATTAATTACTTTGCTTGTATTCTATGGGTGGTGTTTATAAATTATAATTAGATAATGTTAATAATATAGTAAAATTCAAATCAATGCTAAGAATATTTTTTAGATTAAAATAGGGTTTCATATTTGCATATATATGAAGATTCGGATACTAAAGCTTTGTTTGCTTGTCTGATTCGAACTACTCCGAATAAGTTGCACAAAATTGTGTTTATTCATCACAGTCTAAAGGCTCCAGTACACAGGGTGAGTTTACAAACTAACAAGCCGGCGAGTCGGCGAGTGCGCTAGTAGTCGAGTGCACACAAAATTGCCCACTTGCTCAGTAGCCAACTAGCTGGCGTGTGGAAACCACGTATTGTCGAGGTTAGGTTATTGTAGACGAATGCTATTAGCCACTTGTGCACAAGGAACTGTGAGTACACGTGGCTAGTTTACAAGCTAGCTCGTAAAGGCGTGTAAAGTCGCCGGCAGTTCAACTTTTTTCAGAGCGTTTTTACAAGCAGCTAACGGGGCGAGTGGATCCAGTACACAAGACTAGTTTACGAGCTGCTTGTGAAAAAGCCGGCTTGTAGCTTGTAAACTCGCCTTGTGTGCTTAAGCCTTAAGTGAACTGATTATGTTGGTTTGTACAGTGCAGGTTATTCGTAGTAGTTTGATGTAACCTCAACTTACACCGGCTGCAGGGTGCGAGCAGACCAGTGTAAGTTAATGCAGATACAATCTATAAAATAACTGTCAATTATTGTAGAAATTTTGAAATAAAATGGAAAAAACAGTTACTGTAATTTTTATTGACGATGATATTGACCAGTAATATTTTTTTAAGTATTCATTAAGTGATGATGATGATAACTTGGAAATTACTCACTCTTTAATTGAAAAATACTATGCTATAAATTTACGAATTACTGTGTACTATAAAAAAATATAAGCTTATATGAGTAGATGTATTGCATTATATTTTTATCTAATAAATAATATTTTTTACATTGGCAATGAAATGCATTTGTTTGTTAACTGTAAGTGCCCTTTACAGCAATCTGCACTAAGTTACACTAGAAACATCTACTTTTGTAAACTAGTGTAAATTGGTGCAGAAAAACAAGCAAACCCTTTGATTCGGCGCTTCTAAAATTGTAATATTAAAATTATGCGATTTTCATCTGTGTAATCTAGATATTTTGTGTTAGCTAGAATAAATTGTAGAAAACTAACGATTATTTAAATTACCGCAGCATTCTAAAAAGTAATTGATTTAAAATTTATAAAGAGTTTATAACCCCGACCGTGTTTTTCAATTGTTTTTTTAAAATAACTTTTTGCAGCAGTAAAAACATTTTTGTAAAAACGTAAATAAATATATACCATTAAGATTCATATTATACTTGTAGTTTTAAATGTTTATTAACTTGTGAAATTATATGTTGAATAAAATATTTTAACAATTACAAGTTTAGTGAAATTTGAAAATTTTCCAACTTACATTTTATTTTATTAAACATATGATACTTATGTATATATGTACAAATGATCTGCCTATTAATAAATAATTGTGGATTAATTGCTGGTTTTCATATCTATTTACTTCTTATATATTAATACATAGATAAAGCGTACAAAGCGTAAAGTTCATATATTAGATTCTTTTTTGGAAATATTTTAAAATTTATTACCAAATTTTTGCATGCATGGGGTATTAAAAAGTTATAGTACTAAATACAAACGAAACGTTTATTTTTTAAGCATCCAAATTTTAATGGTTTGGAATTACGAGTTCTATTGTACCTTTATTGTTCAATAATTTACCAAGTTATGTTATGAAAGTAAGTTATGGAAATAACCTCATGTTTAAATACAGATTTAATTTTGATTGCATAGCAGATTTAGAAAATGTATTACAATTTCATAATCTTTTGCCGAGTTTATTTTGAATGCAAAATATTAATATCATCTTAAATTATAGTATATAATAGAAGCAACAAAAGTTTTTCATAAATAATTAGCAGTTTTATTTTTATTTAAAGTACAACTACATTTATTTCGTTTTATAACTTATTGTTAGTTATATTGCAATCCTTTACCATAATCTTTTTTACGTGCACTACGATATATTTTAGTTTCATAATATTAATGTAAATTACATATTAACTATACAACAAGGGGAGCTTAAGGTGGTTATTCAGTCAATTACTTGAAATTTTTTTGTAATGAAAGTACAGAAAAATGAGAAAACACATCTTTTGTCACTTGATCTTTTATATATTTTGGTTTTCAAGAAAAAAAAGCGGTAAAAGTGACACGTATTATTATAAGTAATAATACTATACATCGTCTCCGATGACCTCTAACCACCAGCTACTTGCATTAAACGTAATTTATAGTATACGAGTCATACGTGTCATATTTAAGTAGTTTTTTCGTGAAAACCAAAGTGTATGAGATCCAATGTCAAAATACGTGTTTTCTTATTTTTGCTCTGCTTACATAAAAAAATTGAAGTAATTGGCAGGACAAACTCCCTTGAAGGGCAAAATTTAATTAAAATTAAAATTAAACGTCGTACATCAAACGTTTAGATCAAACTTAAAATTAAAATTAATATCGATCACGTCAATACGATTTAATTTTACCATATCTATACATACTATAGTATGTTTCTGTTCCTAAATGAACTTGTTTACAAATTAAAGATATCCGAAGAAAACAATACGTTATCGCTGGAAGCTTATGAAAAAATTTGATTGCTACTACTGTTTTTTAGGCTTGTTAATTTTTAAAATTTTATTTTAATACCTACTACATACATATATAATGATTTCTCAGATTAGTTCAAACATTTATTTGAAATTCTGATAAACCGGTGAGCAAGCAGCTGAGCTCAAACATGGTTTTTTAATAACTGCAAACACTTAAAAAGAAACTTTAAAAATTTGATATTACTTCTACCACATTTTTTTTTAAATTCTGTGATACAGATCACGTTGCAGTATCGCATCGTTAAATCGACTAACAAGTTTCTGTATAATATCAATATTTCAAGAAGTAATATATTATTACATAACTAAAATTATACACATATTAATATTTTTTGGTGAAAATGTATAATATACTAGGTATATTCACTAATTTATATTTATTAAGGCGTATGTTTCATAATAAATATATAATAAACTAATAAATGCTAAATATTGACAAATCAAAATGTTAAAATCAAATTAAAGTTTGATAATGCTAATAAAATCAGGTTTTATTATTATTAATGCAATATATTGAAGTATTATTAATTCTCTGTTAAATACATAATGTATTACTTTGGAAACTATGAACTTTCTTTTTTGTGTATCTTATAATTTTTAGATAGACAAAAACTTGAAACAATCATTAAAACTAGTAATAAATATTTGAAATACTACCACAGTTTCCTATATTTGAGTTTTAAAAGTTTTAGAATAATATAAATTACACTTATTGTAATATATCAGAAACTGACTTTTGTTTAGAAGAATATTTGAGCTGAAGTTATCGTATGCTAGTAAATTTTTAAATTAAAACATAGACAATCAAATAGTCCCAGATTGTCGTGTTACAATGGAGTACCTAGGATAAAAATTATTTTTAAAAAATTTCAGTTTAATATTTCAATATTAAATTAGCTTGCATGGTAAAATTTTTTAAGTATATTGTTGCTAATCAAAATTGACAGTCTGTAATATTGTTTTGATAATGACAAAATTTATTTTTTAAAAGCAAAATTTATTATTTTTAAATTTCCACTATGTCATTTTCCATCTCCATTTAGGTTTATTAGTGTAGTAGGATCATAGTAGTATCGTACTAATCCAACCAATAACAATTATAGCTGCTTTTGGTTAATAACCTGCACCGCAAAAATAAATTAAACTAAAATTTTGTGCACCTCAGGATTGTCAGATAGTCAATTATCTTGACTATCTAAAAATTTATGGGTTCTAACAGAAAATAATTTACGTACAAAATTATTCTACAAGAAATTTCCTACAAAAATTATCAGTTTAATGTAGTTAATAACTCCATGTATTTAGTATTGTAATACTGCAATAATCAAATTCAAAATTATCCGTTTTAAAACAGGTTCTTCTTCTCAGCAGTCTTTCGCCCACTGCTAGACATTAGGTTTCCCTAATTTCTTTCAAGTCTCTTTATCTTAAAACAGGAAACGTATTAAAAATTTTAAAATTGATTATGGAAAATCAAAAATTCTGATTCAATTACCGCGGATACATGTGGTCGTTAGTTCGAACTAACGTTAGTTCGATCTAAACTTATTTTGCTTTTAATTTTATTGCACAGGTGTATACATGTTTTTTTAGTTCAAACTGAAAGCAATGATATAGCTTGATCTAACTAAGGTAGATCCAGCGGATTAGGTCCTTTATCTAAGTGTACACATGTAAAGACTAGCCAGGTCGAGCTGACTTAGTTCGAACTAACGACCGCATGTATCCGCGGTATATAAAACAAGTTCGACATCACGACAAACTTTGTATTTGCAACCTCCGCAGAAAACAATAACAAAATGGATATAACTTGGGACCAAACATTATGTATTTTCAAAAATAAATTATTGTAATATCAAAATACATAAATGCAGCAAAATAATTTTAGTTTTATATTTACTGAAATACCTAGATCTATCTTACGCAGCAATTATTTTTAGAATAATTTAATTCTGTACTGCGTCGGAAACGAAGTGTTTCAGTAAAAAATGTTGAACTGAAAATTGCTATATTAATTAAACAACTTTTGCAATATATTACTCCGTTTCAGCACTTCTATTGAAATAAAATATTTTCGTTTCGTCAATGATAAATTTCGGCTATAAAGTTAAATGCTAAACCAACTATTTCCAGCACGTGTGATAAAAGATATTTGTCAATGTTTGTGTTAACGTATGGGGTCCACTGTGGCAATCATAACGAAACTCCGGCAAGTGACACATTTAGTCCCTGAAAAACGTCGGCAAATTGTTTACATCAAAACTTCCATAAAAATTGTGTGATTTGTTAGAACAGTCTGCATTGTTACATATTGAATTTGACAAAGTTGGTCTTGTTTACACGGCCATTGTATCAAAATTGTATTTTTATTGTTCTGTTTACTTATAAAATATAGCACTTTTTTAGATAGCATATTATTTGGAAATCACTGATGCTTTTGAATCTAATGGAATATAAACGCCTACACAAACAATATTGTGTTATATTGATACATTTTTAATTTAGAACTAGTGAACATCTCTGCTTAGATGCCCACAGCAAAGGGATTCCAAATAATGCTTTTATTGTTTCTTTTCATCAACCAGTATACTTTGGCAATCAAATAAATTTTCATTATTATGCTCATTTCTTTCTACTATAATATTATACCTACACAAAATTGTTCAATTTGTGGAAGATATTCAACAACCGCTATTATTTAGCTTCGTGATGAAGATTCATTTTCTTTACAATTACTTTGTCTCGACGAACCAGATAACATAATTAATTTAATTTGGTGGCAATACAATTCATCTGAATAATTCACAATGATATGCACGTTTGATTTTTTTAAATAATATTAGACGACGCAAATTTTATGTAAGCCTTCTAGTTTAAACTAAGCAACAAGCAAGTGTAATTTAAAGTAGCTTGAGCTACTTTTGCGTGCAAATTGTAATGGGTTTACGGATTATCGTTTACCTTTTTAACATTTGGCTCAAATGTTAGGTTCCTAAAAAAGTTGTTTCTAAGCTGCTTTGCAAGCTATTTTTGAAGGTTAATTAAAAAGAAAACAAAATATATTAATGCAGTTATAAGGTTTTAGTACTAATCATGCCCATCTGTTTTATCCCAGTTCATTCGTGAGAGAGATCAACTTGACAAAAATATAATTATAATGTTTGATTAAATTTTTTAATATTTAATTAAATGAACAATAAATTGATGACAGCAGTAACCATTGCTGAAAGCTCACAAATAATGTTTCGTTTATATTGTTCAAATTTAACCTTATAATTTTAAATTGGAATCAAATATTATTTCGGTTAATAATATATAATTTTATAATTATAAAAGTTAGCAATTAAACACATTTTTAATTTGTCAATTTGATATTATAAATTATATTTTTCTATTATATATAATATTTGTGTCATTTTAAAAAGTTAGAATATCGGAACTCAAAATGTGCTTGGAAGATGCTACTTGCCAACACTTGGTGCACTGATGCAATCAATAACATAGTATCTTGTTTATTTATTTATGTGACTGTTTATATGTACATTAAAAGTTATTAGCATTTACATTCCTTACTAGTTTTGCCCTCGCAATAGTTTGCCAAGATTTTTCACTACTACAAACAAAAATAAATAAATTATAACACCATTTATCAGGCATAACGAAGGTTTTTTCTCGATTATGGGGCTGGTATGTCAAATGGATCTTTAAATCCATTCAGACAATTTTAGTTTATTCATAAGCTAAATTCATTTAAATTTGTTTTTGGATATTATTAAATGTAAAATAAAATCCTTTCATCGCTAGTAGCATAGTTTATCTTTCTTGTGAGAATGTGCTAGATGTGAGATTTTTTTTCATTGCGCGAATGTAGGTTAATTTTTTATCTAAATCCTTTTTTTATTATTGTAATTTAAATGAGGATAAATCATGACTATTGTAAGAATGTTATTAACATAAAGAATATAGTACTTATGTATATGTCTCCAAAACATTGTGCGTTTGCAAAATGATAAATTAGAAACCATCAAAAACAACATAAGCTTTACCACAAAATATGTTATGCGGAAAAAGTTTCACACGCGATCAACGACGTGAAAACTAACCTAGCGAGTAATACCGATTTATGTCAGGTGCTAAGTTAAGTCTATGAAAGAGCTAGGCTAGACGGATGATAAACGTATACTAAAACCTTAAAACTATTTATTAACCATGTTTGCTTTTTTACTAAGTAATTCATAAAGAAGTTTGTGAATTATTACAACTCATTTAAAATAAGTAGCTAGTATTTGAAATACTGCCGAAAAAGCTAAATAAGTATAATAATTAATTCCGTTAAAAAAATTCGCTGTATGTATATTTCAGTAATATTAAAGATTATGTCATACAAGATTTTTAAATCTCGCGTGGTAAAGTTATAAAATATGGCTTAGCTTTTAATGAATTATTTATTGAAAGAATTTATGATCACTTATTGTTTAATACGTCATTTTCATAATTAATTAACAATATTTGAAGCTCTGGTTAACCGGAAAATACGTAATGTGCAAGGTTTAGTAAAGTTATGATGTAAATTTTTTCATAAATTACAAACATTTTATTAATTTAAAGAAAATTTGAAAAGTAAATACCTTTTTATGTTGTGTTAAATTTAATATATTTTCGTTATTAGGGATTAAGTGGCAGAAGTTCCCTAGAGAACTCTTGGCATAGAAGAATATACGATCAGCTCGCGAGTAGAATACGCGTGTTACGATAATACAGCTAGGGTGGTGATTACGAAACTTAGTTTGGCAATGGTCCCTTGGGTCGGGGAAATCTTCATTATGTAAGTGTACTTGACGGAACAGCTGCTGCTTCTAGGTTCTAGGAAGTATGTGTTGCGGCATATGATGCGACAGGTTTGGAAAATCCAAGTGAATTCATTGTTAATAATTAAATCAAGAATTCAATAATTAACCCACGATTAATAAAAACTGAACTAGATTAATTTATTTTATTAGTCGTTTAATTAAATTACACATAATTACAGAAAAATATACGTATGTACATTGCAATATAATATATGTACTCGTGTACAGGTTATTTTCTAATTAAATGAAAAAATAATAAGGCGGAGTTCTTGATATTAATTATTCAAAAATTTCATATAAACATATAAAAGGCTGGGAAGTTGTTTTACTTATACAATATTACTGCTTGACTAATTTACATGCATTTTACTGTTCTATTTATGTTAGTAAAAGAAAGTATTGTAATCGAGTAAAAAAAAAGTTATGAGTTAGCATTTTTCCTATATGGAAAAGTACATATGTAGAAGTCGTTTATGGTATTTTTTGGTAATATGTATGTATTAAAAAACTTATTTAAAAATACCTACGCATGTGTAAATAATATTTTTGCACAAGTTAAATTGTAAAACGTACAATTTTTTTGCAATTTTCAAGTTACAGAAACATCTGCTTTACGCACTTATATTACAGTATACTATTAATACTACGTTTATTAAATAGATAATTTTTAATTTACGACGATTCTATCTGAAAATGTATCCAAACAATCTTTTTAAAAAGTTGTACCTTTCAGAGAATTTCTTGGTTGGCATTTTTTATCTTTATATTGTCGACATAATTTAGAACTAGAAATTGTTCTTAATATGTTTACCCTTACTTATGCAACAGTCTATAGAGTATACAGTGTAAGTACATTGTGCGTTAGATCAAGTAAGCATTGATGTGTAAAGCTTTATTCATAAAGTAATTAGTATTAGAACTTTTAGTTTGCCCTTAACTCTGTAAGGATTTAACAAGAAATTGAATTCAAAATTATTCATCCCTTATTGCTGTGCGCAAGTATAATGATGGTATAATAACAATAATCAACAAAGAGTTAGACCAACTTTGCAAAATTGTATTTCAATTAGAGTTATTTCATTTGAACAAAATCGCTATTGTAAAACAGTTAGGATAAAAAATAATGTTAAGTTTAAAGGCAATCAATTGGAAACCTAAAAATTCGCATCAAGATAAGTGGTTAGAAAACAATAGAATCTAAAAATTTCATTTGATCAACACAAAGAGTTACATAATTCATTTTATGCTACCATTTTTCAACAAAGGTAGTAAATAACAGTTACAAATCCATTGTTTGTCAAATAGAAAAAAGGGATTTACAAACGGTAATTTAGTTTCTCGTTAATGTTTAATTAAAAATATTTGATTATATAGTAATATCATTCAATATGATTTGTTTTGTATTTTGTTTTACATGTATATTAAATTAATTTTTCAAATAAACCAAAATCAAAATTATTATTAGTTGCTTGACTTTGCAACTTGAATTATTCATAATATAATGTTAAATAAATATCTAATTCTTAACAATTATTGCAATGTAAAACGACAGTTCTATTTGTAACGCACTGTCTTTGGTTAATTCGTTTCCTAGTCCTTTCATTCCCATGATGAGATCGATCAACTAGTTCAAACCTTGACTAAGGAGTCAGGGCGACCGAAGTGCCGCCCGACCTTCCAGTTATATTACAAAATTAAATTTAAAATTAAGTTCCGCTTTTCAGTTAAAGCATAAATCTATATTTTGTTAAAAGTTTTACAATTCGCCGGATCGTTATTACAAAAAATAGTTAATTTTTAACTGGCAACTTTTTGTTAATTATACTTTTAATTAAAAGTTTTTCTCGTAGATTATGTTTGTACTACATGACATCTTAATGATCAGAAATAATTAAGTTGCTGGTGTTAAACGTCACTTTATTTTTTGAAAACTAAGCGTTCTTGAATTAAAATTTAAAACAGTATACGCAAAAGAAAAAACTTTTTCCAACTTTTCAGCCAAACGCAAAGGAAACACTCTATAATAATATTTACCATTATAGTAATTGATTATATTACGTCTTTAGTAGATCGCACGTACTTAATTTAATATTTGATTATGTCTGCTATTACAACCCGGTGATGCTTTTACAAATGATTATATTATCTATTCATTGAACACCAAAAGAGAAATTACTGGTCAAATATTCTGTTGGTAAATGACAACGTCTTTTAAGATTATTATGCTGCAATTTAGTATGTGATTTAATTTACTGATTTGATTTGAAACATACGCTGTATGCTTACATTCTAAATGGTGTAATATTATTTTAGCGGATATTGTTTCTGTTTGAGAACTTTCGGTAATTTTTGCAATTGTAAAAAGCGTAGTTTAGGCAAGCAGTGGCAAAGGAAATGAGTTTTTAAACGAGTAGGTATAGATTTAGGCACAAACCGTCAGAAGAATGCAAGAGTTCAGTAACTTTTTGTTCAGTAACACTTGTTTTTTTATTATTTTCCCACGTGTTGAATACAACGTTTTGTGTAATGTCGCGTGGAAAGTCATCAATTTGTTTTCTTCTTTTTCTTCTCAGTTGTTACTCGATTTGTAGTATTGTGATCCGTATAAGCAATTTCTTGCCAAATTACCTTGGTGGATTGCTATTGCCCTCCAAGGAAGGACAATCCGAATACAGCTTTCATTTCGCCTGGGTTTGAGCCAGGTAGTTCGGCTTTCCAGCAGTCGACGCACTCCAGTTCTAGGCCATATTTGCCCTTAAGTTCTAATTTGGTTGATTTTCTAATGTATGTATATATTTTTAACATAATAATTATGTACTTACCTAATCCGTTTCGTGCGATGGATATTTTCAAAATTTCTTCGTAATATTTGATATTTACTTGCGCATTTCAAAGATTGTTTTTAATTATGTGGGTATAAGTTTTTATATTTTAATAATCATCAAAATCGTTTGAAAAGGTTAAAATGTTTTATTCGTTTCCTCTCTTACAGATGTTTAGTAAGGAATTCCTATAATTATCATCTGTCAAGCTTGCAATTTCTTTACGAGTGAGGTAGGCGAGGAATTTTGCTATTTCTCAGGCACCACTTTTTGCGAAAATTTGAACTTTAAAAATCCTTTTGCTATGGCATGAAAATCTATTTAGCAGAAATCTACTTCGTGTCAAAGGATTAAATGGACTACCACAAGCCAGTGACAGTAGATTTATGACAAGAGTGTTTAAAGTCACGTGACCGAACGTCTAAAAGAGACGAAAGACTGCAAATTTTGTTATATTACGACAAGGTAATATATAATTTGCTATAGAAATATAGGTGTTTGTAAAAGAATAATAACGGTAGTAAGTACCTTATTCTGTCGGTTTGTAAAATCAATAAAAGGTCGGAGCTTTATGTATACGTTTATTTAGTTGAATTTGGATTGTTGCAATAGAAAATCATAAGTTCAATGAAAACTTTATATTATTATTTACAAGAAAGCAATAAAGTGTGAGACGCCTATAATAAACAAAGTAGGTAATTGTAAAACCAAATTTTTTTAAATAATAATTATCTTGCGAATCTTGGGAACTTTACTTGTTTACCTTAACAATGACGGTTGAAGTTCATATTTTAAACGATTTTTTAATGCTGTTGTACCTGACTGGTTCTTAATAGAACGGTAAATTAAGTTAATTAAAAAGATTTCCTGAACAGCTAGTGCTGGAAGCTAAAAGGATTTACTCATATAATCGCTTTTGTTACTACTGCAACCTTCAGTTTTTAATTTGTAAACGTCAGTAATATTAATTAACGTTATTTATTAATTAATAAATATTAAAATAGACTCGCTTCACTCAGAAAGCCCCTCTTATTAGCAGAATAACTTTGTCCAGTTCCATTACAGCCAATATGAAAATACCAATCTATTTGTGATTGCCATTAAAGGAGTCGGCTGGATTATTAGCGTATAAAGCGTTCGACGTAAGAAAGACAAAGATGCAAAATTTTGGAATGTCGAGCGATTTAATCTTTTTAAAATTTGGCTAACGTAGTGTCTGTTCTAACTTTAAAATAATATCAATAGTCAATACAAAATAATAACAAAACTTTGACAGATTTGATGCAACAGAAAAGTTTATAATGGGAGATAATAAATTAATATGAATAAGATGCAAATTTGAGTAGGTTTTCACGTTTTAATTCGTACGAATATTATTTATGACGAGACGAATTCTTTTATGGCAATGATAATACTTAGGTTACTTATACCATAAATTATTATTAAACGTCTGATGACAGCAGTAACCATTGCTGAAAACTTACAAATAATACTTCGTTTTATTGTTTATTTAACCTTTTAATTTTAAAAATTTTAATCTCATACTATAAATAAAATAATGTTTTACGTTGGTTTGCGGAAAGTTTTACTTGCATATATTATGTATCTCCATTTATTAAAATTATTTAACGATATTCTAAAAAATATAGGTGACATGAAACCAACAAGAAAATTTATATTTAAAGCAATAATTACTTAATAATAACTTTTGTAATTTGTTTTGTGAAATACCTTTTCTTAAGGATTTGTGTCAACCTTAAACTGTACACGCAAAACAGTTTATCGCATGTTTTTTTTTGTAACGAAAATGTGGTTTGAGGAAAATAAAAGATACAATACTAAGTTGGTGTGGTTTTTGTCTACATCAATTTATCACTAATATAATTTTAATTTTAAATTAAATTAAATTGGAAAAAGTCTTTTCAAGTTAAAAATCAACTTCTGAGTTTTAAAGTAAGCAACGATATAATAACTTGTATACAAACCACATTGAAATAATTATAGAAGCGAAATATGTGTCAAAGTATTTATTATAATATTATACATAATGGTACCATTTTAAAACTGTAAGTCAATAAATTATTGTAACATGCAAGAAGTTTGAATATTAATTGAATTTATGTAACTCTATGCATATTCCGTATTAAAAACATGTGATAGATACAAAAGAACGTCGTTTTGGAATAATGCAAATAGACAATATTATTCACGAGTATACCGTCAATTTCAGACTAGAAAAGCATTTAGTATATTTTAACGTTATCTGGGTTCAGCAGGTAGACATTTCGTGAGTGAAAATCTAACCACTTGTACATTTACTAAATTTTTATAATTTGTTCAGGCTTTACATATTTTTCCTCTGGAAATAGTAACTCAGAACTGCATTTTTGTGTGTTTCAACTCTTTTTAAAATTTAACTCCGAATAATTTCGACTTCGGCTTCTCTAATGGCTGCACTGAATATGAATGCAATGCAAGATAAACAATTCTTTGATTTATAATACTAAAAGTCACAAAAAGAGTGTAACAGATAAATATCTACTTCCGAATACTTTGGTTTAATAATTCATTTATTAAAATGAAATTAAGTTGCTTTGAGAGTATTGTAAACTTAATATACTCAAACAAAAGCTAAAATTGTCAAGTCACAAAATAAATTTTCTCAACTTTAAGCCAATAATTGTTAAAACTTAATTTATATTTCAATTTATAGTAACTTGGCTTTGTGAAGCGATATATATTTAACACAAGGCTATTAAGCTCTTAATGCATATTCACGCCAAGCGGCTTGATGATCTTGAGATAGAAAAAGGATAATTATAAAAAAGGCCAACGAGGTGCGAGGAAATCCTCTTCATAACTTAGTTATTTTTGTGTTTATCTTTTATACATCGTTTATTACTCTGTAGTAATTGAAATATATTTTATTAATGAAAATTTAAGTAACTTCAATCATGTTAAGTCCAGTGGATATTATACATCATATTACCACTATACATTGTTTAGTTACACCATTAGTGCTAACTTGAACGATTCCTTTCAGAAACAAATTTGTATTATTTATTTGAATACCTCGCCATAAATAAGGATTAATATTATAATATAAATTAATAATAAATATTTGAATTGGTAAATATCATAAAATTTTGACGTTGTGGATGAATTTATCGATTTACAAGAAATTTCTAATGGGTGCTTCAAAGTTTGATGGATTATTGACAATATTCCAAAACGTAATGAAGTAATGATTGAATACGTCATAAAATCAATAAGTTTTAATAGTGGCTTCTTAATTAAGAGTTATGTAAGCCATCATGCGGATATTAGCATTAATATTATTACATTATAATTGTCATAATTTCTAATAAAGCATCAATTAATTAATAATATAAACATACATAAATAAGTAGTTTAATTGAATTCTCATGTAAAATATAGAATTTATTTATTATAATAACATATATGATGTCATAGATATACAGGTAAAATTAATGAGCAAAATTGCATTGCCATACAAGAATACTTTTAAGTATTCGTACAAAGTAATAAAATGAACATCAATTGAAATCAAGTAACTGAAATTAGTAGAAGAGATGGATTAAGTTGGGCCGCTTTTCAAAGATTGGGATACATCATTCTATAGGGTAATCCAAGTCAGGTACAAAAGTAATTTAATTAAAAACTAGAAATTTTTTATAAACATTACTTTTATTGGCATTCTGTTAAAAACATGAAAATTTATGCAATAAATGATATCAAAATTTACTTTACCAAATAGTTGCTTTTTTCGGATGTAATGACTTTTCAACAATTTCTCTTGAATTCTCACTGCCTCAAATACGACAATTTTCTTTGTCATTTGGCAATTCCTTCATTTGGCAAAAATTCGTCGTAAGCCGTAAGTAAATGTCCAATTGCTGAGAACGATGGCAAATTTTGTTAAAAGAATCGATATTTGTGGAAGGTTATATGAAGGTCATCAAGGTAATATCATATTTTATACAAATTTCCATGTATTTACTTTACATTGCTGTCAATAAAACTGCATATTTTGGGCTTTCTTGTGCAAGGATATAACCTAAGCTGTTTACCCGTTCTCCCAAGAGAGTACTCGAGCATTTAATACTTCAAAGATGTTGCTAGCACCTTGTGAGATGACTACCGGCTTTACGTACCTTTCGAAGAACGGAAAACGACCACATTTTTGTTTTGATTAGAACTGGGCGCCTTATGTTAGCAGTTGATCGCGATAACAACCAGGACAATGACCGTCTGTCAATAAAACTAAATTTTATAAAAAAATTCTTGTTTTTTAATTAAATTACCTTTAGTCCTCGATTTGTATCACCCTATAATTAACTTAAACATAAAGTTGCATTATGGAACATGCAGCGTCATTTCAATTTCCTTGCTTGATATTCTGAGTGCTGATAAATTCGACTGACTCTTCTTTGAGCCGAAAGAAATTGATTTTTGTTCTTATTTTTACATCCTTAAACCATTATTTGCTGGAAACTTTTATTAAAAAATTCTAACAGTGTAATTAGATTGAAGTTGCTTCATTTTTAATGATGAGTCAACAAAGATTGTTAACTTTGGAATACAAGTCTACAATTTCGATTTCAATTTAATTGATTGCATGTAAAATGTTTAATTTTATGTGTTGTTTAATGTTAAGAGACGGACTTCAAAGAAGGCCTATCGGTGGGAGAATAAGTCATGATACGGTTTTATGTAAATGTTTTTTATTAATTCCTGCAGGTAATCTTGTGTGGATTGATTGGATTGCTAAGATAAAGCTAGAATTGAACATATTTTTGGAACAAGCGGAAATACCACTTGAGTAGATATTTCAATTTTTGGGTTGGAAATAGGAAGGAAATATATTTATCTTTATGCAGTTTCATAAAACTTAATTATAAAGTCGTTAATGGCAGCGTTATCTAGGTTATGTGTTTCGTATTTCAGTTATAAAAAAATAAGGGACCTACTACTTAGCAAATTTTGTTTTTGAGAAGTTTTACTAGGCTGATTGCATCTTGGTGGTTTGACAGTGCGTCTGAGGGAGAGGCCATTTAGCCGGAGTCGAACCTGGTACTCAGTATTAGTAGTCATACACTTGCTAAACCTACGACCCCCTCAATAAATAACTAACTTTTCGTTGTTTCGTTATATTATTACATTTTCCTCTTTCCATGAGTCAAAGACATGTAATTACATTTAGGCTCTAATTACAAAAACAAACAATTTTTATGTAGACGTATTAACATGACATGCGTGACTAATCCAATGTAACCTACAGCGAAAGTGTCAGAAAAATAGCATTTTAGCATTATCTAGATATATTTTTTTACAGTTTAAACAAGAAATACGTTCTAAATGTTATGCACCTGTTCTTGAACGTTAAGTTCTAAATTTTATAATGCTCTATTTTCAGTCCAGTATCATGGTAAATTTTGTTACAGAACATAGCTCTCTGCAGAGCTCCGAGCTAGTAATAATTCCAACGATTATATCTTTACAACAAGATGCATAAAAGTTATTAGTGTAAAAAATAAACATACTTACTTTATGCTTTTAACTAAATGCTAAATTCATTTATAAATGAAATTGTTCTGTATGTGACAGCGAAATTTAAAAATAATTTTAATTTTAAGGAACAAAATGCAAAATACTCGACTTTTGCTGCGTTTTGAGCGCTGGACCCATCAAAAAACTTACGTGCATGCAATGCATCAAAACGTAGAAATACTAACTATTATTTTAAAAGGTTTTAGAATGTTAGAGATATCTATTAAAGAAATCTTGGTTTCTTTTATCGTTTGAAAAACTTTGTACACTAACCGAGGATGTATAAACTTTAACAATATAGATAAGCTCTATAACATCAGTATTAATTAAGATAAAGTCCAAAGGTTGTACTAACTACTAAATGTAGAAAACTTCAATTGTAAATTTATGCAAAAATTACCACAAAATGGATATGTATGAGATTTTGAGATTTTAAAAACATTTATGGAATAATAAATATACTTTATTGTTGAATAAATAAGCTAAGAATTACAGTTATGTACATGTATTTGGACATTTATACAACTTGTATAAATTGTAGTAATAAATAATAAAAATGTTTCTCTGTTTTGTTTAAAAAGAACATTTGGTATGGTGCGGTATTTAGTAAACGAAAATACGTAGAAATTTAATATCCGCTCTTCAAAAAAGAGTAAACGCACACTCACATCAGAAGTTTTTAATAACGCCAATTATTTTTACATATTATAATTTACCATGTTTTGTCAGTAACTTAATTAACTATTTTTGCAAATTTTTACAGTAATTAAATTTCAATGATATTTGTAGTAGCAGATAGGTATGTAGTTAAAAGAATTTTTCTTATAATCTGAAATGTTGGAATGGGAGCTGGGTCGCTGGCAGATTCATATAATTTGCTTCAAGAGTTTCATTTCGGCGAAAATTTGCATAAGCTAAATCTAAACTGCATTTATCAGACCTTAGTTTGCTCAGGGTGTGATCAATATATGATAAGCCAGCCGGAATATTCAGACATTATATGACACAAATAGTATCGTGAGTCGTGACTGTAATTTAATATGTTCACGAAAATTAATTTTAAAAATTGGGTAGGTATACTAAAAATACCATTAAAATCCACTAAAATATTCTTTATAGCTTATTCTATATTATTAAAAATTATATTGTAGGTAATAAATATGCTTAGATAGTAAATTCATTATACATACCAGTAGGTATATACATATTTTAATAACATTTTAACAGCATTTTGCCTAAAATTACTGTGTTCCATGCATTTCTGCGATATTAAATAAATTACTATTGCTTACCCAGTTAGATAGTGCGATAAGAACGGTACCTGTACTGTTATGGTTTTTGTTATCTTAAGTACACTAATACACAATAATATACCTGGCTAATTTTTTTAAAATTTGGAATATCTTTAACCATACATATTTACATTATCGTCTCACGATCATGTATTTGATAATATAATAATTCAAATATTAAGCACTTTTTAATATTTCTTTCAAGTTATATATACATATAGGAATAATGTTCAAGTGGCTAGATGATAAGCTTCCTATCCGGCTTGAATTAATCTTTCACCACAGATTTTCGTTCAAAATCTCTTAACATTTACCAAACATAATAATTATTAAGCATAAAGTAATCTAGTTTAAATGTTATGTAATTTATAGATAAAAACTTTTTAAAATTTGGGGTAAACTTATTCTAAAATTAAGTAGTAAGTCTGTAGTTCTTACTTACTGTGATTTGATGTAAAGAAGAACCAGAAACCCAAACCGCGTTACAAAACGAAATAATTTTATCTTCAATTGATGAATCGATGATTTGTTCTAAATTTTGGTTTAATCGTCATCTTTAAATGTTATTTAATAGTGGTTCAAAGGATTATGATGTAATTTATTTACAGGACTGACATGTTGTGACATAGCAGAACGGAACGTGTGCAATATTTGCTGAATGTTCAATCGCAAAGTTGTTTAGAGCGAACGGAATCAAATGATTTTCTAATTTAAATTATGCACAAGCTTTGATATGTTGTGCTTTTGTAATTATAGTTAATAGCTGTTTGAAACATTTTTTTGTAATTTACACTAAAGCCCACCATACATTATCATATACTTACTATTTGTATCGTTAGATCCATCTCAACAAGGCTACATATTGTCAAATTTTTCATCCTGTTCATATGTATTCAGTTTAATTATCACTTCAAAAAATTTTAACCAAATAAAAGTGCATCAGATCTATCGAATCTGATGGATCGACCGATATATTCAATAATGCATGATAGTCTTAAAATCAATATTATGTACTATAATTATTTAACTTCATTTCATGTCAAGTAAGAAAAGCTCAACGTTCAACTGTAGTAATTTACTTTTATAATTTTTATCAACAACCAGCAGAACCAACCATTTGCTTTTATGTTAACACAAAGGTTGGTATGTCTTTTGTGTTATAATGAATACTTGCATTGTATTTAAATATAAAAGTTTGGCATTTTAGTTGTAAAAATCGTTATTTAATTTTTTCTTACATAATTATATCTATTTTTCGGTTTTACTAGTTAAATCACGAATCAAATGTTAATTAAATTTTTTTATGAAATTACTGACCTACATTGTGTAATCATATACCTAACGTAATTTTCTTATTTATAGAAGTAGTTGGTTTTGTATGCTACGAACTGTAGGGTCATGGGTTTCAGTTGCTGCCAAATTACCTAAGCCTTGGTTCTGGGTTAACCTGTAGGTATTTGTTTATGGTTAGTTAGTAAATAGTACCTACAGATTTGGAATTCAATTAAAAACTTGTTACTTAACTAAATTAAATCTACAAGTTACTGTAATATGGGATTAATTTGACTAGTTTTCAGGTTCAATTTCCTATATCTTGGTAAATGTTAATAATAATTGCTTACTAGAACATACTATGTACACAGGTATCAAGGTCCTATGAATATCTTTAATTCTTGTATATTGGACGTTAGCAACATTGCTATTAAAAAAAAAGACCTCGTTTGGTCCATAATACCCTTGCCGAGGTTAACTTAATAGGATTATTTAATTTCCCCGTGAAATAATTTTAAATTTTAGAACAAAAAAATATATTAGCAACTTCTACAGGTTTACAAGTTTAAAACAATTTTATTTACGGTAATAAAAAAAATAAGCTATAAAAGTACACAAGAAATAATATTTATTAATTTTTCACAAAGAAATACATGTGTATGTAGTGTATACTACACAAAATGCAAAAACTGTAATATTACAAATACATATATGACATAATTAAATAACTCAAATGGAAATTTAAAATGAAAAATTTTGCAGCTACCAATATCTCTTTCTAAAAGCATTTTGACACCGGCTTTTTCCTTGAATTAACATCCGAAGCTTCTTTTTCAGTCCAGATAAAATTTATTTTCACCTAGCTTTTCGGACAGTTTATTTCTATAGTATCTTCCACAAAAAAACTTATTATTTTTGCAATTACATACTTGACGCTTCCATTTTTTGCTTTTATAATTTTTTTTACGTTTTTAAAATTTTTATTGGTACGGCACCGGATTTATTAACATATTTTTTAACTTTCTACCACCCAACACAAACAGCAGATATCTGATACTCACACAAATGTGTGTTTAAGTATATTTTCGCGATTCTAAAAGCTAGTCAAATATTCTCAATTTGTTTTTAGGAATTCTACACAATTTCATTTTTACTAATAATAGCAATTATATGCAAATCGGCGGGAAGCTTAATAAATATTCTTTCGGTGTAAATTTTTAAAAAATCAACTAAAAAATGAAAAATATTGCATGGTGACTCATTGACAACTTAAAAAAAAATTACAATAATTGTTATTTTGAAAAGATAGCGAATCCGTTAATTTCAACTCTTCGTTCAATTCTTTTGTCAAGTTTAGCTCGGCACGGCGGTCAATTTAACCCGTTGACACGTGACAAAAGTAAACAATTATTATTATTAATAATACATACTCGTAAATAGAACAATTATCTTTTTTGCGCTTGTAAAGAGGACATTTTATTATTAAATACTAAAACACGGCGCAGTCAGCTAATCACATTAATTGTTTTTAAAACTATTTTAAATTACTTGTGACTCATTGTTTGGAAATTGTCAATGGATGATCATTGTTGCAGCTGATTAGTGTCTTGAGGATTTATTCCAAATGTAAAAATTCTTTTCGTAATTATTGTAAAACATATTGCAAAGTTAACCTATTTACAACATTTTTTAAAATAACAAATTTACTTTATACCTAAATAAGCTATATTATGTATCTACTCATATACATACATATGTAGCTCTTCGTAACGAATTATAGAATTATATAAACGGATTATTGTATAAATACTAGACAGATGTAAAACTACTTGACGGGTACATGTTCTACGCCAACCGTCATTTTTGACGAATACATCAACTGAATAGATCATCGTTCTAAACGTGTACTTCTACTAAAACCGTAATTGATCACTTAGAAGGATCGTCATTCTTGACAGGTAAATCCACTAGAACTAGACAGATCACCATTGTGAAACTGTTCTAGAAAGACCGTCATTCTTGACGGGTGCATCATTTAAAAGGACTCTCATTCCTGACGGGTACATCTTTTAGAATCTAGAAGTACTGTTAACCTTGACGGATACATCTAATTTTTTAATAATTCTGTAATTTATTGTTGCATCACTTCAGAAAAGTAATTAGTAAATTTTTGAAAAAGGGATGAAGCCAAAGTAACTAATTCTATTTTTAAAACCCAGTAATTTTAATACCAAAAAAAGAGAATGGTTTGAAAATGAAAGGACTTTAAATTTTATGTAAAGGGTAACAAAGTGCGAAAAGGTTTTCCTGCTAATGGTTCTTCCTAATTTGCCTAACTGTAAGCAAGTAAATAATAGATTACCCTAAAATGGTTTAATTAGAACGCGTATTTATGAAAAGGAAAACTGATAAAACACATATTATAATTTTTATTACTAGGTACTATACAAATGTATTTATGTGGGTGTGTATGTATATATTATAACATTTATATCCTAAAATTTACAAAATTATTATATTATCTATTATATTTTATAAACAGCATATAATATTTTATAAATAATTATTATTAGTTTTATTTTGATACGCTCTTGATGATGTACTCTTTACTTTTAAATTATATAAATAAAGTAATGAAGACATGAACCGCTGGAATTGCACATTTTTATTTGCAGCTATTAGTAAACACGACAAGTAAAGGAAATCCTGTATGGAGCACACAAATCTGTCAGGAGAACAAATTAAACTCAACCTTGGATTACCAAACTTTTTTCCTGCATGTACTAATTTTGTTGATTCTTTTAGTGCCTACATACCTACCCAAATTGTAACTTTTAAAATAAATAATTTATTGTTGGTTCATTTTTGATACAGGCTGTTAAACTTCAATTTATTAAATTATCTTTGTGTGTCATAGTGCTAGATTGTAATAAATTTCATTTTGAAACTTTTTATTTAAATTGTATGAACCAGTTATTATCACTTGGTATAAAGTTATTACACGCACATTTATAATTTGCAAAATCTCAAAAACATACTGCAGAAGTTATGTAATGTAAGGATTATTTAAAATAAATATTAGCTTGCTTTTAAGGTTCAACGTTGTTATAACGCTTTTATTTTAAGTATTTCACCTAGCAACACTAATCTATTGTTTGAAATTGGAACACTTCGTTCTGTCATCTGAATTGTCAAAAAAAGTATCTTTTTAATTTAATTTATCTTTTTATTATAAAATTAAATTAATTTTTCAATTACTGCAAAAATTATATTCGCATGAATTTCAATTAGATATTTAAACCGTGCTCCAAACCATACTTTTTCTTTAATACTTCTACTTTTTATTTTGAGAAGGCATTTTCATAACAAATTACCTCTAGGTATACGTAGTTCTTCCTACCAAGGGAATATGGCTAAAGTGATAAAATTCCAGTAATCTCAGCTTAACAGTAAAAGTAATTAACCGTCTAGCTGTAACAAAATGTTACAAAATGATTTTTAAAAAATTATTTCTAACTTTCTCTTGTAATGTTTTTTATTTTCAGTAAAAACTCTGATAAATATTTTTAATTCTCAAAATGAGTCTCATATTCAATTCCATGTAGTGCCGCGTGTAGAGGTAGACAATACTTTTATTTGTTTATGACAAAAATATTTTAAGGTGCAAAACTTTGGTCGGTTGAGTTATTTGTGCACTTGGTCTCTTTCTGTAGAGAAAGCCTCTAGTATTAAAATCCCACAGTTGGCGAATCTGAGTTGGAGAATGTACCTGTGACCATGATTTTGTTGATTGTGTTGGCAGCAGCAGGAAGGAAAATCTTTATTAAAAGAGCATGCTGTGTGCACAATGAGACGTCAGCCAAGTCAACAAATTTAATTGTGGGATCCAATGTGAAGGATGAAGAAAGGGGTGAGCGACTGCGGCGCGAAACAGAGACGCAGAGACAATAGTAGTTGAGACGCCAAACAGGAGAGACGTATTTGAGACGAATGATAAGATTATTATTATTATTATTTGTGACGTATATTTGTGACGTATATTTGCGACGTGTATTTGTGACGAAAGAAACCATTTATTTAATTACTTCAATAAACGCATTAAAACAATACAGTGTTTTGATTTGTTAAACCAAATCCTACATTTTATGGGGGCTCGACCGCGATTAACAGCTAACAATCGTTATTGACAGTGATTAAAATAAACTTTGCCGTAGTGGGTTAGAACAATAAATAATTTTAGTGTTAAAATTAATGTAGTGCGAAAAACATTATAAAATAATTAGTGACGAAAGGCGAACATTTCTATCAAGCGAAGATAACGTTCATGGTCAATCTGCAACCAGCAGCTGCACAGATAAGAAACTTAAATTTAATCGTATTTTATGCATGCAACAAAACTTTAAAATTGTTTCAAAGACAATAATATTTATTCATTTAAACTGCTTTAAATTTGTGAAAATAATTTTTAAAATTTTGAATTTAACTTTTAAAATGGAAAAATTAGGCGACGACGAAATAATTTCGAATAATATAGCAAATGTGCCATTCAAGACGATAAAAAATTTAAATTTACTAATTTTTGAAAATGAAGAAAATACGAGAGCGATGCGACGCAATATTAAAAAATTTAGCGGGTTCAACTTAGAGGAAGAATCGCCAGAGTTTAGTAGTAAAGTAGATAATGCATGTACGAAATTTGAAATTGCCGAATTAATTGAAATGTGCAATACATTAAACCTAGACGAATCCGGAAAAGAAGAAGACATAGCAGAAAGGCTGTGCATATTTTTGAACAAACTTGAATATAACGAAATAAACGATGGCGCGAAAGAAAATGAGAAAGACGATAGCACAAATGATAGTGAGGACAGCGAAGCGAGACCTGCAAGAACACAGAAAACGCAATTTTCATTATCGTTTCGAGATGTAGAAAATACTTTAAAACCTTTTAGCGGTGAAGACGACGATCCCATACAAAAATGGATTGAAGAATTTGAAGAATTCGCACAACTTGCGGACTGGACGAAATTACAAAAATTGATTTATGCGAAGAAATTATTGACAAAATCAGCTAAAACGTACATTCATTCCGAAAAAAATGTCATTAGCTGGGAAAGAATGAAAAGTTTGTTAAAAAGTGAATTTTTAGACAAAACAAGCAGCGCGGAAATACATAAAATGCTGATGAGCAGAAAAAAGAAAGTCGGTGAATCTATCCAACAATATGCTTTAATTATGCGAGAAATTGCAAGTAGAGCTAACCTTGACCCCAAGGATGTCATACAATATATTATTAGTGGTATCGATGACGAATTGGTAAACAAATACGTATTATATGGCGCCACGACATTCGAAGAATTCAAAAATAAAATTAAAATTTACGAGGTAATAAAGAAAGAAAATAGAAGCCATTTGCCGACGACAAAACAACGTGAACTCAAATTACCGAAAAGTTGTGAACCCAATGAACTTCCAAGTACCTCGCAACAAAATAAAATACACGACGACGTACACCGTGCGCTGTTATAATTGTGGCACCAGAGGTCATAAATCAGCTGACTGTTATTCGAAGGAAAAAGGAACCAGATGTTTTGCATGTAGAAAGTTTGGACACATATCGATCAATTGCCCGACTAAAGAGGTTAACACCATTCAGATGACGAAGCAAAATGTTTGCAATAAAGTCGGTTTAAAATTTAACAATATCGAAGTAGACGCGCTATTTGATACAGGAAGTGACGTAAATTTTGTGACTCAAAATTTAATACAGAGATGTCAACCAAAATTAGAGATCCAAGATGTAAAAACTACATTGAACGGATTGGGAAACAAAGTGACCCAAACTTTGGGACTTTTTTCTCAAGATGTTGTGGTAAACGACGAGGTATTCCAACTGACCTTCCATGTTATACCTAACCATGTTACGAAATTCGAAGCGGTGATTGGAAAGGAGTTATTGCTTCAAGCCCAGGTAACAATCAACCAAGATGGAATCGTTATTCACAAAGAAGAGTCGAATAACACTGTGATGACAATTTGCCTCAAACCAGAAAAGAAGAAATGCCGGACTTAAGTCACATATTAAAAGACGAAAATAAGAAAGTTGTTAGTGAGATGCTGAAAAACTACAAACCAGAAAAGACGAAAACGACGAATGTGATGATGAAAATAATTGTAAAAGATGACCAACCAATATATAATACACCCAGAAGATTGCCTTTTGCCGAAAGAGATATAGTCGACGAACAGATTGAACAATGGATACGAGATGGTATCGTAGAACCATGCGAATCCGAGTATGCAAGTCAAGTAGTTGTGGTAAAGAAGAAGAACGGTACACCGAGAATTTGTATTGATTACCGGAAGATTAATAAAGTGTGTATCAAAGATCGATTTCCGTTGCCACTTATTGAAGATCAACTAGACAAATTACAAAATGCCAAAGTTTTTAGCACGATAGATTTAAAAAATGGATTTTTCCATGTGCCTGTTCACCAGGAAAGCCGGAAATACACAGCATTTGTGACGCATAATGGCCAATACTGGTTCTTGAAAGCACCTTTTGGGAAAGTGTAATTCTCCACCAGTGTTCCAAAGATTTGTCTTCCATATATTTAGAACGCTGATGAACAAAGGAATCGTCATTCCATACGTAGACGACATCATTATTCCGTCAAAGGACGAAACTGAAGGTATTCAGTACCTGAAAGAAGTTTTTGCCGTTGCCAAAGAGTATGGATTGGAAGTCAATAAGAAGAAGTGCCAATTTTTAAAACGACGAGTAGAATTTTTAGGTCATGTTATCGAAGATGGAAAAGTTCAGCCATCGCCTTACAAGACAGCCGCAGTTAGAAATTTTCCGAAGCCTACCACTTGTAAACAAGTCCAAAGCTTCCTAGGACTAACAGGATATTTCAGAAAATATATGCCGTCCTATGCGTTGATAGCAAAACCACTGAGTGATCTTTTAAAAAAAGAAAATGATTTTAGGTTTGGAATAAAAGAAGAAGAAGCTTTCGAGCAATTGAAACTTTTGTTGAGCTGCGAACCAGTTTTACAAATTTATCGACAGGATTGCGAAACAGAATTACATACTGACGCAAGCATATCTGGGTACGGATCGGTACTCTTACAAAAATCGAATGACGATGGTAAACTCCACCCTGTTTACTACATGAGTAAGAAGACAACTCCAGCAGAAGAAAAATACAACAGCTATGAGTTGGAAGTACTCGCAATAATACGATCGCTAGAAAAATTTCGTGTTTATTTACTGGGGCACGAATTCAAGATAGTAACTGATTGTTCAGCATTCCAGAAAACAATGGACAAGAAGAATCTAACCACCAGAGTCGCCAGATGGGCAATGATGCTCGAAGAGTTTGACTACAAAATTGAACATAGATCAGGAGAGCGCATGAGGCATGTCGACGCTCTAAGCAGATATCCAGTGATGATTGTGGAAGTTGATAATATAAGTGTTCGTATTAAAGCCGCACAGAACAAAGACGATTTAATTGAGAGTGTAAAACCATTTTAAAACGGGACAATACGAAGACTATTTTTAAAAATGACATTTTATATAAATACAAAGACGGGCGCGAATTAATAGTAATTCCCAGTGCAATGCAAAACAATATAATATTAAGTGTACACGAAAATGGACATTTCGGTGTTAAAAGACAGAAGAAGTGATTAAGCGCGATTATTACATTCCAAAATTAAAACCTAAGATTGAAAAATGTATTTTAAATTGCATTAAATGTATTTTAATTAACAGGAAAAGAGGAAAACAAGAAGGGTTCCTGCATCCCGTGTCGAAAGGTGACGTTCCTCTGCATACCTACCACGTCGATCATTTGGGGCCGTTGGAAACAACAAATAAGAACTATAAGCACATTTTAGTCGTTGTAGACGCTTTTACAAAATTCGTATGGTTGTATCCAACCAAGTCCACCACCACGAAAGAAGTGATTGAGAAGCTAGAAAATCAAAAAAGGATATTTGGAAATCCAAACTGTATTATTTCCGACCGAGGTACGGCATTCACGGCCGAAGATTTTGAAAATTATTGCAAAGACGAAGGCATCATGCACCACAAAATAACAACCGGGTTACCAAGAGCGAATGGGCAAGTCGAGCGAATTAATTCCATCATAATTCCAGTCCTTTCCAAGTTATCAATCGAAGAACCTACGAAATGGTACAAGCATGTGGGCCAACTGCAACAATTAATAAATTCGACATATCAAAGAAGTGTCAAAACCACACCTTTCGAATTGATGATAGGCGTCAAGATGAAAACTAAAGAGGTCCTAAGAATAAAAGAATTACTAGAAGAAGAACTCAAAGAACAATTTGAAAAAGAGCGAGACGATCTGCGAAAGGAAGCGAAAGCGCAAATAAGTAAGATTCAACAAGAAAATAAGCATAATTACAATTTAAGAAGACGACGACCTAAGACTTACCAAACAGGTGATCTTGTTGCAATCAAAAGAACCCAATTTGGTCCGGGTTTAAAACTGAAGAGGAAATATTTTGGACCTTATGTAGTTACCAAAGCTAAGACGAACGATACCTACGACGTCGAAAAAGAAGGCAACCACGAAGGACCGAAAAAGACGACAACTTGTGCCGAGCATATGAAGCCATGGGTTGAAGTTCCACTGGACAATGAATCCGAGACGGATCCAATTCAGGAAGGCCGAGTTGTGGGATCCAATGTGAAGGATGAAGAAAGGGGGGTGAGCGACTGCGGCGCGAAACGAGAGACGCAGAGACAATAGTAGTTGAGACGCCAAGCAGGAGAGACGTATTTGAGACGAATGATAAGATTATTATTTGTGACGTATATTTATGACGTATATTTGCGACGTGTATTTGTGACGAAAGAAACCATTTATTTAATTACTTCAATAAACGCATTAAAACAATACAGTGTTTTGATTTGTTAAACCAAATCCTACATAATTATATTTAATTCTATATTCTACTATTTAATTTGATTTATTTCTTAAATGCTCATTTAATTCAGAGAAAATGCGCTATGTGAACAAACTAAATATAACATAATATTATGAACTTTGATGAAGTAAGATACATATTTATGGCCGTATTCATAGACAAGTATTTAGTACTTACTAATGCTTAAGCACCGAATTTAAATTTCATAGTCGCATACTTGAGGTTTAAAAAACGAAAAAACTTGGCAAAATAGAAGTTTAAGTCAAGTGTTGGTCAAAGGTAACACTTTTTTTAAGTATTTTTGCTCCTTAAGTACTGAATTTGCTTTAATGAAATACAAATCCTGCGCTTAAGCATTAGTAAGTACTAATACTTGTTTGTCTATGAGCGTAAATTGTTCACAATGCTAATATTACAATAAATACAAATTGATGAAAATATTATATTCAATTTAAAAAGCTTACTTTAATTGGAGAATTATCCGTAGAATAACCTTTTATTAAAAAAATAATTTCTTGTAAAAATTAACATTTTACATAAATCGGTAAGTAAAATTAATTTTTACTGCATAACAACTCTTAAAACAAAGTGTTTATATAGGTCATAAATTAATATTAATAATCTACTTGAAACAATTTTCCTTTTTATTACCTAGATTCAGTTTAATGTGATTATAACATAGATAGCTATAGATGCACGCAATCGTTTTATGTAAGTGAAACGATACAGTATATATTCTATAAACAAAGAAAATTAATCTTATAATTATATAATATCGTTTTGGTCGGTATTAACCACAAATTATTATTAATATTAGGTATGTTCATACTCCAGAGTTCAATACCGTATATTCAGTTTATTATTACTCAAATGGGACCTAACAATATTGCAGCATCTCGCCGCAATATGTCGATATAAAATATAATAATTACATTATATTATTATATTACATTTTGAATTATTAACATTGTATTCTGTAAAATTTTATTTCGATGTACTATGACGATTAGTTCATTTAACAATAATTTAATATTTATATATTCAAAAATATAATTTACCTAATAGTATAAAAAAATATTAAAATTTCAGATTTAAATACACATATTAGTTGTAGAAGTAAATTCCTCTTTGTCGAAATGTCGTTTAAGTTAAAAAAAAATGAAAAAAAATATGAGATTTTAAACTGAACAATAATAAACTTTTTTTTAAAAAGTTTCATTTAAAAATCAAAAAGCGAAAATAAAAATTAAATAATACTTCTTAACAAGAACCTATTTGTTTATGTTATTAAATTTTAATTAAAAATTTATTTAACGGATAGTAATTTTACACTTTATTTAAATTTAATTAAGAATAAGAAACGAGCTTCTTCGAGTTTGGATTGTACAATTAAATTAAAACAATAAAATAATAGTAGGTACTAATTTATAATATTTAATTAAATTTAACGTAACCTTAAGAATATTAGAAATTAAGTTACAATAAAAATAAAAAATACGTGAGATATAAATTAAAGTAGAATATAGAAATTTAAAAAACTGTAAATAACGCAAGAAAGAGTTTTCAGTAGAACATTTCCAAAGCATAAAGGATAATAATTATTATGATGTGTATACTACGAGCATATCATATTCTACTATACTTATGTGTGTATAGTAATTTCAAAGAAGAATGCTTCTGTGGTGGAAGATTAATAAAGCTTTTCTTTTTTATCAACAGGTTAAAATATTATTATTTTATAATTTAGTTATATATTTTTAATTTCTTTTAATCTTATTTTGTTCCGACTTCATATAGCAATAAAAGATAAGTTAATTTTACATAATGGGTCCAAGGTATTAACGAATAAAATTTATGAAAATCGTTTATATTTTTGAAACAAAACTATTGCTAGTATTTTGATGTTATATCGTATTACGAAGTAGTACTACATTAATTTTGCTTTATTGCAACGAGTATCAGCAAGTTAAAAAAATTCAAAATGACCAGCTTGTATGATACTCAAGAACATTTAAGTGTCATTAAAATCGTTTGAAGTAAAAGGACTTGCAGAGTATCGAAACTCTTTGAACAAGAAAAATATTTAATATGAAATTGAAAATCGTATTATTAAAGTTTGTCTTACCTTGAAATGCTCGCAACGGTGTCACTAAAAGCACAAAAATGCTGTAGGTTAATGCCACTTTTTCTAACCCCATTGTTTATTTTATCTATACTTTTCGAAACACATTTCTAAATATAAGCAGTTAATTCAGTTATTTCAAATAATCAAAATTCTTTTGGTGGAGGAGCTTTTTAAAACACTAGTAGTTTCGGGTAAGTAACAATATTATTATAAGAATATTGTGCTTCTGATTCACCGTTCGGTTTGTATTCTTTGACACTCTTTGTCGGTAGCCGAAGTGGCTGATATAAATCACTGTAACAAGTGGTTTGTGATTTATTTTCAAACTGGAAAACTGGAACACAATTATAAGTTTTTGTGCACGATTGAATTTACACGCGACACTTTAGGGAAATGAACTTCTACCTGTTAAGTGTTTTATTGACTTTGGTTCGAATGAATTATTCAGATAAGTTTAAATTAATGAACTTTTGAGTATTCACAGTTTTCAAAAAAGTTAACTAAAGTTAATACTACTGGTTTACCACCAATGTATTTACCATTTCATATAAAATTCAATGTTACGATTTTTTAAATATATTTTATTCGCGAATTCAAGAAAGTCTAGCTCGACTTTGTATTTTGCGCACCACCGTTATCCTTTTACTGATATCCTGCAGCAAGTTCGTCCGTATTTTAACACGAGCTTTAGAAATCGAAGCATGCGCCTTTAAAATGCACCATTTTTGATATTATTTTACTTATTTTATTGTAATAATAATTAACTTATTTTCCAATGCTGTAATAATTTAACTGTGTACTAAAAATATAGCATTGCATGAAAATATATAGATTAATGTGGGATGTACATTTGAAAATTATATTTTGATTTGAAATTCTAAATTGGGTTCGAAACTAATTTAGCATGCTTACTAAATACCACTGAACAAAATAATTATTCATAAAAGAAATATAATTATTTTCATACAATTGAATTGGATATATTTATATTTATTGCTGATTACTCACATTAATTGAATTAGTTACTAAATATTAAATCACAAAATTATGTAAATATTTGTAATTTTTTTCAAATTAGTTAAAGTAAATTATGAACTGTAATTATTTTAATGCAAATATTCTATAATTCATATATAGGATAATTTGCAATGCGAGATCATTATTTTAGTTCTCAAATTCCTAATATCTAAATTAGCAACTGGCACTGTCTTCATTTTCCAGTTACCACTCTCCCCCGTCCAAAGAACTTTCCTCCAGATTTCTTGCAACGTTGTTTCACCGACTCTTTGTCTTCAGTTTATTCTTGGTCAACCCTTTCTATAGTTTTCCATCGAATTTTGATTTGTTGATTTCAATTTAATCCTTTCCTATTTGAAATTATATGTCTCAGAATTTGTTGTATTTTAGTATCTTTCCTCAATTCACGAATAATTGAATCGGTCATTTTGAAAACTGTGTAAGTCCTAATTTATTCAAACTACCTCAATTTTATCTCATTTAGATCTTTGTGGGAAGTTTCACTTTTTTGTAAAAGCTACATTACTTATATTATACCAAACTATCAAACACGATCACCTGATAACCTATTTTTATTGTAAAATTAAATTGTAAAAACCTGGTGCGGTACTTGATATAAACATTGGATTGCAAAAGTTGCTTGCGTTTGTTGGTATTATTTTCCTTTTAAAAAAATTCTACGATAGTAAGAAATCTGATTATAATCAATTTATTGTGCATTGAATCCTATTTCCTGCAAAAACAACTGAAGTAAAAATAAAACCTTTCTTAATTTATATAATTCTGTTCAATTTGTGAAAGATATTAATTTTTTAGTAACTAATAAAATACAAGTCTAAAACGCCAATTAGCAAAAATAACTTTTAAAAATATCAATTTGTTCAAGCAAACTTTTTTAATTGAACTACATGTATAGTTGTTAATCAGAAGCTTTCTACAACTACTATTTTCTTGTGAAATATTTAAAAAACTCTTAATTTAAAACCTGAATAATCAATGCAAATGTTGCTTGATTTTGTAACTTATATAATGTAATATTTAGGGTGAGTGCGGCTTAGGCCATAATAATATATTAATTGCTAATGGGCTCAGGTTGTCCCAATGAGATTGACAAGTCTTTCAGGCAAAATAATAACTTTATTTAGGCCGTTTGCCCTTAGGAATGAAAAACCGTACCAAGGTGTAATCTGCTGAGTGAACAGTGCGGTTGCTGTGGTTAGGAGCTTATATTAAACTGCGACTCCTCAATGTATGTGATAATATTTCACACGCACATTACTGACATAGAAGAGCAAGGGTCATGACGTTTGTCATCAAAGGATGTAAATAAGAACAAACAGATAATAATTAGGTTTAATGTAAAATAAATGTGATTTAAATGTCTCTTTTCCTGTTTCATGATGATATACTGTAACTTACTCTAACAACTTATAACTATGATATCATAGTTACACTAATTGAATTCGTGATAATTAACTAATATTTAATTCTAATAATAACAAAATTTCAACTGTGCGCAATCTTGGTAAACCTACCTGAAATTTTAATTTGGCCATAACTCTGAAACGATCCAAGTTAATATTATATTTGATTAGTGATGTTAATTTTATAATTGATTGGTTTATCTTAAAGGCAGTTTACATTATGTGAGTTACTTATTAGAAATCTTAAGAAAAGAAGACAGTCATTGGCCTGGGTGTTAGCGCGATAAACTGCTAATGTAAGGCCCCCCGGTTCAAATCCGGGTAGAGCTCACTTTGGAATGCCGTCTCGGTGCTTTGAAAGGCACGTAAAGACGGTGGTTTTCCTAGGTCAATAAATTGCTAGAATTAACAATAAAAAATAGAGTAACAGGCACAACAACAACCTAGCAAGCTACTTCAGATGCAAAACAAGTAATACTCACAGTACCAGCAGTGGCTTCGGATATCGCTGATGCTGATGTTATAATAAAACAGGACTTGTCTTAATTAAAGATAAAGAAGAAGAAGAAAAAACAATATATAACAATAAATTTACCGGGAAATTGTATACAAAATTATCAAAATAGATCTTATTCTAAAAATAAGATTTTCTTACGAGTCGTTTTACGAGTTTGCTTTCGAATCGTCTTGTATGAAAAATTGTACAACGTGAATTTTAAAATATTTGCGTATGACAACTCATACGGATCCTAGTAAGAAAAATTGCATAATGTAAACTGTACTTGTGATTTTCCATCGAAACTTTTTTGGACTATTTTTATATACCACTGTATTCTTGCTATTATCTAGTTTATGTTAAAGCATTTAAGAATCTTTATAATTTTTATATATGCTTGAAGATTCTCGGTGTCTTTGAAACATGTAAAACTTGTTAAATATTTCATTTAGAATGAAGAACAACCGTAAACAAAAAACAATTAAAATGAATAGAAAGTGCATCTCTTACTAGCGTCGCGTCGTTTTTAAGTTCCAATGCATATAATAATAAATTATTGTAGTCAAAATAATAACAATATAGAGTAATATTTTTAAGAGTTGTATTTTTTCATTATGATTAAAAATTATATGCAAATATAATATTAATTATTTGTATTGCGATTATATTCAATTTAGATAGTATTGACAAATTAGCGATTTGCATTATATTAAAACATTTTCAAACTACACAATTATAGTGCAAATAAGGTGAATAAAATAATGTAGTAGTGATATAGCAACTAAATAAATTTAAAATTATTTTCATTATTGACATAATTGAAAACTATACATACATATAATACTCCCGATGCAATAGGGATACTAATATAACTCAAAATTACATTTTTTATTTATATTTTAAGTTTTATATACCAAAATATTCTAAAATACAAGATCTATTCAATGCATTAAGAACATAATTTAAAAATTAGTTTAATTTACACAATTAAACTATTAAAATAATTAAGTTTAGTTTTATAGTGCTGCAATTTTTATACCTACATCTCCGTTTTTGAAAACTTTGTTGTTTTGATTTATGTTGGTATTACGTTGGGTGTGCGATATTATGTATAATCTATAAAAAAATTCATATGTTATATCCATCAACAATGTTTTAGAAACTTTCCTACAATGATTGATCCCCGAATACTTGGCAGTGTTTTAGAGGAATTGGAACCTATTTTTCGATAAATTTGCACAATTTTTTATTTTTGGATTCGCTTTAAAGACAGCTTCTTTTATGCCAATCTATAAGATTTTTATAAAATAAGAACCGGTGATTGTGCAGGTCACTTAATAATTTCAATTTTATTTTAACTTCTGAGGTAGGAACATTTCTCAAACTAAAAAAAGGCACAATGATACACCGGACATTATTTTATGAAGATTTCAGCCACATTACCCCCCAATACAGGTGTAGTGTGTTCTAGTTATAAGTAGGTAGTAAATAAATAATAAACATAGGAAGCATAATAAGCATAGTAAGCATAGTAAGCAAATAATAAGCTTCCTCATAGGTAAGCTTATTCCGCATAACTAAGTAGGTTAGTAATAATTGTCTAGGTTAAGATTTAGTATAAATATATCGAACAGTAATTAGTAGGATAACAATAATCACATGTCGGTGCTCCTGCGAGAGTAACGTTGTTACTCTTGCAGGAGAACAATTCAATATTACGTAAAGTAAAAATAAAGGTTAGTTCAAAATCAAGTAGTGTTTTATCAAATGATGATTTCAATGAAAGTACTATATGGCAACAAGTAAACAATGAAAGTACTATATGGCGACCGTGACAGCTTGCAACTTCGTGGAAGAAATTCTACAAAATTGTGTCCAAAACAAGTTGAACAAAGATAAATGGTTTGTGCAATCAAGTAACTATTCAAAAATTTAACTGGTAAGATGGGTACAATCAAATCCAAAGAAGCAGAAGTCACCGACACCGGAGACACCGCGCAGACATTCTCAGGAAACAGACATTGGAAATAAGGTAGATACAGAAATGATCGCAATGATTCAGGAAGCTCCAGACGCTGTAGATACAATAAGGTTACCAGTTATAATTAAGCCCAACTACCTTAGGGTAACGATGGGAAAACGTGGTAAACCCAGTTTTCACAGTGAATGGCAGATTACTAATGACAATTTTTCTTTAGAGAAAATATTGTCTAGGCTAGATCTAGAGGCCGGTAAGCTGTTGTTCAATAAAGTGAAACTGAATATGAATGATCCTATATTTACGAGGTGCACCATTAACAAAATTAAAGAAATAGGATCAAGAGCGCTTAAAAAATTAAAAATAGTGTGGGTTAGGGATCCCAAAATCATTAAAACAGACAGCGAAAAACTGAAGGAAGATGTTAGAGATGTATTATGATCATCCTCTTACAGGGAACATTGCGATCACATGAAAAAAAAGGAGATTATTATTATAAAAAAAGTTAAAATAGAATTTGATAAAAGGACCAGTACTTTAAATGTGAAGTCGGGAGATTTAGTGTTAGTTAGTAATGAAGCTAGAACGAAATTTGAACCGTGGTATAAAGGACCATTTCCGGTAATTAATTGTGATAGTGTAAACTGTACAATAAAGAATCAAAAAGAACAATCAGTGACTGTGCATAAAACTAGGGTGAAACTATTTAAAAAGTGAAAAAGACAATCAGAGTTATGTGTTAATAAATAGTTAGGTAATAAGCATGTAAAATAGGATAAAACATTTATATCACTAGTTTAACTTATTATTATTATAGATGGTTGTATTTTAAAATTCCCAATTTGTCGGGAATGTCTTTCACAAGTGGTCATAGTGAAAGCCATTCTTTCAAAAAGGAGATGTAGTGTGTTTAGATATAAGTAGGTAGTAAATAAATAATAAACATAGGAAGCATAATAAGCAAATATCACTCATAAAGTAAGCTTATTCCGCATAACTAAGTAGGTTAGTAATAATTGTCTAGGTTAAGATTTAGTATAAATATATCGAACAGTAATTAGTAGGAGAACAATAATCACATGTCGGTGCTCCTGCGAGAGTAACGTCGTTGCTCTTGCAGGAGAACAATTCAATATTACGTAAAGTAAAAATAAAGTGTTAGTTCAAAAGTTCAAGTAGTGTTTTACTAAATGATGATTTCAATAAAAGTACTATATGACAACAAGTAAACAATGGAAGTACTATACAGGAATTTATATACTTGGGCTTAAACAACACGAAGACTGGAAATCCTCCGCTGTAGCTGAGATATACGTTGCAGACTCGTTAGTTTATAAAGAAGTAATAGCCAATAAGATTCTATGTAGCAATAAAATCGTTCAAGAACTCGCTGCTTGTCCATCTTCAATTCAAAGGAATAATAGTGCACATAAAATCTTGCAAGCATCCGCTGCAGGTCCATCAAAGTTACAACGCGATATTTGATTAATGCTAAACGGATAAAAAATAAATTTTGATTTATTTATAACTTAACAAAACCCAACTTAATTAAATTTTAACTAGACAATAACTTAGTCTAAATTAAATAAAAACCAAAAAGAAAATGTTAAAAACAAAAGGCTTCCCCAATTTCCCTTAAAGGTTTACTTGATGCCCAACCTTAATTTTTAGTTTGGGAAAATGAGGATAACCCCTTTGGGATTAAATTAAATAAAACACAAATCACCCAAAACCCCTTTTACAAAACTACTAGGTCTAATGGTCCCTTCACTTGATCACGGAAACTTATTTTAACCCTTGAAATGAAAATTTCCTAAATTATTCAAGTAAAGGGTAACTCGGGTTTAAGAAGTAAATACCCAAGATCACCAAAGCCACCGACGATAAACTACGAAGGGCTGAAAAACAAGATCCCTTTATTTATCCGAAGAAACTTATTATTCCCGACAGCCGGGGCCAAAGGCTAATATTGATAAATTTATTTCAAAGAAAAGATAACTCGTTCAAAAGTTTAAACCAAAATGAACAAAGGGTTCAGGAAAAAGACAAGACTCACGAAGGTAAACCCGAACCCAAAAACAAGACAGGCCTATTGTTTCCAAAAACAATACTTATTCTTTGGGCAACAGGGGGTGGTGCTGTAAATTTTTTTGAAAAATTGGTTTCCCCAAAGGGAAAAGATGCTCGTTTCAGAGTTTAAAGTTCCCACTAAATTGGGGGAATTTTTAATGGTTTTGGAAAAAAAACTCATAATTAAAAATGATTAGGTTTAAATTCCCAGGGAAACCCAATAACCCAGACCAGACAGGCCTATTGTTGCTGAGCGCCGTATTAACTTGAACAATACATTATTCTTTGGGCAACAGGGCAGTACTAAGTAAATTTATATTTGAATTGCACGTTTCAATAACGTGCAACGAGTTTCGTTACAGAGTATTGCTTCTATTTTTTACGTCAATAATATGTGGAGTTGTATTTTTAATATTTCAGTAGATGAAGTTTAAAATTAACTCATTATTTTATTTAAATTTTAATAGTAGGTACAGGGTGCAGTTAAGATTCTTGGATCGCGATTTTTACCATTTTTGAAGAGGTTTATGAAAGATGAGGGTCTAATTAGCGTATAAAAAAAATAAAATTTGCGGTCGGTTCACACATTTTTGAAAAAAAAAACGGCTTTAAAAAATAGTTAGGAATGCAATTTTGTTATTGGCTCTTTTGATCTGTAACCCTGCCCCTCAAATTTAAAATAGGTTGTGGCGACAGTAAAGATAACAGAATCTGGTTTTTTTTACAACGAATTATGAAGGATAACAGTATTATTAACTAATAAAAAAATTAAATTTGTGCTCGGACAAAATATTTCGGAAAAAAATCACTTTTTGTGTGAATACGACTCTTGATGTAGTTGAGGGTCGCGCAGAGTGCGAAAACTGGGATTTGACAAGCGCTTTACTTATTAAAAACATCCCCCCAGTACCTCCAACTCGAAAAGTGTGGATGTTGATGCGACGGATCGCAGGGAGCGACTGGTATCTCCTCACCACTAGTCACTGTTAACCCAGACACAGCACACGTCCCGTCTACACAATGCATAAATTATTACGCAATATTGCGCAATAATACACTTACATGTATTTCTTATAAGAAAATTGCAATTTTCAAAATTAAATTGTGGCCTTATTACAAGTCTGACAAGATTGATCCTCACCTTAAAGAGCTTGTATTTTTGTGTTTTTTTGTTTGGTAAAGCTATTTCAATAGGAAAAAGTGTATTTTTGAACCCGGGAATCTTGACTCTGCCCGTAGGTACAATTTATGGAAGAATATAATATTTCCTAAACGTAGTACATAATATAATACTACTTTGTCCATTTAGAGCCAATTAAATAACAGAACCTAATTCTCGGATCACGTTGATCCATGGATCAAGTTCAGTGGTTTGTTAAAAATTTAAAACCAACAAATTACAACTTTTACGACCTCTAAAACGTCTGCTCTCCGTTTGGTAGTATCCTACAAAAACAAATACTCTGTATTTATCTTCCCAACTTTTAACAGTTTTAAAGCTTTTCAATAATATTCTGTTGATGTAACACTCGGTTCAATGATACGACAAGCTAGCCAATGCAAAATGCTAGACCATGTTCACAACTTCCTAAAAAGAGTTAGCAATAGCTAATATTGGTAATACATACATAACTGCACATAATAGTTATGCATAATATTAAGCTGCAGGGATGTGAGGAACTTATTCACATTTAAGGAAGGTTAATATAAACTAAGGCGGACGCCTAGGTTTAAATTATTTTCGAGAATGCTACTAGTCCTTACATGCTGTGTAGTGTCGTCTGCCGTGTAAACGGTCAATGGCCTGCTTGTTGGCGCAATCAATTGCTAACGTAAGGTACCCCTTACAAAAGGGCCCTAAGCCCTAAGCCCTAGCACCCTTAAAGACAGCGGGTCCTCCTATGTTAATTAATTGCCATCATTAACAATATACAATAGGATAAAGGCACATCTGAAGCCATTCTAGCAAGCTACTTCAGATGCAAAGCAAATAATGTGCTTACAGTACTAGCAGTGGCTTCGAACTTTGCCGAGGTTACTGTTGGATATTACAGAACCTGGTCCTAAGTTAAGAGGCAGAAAAAAATTTAAAAATACAGATACTCGTCCATTGTAACTTCGAGGTGTTAATAGAAGCATTTGTTCTTGGTGCATTGTTATGGCATTTGTACGTGGTTTTAACAATTACTTCAAGTTTAAGAATGTAAATTCTCTCGTGATGTAATCAACCAAACAAAACACGCAAAGCAAAAAGTCTTACCGAATATGTGAATATAAACATATTAACTGCTTTAATAACAAATATGAACTTAAAATTACTTAAGAGATATGAATATAGAACTAGAAACATAGTGATATTTACGCCAGAAATATAAGTATTTTTCACGGTGTTAGTAAATACTGGTCACACCACTTAGTGTAGTGCTTTGTAAAAACAAGCCCATATTACTCCACTTTGGTACGTTTCGCCGGGAAACGATTTGCCGGCGAGTGCGATTTGCCAGCAGGTATCAATTTAATGAATTAATACAGTTTAATTATAGAACCGCAGGTAAAATATTATTTTAAATGTCATCAAGTAAACACTTTTATAATGCGTAAAGTAATTATAATGTTCAAGTGTTTATTTAAGTATTCTTTCTACTTTTCTACCTGTAGTCAAGTATTAAGCTTAATGTATTATAATTTGAATATACAAACTTTATGTCTGATTTATAGCCAATTAATTTTAATTAATGTGTGAAAAATTGTATCCATCACTGCAAACTAGTATATCACGCTATTTTACTTTAGAAAGCATGCAATTGGTCTAACTAACGTATTTTTGTAGCTACGTACTATAATTTAATTTAAATGAATGTAAACCATACTTTAAAGAAATTTTGCTAAATCTGATAGCATGTATTTTAAATTTAAAAATTAAATTTGGATTAAATGAATAAAAATGATTACATTTTTGTTAAATGTCGAAATATTTTTAAAACGACAGTTTTTTTGGCAAACTCCCGGCGAGTCGTGCCCTAATAAATGTGATGTTTTCCATAACATTTTATACTAGATTTTCCTGGACTTTCTCATAGTGTTAATTTTTTTATAGTTTTATTGAAAATTGTTAGTGGGGTACTACATTCCAAATTCGTCTAAGGCACAAATGCGTTGTTACTTGATTCTGCTGTCTGTTGAACTTTTCTCGTTAATGTTTTCTACCCAAGTAAAGTTCCATTAACCATATTCACTATAATTGTTTGAAACGAGTCGCAGCACTTTGATTAACCCGAAATATTGTTTATCTACCTGCAGTACTAAATGGTCTTGGCAAACTCAACTTACTTATCAAAATTTAAACTAAATATTTACATAACTTAAATCTAAACTTGATTGATTTCCAACAATAAAAATCATGTATGATGTAGAAGTCCATTCCCTGCTTTGCGGAAACAAACCAATAATGCAATTTTGGCCGTCTATTTATAAACTGATTTGTATTTGTTGAATGTGTCGTAATGGAATTGACCTGATAATAATTCCAGGTAAGTTACGTTACCTTTTAATTTTAAATAATTAAACATTAAATGTTTGAGGCTTTTCCGGTACTTGCTGAAGGCTTACTTAATACGAAAAATGTCATGAAGTGACTAAAATCTGGAATTCAAGTAATCACGACAATAGAATATAACCTGGGACGTTATAATTTTATATTACCACAATTTAAAAATAATTTAATTGCAAAATTTAGTTGCAAAAAATTTGCAGTAAAGCCAATATTTTGACATCTTATTTGCCACTTTCATTTAGTACGTAATTGTTCGAATTTAACAAATTTGATTAAATGAAACTGGAATTACGAATTAATATTTTTATTTTCAGATTTTACTTTTATAAATTACTACTTACCTAACTTGAAGAGAAAGTTGAAAAACTTATGCCTACATCAAAAGTTTTCGATTCTCTTTGTCATTATGTTCGAATTCATCCCAACACGCATAATAATTATTATAATATTCCAACATGGGATTTGACGTCATCTCTTTTAATCAATAAGAAAAAATTAATACGTACGCATTTATTACTACCATTTTTTTTAAACACAATAACAATGGTGAAATGAAATTACTGATATTATTGATATACCAATAAATTAGCCTATTTATGGCATAAGTCGTAAGATTAAAGTTTTTAACACCATAATTTCATAGAAAATACTATGATATAATATTAAATTTGGCAGGTTGACTTTTTCAGATCTATAATATTATCAATAAATCAAAAATAATAGTTGTTAGTAGTTAATCGCGATTCTATAATTAAATGAAATAATTCAATTAGATTATACAAGAGCAAATAAATAACATATATCTGATTGTTTTTGTAGGTGAGGTAAATTCAATGATTGTACGCGGCGTTAGTGATAAATCATGTGTAGAATAGAAAGATAATGCGATTCTACGTTCAAATTTCATGCCCTAGTCGCAGATAGAGATGTGGTTGTGATATAAGATAAGTTAAGCACGCAATCAAGTAGTTAATTGTTGAATAATTGGTCAGTATCTAAATGAAAAAATATGAAGATTTAGATGTTGACGTAAATTAACTAATCTGCTAATTTCTTCTATAATATTTCAAATAGTTAAATAAATGTTATAACATAGTTATTAGCAAACATCTCAGTGGAGTGGTTATTTAAACGCTTTAAATATAAAAAAGTAAATTTAATGCCAGGTTAATATTTATAATATTATAATAATTTTTATAATATTTTTAATATTAAAATCGATTAGGTAAATTGTTTTACTATGTATGTATGTTATAGTTACAAGATCAATATAAGCATAAAATATTTAGGTAATGTGCGTTTGCTAAAGCCATAAATTGAATTAATTGTTAAGTTTTTAGATTGACTGGTATGAAGCACAAATTAATTGCTTATTAATATAAATTATTAATTACGGGCTTGATTCATTTAATTGTTAGGTAATTAATTAGGTATTAATAATTGATCCCATCTCTAATGACGTGTTTGAAGAAGTTCTCATTTATTTCCCTTCAGTGAAATACAACTGTGCGAGGTATACATCATAGGCGTGACTTGTAGAACCAAATTAGCAAGTTAATTGTGATTGTAAGTGACATCTTGAAATTTGTATTCTACGTTCAAGATATCTAATATAAATTTGTAGCGTCTGCACTTGTATCAAGTTTAGTATGTTTTGTTATAATTTCATTATAATAATACTCGAAAAAGTTTAAAAACTAGCTATTGTCTACACATTTAATTGGCGATATGTAATATATACTAAAACAAGAGTTTTCATTACTTGTTATAACTACACCTATTTATATTAAAGAAGGTAATTCATATCAGGTTATATATTATGATATATGAGAATTTTCTACAATTTAACGTTACTTTGTAAAGATCTTAAGATGGATTAACGAAAAATGCAAGCAATTGCAGAAGATATGTGAAGTTTCATGAGTGACACAGGTGCAAGAAATCTCTTACTACAACTAAACCACTCAACTAACTCTATGGGCAACGGTGCCCTTGGAAAACTCACAAACCCTAATATACCAAATAATACTCTCAAAATTAAACGTTAAAAGTTTCAATGCTTGTCATAAAATTAATTTTGAGGTAGGTAACCCCATTTTTCATAATCAAATTAAAACAAGTATCATCATTATTAATAATAAATTTACAGACAGTAATTAAATCAACAAAAAATTGAGATAACCAGCAATAAATTGAAGTTACTAATATCATAAACCCAAAGTTAAGTAGGAAAAAGAGCAGAAATTGTTTTAGTTGTTAGAAAAAATAATTTGCAATGCTGTGATTTCTTGATTTGCATTTAGAAATGCCAGTATGTAATTATAAAAAGGGATTTTTTATGTGGAGATGTCATTGATTTGTAAGATAAAAGTACAGTGTACGTAGGTACTTATTGCATGTATAAAAATGAAAAAAAGTAATATAAACTTTAAGTTGGAAAACTGTAATGGAAATTGTAAAACTGTTATGTCGGTGCTAAACCATATTTATATTATTGAAACATGATTGTGATTTGGGTAGACCGTCAACTTTGTATTATTATTTTTAAGCGTCAAACTTATAGACTCTTGTAGTTAAATCTTGGGTTGGAATTTTATTACAATAAACTTATCATTCTTTTAGTTAACATTTTCACTTTTCTACTTTATTAATAAACTTTTTCAATTTACGGTTGTTGCAAGAAGGTTTTGGAATTTGTCGAGTTTTTAAATTTTATGCGAAAACGCCAACAATTTCTTATCGAAAAGTTAACCTACCATATATTCAGCAACATATGAAACTTTTGTTAGAAACGTGCGACAACGATAAAACTGCGGCGAAACAAAGGCAAGACGAGCTTAGAATTGAAAGTATCTGACAATCACAGACTGCAGAAGCAACTATTGAACTTGTCACATTCGTTAGAATTTGACTGTCAGGATCAAGCAAATATTTAAAATTTTTAAAATACCCAAATGATAGTATATGCTTTGCATAAATGTATTATTGTTGTATAAAAATTTTATATGCATACGTAGAGCCTTTGTTTAAACATAAAAACTGTGTTAAAAGTATTATAAGATAAGCGTGTTGATACTCTGGTTTAATATTTTCATTAAAATTTTATCTTTTTTTAACTGAGCCAGTATCATAATTTGAAAGCTTTCATTAAATAAATAAAACTCAATAAACAATAGCGTTTATTGTATTTTAAAATACATCCCAGGTATTTACAATTAATTGCATCCCCGAAAACATTATATTAGTTCAGATTTTATTCCCAGGAGTAATTAGTAAAACGATTCTTTAAACACTAATCTCGTAAAAAAATAAACTGAAATGTAAACCTTAAAAACACATTTTTTAAAATTACATTTATACGTCATAACCATTTTGTAGCACATTAAGTATATTGAAAAATTTTATGGAAAACCTAGAGGCAACAACGTTAAGTTAGTATTCGTTGCCAGAATGAAATCTCTTAAATAATCTACATCAGCAGTATTAATGTCCCATCCACTAAGCTGCCCCAGTGATCTTAAGTTGGGACAATGTCCCATTAATAATTGGACGGTCGTAGCAGTTAAGCACCTAGCACAAGAAAACCACAATTCCTCTAAGTACGCAAAATCACATTCGGCGCACAATCTAAATATGTCCCCATCAGTCAATCTTATAACATCACCCACCACTACCTTTTTGAGAAAGGGACTATTTGTTAGTAAACATTTTAAAATGCAATCAGTCACATTACAATATAATATGTCGAGAGATTGTAAACTCATAAAATAATGGTCAGATTGTTGGTATAACAAATTAATTTTAAAACAATCCAGGTTTATCAAATTCGGACAATATAAACAAATTTTGCTAAGATTGATGTGATCATCTCTGCAACTATTTAACTTAAGCGTGTGCAATCGATATCCCGATTGTTGAATATAATACAAAAATTCGTCACAATTAAACTTAGATAACTTTAAACTTTTCAAATTTCCTAAATTGCTTAGCATATTCAATACGTTTTCTTGAGGGGTATCAAAATAAAGAGATTCCAAGCTAGGGCACAATTTCGCGATAGCATTATACATTTCTATCGTTGTTCTTGTATCGTGTATATAAATTAGTTTTGTTTTAAAAGTAGGATCTTCCTGATAAATATTTAAAATTGCACTGCCAACAAAAGAATAAGTTTGTATTACTGTTAAGTTGGGAAAGTTTTTTATTATTTGTGCTAAAACTTTGCAAGAATCCGATTCGGGGTGACAGAAAACTTTTTTTCCATAACTTCCTATATCTAAAACTTTAATTGACACACTTTTAATATTAGTTAGTATATCAGAACTAAATCGACATTCGCCTGAGATATCGAGAACCGTGAGCTGATTGCATTGTAATGCCGATAATAAAGTCATATCATCTGCTATATGAGGCATAACTAAAGTTTTTAATTTTTTTAATTTTAACAACATATCACTTAATAATTCTGGCTGTTCGTGTATCCATACGCCTTTCAAATTTAAATGTTCTAGTCCAGTGCCGTTGTTGCTAATCACTTTTAATATATTTATGTAGTACGAATGAGGAAAAATTCCAGTCTCTAAAATTTTTACATTATCTTTAAGCAGCAAATGCAAGCAGCTGAATCTAGTTGATGCGTCCAAATACTGGGTGTTTAAAATACAGTGCAATAATTCCTGTCGTATTTGAAATGTGGCATTATTTAAATATTCTTCTACGAGTTTATAGTTTACACTTTCGTCATCACATAGAGCATAAATTAACGTACTCGACACTACTCGAATGCATTGATTACACAATGTAGAAACAGAAATTTTAGGAGACATTGTGAGCACTTTTGTGAAAGTTCATACATTAGATAAACACAAATACTAAACTTTTATGTGTAGACTACTGCTACTAATATTAACGTGACTTTGGGCAACTTGCCATAGCGATCAAGGATAAGTAGCTTGTGTTTATAACACTAGAATAATAAAAAAATTACATGTAAATTAAAATTAGAATAATAACAAAGTACTTAAAAATATAACTTTTTATCCGTAGCAAGTTCATCTATAACAGGCAGATTATACGAGGAATTTCATAAAATAATTCAGATAAAAGTTTTATGAAACGTAAACTATTGTTTTTAACAAACAACAAATAAATGTAGTTTGATTATCTGAAATTTAACATTTTTTTATTGTACATGAAAGTATTTCGTACCTTCATGGGCGAAATGTTGTCTGCACAATGCGTATCTGATATCCTGAATATTGTAGGTTGAAAGCAAACCTGCACCACATACTTACTAGTATTATAGGTTTCTAAAGTGATCACGTCATAACATGATACAATTTCAAAGTTATATTATGCAGTTTGTTTTGGACATCAAACTATAAAAAATGTGTATAATTTAAGCAACAATTCATACAGCACATTGACATTTCATTTTTTACTTTTCAACTAGTTACTGAAATATTAAAAATGAACTTGAACTGAAATTCTTGTTGAAACAATTGTATTGCACAATAGAGCCTATGTGGTGTAAAACTTTTCATCATTGTTTCTCAAAAGGTAATGAAAAACCACCGAGGTAATTTGCCATGAAACCCTTTGATACGATGTTTTTGTTAATAATCACATGAGATTAAAAATAATTTTTTATTTTATTATATCTCTGCATCTGCAAAATGATGCTGACAGCCATCCCGATGTAAGTGGGTGAAAGTCCATATGTGGTAACTGTAAGCATAATAGAGCAGTAAGCTCCTCAAGGAAGGCCAAATAGTTTGACTGCAAGAGGATTTCGGCAAATTAACTTCCAGCACTCGCAAGGAACTGTTGCAACCTAATACCGCCACCTTCACTGCTGCAGAAATACAATTGCTCATATTCAAGAGCCATGATTTTTAGACATTTTACAAAACTAAACCTTATCATTTTTACAGGAGGTTGCACAATATCTACACAGCTAATAATATCTAGGTCAATCTTTTGCCAGAGTATAGCAACGGTAATCTCACAGCAGTGACTCAGCTGCAACTTTGGCAATGATCAACTGGATGTTATTCTGACATCAGTCTATCTCTCAATAAACTCACCTGAATTACCATTTTCACAAAGAATGTTGGAGCTTGTGGAATATTGTGAGCTACAGAAGAATTGGCTCATAGAACGAGAAGAACTGCCTCCGTTTTTTAACCCACTAATCGTTTTTTGTACTCTTTCTAAATTTATTGCAATTTACTCTGCTTCCACTATGATTTTCACTTCTGCATTCTCATATTCGTTTCTCGTTTCTATTTAAAGGCTCTTGTAATGCTGTATCCATTTATCGACTGGAATTGTTTGTATATTAACATTATTATTCTGCGAGAATTTGACTTTATTAATAAATCTCCACAATCCGTGCATCTTTTCCCATCCATATAGGTGTCTATCTCTACACTTTTTATCCCAAGCTTCACTATTTTTCTCTATAACACTTAGAACTACAAACTTCTCTCATCATTTCATTGAAGGACGGCCAATCTTCGTTTTTATTAGTATTTAACCGCTTGATGTACAATTCTTTCTTCCTTTCAACAAATTCCTGAATTTTATGATCCCACCAATACTTCTTACTATACAGTTTTTTCTTTTATTCCAAATGCTTCTCTGGTAGCTTCCTTTATACATTTAATCATATTATCATATACTTGAGTGATTGGTGTTTGTTTTGTAATCTCTTCTAGCTTACTATCGAGTCTTTGTGGGTACAGTAGTTTTGTACTGTCGTGTCGCAGGCTTTTTAGATTGTACACACTGCGCTCTCCAATTTTGATGTTCGGTGTAACTTCCTTTTCGTTGTTTTATATAGGGAAACAAAACTTTTAATTTTAACAAGTAGTGGTCTGATATTTTGGATGCTCCTCTATGGACTCCAATATCAATGGCATATACTTTACTTGATTGATTTATAATGGCATAGTCTATTATTGATTTCAGATTCCGGGTAAGTTGGATCCATGTAAATTTGTGTATTTTTTTATATAGGATATTTATTAAAATATCAAATTTTCAATTTAAAATTTTTTTTAAATATATTATATTAATAATATAGAAATTGTGTCATGTCACTTGTAGATGGTTTTTTTCCAAACCAAATGATATTGTTTGAAAAGTGTGTACTTTTTTTAACATTTTAAACATTAAAAGTTAAAAAATACAATTATTGTAGAAATAAATTTAAATTCGACCCTTTAGTGTATTACTTAGCACTTGTCCATGAAACCGGGCATACACAGCTCGCATTAGTGGTTTCACACTTTTCCCACTACTTTACTCGCAGCTCTAATAGGTTTTCAGCCCAAAATATGTTTTATGTAAGCCAACCGTTTTATAAATGTTTAAATTTTCAATGGAGTTGTTTTTAGTTGAAAAAATGTTTAGTTGATTTATAAGAAATTGAATTTTTTCAGGTTAGATGTGTGTATAATATTTATATTTTAGCTGAAAAGTTTCTGAATATTTAAAAAATAGCGTTTAAATATTGACAATGAAGTGATCCTGATATTAAATAATTAACTTATTCCTACTAATAAATAAAAGTTATAATTCACATTAGACGTCTTTATCAAATTAATATATCCGCTAAGCCGAACGCTTTTTACAATTAAAAAAACGCTAATATTGCAGTAAAAATATTAAAATCAATTTTAATAGCATATTTTAATTATTATAATGCATTTGATACGACCGACATCATTAATAAGTAGTTGTTTATGTAAATAATTTTCACAATTTTGTTTACATTTTAGGAAGTAGGTTGTTTATCGATGAAGCCGTTATACTTTTTATATCGTTATTAATTTGCATTACATTTTCAAATATAAACATAATAAAATGAAAAAAGTTAATTGACATTTTAATCCTAATTTAAAGCAAATATTTATTATAAGTTAGGTAAGCAAGGTGAGTATTGATTTTATCTTAATCCAACCAAAATCAATATAGTTAAAAAATATTGCAATAACATCTGTGGGTATTATTGTGTGCCTGAAGCGGACGTATATTTACTCAACCATTGTATCAAATACAATTGAAAGCTTGGATGCGCGATACAAAAAACAATCATATCGGCGGTCTTCTTCATCTTCAGATAATATTGGGAAGTATTTTTCTAAATTTTCTAATTAAATCTATTGTGAGATTTACAGAAATTGTTTTGCTGACAGTTTCTTTTCATTAACAATACACATTTTTTTAACAAATGATTCTTGTACAAAAAGTTCTATTATTACAATATAATTAATGGGGTATACAAAGAAAGTAAACAAAAAATAATGAGTTCATATGAAGATTAACAGATATTTAAATTTTACTAAATATTTAAATACTCGTATTATTTTATATAATTATTATAGTGTATATTTTACGTATTATGTGTGCTGCAGTACATTCATAATTGTTATTTAGTAACATGCAATATGTATTTATTACACCATAATATAATTTCGTAAATAATACGGATATGCATATACATAGTGTGTAATATTATAATCCGTATACTAGGTACTGTCATAATTATTATTCAATTTAAATTAAGTTTAAATAATAAACTTAGAATTAAATTATTGATTGATGATTTATAACGAAATACGGTAGACAAGTTTTTAAAATATTAAGTGATTAATAGGTTAACTGAACAATTGAACCATTTGTTGTGCAGAAACTTTCACTAATGAGTTTAAACTAAATTAAAACTTTAATTTAACATTATTTGTAATAACCACTTAATTGATCTTATGATAGCAACCTGTAAGAGCTAATCGGAAATTGGCTGGTAGCTTAAATAATAGTTAGCTAGTAGAAAACCATCACAACTACAAAACTGATCTTATTAAATAGCTAGCTTTCCATAACCATTAATTGGTAGCTATAGCTATTGCGAAAGATGAAGTTTACGTCAAAAACGTCGAAATTTATTGTAATTAAAGTAGTTGTTCTTCTGACTTGACAAGTCCAATCTCTAAAAATAAAAATTTATTCAAAATTGATTCAAAATTAGAAGTGAAAAAATCGAATGATGTTGTAATTTGACAGTTTGTGTTTGATTTTCATATTTATCACGTTTAAATTAATTAACGTTTGCTTTTTTGGTATATGGAAATGTTAATGGTTCTGCGTTTTTTATCTTTTTCTGCTGTCCAAGAAGTAAGAATTAAATCACACAGTTTGAATAATACATTAACCAACTTTGTATGACTTAAATTTTGCACCTTAGATACGACGAAAATATCTTGCTCATCTGTTCAACGAATAAAATGCCAAAAAATCAACTTTCAAATCATTTTATTTTCTGGTTTTCGTTTATGTTTCACTCTTAATTATTGAATTTTATAACATTAAAGTTGATAATAAATAAAATAGGAGTAATAATTATAGCAAATTATTTTATCCAATTCGTCATGTGAATGTAGAAAGAACCTAAGTCCAAAATTCTTGATTTTTATTTTATTACAGAAAATTATAATAATATGTTATGTTCTTTACAATGCAGAAAAATCCAAGTCTAAAATCCTAATAAAGTATAAGAAATCTTCATAGAATATTATGAAAATATTAAACCTTTTAAGTGCTCTCCTGTAAAATTTTGTAAATGTCAGTTAGGCTAGTTCTGCATTCACATGACAAATTGTTAAAATTACGTAGGCTTCTTTGGTGATGACAACTGTTGCAGTTCTTAATAACTATAAATACATATATTTGATTTTGTTTTATTTTCAAGTGTTGCTACTCCATTAGGCAAGGAATTACTTTCCTAACATATTTAGAAACTCCCTATATATTTTGATAAAATTTCCAATGCAGTGTAATCATTTTTTAATTTTAGACAAACAAGCTTAGTAGAAGAGGGGTTAAACTGTAATAAATGCTAGCAGGAATTATTTTTTTATGTTTAGTTTATTCGAAAATTATTAAAATCGGCACTACAGAAACATGAGCTTCTTCTTTGCGTGCCTCTCCGTTACCGGATGTTAGCGATCATGAACTTGGCCGAAGCTAAGACGAATTTTCTAAAAGTTTAATTTATGGGGTGGTTTTTCGTTACCATCAGCAAAGTCCACAAGCTCGATATTAAACATTTTGATCACAGCAGTGTATCTAACGCAAACAGGATTCGAACTGCAAGCTTACGCTTCGTAGTCGACCCGTGTATGCTTCGCGCTATACTGCTGGTTCTAATCAAGCACAATCGCTACAAAAGAACGGTTTCTATTTGGCATAATGTAAAATTGTTACAAAAAATTGTGAATAATATAAAAAACTAATTAATTGATTATCTTTGATTATAAATAATCATGAGATTGAAGCAAAGGCGCAGATCCACGTGAATATCGAGAATATCATTAATACACGAAAACTTCATGCAAATCGCGTTTACTATTTATATTAGTTCGTGACAAAGTAAGGTTTGAAACTATAAATAATCTTGCAATGGCTTGAAAGCGAATCGGCTGATTTAAAAGTTTCTTTACTTCAATAGGCAACATCTCTTATAGCTTGGTCTTTCAGAGTGATTATCAGGGTAGGTATACTATTTAAGAATTTAAGTTGAGGTGTAAAATTTTTTTGTTCTTGACCCATATATTTTCCCGATCGCCAAATATTAATAATTAAATGAATACCCGATATAAAATATTCAACATTTTAACCCAATGTTTTTCAAATATTATTCCAGATATTAAATATATATAATATGTGTATGTATGTACGTAAGTGTAATATATAACGTAATACATAAGCGTACATTATAGCCTTTGCGTTTAATTATATTTTGTATATTTATATAATATTATATTCAAGATACAGGCTTTGAAGATGTTCAAATGGTATTTTGAGTTTAAATTAGGCAAAGTTAAATGACTTAGAAAACTAAAGACTGCTTTCCATAACTTGCGACGTCTTAAGCACTTGAAAGTGATTGAGTGTGACCCTTCTGAACTACTTGATCCTTCTTAAACGACTCCGGGCAAGCTGGCTGTAGTCGTAGATTACAAACTTGTCGAACACCATTCGCACTGAAAAATGTTCATTAGATTTATGAAACACATTATCCAACTAATTAGTCAAACTTGAATGTAAATTTAGCGTATTACAAGTTTACTACCAGTTATGAGTTTACTTTTCAGTTTTAAAAACTGCTCACCGTTATTAGGAAATTGAAAAGGAAATTTATTATTCACTAAGCCCTAAAACTTTTAGTGCCAACTTGCTACTTGTATTGATTTTGAGAACCAAAAAAAAGCAATTTAACGCAATGCTTTTTGTTAATTTTAGGGATTCTCTAACAGTTTTGAAAGATATTATGAATTACGTGAACAGTTTGCAAAATTGAATTAAAGCAAAATGTAGACACAATACTACATAATGCAGTTTACCATAAAAAGTGTTGTTAGACTCGAACATTACTTACTTTACCTTTGATATATGAGTTACACCTTAGGTGTGAATATATCTAAGGTATGCATGCATTATTTACCTGTAACAAATTTGATGTAGAAAAGGAAACGACATTCATACTTCTTAAGAATATCCATCCGGTGTAGCTCTTTGCAACGCCATTTCCAACCTCGATTTGTTTCTACTCGGTTGCTTTATATAATGACACAATCTTCGGAAGATAGCACTTTTAAATATAATGCACAGTGCACAAAGAACCGCAGAAAATGTTCATTCTTTTTAGACTAAGAAATGGAACAAAAACAGTGTCGGTAGCTGTTGAGCATTCTTAGTTTAAATTTACATTCGAATAGCTTCCGTTAAACGTTTGCAAAGAAATATACGACTCAACTGTTATTTTTTGTAACAAATATTTTAAACACTTAATTATTTTAATTAGGGGTTTCATAAAATTAATTTAAACTTTTTTTTTAAGTTGTTTTTATCGATGTAGTTTTAGTAATAAAATCTTAAACAAAAAATTTTGAAAGCAATAAAGAAGTATCCGCTAGGAAACTACTTCAAACTTCTGTTATACCACTTTAGCAATTAATTGCATAACATGAAGTCGAACATTCTTGAGATATTTGTTAATCTTTTAGATGTTTGCTAATAAACCAGAATGAAAAATTTCTTAAAAATAAAACAATTTAAGAAAATAAATAAAAAATTGTTTTCAGTTGGGAATTTAAAAATATAGGTACGTTACAAAATTCTTCAACACTCGGCCTAATTGAAAACAATTTAGTTTAATGTTTTACTTTGAAATATGCAAAATACTAGCAAGTAAAATTAAAATTTTCAAATAAACAATCTAAATAAGTAGGAGGATACAGCCCCTATACATTCACTCTTTTTAGAAATGTATTTTAGTCTGCTCCTTAGCGGCGACGGTAGCCTGGGTTTGTGTTTCAGTTATTCTTAGTGAAAAGAATTATGAAATTTATACCTACAAGTAAAACTTATAAAAGTAAAATTAAAAGGTAAATCGTCGACAGTCATAACCTGGTAATTAGCGCTAAAAATCTGCTTAGGAGGATACATAAAAATCACGGTACCCTGTGTTGATAATAATATGTTCCCATTAACAATTAAAAACCCTAGGATCATAGGCACATTTGATACAAGTCTAATAAGCTACCTCAGAAATATCAATTCGTGACTGCTTAATCACGAATTTGACTTTCGTAGCGTACAATCTTTCAGTCACCAAATATTTACCCATGGACCCCAGACCTTTAAAGTACAACTTATTAAAAATATTTTCAAACCTCACCTTAAAGTCTAAATGTGGGTTGGTAGTCATCATAAGTAAGTAAATTAATAAATTACACCCACATTTTTAAATTCACCGGTGTATCCATGGTATTTAATTGTTGAAACATCTCTAATTTTTTTGTGCGGTCTATGTTATTTTTTTAAGCTACACATAATTTAATTTGTTTTTATAATGTAGATTTAATGTACGTAACATTTTCATTAAGTCTTTATTCTCTTGCCATTCGTTAAACATTAATAGGCAATTAATTTTAATTATACTTGACGAATATATAATTTTAATTTTGTTTAGAAAAATAAGATAACTCTGTTAGACAATTTAATCATTTCTAAATTACATTTTGCAAAAAATAGTTTCTGCTTCAGTATTATTTTTATTAATTTTTACTAATAAAAAGTTATTGTACACGTTGACGACTTACCATCAAATAAAGCAAGTAGCTTCCTTAACATATTAAGAAAATAAATGCTCCTCTTAGAAACATAAAAGAGGTCATTTATATCGGAGACATTTAATTCAAGTGCCTTTCCGTTTTGTGTATGAACCTTTGAATTCAGAATTTTCAAAGCTTCTACATAGTTGATAACACCATTCCTATACTTGCAAAAAGGTGATATTTAAAGTGAGTAATAACTTTTCTATAAATTAAATCACAAGTGACTAATTTTGTAACATTTCAAAGTGAACAGATCCGAGTGCTATAATAGTCAGTAGATTGAAAAATTTCTTTGTGGTAAAACCGAAAACTATTGTAACGTAATGTGATACAAAAATTAAAAGCGAGGTATATGAAAATATTATTTCTTGGTGGAAAACTTGTTTAAACTAAAAGTTTATAGTTATATACCTGTCTAGATAACCAAGAAAGGTTCAAACAGACATGACATCTATTTTCCGGATCGTGCACATGTCGTAAATTTTCAGACCCACCCGGATTTTACCCAACTTTGCTTGCAGACGAACCTAACTTACTAACGAATTAGGTAGTTATTTTGCACTTGTAAATTAATTTTTAACACAAATATATGTAGGTTTCATAAATGGACCTTCCATGGAAATCAATTATTTATTATTCAAAAAGATATATTCAGTTACAGGTACTTGAGAGACTTGGAAAACTCAAAAATTATATTTTAGATGTATAAAAGTACACCTTCAGTTTTAAATTATACATAGTCATATTTGTAACTTTAAAAGGCCTAGTTAATTATTTTAAAATTGACTATATATTAAAAAGAAGTTTTTATTAATACTGAAGCTGTTACTTTATTTGTTTTGTTTTACAAAATATACATAATCCAAAGTTGAGTGACAAATAAAATCAGTGATGCTTTTTTTTAATAAAACCATGCTAATGTTAAAAAGAGTATTGACGTTTGGTTAATGCTATGCAATAAAAATAATTAAATTTCAACCCAAAATGCTAGAGGTGCACTTGATCGCTATATTGCGAAATCGACAAAGTTGAAGTTCAGTACGTAGTAGGTATTGTCATTAGGCACGATGGTATCAAGAGAGATTCCAGTGCCAATTAATACTAATTCTCCTTTTGTTTTACTAGAATTGCTTTTAGAAACTCGTTTAGAGTACTGTTAATTATTAATAGGATTATATAATTATAGATATAGGAATTGTCAAGAAGTCAAGCAACAGATTGGAATTTGTTAATCTCCCACTATTTATTCCCTCTAAAATTATTTAAGCTGCTTAAAAGGGCTAAGATAAGCTCTAAAATATTCTAAACAAATTTAATGGTCTGGGATTACATGGAAATTTTAAAGGCAAATTAATTCTATAAACAATTATGGCAAAATAAAGTAAATAAAAATAAATTAAACTTTTATTAAGCGAGTATTGTGGACTAAAATATCATTACATCTCGTTGGGTGAATATATCGAACTTTAAAATTGCAATAAATCTTGTATAAATATTTAGAAGTGTAAAATAAAATTAATAAAAGTATCCATTGTGTGTTCCTATAAAGTTATTCGTTTTATACAAATGATTTATTTAATGTAATTTTACCATAAACATCTTACAAATCTGAAAAATATCAAATACATTATTTGGGCTGTCTTCAAAAGTATTTCTTTAAACCTTAGCCGTCTACCGTTAATGGAATCCATCCATCAATTCTATAAATATAAATCAACGTGAGACATTATACACATTATATGTATGTATATGGATTATTGTAAAAAAATACCTATCCACTCAAATAAATTCTTCTTTAATGGTATTGAAAATATTTACTTATATTAATATTAGTTATAATTAAGCATAAAATACCAGAACGATGAAAATATATTTCTCAAGTCGTATTAAATTCAATAAACTACACAATACAGAGTAAATCAATTCGTTGTTGAAAATGCTATGAAAATTATTGTCTTTCTATCAAATTGTAAATTTTCCAAGATTGTTTCCAAAATATTTCAGATTGGTTTGAAAACTCAATATGTTGTGTCGACAGAAGATGTGTTATTGCAGGCCTTTTTGGAAACTAATTCAAACCCATTTCACAGTCCAGGGGTCTTGTTTGGTCTCACGGGACATCCACAACCACAACTTGTGAACATTTTACTGAGAGTAACAAATAAGTTGACGCAAAGTATTACCTAACTCGCCAAAATCTACTTCAACTCGAAACAATAGCATTTCATGACAACTTGAATTTTCCTTAAGCTTTTAAACTATTTTTATATTTGCCTTAAATATATTTAATTACAATAATGTGTTCGTTAAAAATCGAGTTTGTTTTGCAGTTATACTTTTAAAATTTTACAGCGATTTTTATCAGATATTCCATCAACAAAGAAAGTTTTATTTTTTAGCTCTTTAAAATTTGAACTCAGCATTGGAAGCGAATTTTAGAAAACATCTTGCTATTATCATTTATTATTATTGAATGAACGTGTTACTTGCCTGTTAGGAAATCTTAAAAAGACTACATATATATAGCAATCGCTGTTTGATTAACAGAGCAGCCGACCTTAGCAGTGCCTGAGTTTTTTGATTTTTTTAATCATTTCTCTCGGATGTAGCAAATCAGCTAAGTTCTTGTATTTTTCATGTTAAGTTTTGAAAGCATGGGACGTTCAGAAATTATCGTAGATTCTTTATTATCACAGGTACTTTGGTCAGTACGAGGAAAAAATTATGTTTAAGAGGCGCCAATTTATAGCAAATAAAACTAATAAGTAATCAAGAGGCGGTGTAATGTCCATATCAAAGTTAGTGAAAACTGTGATCAAGCATTTCTCAGTTCTTTGTTTGTTATTAAAAAAACAAAGTAAAAGTAACATTAGCCAGTAGCTGAAGGTTACAAGCTAAAATAGTACAGACACAAATTTAAAAAGGTAAGCATTACTTGAAGAGTAAAACTTCTCAAAGCAAGTCGCAATCACTTAGTTGAGGACTTGCAAGTAATTCATCAAATCGACTTGAAAAATTATTGAATTTGTGCAACGTTTATATTCACGCGTTAGAAAAATAAATGACGTAAAAAAACAATCTCATCAAAAGCATCGTCAAAACCTACATTCATTGTAATCCTATTAAAAATAATTCCTTCACCTGTAGATTAATCAAAATACTGTTTTGACTTGTTAAAATGTTTTTCTTTTCCAGGTTCATCGAATAAGATTAAATTACTTCATTGTAAACATCCGGTCACCTCAGGACGTTTACTGCAATCAATAAAGATAACAACAAATGTGTTAAATCTTTACCTCGTATGAGTTATAATAACTTCGAACGTTAATAAATAATAAAAACACTAATCAAATTCAAAGTATTTGTTATAATGCTTGGTCTAACAAAACTTACGGTTGGAAAAATTTTTGTCTTCTCAAATAAATCAATCATGGTTCTTTTGAACCACGGTGCATTAAAGCAAAAAAATAAATCCAAGGCTTTAGGATACCATTGAACGAAATTTATACGACACCATGATTTTGAGAAAGCCATATAATGAGTATATTAAAATTATTTCAATGTGAAAGTTTTGCATTGCAAAGATTCCAAAATTAGCAAATATAAACAAAATGACCAAAGATTTTCGTCCATTTTTTATAATACTGTATTAGCTATTTTCGGGATCTTAGACAAAGATTTAGTAAAACACTCTATTAATTAGTAGACGCCTTGTTCTATTTATTGTGAGCTTCTTTAGGACTAGAATTCTCAATTCAGTTTTTGTTACAGGAAATTATTTTTACCAAAATAAAAAAAAAACCTTCTCAGGTGTTATTATTTTTTCTTTAAGAATTCTCTCGTCGTGAACAATATGGAATATTATGACGAAGGCAAGACAAGAGGCAAAGAAATTTACATCCTTAAAGAATTCAACACATACAATCGAAAAATACAATTTACACTGCAAAAAGAAGAGAATCAGTAAATACTGTTCTTGAATATGATTAAGATAAGAAGGGACAATGAAATAATCACAAATTGGTACGTTAAGCCTTGTGCCTTCAACAGAATGGTACCATTACTATCATCATATGAACATCAAGGCGCTTACATTCGATTTGATGAGAAGAGTGAGTGAGATGAGTCATGAGGTGAAAGAAAATAGAAACGCTCTCAATAAGAAACGAATATCCTAAGTGGTTAGCTTTAAAGCAATTTTTTGAATTTCTGATTAAAAACGGCCATAGCTCCGATATTATTAATATTTTAAACTTAATGGATTCAAACTTTTTTAAAAACCACCATACTCGCTAATCTACAAATTAAGTTATAACTTTTTATCGTCTAAAATCAATGGGTGTCGAGTTATAAATGAAATTCAGAAAAAAAATGTTAAAAAAATTCAGGTTTAATTATTTTTACTTTTCTTGCAAACCCTGTAAACCTTAAACATAAGGCCTTAAGTAAAACTAGCCAAAACGGCTCAAACCGGATAAGGAATTTTAACAGGCTACAACTTTGGTTAAATAAATTTTTTGGAAAATCAACCGTTTTCACAGAAATTCTGAAAATAATAAACATATAATAATATAATAATAAACAATAAACAAACTATTGGTCAACTTCATCTCAGTTTGTGGTGAAGTTGATCAAATATTGGATTTGCTTTCTAAAGTGATTTTATTCAAATACTTGGACTTACTAACCTACAAAATTAATAATAACAATTAATCTACTTTGAAGTTATTTATTATATCAGAAATACATAATATTACAGATTTATGTAAGTAAGTTACATAAATTAAAAAAACATATTTACAAAGAGAAAAAATCTATGAAGTTTTATGACTTATATTTTAAAGAAAAAAAAATTAAAATAAAAATACAGTGGGGATGCGAGGATACGTTTTGATATTTGGCAGGTTTACACAAATCTAATTTTCCGCACTAGAGTGTAACTACGTCGTTTTGATCATGCTAACGGACAAACGAGAGACGGTCTTGGCCTAGTAGTTAAAGCGATCAACTACTGATGCAAAGGCACCCGGTTTGATCCCGGAGGAGTCTAGTAAGGAAAATTTTCTTTCTGACTCTTTCTATCCGTGACCGTCTCTCGTGCTTCGGAGAGCACGTAAAACCGGCGGTCCCCTTGAATTGATGACTGCCAACATCAACAATAATAAAGGGTTACAGGCAAATTCCTAACCCGGACTTAAGCAGCCGTGGGGTCTTAATGCTGTTCACCTTTCTCTTAGAGAAAGAGGCTGATGCTCAGGAGTGGGCGGAAAGGGCTGACAAAGAAGAAGAAGAGAACGTACAAACTGTACGAAAATTTGTGACTATCAAAACAGCTGGTGTAGTAGCATGGAGGATAGCACTCTATTGCCGAAAATTTAATTGATGTGAGTGTGCCCCATGCTGTTTACATGTCTGCCAACATTTTAGTTTTTAAGTATTTATTTTGGTTAATAAATCAATAAAAAATGTCATAAGAACATACAAATGTTTAAGGCAACCAGCTCTTAGAAATGTAAATATTCTAAATATACTCAACAAGATACCATGTACTACATATAAAAAAATCTACGCGCATATAGTAAGTTGTGAAATGCGTATTAAATAAATTCTACAGTTACAATAATTTTGCACGACTAAACTATTGTACTTTAATTTCGGTTAGACTATTAAAAGAAAAAAATTTGTATTCTATGTGCGATTTGGTAAAATTAAATTATTAACTTTTTGTGGAATATTTAGTTCTTATTATTTGCATTTGTAATTTTACTCTCAGTATATTTAAATTGAATTTGGGTTACATGGTTAGTTAATTCTTGAATTATAATTATATTTTCTTCGTCATGCCAATCAAGTTCCAATTCTGCATTTTACTGTTATAGTTTTGTATTTTTGAAACACATAGGCATTAGAAAATGTAACGATACGTATTTGCATTTGATCTTTTGATAACTGTAAGTTGAACTTCTAAAGTATCAGTTACTCGCATGCTTTGCTTTTAAACAAAAACTGAGCTAACTCTACCACATTAGCCAACACGGTGAATGATCATGACGATCCTGACTTTTTATCAATCTATTGCTGACACCAGCAAACTGGTGACACCTTCAATTTTGAAAAGTCGATTCTTTAGGTTAATTTTATTTCCACTGTTTTGGTATTCTGATTTATTTTATTACAGATTCTATGATTTTTAAGCCATAGATTTCGGAAACCAGGTCTAATAATGATTACATTTCATTGATATCGTCGATTTTATGATCGGTTGAATTTGGGGTCCGATATATTTTTTTTAGTCATATAATTTTTACTAATAAACAGTGGCAATATCAAAATCATCTGATTCGATTGCTTAGCCACAACGCACACGTAATTTTGTAAGCTGTAACCATCCCACACGCTGCAGCTATGCCAACAATTTAGTTATTGTTCGTAATAAGTGTTCAAGTGCTAGTGAAACTTGAACATTTTAATTTAAATCTGTTTTAGAAAAATTTGGTAAAATAAAATGCACATCAAACTAATTAAAATCTATTTTATAAATTTAATAATATTCTAATGTAATTGTTTTAAACATTTATTCTTCTTCTTCTACTTTTTACTTTAGAAATAGATCTTATTATTTCCAACTGTGTGCCAACAAGTCTACTTTTGACACTTATTGGTTTTGTGCGCACTAATGATTCATTTTAGTAAATTGTTAAACCTGGCTAGAAAACCTGAGGATTGATATTAGATTTTAGAATGAAGCAACACAGCTAGTGAGGTCAAAGTTGATGCGAAAAATGTATTATTGTTAATAATAGTTAATTATAGCTACAATTTTAATAATAATTGTTCAAAATCAATGTTGCTGTAGTTATTTACAATTTGTTGTATGCAATAACAAATTTGAAAAAAAAGTAATACTCTGCTACTGATCTGTAACTTTATTTTTGTGAAAATAATTATTCTAATTTATTCTACTAAAGTAATATTTTTATTATAAAAACTCTTAAACAGTTATTGCACCTACATACTATCGGATTTTCAGAACGAATAATGTTTGTTAGCTTTCCTTTGAAGCATATTTAAGCATCACTATTATGTTACTGTGCATTTTTATGAATTATATATTTTTAGAATTTATCGTATGAATCCCGACCTTCTTTTCTAACTTTGTAATATTTATGGAAGATTAATACAGTCGTATGTTGATATTATATTATATGGTAAACTTCTTTGTTAAACAATAATATTTCAGATTTATTTATTTATATTTCTATATAACTGTATACCTGTATAATTAAAACCGATTAAAATCTAATAAAAGTAAGGCCCAGTGTAAAATTTTCCTATGACAGAAAAATTTCGAATAGTATACTATACTTCAAGCGCTTTGAGATGCTTTCTGACGAGACTCACTCAGGATAATTCGAAAAACGTGTCTTAAGTAAGCAACCAAAGCGAATCGAAGTGCAAGGAAGTACTTCTCAAATCAAAAATTCAGTTGCTACTGAACGTTTTCGTTAACATACAAATACACAAAACTGTTTATTTACACAGAAATTGCAGTGCATACACGTTTGGCATATCAATTTTGTTTATATAATTTTTTTTATAATTTTTGAATACCTTTTATTCGAACAGACAAAAACAAATTAATTTATGCTCGTACTTATAGTTGATACTTTGCACAGTCTATACTTGGCGAACAACTTAAATAATGTCGAGTCGTTTTCAAGTTAGAGATCGAGTAAAAAATAAACTAGAAGTAAGGGTTACTAATTTGAATTTGGCTTAATATAATATTTAAAATAATGCCATCGAACACAAATTACTATATATAAGAAATTATTATAGTACCGGTTTTTAATTTATTTATATTGATGCATATTAAATTACAGGACTACCTACCTATAAATTAGTTTATAAATTATTTTGTTATAAAAAATGTTTAATAATGCAAATATAAACATTTAAGTAAGTGCGTAGGCACTTATAACTAACACAATAACAAAATTGATCCCGTATATTCGATTAGCTTTTAATGTAAAGGTTCAATTTCTCAATATTCTCCTAGGAAGCATAATGCCCTGACGGTGTTTGTTAGCAATTCTTGCTGCAATAACAACTGATAGCAGGTCTAATATTGTTTCGCCTCCTGTTCTGTTTTATTAGACGTAAGAAATGCCATAATTTAGCGATAGAAGACACTCCAATAAGTCTGACGCATAATTTTTATCGCACAGCTTTGTTTTATTTCTGTGTGTTATTAAAGTTGCAAGATATATAGATTTTGTTCTCCTAACTTTAATGAGTTTTTCAATACCTTTATTACATTTGTTAGCGTTTTCAACTCGATTACTTCTAAAAAATGTCATATAATTTTTCTTATTACTTTAGTTGTTATTGCAGTAATTAATCACTTTTTAAATTTAAATTTTTACAAATTTTACATATACCAACCAATCGATATCACAACAAGAATGACAAGTACTAAATTTATTAGTAATTTAAAAATCTACAAGTAGACTTATGCTGGTAGTAAATTGATCCAAGTAGTAACTAACGACTCAATTTCCTAGACCAGCTACTAGCTTCATCGCTGTCACATTCTTAAAACCGTGTTACCTTTATGTTGACTTTCTCGTAACAGATGGGCTTAATTTTATAACTGTCAAGAAAATTGAAACTAAATAGAAAAAAAATTATTGCGAAGTTTTTCTACAACTTTATATAAAAAAATACAGTAAAAATGATACTATGGCACATGCATCTACATAATATTTACTATTAATGTTTTTTAAAGATTCTTTTATAAAGAAGTTGTAGCTAAAGAAATTTAGTATTAAGTTAATTCACAAAAAATGGCTGTAAAAATATTAGCTACACTTCTATTATATGGAAGAATAACAAGATAAGAAATTAACTTAGAATGGCATCATTTTTATACTATATTATATCAGTTGTCATCGTCGTGTTAACGAAAACAATGGGTTTTGAAAAATGGACTTGATTCTCATCGAAGTTGTGATCGCAGTTTTATTTACCTCTTGCTTGGTAGTGTGCATGGTTTGTGAATCAGAAAATCTAATGTGGTCACGACAGCATTCAATCTACGTGAAAAACAGATTGGGCTATCTGTTATCGGGGAGAACTGCGGCATTTATACATTGCTTCGGTGAACGATTACTTTTTTTCAAATGCCAACCTACAATGTTCATTAAGCTACTTTTTAATACGTCAGTGATTAAGGCTACCTAAATTATTATTTTATTTATCTATCTATTATTTTATCTCATATATTTTCGATCTAAAAGCATAATTTATTATACAGTAATAATTGTCCACTATTGAAAAAAGTCATTTTATCAATTAATTATTATTTGCTAAATAATGGTGTGAATCTTGAAAAATTAGATATTCATTAATTTCCGCTTTTAACGCTATAAATAATAAATTTTGTTTTTGTATTGGTTAGTATTTGCAAAACCCGAAAGACTTATTTGCATTTGCACGTTTTTGCATACTTTTTATTCTTTCTTAAATTTGATTTTAGACACAGTGCTTCATTTTTACCAGGGATAATCTCGGTAATGTTATAAAAAAATTATTGATACTGCGGGCTTATTATATTAATTAATTGTAGTATTTATATTTAAGGTAGTATCTTCCGAAACATAGTATTATTTTTTATTACTTTATTAACTTTTAAATTTATAAATTAACTTTATATAAAACAAATAACAATTATTTATTTTAATACGAAATCATAGTTTATTATAATAATATTAAAGGAAAATTATCAAAATTAACAAATTAACTAAACAATAAAGCAGCAAGCTTTCAGCAACGGTTACTGCTGTCATCAGATATTTAATAACATCGTTGTACATTGTTATAGTGCTGCCTGACCGCAGCAATTTTATTGCTGAAAACTCACAAATAATTTTGTTTTATGGTTTAGATAACCTGTTAATTTTGCAAATTTTACTTTAATATTAATTTGACAGGTTAAAAATGTAATATATAATTTTAATTAATATAATAATAACAAATTAAATTTTGATTCATAATTTCATGTAGGTAAAATAAAACAATATCATTATGATTTTCAAGAAACAAATTTATTTATTAATTATTTAATAATTGTAATTTATTTAATAATTATTAATTAAGACCAGATGTGTAGCGCAAAGTATACACCGGCCAACTGGAAAGCCGGAGCCTGCGGTTCAAGTCCTGATCGCGTCGGATACGCTGCTGTGATCAAATCGACACTTCATAGGTCAATTGGCGTAACCCTCATTTTACATTTTTTTCAGGAGGCAGTAAAAACTGTATAAATTATTCAAAGATGCATTATTATGGATGAAAATTTCAATGTTAGTCAATAAGTTTGGTTTACGTCAATTTCAAATGATTCTGAAATGATACTACACTGGGTTTCACAGATATTAAGCAATATTTAAACAAAATTGATGGTTACGCCTATTGACCTGTACTCATTTTTAATGTTGCTGCTTTAAACTTGTAGGTTAAGCCCATTGACTTGCAGTTAAATGTTAGTTTGTTTTTATAATTTTAACATAAAGTAAAGGTTTTCTAACCGCATTTATTAAAAGTGAAGCAAGAAAGACAATTCTACAAATTATCTTTAATAAAAATCTCCATAGCTGTGTGAATCAAAATTGGAGTCTTATTTGGAGGTTGCTTCTTACCACGAAATTTTCGCTTTAGGAGAATTCACGACGGTTTTATTATAATCTAAATAACTTATTAATTTTGACTAATGTCAAGGGTAGCCAAAAGAAAAATTTCCATTCTTTTAACACATGCAGCTAAAAATTCTTTTGTTCTTCGAAATTCTTCATACTGCAGTAATTATTAAAAATTTATAAACGCTTCAGTAAATTTTGATGAACAGTTTTGGCATTTTATACGACTTTACGATGGTTACGCCATTTGACCTGACTCTAAAATTAGGCGAACACTTACGACCAAAGAGTGTTTTCCAATGATTTTAACGCATTAAATTCATAATTCCGGTTAAAAATGATAGAAAAGGTGCGTTACGACATTTGGAACCCAAATATATGCATAACTCGATTTTCGAAATTTTGAGGGTTACGCCAATTGACCTGTGAAGTGTCGAAATGTCCGATATCAATCTTTGGACTGTGGCGAAGGCAACGGAAACCACTTCATTAATTATACTTCCTAGTAAAGTCAGCTTGGCTTTGGCTAATTTGATCGCTTACGCACTGTACAATGTATGGCACTTGAAGAAGATTCATTTGTAGCGGTTCTAGAATTAATAATTCATATAGCAGATTTGGGCTACAAAGTATTGCCTCAGTACTGCAGTTGCTTTACTGCTCGGGTTCAAAAGATTAGGAACATTTTTCTGCACATTGTCTCGCTAAAAATTATCGTTTTGCCTACATAAAATTTTAAATACATAAATAGAAGCGTCCTTTCACTAAGGTACATATTAAAATTTGTCACTAAAGAACGTAACAGAATGCTGTCGGTCATAAACCGAAAATATTTTGAAATGTTTTCTCTGAGCGAGTTCCAATACGGAATCAGGAGTAAACTTTATTGCTCTATTTTATGCCGTGGTTTGGACGTCACGTTATATTGTGTAGATATTATTTTATAACAAAATAGGTATATACTACATAGTTCATAGGTATAATACTTATTCTAGTAAAGATTATATCTATCTCGCCCTATCATAATAGGGAACATGCATGAATAAAAAATTTAGTTAAAACAGTATTTTCCGATTAATCCAATATATTAAATATCAAATCAGCAAAAATAACTTCTATTTATTGTATTTTGTTATAAATAATCGATTTTAAAATTCAATGACAATTTACAATAAATCATGTGGCCATAAACGCATCGCCATTGGTTTGACGTCATACGGCATTATAATGCTTCGGCATTGTGTTTACTCGTGTCTCGTGCTGCAAAAGTTGAAACGTAATAACGCCGAGATCGTTTTAAATAATATTATTTTTGATTGTTTTATCGATCATGACTGAAAGTGGTTTTCTGCAAGCCCAGTCCGATAATTTGCCAAAATAGACGCATTTACAATGTGTAATTTTTAGTGAACAATCCTGATTTCGTTGGTGCCGAAATTAGAGTCGTAAAAGCAACAAGGTAATTGTAATTTATTTTTTCTGTAACTATGTACTTACGTTAAAATGATCCTCACAGCAATAAACTCGTGAGTTTACAGTTAATTTTTTATATTTGTATTTGTCCCTTTTTATTACTTTACACCACTGCTGCCTGGTTTTTGCTTCTCGCGGAACATTAAAAAACAGCTTATTTGATGTTATTTCTTGTATTTCGGAACAATACAATACTTATAACTCGTCTTTTTGTTGGTTTCCATAATAATATCAGCTTTTAACACTAACAAACTTCAACTTTCAAGCACAGAACCTCACAAAACAAGCCGTGTGACGTCACTGCGACTTGCGCGGTTGTTTCCTATTATTCAAATTGATAGTATTTTAAATATTTTTTAAATTATTATTAAAACAAAAATAAATAATAAAAATAGTATTATTCAGTATCCTTAGATATTTTTGAATTAACTACGCTACCTATAAGAAAAATTTATGCATCTTCCCTATTAAAGTTTTATTTACGCACTTCTACCTCACTTTAATTTTTATACCATAGGTTTCCACAAATTAATAGGAGCATACAAGGTAAGTGAAAATTTAAAGTACAGCTTCAGATTATAGATGATATACACATTTAATATGTATTTTACATACGCGAGATCTTGCAAATGGCAAAATATTTTAAAACATTCGTATTATAATATGCTACAAATATATGTACATATAACCGTACCTTAATATATAATCTTGCCTCAAATTTCTGCTGCTATATCCATTAGTTTTAATAAACTTTTTGAAAAATGCTGTAATTCGTGCCTGTAGGTTATGTTTGCAATATTAATAAATCCTAATAGGCTGCTAAGTCTAAAATGATCTATTATTGGCATTTGAAACTAAAATGTTACGTCTTGTAATTTTTAAAATATTGTTGTAACGTGGTATGTATGTCACTAATCTACTATTATTTGAAATACTTTATATTGCAAAAGAAAAGCGTTATCCGTTGATGTAATTTTGACTCAAACGTATATACAGGTATATAATTTGGACTTTTCTCTTGGGAAATTAGTACAAAGTGTTGTCTTTGTGCGGACTATCTTATGCGTTCTGGTGTTTGTCGTGTGCCATTGCGGCTTGCATTAGATTATTATATACATATTGTTACTAAACACACAGTTAAATTTTAAAATTTGAAGAGATAGGTTAAATGTGTATTTTAGTTTACATTATTTTTCAAAGCAATAATCATGAAACTTGAAACTAATACCAGAAGTACGCGAGTTAAGTTTCTATGTTAGCGTTAGTTTATATTTGAGTACATAAATAAATAACTTATTTATTATAACCGTATTATTTATAAATTGTTAACTTGTGGAAATATAATATATTAAGAGTGAATTTAATAATTACAAGTTTAGTAAATAAAAATTCACTTTGTTATTAGTAGATTTTTTCACACTTACTTTTTTTAAGCTTATCGGATAGGCCTGATTTGACGCGATTCCAATAGAATAAAATATAAATGATTTTCTGTTTCAGGGATCGAAAAACTTTTTTAGTTTAGAAAGGGCCAGATCGTAAAATGTTTAGGTTCGGAAGGTCAAAGTTCTTTACTTATTAAAGACGCGTATCGGGAATTTACAGTATTTGCATCATCAGCAGAAGAGACTGGTACCTGCAATTTTATGTGCAAGTACACCACATATTAAAGTATTGAAAAGCAACAACACAAACTTTATTAAAATATAACTTAAAACTATGTTCAATTTACCCCGGACTACCTTCGGTGTTGGTTGAAGCGAAGCTGAAATCAAATTTAGTAAATAATTTTAACTACAAATGTTTCACCAATAACTTATCTATTTTAAATCAATTGCAATTTGTTGTCTTCAAAAGAAACCAGAATAAATTAAATTTTAATGCCATAATATGCAGAAATTTGTTGAGAGATTATTTATAAAACAATTTCTTTGTATGATTCAACTAGAAATATTCACATTTAATTTTAGATGATTAACATGATTTATATGATTACTTTTTTTGGTAGATTTAAAATAATTCAATAAAAATTTTTAGATTACTTTTCAAAAAGTTTAGATTTTCTACAACTTAGTTGGATTAAGGTTTTTGAAATTAAACTGTAAAAGAATTCGAATCATTAAATTTTTTATTTGTGGAAAATCAGTAAGAGTTTGATATATTCCTATGTTGAAAAATAAGAAAAGTCTCATGATTTTCAAAAATTTGTCAAAACTAAGCCGTTGATATCAATTACGAAGATTAAGGTAGGAAATTTAGCATTGGGCTACGTTTCTAGGCAGCACTATATAAATAATTTTTGATTTAGAGAACTAATTTTTGTTATATACAATTGATATTTGTTATATGGAAATATTATGAAATTATGAACTTTTTCAAACTGAATGAAATAAAGGTAATTATAACAGTGATAATAATTATGAATAATTAACAACTCAGACTTGCAGAAAGTTCTGCGAGTTGATAAAACTTGCTAAATTCAACTTGAGTTGGTTTTATTGCTTGCTAGCGGGTGCAGTGTTAATAAATAATAATTTTTTATTATTTGGTTATTTGGCTAAATAGCAAAAAAATAAATTTTATAAAGATTACTTAGCTTGTTAGTTTTTAATGCAAAATGCTAATAAAAGCATCAATGATTATTATGTGATATAAGAAAATAAAAAGAAATAATGAGGGTGATAACGTCGGTATGTCACGTCAGCTCTAGATTTCTTATAAATACATACATTACAAATTGATTTCGCTTTGATCTGTCTAAGCTTGTATTGTAGCTAACAAGCTCGTTCGAAAGTATTTTCAAAAAAGTACTGTATGAGATGTTTATAATAAATTATTTAATAAAAGTAATATTTTTCAAGAAAATTGAATTTATATTTCACAAAAAATCCAATTAATATAAATTATTGTATAGGAAGCATAATTAAATATAAGTTATTCTTACGGATTTGATAAAATTGTAATATTTTCCGGAAAAATCTTCTTTAAATTTTATTAATATCGTAATCGTCATAAAAAACCGAAAAGTTTTAAGAAAAATTTTAATTTTGAAGTTTGAATAGAAAAAATTGTGCAAAATTTTAATCGAGTTTTTAAAGTTTAGTAAAGAAACTTTTTAGGTGAATTCTATATCGAAAGAAGTGGATAACTTTTAAAAAACGTTTTGCATACTATCACTTTATGGTGTCATCTTTCCGAAGGTTATAAGAACAAACACCAAAATTTTAAAGTTCAATACTTGTACATTATAATATTATTTGCTTATATCTGCGTAGATTTTTGATTTTATATCATAAAAATAAAATTACTCCTATGTACAGATTGATTTTGTTTTAATGTATAGTAAATACTTTTTAGTTTTTATGCAGTTCAAGGTACAAATGTGCTTCTGAGACATTAAGCGAAATTATAAAATTATCTCAATTAAATATTAATATCTTATCTACCTAATGTGAAAATTGTTTACATATTATAATTTTTGAACCTTTCGTTTCACGACGAACGGATTCAAGAACTTTGCAGACAAGATAATCTCCTGCATGGATTTTTAATTTCCCTCAACATTTTTTTCCAATAAAACTTAAAAGATTATACACTCTGTAGCTTTCTTTCTCAAATTATTATTAGCATATTTGGTATTTGACGCCACTATTTAATTTATTTTAAATAAAATTATTATGAATGGTCAGTACCCCTAACATGTCCACTTTTACCATCTTTCTCGTAAAATAAAAACCGACTGAGAAACATTAAGATTTCCTCATAATAAAATTTTAATTATTTAGAAAAAAAAATTTGCTTAAATTTTTATTTCAAATCATCGCCAAGTTTCGTATTACTGCGAATTTGTCATTAACGTTTAATGTTTTTATCAACAAACTAATTTAGCGACATTAATTAAATTTATGTCGTAATAAGGGAAAGTAAATATTTACAGTAAACTTTAATGTGTATTTTGACTGTTTCTGTGTTAACTAAAATACACAAGACGCATAACATGCAGAATATTACGTAGTGTACTTTGCCGTTTTATATTTGATACCTTCATATTAATTTATGTTTATTTTACATTGTTCGTTTTAATGTGCAAACGAACCAAATTTTTTCAACATACATTTGTAACATTTTTTATATACCTACAATTTATATTATTTATGAAGGTACGTACAATTTTATTTTTCGTTACCGATAAATTGGTGGATCCTTGATAATATAATCGAATTTTGTTAAGTATTTGTATTTCGTTAAGTTGTCAACTTGAAGCATGCGAAGTTCAAAGCCTTCCTTCCAAATCATCAACGATGCAGCTTTTCTTTGATCAGTCATTTGCCACAGTTACTACATAAAACGAAACGAAGTGTTTTCTTTTTATACCCTAAGGAATTTAATAGAATATCTAATGAATTTTTCTTTAATGGCTAATTTCTTGGAAACTGATGAAAATACATTTCTTTTGACTACATACATAGGTAGTAGGATCTGTATAAAACTTATTTGTAAGAAGTAATAGAAATTTTAAATATTCTATTTAAATAGTTGTGGATTTAATTGTGCACCGTTCCTTTCCTTCTCCTCTTCAAGATTTAATCTGTCAAAACTAACTAATATAATCAAAATTTTCGCACAAGTTTTAGTATTTTACAAATTTTATATTTATTTATAATTTGTTATATATGTATTATAAAATATTTTAATGTGTTACGTTTTCTTTACTTTTTGAATGCTAAAACCAATTTAGAATTAAGTATTTTATATCTGTAATATAATTATTGCAAATGGTTAGGCATCGCTGTCCGGAAATAAAAACATCCCTGAGCCAAAAATAATCTCAAAAAGCTGGAAGTCGAATCGTATAAAAATATTTGTGTAATGTCGACTTGGTACAATTTCGAACTTGGTTTGTAACATACAAACAAAAATATCGCATGTTAACCTACCACCTGAGATAAGCAAAATAACAGTGTGAATTAGTTTATTGAAAATGAAGTTTATGTAATGTTAATAAAAATTTCTTTTATCTATCAAATTTAACTATAAAATTTGAACTTTTTAACCAAGTACGAAATCACTATTTCAGAAGCAGTAATTTATATATTTATTTTTTATGAAAAATACTTTAATAAACTTACTTTCGCTATAAAAACGTGATACAGTTTATTTGCAAATTATATTTATAATAAATTTAAAATAAATACCTATCTACTCGTTTTCATTAAAATTTAGTATTTTTTAAGTTATAAATTATTGCTTTCCTTTTGAGTAATTCACAAAACACGCATATTGAAATTTAACGTTTATATTGGGGCGAAAAGATCAAAAGCCTTAATAACGTTAGCTTTAAGTTTAAAATTTTTAAATTTCGTTTGCAAAAAAACCTAATCAACTTATTTGCTACATAAGTAATCTACAGACAGCAGATTTGAGTTACCGATTTATTTACATATTCGTGCAATTTTAAAGCCCAGTTTGTATAAAAAAGTAAGAATAAGAATTTAAGTCAGACGAGAATTAAAGCTAAAACCTAATTGCGCTTAAATAGGATAATTACAAATTTTCTAACCGCAGATACAATAATTATTGTGAATTTTATGTGATATAAAAATCCTTCTGTGTAATGCTTTCTCACAATGGTGAAATTTCTCTATAAATTTGAACCAAATTCTCTTTATTGCCGCCATTTAAAGTAATTCAAGTAAATTTTGAAAATTAAATAACAAATAAAATAAATAGAAATTGTTTAGCATTCGTCAGAATTATTTAAGATTACAATAAATTACTGTATTGAGATGTCAGTGGTGATATCAAAAAATGAATAATACATAGTTGTCACCTGCTATAAAATTGTAAACTTTCAATTTGAGTTTTATGTCAAATTGACAAAATGTTTAAAATTTATTGTTCATTTATCTCAGTAATCAATCAGAAATATTCAAATTATTTTTAATATTTGAAACAAAAAATAAGTTAGAAACTCTTTCATCAATGAAGGATAATATAAAATAAATTTATATTCTGCAAGAAAAATAGAAAAACTTAATTTTAGTTTAAAATTTATATATTGCAAGTAAGTGTTGAATACTTTCCTAAAACATATTTATTTATGTAGGCAAATCTGTTGGTAGTTAAAAAATACTTTCAAACTTTTTATAGTTTTCTAAAAAAAACTATACAAGTACAAAATTAAATAATAATTGTAGAATTTTATTTACAGCGCAGATAACTTGAAATTTAGAAATACTACAGATTTCTATTTACGTATAATGGTTCTCTGCTACAAAATAACTAAAAATCAATGCGCTGAGAGCATTACGTTCTGAATTTGACAAAATTACCGTGGTATTGGAAAAGAATATAAATTTAGTAAGTAGATACCTACAGTTTATTTAATTTAAGTTTTCAGAAGAAGATGTCTCGAACGGCAAGCAATATTTTATATTTGATTTAAATTTTTAGTATCCATAAAATTAAAAATTTATTTAGAACGCCACCGGCAGTTACTAGCTACTTTAAACCAAACGTAATGAAGAGATTTTCTATATTTTTCTCTTTATGTAATATTCGTGTAAATCAGCTATAAATCTTTTGTCAAATATTACCAGTGTGAATAAGTATAAATTTTAACTAATCACATTTCGAAGTTTTCAATTTATTGTAGGTGCCATTTAGTTCAGCATCAAAATACTCGGTTTTCATTAATTTTTAATTAATAAAATATTTAAAGACATTAGTTTAATTTGAAATATAATAAAATGTATAAAAATAATCGCGATTTTTCTTTACATTCTAAATTTAATCCACCTTCATACATACAGCATAGGTATATAAAAATAGAAATGCATAATTATAATGTATAAAAAGAAAAAGCATTTATGAGTTCTAGGGTTAGTATTTAGTGGCATAAAATGAAAAAAATTCATAATATTGGTAGCTTAGTATTAATTTTTTTCTTATTAGAAACTAATAAGAAAAAATTACTTCTTTACATATTGCATAAAACTTTTTCTTAAGATTTTCAATAATAAACAAGATAAATTGCATTATTTTTATTTAATTATTTAATAATATACATATAATAATAATAAATATTTAACTCACTAATTTGATTTTATGATAATATCTAGATTCTGAATTTCATTTAATTATTTACTAAAATCCAAAAATTAATTACATTAACATTCAATATCAATTTCAAATTTTCATTAAATTAAAAATCAATATTTTTATAAAATATTTTTAAAACTTATACAACTTTTTCAAACTTTACTCCTAAATATTTTTCTTAGTAACAATTTTAACTTTCAGTGTTGCAGTAGCATAGAAAAAGAAATTTAATGTCACTTGCATTGTGAATCATAATATCAGCTAATTTTTTCAATATTAAATTTTGAACTATATATTCCTATCAATAAAATGTCGCTGATTTACAAAAATATAATAACAACTCTTGATAGGGTAGTTCCTATGAAATACATTCCTCTTTGGAATCATCCTGCTGGTAAGTTATATAATATGTATGTACACATATACCTTTGTAATTATAGTTTATTTATTTAATTACTTAGATATAATTTTATAGGAAAAACGTACGTTATGGCAACAAATATATGGTGTGTGTGAGAAAATGATTTTTTAATATAAATAATGATAATCATATAACAATCGATATGTAAGTAATATCAAGTAACTGAACTATTTATATGAAAACCGTTTTGTATGAGAACCTGGTTAAGTTTTTCACATTGTTTCATATAAATAAATTAATAAACTTTTGATTGCCATAATGATGAGTTTTCCATGCAACTTTATAGAAATAGTTGTACGCAACTTGTGAGAAGATGTCGCAGTAATCTGCTTCTTCTCTCATTCATTGCGTCTGTACTACTCTCAACTAACTTATTTATGTTATTATTAAAATTATTAAAAATAATAAAAAGTATTAAAATTATTATTTAGGTACAGAAATATTTTTTCCAAAATCCAACTTGTATAAACAGCTTTAATATAATTAAATGCATTAATAATTTGCACTGCAGTGTTCTAAACATTTACATTTTTGTAATTCCGTAGGTCCAAAGACAGTGTTTTTCTGGGCTCCACTTTTTAAGTCTGTATGTACATACATAGTAATATTGTTTAATTAAAAAACTTACATTCCGTAATAATTTTAAGTGTTTAGTAATAGCAGGAATAACAGATTTAAGCAGAAATGCCGATCAGATTAGTATAGCACAATCATCGTCTTTAGCAGTCAGTGGATTAATATGGTCGCGGTATTGTGTTGTCATAGTACCAAAAAATTATCTTCTGTGTGGTATAAATGCCTTTGTTGCTGCTACTCAATCAGTTCAATTACTTAGAGCCATTAGGTAAATATATATTATATTATTACATACTAGTCTTCAGCGGTGAGAGTTAAGATTTCCGGGTTCGAAAATACACGTTTTTCCTATAGAAATGGGTTTACCAAACAAAAGAACACAAAATACAAGCTCTTTAAGGTGAGGATCAATCTTGTCGGAGTTGCAATAAGGCCACAATTTAATTTTGAAAATTGCAATTTTCCCATAAGAAATACATATAAGTGTACTATTGAGCAATATTGTGTATTAATTTATGCATTGTGTAGACGGGACGTGTGCTGTGCCTGGGTTGACAGTGACTAGATCCGTCGCGTCAACATCCATACTTTTCAAGTTGAAGGTATTTGGGGATATCTTTAGTAAGTAAAGCGCTTGTCAAAACTGCTTTAGCGCCTAGAGCGACCCTGGGCAGGGTGCGCAAAGTGGGTTTGGATAGGCGCAACTACATCAAGAGTCGGATTCACATAAAAAGTGATTTTTTTTCCGAAATTTATTGTCCGATCAAAAATTTAATTTTTTATTAGCTAATTGCAGCATTATCTTTCATAATTATTTGTAAAAACCGAGATTCTGGTATATTTACTGTCGCTACAACCTATTTTAATTTTGGTGGGCGAGGTTACAGTTCAAAAAAGCCAATGAGATAATTGCATTTTAAATTAATTTTAAAAGCCGTTTTTTTCCAAAATTTGTGAACTGACCACATATTTTATTTTTTTATATGCTAATTCATAAACCACTTCAAAAATGGTAAGAATGGCGATCCGGGAATCTTAACTGTCACCGTCTTTAGCTTGGACGGTGGTTAACTGAGAAAATCGCAGTGATCTTCATCAGTCAGACTGTTAGCGACTCGGTACATCCTCGTGACTGGGCCGATTAAACCATAGTTGGTTGAGCAATGCACGATTTAAATCATCCGGCATCAAGACGACCTTTGCCAACGAAAAACCTAATCTCTTTTGAATGTTGTTTGCTTTAGTTATCCATAAAATTTTACATTTTTAAAAATGATTTAATTTCAGTTCAGTTATACAGAAAACAAAATTCTTTGCAAAGATAAAATGACAAAAAAGAAGTAATCTCAATATTATTTTGGAATATCCTACAGTAAAATAAACTTCTTGTACTTATTTTAATAACTTACATTGTGCAACCAAGTTAGAAATTGTACGAGTATAGTAAAATCAGTTTCGATTAACAACCTCACTTTAACAAAACAATTCTCTATATTCAACATACCAATTGCTCTTGATTATATATTTACAATTAATTAAAGAGTTATAGTGTACTATATAATAGTATAATTTGCAATATCCTACCTAAAGTTTATTTTCCTGCATAGTTGCACATTCGGCAATTAATATTTAAATGAATTTACAGAGTTTTTGTTCTAGATATGCACAATGTGTATCTACCTCACTTCAACATAACAATTATCTACATTCTACATACTAATTGCTATTCATTATATATTTACAATTAATTAAAGAGTTATACCGTACACATTCATAATTATATTATAATTTACAATAGCCTACCTAAAGTTCATCTGCCTGCATAGTTACACATTCTGCAATTAATGTGCTCCGCAAAGAAAACAATTTTGCATCAAGGAGTTTAAAATTCCAACTAGAAAAGTTTTGAAGCACTTGTTAAAAAGTAATATTTTGTATAATTTTAGATACCAAAATTCAACTAAGCTGAATAACTGAATACTATCAAGAAATAATTTCATATTCATTAAAATAACAGAGCATTGAACCTATTTGAATAAACATCTGCTAGATCCAGCAAGATTCTTTCTATCCTCTCTTCGTACATGTATGTACGGAATATGTACATAAATAGAGATTTAATAAAAATTTGAACCAGACGATTGGAATTTTACTTGCTACTGTAAAATGTACCTATTAATAATTATGATTCTTTTAAAAGATAAACCCATGAAAACTGATGGTTAAGAAATGCAGCTGTTAAGAAAGATGTCCCTTCTAGAAGATGTACTAACAATAACAATAGTTCATTTAATAAAAGTATCCATCCAGAATTACAGTTGTTTTAAAGAAATGAATCGTCAATAATTACGGTCCTTCTAGTTTAGAACATAATAGTTGGTTTCCAGTCAAATAAATAACATCCTGTTTTATTTTAATTTTGTAATTTCAAACTTGGCCAATTATTTTACTTTACTTAGTTTGTATTTTTCATGCGCAGAACATCATATTCTTGTGTTTTTCCCGCAATTCTATAAAATATGCCACTACAAGTCAATAAGTCAGAAATGGTACTCTGTATATTAAAAAAGGTATAGTTTGTACATATGTAATTTTCAACAATAAAAAACAAATGTAGTAACAAAAGATTTATACAGTATTCCAAATTAATTAATATTTTTTTATAAATTACAGAGTTAATTGTGGATTTCCTCAAAGGACCGTCCTGTATTAAATAATACACAGAAAAATATACAGTGTTTGTATCATCAACTACTTTTCTATATCTTGCAAAGTTATTAGCATTTAATTTCAAAAGTCTTACAAGTTTTTTTTTCTTACAAGTTTTTTTTTAAACAAAATTTGTTTTACTTATTCGAGTCCTTTGGCGTGGTGAAGTAAATAACTACTTGATATCGATTCGGAACCTCCAGAATAAGATCGTAATTTATTAACAACATAAAATGAAAAAAAATATTTGGGTATATAAAATCATCATTCCCAAAAAAAAACTAAAAAAATTAAAAACCATAAAGCTTTTACATAATTGAATCACCCAGAATCTCCGCTCTATGCAGTTCATTTTTATCAGACATGAATAAATAATTAAAGATCTGCTTTGCTGGTGCTAATTTTGAAAAACTTTTTCCACATCTTTTTGGCTAGTGAAAAGTTCACCTAGGACTTTATGTATTTTCTTCGAACAATTCCAAAGAGGGAACAATAATCATAATAAAAATAAAGTTGGAGTTATACTAATCCAGCTGCTGGATGAGAGGGCTACCTACGTCGGAAAATTTGTCGTTAGAATTTGATCTGTTGGTCATCTAAACAAGTTCTCAAAGATGGGGTTCTGTGTAAGAAAATCAAGAATTGTCTGAAACCTTCCGAAAGGTAACGTTTGAGATGATGTAAAGCTATATTTTGTGATAATCTGAAGTAATAGATTTGGACAGTCACATCTTGACTTTAAATAGCACTCAAGGATAAAGAGCACTGAAAAATCGTACTATTTGCTAACGTCTTTAAATGTTTGATGGAATGCTTACACGACAATACCAGCCCATCTAAAACTGTAGACATATGTATTTACAACAACAAAGTTCTATAACTACATACGATGCAGACTCCGTAATGTTTATTACAAAACCGGAAGAAGTTGATCCAACATTGGAGAGCTGTGAGGGTCTAAAGACCCTAGCTCAAATTAATTATACACAAAATTTTTATATGTATCCCTTCTTGTTTGATATAATAGCAATTTTAATTATTTATACTGGGTTTAAAACCACTGGTTTTCAATAATCATATTTACGAGTTTAGGTCATATTTTGCGTATTTTAGCGTTATCATTATATTATCATATCATTTGATTTGCAATACATATTATAAAAACTACTTATGTGTAATTCTAATTTAACTCATAGATTTTTTTTATTTATTTGTGTATTATTAATTAAAGTTAAAGATTATATTACACACAGGGAAAACTATTTTGTATCGCAAAAATTAATTCAATTGTAAGTATTTTTTTTATGTTTTCGCGATGCGGGTGGTACATATTATTGCAATTTGTTCCCCTACTTGTTTCTCTACATGCTGATAATTAAACTTGCGTGAATTTCTTGTAAACTGATTTTTATCATAAATATGTAATATGAGAAAGTATTGTTTTCGTGCATAAAAAAAAATTGAGATTTTGGTGAATTTACACTTTTTGAGGTCCCCTGAGTAAAATAAGACCATTTCCAAAAAATGTTTGTGTGTGGTGAAATTTTGAGTGCCTTCAACAGCAAAAATTAATAGGAATTTTGAAACAAAATTTGGGATTTTGTATACTTATATTGAGATTTAGCACTGATTAAATTTTAGTTAAAATTATTTTAAGAAAATTATTGTTTTTCTATTTTCTTAAATTTTATTATCAAATATGATATTTAATTTTCAAATTCATCAAGTCAAATTTGATATTTCATATTACCAACGAAGGAGTTAGAGCTAATTAAATTTTGGTTAAAATTGGTTCATGGAAATTATTAATTTTAAATTTTTTTTAATCTTATTATTTAATATTAGTTTTTAATTAATATTTCGAAAACTAATACGAATTTCAGAACCAAATTTAGGATTTCGCATACTTATACCTAAATTTAGTATTGATTAAATTTTAGTTAAAATTAATTTTAAAAACTAGTGTTTTTCTATATTTTAAAATTTTATTTTTTAATATTGGTTTTCATTTAATATTTTATAAACTAATTAGAGTTTCAAAACCAAATTTTAGATTTCGTATTGTCAACGTAAGAGTTAGAGCTAATTAAATTTTGGTTAAAATTGGTTGATGAAAACAACTTTTTTTTAAACTATTTATTTAATATTAGTTTTTACAAAATATTTATGATATTTGAAATATTATGAAACTAATAAGAATTTTAAAATTAAATTTAGTATTTTGTATTTTTGTATTGAGACTTAAAACTGATTAGATTTCAGGTCAAATTCGTTAATGTAAATCAGTTTTTTTCCTTTTATTAATAAAAATTATTTTTTTAATAATTAATAAAAGTATGATAAAGTCTTGGGCATGGCCAGATCCGATTTTTAAATATTTCTATTATTTTTATCAGCAAGATACCTTATAGTGACTTGTTTTATTACAATTATAGCATTTAGGTGCCCTCTTAAATAAACTTTTTCTGGATTTCGTATATTTTCTTGTAATTAAAATTTAAAAATTTAAAATTAAAATTTTCTTTGCTTATTTGAAAATAAAATATGATAATGAAACAAACCCACGCTTTAAACACTATTGCGTTAAGTTGACGCCCGTGATTACTTTTTCTTGTATTCTTTATTACCATAATTTATTTTATAATAATGTAACTTATGAATTGGCTTTAATTACATTTTAATTTAGTTTTACTAAATTTGGTGAATTGTATTTTCACCAAATTGAACTTGTATAATTGTATCTTGTTTTAGGGTAGAAAAGATTACAGTGATTATTCCTAGCAATAGAAAGATTCAATTTTGGTAAAATTTCAACAAATTCACGTCATTTTAATGTTATGATACAATATTTAAAAGAAGAACAAAAAAAAAGATTTAAATGATCGAACCATAATAATTCTAATTAAAGTTATTTTTTAAATCAAATTTCCCTACTGGAATAATTCTTCAAAAGGGGTTGGGTACAATAACATTAATTTGTTCTCCCACAAAACTTGCTTATTTTTACAAGATATTTTCAATACTCGTGCTATTTGAAAATTTCGAGTTTTCAACATTTTGACTAATCATTTAAAAAAAATGCCGGATAGGGTCTCCTACACCCTGTATATAAAAAATTTGTTAAAATAAACCTTTAAATTTTCCAATTCTGTTCGACCTTTGGAATTAATATTGCAATAATTTATTACTTATATATCTACATTATATCTAAAATAATTTTATAGTAAATAAAACATATAGGTAAATCTAGTGGTTTACACGTGAACCTTAGAGATATTTTTAGTGCATTTTAAAATTGGTTGATAGAAAATTATTAATATTTATATAGAATTTTCTTTAAAAGTACAGATAACTTGAAATCAGCAAACAAAAATGTCTACCTACCTATATAAAGTTTGTTTCTTGGCTAAAAATCAATAAAACTACAGGCAGAATTCTGTTCTAAAATTTGTGAATATTTTTAAATTGAAAATACATACACAATTATTATACAGTAATTTTAATTTTAAATTGGTTTTTAATTTATTATTAGGTGAAATAGCATTAGATATTTTTTGTAGTAGGTAGAATAAAAAATAACATTCATAAATTACTCTAAAATAGTCTGTTTCATTAATTCCAGCAAATACCTAGTTATGTAAACAAGATAAAGACAATTATTCCAAATATAGTTAGCTAGTTGTATCAAAAAATTTATCAAGCATACTATATTTATAATTATACTACTTTCCAAGTTTCAGTGCGCAATTCTAAAGAATTTTAAATTTAAAATTAAGTGGCCTTGTTCACCTTGATAACTAACATAATATTAGTAGTTTTCTATTTGAATGTATTAATTTTTAATATTCACAGTTAGACAAGAACATGTCGTTATTATATAAAAATGTAATAACAAGACTCGATAAAATAGTACCCGTAAGATATAATCCTCTTTGGAATCACCCTGCTGGTAAGTAAATAATTATGTTATGTATACATATAATAATTACAATATACTGCTTCCACAAGATTTTGGATTATTAAATTTTGTTAATACGTGTAGGTCCAAAAACAATATTTTTCTGGGCTCCATTATTTAAGTTGGTATGCATATTATACCCTTAAATACGCATTATTATTCTATACACATTATTACAATTTTAGGGTTTAGTTGCAGCAGGAATAAGTGATTTAAGAAGACCTGCCGATCAGCTTAGTGTAGCTCAATCTGCATCTTTAGCTGCTACTGGATTAATATGGTCTCGATATTGTCTTGTGATAATACCAAAAAACTATGCCCTTTGTAGTGTTAATGCGTTTGTAGCTATCACGCAGCTAATTCAATTATATAGAGCTCTTAGGTAAATAATTATTTTGTTATAATCGTTTTAATTTAATAATTTCCAGCCATTATTAATTTTTAAAATTTCACATAAAAAGTTGACACATAGAGTCAACATATAATAAATAATTATAACATTTTACCTCTTTAACTAAATTTTTATTTGCATTTTAGGTATCAACGTAGCATTCAGCTGCAATCAGCCCGTCAATAATCAATAATTCATTATAAAATATTTAATATTGTTAAATGATTAATTAAACACATGAAATTAATTAAAAGTAATTTACATAAGGGTAAAATAACGAAATTGTATATAATTATTATGGCTTTGCACATTGCAAAATTGTTATAATATTGTTATGCTTTATAGTGATTACTCTGTTCTGAAACAAAAACAAATTTTTTAATTATTACAAATAGGATATTTTCTATACTATGTAGTATTATGTTCCGTAGATGTAAGTAACAGGAAAATGTACACATTTACTGGTAAAGGTGTACAAGTTCTACTGTAGTTGGTAAGAGTGCGTCAAATATGTAAAAATAAAGGGTTATTAATTACCGGTAAATGTCCATCGTAGAACTGGATATATAAACATTTTTTATAGCATAAACATAAATCGTCATAATTGGAACAAAAAAATGTATGTAGTAAATAATTACTTCTTAAAATTAATATTAAATTAAATTTAAAAAATTTTAATATAAAGTTAAAGGAACATTATTAAATTTTAATTTAATATTAGAAAACATTTAATTAATTTTTATTTAAAGAAATTAAGATATACATTTAAAGCTGGAACTTATCATTGACATTTTTTAATGTGCATTTTTTACAATTGCATTTTTTAAATTAAAAAAATAATATAATCAAATAATTAGTTATAAGTGGAAATTATAATAGTATACTATGTAATAAATGCGCAAAATATAAGGTTTTAGCAGATGAATCGTAATGTTTCCGAACGAGGCACGAAGAAGAATCCGCTAAAGCCAGCATACAACGGTTTTTTCTAGCTCTGCAAAAACGATTTTCTTGCATTAAAATATTAAATGTACACTAAACATTACGATTAGTCCACTAAAACTTTATTTTGCGGACTTACGACGATCGAAGTAGTAGGGCAATGAATTAACATTTTGCGGACTGACTAAAACAGTTTCAAAAGTAACAATTTTTCGGAGCTAATAAAAAGTTATACATTTGCAGGTGTAATATTTCAATTCACTTTTATCAAATTCGCTTGGTGGATGTGTACCTATGCATAATATGTTCCTAATTTTATTGAAAATGGTTATTGTACATACTAGTTATTATTAAATTTACATTTACCATAACAGTATACATTATGTAAGTTACGCATTTACTGGAAATTATACCCATTTTCATGTATACATACTATGTACATTTTCCGGAACATTCCTTATACGTGCTTTTAAGCATGATAGAACTTTAAATTTGAATAAAACAAAAATAGTTTAATAGAATTCAATTGTTTTTTATGTCTTTAATTTACTTTCACAAATCATCATGAAACGTTTGACACTTTAACAACATTTTGAAATTGTAGAATTCTATTTTAAAAATAAGTTCATAACAAATTATATGTAAAGATCTTGGTTTACGTCCAAACAAGATTCAACTGATTTAAGAACTAAAACCAAATGATTGATCATTTGCTTCGTGACTTTGCGATGGGCCCATGAATAACTGCTAGTAGATTTCAACAAAAGAATGCTTTAATTGACCTCCAAGATTTTGCGATTTGATGGCTTTACATTATTTTCTTTGAGGCAATGTCAAGTCATTAGTCTATGGTGATAAACCAACAACACCTGAGGCATTAGAAGTCAACATAACTAGTGTAATTAATGAAACAACGCTCAAATTGTTTGAAGAAGTTGGTAAAAATTGCACCGATAGAATATATTATGTAACAGATAACTGGGTACACATTTACCAGATATTTAATTTTAAAACGTCAATGTCATTCATCAATCTTTGAAATAAAAATAACAATTGAATTCTTTAGAAAGATTAGTGATTTATTCAAATTTGAAGTTCTATCACGCTTAAAAATACTCTTACAAAAGAAAATTTAAAAGCAATGATAAATTTGATAAATATAAGTCTTATATGCATATGTACTACGTATATATAGAAAAAGAATATACTGAGATATTATACAAATTACTTCATCTGATTCATGTAATATAATCTAAAATATAATATTAAAATTGAGATTAAATGTTTTTGAAAATTTAAAAACCTTTTTCACTTAAAAAAAGTTTTTCTGTTCAAATAATTAAGCTGGCTTATCGATAGCAAAACGTTCCATAAATCATTTATGTACTTTTGTGGAGAACAAGGTTTGGTTGTTCAACCGTCGTGGGTTCCTAATTAACTAATGTAGTTGCTCAGTATGAGAAAAAAATTATGTTAATGGGGCACTAGCTAATGTAAATAAAACTATCAAGATGGAAAGCGTCGTTTAATTACCAAAAAAACAGATAGTGTATACATGGGTTGATATATTTTCAATTCATTATCAGAACAAACAAGAATTTAAAAAACGCTAGCTAAGCAGTTGAGTACTGCAGGCTAGAAAATATAAAAAATATCGTTAAAAGGAAAACACCACTTGAGAAGCAATGCTTCCTGTTGCAAGTACACGTCACCACCAGGTTAAGACTCGACAGCGATATACTCCATCGACGCAGATTATCATTGCAATGTTGTATCAACGCTTGAAATAACCTCACCTCAAACCAGTCAAGCACACAATCATTACAACCGCACTGCCAATAGCTTACGTATCTAAAGATTTCCAACATGATATATCGACTTTTTAAAATATCTTCTATATCTGCTCCACTATTTTAGAATAAATTATGTCATCGTCACACAAATCATCTCCGGTAGCTCACTAAAAGCAATCAAGAACACAAAATGGGTTAAACACAGCTCAGTACTCTCTAGTACAGCAAACGCTTATAAATAAATTAATTAAAGAACCAAATTTATAATAACAATCGATATCTCTTCTTCTTCGGACGGTTTCTTCAAAAAAATTTGATCTCCTTTAATAAGAAATCATTGACCTTGTTGTCAAATACGACAGGTAATTAATTTTTACGCACTATGCGTAAAATCCAAAGCGATAATGTACTAAGTATGTAATAAAATAAATCTCTCGTTAATAAAAATTTTAAGCATAACTTAAAAGAGTGAGTATAGTAGTTATACTAAATGATGAATATGTCAAGCTATCTCCAAGGTGTTGATAAAAGTTTTAATGTCAATAGAGTAGCCCTTGTTTACAAGAAAATTTTTAAAGCTTCAAATAACGATCAAAAGGTATTTTGTTTCGATGCCTACATGAGTTATTCTAAAAAAATGTTGTAATTTAATTTTTAATTTCTGTTACAGCTTTTTTATTTTTGAACAAATTATCTTAAAATTATTAGCAAAACCTCATTTTCCACAATTTTGAGCCAATTTTCCACATTTGTGGTGGTGAATATGTTAAACTTTCACTGTTTCGTCACTGTTTTGTCATCATTAAAACAAGAGACTGTCATTAGTTTTATGATTCAAAATAAATAATTAATTAAAACGTTTTATTTATTAATAATTATAAGAGTTAATAAATCTAGCATAGGAAAAACAGTATATAAACTATGGTTGTGATATTACATTAAGTAGCTGGTAAAATTAAATATTTTTAAGTTAGCTTTTAAAACCACTTTTTAGTTTTGAAGTATAAATAATTATGAAAACACCTAATTTTTTTAAACACTGTACATTAATACAAGGAAATCAATTATGTTGTGCTTAATTAAGTGTAAATCGGAATTTTCTCAACCATTATACAAATTTTCTTTATGTAAATTGAACATTAGCATATAAGGTTAAGAAATTTTCGAATTTTAAGAAGAGCAGAAAAAAATCTTGTATAAATGATCAGGCGACAGTTTCAAAAGCACACGTTTTGTCCGTTCCTTCGCCGAGCCTTTATACCCTTATGTGAGCAGTGTTTTGGTGTTATTATTAATTCTAAACCATTGTACTGGCTTGAATTTAATATTTACTTTTACTTGTGTGAAAGAGGTTGAATATCAATAAAATATGTGGTATTCGTTTCATATTATTGTTGTGGAATTTTAATAAAAGTATAATTGAGTGGCTCTTTGGAATAACAAGGTAAATCTATTATCCTTGTTTTTAAGATAACTTGTGCAAACGAAGGCAAATACATATTATGTATGTCTAGTTATCCCCAAAATATCAATTCATAGAAATAACTACAAAGTGCATTTTGAATAATTTTTGTATAGTGCAGTTTCTTATTATATCCGGTAAGTATCGGATTATGTATACATAGTGTGTAGTTATTAATAAAAGAACTATTCTAAACTATTCTTGGGAAATGCTTTTGTTATTAAATATAAGACTTTATAAAAATATTAGGTATATATTAGTAAACATATAAAAGGTAAAGTTGTTACTCAAATAATTTAATTGAGTAAAAAGTTGTACTACAGCTTCTTCGCTATATTGGAAAAAACATCACAGCTTTTATGAAAATTTAGTTGCCTCTGAAGCAGTAAATAATGAGGAAGAAGATTCGATCACTGATTCTGATTGAAAATGTTATTTATATTGTGCCTTATCAGTAATTAATTATTAAATAAACGATTAAAAATTAATTCAATCTATTATTTTAGTAAATAATAATAAAATTAACTGCAGGTATTTGGTATATAAAAGTGTACATCTTCACTTTAGTATTAAATATTTTGTATAGGTAGAATAACAAGATAAATAAACTTTGAGAAACACATTTTAAAAAGCAATAAATATTTTAAAATAATTTGATTTTATAAAAGATTTCAATTTATAACAAGTTATTTAACACAAAAAAATGTTCTGATAAATAATAGCATTTCCTATCCTATAATACACCCTTTAAAACTTTTAATTATATTTATCTCAAAACTATGATTTTTCACTTACCTTGTTTACCGAGCCACTCAATTTTGTACACTTAACAGAATACAAGCAGTTCTCGATGTACGATCGACAAACGTTCGATTCACGCATAATTTTCTATAATGAACATCACAATTATAAGAAATATATTTTTCTTTCTTAAAATTTATTGAATACATTTTTGTGCATACCCTGTATTATTCATCTTATTGTTAGATATACCATAAAAATATTCATACAAAAATGTTCAACACAACAAAAACAAATTTACGAAATGAAGTTGTGGATTAAATCTTGTTAATAAATCAAAAAAAATTTTAAAATATATGCTTTTCAAAAATGTATAAAAATAGTTACAAATTGTGATGTTTCAAATTAATTGATTTTATAAATCAATTTTTACTTAAAGTACGTATTTTTACTTAAAGAGAGATTTTAGCGGTACAGTAGGTTAGAATAGATGCAACTAATTTACCAAATTTTGAAGTTAGTTATTTCTTAAATTATTATCAATTTATTTTTTTAGAAGAAAAAATTATGTAAAGTTCAAAAATATAGGGTTGTGACGTCAGTCCTCTATTTAAAATCACCAATTAGAAGATAATATGATAATAACGCAACGCTGTTGCCGTATAAATGTTTACCAAGCTAACTTAATGCTAACTGGAACGCACATAAAAGTTTAAGAGGATTTTTAAACTGTCGTTATGGCAAGATGGAACAAAATAAAGCTTTAACGTGTACCATTGCTTTATATAACCTCTAAAACATAGCATAAATAAAATTCTAAATAAAAACGATTATATAATATTTTATACTTACCACTTTAAAATAATATTAATTTGATTAACAGATTATTTAAAATTTCATAAATAATTTCAAAAGACCAAATAAGAGAACGCTTTATAATTAAATTTCAAAACAAATCACTTGTCATAACGAAACATAAGTGACATGATAGTGGCTGCGTTGCAGAGCTGTGATTAACTATCATTAGTTAGCTGTGGCGCGTAACTTAAATAATATTTAAAATTCAAATTTTTTAAAACCCTACAGGAGGTTTTAAATCAACCAATTGTATAAATATGGATCATTTTATTGGACTTTCATATTCATAATTTATTTTAAAATTAATTACGCACTAAACTCCCCATTGTCGGAGTAACTACAGACTTGATGCCACAAGAAAGTGAAATAATGGCTTGTAAAAATCATGACAAATATCTTTTAAAGTCAGAGGGTCCTCTTTAGCTGCAACAGTTTTTTTTTCTGGTTACTTCTTTTTGCTTCAAGTGACTATCATATTTTCCTTTAATGTATTTTGTTATGTGTCATTGCTGTTCTCCCATTGTACACAAATTACGCAATGGTCCCTTTCTGGTTGGAAAAAATCAATATTGAATCAAGTGTTAAATAGTGCGCATTGTAAAATTTTATTGTAGGTATATTAAGATTGCATTGGAAAATTTCTAGCGTTATCGGACCTGCAATAATGGGAAGCTACTCGAGGAAAACAGTTAATGAGCTCAATTAGTCCATCTTTTAGTTCTGACTGTAAATAATTGCTATTTAACACATGTTTTTCTTGGTTGTCAATGCAAAGAATGCCTTGTTCATTTGTTTTATTTTTCAATGTTGTTAAATAAGTGGAATTAATATTAAAAGTGTCCATAAAAAACTTCTTACAAACTCTTACATTAACAAATTTGTGAATCTGCTGTTACGTACTCGTAAGTGATCTATGCCAAAGTATGAAGCGTCTTCTTCTTCTTAAATTAGGACTAGGTCCTGTAATATCCAACAGTAACCTCGACAAAGATCCGAAGCTACTGCTGGTACTTTGAGCATATTATTTGTTTTACATCTGAAGTAGTTTGCTAGACTGGCTTCAAATGTGCCTGTTACCCTATATTATTATTAATGGTGGCGAATAACATATTTTTTAAATACATCCTTGTCGCACTAATGTAATTTAAAATAATTTAAGAAGCAAATAATTGTGAGATCTAAATTCAGACGATTGTGACGAAGCTTCATCATTCCATAACTATTTTAAAATCAAATTCAATTCTTGTCTTCAAAATAAACCAGTAAGTAATTTAATCTTTGACATGCACAGAGAATTGTAAATAGAGAAAAATAAAGAATAAAGAAATTTGTGGCAAATGGAGTGTTCAGTTTGATTGTTGGGAGGAAATTTCCTTATTAGTACATAAGTAATTAAAAAATTTGATGTGATATCGCATGACATTCCCATTTACTATGAGGTACCTATATTATAATAACTAATAAGTATTTCCCGAAATTACTTGGAGAGATCAAAATAGCCAACATTAATTTTAAAAATATTTGTTTTAGTTTATTGGTTAATTTTTTACATACACACCTACCCTCACAGACATTTTTGAAAATGGTCTTATTTAGCTCTTGAGACTTTAAAAATAGATCTCAAAAAATTAAATCCAACAAAATCTTATTTTTTTGCTGCATGAAAACAATATTTCTTCACATTACATAGTATATGATAAACTAAAAATGCAAACAGTACGGGCTTAAAACAACACGATAATACTATTTCACAATTGAGTGTGTTCGATTATAATAATTATATCTTTTAATTTTCAAAAATTTAGAGTTGCTTGTTTAGAATAGACAACCTTTAATTCTATGAAAATCCATTTTGTAGTTTGATTGATGAAATTTACAAATAGAGGAATAAAATATTTACTAAAAATATTAAAATTTGAATATAAATCATTTTTAAAGATTAGAAAAATTATTAAAATATAATATGAAATTTTGTTGTAATTATTCATCATTTTGGCTAGATAATAACATTGTCTTTTCAAGTACATCACTATTGTTAAAATTGCATAGTTATATTGAATTGGTTATTGTCGAATTGAGTCACTTGGGATAACAAAAAAGTTGAAGGTTATTGTAAAACATAATGTACCTAATGATGTGATAATTTCAGTACAGGGTACGCCAGATTCGATGGTTTTTATGGGGAGCTCGATAACCATGTATAAGAGGCAATAAAAAAATAGCTGGCGTATCTTCGATTCTATTTACTAATCTTAATCTATTTTATTTTTTTAGGGTAACTCAATAGCGAAAACCGGAATTCAATATTTTGTTTTCAAGCTATAGACAAAAATTCGATTTTTCAACTTTTCAATAAATAATGTTATATGAGTTGTTTTTAAAGTTACTGAAAAAATATTAACATACACTTTTTATGAATAATCAAATAGGCTAAAAGGATTTTGAATATCTGCGTTTTTTTTGAGTTATATTATAAAATTTCAAACAGGAGTGAATAAGTTATACTTAATTTAATAAGAAATCCTGACATCTATAAAAATAAAAGGTTTATAAAATGATTACGGATGTTAAACGTACTCAAAGAACATACTATTTTAAGGGCAGCATCAAATTAATTTTTTACTGCAACAAAAATTTTAAATTTATTGAACATAAAAATAATGTTATAAAATGTATAATGTATGTACATCATAATTATTCAACTTTAAAACCTAAAAACTGAAGGAAAATACATTCTTATAGATTTGACATAACTTGTCTTGATTGGACTTTGCAACCAACATTATACTCGGAAGAAAAAATGTAGTTTTTATAGTAGAAAATCATGATTTACGTAAGGAAGAAAGAATTTATCCCCATAATACTGTAAGGTGTCTTAAAGTGGTGCATATATTATTTTAAGATTTTTCGGCCCTTTCGATTTTTTTTGCTATTTATGGCCAATTTTTGATAAATTTTATTTATAAAGAGGTTTTTATGTAGAAAAATAGCTATCAGCTTTATTAAAATAAAAATTAAATTATTCTTATAAAATTTTACAAAATATTGTTAAAACCTTTAATGTAAAAGTTAATCTTTAGTCGTGCATGTAAATAAAGATGCCTTTAGTGAAAGTTTCGAATATATTTATTACAAATTTACAAAGTAAATTTTGTTCATCTGTATTGTCTAAAGGCAATAAAGGTAATTAAATTTAAAATTAAAAATAAATTATATTTTTTATAAAAATATAATTTAGTTTTTCAGTGTTTCGAGTAGCTGAGGATCTGAACATTTATGAAATACCGAAATATGTATATGTACTAAGCCAAACTTGAAATATTTATTTCAGAATTTCTCAAAATTTTTATATATCTCAACAGCTAATATCTTATTTATTATTATTGATGAGAGAAAAATGAATGAAAAAATCTGAAATACAGTAAGTAAAGAAACGGATTATCTGTAAGTCAACTAAAACTTTTATTACAAATATTATATTTAAAAATATCTGAACATAGCATGTTATACAAGTAAAATTGCTGTTATTTTTTTGGTATAGGAACTGGGCGATATATTTTAACATAGATAGCTATTGTAACAGCTATTTCGTCATTATAAAGAATATTAATAAAATATTTAAATTCACCATTTGGTAGGAAGGGTGGAAATCGAGATTCGTCCGGATATATATTACATACATGATATGTGGTGTCCTGAAAAAAATTAATTAATAAATACCGGAATTTGTTTAAAAAAAATTTTACTTTAACAATGTTACAGGAGGTAACATTTCCACATTTAAAGATAATTTGTAGTCCTGCAATATTTGAATTAATACTTTTACAATAATTTAATTGAAAGTTCATTCCGGGAATCTTGCGATATTCATTGCTTAAAAATTTATAAGCTTGTACTGTTACCTAAAACAATTGAAATAGCGCAAAAAGAACGATAAAACTATTTCACTGTGGGTACCTCTAATTCAGTACTCATGGTTAGTTTTGAGTTAACCGTGATATTCACAGCTGTGCGTGTTCGATTATATTTAAATGTTTTAACTTCCAAAAAATTTAGAACAGCTTTGTTATAATAGAGCAATTCGACTCTTTGAAAATCCAACTTGTAATCTGATTGATGAAACTTAAAAAAAAATATTAAAACAATCCCTAGGAATCATAAAAATATTACCTTTGAATATAAATCATTTCCAAAGTTTGGAGATATACACATTAAAACAATTATTGAAATATACAATTTGCACCTCAATATTTTGAGTAGTAGTGGCATCGTGTTTTCACATGCAACAATATATTTAATGTAATAATATTGTATTTATAGTGAAATCTGTTTCCGAATTCGAGTTATTACGGATAACAAAAAATTGAAGGTTGTTGTAAAAAGTTATGTTTTGTCATTATAACGGAAATAGTATTAGATAGATTTCCCATTAAATTAAATAAAAGACGATGTGAACTATGATTCTGCATTAGTTTAGTTACTCATATTAGTTTTAAGGTGTTATCCTGCTAGTTTTAGTCTTTGTTCTGGTATTGTAATAATTAGTAAATAAATTTTGAATAGTTTTTTTGTTTTTAATTTAATGAAGATTTTCAAAATACTACTTAAAGTGGCAATGGGAGTGGTAGCGGTAATCGTAAGATATGTTCAAGGTCATAACCTCAAAAATGTGAAAAACGTGTAAATAAGAAAAATTTGAGAATCATTTAAAATGAAGTCATATTTCTTGCGGTGTCTGCAACAAAAATATCGCGGCAAGAGTGCATAAATTGATTGCGGAAAAATTTACAACATGCATGGCGTGTAGAAATTTAGACTGCACCAAGTTATTGTATTATAAGGAACAAGAAAAATTTGCTGGTGGCGATTTGCCTGTATCCACTGCAAAAGTGATGAACACTACAATCACGATATTAATTTGAATCTAACATTAACTAGCGGACTATGAAGAAAATTCGAAAACAAAATCTGAAAGCCAGGCAATGGTCAATTCAAGGTCTATTTTATTCAGACTATCAAAAAATATGAACGTCATGAAGATATAATCAATAAGTTAATGAGGAGAACCAAACTTTGAAAAAAAACAAATTTAAAAAAATGACACAATCAGAAACCATAAATAACCAAAAATCCTTCAAAAACCTTGTAATCATTACCGTTATTCCTGAAATCAAAATATTAAAAAAGCTATTATTGAAATTGAAAAGAAACTGCACGTAAACATCGATAAAATTGACATCAAAAAGTATCATTTAATTGGAAAGAAAAATGACAAGGGTAAAAAGCAATATCTAGTAGAAATGGAATTTAATGATCTGAAAACCAAACAATCAATTATTAATAATGGAAGCAAAGAAGCAAATCAAAATTTATTCAAACGAAATTTTTAAACACGGATCAACTGATCCTATCTTTATCATAGATTTTTCATAATCACAATATCATTCAATAAAAAACTACAATATACACCAAAATTATGAACACTGTGATACACTTTGCAGGTAAATTAATTTTGTAGTTAAAATTTATTACAAATTTTATTTAAACTAATCATTCATTAAAAAAATTTATTGATAAAAAATGATATGTGTATTTTACATGTTCTATCCTGTTCGAAGAGTAATATACAAGTAACTGCAGAATGTAGTAAATGCAGTAAATATGAATATTAATAATTTATTAATTGAAAATATACAAAACACAATTACTATAGTATTAGTTTGTTGTGGATTCGATTCTCGAAGAAGTACACCAGATTTTTCCGACCGGGTCTCCTCACAAAGCGCTAGTAATTTCTTTGAAATATCAAATGTATATACATATGTATGTATGTACATGTACTTACTGTGCCTCAAGACATGCTTACCACGGAAATAAAAAAAGAATAACTTTGAATTGTTATTTGTAAATACTTCGTTTTCTACTGGTTGAACTAAAATGTTCAGGAATGTATTCTTTTCAGATAATATTCAATTGTTATATTTTATTTTTAGCCATTTCTTTCAATTGCGTTGCAAATTTTGTTGTTATTGTTCTTTGTGAGGTTGTCCTTTCAATCCAGTTCTTTGTTTCATAACTTGATTTAACTTAATTTGATTTTTGCTAAATATCCTATATTTAGAAATTTGACAACATGCTACAGCCGTCTGCTTATTTATTAGTTTAGTAAGAAGTTTTTTCATATTCAATACGTTTTATAAATGTCACCTAGTGGTCACCAACAGAACATTGTATTTTTTCACAGTTTGTTAAAAAACAACTACCTGAGTAAAAGAATTGCTATTCTATTTCTTGACATTGACAGGTAGGGGTCTACACATAAAAACGTTTTTGAAGTCAACATTTTAAAATAAATTTTACATACTTACATATTATATTTTTCAACAAAAATCTACTAAAATGTACTTTAAAATTGATATAAAGACATATAGCATAATATTTTTTTAAAGTAAAAACTTCTTGAAATGAGCACTCAGTTAGTCATTTTTAAATAGCAACATTCCTTAAAATTACATTAAAAGTTTCATTTGATTCTATACAATAATAATAAAATGTATATTGTGTAATATACATTAGATAGCTCTTTATTTCATATTTTTTTGGTCGTATTATTTTGCGTTTGTTGTGCTGAACACAACTTATCAAAAATAAAACTTTTCTGTTTTGTGTAACAGCTAAAAGCAGTATAACAATAGTATAATAAAACTAAAAAATAATTAAATGTGTTTTAATTCGACGAAGTTTCATTATTGTTTTATGTTTGTGAAGTAAAACTTTTTTTTGGAAACGCTTTTTAAACAGGTACATAAGTATGATATCTGCCACCTCTACTCTAAGAGAAGAAACAAATGTTTATCATTAGAAGCCCTACGAACCCGAGCTGCAAAAGCATCATAGCGGAGAATTTGTTGAAATTAAAAAAATAAACAATTTAAAGTTCAAAAGACAGAAAATTTAGTGTCCCCTAAAGGCACATATAATTTTCTAAAGCTTTTTACGAATGTTGACAGTATGTAGCTGTTGAATTATAATGTTTTATTTCGTTATAGCACGAAGTAGATTCACTAAAATTATTTTACAAATTAACTAGTTTATTATACCTATTCATAAAATTATGTTAAAATATTTCTTAATTGTCATAATAGAAAAATAAAGTTAATAATTTTTTCGAAAAAATTAAAATCACAAATTTAGAAGCATAAATACAGTCGATTTTGGTTAATTGGGCTATTGTTTAATCGGGGTAGCCACTTATTTGTTCCAAATCTTGAAAAAGTCAGACATTTTGCCAACCTTATAACTAAAAATTTGTCATAAATATGAACATGAACTGCAGTAGCAAGCTTTATTTTTATAAAAAATAGGATTACTATAAGCTTATTCTAGTTCGGTTTGGTTTCGCTTTCGCAAAAAATTAAGGCGCAGTTTCTATGGTTTAAAGTAAGCCAAGATTTAAACCGTCAATTTTGTTAATTTTAATAATATAATCCGTCGGTTTTAAATAATTTTTAATATTTGTTGTGCTATTCTTGGTTAGGTTGCCTGTAATGTTGAGATCTAGTTAAAGATAAATTTGTGAATGGGAAAGACAATAGAAAACCACCTCATTAATTAAAGGGTAATGACACTCTAGTATTTTTAACGGACGCAAATTTTTTTTTATATTTATTCATAGTTCAATATCTTAAAATTTATCTGTTAAAATTTCATATCGATATTTCAAATATTTTTGGAACTATAGCATTTAACGCGCAACAAGACGTTGATAATAATATACTCAAGTTTATGATGTTTGAGAATCACAACTGTCGGTAAAAAATAATAAACTAAAATGCATCTTTATTACTTTTAAAAATTCAACGTATGAAAATTAATAATTTTTAATTTTTATAAGTGGGTAGCATCCCTCTGCAATTGTGCATTAGCGTAGATCCCGATCACGAAAGCTGTTTCAAGTGGCAAAGTTATGGTCGATATAGCAACAAAAATTGCCGGATGTGCTTTTAACTGTAGTATGTGTAGTACTTAAAAAATGTTGGTATGCCAATCGGGGCCAATCTGTGCGGAAGCTGATGCACGCCGCAATTAGTTCTCGGAGCGATTGCTGTCTGACACTGCAAAAGAGGCTCGGCTGTTGTTAAAATCAGTCAGAAAGAAAAAATAAAACAGTAAATTAATATAGAAGGCCAATTCTATGGTACAAGTATTGAGATTAGAAGTAAATAAAAATTTCAATAAAATAATGCTATGTAAAACTTTAAAAGTTTTATCTCAAAATTACAATTTGTAAATTGACCGGCAACATAATTTTACAAATCTGAACGATTTGTTGAAATTTTAACTGTAGCTATAAAATTAATTTATCTAGAAAGTACGTAGGATTTGACGTTACATCGTAAACTTTTCTTGTTATAAACATTTTTACGTAATTTTTCAACAAAATGAAAATTTGAAATCAATCGTGCACTATTCTTACAAAATCCAATATTTTTAATTTTCCTACGTTCTTCTCGAGATAATCTTATTTAGAACGAAAAATTTTTGTTTTCTGTTCAAGGTCAAAATTGACGGAGAAAACTTGCCAGCCGCGGAACGCTTTTTTAAGAGAGGTTTTCTTCGCTGAAATTTGCCGCTGCAATTTTAAATAAAAATGTAAATAGAAATTTATAAACTACTGTCTAAAATATGTACAATAAATCCCTTTAAACAGATTTTGTATTGCAATTACTATAAGGCCATAAAAAATTATTCAAGTTATGCTATTTGTTGTGTCTCTAGAGTGTCATTACCCCTTAAATATTTGTAGTAGGCAACTTGGCTTTTACCACGTTATTTCTCTACGCACTTGATGTTTTTTTGGAACACGAAATAAAGCAAATTTATAGAAAGTAAATGTAAAATTACTTTGAAACATGTTTTTTTATACTTATGTAAATTTAAAAAATTGATATGATTATATTGACAATCCAGTATAACAAAAGAAATTCACAAATATACTTATACTATACATTTTAAATACATTTTTGCAATTAATTGCTTTTTCAAGTTAATCTTTTTCCATTTGGCAAATTTTATTTAAATTTACGTAAAAAGTTGTGATGTAAACCAGGTATGTCATTTAAACCTGACACTGGCCAAATTTTTTGAGAAAATTTTTTGTGAAACCCAAAAAAATATAAGCCGTTTTTTTTACAAAGTTTAAACGGTGGATATCTAGATTAAAAATAGTATATTGTTTTACTAGGAGTCAAAGCGTAACTCGCTTTGCTTGTCCGTCAAACTTACAAACTCGCCATAAAAAGTGCTTTGGCTCCGAATAGAACATTCTATTCACTAATTTGTTGAAATCATTCAGTAAACATTTTAGGCCAGTCAGTAAAGGAATTGTATGTTGCAAACGATGGTGTAGAAGATTTTATTTTTAACTTGTATAAATAGGTACAAGCGTGTGAAAAACAAAATGCTAACACGGGCGACCTCGGAGAACTTTGCCAGCCAAAGAACTTCAAAATTTTAGGACTTTTTAGTTTTTTGCATATAACTCCTAAACCGTGGATCCTATCAAAACATTTTGGTTTAACAAATTAAAGAGCATTAAATTCTGCGACGAATGAATACCACAACTTAATAATTTGGTCAAGTGGTATGGTCGAAAACTACGGTCAAAAACGACGATTTTTCTAATTTTGTTAAAACTGAGATAAACGTATAGTGAGTGCGCGTCCGGCATCGATCGCGCTGCACTAAATTCGTTGTAACTTTTAAACTAATTCATGAAATTGAGCATTCAAAAGCTCAAATGAAAGAAGAAACATGTTGCTATTGGATTATTATATTTTCAAATAAAAAATAAATGTATATAAGAGTAGTATATGTATATAATTGGAACATACGGAGATATCCGATAAAATCGCTAAGAGCTATTATTATATATTCTAAAATTTTTTTTACACTAAATTCACTTATTTTTAAGTCCTATTAATAATATATGCTAGTTAGGTAGGTTAAATAAATTTTTTATAAAAGTTATTAACGTTTAACGTACCTCTAATTTAACGAATTTTGGAGCAAAAAAAAATTTATTTTTTATTTCTGTAAAATAAAAAGGGTTGATTTACTTTTTAACCTAAATCTTCTTATAGCATCTTAAAGTACACATTTCAAGCTTTAAAAATCGCACCTGTAGAAATCCAATAACGCGATTTAAGCAAGAGTAATATGTGGTTAAAGTTAGGTACATATTTCAGATTTTATTACTTAACCAAAATTTTGAAATTTTGAAAGTATACATCTTCAATACTAAATTTTTGAGATTTTTTTTACTTATTGGATATTTTTATACATTACTTCTAGAGTAATTTATGAAAATTTCAGATCTTTATTTTAAGAATTGTAGAAATGGTAGAGCTCTTAGCGATTTTATCGGATATCTCCGTATGTTCCAACTATATACATTTACTACTCTTACAGTAGCGATCTAAAGTAAGTTGGCAAACAGTTTTTTACAAAAAAATTATTAGAAAAGAAATCATTTAGTGGACTATCATATATTTTCTAAAAGTATTTAGATTAATACGTAGTTTAACGTATAAAACTTGCAGTTGGTATAAAACAAAGAAGTATATAAGCGAATTGAATTTTATGGAGGGTTCAAAAGAAAATTGGCATAACATCCAAACAATATCAAAACAATAATAAGCGTTCATAAAAGTTAATTTGATTGAAATATATCTTTCTTGATAATACATCGACATGCCCAGAAGGAAAGAGTATTCAGAAGATTTAAAAAACACGGTTCTTAAATGGTTAAAAAATGGAAATTCATTGAGAGCAGCAGAACGCGAATTTGACATTCCAAATCAAACAATAAGTCTCTGGTGTCACAAATATAATAAATATGGATCAGTAGAGACACGCCCAAGAACAGGGCGACCACGAAAAACAACCAAAGAGAAGATAAAATGATCGTTCGTGAAGCAATAAAAATCCTCGTGTAACGGCTACACAAATTGTTCAAAGTTTTAACGAAAATCGCGAAGAAAATATACATGTTTCGACAGTGAAACGTCGACTATATGCAGCTAAACTATTTGGCAGACGTCCTTGTAAGAAACCACTTATATCAAAAAGAATCGGATAGCCCGTCTGAAGTTTGCTAAAATCACTTACACTGGGAAAAAAGATTGGTCCAAAATTCTTTGGAGTGACGAAAGTAAGTATAATTTGTTTTCCTCGGATGGTATTAAGTATATTCGACGTCCAGAAGGTAAAAGATATGATATTAGATATCAAGTTCCTACTATAAAACATGGTGGAGGGAACGTCATGGTGTGGGGGTTTCTTTTCTCGTGATGGCATTGGATCTCTACACAGAATTGATGGCATTATGGATCGGTTTATGTATGCCGACATACTGAGGGATCATATGCTACCACATGCCAAGAGAAAATGCCGCGCGGCTGGATATTTCAGCAGGATAATGACCCAAAACATGCTTCACAGCATGTTAAGCAGTACATGGACAAAGCTAAAATTCGGCTTTTAGAGTGGCCCAGTCAATCTCCAGATTTGAATCCCATAGAGCATTTGTGGGAAGAGCTCGAACGTCGAATAAGAAGTGAAAATTATAGTAATACCACTAAATTATGGGAAGCATTGCAGAGAATGGTCAAAATACCATTAGAACGTTTAGAGAAGCTGGTTGACTCGATGCAATCACGATGTAAAGCTGTTATCGCTGCAAAAGGGTTTGCAACAAAGTACTAAATGTTTTTAATCCATAGTTGTTACTATATGTATTTCTTAGAGATTATGTGGTAAAGACAATAGAAAACCACCTCATTAATTAAAGGGTAATGACACTCTAGTATTTTTAACGGACGCAAATTTTTTTTTATATTTATTCATAGTTCAATATCTTAAAATTTATCTGTTAAAATTTCATATCGATATTTCAAATATTTTTGGAACTATAGCATTTAACGCGCAACAAGACGTTGGTAAAATAATATACTCACGTTTATGATGTCAGAGAATTACAACTGTCGCTAAAAGATAATAAATTAGAATGCATCTTTATTACTTTTAAAAATTCAACGTATGAAAATTAAAAATTTTTAATTTTTTATAAGTGGGTAGCATCCCTCTGCAATTGTGCATTAGCGTAGATCCCGATCACGAAAGCTGTTTCAAGTGGCAAAGTTATGGTCGATATAGCAACAAAAATTGCCGGATGTGCTTTTAACTGTAGTATGTGTAATACTTAAAAATGTTGGTATGCCAATCGGGGCCAATCTGTGCGCAAGCTGATGCACGCCGCAATAAGTTCTCGGAGCAATTGCTGTCTGACGCTGCAACGTCAACAAAAATGAAAATTTGAAATCAATCGTGCACTATTCTTACAAAAACCAATATTTTTAATTTTCTTACGTATTTCTCGAGATAATCTTATTTAGAACCGAAAAATTTTAGTTTTTTGTTCAAGGTCAAAAATTGACGGAGAAAACTTGCCGGCCGCGGAACGCTTTTTTTTAAGAGAGGTTTTCTTCGCTGAGATTTGCCGCTACAATTTTATATAAAAATGTAAATAAAAATTTATAAACTACTGTCTAAAATATGTACAATAAATCTCTTTAAACAGATTTTGTATTGCATTTACTATAAGGCCATAAAAAATTATTAAAATTATGCTATTTTTTGTGTCTCTAGAGTGTCATTACCCTTAAATATTTGTAGTAGGCAACTTGGCTTTTACCACGTTATTTCTCTACGCACTTGATGTTTTTTTGGAACACGAAAAAGCAAATTTATAAGAAGTAAATGTAAGACTTTGAAACATGTTTTTCATACTTATGTAAATTTAAAAATTGATATGATTAAATTACAATCCAGTATAGCAGAAGAATTCAAGAGTATATTCATCATTTTAACTAATTTTTGAAATTAATTCAGTTATCAAGTTAACTTTTTCCATTTGGCAAATTTTATTTAAATTTACGTAAAAGTTGTGGTGTAAACCAGGTATGTCATTTAAACTTGACACTGGCCAAATTTTTGAAAACATTTTTGTGAAACCCGGAAAAATATAAGCCGTTTTTTACAAAGTTTAAGTGGTGGATATCTAGATTAAAAATAGTATATTGTTTTACTAGGAGTCAAGCGTAACTCGCTTTGATTGTCCGTCAAACTTACAAACTCGCCTTAAAACTGCTTTGGCTCCGGTAGAACATTCTATTCACTAATTTGTTGAAATCATTCAGTAAGCATTTCATTTAATATAAATATGTAAATCAAGGTAGATGGTATATATTGCGTTGCTATGGTTTGAGTAAACAAAAAAAAAACATTCGCAAATAATTAACTTGTAAAAGTTAAAATCGTTTTTAATGTTTGAAAATATGGAGCAAGAAGACGATATTATTGTGCCTGAAGACATTTTAAAAGAAGCTGATGCCGTTACATTTAACGTTTTTCCTAGTTTCAGCGAAAAAAGAACGGGCAACATTTTCATGCAGCGAGTGGGCGAAAGTAAATTACACTCACTTGTAACAATAATTGCAGAAATTTTAATTTTGCCACACTAGCCGCTTGATTGACCGTAGCTGTTATTAACGGTCAGCTAACTCATATACATTTAAGTATTTAGCCGGTATGCGAGGGGGTGGTTCGTAACTAAAATGCATTGCTCAGTATGAGGAAAAATGATGTTAATAGGGCGCCAGCTAAGGTAAATAAAACTTATAAGAAGGGAAGAATTGTTTAATTTAACAAAAGCAAAGATAGTAAACAGTTGGTGTGACATTTATTTTCAATTCCTTATCAGAACAAACACATAATGAAAAATAAAAAACAAAGCAAGTAACATTAGCAAGTAGCTGAAGGCTACAGGCTAAAAATAATAAAAAACAAGGGTTAATAAGAAAGTTTACCTGAGGGTAAACTTTAAAAAAAAATACAACCACACTAGCTGATGGCTAGTGATGGTTCAAGTCGACTCCCATTACTATGAATTGTTCAACAATTGAATTCTTGTTGTGAAAATCGTTGACGTTAAATCAAAAGTCCCACCTGAAGCGCAGTTAAAACACACATTCCCGAATCTTTTCTGACATAGCTCACTTACCTAGAGACTTCCAAAATGATGGATCGAATCTTTAAAATACCTTCCATTTCGGGTTACCTTCAATTTCCCAGTAAATCACGTCATCGTCCCACATCAGGTTATCTCCGGAAGTTTACTAAAATCAAATAAAGACACAAGAATGGATTAAACATAACTTCAGGTCGACAACGTCAACCACCAATGTTGAAAATTGAATTACAAACTACACAAATTCATAGTAATGGTTCGTTACAACGCTTCGTCCAACTTCAAACGGAGGGGAAAACATGGAAGGAACCGTCGCCATCGTGAAGAAAATAAGGGCCTGCCAAAGAACAACTGGCATCTTGACAGGAGCATAACAGAAGCTCACACAAATCTTCAAATGATACCATCGTTCCAAAACAATGCAAGGACCTCCCTTATCCAAATAAAACGCAACGCTCCAAAATCCAAGAAAATATGAATAATAATTTTCCGAACCAGCTCCAATATAAAATTAATTGACGAAGGTCGACTTTTATCAGTGGGCTAAATTTTCCTTATCATCCAGGTGTAACGGTGGCAAAGATAACGTCTTGACGACATTGCAAAAAATTTAACAAAACGTGCGGTGAAAATGCAACCAAACAGATTCTTAAACCTGGCATTAAAACCCACTGTGATATGGAGGATAAAATAATCACAGTAGGTTTAACACGAAAATTTGCACCAAATTAAAATTAAATACATGAGCGCTCTTAAGATGTTGGCCGAGCACTGCCCTTTTATCAAAATGCGGGCTTATCTCATAGGAAAACATAGTGCCAACTTTACTCTCACCTTATATGCAAACTTGACAAAACTCAAGGGGACTAAACTTAACAGGAATGGCGGAAGTTACAAATCTCCTGTTATAGCACTACTTTCAGCCCATCGTCATAGAAATAACTTCGTGTTAGAGTCTGACAAACTAAATACGGCTTTTGCTAAGCAGCATGTAGATTGAACACAAAACAAGTTTCTATGGCAGGATTAAACAAAACTCAAATTTCAAGGTGCAATACCACTACATTATATTATATAGTCAAATATTTCAGACGTTTACAAAGTGTTGACCACAATAAACTGTACGTGTTTTCGCTACACAGTGGTTTAATGACCTAACACTTAACGCAGTGTTAACTTTTTGCTACTCATTTTTTTTAAGAGTTTTGTCAGTGAAATAGACCAAAATAGATTTCGTATATAATTTTCACGTAATACATTTTTGGACATGACATTTTTTTTTAATTTAAAGCGGCTCAGGATAGAATCCATAAATCAATATTTATTATCGCAAAAAAAACTGTTTGCAACTACCTAGTTCTAGAAAAATTCTTCTACACCACCTATAATAGTCCAATAGCTACATGTTTCTTCTTTTATTTTAGCTTTTGAATGCTCAATTTCATTAATTAGTTTAAAAGTTACAACGAATTTAGTGCAACGCAATCGATGCCGGACGCGCACTTACGTATTACTAAATCTCAGTTTTGACAAAATTAGAAAAATTATCGTTTTTGGTCGTAGTTTTCGACCATAAACCTTAACCAAATTATTAAGTTGTAATACTTATTCGACGCAGAATTTAACGCTCTTTAATTTGTTAAACCAAAATGTTTTGATAGGATCCACGGTTTAGAGTTATATGCAAAAACTAAAAAGTCCTAAAATTTTGAAGTTCTTTGACTGCCAAACGTTCTCCCGAGGTCGCCCGTGTTAGCATTTTGTTTTTCACATGCTTGTACCTATTTATACAAGTTAAAAAATAAAATCTTCTACACCACCGTTTGCAACATACCACCTTATTTCGATTCTCTACTGACTGGCCTATTTATAAGCGTTTTATATAAGTATAAACAAACTATTTAAAAGCTATGTGATAAAAAAACACGTCTATTGGTGACGTTTGAAAAAAAATTATTTGTATTTTGTCAAAGTCAAAATGTTATAAAAGTAATTTTATAACAATAGTATATTACAGTACTAGTGAAGAAAGCACGTGTTTCGCTCACGCATGGGCCAGTTTACACACGAGGCGCTAGCCGAGAGTGGAATGGCTCATAAGTGAGCAAATTCGTTTCTTCACGAGTGCTGTATAACGTTTTGTTTGATCCTGCGATTGAAACGTTACTAAAATCTATTAAATTTTATTAATAAAAATTATTCATTTAATATAAATATGTAAATCAAGGTAGATAGTATATATTGCGTTGCTATGGTTTGAGTAAACAAAAATAAAACATTCGCAAATTAATTAACTTGTAAAAGTTAAAATCGTTTTTAATGTTTGAAAATATGGAGCAAGAAGACGATATTACTGTGCCTGAAGACATTTTAAAAGAAGCTGATGCCGTTACATTTAACGTTTTTCCTAGTTTCAGCGAAAAAAGAACGGGCAACATTTTCATGCAGCGAGTGGGCGAAAGTAAATTACACTCACTTGTAACAATAATTGCAGAAATTTTAATTTTGCCACACTAGCCGCTTGATTGACCGTAGTTGTTATCAACGGTCAGCTAACTCATATACATTTAAGTATTTAGCCGGTATGCGAGGGGGTGGTTCGTAACTAAAATGCATTGCTCAGTATGAGGAAAAATGATGTTACTAGGGCGCCAGCTAAGGTAAATAAAACTTATAAGAAGGAAGAATTGTTTAATTTAACAAAAGCAAAGATAGTAAACAGTTGGGGTAACATTTATTTTCAATTCCTTATCAGAACAAACACATAATGAAAAATAAAAGAACAAAGCAAGTAACATTAGCAAGTAGCTGAAGGCTACAGGCTAAAATAATAAAAACAAGGATTATAAGAAAGTTTTCCTGAGGGGTAAACTCCTTAAAGCAAAATACAACCACACTAGCTGAGGGCTAGTGATGGTTCAAGTCGACTCCCCATTACTATGAATTGTTCAACAATTGAATTCTTGTTGTGAAATTCGTTGACGTTAAATCAAAAGTCCCACCTGAAGCGCAGTTAAAACACACATTCCCGAATCCTTACTGACATAGCTCACTTACCTAGAGACTTCCAAAATGATGGATCGAATCTTTAAAATACCTTCCATTTCGGGTTACCTTCAATTTCCGAGTAAATCACGTCATCGTCCTACATCAGGTTATCTCCGGAAGTTTACTAAAATCAAATAAAGACACAAGAATGGATTAAACATAACTTCAGGTCGACAACGTCAACCACCAATGTTGAAAATTGAATTACAAACTACACAAATTCATAGTAATGGTTCGTTACAACGCTTCGTCCAACTTCAAACGGAGGGGAAAACATGGAAGGAACCGTCGCCATCGTGAAGAAAATAAGGGCCTGCCAAAGAACAACTGGCATCTTGACAGGAGCATAACAGAAGCTCACACAAATCTTCAAATGATACCATCGTTCCAAAACAATGCAAGGACCTCATTATCCAAATAAAACGCAACGCTCCAAAATCCAAGAAAATAATAATTTTCCGAACCAGCTCCAATATAGAAATTAATTGACGAAGGTCGACTTTTATCAGTGGGCTAAATTTTCCTTATCTATCCAGGTGTAACGGTCGGCAAAGATAACGTCTTGACGACATTGCAAAAATTCAACAAAAACGTGCGGTGAAAATGCAACCAAACAGATTCTTAAACCTGGCATTAAAACCCACTGTGATATGGAAGATGAAATAATCACAGTAGGTTTAACACGAAAATTTGCACCAAATTAAAATTAAATACATGAGCGCTCTTAAGATGTTTGCCGAGCACTGCCCTTTTTATCAAAATGCGGGCTTATCTCCTAGGAAAACATAGTGCCAACTTTTCTCTCACCTTACATGCAAACTTGACAAAACTCAAGGGGACTAAACTTAACAGGAATGGCGGAAGTTACAAATTCCTGTTATACACTACTTTCGCCCACTCGTCATAGAAATAATTTGTGTGAGCAAAACAAATACTTTCAAGCAGCGTAACTAAGCAAGAAACAACATGTTTCTATGGCAGGATTAAACAAAACTCATTTCCAAGGTGCACACCACTACATATATTATATAGTACTATATTTCAGGTTTTCACAAAGTTGCAAAAAACTGTCGTGTTTTGACCGTGGTTTTGACCATACCACTTAACGCGAACTTTTTTGCTAAGATGCATTTTTTAGGAAGTGTAGACAAAAACCAAAAAGTTCTAAAATTTCTACATTTTTTTGACTGCCAAAAGGACCGGGTGACCATAACATATTTATTTATCGCATGTTTGCACCCAGGTTAAAAAATTCTTCTACACCACCTTTAGAAACATTTACTTTTTACAATACCTCTACTGATTGGTGATTGCCTTATAAGACAGATGTCAAATAATAACTTTTATCTACGACTGTTAAACAATAGTGTTATTATATGCGAAACCATAGATACATAATTTAGTTCATATTACACTAGTGGAATATGAATTCATATTCCACGGCTCTTGGAAATTTCTGTTTATTGATATTTTGACACAGCTAAATGTAAATCCATAACGTCGATGATTTGAATTTTGCACATATTTCCTTATAGTATTCAAGCATAGTATCTTCAGAGAAGGAGGAAGTTTTATTTTTTAACCGCCATTCATTGAAGCTATTGTAAACCATTTCGTAATTTGTCCTTGATTTTTCAGGTAACAAATTCAAAGACGCTTCCTTTGCTGCCTTTTTAATATTTGGAGAGTACACTGCATATCATCTTCACTCCCTTCTGTAGACATTCTCGACCAAATTAAATTTTACGCACAAAACACGTTTACGTTTACACATTGACTTTAATAAACAAGTTTGTTTCCTTAACAACCATGGTAACTTTGATATTTGAAAATTAATAAGCACGATAAAACTTAGATAATTAAATAATGCAGTTGTAGATAAAATAATTATTGTTTAACAGTCGAAGATAAAGTATAGTATTCAATTCGTGTATAATGGGCCATATTACACGAGAATTCTTTACAACACGAGCAAACGCAGTGAGCGAGTTTTGTAATTATTCGAATAATATAATTATTCGGCTACCGCCTCGGCTAAGAATACGTCGAAGGCCATAAAAGCCAGTTACGCCGTAGTTCATACAAAACTTTATGCACGGATGAAGATTTTTTAATTTAAAAATATTTCTAAAATAAATTGAATATTGACACAAATCTAGTGTTGCTTTGATTAAATTTTAGTTTTGAAACGTAACTATGGTAGCGAGTAAACAGCGGTAGCCATATTGTCTAAAATCTTAATTTCATTTTGTGTTTGGTAATAAATCGTGCGATCTTCAAAAAGGGGAAAATGAACGAATTTGGTTAATTGTTCTAATTGTTTTGTTAACATAAATTACCCACAAGAAATTTTCAATAAAATGTACAATTTTCGATTTCTAATGAAAACTTTTCATTTTGCAAGTATTAAAGCTGTTTCTATAAGGTACCTATGAAATCTTTGTTTGACGTTTCATTATAGCCCGTGGGCATAAAGAGATCCGTGGGCTATAAAAAGACGTTTATGACATATAAATTTGTGTATAATTGTCAATTTATGATATATCCGTGCATAAAGATATTTTATAATTAAAAATTAACTTTTGTCAAGGTAATGTAAAGCTCAGAACAACGTATCACGTGTAGTTCTCTAGAGAGAATTACGATGAAATCTTGAACAAGATATTTCGCTACTGTAAATTTAATTTACATTTTGAGTTATCTTAAATAAATTATTTACTATTATCATTATTTACTATTTTGATTGTTTAATCGATATCAAATTCATAGCATAAAATACCACATTATTTATAAGTCTTGAAATTACTAAGTAATTGGTATTGTAATTATTATTACAAGCGTACTTTCACGTAAAATAATTTTTTATAAACTGAAATATAATTTTCAATTTTTATATTTATAATCAAACATAATATTTTCTTTCGATTACTATTTAATAAATTTTCTTACGGATCGTTTCGACATTGAGTAGTAACCTAAGGGCTTTAGCTTGACGACACCCTCTACTAAGACATTTTTAATTTAAAAATTACATTTAATTGGCTAAATCATGGTAATCGTTTAAAAATTTGATGACATGAAATTGGGGATGGCATTCGTGCCTGCTAGCTATAAAATTACATTTTAATTTGATTTTTATTTTTATTTTGTAAATTGGTGCTTGTAACTAATGAGGAAGTAAACAAAACAGAAGTAAAGAAAGGTCGGGAAGTAAATTAGTTTAAATTATAATAATTGTATTTTATTAAAACTAAAATTAAAACGTTACTTTTTATTATTAACAACAATAATATTATACTGATGAATGCGTAGAATTGCTGCTTACAATTAAATTTTAATCGGAGATTTAATATCATATAATTGATAGTTTATACCATTGATTTTATTGTATTATTGCAGTTTTCGAAATAATTTATTGCGATTTGCTTAAAAAATAACGAAATAGAGAAATTCTATTGATTGACATGCATAATATAATATTTCTCGAATATATAATATACATATATTACAGATTGTGAAAATTTTAAATGAAAAATTTTGGTTATAAGATACAAAAAATAAAACAAAAATATTTTCGATTTTTCCAATATATATGATTAAATGCTTTTAAGTTTTATCCTTCAATTTAGTTGAAGTAATGCATTGTTTGCATACAAAAGCATATTCAAATTCATATTTTTACCGTGACACTCGTTTCATCAGCATACATTTCCGAGCATATTTGTTAGTTGGAATATTAAGCAGTCTAGAAAAGCATCGCATAGTCTTAGCTGGAGCATTATTCAAGCTGCTTATTGTGTGATTATGCATTAGTAGCTACAAAATGACATTAATAATTCAGAAGCTAAATAAAATATATATGTTAATTTATGTCTATACTAATTTATTTACTAATCAACAATCATAAAGAATATAAATGTTTTTAACTAAAATAATATTAAAAAGTTACTCAACTTGTTATTCATTCACCGCTATACAGCATAAGCCAAAGTTAGAATTTCAATTTCCGTTAAACAGAGTTTTCTATACATACATTAAATTTCAATTCTCAAATTTATATTAAATGTTATTTTAAATGCTAAAAAATCTCAGCCGTGACGAAATTCTTTCTATTGTATTTTTACATCATGTTGTAATAATTGTACGTCAATTTAAAATAATGAATTATATAAGAAATACATCAATAGATAGTTAATATGAAAAATATGCAATGATCGAAAAACCAACTCGTAAAAAAATTGTTAAATATTTACAATGGCGTGTTTGTTTTCCTCTTTTTACATATGTACCTATATTACAATTTTATTGAACACGTTGTATAACTTGAGTCTAATCTAAACTCACAATCGAAATATAGCATTATCCCAATTACTTTAGGCTAATTCTCTACAAGAGATCATATTTATGTTCACGTATTTACATTTGCAGCTCAATAACTCATAAAAGGAAGAACCTAATTTTCGTTTACAAATAAAACACGTCACGGAATGGAATATCATGTAATTTGTGCATCGAATTCAAGATAATAGTAATAATCCGGTGTAACATAATAACATATATTTATTTTCGCGCTTCAATAATACATTATTTATACACCATGTTTATATAATGGTATTCACAAAAGGTTTGTTTGTTGTACATTTTTTAAACTGTTCTGAACAGGTTACGATTACGTCACACTGACAGCTTGGGCCCAAAATCGAAGAACACTTTGGAACCACTTATCGTTGATGTAAATAATCTAACGCCAAAATATTTTAAAATAAGTTGTCAAATATTGCATTGTCAAATATGAATAATTTAGTTAAAAGATATTACTACTTAAATTGCAATATATTGCTTAAATTATTCATATTAGACGCCACAGTTACAACTTATTTACAAAATATTTTGCGGTTTGATTATTCATATTAACAATCAGTTGTTCCCAAAAGTGTTCGTCGGATGTTGGCTCTGAAAAGCTGTCTGCGTGACGTAATCGGAAACTGTTGAGAACAGTTCAGAACGCGTACAACAAACAAAACTTTTAATTTTTAGTAAAAATCAATATATAAATTAAATTGATGGGTTGTATAATCAAGGCGATTTGAGTAGAATTTCTTATTATGTAGTTTGTTTTCTTGTAATTCACCAATTATTTGTACCGCAATTAAAATTCCAAGTTAATATCTATTCAACTGTAACGTTGACTTATACTTAGATATTAGTCTGAGTTTAACTTCAGATCTTTTGAATGTTTTGTTCAAAATGGTTGTGCAAGATCCGCTTTCATTCTCGGCGGAGAAATGCCTTCAGCGTGACAAAACTTTGGCACTTTTTGAGGACACTTTGGCCCCAAATAGAAAAAATCTGGTGGATTGGCGTCAAGTGAATATAAAGAGAGAAGGTATTGTTGCGCCTAAATAAACGTTTTTACAAATAAATTGTTGATTTTTACGAGCTTTTAAAACCTTTTCGTGGTACACAGTCTTGTTTATCTTTACCTATTGGTCAGTGAAGACAAGAAAAGAACAATCTTCAGCGGCCACTATCGCTCACGCCTTAGCAACAGCTGGTGCTTCCTTTCTTACCGCAACTTTTGGTTTCAGATTATTGCTGAACTTTTGCCTTAACCAAACACGGTTGTTTGGTTTGTTTAGATACTTCTGAACGGTAAAAATTTTGTCATCAGAAAAGACGATGTTTGGAATATCCACCATATGCAAGCAATTCAATATTTGTGCTCTTTCTAACCGTATTATTTTTTGCGCTGAAGTTAAATCTTGCACTTGAGTTTTCGAAAAAATAATTCAGCTACCAACTAAAAATAACAGGTTTGCTGGAAGAGATTATTTCATAGTGTATAATGAAGCCGAAAGATGTTACAAAGTTTGTATCGAAAAGGTCCATTTTGTTTGCAAAGAATGCTATATCGATCTTCATCCGAAACTTTGTTTTAAAATTTATTATTCAAATAATAATATGCCAGAAGTGTTATAATTAACATATTTTTAGTGTTAAAGTATTATATTATTAATTGTATAGTGTCTGTTCAAATTTACGGAGGGTTTGTATTTAACATACAAGGAGCAAAAAATTTTGTTTTGCTTCTTGTGCTTCTTTTGCACAAAATTTAAACTTCTCTGTTATTTTTGCAAAAGAAAATATATCAGTGAACTTCATACACTAATGGGTTAAGGGGTTTCTTAAATATATACAAAAATAACAGATCTGTTATGTTCTTCTTTGATGATGTGTGATATCAAATTGTAATCGAGCGTAATTCGATTACGGATTTTCGATATTAGAATTTGATATTACGATTATCATTAATAATTTATTTCACTCTCACACCACACAGTTATACTGCACACGTGCGTTCCTGTATTGGGGTGAGAAAAACTACAAACTAATTTTTGATTTTAATGTAAAAATTAATTATATTGTGGCATATAAAAGGATTTGGATGGATTTTGGACTTCCTTAATAGGTATTGAATTTTGCGTATATTATTCAATAGGTAATATATTATACCTTGGAATCGTATTTTGAATCATTATAGCAAGCTTGAGGAGTTCACCTATGTGAAGCGCAATAAGTTGCCAATCAACATCTTTGGAACCTCCGACAGTATACGGCCGGAGGGAGTTGCTCGTGTCGTTCATTGGAGTCATCTGCGATCGGCTAATTGATGCTAATTTTTTTTATCGCCACTAGATATATAATTGTTTAAAATTGGTATGTTGTATTTTTAAGTTACATTAATTGAAGTTTGGCAACAGTTTTGTTTTTATCTTCAGTATATTTCGTTTTTTTTTCGACTTGTGCTTTTTTTGATTTGAGGTTAAATAAATTTTTTTAGTTAAAAAAAAACGAAAATATTAATCGTATGTGTTCTTTTACACCTTATAAGAAATTTTAACTTGTATTGTTTCATTAGCTTGTTAATTATATTACAAAATATATTGTAAAATAATTTAAAGTAATAGATCTTATATGAGAATCATATTGTCATAGATGTAATTAGTAAAATTTACAATGTAAAAATACAATAACTTATGCAAAATTCTATATGAGCGTTTTCTATTACATATGATTAAATACCAGCGCCAAATTTGAAATTGTAGAAATTTGAAAACACTTGATTAAAATTTTTCAAACTAAATTAGATTAAACATTTTTAAAAATTTTGAAAATGTAAAATTGACGATATAATCACCCGTAATTATAAATTAAAAAGAATTATATGTAGTTCGGGTAATAGGACACAGTTTTAAAAATTTCTAAAAATATTTTTAATTTTTCCAAATTTAAATTTGGCATTGGTAATCATAACGTGAAGCTATTTTTAAAATTGATATATTCTAAAACTACAGGGCGTTTTTTGAACTTTCACATACAAAAACCCCGTAACATTTTTTAGTTAGGGTTATTTCTAGTTTTGGAGGTGATTGCAAAAAGATTGATTTTATATGTTTTGTTATCAATCTGGGTCTGAAGAGATTAATTCTACATTGATCCTCGACGAGATCGAAACCACGATTATTCAGTAAGTTATCTGTAAATTTATAATTTTTGTTTGCTATTTTTTCATTCGACAATGTTACAGATGGGCGTTGCCAATTGTATGTTCTCGCTGGTAATATGTTGTGAAAATGTATCATAACACATACAAGTTCCCGAAAGTATAGTAGATTATAATGACGTATTACCTCATCTATAATTCTTCTTAAACTAAGGAAATTTAATTTTGCAATATATTAAGAATAGTTTGTTTATTGTTGCGACTTAGCAATAAATTTTCGAAAAGTTCAACTTTTAATAAATTTTTGTGATTATAAAATTTTGCAATTTTCTCAAATATTACATTATTATTTAAGTTTTAATTTATTGTCTCAATTAAATGGAATGTCGTCCCAAATAATTCTATAGTGTGGTTTCCATTCTTCAAGATTTGTCCCAAATAAGCGGCTGTCTCGATTATTTGATAGCCCAATTAACCGGAATCGACCGTAAAACATATTTCTGTAAGCTATTCAATATCTACAAAATGTTACTTGGGTTAGTTCCTATAGTTGCATGTAATAGTATATGGACGAATAATATCTCGTAAAATGTTAAAATACGAAACATAAAAATTGAAGTGCAGCAACAGTTTTGAAGAAAATTCTAATAAATATCTTTTCTATGTATTATTGAATACAGGTCAGAAGTATTTTAAAAATTTTACTTTTACTGTACTATTTTTGATGTGTACGTTTAATATAACGATATTGTTCATCAGATTTCTATTATATTGTTGTAGTATTTTTATTTTTATGTGTTTTGAATTTCTATTTATTTTATAACTGATGTTGTTTAGTGTAGTGCAATTTGGATAATTAATATAAACTTATATAAATAAAACAGAACCGACACAATTGTTAGCTTTTCGGTTGTCTATACATATTTAACCATGTTTGCTCAATAAGCTCGCTAAAAAAGCTTTCGTGATTGTTCAGGATAAATAAAGTCATATGCCTTAAAATATGATAAAAATTATATTAAAAATAGTAAAAAATAGTAGATATTTATTATCTACACGATTTTATTAAAAAACAATTATAAGTTTAGACTCCAATAATCGGTTATAAGCAAGGAAGATAATTTTAATATAGAATGTATACAAAATTATTTTTGTATGAAATTGCCAGTGCCTGCCTAAAAACTAACGAACTTAAAAAACATTTTAGTTTTGCGGATTAAACGACGTTTGTATAAGGAACAAAAAATGTAATCTGAAATAATTACGTAAAACAATGTTCCAGATTTTCTAAAAACCTTTTTCTCTTGGATTTTTGATTCGCCAGACAAACTTTTCTGCATAATTTTTTTTGAATTCTTCCATAAAATAAGCACAAATTAGATCTACTTATTTGAAATTATTTATTATTATACCATCAAACAACAATATTTAAAATTTAGTAACTATATTTTACACAAAACTTTAACAATGTTTGTTAAATTGTTGACGTTTATCGAAAATAATATATTACAGAAATGTACATTACGTTCAACGATTTAAAATAATTAAACGCATTTGTAGTCAACATATTAATACATGTTGCATATGTTCAAAATATAAATTTGTCAAAATTAATAATTATAACAACAGCTTTTAGTGTATTCCTATTTATATGCAAAAATGTTTTATCCACACAAATTAGTCACGTTTTAATTCATGCAGTTTTCACATCATTTGTAGAAATAATCAATTTCACGGTTACTTTCACATTGTCAAACGCATTATTATATGTCACCTAAATGCAAGTACCACTAACACAATGTTTACTACATAACAAGGTGTTACACATCTGGATGAGGAATGTGTTTCTAAAGGTGCAGGTACAACACTTGGAGGAAACATCCAATCGTCGGATAAATCTTCTTCTATATCTAGAAAAAAAAACAACGAATTATTATTTTTTTTAATTCCTAGTAGTACAAAACAGCAAGTAACACAATAATTTTTTATTCCATTTAAATTCCACAACAACGTTATAATGCTTTGCATTTTTAAATAGGGAACACTTTTTATTTGTTTGAAGTCGTTAATCTTAGCGTATTTACAATTATCTTGATGAATTGCGCCAACTTTTTCTCCTTATTATTTTTTTACATCTAATCTCATGATACATTTATTTTGTTAACGGATTACTTAAAATTTTATCTTTTATTAATTTTTAAATAGATTCAAGATTGTATGTCATCACACAAAAGGGAGGGAATGTGAAATTTTCTTTCTTCTATTTTCCTTGTTGAAAATAAAATAATTTAAAAGTGAAAATGTGCAAAAATGATTAATTTTACGAACTAGTTCCGTCAAGTAATTTATTTTATGCGAACGTAAATTATATTTGGATGTGAATTAATTTTATTGACGTAACTATTCCTTTTGAGCTAATTCAGACTTATTAGTAGTTTTGTGGTTTAGATTATATCTTATCTTATATTCATTAGGGAAAGATAAAGGTAATTTCGTTGTGTGCAGTACCAGCTCGCATAATCATAATTGTATTATAGTCATGTTCTCCTTAAATTAGAAATTAGATTAACTTCCAGTATCTCGACACAGCTAGGAGCAATTATTATGCGCAACGTCGATTAGTGTTCAATCCTCCAAACCAGAAAAAGACCTTTATTAAACGACTTAATGTTATACCTTTATCTACATAAATTGTAACGTTTTCACGTAGTATGTTTAATAGGCAGCTATGCATGAAGCATTAAATTTTGATACATAATGAATAAGTAATTTATTAACTTACCTCTTTTTGTAGTTAATATTGGCACGTGAGTTGTGAAATATTGCGATAATGTTGGCTCTAGAACAATAATATTATCATTTAACTATAAAATACTATATTTTAAACTAATACATTTGAAAAAAAATTAATAGAATTATTTATTGCGTTACATTTGATTAAATTTTAAATATTTATGGTATCAATATCATCATCATAAGTTTAATCAAATTTAATTTTTAATTCAAAAAAGTTTTAAAAAAGCATGTCAAAGACAAAATTTGTTAATTTGAAAAAATTCTATTAAAGTTACTTAGCTTAATTTATTCCTAGAACATATTTTACAAGTTAATAAACTCAATAACGTAGTTAATAAATATCTCGGTAGCTAAGTGGATAGAGCAGTAGGCTGACATTAAAAATTTAAGGATCAAATCTCCGCAAAGATAATTTCTTTAAAAAAATTAAATCTTTTTTTACTTTTTAAATTATTCTAGAGTGGCATTGCCTCTTAAGTAACACAAAAAATAATTACCCTCAGTCATTGTATTATGTAGTACCTATGAATCACCTTTTGCATGTATGGGAATATTTCATAATATGGTTTACCTCAGTAATAAGTACTGGTATATGGATCAAAATATTTTGAGAACCGTTTTGAGAACAGGTTAACAGTTTTTTTGATGAAATAAATACTTTTAAATATAGCTTTTCCTTTGACAGTGCTTTTTATTATTTTTTTACATCTTTGATTGAATTTTATTATATTTTCATCGAAAGAATTTTTAATATTTTTATCAAGAATTACTAGAATTTATTAATCGAAACAAAGTAATTGCAAAGCAATGACCTAAACAAAAATATTGCATTTTAAAAAATATATAAAGACAAATAATTATATGTTGAATGAAATATTTTAAAAATTACAAGTTTAATGAAATTTAAAAATTTTCTAACTTATATGTTAGTCTAAGACCTCGTTGCGTCTAAGTGGTTTCGTCTTTTCAAGAACTCGTTAGTTAAACTATCCCTAAATGAATGAAAATGGATTAAAATCCATTAAAATTAAAATCAAAACTATATTGTAAAATTTTTATAATAAAATTAATTGACATGCGTTTTGACAAACTCATATCGACATACTAGTTTCTAAAATTAAATGTCAAATCAAAGACAAATAATAATTTTATTATTTTCAAAATAACTAAATTATTTGTGATATACCACAAACAAGAAACTATTAATTTATTTACCGTGTAATTATTAAATTTGAACTTACAGTGGTACAACGGATAACTATAGATGGTGTTCAACTTGATTTAATGCTTATATTGGAAACTGTTACAAGTTTTGATATTTATAGTAAATTAATAGTTAAACTTGGAGAAGTCAAATCCTGTTAAATTTTATTTTAAAGTAAAGTACAGAATTTGAATAAATGATCGAAAAGCAACAATTGAAACTAACGAATTTTTTTAACATCGCTAAAGTTTCCTGAATCAAGAAAACTGTCTATGTATATTTATAAGTGCAGCAAAACTGTAACAATTTCAATAAATAAAAATTAATTTACAAACCTGATTCATAAACTGTTGTAATTATTTCAGTTGTTGTAGTGGTAGTTGGAATTTTTTATTTCTAAAATTTATAATGATTAAAAATCTATTACAATATTAATATTGTTTATGTTACCATAAAGTCTAAGAGTCTCGTCGCTTTGTCCTAAAGTGTTGGATGATAAGCATTTATACATTCCAAAATCATAATGTGATATGTTAAATATTGTGATTATCATTACAGTTTTAAATCCAATTCGTTTCTCTTGAATTTTATAGCGATATCTAAAGTAAGATTTAATTAATTTAAATTTATAACAAAATTTTAAAATAATACCCATTTTTTAGAATATCTTCTCCATTTTTTAACCAACGATTGTGAGAAACAGGAAAAGCTTCTACTTCACATTTAAGCTTTGCATCTGAATTTAGAGGCGCTCCCACTAATCCTTTTGGAATGTGAATTTTTGGCGGAACTGATAAAATAATCCAAGTACAAATTAATTTTAATATTAATGTAATAATATTATAAATATGTAAATATAAAAATAACATTTAGAACTCCCTCAAAAGATTATCTTTCCTTATTATTTTTATTTAATAACGCTTTATGCATATAATAAATTTTCAAAGTGAAACTGTTACATTTTTATTTTATTTATTTTATTTTAATTAAACTTTAATGTATGCAAGGGTAATGTTAGTTAATTACTTTAAAATGTAAAGAAAACTTGAGTAAACTAAATTATCTTACATTACCATACGTTGAATTCAATTTATCACCTTGCTGAAGCTGTCATAGTATTAAAGAAAATATTTAAATCGATTTTCATCGTAAAATTTTCATACATTTTCTAGATTGGGTATAATTTATATTTTTTATTTTTATATTGAATCAACATATATTTGTTACTTAAGAAAAATAGTATTTATTTAAATAGTATTGCAGTTGAATAACTTACAATTAACATTGAGCACGATACGTTTGCTAACAGTTGGTGGAACATCATTACTGGCGATACACAAATATGCACCCATTTGATGTCTGTCGACTCGTAGCAACAGCAGCTGTGAACCACTAAAGGAATCTGCTAAAGAAGAATTAGTTTTCATTATACCTAACACATGTACAAAATGTTCGTGTGTATTATAATGTTCATGAAATTTAAATTTGTGCATTATCTATTCTTATGCAACACTTTGTTGGGATAAAAAAGCACTTCCTAAATTGAAATGAAACAACGAAAGCGAAACTTTAATGAAAGTAATAAATGTTAAACAAATACTTCCCATAAACAATGTTTTGGTTTCATTTTCAAATGTGACACTTTTATTGTATTTATACAACAGCATGGCCTGTTTAAATTTCAATAAAATTACCTTCATTGAAACTAACTTCTATTTAAAGAGTATAATTAACGGAGTTTATGATTTTAATTAAATTTGGGTGTTCGTTAAAAGTAATTTACTTAAAAAGGTTTTTACATTTACAAAAAACATTACATCGAATTCTTATGTAAGGTTTCAACATAAAACTACCTTTTTCAGTTTGATGAGTACCAGTATGAAGGATTAACTTATCTCCATTCTCTCTTCGCCATAATATTCGAGGCTGTGGATGACCTGTAGCTTTACAAACTAGTGTAACGTTTTCTCCTTCAGAAACAGAAAAGTCTGCGCTTGTTTCGGCATCATCGATATCTGGAGAAACTGTAAATAAATTGTAATATGTAAGAATTAAATTTGGTACCTATATTAGTTATCGTACGCACAGTATATCAATGCATTTAAAACAGCTGTAAAGGTGATAGCAATAATTATTTTTTTAATATTACTCTCTTTTTATTATGTTTCAGTTTAATGTAGTACCTTGTACTCTTTAATGTAATATGCTTCATAATGATAATGTTTTATCCCGTAATAATATTAAACCTACTTTAAAGCGAAAAACTATTACCTCTTGAAGCAAGAAATAGGTTATAATTTGCATGATTTAATAATTAATATTCTCATTTAGAAAAAGTAACAGGATAGTAATTCAAATAAATAATTTTTTTGAATACTTACTAAGTATTTTTTGTCGTATATTAAAGTACACGTTTAAAAATGCGAAACTGGCAGGAAATCTATAGACTGAGGAGGATAACTTTTTTGCAATATTTTCATAAGCAATACCACTAGTAATCTAAATTTTATCAAATATTTTTAGAAACTTAAAATTAGTGCTTTGTATGAACGAAAAAAGTTAATTACTTTTGAAAAATATTTTGCATGAATTTTGAATACAAGTGTGTATTTGGCATGGCATGAAAGAAGTAAAATGTAAAAGGCAATTTATACACATTTTTTGAAAGTCAAGTTGTTATATAGCATAAATTTTATTTATAATAAAGGTAAAACTAAGATAAAGGTAAAACTAAGTTATTTCACCACAAAGCAAGAATTGTTAGGAAGAATCCAATTGGGTGGGTAAGAATAACGTGAAAACTATTGAAATAGCATTAATTGATTTGACGTGCGGGTTAAATTTACTGCTGAGTCCCATGGTCAATTTTTAATTATTTGATAAGATTTTAATGTTGATAAATTTTGCATTCTTCGATAAAATACTTACAGGCGAGAATTACAGCATAACTTTTCTTTCAAAAGCAAAGTATTCTAAGAAGGTATAATAAGTAAGTAATAAATAATAATTAAAAGATGAAATTATGGAAGTAACATGGATTATGTAAAGCAATATAACTTTGGGAGAAAATGTTGAACGGACTGAGGTGATAAAATTTATCAATAAAATTTACACAAAATAATGGTCAGTTCAATAAAAGAAATCTGTATTGTGAAAGAAATGTTGAGGAGTATTCCAGCAAGCAAACTGCAAATTTCAAAGTTATTTAAAACAATTATGATAGATGATAATAAAATAGTTCACAGATTTGAAAAGAATTGGGGTCGGTTATCAAATTTTAGAAGAAAAGAGAGTTAAATGTTCATATGTAATATAAAAATTAATTGTTTAGTTTTTAGGGCTAAAAATAATTTTTGATAAAATATTTTATATAATACAATCGCTAATTGTGGCGATGCCTGCATCGCAAAAGTTAAAAAACACACCTCCGAACCAAAAAATGAATCAAAGATGTCCGTGAAGTTAGCCCCCTTTTCCTTAAATTGAAAAAAATTGATTGTATTATATTGTTTTCAATTTGTTTTGAGTGTTTTGCTAAAAAATTTTTGTTCTAAACTTAATAATAACCGCGGAAATCGCGAAAACAGTATAGTACGCCAGCCCCTTTTTCAAAAATTTTGAATTTTTTTCTTGTATTGTATTGTTTTCAATTTGTTTCGGGTGTTTTGCTAAAATTTCAGTTTTAAACTAAATAAAAAACCCCGGAAATCACAAAACAAAATTTCGCGCCAGCCCCTTTTTCAAAAATTTGCAATTTTTTTCTTGTATTATATTGTTTTCAATTTGTTTCGGGTGTTTTGTAAAAAATTTCAGTTCTAAACTTAATAAAAACCGCGGAAATCAAGAAACAAAATTTCGCGCCAGCCCCCCTTTTTCAAAAATTTGAAATTTTTTCTTGTATTGTGTTGTTTTCAATTTGTTTTGGGTGTTTTGTTAAAATTTCAGTTCTAAACTTAATAATAACCACGGAAAATGCAAAACAAAATTTCGCGCCAGCCCCTCTGTTTCAAAAATTTGCATTTTTTATTTATTATGTTGTATTCGATCTTAAAAACCAACAAATACAAAACTACCTGAGTGGACTGACGCAATTGAAGCATCTGACTACTCGCTTTGGAAAGCTACTAAAAAACACAAAGGTACGCAACAATTAAATCCACCCATAAAAACCCTAACCCAAGAGTGAGCGAGAATAAATCAAGAAAAGGCTAATACATTTGCTAACCACCTAACTGAAGTCTTTACCCCTTTTCAAACAGAAGAGCCAAACGACGACGTCAACATCGAAAAATTCCTCAATGCTCTCCTCCAGATGGAACTGCCAATAAAGAAAATGAAAAAGTGAGATTAAAACTAAATTAAAGAATATCTGATACCGAACAAATCAGCAGGCTTCGACCTCTTAACCGCAAAAGTCCTTAAAGAGCTACCCGACTCGGCTATTAGATCCATCACCATAATCTACAACTCCAACTTGAGGCTGGGTTACTTTCCTATATCTTAATATAGATAACAATCTTAATTTTAAACCTGGGAAACCACCATCTGAAACTAACTCGTACAGGCCTAGCTCGTACCTGAAGAGACTGATGCCACTGATAGGAAAATGGAAATAATTCCAAAGTATCAGTTCGGATTTCGCCACCATCACGCCAATTTGAAATTGATTTTGAGGGTTATTACATATATTTATTTTAATGTTATGTAACTAATAGTGAAGGAATTTTTATAGACTATTATATTTTGTACTATGTACTATGTAAAATGTAAATATCGAAGTGTTTAATGGTTATTGGAAATATTGGATTTATTTAATAAAAGTAGATTTAAGAAAATTATGCCCTGCAGAAATTGGGAAATTAAATTTTATTTAATCAAGTAAATAAACCTGATTTATTTATTTCGACAAAATTTGGCAATCACGCTAGATGCCCATTATAAAATTATATTAAAAGTAAACATCAAAAAGTTAAATATTTGGGCTTAATAAAAGTATTTTAATTAATTTTTACTAATGACATATCTTTTTATATAAAATGAAAATATTTATCTTCTTTTAGTAAATTTTGTACGGTTTAGTAAAAACCGAAAATTGCTCATTTTTATTTATTATAACTTCTACCGTGCTGTACAGGTAAAAACTAATTACATATCGGTTCAAGTAACTACAATTTATATGTATATTATAGTTAATATTATTCTAGTTGAATAACCGATTGCAATTGTCTCCTTAAACAGACAAAATTATTGAAATAGTCAAATTTGCAGCAATTGAAAATAGATTATAATCTAACTATTGCTTCAATTGAACAAACCGTTTGTTGCAGTCTACCTCATGACGGTTTAAAATCTTTAGAAACTTGGCTGGAAACATTTCTACTAATTAAATTTAAAAAAAAAGCAAAATGAAATGAAGAATAAAATGATAAATTTATTTTTGAATGGATAGATTTTTGTAATTTCTCTATTCGACACAGTCGGAGTTTTTTAAGAAACTATAATACTTTATCGTAGATAGCAAATACGATTAACAATTACTTTCGCGAAATAGATAACATCGTATTGTTTCATTAGGGGTTTGTAATTATTAGTCAATGCATAATATGTATACCTAAAAAAAAGTATTTTGAAGTTCTCGGAAAACAGTTCTTCTTAAAAGATAGAGTTTTTAATGGTGGAGGAAAAAGAAAGACACCGAAAGATAAACAAACGTTTTAGGGATTGAAGAATTAGAAAAGCCGTTAGTGATTTAAACAAAGATTCTTTGTAAGTTTGAAATATAAAAATTTGGTAAATTTAAATAATCGAAAAGAGGAAGCTTTGTTGTAATGATAAGCGTACACGCATATTTATTGCTTTTAGTGTGAGTTGTGCCTTCAGAATCAGTTTAAAATTTCGATATGAGATATTACGAGAGACGAAAAAAATAAAGAAACCTAGTTGGTAACACCCCACTAACACTAAGAGCTAACACTAAGAGCTAACACTAAGAGCTAAATTCCACTGTAAAAACGAACCTCCCTACTGAGCATAGCTAGCATAATCGCGGTAGGTGATTCGTGATTTGTTCAATTGCGATTTCGTGGATATAAAACTGGAACAATATATTTATCTAAAAAAAATTGGAATGAAATATTCGGCAATAAATTTGTTGTAGTATATAGGCTTATTTCGGCAGTTTATTTTGAATACATTTATAATAATTCATAGTTGTAACGATTTGTGTAGGCCAGCACTATACAGGGTAGGAAATTTTATAAAATTTCGAATTTAAAAAATTCCGAATTTTGTTATTTTAACTTACATAATATTTTCGATTAAAAAAATTATACTACCTATCTGCATAACCTTAAATGTAAATACATCGTCGTATATGATATAAATCACAAAAATCTATTTTTTAAATTAATTTTTGAAAAAAGAATTTGCTTATGGTTCAAATTCATAATTTTATTGTTTACAACAATGCAAAACTAAAATAACTAGACATCTTCCAAAAATTAATTTTGAAAACAACTGTTGTCAAACTAAATCTTCTTCTTAATAGCAATACAAATTCTATATCTGTATATACTGGCGCATATTATCATTATCAACATATTTTATTTTTACAAATCCAGAATATGTGTCGTACATCCTTGATGAATTCTCGTGGTTGTTGATAATAAAACAACTGCAATTAATTTACCTGCACCCAGAATTAATTAAATTTTCATACGGTAAACTTTTGTCACTCGTAATGCTGCTGTTGTAGAAAGTATGCATTCGTTTTTTTTTCTGTAAGAAAGTAAAATTCTAACTCGCAAGTTAGCAAGTAACTATTTGTAGATACCTACTCGATACACTAACCACTAAACAGTTTATGTAAAATAAGTATTTATATACTCGGAACTATTGACGGTTTTAGAATTTCCTAATACAATCAATCTTATAAACTCTCAACATGCTTTTATAAACATTTCTACTAAAATTATTAAAAATACAGTAAACCTTTAGTTTAATCGACCAATAAAGAAGTATACTATTATACAGGCTTATTAAACTTACAAGTTTGTTATTTTTGACCTAAAAACACACTTACTTGTACGTTAACTAAAAAATTACTTTAACCGATCGATAAGTCGAAAATTAATTTTCAAGTATTTTATAATAATATTTTTGAAGCATAATTAACTTGTTTTGATAAATAAGTGGTGCTACATAGATTTGATGTATTAAAACGTAATTTTCAATAACATTTCACGTAGTCATACAACTGGAAGTAACTTCTACAGCTAATCGTAACAGTAAATTGTTCACTGGATGAGTTAAATCATTGTTTAATTAAAAAATATTTTATGTGCAAATATATTCTAATCAAAACAGTTGATTTACTACTAGAGATGTTGACTATAAATTTCAAATATTGCACTCGAGAGCAGGATTTAAACTCCAGATGTTCTCACTTGATAAGCAAATTGGTTAAAGGAATTGTCGGTTAGAGGCCAGTAGCACAAAGTGTCCATATCTTATACGGAGTGTCGTATCTGTGAGTTAAATGACATGTGTGGAAATTGGAATATTTTCCGGATCCTACAAACAGGATTGTTGACAGTTTTACGCTGTATATGAATGATAGGGGTCGTGGTTGCAAAGGACCTAGTCCCAAGATGACGAGAGCTGTAACAGCACGTGCAGCTGCTATTACATTACACATTCCCCTGGCAGAAACCCATATTACCCTTTCAGATATACACGAAGTGCGAGTGGTTTATATTAGGTACTTTACACCTGATTCCATCACAAGAAACTGCGATTTTGGTGAGAATAGCTGAATGTTAAAGAGAGCTTTTTTCTAAATTTTTCTCCTTGAACAAAACTTGTCATATCTGTAAAATATGGAAATTCTTTTATACTTTTTTCAATACCAGCCCTACTTCTATGATGTAAACTATATAAAATGATTTACGGTCTTCGAAAATGAAGTTAAATTGCAATCGTCATTCAATCGATAAGGAAAGAGTTATAGCCAAAGTTATTTATAGACTGTATAAAAAAAATCGAAGTGTGATTTTCAACTCTATTTACTCACGTTGTGCATTTTGGCAACACAAATTTATTGCCATTGATGTAGAAAAGCGTTGAAAATCTACCTACTAGCAACTAATACAATTTATATACTTAACAACTGTATAAAGGATTTCCTATCCTAATTAATAATCGTTGGCTGCTCATGTTTCCTTATAAAATATGAGTTATTTTGCATACAGAGTATGCATTATTGTCAGCTCCAGAGACAACTTTCTTACATAAATAAAAAAGTATAATAGTTTTGAAATTAAATCAAAGCATTTGCATACAAATATTATTTGTATTCAACGAAATTACCGGATTATAATCAGAAAAACGAAATTAATTCATAAAACCACAAAATAGTAATTATGTACATACCTACATATTACAAATTTTTACAAAAATTTTATTGAATTTATTTTCTTATTACTTTCATATAAACTTTACGGCTCTGCTCATGTGCGTTGATTTTTTAATTAGTTTTTTATTTAAAATACTGTTCATCGATATTTTTTTAAGGAAGACGACGCAATATACACATTTGACATCAGGTTATCTCTCGATGTGATGACATTAATATTGCCTGTTTAGATTTTGTCAGTTAAATCCGTTAGGCGTTTTTCTTTGAAGCTATAATAATAATAATTCTATACTAAACATCCACAAAAGATTGCAGACGTCAACCACAATATTCGTCATGTCATTGCGGAAACAGAGTCACAATTGCGCAAAAAGGGAATAGTGAAATACAAAAAGGAAAAAATATTTTGTCCCTCGTATAATTTTGTTAATAATGCTTGATATTAAATTAAAAATGCCAACACTTTTCCAGTAACTACTTCGCCTCTTTTTATTAAAATTAAATCTCTTGTCGAATCACCCTTTAGAATAATGATTACGAGTAGTAATTATGCATGAACAAGTTAGTTATGTATTATATAAGATAATGTGTAGAAAACAAATTTGCATTATATCAAAAACATGCGAAGTGGAAAGCTTCTTTGTATAATTTAAATAATGATAAATCGGTAGGTACCTACCTACGTACATACTTATGTACATACATAATGTACTTAATAAGAAATGCGTAATATCAGTTTGGTAAATAATCTTGAGGGTAATTACGTGGTGTGTATTTTGTATAATTTACAGCTATTTCACAGATCACTTAACTATGTATACATTTTATAAATCTCAATGAAGTTAAAACTTCTAAAGAACTGCACTGCTGGAAGGTTCTTCCGAAGAGAACAGAATATAGTTATGACGTTATCCACCCAACAGAGTACGATCCACGGATGAGTTCTATCGATAACATAACCGACTATCCTTGACTCGATGAACAGAGTTTACCACTATTCATGAGAGTGTGGTTTATACTTCTAAAATCTAGTGTATTGAAATAAAAAAGACAATCGTAAAATATAAAAAACATTAGATTTTTGAAAATTTTACCTGTAACTTGATTTTCCGTCAACAGGAATGCTTATTATATGATCAAGATCGTAAACAAATAAATTACAGTAGAGAAAGTCAAACTCAACAGTAAGATAATTTCCTGATTTCTTCCATATGTTCGACTTTAGAGTACAAAAGTACATGGGGTACGGGGAGAGTTACTTAACCAATCTTGGAATTTTTAAAAGTTTCGGAAATAATTATAAAAGAATATAATGCAACCTTCTTCTTCATCGTTTTTGCTTCGTGACAGAAGTGTCGACCCAGCTTGGCCGAAGCCAAGATGAATTTTCGTGGGAATATAATTCATGGGGTGGTTTCCGTTGCCTTCCCACGGTCCACAGATTGATATTGGACCTTTGATCACGGCAGTGTATTCGACTCGATTAGGACTCGAACCGCGGTCTACCGCTCTCCAGGCCGGTGTATGCTTTACGCTACACTGCTGGTCAATATGGTCATAATGCAACTTATACATTAAAAAAAAATTAAGGTCGGTCTACAAATTAAAAAAACAGCGTTAAAAATTCATAATATGCAATGTGATTCCGAATGTGATTGCGATGCTATTGGCCGCCGTGATCTCTTAGTGAGTGAATACAGTAAAACTCGACTAATGAGCAACAATAATAATAATAAAAAACAAATTGTAATAATTTTATAAACATCTTGCACATGCAAAAATAAAAAAAATTACTTTCTATGTTCACATGCTCGTAGTTTTAAATTTTGATACCTATTATTATCAGGAATTAAACCTAGTAGCTTCACCTCAAAACTCGAATACTCGTTTATGGTTAAACCTAGTTTATTTTAATGAGAATTACAAATATACCGTTTATTTTAATTTTGAATAGTTTATTAACTTGTAAAAACATATTTTAAGTAATTAATTCGTATTACAAATTTAGGCGAGGATTAATTAACTCTGATTGCAATTTTCACCATTTTTTTTGTAAATTATGAAAGATAAGAATGCCATATACACATAAAAAAATAAAATTTGCAAACGGTTTACAAATTTGGTTAAAAACGGCTTTAAAAATTAATTTAGAATGCAATTTTGTCATGGTTCTTTTAAACTGCAGGTGCTGTCACCTTTTGTGGTGACAGTAAAGATATCCAAATCTTGATTTTACAACAAAATATAAAAGATGAAGGTCTAATTAGCAAATATAAAAATTAAATTTATGGTCGGTTCACAAATTTGTGCTTAGTTGGGTTTGTCAAAATCGCTTTACTCATTAAAAATATCCCCCTAGAACGCTCCAACTCGGCAAAGTGTGGATATTGACCCGACGGATCTCAGGGAGCGACTGGTATTTCCCCCCGCTAGTGACTGTTGACTCATCATCAGCACACGGACGGACGATAAAATGTTTACCATATTTGGCATAATATTACGCAATAATACACTTACATGTACAGTAGAACCCCGATTATCCGTGCGCGGATTATCCGTGAAGCGGTTTATCCGTGGACCCATTATACATCGATTACCGTCAGATTATTATGCGTGCGGCGGCTTATCCGTGCGGCGCCAGCGGTTTATCCGTGGACATTCGCAACTTTAGTAGTATACTATGTGAAATCAAATGTATAGAATTTTGCTTACTTCAGAGCTGCACTTGGATTACATACAAAGCTGTTTAGTGTATTTTTGTAATAATTTAACAAAAACGTCAATTATTATTATCCGTGTTTTCAATTATCCGTGCCGAGCATGGTCCCGGTCGGCCCGGATAATCGAGGTTCTACTGCACTTCTTATTAAAAATTAAAATTTTCAAAATTAAATTGTGGCCCAATTACAAGTTTAACTAAAGTCATCCTGGGCCTAAAGAGCTTGTATTTTTTGAAGCAATTATTGTTTGGTGAAGCAATTTTTATAGGAAAAAGTGTACTTTCCAGTCAGGGTTAGTCAACTCTTGCCCAAATTTAGTATTAATCCAGGTTCATCTGACGAATTCCAGTAGAAGTAAATATAAATATGCATCTTTATAATGGGCTAATTAAATAAGTAAGTGTGGAAAAAGTTTACTAATTCAATTAAATTTCACTAAACTTGTAGTATTATTAAATTAATCACATAAAAGTTATTTTAATTAGCAACCAATTTGTAATCTAAAAATTAAAATTGAAAACTTTTGTTAATGATGTAGAAAAGTTATTAGAAATAAGAAGGTTTTGAAATGGAACAAATAATGTAAAATTATAATTAATTGTAAACATTCTTATAGTCAGTTTATTGCTTTTATCAATATACGAATAAAATTTTTTATAATAAGTAAAAAAATTTCAATTATAATTTCGAAATTTAAATATTTACTTAGGACTTGTAAAATTTGAGTAAAAATTGTACTCTAAAAGACAATTATAAAAGATAAAAAATTTTCTGCGACTTAAAATACGATTGTTAATTTCAAACAATTTAACATTAAATAATAAGTGTAAGTTAATTAAAATAATACTTGTTTGTTCAGGAGTCATAGGTTTAATTTACGTGTGTATTTAGTAAGGGTAAGATAGTGGTGAGTAGTTAAGTTGTTTGTTAACATGAAGCCATCACCTCCCAGGGCATGCACGATTCTGTAATGCTGTCCACGTTTCTACAGAAGTCATTTAATTTCCTTTATAATTTTATGTTTTACATAATACTTTAGTTGTTATTTTATTTTCATTGTTTGTATTAAAAAAGATTATAAGAAGATTTTAGTTTAATTATTATTCTCATCTCATTTACGCATAATATTATGTGGGTATACTAGAAATAATAATATTGCAGAAAATGGTATTTTTACTAATATTACTATAATATTATGGTATACTTATTACTATAATATTACTATAATGGTAAATTTCTTAGTTTACTTAAATACTACGAATTCTATCATTCGGTCCATGGTATCGTAAACTAAATAGTAGAACATGTAAAATCTTTATTAGAATTTAAATGCAAAACGAATTTTTTAACTGCTGAAAAAGCGAAAGCATGGATCGATGGTAAACTTTAAATCAATACGTGACATGAAATATAAAGTTTACCTAAAACTATAACATCAAACTGGTACAATAAATTTCTTGAATAAAATGACAATTAAGTTGTATAAACAATAAATTAATAGAGTATAGAATTTTTTTCAATAAATATATCATGGTTTCTACTTAACCCTCCGAGTACACGCCTATTTTTTCGATCAACGAGTATGCTCTGGGTCAATCCGACCCTATTCACTATTGTATCGCGCGTAACTCGGCAGCTACAAAATTTTTAACTTCTAAAAATTCAGAAGTGTACCTTCGACTTTATAAAAATAGTTTATAAGTATTTTAAGTGCATTTGATATCTTTCGTATCTGTATAAAAATTTAAGAAAAAAAGTATTTAAAAAGAAGAAATTTTATGAAAACTATACTTTTAAGGATCCGCATATTTTTAAAATATATGAACAAAATTTTGGTCAAAGCCGGTACATGGGTCTTGCAGGTCCAGTGTGTACTCGGAGGGTTAATAAGATATTTCAAAATAATATTTTTTAAAAAATGTTAATGAAAACTTAATGTCAATATTAGTATAAAAACAATATTTTGGTTCAACTTTGTTTAAAACTTTTCAGAAGCTTTACAAGTTAAACAAAGTTTCGAATGAAATAAAATCAAAATGTTAGAAAAATCCTGAAATTCTAGAATTAATTTTGTCTTATCAGTAAAGCAATAAATTAAGATTTAGACATAAACATAATATAAGGGTATTCATGTCACTTCGTAAATTCATCGTAAACTTCGTAACCTTCGTAAAATCTTATAAGTATTTGCATTTGGCATTATTAAATCATAAACACACGCCTTTGTTAAATGTCAAATTGGTAAATGAAAATCAATAGGCAAAAATGCGAAAGAATCGACGAAATTCATATTGAAAAGCAAAATCTTTTTTATTTCTTTTTACTTCTAATTAGTCTGTATTTTGTAGAAGTTTATAAAATATAGTATATCATTGTCGATAGTAAAATGTCATCAATCACTTCTGCGGAAAATATGTCTCCTTACTCGTTACTCTCTTGTAAAATAATGTACTATAACTGATTTGAAGTGAATTTATTATCTCCTGGTTTTCAATTTTAAATTTCCTTGCGGGGTTTCACAGTCACCTTGCACAAATAAAAATTTTTATTTTATAATTTGAACTACGTAGGTACCTAAATATATCGACCGCGCAACCATTAACTTTTACAAAAAGGTAATCGCTTTTGTTAAGAATTTACGTAATGTAAAATTGTAGCTTTATCTTTTTCAACAAAGGCAAGCAATTCTTACAAGTTTTTTTAATAAAAATCTTGGAAAACTTTTGGTTTTATTATTCTTACTTTCAAGTACATGTTTATACTGTGACATTTATATAATGTTCACGACAACAAATTAAATTTAAATTATATTTATTAAAACTCTTAATAGTAGGTACCTATTATGTTAACAAATATTTCTAATATTTTTAATATTCTTATGAAAACATTTAGCTTATCTACTTTTAGTTAGAAAACTAATGACAATGTAGGTACCACCAAATTTAACTAACGATATTATTAAACTTTTAGTCCCAGATTAATATAACTGTATAGTATATATAGTTAACATCAATGTAAATGCACTCAGCACCCAAATTGTTTACATGATTTTTTGCAGCATGCGGAATTTTTATTTGTTTACTCGCTATATTTCAGTGCATTAAATCACGTTTACCACCCTAGGGCTGTTATATCTATAACATACATGGGATGGTAAGTAATTGAAACGCTCAGTTTCCAAATAAACTTTTTTTAGATCGCAAGGTTCAGGGTTAACTCGCTCAATATTATACAAATTTTATTTTTAATTTTTATAAATTTATAAGTGAGCAAGAGCGTTGTATTTTAATTTCCCCATCCCTATGCTTTAATTCATATTGCACTGTGTCTGTTACTGTGTTGATCTGTTTCTGCCAAAAATTAATGCACACAACACTTAGATTTGGAAATTTATGAATGATTTAATTTTTAATAAGATTTGGACTATCAGGTAATCATAAACTGTTTTTTGGTAACAATCAATTACTATTTTAGAATTTAAACGAAACATTTTCAGAATAGAGACGTCCGTTAGTAAACTAATATTGGCTTTAGTACACCACTGTGATTCTTATGGGTGAAATGGAGATCGCAGACGTCATGTAAGAAGAAGATTTTAAAAATGATACAGTTTTGGGATTGTTTTTGTATTGAGGTCTATTGATTTGATTTGATTTAATAGTTTAAAACGATTTGTTGAAATGAATGGAGTAGATAACAAGAAAGATGAAAACTGAAAAAGCAATAGAAGCTGATAGTATACATTAGAAAATTCTAAAAAATTGAAAAGTTATGTTAGATTATTAAACGAATATTTGAATTAATAAAAATAGTTTGGTTAATCGAAAGAATCGCATCAAATGGAGATATAAATGATTGCCAACACTACAGAGGTATAAAGGTACTCGTTCACTTGTCCGCAACGCCCGCACCGCCCGCAACGCCGTCCTCAAGTTTTCAGTTGCTTTACATTGTTTTAAATGAAGATGCGTTCATTAGATCGCATACTCATCGACGGGCTCATCATGCGATCTAATGAACGCATCTTCATTTAAAACAATATAAAGCAACTGAAAACTTGAGGACGGCGTTGCGGGCGTTGCGGACAAGTGAACGCGTACCTTATCGCTACTGTTGACGGTATATGAATTATCCTAACGTACTGATTTTAATTTTTGTTCTTTGTTTTGCTGAAATATGTAGAAATTGTGGAATATACCTACAAATTACTACTTTAATATCGCGAGCGGGTCGATTGGAATATCATTGATGTTACGCTGTACTTGTATAATTTATTTCAAAATTTAATTCAAAATTTATTTTGCGTTATCATTAGAAATGGTAATAATTTTAGCACTTGGGAAAAGGATTTGTTTTTACGCTATAATTTTTAGTGATTTTTTGGGGATTTATTTTTGGTCCCCTTTAATATGAAAAATTTAGGTTTTGCACGATTTGCTCTGATAAGTCGTTTTGGATAATTTTATTAAATTTATGAATAGATTTTTATGATTTTATGGATTCGTTTTACTTATAGTTTTGGATACTTGTTAATTTTCACCTAGGCGCGTAGAAGTACGTTATCGCCAGATTGGGAAATTTTTGCAAGTATGTTTTAACGCGGCTTGTGATTGGCGTAATTTGGAATGGCAAGGAGTGCATCGATTTAGATATCCAGGTGGTGGAAAAGAGCGAAATTGTCAGCTTGTACGAGGGTTGTGAGTAATTTTCGAATTGACGGATGAGCGTTGTTCTTTCTGGATGTTCGTTGTATGTCGACCTACACTAGATGTAGTTATCTTAATTTGATTATGTTTGAATCTGCTGCAATAATGAATTGCTCTAAGTTCATGTTCATTTTCTATAAGACCGATTACAAGTTTTTCTGCTTTGTTTAATGAGATTTTTTGTGCGTTCTTTAGTTTTAGAATATTATACTTTAATGAAACCGGGATTCGTTAATATTGAACCGGGAATATACTAAAGTTAGGAGGATTTTGATGACAAAGGATAATTTTGACGTGATGAAAGCGATTTCCGGTGCAGAGCTGGGTGACAATGTTTATTTTTCTCATTTGTTTACTTTAACGAGATTATTAAGTTAAAAATTATGTACGCCGTAAAATTGGGAGTAGATGAAGGTGCTAAAATAAATAATTTAATAATTAACTACAAATTTCATCTGTTACGCAGATTAGGTTAGTAATTGTTTTTCTAACCTAGAAAAGGATGGCATTACGAAATAAAGAAAATATTACCAAAGAGTAATATTTATTTTGTATTGAAATACACTAATGTAATGTTGTTTATTTATACATAAACAAACAACGGAGAAAACGTAGTAGGCAAGAATTGCGGAAAACTTGTAATATAGCATGAATTGTTTGTTTATACACGAGTTAAACAAAAGTGTTATTATGAAAGTATATTATAATCATTATTATTAAATTTATAACGTTAGTTATTGTGCATATGACGTCGCCGACGAATAATTACTAATATAAATATAACGATATTATAACGACAGTGTCCCACTTGAGACATTACTAGTATGTGTACAACCCATCTTATCTTAATGAAATTTGTCCAAAATGATGATATTAAAATATTTTATAACCTAAACATAGTTCCTTTGATATAGTTAATAAATAATATTATGTTTTGTAAACTTTAGATATAGTTATAAAATATACAAGTAGAATGGACCATACGTTATAATTTAATTTTGTTAAATTTAATATCTAACTAAAGGTTACGGTAAAATACTCCAGCAGTATACACAAATATTCCTCAAATTCTAAAAACTGAATGGTAACAATTGATAATTATAACAAAAGCGCTTTAATAAATATACTTAAAGGTTACCAAAAGGGTTTACGTTGGTAGAGTGATTAAAATGCCACAAAAAATTTCATCAAGTGCACTTAGTACGTCTCCTTTTGCTATTTTGTTCCATTGCAACACAAAAATTTGCCTTTAACATTATCAATAAGATCAAATTAGAAAATGTTTTCCTGCAACACAGTTAACTTGCTGTTACTTCATGCGCTTTGATATATATTTTTATTAGAAGATCTAATGACCGATGTTCATTGCCGAGTTTTATCATCCTTTCTTTATTACTACTAAGGACAAACTATAGCATCTAAAATATCCAACAATAAACCTTTTTTTATGAAAATACGTGGTGTTTTTCGACTTGCACATATTCCTTCGTAAGCCATCTCTAATTATAAATATTGTTAATGTGAGGTAGAAGACGATCATTCAAAGTTCTAATTCCTTATCATAACGACATTATACATAACAAGAACATATTTTTTTACATACTAATAGATAGTAAGCCAAAGTAATAACTTAAGATATCTGACTATAATAAAAAAATGTTAAATGTCACCGAGAACAAAAATCAAAATAAAAAATCTATGAAATATATTTTCAAAATTTTGTTTTTTATGCATGTTAACTTATTTTTAATATGGTGGGGTCCTTACTTTCATATTTTTATATGAAAGTTGCTGAAGTCGACATCAAAGCAGTTAAACAGACACAATTTTGGGTTTATATTGGGAAAATGTTGGGTTTATACATACATATACAGTAAAAGCTCCTTATCCGCGGTTCCGTTATTCGCGGTTTCAGTATTCGCGGAAGAAAAAATTGAGACCACTTTCTGTATTCGCGGCCGAAAATTTCATTATTCGCGGATTAATAATTTACGATTTTGAATATTATAATTTATATTCAAAACTCAAAATTAAATAATAATATTTAAACGAAAAAAATTTAGACTTCAAGGAGGTTCTTGTTTTGGACAATGCTCCGGGTCACCCTTGTGAGCTTGAAACTATGCATCCGAATATTAAGGTGATATTTTTGCCTCCGAACACGACGACTTTACTTCAACCAATGAACCAGGGAATAATTCAAGCTTTGAAGTTCTTTTACATTAGGCGAACCTTTAAAATCATTCTGGATATCATGGAATGTGATTCTGACGTGAGTTTTATGGAATTCTGGAAAAATTTAACATAGCAATGTGCATTGTTAACATAAAGGAATCGTTACAAGAGCTCAAGCATTGCATACACATTGCAATCATATTGGAAAAACTATAGGTTGATCTAACAGTCTGTGAAAGTGAGGATTTAAACAAATTAAAACATTAACTGACACAATTGTACAAATTGCTAATGGAATAGGACATGATGGTTTTGAACAGATAGATTCGAGTGACGTTCAAGAGCTGCTTCAATCACACGATGAAGATTTAAGTGAAGCCGACTTGCAGGAAATGTTAAAACCCTTCAAGCTTCAACATCTTACAATGATACGATGACAATCACCTTAAAAAACCAGACCGCAGGTTTCCAAATGGCAAATGAACTGTGAGATCACTTCATTAAAATTGACCCGTTTTTGGAAAGAACCTTTTAAAAGGAAAATTGAAGTTGCCACAGCTGAATACCATGCGGAATTAAAAGGCATTTTAAAGACGGCAAAGCAAGAAAAAAATTACTAAATATTTTAAACCAAATAATTCAAACAATAATAATTAATAATAATGATAGGTATGTGATTAAACTGATTTTATTTTTATCTATTTTATTTTATTTTCGTACCTTGGAACCCAACCCTTGCATTTCCATACAAATCACTATTCCATATTCACGGTTTCCTTATTCGCGGCATAATTTTGGAACGTATACCCCGCGAATAAGGAGCTTTTACTGTAATGTATATTCGATAAGAAATTAAAAATATATTACTGTACTATTAAAAATACTCTTTAAAAATTAACAAACCGAAAATTAATCCATTGCATAATGGAAGTTTCACAGCGCTATTCTATATTAATGAAGATAATTAGGTACACTGTTTAGATAAATAATAAACAGAAACATTGAATTTATGTATTAGTAGATAATGTATAATATATTTAATATTTCCTGTATTAAATAGAACTAGTTGTTTTCTCTCTGTATTGTTTGTAGAAACCTTTCGGGTCAAATATGAGTATTTTGAATTAATCTACTTATCCGATCTTTACACCTTTGTTTGCTAAAACTTAATTAACAGAAAATGCAGAAACTAACACCAAGTGATGACATGTGTGATTGCTTTTAAATTTTTTTATAGGGCTCTAATACCATTAATATAAAGTTAAAATAATACGTTACAAAAAGCGATTAAGTTTATTTTATCTTCAGGTTAATATTGCTTTAAATATTAAACAGAACTTATAAGTTACTATTTATTTGAATTTAAATAAATAGTTCTGCTTTATATAATGTAAATGTATAATAAAAACGTTTAAAATAAATATATTCAACTAAAAATACACAAAAAAGTACATTAAACTGAAGTTGAAAACATTTAAATATTATTGTGCTATGAATTGGGCTTCGGTTTTTTTTTGTGAAACATTTAATTTAAAACTTTTAAAATAATTTCGAGTTTTTAACACAGTTTTATATTTTAAAGTTGAAACTAATAACCAGGTAGAGCTGTACAAATTGCCCATACTATACAATGGTGTTGTCTTGTCCAGTGAGTAAGTAACAAACCCTACAAAACGCAAAAATCCCACAATATATAAAAATCAACATTATAAAAATAAACAATCAATGATTGGTTTTCTGTAAGTAGTAGTATGTAGTTCATTCATTTTATGTACTTTATTTTAGGATTTTTTTTAGAAATTTTAGCAATAGTTTGAACATTGATGGATTTGTCTTGAAAATGGAATAAAACCGAAAGCGGTTATAAAATTACAATTTGTAGTTATTGTAAGAATATAACTATTTCCAAACCTTGATATTTATATTACATTATTATTATATTATAGTATTATATTACCTAGCATTGGAGTTTACATTTACCTCTAGTGCCTTAGGATCTTATTTGTTTCCATATATTTTCATGCGTAGGGGTAAATGTAAATGCGGGGAGTAAAATAATGTAAACGTGTAAATAATTAATAGCTATATTACTATTATATAGGTAATTTTTTTGAGAAAAGGGCAGCTAGAATTACACTCCCAATACACATTTTATGAATTTTTGGTAAAATCTCCAAATTACGTAAAATTTATATTTAAATAATAGAAACTATTACCTAGCTTTTGAGAAGCGACGTTCAAGTTGCTAAAATTGTTTATAATTATCTCAATAATCTTAACAGCTATTCTAATTAACAATTATTGTACCTGATATAATACATTTGCATTTGACGGTTATCTGCAACATACATAATGTTTAAATATCATGCTTAATTGTATTAAATCAAGATTATAATATTATTTCAATTCGTTTCTTTTTTATTCAATCGTTCACTATCATGAAGTAACTTTCTCGATCATAAAATTAAGCATGTTGCGCAAAAAAAGCAATGTTTGTGTAAATAAAATGTACCTAACGATAGTATTTAAAGATATAATTGCAGCGATAAGTTATTTTTAATTAATAATCATTGTTGAACTGTAGGACTTTAGTTGCGGGCTTCTAGGGGTTTATTACCATATAAAATTTGAATCTTAAATTTAACTTGGCTTGATAGTTACCTGTTACTAAAAAAAGCGTAACGTATTAATTTTACAACAAAAAAAGTTTGAGTTACAATTTTTGGTTTTTTGTTATAGAACAATGAGTTGTTAGTTAAAACCATACAAAAATGCCAATTCAAACTTCTTGTTTTAGACTTAAATACAATTTGAAAATTGTGCAATTGCAATATTGCTGTGCTCAATTTTATTAATTTATATACAATATAGTGTACAGACGTGTTTATGTTATGTAAAGCTAGGATTTATTGGTGTTATGTTTATCGCTTTATTTTTAATTAAATATGGATACAATCACGACCGAGTGGTTAAGCTAACAAAAGCAGAACATATCAAGATTATAGTTAAAGGAAGCCTTTGCGATAAATAGCAAGATAACAAATTTCAAAATAAAAACGCTTTGATTCTTGTATTTTTCAAGTCGGTGTTGATAATAATACATTATAACCGCGTTTGAATTTTTGACATATTTCACCACTCGTTAGACATAAATTTGTTGTTCAGTAAAATCATCAGATTATTTGTATAGAAAATTTTATTACATACACCACATAGCTTGTGCTGTGCTATGTTATGCTAGTGTAAATTTTTATCGTAGCATGACCCAACATAGAAGTGTCCACATAGATTGTGCTATGCCATGCTATTAAGCTCCACCTTTTTGAACATAATCTTAATATTTCTTAAATCTTAACTTTAAAAATTGACCGCTTAGCCGTATCAAATTGAACTAAACCACCAAATGGCGCGGCTTTACTGGGGTAAAACAAAATAAAAAAACATAACCACACATTTTTGTTTAATTTAAAATAAAAAAATTTATGGTAAATTATAAATTACAAAATAATTAGAAAAAGAAATTTATACATATAAAATTAAATTTGGCATAATTTAGACTTTTTTAAATTAAATAAAGATGTATGGTTATGTTCTTTTATTTTGCATCATTCCAGTAAAGCCGAGCCACTTGGTAGTTTAGTCCAATTTGATACGGTTAAGCGCACACCATATTCGGCTTGGTAACAAAGGAGGTTCCAGTCCTTACCTTCTAAGTTCATGATCTTAAGTATTGAAAAAATGGACATGGAATCTAGTAATGTAATTTTATTTAATGTACTTTTAATTTAAAAATTAGAAAAAATCGCGTAGCACCTAAAAAGTTCGTCGTTGATGAGTACGTTCTATTTACTAAAATCGAGATTTATTTTATCAATTTTGAAAATTTATCAGTTCTTCATCTTCTAATAAATTTTTCGACATTTATAATTAAAATAATAAAATTCGATATTACGTTGTTGTATTTAACCTCAAAATCATTTTCACTATACACTGCAGTAGGAATGAGTTCTACTTCTGTGCTATGCTAATGTCATGCTAGTATGGTCAACATAAAAGTCAAACATTTTCAGGGTTGTGTAAAACATAGCACAGTAACTTGCATAGTTATGTTGTCATCACTATTAAAACCGTATGTTTCTACTTCTATGTTTTACATTGGCATAACACAACACAAGGGTCTTAATATTATAGTATAAATAAGTTCCAATAATTTTTTGAATTAAACAATTAAAAAAACCTTTCCGAGCAAATTTTATTTAAAATTTTGCCTTTTTGCCCATGAATTGCACTTAATGATAGTAGGCACATGTATTTGAATCTTATTAATCTATTCGTGCTCGTCAGTATCCAACCATTATAAAGGTCCAATGTTTTAATAAGACATATCCAAGAATTTACTTTTAGATTTATAAATTTCTTAAATACTGTTAGCATCCTTAAAATGAAATATTCAACTTAAAAATCCGTCTAAATGTGTTTAAAAGCTCTTCTGCCCTACTGTGCGATGCTGGAAGTAATGGCGGAATATATTATGTATATGTACCAAGAAAATAATTTCGACATTTAGTTAAAAGCATAACTATTTATGATACAAGATGAAATTAAGAGATTAAGTTAGCAGGTCCTCGCACAACATTTGTGCATAAAATAATTGCCACAGAAGGGGGGATGGAACAACGAAGAGTTTGGGAATTGGCTAATTCAATCAAAAGTTAAAAGTTTTACTATATGAAAGAGATGCATTAGATAGAGGATGCTTGGTATTGCATGAAGAGTACTATAATACATTATTACTTATTCTTTATATTATTATTGCAATGGCTAGCCAATTGGCTAAATAAATGATCAAAATTATATTAATGCATTTGCAGAACTCGGCTTCAGAATCAAATCTATAATAGTTTTGTTAGTTAAACTATGGATTATGCCTAACAAAACCTTAAGGATCCTTTATATTGAATTTAATCGTGGAATTCACTTAAAATTTTGAAGTGGAGAAAACCAAAAAACGACAAAAAATGATGGATTACTTGCAGTGTGGTTTTTTAAAGTAGTGATTGTATAAACAACTTTTTGCATCTGTGTACATACTATATTATGAATATGAGAAATTTAACGGTTAGATTTTGTATCTGTAGTATACTGAATTTAAACTCCTGGTACGAATAAGATCTGTAAACGATTGAAACGCGTCGCAATATGTAAATTAAATAAAAATGTGCAAACACGACATCGTATTTCAATTTTGATTATGAAATGTTATACTCGGAGTAAATTATTTATTTTTTGTCTATATTAATATTATAATACCGACCCGTTTAGACGTATTGATTCTATTGAAAATTTACATTTAATGCTTACATTCAAACTATTTGTACCGGAGCATTGCATCGCTTCGTTTTGTCAAAAGACAATTACAGACATTTCTAATCCAACGTTGTTAAACTGCTGTAGTATTCCTTGGTTACATTTCATTCAGATTAAGCTTTTTGTGTTTTGTTTCACTTCGACGCTCACATTACTATATTGGAATCACTGAGATGGATTTTATTGAACATTTTGAGCACTATTCGATTTAACAATATCAGTAATTTAAAATAATAAAAACACTGCATACTTTTTAAAATTAAATGAACAAAGATTTTACAAATAAACAACATTGTAAGTATAAATTTTATTTTTATTGCTTTATATGTAAAGTTTGTATATATTAGTTTTTAATTCGGATAGCCACAGTTCCACTAGGTTCTACAGTTACCCTTCTGATTTGTCAAGTTACTTAAACCTATTTATTCTTGGTCATTGTATGATGCTGAGCAGATAATCTGCACAAACATTAATTAGTACAAAATAATTCTAATGAAAAAATAAATAGAGCATTAGCAAACTTGCTGTCAAAAAGTAAAAGCATATATTGTAAATTTATGAATGTACAAATAATAATAGAGGTGGAAACAACTATACTAAATTTTGAAGAAGTTGATAATCAGTGTATTAAAAACTAAAACAGCTATGATTAGAAGGTGTATTTGCAAACAAGGTGTTATTTTTCAAGAACTTATGCATAGAAAGGAATTTCCAAAAGAATAGAAACTGCTCTATTTTAACTTCATTTATAAGAGGAAATCTATAAAAATTTCAAAATTATCTTGAAATATCTGTAACAAATTTATTTAATAGAGTTTGAACCAAAGTTTGAGGACCCTGAGATTAAGCTAAAACATAAACCAACCAGAAAAGCGATTATAAGGCATTATGTATTGTGGTGAAACAAAATGAAAGGATAAGAAGAAAACTTGTAGCAAAATATGGATACTTTAAAACAGTAAACAGAATAAGAAATGATTAAGATAAAACAATATAATAGGTATTGAAAGCACAATAATTCAGGATAAAGAAGAAATAATCAACGATGAAGAAATTTCAAAGACGATCATGAATTCGTTTAGCGTGGCTCAAAAAGCCCGGTTTATGATACCAGAAGAAAACTACAACAAGAAAATTTCTATTAACTTGCCAAATAAATTTTAAATCAATTTATAATTTTAAGTTTTTATTACTTAAGTTTATTTTGTAAAATATTCTGTATTATTAATTATTAAAATTGTAATAAAATTATAATCATTTCATTAAAACTTGATATAACAAGTGCTACATTATTTTGGGCTGAAAATCCATTGAAAACTCGAGGTCCTTGTACAAAAGTTTAAAGCTTTTGAATAAAATTTATTAAATGAGTAGAATTAGTTGAATGTTTCAAAGCAATTAGCGCTGGTATTAAACTTATAACATCGTTCTCAGTTTTTAATCACCTTTATTACCTATAGCACCACTCAGTTAACTTTAATATTTCCATTTTATTGTATAGTACTACATTTAAATTACAAAATTTCCGAAGTTATTAAACTTTCAGAACATGCAATTTACAAGTTTTTACAAATTAATAAAGTTAATAAATTTTATTTCTAAAAATTTATTTTCTTTATTAAAGTAACAGATGGTACATAATTTACAATTCTCTAAAGTTTGAAACAAACCAGTACATTTACTTAAGCGTCACAGTATCGTTTTACGAATAATTGTTTTTAAAATAACAATTAAATTAAAATCGTTCATAAGTTATTAATTAGAAAATTAAGTAACGCACAATGAAAATGGCGTAGAGTGCGTAAAAGAGTTAAAAACTAATTAATCCTAAAGTACTTTTTTTGATATTAATTTGTCTTTGTATACGTTACACGCTTACAGTTTTACTAACCCAACTTTAGAACCTTTTTTAAATTGTAAATTCTAAAAACATGGCTGTTTATATTTAAATGACCAGTTCAGATTAGCATACGCTATCTAACAATTTTATTACTATTTGGGGCTTTATTACTAATATACTTAAAAATTGAAAAAATGTGAGCTTATTAAATTTTTATAAAAGAATTATGGTGAAAAACTCTTTTAGCGCAAGAATCGTGGTTGTATATAAAATTATAATGGAATTTATTATGGGATTTAATTTTTACAATTAGTTAGCATCATGATTATAGCGCATACAGTATGTTAATTTTAACGGTTGCTTTTATGATATCATAACAACAGTATCTTGTTTGTTTTTTTGATTGAGCTTTACACTGAGTTACTCCAATAAATTGGATTTATACTGAGTATTTGGTACTACCAGTAATTATTTGATGGTGGAAATACTAAGCCAATTTTAAATTTAAAAAATGCTTAGCAGGTATTTTAAAAGTCATCAAATTTAGCTAGAAAAACTGCATTACTAGCCAAGGCTTGCAGTCATGGAACATTTAGTGCGGATTAATTTTAATTCATTCCAAATAATATATGTACGTAGTTTTTATTTTATACTTCTAATATATTTCTTTTATTTGTTTATTTTATATTTTAAAACTTTGGCTACTTCTATAATGCATTGTCCAGACTATACTGGTAAATATTACAAATACGACAAAGTTCTACAATACGTGCATGCCAAATATGGTAGTACAGATAAAACGTTTTCAACCAAAAACTTAGTGGATAATCACGACACATAGCGTCGCGTGGGTTGCAACATTGAGATATGATCATGTTTTAAATAAAATCAGTCAAAGGAGAATATCTAAAACTGAAAATACGTTTTATTTTTCATACCGAATAGAGCTGGAAAATATGATTAAAAAAGCAAACATGATACAAAATGCTGACTATTGGCGCGCAATGTTAAAAATCAAAACAAACTAATAAATATCACAAACCGTACAATTTGAACAATTCTTAAAATTACTTACAAAATAACTAGTAGATACGTCTAGACACTAAAATTTTAGGATCAAAATTATCTGAAAATACTTATGTACGTATAATATAATAATCGATAATCGTAATAGCAATACCTACTGGCAAGCAATGCAATCGCCTTTGAGTTGAATATGTATAATATTATATTGTATGTATAAGACTATAAATAAGCTCACAATAATATTTTGTAGTAAGTGTCAAATACTTGAATTAAATTTAGGTATTTAAATTGTAATGAATTTTAATTATTAACCTGTTAATCCAGTTTGGATTTATTAATAACTAACCTTATGGTTGCGCTGATTTTAAACGGTTATATATTTCTAAAATTTGCAATTTTAGCCGCATTCAATATAATCTAATAAATGACAACAAAGAAGTATAACGTCAATCACAAAGAAGTTATCTTTACAGGAATATTTCTCAAGTTGCAAAAAATATTAAGTTTGTTAACTGTATGAGATATTTACCGGTGCCAACGATGTGCACTAAATTTTGCCATCAACCAACTATGGAGAATGTTTAATAAAATATCTTTATAAACCGGAAACTGAATAAACGGTACAAAACCGGAAATATATAAATATTATAATTGTTGTGTTGCTTCCCATCTTTTGAAATCAGACCTTGTATTGTACTTTTAGCTTCAGAACAGAATTTTATATATTTTTATAATTTTAAATCTTAGTTGTTAATTATCAACTTATCAAACTATTTGCAGTATAATCATTTAAATTGAAGCATATGCTTTTATCTTTTATTCATATGTAATTGTATATTCAACTAATAGTAATTATTATTTCAATCTTAATTTTCGGATCATCTTCTATTGATTTCAAAATTTTAATTAATGTTCTTCTTATAACTAATTTATTTTTAATTAAACAGAATTTAATGGCGTGAAAAAATTACAACAATCAAGTTAGTAATAATTAAATATTGCAAAATGTTCTCAATTGCAAATAAAAATAGCTTTGTGACATAAATTTATCCATCCAATTAACAAAAATTCAATTTATGCAATTTTTAATTGGGTTAATTACTAATATCTAAAAAGAAACTATAATTTTTAGTGTCGAACACTCAAACTTTGTTTTAAAACTGTTAAAAAGAACTCGTTGTCGAGCCATCGTCACGGTGTCGAATATCCTGATATTTCGGAAGATGCTGTACTTCAAGCGCTTTAGTTGCTTCCTGATTAGTCTCAATCAGGATGGATCAAAGAAAGTAACTTAGTTTAACAACCAAAATGAGTCGAAGTGCAGGGAAGTATAATATATACTACCGAAGAGAGTCCTGATGATACCACCTTTATTAACAATATTTACATTAGTTAAATACTTAAAATAAAAGTGCTGATTTACACAGAAAATGGAATCAATAAAATTTGCACATTAAGGAATGTTTATTGCAGTTTATTGAGTTTAAATGTTCAATATAATACGTTATTACAACTATATTTTAACTTGAATTAAATTGATTATGTACAAGGTGTTATTAATTAATTATTAAAACTATTAAACACAAAATCTTTCGAATGAATAAAATTATTTGATGGTTAGATTAAACACCAGGTACAATGATAAATCATGTTAATAACATAGCATAAGGTTTTATTGCTAGAGTTAATCAACCTGGTTTCGAAAGTTTAATATTAAATATTCAACTTTTACTAAAGTAAATTTTACTAAAGAAATTCTTTCACTGCCATTAAAATAAGACTTAAGATGATGCAGAACTTGATAGGTCCTTTAATAAACGTAAAATTCAAATTTCAAGATTCTCAATTTTCTTGGTGCACACATGGTGGACTTGTACCACACAATCGATCATGTTGATCGATTATCAAAATCGTAAATTTTGAAAATTGTTAACTAAATCTATCAAAGGTTATATAACCCTAATTTTAGTAGTTAAATTTGGTCTTAGACGTATAATGCATATTAGTCAAGATCTTGTTGGAAACTAAGTAATTATTTTATTTAGTAACACAGCAAATACTAGATGATGATAATACGTCCAACTTCGACGAAAAGTGGTAATCAGCTGCACACTGGCGCCAATAACAGCTTGAAATTCTGTTAGTCAGTTTCATTGTTGATTTTGACTTTTCTGATTATGTTTAATAGGTTAGGTTAGGTTATTTGTTGTTATTCTTCTTCATCAAATAATTATTCATCAAATAATTATTCTTCTTCTTCTTCTCAGCCTTCTTTCGCCTACTGCTGAACATAGGCCTCTCTAATTTCTTCCAAGCTTCTCTATCTTCCAGTCTTTTGTTATAAATAATTGACAATACTTATTATCTAATACAAAATAAAATAATAATGCAAAAATACATTTTGATTAATATAATTAAGATTATTAACATAAAGAAACTAGTAATTATTACATTCTCCAAAGGGTTCTAGGCGCAGAGTAAGTAAATTAAAATTACGTAATAAAAAAATTAAATAACTATAATTATTTCATATTGAGATACCAAGTAGGGGTGCGGTTCGAATTACCGGAACGGATTTTACCATTTTGAAGTGGATTATGAAAGATGAGGGTCTAATTAGCGTATAAAAAATAAAATTTGCGGTCGGTTCACACAATTTTGAAAAAACGGCTTTAAAGTTAATTTGGAATGCAATTTTATCATTGGCTCTTTTGAACTATAACCCCGCCCCAAAATTGAAAGACGATGTGGCGACTGAAATATACCAGAATCTCGTTTTTACAACGAATTATGAAAGATAATGGTGTAATTAGCTAATAAAAGAATTAAATTTGTGATCGGACAACAAATTTTCGAAAAAATCACTTTTGTGTGAATTCGTTTCGAGGTGGTTGCGCTGTCAAAACCTACTCTCCGCACCTACGCGACCCTCCGGGTCGCTCCGGGGCTCGAGCGGTTTTGACACGCGCTAAACTCATTAAAAAAATCCCTTAAGCGGCTCCAACTCGAAAATTTTGAAAGTTGACGCGACGGATCTCTGAGAGCGACTGGTATCTCCCACCACTAGTCACTGTCGACCCAGGCACAGCACACGTACCGCCAACAGAATGAATGATACCTTTTCATTTTAATACACTTACATGTATTTCTTATGGAAATTTGCAATTTTCAAAATGAAATTGTGGCCTTATTACAAGTCCGACAACAATGATCCTCACTTAAAGAGCTTGTATTTTTGTGTTCTTTCGTTTTGTAAAGCCATTTCTATAGGAAAAGTGTATTTTCGAGTCCGGTAAATCGAACTCTACCCACCAAGTAGAATTATTACTTATTAAAGAAAACTTGTTATAAATGAAAACTCAAAAGGCACATAAGATGAATTATGGGGAAAAAATAATAAAGCCTGAGCAACAATAGGTTTATTAATTGATAATTTTCAAATCGCATTCGTTAAAAAATTAAAAAACACACCAACAGAAACCAACCTTATCTAACAAAGTACAGTTATTGTTGCAACGGCAATAATTGTAAATAAAATATGTTCAAAGAACAGCTGCACGAAATATCATCTTTATTTAAACACGTATTTTTCAAATGCCTAACTGTTAAAATTTCTCAAAAAAGTTAAATGCCAAAAGGTTCATATTTTACGCGGATTACATCTGGAACCCTAAAAAAAGAAAAACAGAGCAATAAAATTGATATCTTGTACAGCTCCTTTATAACACTATAGTCTATAAGATTTGACTGGAAAAAATAAAGTACATAATTTTTATTTGCCAATGATCTTTTGCTCATTGCTTAAGGAACCAGCGGGGGTACATAGGTTTATTACCTTACACTTAATTCTACCGCCTCTTCCCATACAAAGTGCGTTTTAATGTCACATGCCCTTCTTATTTGGTTAGAAACCGTTTGCAAAAAAAGACCAAGGAGAAGCAAAATTCAACTTATGTGTGAAGTACTTAAATAAAAATTAATTTAGTAGTGAAATCAAACAAGCCAACTCCGCTAAAACCAACACTTCCGTGGTTTAGTGAAGAGAGCATTACATACTACTACTGCTCGAAGAGTTTAAAAGCTCGCAACAACCCAGAGTTCTTGAATTGTGGTTTACGTTGTGTAAATACGACTATCAGAAAATCATAGAATACTGCAAATATTTATAAATAAACAATTATTTTACATATTTACTGTGTTACTTCTTGCACAACTGGCCCTTCGATCTTAAAACAGAAGAGAAATTGGTAGTTGTAACGAGAACGAATTTTAAAGCACGAACAGTTATTGAAGAAATTTTGTAGGTTAAATATTTATGAAGGAGAGGATACGGAAAATCAACTGCATAAAATTTTGAAATTAATTGAAAAGCTATTTGAAATGGGTAAAAATTAACAGACAACTTAGTAGTAGCTTTTATGTTGAGCAGTTTACCAGAAAACTATGTATAATACGACAGTAATATCGCTTGAAAGAAAACGAACTGACTGTAAAAGAAAAATTAATACAAGAAGATATCAGAAGAAAAAACAAAATTTTAGGAAAACCAAACCGCTATGAAAATAGTTTTAAATAAGTTTTCGACAAAGATCTATAAATTTTGTGATAAGAAAAAGCCATTTAATAGATTAATGCTTGTTCTTACAAAAAGAAAATATAAAAGTTCCATAAAATTGACGAAAATAAAAATCGCAAATATAAAGTTTAGAATATAGTTAACAAATGTAAACATGGAGAATAATCAATTGAGGAGGATTGAGATGAATAAGATTTAGACGAAGAAGACAAAAATAAAGAAGTGATGGAAAAGGGAAGAATGTGTCATTTAAGTCCACATGTTATAAGTTGATGCAAACCTCAAGATTTAAGTGGTATATTGATACCGCACTACCTGTCATGTGGTTTACAATAAACACTATTTTTAAAATAGATTACTAAATAAATGAAGATGTATATTTAGCGAATGGGAGTAAGATAAAATCTCGATGACGTGGAAATATATGGTTAAATTTAGAAAAGGAAAAGAATGGAATTAAAAAAATTTTAATAAAAGATGCTGTATATTCCAGAAATGAATGGAAATATTATATTATCAGTAAGAGAAATATTTAAAAGTTTTAAAATTGTATTTGAAACTGCAATTTGTGAAATATTTAAGAATTTGAGACTAATTGAAAAAGCCTATTTAAAATACGATTTATATGAACTACTAACTGTTAAATTCGATAATAAACTGATGTTGGCAAATGAAGAAAATAAAATCAATAAATATGATATTAATTTATTGTCCAGAATATTTGGACATATAAATACCAATGACATTTGTTTATTAGAAGAAAAAAACAATTATCGAAAGTTAACATAAAAATAATACAAAACAAAAATTCTGAAAATATTTGTGAAATTTGTTTAAAAGGCAAAATGACAAAGATGGTTTTTCTAAAGCATACAGATAACAAGTCAAAGGAAATACTTCAGTTAATCCATTCTGATATACATACCTACTGACAAAACCGTTAGGTCCATGGAAATTGCAAGACATGCGACGCAAGTCAGGTTTAATAAAATAATTCTTGGAGACGGTCAACAAACTCGAATTCGGGTTTTCATGATTTTTGAAGTGAATTATGAAAGAGAACATCATTCCGTACACATTAAAAAAAAATTTGCGGTTCACCTACAAATTTTGGAAAAAAACGACTTTAAAAATTTAAAATCGGGTGTGATTGCGTTTAAAACTTACATTCCGTAGCCTACACTCTACGGGCCGTTTTGAAAAACGCTTTACTCATTAAAATATTCCCATGACCGGTTCTACTCGAAAAATTAGGGATGTTAACCCGACAGATAGCAAGGAGCGATTGAAATAAGTCGGTGTTACACCTACAGTACACGCACCGTAAATACAGTGCATAAAATTATTTCTTATGGGAATATGTTAATTTCAAATTTAAATTGTGGACTTATTAAAGGACTTACCGAAACCTACCTTACCTTAAAAGTCCTACATTTTAGTCCTCTTTCGTTTGGTCAAGCCATTTTTATAGGAAAAAGTGTACTTTTGAGTTCGGGTTTCTTGACTCTACCCTATTCATTTCAGCAAGGGTGTTCAAAACTAAATAATTATTTTATTAAGTAAAAGTGAATCTTTTATATTAGTTGTCATAGTTCAAATAAATAGACCGTCATTTTGATTAATAAAAGATTATTAACATGAAGAAACTAGTACTTTATTTATTTATATTATATGTATATTTGTATATTTTACTGTACTAAAAGCATTTCTGCAAATTTTTTCAAATTTTTCTAGTGTACCAAAAAATTAGATATTTAAAAAATGCTGTTTTTTATTTAAACGCTCATAACTATTTCAAAAATGAACTAATCGATAGGTTTTTAAATTAAATTTTTGTTTTTAACCCCCTTTTTAAAACAAAATACAAAAATAATATTTAAACTCATATTCTATAAAATTTTCAGTTTTTTGGAAAGAACTCTTGATTTTTCAAAGTTCGTCATTTTAAATTTCGTTTAGAGACTTTGATTTATTCTGTGTATAATGCTGCAAACCCCATATTGAGTTAACATTCCTTTCTATCTTTTTGTTCAATTGTTAATATTTTTTATACTTTGTTTCAACAATCAAACAATACAAGGTTTTACTTCTTCAATGACAACAATTTATTATACAGGTAATATTATGCTTAAAATAAAACAATTTAATTGGTATTGTTTAAAACAATATTGAGTCCTACAGAGTTAGTTATTCGTATGTTGTATCTACATTTTACAAAATTGGCTATCTATAGAGTTGTTTTCATAAACAAAATTATTATTTTGAGGTATGACAGCAATATATAATACATGTTTCTCACATTCGAACAACTTAATTAGGAGATACCATTATAATAGGCATTCAAGATGTTTTCAAACTTAGTTTGATTAAATAATTAAAACTCACATTAGTAGAATTTCAAAAAGTTTTATAAATTATATAAAAAAAAGTATGTTTAATTTATATAAAAGCGTTTAGCTGTCGAAACCAACGGCACGCTTGGCTTTACTGTTTCATAACTTTAGCACGTTCATTTTATATAATATCTAAATACCACGTTTCTATAGCGCAGTTTTAAAATAACTGAGGTTTCAGAATTGATTCGAAAAGAATGAAATTTTTAGGGCAGAAACAATGCTTTTAATTCTTCCGCATTGCCTATACAATTGCATTAACCTGAATATTAATAATATACCTGTATTTTGAAGAGTTGTTTTTTTTAATGTACAATTGATTTATAATTTGCACTAATTAGTAACTTAATAAAATGAAAATAAAGAGAAGTGGCGTTAAATAAATTTTATTATTATTATTTGAAAGATACAATAATTACAACTAATATTACAAATGACTTCCATTCATGGTTCCCCCCTTAGGTTATTATTACTTATACAGTTGATAGCAAATATATGTATAGGTAATCTTTCTGTGATTCACATTATTTATTTAATGATTGTTTTCAAAGTATTGATTAAATTAGTAATTGCAACAATTTTTGAAATCGATTTGCAAAATAACCGATGCGCACTTCTCTACATTTAATGTAGAAGAGTACCTAGTATCTTTTATTGTTCGTTTACTTTCCCCATATAGTACCTACCGTTGACCAATATCTACTCAAAGGGTCAACCGCTAGAGGAAATCGTGTACAATTAACTTCACACTTCACGTATTTCATCATAATTCTCCATACTTCTTACAGAAGAGACTTACAGAAATACCAAAATTTGAGCACTGGAGGTGTTTCACACCCTAGACCCCCGGATTGAGTAGATTATTTTATCAGAAGTAAACTAAAGATCTCCCCTTGCAGAGGCACTAGAGGGTGTTTCACTCCTCCCCAGCCCCGGATCAAGTAGTTTATTTTTATCAGAAGTAAACTGAACTTTCCTGTTGCAGAGATCTACCTCCCAGGAGTACGGAATTTATAATTAGGTAGTTTATAATTAATTGTCAGATTACGAATTAAGGGGTTAGGCCACCCTAGAATTTTCGAGATATCGATTTATTTTTTTTTGTCTTAAAGGGTCCCTTAAGGCCTCAAGAATGATGAATGATGGTCGCGTGGTCCGCAGCGAGTCCCTTTTGATTGCGTTAGCGAGAAGGTCCGTTAGGGGACTAGAGCAGGTATATGGCAGATGTTATACCTCTTTTCTGCTACTCAAAACTTTAAACGCGTTTATCTCAAAACTACTTTTTTGGAGTTGGCCGGAAAGATTACTCAGACAATTTTCAACCGATTGACTTGAAATTTGGAAGATATCTTCGAAAATACATTGTCTAGAGAAGTACGTAGGATTTTTTTATATTGCATAGTTCATTTGTTATTAACAATTATCTGACGATTTTTTAGGCAAATTCTTCACTTTCCACTTTAGAAGTGCGCCATTTTGTCAAAAATCAATGTATCGAAAAAATCCTACGTACTTCTCTAGCTTATAGTATATATAATCGAAAAAATTAACGCCCTAATCATGATTCATTAAATTACGGGAGCTGTTCTTCCGGCCGTGGAGCATTGAAAAAAAGACGTTGTCGCAAAACGCTGTACCGCTGCCATTTTGAAATAAATTGCCTCAAAAAATATTGTATACAGTTAATGATATGTATAATAAAGTTTCATTTGTGTAATCTCGATTTATTTCGTAATACTTCTGGAAAAATTCCCAAAAAGCCTCTTTTTTCAGCCTCTAGGGTGGCCTAACCCTTAAACACATTTACTTGGCCATAGCTAATTTTAATAAACTTGAGATATGCTTAAATATTTAATTCACTTTTAATAAAAATAAATTATTTAAACCGGGGGTCTGGGGTGTGGAACACCCCCCAGTGCTTCTGCAACGGAGATCTTCAGTTTACTTCTGATAAAAAGTAAACTACTCGGTCTGGGGTTCTGCATGTTCTACAATGTTTTCATTCCAAAATTTGTGCACTGGAAGGTGTTCTACACCCCTCCCAGTACTTCATTAGATGTGTACAAAAACTTCACCAGCGGTTAACCTCGATCTACTCTTAAATTTTTGGTGGTAAGTAATTAACGGTGACTTATAAAAATTGTTGAAAATTTTTTTTACATTTTTTAAAAGATTTCAAATCGAAATACGTATGTTCAAGAGAGCCATGAATGACTTCTTGACCCAAATTTAAATCTTATATCAAATTTGTTTATTACTCTGTCCGAGTATAGTATGTTCATACACGGTGACTTGCAAAGTTAATGTGTTACCTATAAATTTACCGTACTTTGTTTTAAATTTTACTTTTGTGTTTAATAAACCACTTTTTAATTTAAATAAAAAATACTTTCTTGTAAATAAAGCTTTAAATCGCTTTTGTGTTTTAAATCTATAATATTAATCCAGTTATATTATAAAAATTGAATAAGTATATTTTCATGCCCTCTTTTGATTTTTCTTTTGAATTAGGTTTAAAAATTGGTTTATTAACTTACTAATGAAGCTTAATCTTTGTTCCTACTGATTAAAGAAATCTCTCTTTATTTTCTAATGCAAAATTTTTAAATTTACAGATTTGAATTAAATTTATAATGTTTTATTGTTAAAATATTTAATTATCCTTTCACTTTAGATTGAAAATTTGTCCAGGTTTTCTTTGCAAAATTCCCCACAAGTTTCTACACTACCGTACCGTATGTAGGGTAATTGAAAGTTTCATTAAGAAAAGATTAATTTTCAATATTTAAAATTTTGCCCTGAAGCAACTTGTTATTGAAATAACATAAAATATAATACCAACTTTTATATGAGTATTAACTTTTAGTAATTCAATAATTTTAATGAATTTTATTAGAAGTGAAGCTTTTATAAATTTGGAATTTACATTAATATAATTATTCATGTCATATAACATCATCATTATTTACTCATATATATTTTTTACGTGGTATATCTTCCGGTTATTTTTTATTACTTGGTTTAATTCATAAAATTTTCAATTCGCTTTCCATAAACATATTTTTGTATAAGCAAATAAAAAGTAACCACAATAAAAATCTCATGCTTACCTTGCACATCAATACATCCCAGCTGCTTTCTCATAGAATTGGTGTTGATCTGGCACATATAGCATCCACGATCCGATTCTCTTAGCTGCCGAATTCTCAGTTGCCACGTACGAAAATTATCATCATGCGTTACAGTTATGCGAGGGTTGTGTGTGATTACGCGTGTGTGTAGACTCAAAATTGTTTGATCATCGGCTTTCATCCATCCAACCTACAACAAAGGTTTAAAATAGATTGCGGTGGCTTCCAGTTTCTTTTACTTTAACATAGTTAATGTGATGTTTCTACCTGTCTTGTATAAACGAATTAAATTAACGTTCAACACAATTAATTCTGTTAAATAAAATTTTTATAATACATAATTTAATTAACTGTTATTATAAAAATGTGTCAGTGCCAACATTTCAAACAGAATAAATGAAAAGTTAGATTTAAAATTATTGCTTGATATAAACTAAGTAAGATGGATAATATGGAAAAGGTTACCTTCCTAAATGAAACAAATAATGCGTAAACCTATTCTTTACCAGGTCACTATGCTTCGTAAAAAATTATATTTTACGGTTTATCGACCAGAGTGTTTGATATACAAAACATTATTATTTATAGCACAATTTATATAACATATCACTACTATTACACTATTTAATCACTATTTAGAATTAAATTAATATTTTGAAACTAACGAGCTAAGAAAATACGCAAAAAGTTAAATATTATACAATGTGTCATATAATATTGGGGTTTCTACATAAAATAGTATATACTTTGCTTTTTAATTATTACTTTTATTTTAATATTAATTTTCAAAGGTTATGCCATAACTATAATTATTTATATGCTATTTTCTAATATATTCCAAATAAAAAGAAGTTTTCTGATTCTTACTTTTAAATTAATTTTAAAACTAATTGCAATTAAAATAATTTTTAACAATTATTTCAGTAATATACATTTTATAGTTTTTTCCAAAAACTAAAGAAGTCCGACACCACAGCATTAGAAAAATAAGCGACCGGGCAAATTTTCCCATCTCCCCCAACCGTTATAATATCTCTGTGGCGTCGAGTTGATTGTCTGCAAGCAGCTTAATAGTGGAGAAACTTTGTTTAAATATCGGATTAAGTGCAGTTTTAACTCAAAATTAATGCCAGGCTGAAATGAAAAAGTTTAAATTTTTAAGTACAATTCGGAAGTAATGCAAAATTAAATAAGGAAACTTATAATCCCGAATTTCAACTTTTGATGAAGTTGACTAGCGCACAAATTACTAATGATATAAAAGCGCTACCTGCTTACCAAACTTTGATTAGAAGGAACAACACGAGATAAGCTCCTTACTGCTACGTTGATTTATACAAAGTTACTGTAGTATTACTTAAAATATTATTGTACTACGTGTCAACAATGTATAAAATATAATATTATAATTATTTAATGTCTTACAAAATAATATTTTTTAAAACCTTGAAATATGTATAGTAACTATAATATCATATATTATATTTATTATTATGAAATATTGTTAATTCTGTTTTGTCTTTACCTTGCTCAGAAGACATGGTGACAATTTAGTAAATTTAATTCTATTGCATTGAAAAGCTAATCAGGATATTATAATACAGGATTCTGCTAGATTCATGTGGAACTTGTAAGGTATATTATTTCATTATTTATCTCTGCATTATTGTGTTCTGTTCACATTTATTGTTTATATAATATTAAAAATGTTAACACTGTATCTACACCTTGGATATATTGTAAGTTGTTCTACATAACTTTATGTACAAATGTATATATTTTTATGTACAATTCGGATTTGGAATATCTAGTGATGTCCGATACCTATTTGTTATTTCAAGCGTTAAGATATTTCCAGAGTTTTCATTAGATTTTTTTATGAATGACAGGAACAAGCTTGACGCCTCTACTCTCCAGCTTGAGGAAGGGCAAAGACAAGCGATGTTCGTGAAGTGGTTACTCGCCCATCTAAGTCCTAACCGTGACATGCATTGCTTAAGAGCCTCATCTATCCGTGCACGATTTTGAACTTAATAATTACTTCTAAGTAATAAATTTGACAATATGAATTAAACAGAAGGTATTGAAGGGTTCCGGAGGAAAAAACTTTTTAATTTTCAAAACAGATTCTTCGATTTTTTTTTCCAAAACAAAATTTTTTTTCAACAAAACAAAATTACTAAAATTAGAAATATCCTTGCGAATAGAATTTTGTATTCATATGCTAGTACTTTTTCAATCATCAAGCACGGCATTTTGATGATAATTCTATTATGATGGCGTATAATATTTTTTAATTGGGGAACGCTAGCTAGTGTTAGATTAAAACATATGTAATTGTAAATGTTTATTAACTTGTGAAATTATATGTTGAATAAAATATTTTGAAAATTACAATTTGAATAAAATGTAAGTTGGAAAATTTTCAAATTTCATTCAACTTGTAATTTTTAAAATTTTTTATTTAACAAAACATATGTATGTACCTTGATTTTCTTTCTGGAAAGAAATTCGCACTTCTATAGTCTTAAAAAATTATTAGTAGAGAGGATTTGTATATAACTTACAAAGGGGTATATTTGCATTTTGACATGTTGTTTAGCTATGCACCACACTATATATTATTATAAGAAAGGACACCAGGATGACTTCCGAAAGAAAAGTTATTTTGTGAATTTTCTCCCTTGAGAAATAATAAATTTGAATAAATATTTTTTTATTTAATCGAAGTATCTACTTAATAATTATGCACTTACTATAGTTGTTATAAAACATACAAGCAAGTTGCTACTATATCTCATGAAAAATTTCACTAAGTACAGGATAGTGATAAGTTATACAAGAAAAAATTTATTAAGTACAAAAATGTGATAATTGTACATAATGAAATGTACTTCTTGCTAAAATGCTTTAGAAACTATAAAAGTACTTAATGATCTTTTCATATGATAGAACTTCAAGTAATTGTTGCTTAGGTATATTTAACTCAATTTTCATCAAAACTGTACTTAGTGAGTTTTACCTCTAAACCGACGATATTATAATATTGAATATATTATTTCAAAAACATTATTTGCAAATATTAATTATTCATCGAAAACGAATATCTATAATTATAGACATGACATAATGCAATGGCGTAACCTCCAGAAGAAAATCTTGAAAGATGATAGGCAGTGTCTGAAGAGGATTTTAGAAATCAACAAATGTGGTGTAATTTTAAACTGAAAAGGAGTAGTTTTCCTGGAGAGTAGAAATTTTTTTAAATATTAATTTAAATCAACATAATGCAGTTGTAATGAAAAATGTATTAATATAATTTTAGATATTAGAGTGAAATTGGACTAAGATAATAAGATATATTATCAAGATATTATTAGTATATCTGAAGCATTAAGAAGATGCAAAAAACCAGACATTTGATTTTTTTAAATTGTCACTGTGGTATCCTTGATGGCTTAATTGGTAACAGAGCCTGTTAGTATAAACGGAATTCATACTTTTTTGCATAAAAATTGCTAAACTGCAAATTCATGTTTCAATTAATGGATTACTTAATAATGAGTTGCGTTAAAAAGTTAACAAAAGTTTCAAATGGCAAAAGACAAATTAAGAATCGTATTTTTTATACAATTATACACAATGTTTTATACGAAAGTACTCGATTCTTTATTGCATTTTAGAAATTCATGTACGGTTTCAGTTACTTTCATTAAAACTCGATACTTTCTTTTTCTTTTTTAATTTTCTTACAAACTTCTCTTAAATCTCAGTCCTCATTATTTTTTGTATTCCTATATTTTTCGTTTTTGTTTACATTGTGTTTTTATTTCCATTGCTTTTGCAATCCCGTTGATATGCGTTTCAATTATTCTTCATTCGGTTGAATTTCAAAAATTCTTTGATACTTTAATTTACCGTATTTCAGTTTGCTGTTGGTTTCTTTACAACTAGTTTTAGTTGTTTTTCCATTGCATACTTCTTTGTTAAATAGTTTCATTATTATCGGTCGAACATTGTGTAATTTCGAAGATTTTAATTCGGCAACGTCATTTTGGAGATTCCAATTCGGCGACGGGAGATATACTTTTAGTTTATTCAATTTCTTTTTAATTTGATTGTATTTAATTTCTAGTGTAAAGAATTACTTCAATTTAATGCGATTGGGCGTCAAGTAGTAATTTTAAGTATTTTAATTGGGCTGTCCTTAAACAAAATTTAACAGAGTATTTATTATTTATTTACAAGTTTAGTTCTTTAAAAATTGGATATCTGTGTATATAAATAAATATTTTTAAATTTAAGTTTGTTAAAATTTCTATGATCTAAAGATAATAGTTTTTTTACTATTGTCAGAAACAATAAATTTATACCAACTTTCTAATACATGTAAATAAACTTCCCGTTGATATCGTTGAATTGCCATTGCCGAATTTACAATCGTCGAGCTGACCGTCGTCGAATATACGGTGCCAAATCGCTATCACCGAAATGCGTGTACCGAAACAATAGTAAAAAGCGAAAGATGAAGTAAAAGGAAGGATCTCCAATGGTAAAACAGTGGAAGAACTAGAAAAGTTCTTCAATGCCATGTAAGAGCTAAATTACTGAAAATATTTTAACTCAAAAATAGGTAATATGTACACACGAAAAATGTTAGTACAAGTGATTGGTGAAACGGTTTATGACCAACAGAAATGTAAAACTCAGTTGGATGGGATCCTCAAAATAGTAAGTTTATTTACGTACGGCTTGGGGAAAAGATTTCTAACTTTTCACCTAACTTAGGTCGGTATTCTATAACTAATTCCTTACGAAAGAATGCTTTTGCTAAAAGAAAAGCTTGATTTTTCCATTTTCCATTTCCATTTAAATTATTTCAAAATTTTGCCTGTAAACTAAGTTTTATCATTTTTAAAGGATTTTAAAGGACGAGGTCCAGAATACCGGTCTTATACTGTTTTTGACATTAGTGGTGGCACCCTCTGTAATCTTATCGTTACCATCTCAATTTTGACCTATTCCGGCGAATACACAATCAAAATTTATTATCGATTGACTCCGACCTCACGGCGGTTAGCTTGCAATTTTCGGTCTTATTGCAGGTATATGCGCCGACGTATTTAAACTGTAACAAAGGGAATGTCAGACAACCATTTACAATAAACTAAGAATCGTAAAACATAATGCCGATGTTTGGAATACCCTTCAAGAACTCACCAGAAGGAAAAAAATTACTCTTAACCGCCTCCGCGTGTGATAACTCACAGCTACTTAAGTAATTAAGAAACTACAACAATGTTCCTGTGATAACCTTTCCTAACAATTAACCATATTTTAAAAGATTGCCTAAAATATTAAACAGCACGATGTTTTTCTGGACTTCCTGATAATTAGAAAAATCCTTGCAAGCAAGAAAGAGATAATAAAAATTACCTAAAACCATCTGGTCTACTTAAAACAATTTAAACAATTTTCCTGATTTATGTATTGCATTAATGCATTACTTAATTAATATGTTGAAGCACACACTTTGATTATTATTTGTGTATTCTAAATTGTATTAGAAAAAGATAATTTTGTATTATAATTGAGCCTAGGAAAGATAAAGTTTCGTTACAATCGTCTGAATTTAAAACCGACAATTTGTTTCTTAAATTATTTTAAATTATATTAGTGCAACAAGGACGTATTTAAAAGATATGTCATTCGCCATTGAATTTAGAATCGTTATACCAGATAAATTACAACATCTCAAATTTATGCAATAGAAAGAGATAGCAGCAAAATTATTGAGATGAACTATAGTAATTCTTATTATTAAAGTAGTATTTATTTTGACTTGACTTGTGTAACGTGTCTTATTTGGTATTTAACTTTGTGAATTTACCGTTTCTATTTTATAATTTAAATTTATGTGGTAATAAATTAATAATATAATTATTATAGAAAATTATTTCATCCTATACTTAATCTCTACATAATAATTATTATATTGACAGTGTTGATTTTACCATTTTTGTTGTATGATTGAAATTTATTATATAGAACACTCATTTGAGTAACAATTCTCCTCTTATTTCATACAACTATTAAAAATAACAAAGCTTCATCTTTCCTGGGCCGGATTATATCTTCACTTAAATAATTTTAAAATGAAATAAGTTAAATAAATTTATTGTCTTGTTATTCTGGCTTATTTATAGCATTGTGTACGCATTGTATATAGCAATTTTTTATGTACTGTACTTTCTGGAAAGAATTTATCCATATCAAGATATTATTAAGTTTAGCGCAGCAATTTAATTCTAAAAATATTGGCGGCTACATAAATCAAAGAGCGATTTGATTAATGTAAAGGTTTGAAAAACATGCAACAATTTTCAATTATTGAATTAATATTTTCAATTTAATAAAAACCGGCCATCTGGCTTCAACTTTTGTTGATCAATTTCTGATATTCAACTTTTGTCGCTAAAAATTTTATCGTTCAAAATTTTGCAATTCGAAATCTGCTGCTCAAATCCTGACGATCATAATATTCCGAATTTTAAAGTTCAGTTGTAAAGTCTAACGTTCAAGTTGCAATCAGTACATTTTTTTTGCCAGTCTTGAGTATCCAGTTTCAGTTAATCGGTCTTTAGAACTTTTGAAGTGGTTTAGGAGATATGGCGTATGTTTTGGATTCTTGAGGACAACTTTTTAAAAATATAAAAAATTGTTAAAATCAATAAGGTCATCAAGGTGTTACCAAAACGTCGTACATAGTTAATCGTTTAAATTTACCAAATTACACCATAAAGTCACCTTCCCGCATCGGTCAGATTTGTTCAATTCCAGAAGAAAACAATATTGAGTTTTTTAAGTTTATAGTGTACTACAATGTAGTGCAAACAGGTATGTACAGTGGGTCAATAAATTATTCGTACACCATAGAAAATATTCAAAATCTTACAAAATTTCTTACTAATACCTTTTCAATTTTTTTATTTCAATTTTATTATATGCACTGATACATTAGAATTGATATCATCAAGTAAAAATAACTAATAAACTTGATTTGCATTCGTAGAAATAAGAAAAACAGAATGATAACGCAAATTCATGACAAAGTATTATTCGTACAGTAACATAATACACGTTAGTAAGTATGATTTCATAATATAAAAAGTTGCAATTTTGATTATTACTTATGCAGTAGCTTATTCAGCATTAAATCAAAACAAAATCAAGTACATTAGTTGGGTTTTATTTACTATTATGTGACAATAGGCCGTAAACAAAGCTAATCAACAATTGAAGAAAGGAAACTAGTGCTAAAATTGGTGTGTTAAAAAAAATCCTTCGTGAAACCGAAAGTATATTAGGAGAACACATTCAACGGTACGAGCAAAAATAAATAAATATAAAAATGCATCCACTTTTGTAAATAAGCCCGGGTGAGTATGAAATTGTATTCTGTAACCAAAAACTAAAAACTATATTATGAGACAAATGAAGTCTAATCTGAAAACAAGTGTACAAAAATTAACAGCTAAGGTTTCTACAATAATTAGCAGATCAATATGTACCAAAATGTTTTCAATATTTTACCACAAGAAGGGCATAATGGCCAAGTTTCTCTCAAAAAAGCCTTTTACATATAGTATTTAAAGAAAACAGACGTAAAAGACCTGAATTACCGGAAAATATATTGGTAAAAATACAGATTTTTGAAAAAAAGTAATATTCGGTGATATAAAACACAGTTTTAATTCAGATGGTAGACAAATAGTTTGAAGAAAAAAATATGCAATCAAACAAAGAAAATTTATGTAGAACTATAAAGAACTATAAAATATGCGGATGGTAAAGTGGTGGTTTGGGGTGGTATGGCTGCAGAAGTGGGGTTGAAAAATATCAATTTATTGACACTCCAATAAAAAAATTTCAATATTTAAAGATATTACAAAATAATTTTCAAGCTAGTGTCGATAAATCGGGTTTGCAAGATGAATATCAGTTCCAGTAAGACAAGGACTCCACGCCCAGTGCTTATATTTTGAAAGAATGGCTACTCTATCATATTCCAAAACAACTTCATACACAACTCCAATCGCTCGATCTCAATTCTATAGAGAATTTGTTGCAAAACTAGAAAGAAAAATAATACAAAGACCAATTTCCACTAAGAAAAGTACTGAAAACTATATTAGTAGAAGAATGAGACAAAATTGCCAAATCGACTACTCAAAAATTAGTCAAATTTATACCAAGGCAATTACAAATGGTGATAAATGCAAAGAAATATCCCACAAAGTATTTATTATGAAAACAAAGCAAAAATTGTACTTGTCTTTGTGGTGTACGAATAATACTTTGTCATGAATTTGTGTTATTATTTTGGTTTTCTCAGTTCTACAAATACAAATCAAGTTTTTTAGTTTATTTTACTTGCTGATATCAATTCTAATGTATCACTGCATATAATAAAATTTATAAAAAAAAGATTGAAAAGTCATTAGTAAGAAATTTTGTAAGATTATGAACGTTTTCTTAGGTGTACGAATAATTCACTGAGCCACTGTATGTTATACATGTGAAGTAATTAACAAAAATTTATATTGCTTACAATATCATCAATATATCAGAGTGATATAAATTTGACTGAGATAGTAATAATTAAACGGTTTGCAGTTCCAAGTGTTTTAAGAGGTACTGGCACCCATTAATTAAATTTTTCTATAAAAACCATTTAATGAGTAAATTCATTGCTGTTAATTATATTCTAAGCTTTTTGTTGTATTACATCATTATAAATTTTTATTAAAATTGTAAATTACGTGTGTTTATAATAATACTGCACTTAGTTCAGCTAATATTTTAATAATTAAAACAAAAATTATACTGTGAAAAACAAAACGTTTCAATTTTTTAAATATATTAAATTTTATGTAATAGTCAGTTTTAATTCATGAAGTAAAGAAGAAACATGTAATTTCTAATATAAATTTAATTTCGAAATTGTATAGTTTTTTTCGAAAGCTGAAGATTTAGAATTCAGAACTCCTTGGTTTACGTGTTTTCTGAGCTGCCGTTCTCTTTTCGGTGGAAATGTCTTGGAGGAGTAAAACATTCTTTGACGGTACAATATACTTTGGGTACACAACAAATTACTAAAACTGAAAATTTAAGCTCAGCATTAAAAAAATTGAAGTACACATGCGTATTTTATCATGAGAACTGAAGCTTTGATAATTATTTGAAAACAGAAATATTGCGTGAACTAAACTTACTGTAGTATATTTTGTCTGCAAAATTTATATAAATAATATAATCTTAAAATTTATGTAATACACAAATTCATTAATCGCACAAAGATATAAATATAAACATATTATTTTGATATAGTTAGGTACTGTAATGCATTGTACCGGCAATGGAAAATCAACTTGAATTTACTTCAAACTATATTGAAAACATATTCACAGACAAATTTATAAAATAAGCTCTATTATTTTACTTTGTTGTTTTATCTTTTACAATCTAAATTTAAATTTTACCTTGTATTGTCCTAATTCTGTTACTGTGCAAATAAGAACGGCTTCTCTACCAACAGCAGCAGTTACGTTTTGAATAACACCATTAAATTCAGGAGGTGATGATGAAGAAGGCATTGGTATGAGAATTCCTGATTCCGCAACCGTATTTACTGTAAATAATAAAATTCATTTGAATAAATTTGAAAAGTATTAATTCATAATTATTTTTTAATTATTAATAATTATTTGTGCTGTATTTCATAATATAATCAAAAAATCGGATGTGACCATGTCCATAATTTTATCATACTTTTACTAAATATAGGCACTTCTATTAAAAATAAAAATAATTTTTAATAATAAAAAGAAAAAGAAAATTTTTTATTAATCAATTTGAACCAAATTTTATACAAAATCTAATCAGCTCTAAGTTTCAATATAAAAATATGGTTCCAAATTTGGTTTTCAAGTTTTTATCAGTTTTTGAGGAAAGGCGTACACTAAATTTGACCACACACATAGACATTTTTAAAAATGGTTTTCTTTAGCTCATTGAGGTTCAAAAAAGTATAAATTTATCAAAATCTTATTTTTTTTGCAAAAAAACAATATATTCTTTTTTCATATTACATAATTTGATAAAGTAAAAAAAGTTTTTATGCACTAATGCATTTTTGATAGCATTAAAGTATTTAAAATTTAAATAGCAGCAGAAAAATATTTAAAAAAGAAACGGGTGGTTTTTAGATCAAAAAGTTGCAATACATGGAGTAGTCTCGAGAACTGCACGGGATGTATACAACCTCTATTATCTTTTTTATTGATTATTATTAGTTTAATGATAAGTTGCGCTATTTGTTTAATGGTATTTTGTTTTCTTTTCAACTCCAATTTACTTCACCATACTTATTCCGATATTACATCCCACTCGTACCATTTTATCGAGATGGGAAAAATTACTAACCAAAAATTTAAATTGTAACTCGAATAATTTTCTTTCAGCATAAGTTTATGGAGTCATTTTTTATGCTTTCCATTACTTTTTTGAGTAGATCATCTGTTACTTTATCTGTACCTCAAGATTGGGTGAATATTGGATTTGTAATAGAAGATTTGAGAAGTTCTATGATTGTTAAGCGCAATACGCAACATCTGGGAAACCTGTGATAGTTTACCGCAAAAGTGAAGTTGCAGGAGTTATCATGTAGATTAATTGAGACTACCTACTCAATACTTATAATTACTTCCAGTAGTGGGTAAAATATTTGTGTTGATTAGTCTGATAGTAGTTTTTTGTTATCATTTAATACGGTTAAATCTGGCATAGATATTTCATGTTTCGATTGTACTATTGTGGGAGGTTAAAATTACTGGATATTTCTTAACATTTTTGTAATTACCGGAAGGCGAGTGATAAGTTATTATTACACTGCCAATTACTAATCTTAATATTAAACATTTTTTTACTGTTGTTTATTGTCTTTACTTTTGGAAGGTGCAACCATATTGAATTAATCGGCCTATCTCACTTGCTTACCGAATGAAGGCGAGCTAGATATAACTTACCATCAAGAGCTGTCACTTTTAAATTTGGATAAAAGCATTTTACTTTGGGTAAGGTACGAGTTTCCCGCACACAAGTCAAAATAATTTCGACATGCAATGTACTCAATATTAAAAATATGTAGTGTGTTTAATATGAACGAACGTTCTTTATCTGAACCTAGCTGTTACATACAAAATAAATATTAGATTCTTACTTAGATTATTTCAAAATATCTTCATTGGATTAGCTCTTCAATTATTTTATTGTAATAATTGGATGGTAATAGCATTACTTATAATGTGTTTGATTGTTTCGTGTATCTTCCATAAGTTAATTTGTAATTTAGTACCGTTGTATAATGTGTATCATAAGATTTAAATAATATTGTTAAGAATTTATTCAAGTTTTAGTTATATGCTATGCTAAAGAAAGACTTCGCATTTAATTTAGAGTTTATTAGGGAGATGCTTACTAGAACCACATTTAATTAGCAGCAAGACACAAAGGCGTTTTACAAAAGTGGGTGTCAAATTTTATTCCGGCAGTTATGTACGAAAACATCACCGTAATATTCAATTATAAAAAATGTACCTAATAAATTTACTTGTCTAAAAAATAAAATTCCTCAATTTATTTTTAATTGGAAATGTGAAAATTTTAATTACTTTTTCATTAAATAAAATTTTCAAACTATTGAATATAAAAAAAATATTTTGAATCAATTATATATTGACAAATTCTACGGAGAACGAAGAATAACAATTATTCACTTAAATATTTAAATAGTTATAATTTTATTGGTAACAAAGGTAATACGAACAAGTTATAAAGTTACAAAGCGCAAAATCCGCCTTGTTTAAAATTATATATTTATCAAAATCTGCAAAGTCTGTCTTAATTAATTTCCTAAAATTTAATTTAATAAACAATTTTAGTGAACAATTTTTTTCGCTTAACAATACTTACTTTAAAACATTGTTCGAATACAAGTTTATCGTTATTGTTAATATTTAAAAATGTTTTAGAAAATAACTTGATTACAAAAAGGATCTCATCCGCTCGAAAAGTTAGAAAAACTTTACTATTACAAATCGCATATGTCAATTTATGTAAGGGCGTTTTGACGAGTATGAATTCTGAACAGTTGCCATTTATTAACGGGCAAACTAACTTTTTTTTTATTGTTATCAGTTATGTTTTGCAAATAATTATAGAATTCAGCATCTAACAAGTAGAAATTAGTAGAGCAATTCGAGCTACTTTTCGCGCCCTTCGTGATATTTACGGTCAACATCAACCACTTACTAAAGCCACAAACCGTCGAATTGTAAACAAATTTAAAGCACCGGCTCAGTGCGTCACAAAACAGTTCTTGAACGTCATCGTCATGCACAGGTTTCGCATTTCGGTCTTTCTACGCTTGACTTATTTTGATTATAGATTATAAGTTTATTATACTTATACAAAATTCAATTGTGTCGAGGAAGCACATTTTTTTCATGATAATGTTGGTTGTACATTCCATAAAGTTGATGAAATTTGCCTTGAATTGAAATAATAATAATAATAATCTTTATTTAGTCACAAAATACAATTTACAGTACAATCCTGAAAATACAATTTTGAGCATAAAAAGTGGAGAACAGCTGCTTGCTGGTTTTCATCTCAACTCAGGGTCAGTTGAAGAACTCCGTTACCTCGTAGAGAGCTTTCTACTAAAAGTTCTTTGTTCTTTTAGGCTTCTATACATAGTATAGAAAGAAGCCTTATGATCTGGCTTCGTGTCCGTCCGTCTGTCCGTCCGTCTGTCCGTCCGTCCGTCCGTCCGCATAATTCAAAGTCACTAAATTAGTGACAAAAACCTTTGTCACTAAATTTTACTTTTAGGTTTCTATACATAGTATAGTTATGATCTGGCTTCGTGTCTGTCCGTCCGCATAATTCAAAGTCACTAAAATAGTGACAAAAAACCTTTTCTCACTAAATTTTACTTTTTTGTGGGTGGATGGACAAACGCGTGAATGGATTAACAAGATTCAAAATAATTAATTGAGATCAAACACACAGAGTTGTGGACGCTTTTTCAATTGTTTATGAGATTATTTTATTTATCTTACACTTTTAGTAAAATTAAAATTACGTAAAACGTAAAATAACACTTACAAAATGCAAATCAATTTCTTATATAGAAAATTTTGTTACCAACTAAAAAATTAAGATAATCTGATGATCGTGCAGATAAAGAAAAATTATAAATTTAAATTAAAAATAATTACAAAATATTATATAATTGTAAACCAAAAGGTAGCTGTATAGAAGCCTAAGAACTGCGGTCATCCGAGTTCCACCTTGTTTGAATGTGGTCAGGGGAGGCTTTTGATTTCCTCGGCAGCTTGTTATATAATTTGATACCTAGGTTCCTTCCTTCACAACATTTCAATCGGGATCGTATTGTTTGAAGTTGGTCCTTGTGTCTCGTTTCATAGGAGTGAGCGGCAGTGACGTGTGCTGTGGTATTTGTTTTATATACATTACGGCGGTGTATACGTATGCAGAAGGTAGCGTCATTATTTTGAGTGCTTTGAATAGCGGCTTGCAGTGGGCTCTGCTCGGTAGTCCTTCCAGAGTTCGTATTGCTCTTTTCTGCATTATGAAGATGCGATTTAGCTGTGTTGAATGACCCCAGATTCGAAGACCATAAATCATTCTCGCGTGGAACATTGAGAAATAAACTAGCCTTGCCGTGTCTTTTCCGACAGCGTCTTTTATTCTTCTTATTGCGTATAGGGCTGTGCCTAGTGATTTTGTTAGGTTTGTTATGTGGTCATTCCAAGTGAGGTAAGTGTCCAGTGTTATTCCCAGATATTTTACTGTCTCTTGTTGATGTTCGTTTGTCCTGTTTGTTGTGAAGGTTATCTTTTGCGTTTTCTTGTCGTTCAGAAGTAATCGATTCGATGCATACCATTTTGCTGCAGCGTTTTGTTGGTCATTGGTTGTCGTGTTGTTTGGATGTTCTTCTACGAGAGCTGTATCGTCCGCAAACAGCACTGTTGGGCATTTCATATTTGCTGGTAGGTCGTTTATGTATAAGACAAAGAATAGTGGTCCTAGGATGCTACCTTGCGGTATACCGCATGTCATTTTTCCTTCCTGACTCCGTTCTTCATTCCACATGATTGTTTGTCTTCGGTTCGTTAGATATGACTTTGTTAGATTATAGGCCAATCCTCTGAATCCATAATGTTGGATCTTATCAAGGAAGATCTTATGATCCATCGTATCAAATGCCTTTGACAGGTCATTTAAAGTGACCTGGCACTTTCTTTTGCTTTCCAGCATCTCGTATATGTGTGATGTCAAATACCCAATTGCGTCTGTCGTGCTTTTTCCTTTTTGGTAGCCGAATTGATGCTTCGTGATTGTCTCTTTCTTACTTAAGAAGTTGAGAGCACGGTTGCACAACAATTTTTCAAATATTTTTGAAAAGATGGGTAGTATCGATATAGGTCTGTAGTTTGTTGCTTCGTTTTGTTTCCTTTTGTATATTGGAATTGTTCTTGATATTTTCAGAGTATCTGGAAAATTCCTTTCTGCAAGCATGCGTTCATAATGTGGCATAGCACCGTTTGTATATCTTGTTCTATGAATTTTACTATTTTTAGATTTAAATTATAGATGTCGTAGGATGGCGAGTTTTTTTAATTGCTTTATGGTGTTGTTTATTTCCATTTCGGTGATGTCGTATAAGAATATGGTATCTCGTGTGCTGGGAATTGCTGAATTTAGGTATTGCAATGGATTTGTGCCAGTTGCTGGTATTTTCTCATTTAGACCTATTGTGACATTTGTGAAATAATTACAAAAATCATTTGCTGTCAGTGTCGAGTCGTTTTTTGGTTCGTTTTTTTTACCAAGTTCTTTATTGATAATGGACCAAGTTTGTTTTGGAATGTCGCTTGAATGTATTATTTGTTTCACATTCATTTGCTTCTTGTGTGCTTCCAGTTTTTTGTTAAAAAGTTTCCTCAACTCGTTGTAGCTTTCTCTGTTTTTTTATGTTAGTGATATTTTGTTTGATTTGTTGATGTAATGACTTCATTTGCTTCTTTATGTTGTCGAGTTCTTTTGTGAGTTTGATTTTTGTTTTATTTTGTTTGTAGCTCTTTTCTGGAAATGTAGCTTCAACATTTTCTTGGATAGTTTTAATAAATAAGTGGAACTTTTTGCTTGGGTCCATTTCTTTGTATATGCTTTCCCAGTTTGTAATGCTGATGTGGTGTTTGAATTTATCAATCAGTGTTTTGGAGAATTTTTCTTTAATATTTTGTCTTGTTCTTTTGTTTGTCCGTATGCCACTCGATGCAGATTGATTTATGATCTGATATGGTAGTTTCAGGTAGGTAGCTCGAAGTGTAATTTACGTTGGTGAAAATGTTGTCTATGCAGGTTGAGGATGTTTGATTGTATCGTGTTGGTTCGTGTATCGTTTGTTTTAGATTGAAGGATTTCATGAGGTGTTCGAAACTGAGTTTTTTTGGTGTATTTGTGTTTAGGTCAATGTTGAAGTCACCCGCTATGATCAACTTGGTTTGCGGCTTGTGCTGTCTTGTTAAGTTCGACATAATATCTTCGAGTAATTCCAGGAATTTGTTGGTTCATACGTTGAGACAAGGTTCATATAAATTCGCCTTCAATTTCGATAGATTTTCGGCAATTTGGGGAGCTGTGTACCTATCCAGTGACTATTCGAGTACAGGCCACACCCCATGTGCGTGTTTAGATCTAGCAAAGTATGATATTAATTTGTAACCATTTATATTTAGCATATGCATGTTTTCGGATTTTTGCCAGTGCTCGTTGATACATACAATGTCAACGTCTTTTTCCTGCAATGCGTGTTCCAAGGAAGCTACTTTGTTTGACAAGCATTGAACGTTTACGTGTAAAAGCCTTACTATGTTGTTTATTTTTGTTGAATTGTTTTACGTTAAATTTGGTTTCTTGCTTTGTGTTGGTGTCACATATGAATTTAAGTTATGGTCTGTATTTTCTGGTGTTTCTGTAAAAATGATGACCTCTATTAAAAGCAAATCGCTCATACCTTATGCCGACTGGCCAGAAATTTGGATCGTACACTGTGCCTTTTTGTTCGGTGTCAACTCCTACCATGAAACATTTTCTGGTGCTTTCCGTGTTTGCAGTTTTGAGTAGCTCTACTGTTACGTCTTCGGTACCTAGTTTGTCCTTCATGTATTTTTTAATATTTCTTCGGTTACATGTTCCTTAACTTTTGATACAAATAACCATATTTTTGGCTTTTCCACACCTACAAATTGAAGCGCATTAGCGTCCGTGTTTTTCCTACCGTTTTGGTTTTCGTTTCCAATTTTTCCTGTAATTTACTGTCGTAAAGCCGTCTTTGTCCTCGTGCTCGTTTGTTTGCTTATCGATATTTGATTGAGCTTCCTTGATGCACTTTCCTACGAATTCCTTAGTTATTTTCGTATTCTTTTGCGGTGGTTTCTAGAACATTGTTTCTTTTTCATGTTTATCTTCGTTCGTTTTTTAGGTTATGTATCGCTTTGTTTACGTCGCTAATTTGTAAAGCTTGCGCTGCACTGTCCATGATTTTCGGTTCTATCGCGTGGTTGTCTGGTTGCCTAACTTCTTCATCAGATTTCTGCATGCTAGCTCGTTCCTCTCTTTCAGTAAGTTGATGATAAGGTTTTGTCGTTAACCATTTCTTCTAACGTTTTTATTTGTTTTTCAAAATGTCGATGAAGTCGTCCACGACCTCACGTTTGTTGCTTTTTCATTTAGGTCCGAGTCCATGAAATCACAGAGAACCTCGTTTTTCCTGTATTTCTCAGGTAGTTCTTTGTTAATTATTAGTTGAATTAGTTGAATTTTGGATAACTTTCCCAGTTCCGTTTCGATTTCGTGGTTTGGTTTCATAACCTCACTTTCTTGGATACGTGTTGCTGCCATGCTGAAAGTTAATGTTTGTAGTAAATTTGACTAAGTTTTATTCGTTGAAGAATTGTGCATGGTTTTTTAACTGATGACACAAAATGAAATGACTTAAGCTTAAAAGTTTATGATAGCAGTAAAAAAACTGATACTGTTAACACTTTTCAGGAAAGGAAGGATAGAAGGAGCCTTTGGTATATTTTCGCGAGTTCCTGATAAAAGTCAGAGAATCGCGTTAAAACGTCAGGTTCTGGCTATTATGTGCTATGGAGTGACTTTTCCTCTAACTTGATGGTATACTGAGAGGTGTTGTGAGCTGTTGTGAGTGTTAAGATTTTCTTCCTCGCGATCTTTGTAAACAAAGTGTCAGTCAGACTTCTGAGTAATCTACGAGGATGTTAGTGGCATCGCAATAATACCGAAAAGAATAATTTCTGTTCTCCAACGGCAATGTTTTTACGTTATTTTGGAAAATTGAAGTTATTTGGAAAACTTCGGAGCAATACTCGGACGTTTTTAGTTAAAAGAGGCAATGTTAGCACGCTACGTAATGGACTTTGATAGTAGAGATCTACGATATATCTTTGTTTAAATCCTCTTACTGCGCTGAAAGTACACTTGATCGTTTTTCAAACTGCTTTTTCCATCGTTATCCACTGGAACGTGACTGTGTCATTATTGGTAAACTTTTAATACCGGAAGTTTTTTGCTAAAAGTTACAACCGCTAAACTGCAGTCGATTAATTAAGACATTTGAAGACATTAATTAAGATCTTTATCTTATGGTTTATAGTCAATATTTATTTCTTTAAATTATTGCTTTAAAGAATGCGAGGTAGAACAGTCGCTGTCACAAGGAATCTATAAATTTGACGAATTGGCTGCAATTTATTCGCAACAAAAGAAGTTTTATAGCTCGTTTGTATTTGTCGGACTCACTTTACTTGTCCGTAGAACTAGACTTAAGACCGAAAAAAACCACAAAAAATTATACTTTTTCATAATAAATCAAGATACTATTATTTCAGAACCATAAAAAATGGCTATCAGGAGTCCCAAAGTTTTTTGGGCTAAAAATAAGGTTTATTTGAACAACCACATACTTACGCCTTACTAACTCTTGATCAAATAATCTACTATTTTTATAAGCAACAAGAATTTTATAAATTATTGTTTTTATTTATAGTAATTGACATCTAGCTTTAAAATTTGTTATGTATGTAGGTAGGTACTTGGAAATAATTATAATCAAATATAATTAGATAAAATTGGCTGTAATAGTAGTCTGAAAGTTCTGACAGTTGAGTTATTTTGATGATGTACTTAAGTTAATCAAAAGAATTAAAATTTAGAAATTTTCCACAGTGGACTTGATAACTTAAAAAAGTTATTTTTGTAAGAACTAAAACAATAGTTGGAAAAGCAAAACCCAGCTAGCTAGCAATGAGACAACAGAGGCAATAAATAATTAATGATGGCTTAGAAATTGTAGCAGTAGTTATATGGTGCTAGCTAACATGAAAAGTAAACAGCTGTCACTTCGTGAGTTTAACTGATCTATTGAATATGCACTTAAAATTATATTTATTTGGTTTCGCAAGCTTTATTAAAGATCCAATTATTACAATAATCTAAGGCGATCAATAAGCAACTTTGGAAATAAAGCTTTAACGTACGAATACAATTCACAGGAAATAAATTGATGCTTAAGCTTAAAAATAACAAAGTACATGAAAAACAAAGTCAAACTGCTTGTTATGAAAATCTATATTAAAATGATTTTACTAGAATTATCAACTCCGAAAGGACTATTACAGCTACCTAAATGACCAAGTCATTATTTCCAAGTCGTTTAACATTTACTATAACAATGGTGACAGACAATAAGTATAAAATATAAAATTTCAAACTGAGCAAATTGTTATAGCTTGAGGCTTAGTTTGTGTAATCAATGACAAGAATCAAGAATCGCTGCTATTAAACACGTTAAGCTTTTTTAACGTTTATAATGAACATTCTTGGAAAGTAATTCAAGTTTTAATGGTAAATTAGTGATTTATCTTTGCATTAACAATTTTTGTGGCAAAAGAAAATCACGTAACTATCAACACTTACGAATATTTTGAAAGAAGTATACCTTAACTAGAATTGCTTGTCTACAAACCGAAAAACTCTTGACAATATATTATGAAAACGGACAATAATTACAAAATCGTTCAGTTTTTGTCGTTAAATATTTAAAATCTATAAAATATTTCTATTAAAATGTAATAATGAAGTAAAATATATACGTTATGTACATATATCATCAATCGATATAATTAACTATAATACATATTATAATATGTAACTTTATTAAATCAATCATATTTTGCATAATATATTAAATTTTATATTAATAATAGTAGGTACATACAGTCCTACGGTACAGTCCTACTGTACAGTCGACGTATCCAAATACATCTACCATAAATGCCCCAATCGCAGTCATCCTTTAATGGTTTGATTTATATTTTATAATTGCCATGATTCCATGAAATTATGTAGCATAAAAATAATCTATATTTATATAAATTCGGATTTGATCTTGTTCTCGAAATCTATAAAGTTATTTTGATGATCGAAATAATAAACCAAGTTTGATAAAGAGAAGTTTCGTTTATTTGTACTTAATGTTTACTCTTTCGAATCTTACAGTTAACTGATTATTACATTAGTTTTTAACATTTCTTCTTCTTCTTCCTCAGCCTGCATTTATCCACTCCTGGACTTAAGTTTTCTTATTTTCCCCAAACCTATCTGTAAAGGAATGGTTGGGTTCTCCTGAGAGATTCTATCAGTTACATACGCCTCGCTTGCCAAACGTGTTGGCGTGGAAGACGATCAGAATAAATTTTTACCCCGGGCCCGGATTCGAACCAGGGCGCGAGGCTTAGTAGTTGACGCACTTAAGCGCCAAGCCGCAACCGTCTTATTTCTTTACATATGTTGCAAAATATGAAAGCGGGAGACTGCGGTTCAATTCCTTGTCGCGTCGGATACACAGCTGTGATTAAAGGTCCGATATCAATCTTTGGACTGCGAGAATGGCAACGAAAAACCACCCTATTAATTATATTTTCTGGTAAGGTCAGCATGGCTTTGGCTAAGTTGATTGCCTACGCACTGCAAAGTGTATGGCATTCGAAGAAGAAGATAGAGCTACATATGTACGTATGTTGTATAATATAGTACTATTAGATATTATGTTATATTAAATATGTAATTATTATATTTTATTGTATTAGCTTAAGAGCCATTTCCTGTTTAATGATGTAATTGTCTACATATTTAAGCGAATAAACTTTATTCATATTAATACAACTAGCAAACGTATATTAAGAAAATACCTCTTGTAGTCAGTTAATATAAGCTTTAAGTGCAAATAAATGCAGCTTCTCTTTATTCAAATTTATATTTGTTATTTCGACCATCAAAAATAACTATAAATTTCAAAAACACCATTATCCGAATATACCTATACGTTTTTAAATGGCGCAATCATTTAGGATCTTTTCACTAAATTCAATCTTGGACACTTACGGCGAACTTTATTTCCTTGAAAGATATACAAAATAATTGAACCAACAACAGCAATGCATTTATTGAAAAATTTGTAAAATTTACACATTGTAAAATCTTTCCGCCCTAACTTTGACATGAGCGACTCATACTTTTCAGATCTATTTGTAAATTTTCTTACAACCAAACCTTACAAACTCCTGTAAGGTAAAAAAATTTTATAAAGCGCTAAGAATTCCTTAAGATGTTAAGAAATTCTTAGCGCTTGGTGAAACCAAATTTGACATATGTAAAAGTTTAAATAAAATTTAAAACCTATTTTTTATATTTATAATTTAAAAACCTATAAGAAAATATAAATCAAAAAATTTATAATTATTAAAATTTTTCATTCGGAAATTGCCGTATAAATCTAATATAGGATTTTAAATATTTACACGATTTATATTGGCCAATAAAAATATTGATTTACAGTGGCATAATTCCTAAATTCTTAATTTATGAGATAATACCAATAGATAATACATTCATCATATTATTTAAATATCACCAAACACCCTGTTTTATGTTTGGATTTTTATACGGCTATGTATTACACATTCAGGGTAATTAAGTATAAATTTCTTTGTGCGATTTATTGTTTATAAAGTTGACTTTACTTTTATTAGTATGCTTTGCAAAACATAAACAAAACTCAATTTAGGCAGAAGGATGCGAAGCAAACGCATCTGCGGTTAACAATTAGTTTTAACAGTAAACGGTAGGCTTAGCGATAATCAACTTTAAGCTATAAATAAAACAACACTAGGTTCACACAACAATGTACTAGTTAACACAATAAATGCTGTTAATTATTGGTTGGATCTGCGACCCTTGGATATAAATTTAAAGCAAACAATGTATACATTGGTATTTATCGAAAAAGAATGTGCGAGCATATCCGCATTTGTAACAATGGACATTTACCAGCGAATTCATATTAAATCAATCTTATACAAGTTCTAGAATTAATATCTTCTGGAAATATTTATTAATGTATTCCTTCTAGGGTGCTAAGTTGGTTCTGCCATTTAATCTAAAATTTTAATTGAACTTAAGCTGTTTCTCCACTATCAAAGTAACACACGTGTTCGATAAAACTTCAAAAGTCAAGCCTTTACATTTGCAGAGGTTTAGATTACCGTTTCGTACTTACACCTTACAAAAGTACGGAATCGGCAAAAATTTGATCAAACTCGTGTGTGTCACTTTGATAGTGAAGAAACAGCTTTACATGTATTTAGTATTAATTTATCGTATAATCCAGGTTAAAACAATATTATATTTACATAGTTTTTTCAATTTCCCCATGTTTACAAAAAATATTTTAATAATTGAATTCGACTGCCTAATTTTGTTATATTAAATTCTACATTATAAACACCATATAAATTTATTTAACAATGTATATTAAGCATAATATGTATGTATATGCGTGTCGTTTTATTTTTTATTACAAAAATGTAATTTTCCGTCATTTTACTAATAAACAGTTTAATTTAGAATTAAAAGATTGTTACATATTTTTAGTTGCAATTTAAACTATCGATCTATTTTTTTTATCTATTTAAATCCTGCGATAAATATAAACCTTATTTCAATATTTAATTTTACAATACTTCTAAAACTATCTCATGTCGATTTGTACTTTACTTTCAAAAAAATGTTACATGTATTTTGACTTTAAACATTCGTTGACAGTATTAATTGTTCATTTAGAATGCCGACACTTTTCTGCACTAAACCGTTAACCATTGGCAACCTAACTATCGAATATATTTTCTGACAGCCGATATAAACGACACTACCATATAAAAATACTTATAATAATAAATTTAAAGCTGCTTTTATGATTTTCCAAAAAGAATACATATTTAGTCATATATCCTTTTGAACAACTCATGTATTTGCTTTAAACATAAAAACCAGAATCCCGTTAATTTTGGAGAAAATTGAGCAATTCATTAGAGAGGCCATAGGCTAATTTTAGGGTGTGTTTATTTTTAGTCGATTTCATAATCAAATTTACCCTAACAATAAAATTTAATGAGAGAATTAAATCAAAAACAAATTTTATCAAACTGGATAGATTGGCGAGTTGAGCAGCCACTTCAATTTCCACCAACCTTTACTTCAGATCACATACTTTATTTTGAAAAATTAATATAGAACTTGATATACCTTACATTTTTCATTTCATGAGAACTGAACATCACATAAATACTAACAGCTTTCTGATGCTTAAGAGTTTTAATGTTATTCTAAATACAGATTCTTAAAAACAATACAATTTTGGATATATCCTATTCTATTAAGCTTCATTTGATTATCATATAAACGGTACGTGGGTAAATGGATGAATGTCCAAAAACCGCCGTTTTTAGAGTAAGGTGCTTACGCATAGCAAAACTACGTTTAAAATTTGATTTGAATTGAATTGTATTTGAACGATCTAAAAATAATTAGTGTCCCATGTTACAGGGAATTTAAATAATGATGTACAGAGAAAAAAAAATGAGTGTTCATACGTTATGGTAAAACAAGATATACATACATTGAACTGATATACACGTTTATATCTTATATTTTGTACATATAATACATATTAAGTAGATCGTATTATACAAACTAAATAAATTTAGGTATAGATATGTATATTTAATGTAAAAATACTTGAACTCTAAATATTATTAGAAAAAGGTTGTAAAAGTTTGCAATTATTAAAAATCGTTTTTCCCATAAATTATTTTTTTTACATTTGTCCTTTTACTTCTGTATTAATATATTGTTTCGGACGGTTTAATTTTACAAGCCAAGTGGTTTTATTATTAGGTCACTGGATCTATTTCTTCTTGTGTCGATATGCGAACGGAAATTCGTTGATGTGGTCTATTTGTTATCAAATCTTAGAGGAAAACTTGAATAATTTTTTTTGATTTTTGGAGCTGTTTGATATTGGATTTGGGAGTTTGATTAATTAGCTGTTCCGTTCTGCAGTTTAACATATTATGCAAAACTCATTAATATCAGAAGTAGCTGCTTGATAAGTGCCGACTTCAAAATATTTAAGGTCGTATGTTTTATTTATTAAAATTACGGGGGTACAGACAAATTCTAGTGCATGCATGTGTATTAAATGCAGAATTTGAGTGAACAATTTAAATTTAATTGTGATGTAAATTTTTTTGTATTTAGAATTTGTTACAAACGACCATATATTGAAAAACTTGTCAACATGTGTAATTTTGATATTTTTGTAAATTGATACCCTATAATTAAGCACGTAATAATTAAAGCCATGTATTTACTAGAGAACAATTGACGCGCAACATGACGCGCAACATGTTGCTCAACATAATGCGCAACGTTGCAGCACATTTGTTTAACAATGTTGTCTGTCACACAACAATGACACACAACAACGACACACAACAATGACACACAACAACGACACACAACAACGACAACATTGTTAAACAAATGAGCCGCAACGTTGCGCATCATGTTGAGCAACATGTTGCGCGTCATGTTGCACGTTAATTGTTCCTTAGTGAATACATGACTTAATGTTTTATTACAAAATGCGTTATTACAAATTCCCGCGTAATTTTAGTTTTTGAATTTGGCAAGATAATTTTAATAAATTCCGCTTCGTCTTGAACATCTCGTCTCATCAAATTTGTGATCTCCTCGCACCACGCAAGCACCACAAACTCCAATTATCAAAACAACCTAAAAGTATAGAAAGATTTAGATTGTTGTTTATTATTTAAGCTCAAATTTACCTTCATTAATAAGAAATTCTTATTAATCATTTCTGTAAGAAATTTATGTATCTCTTCTTTTGCGAAAAATACGCGATTTGTTTGGTCGGTATTCTTCCGATTTTTTCTTCAAAAATGACGTCAAAGACCGGACAATATTGTTAATTGCTATACAAAATGTTATGTCCAATTTACATCTTGAACCCTAATATACATACGTATATGTTCACACGATGTGAGGTATCGGTTATAACGGGTGATGAACAGTTTTCATCCGATTTGCATGAAATTTTAACTGAAGCTTTTTAGACAGATTCTCTAAAGAAGTGCACACGATTTTTAAAATTGATTAATAATTGCTACTTTTACAAATAAATTATAACCCATTTTTCAGATAAATATTTTTAAAACGATGCCACTTTGCAAAAAAACCATCTTTCTTAATAATCGTGTGTACTTCTCAAGCAAAACTATTGAAAATTAGAAAACATATTTTTATTTTTATACAGATGCCGATCCAAAGAAGTTATGTTTTTGCTCGTAAAGTGCCTAAAAAATGCGCTTTTACTATAGCGACGACTGAGCCGCCAGTTTGTATTAATTTCTTTCTTAATATTTTCAAAAAAAATTCCTAAAAAAGCCCCATTTTTCAGTGTGTCAATTAGATGAAACTCTTTAATATAGGATAATGCAATTATATATACAAGTTAAAAAAAGTTGACATTGCTTCATCCTTAAAAACAATATAGGTAAAAATAATGTTATATTTTGATTATTCGCTTAAAATTTGTTATTTGTTATTTTTGTCATAAATGTTGTATATTTACATTCTTGTATTTTTTACAAATATTTATCATTGAAACTACAAAAATTATATTGTTTATTGAACTTCTATAAATTTATATGATTTTTATCATGGCAGAAAGATTTTCGCTTCAGCTTTTCAAAAGGTGTTTGTTTTTAGTTTTCTATTGTCGCGTGACTTCTTGGCGACATTTCCATCTTTTGAAATAAGTTTCTTCTTTGAAATATAAATAGATTCTAAATATTACTCATCTGTTTTATGTTTTAAAAAGTTCAATTTCGAATAAAATTTTTGAATTTTCAAAACAACCGTTTAAGCTTCTTTGTGATTAATTTAAGCATAATTTAGTCTTTTTAAATTATTTCTGAATGAATCTTGTCGCTGACATTGTATGGTATTTACGATAGTTTTTTCAATTTCTTCATATTATTTAGGTTCTTATTTTTTGTTTTTTTTTTATTTTTATAATTTAAAACTCTTTATGTATTAATAATTATGCTCGCCTGACAAGAGGTTTTAATAAGTGAAAACCACAATCTATGTCAATAGCTAAGATTTTTCAAAATTTTATTCAACTCCTTATCATTTTCTTTACTTTTAACTAATATTAATATTTCAGTTTTAATTTAATACCTACGCAATTATTTCTATATAAAGTTATATGTGAACCCACACAGTACTGAATGTCGTATAATACTGATAGTGAAGATTCGGTTAAAGCAAATTGGAAAATGAATAATGTTCATGCTTGATCACTTAACTTCAAAGTTTAAAATTTTAGGGATTGTTTATTAAAAGCACTCCTGAGCTAAGACTGCTTTTTCTTCATAAAAAGCTGATAAAATATTACTTATTCTGTAAACTTTATTTAATAAATAGTCATTTAAATGTTTATAAAAAATACATTACGCAATCGAAAGCATTTTAGTAATAATTATCATTTGCTTATCATTTTTTTTAAATGTAATTTTTTGTTAAAATTTATAAAAATTATTCAATTTGTTAAATAACTATATTAATTAATAGCGTACTCATAATATATTTTTTTATTATCATCCAATGCATTACATTTATATCCTGTCTTTCTCCGCTAATGGAATAATCTGATGAAATGTTATTATCAACTAGAACAAAGTTTTAGTGTAAGTGGTTTTCAAATTTTGTTCATAGTGAGAAAAGTGCTATTTTATAATTTATAATATGAAAGTTTGTAACAATAGTAACAGGGAGATGAAGCTTGATTACCTGTAGATAAGCAAGTTTATTACATCTATGTACATAACTATGTACATAATATACAGCCGTACCTACTCAAATATTTAGTAAGCCATCTTTAAAATCTGGTTCATGGAAACGGGTTTAAAGATTTTATAATAAACAACCATAGCGCAGCTTGGTCCGGTCAAAACTGATGTGTTTAATGTTTTACTAAACCAATATACAAAATATTGAGAGTATTAGGGCCTTAGAAAACAATTTTATCCTTTCTCGACTTCTTTTATACGCAAAATAGCGGATAAATTTTATCAACATTATGTAGTACTAATCATTACAAATAAAGACCCTAATACCCTTAATATTTTGTATTTTGGTTAACTAAAACATTAAAACACATCAATTTTTGACCAGACCAGGCTGCGCCATATTTGTTTTCAAAAATCTTTAAAGCCGATTTGATAATTATCGATACTACATTTGAGCACGGCTGTATCTGTAAGATACTTTGAAGATTCTCTTTAACCCACTGCATTTAAATACATTTTATATTTTACGAGGGATTAATCGATTGGGAATTCTTGTGTACAGTCGCTTGAATTTTAGAAATTCTCGGAATTTTTAGAAATTCTCGGAGTTCTCGAAATTTTAAGAATTCTCGGGAATTATGGGAATTTTAGGAATTTTAGGGAAGTCTTCAGGAACTCTCAGGATTTATTTGAGACTTTATCAAGTGATTTTAGGAATTTGAAATATTTACTAGTACCACCAACAGGTGGAACAATACAAAAAATTTTAAGTAAGTTAAATTGTTTACAAGTATATAAAAACCTAGAATCAGCTAAAATAGGACTTGACAAGCTTGTAATTCTGCAGATAATTACCATGATTTGTTTAATTTTAGAAGCTCCACTGCAACTTATCACTTAAAATTTTAAAAACTTTTATTCTTTGATTGGATCTCTCAATATGTATTATAGCTGCATTTATTTTTGAATTCAGAGTAGCATCTTCTGCGCTTAATTGCTTTTTTTTTCTAAAAAATGAAGCCTTATCAATCCTATTTTAAAGCTTTTACAAATATCATTTAATAACATTTTTCTAGCATTATAAAATCTCTTTGATCCGAAAATCACACTTGAATATTCTGCAATTTGCTAATTTCTTGAACTTTTGTATCACATAAACATAAACAAAATTTGTTAAATAAAAATATTTATTAAGAAAAGTGGCAGGCGTTAATGGCGTACTTCTTATATTTTTCGCCTATAGTAGTAACTTGAGTATATTTCAATAATATTCACTATAATTTCACTAATAATTTGAAAGGGCGAGAGATTGTGAAAATTTTAAATGCAAACGTAGGTGACAGTTCAAATTCTCGGATCGGGATTTTTACCATTTTTAAAGTAAATTATGAAAAATATGGGTCTAATTAGCGTATAAAAAAATTAAATTTTATTCTATTTCCGATTTTGGAATCTAAATAAATAAATAAGACATTTAAAATCTGTTTAAAAATTTTAAATTTAAATTTAAAAATGTTTTACGTAAATGCGGTGTACATTAAATTTTTCCTTGGTTACAAATATTTTTATGACTGAATTTTATTTTTAAATTTAACCAAAGAAGACAATAATACATAGTTGTTAAAATTATATGCAATTTAAAAAGAATCCAGGAAATAATCTACCTCAAATTACATCACATACTAAGAATTTTACTACGTAAAAGGTATTATAATAATGTTGTATAAAATATTTTAATGTGAGTTGGAAAATTTTCAAATTTCATTAGAATTGTAAAAAGTAATAAAATTTTTTCAAATTTCATTAAAATATTTTATACAACATATATTTTCAACAAGTAATAATAAACAATTACAAAAGGTATTATATTACCAATCATCACATTACATAGTTTATAATCATCCTATATTTTCACCATTATGTTGAGTTTTCGAATCAAATTTCAAGGCAATTTTAAATAATTTCTATGTTGGACTGTTGCGGTCCTATTTACAGCATAAGAAAACTTTTTTAAATGTGTTGTAAACATTATTTGCTTTAGTCATTTATGAAGTTAAACGAAGTTCGTTTCGAGGAGCAAATGTAAATACTTTTATAAATAAATAAAAATGTTTAAAATGCGTTTTGTTTCAAGTTCCTGATATAATTTGTGTAAACAAAGAATTTTAAACAGTTAATTTTGAATTAAATATTCTTCGGAATTCTTAGGCATTCTTTGGGAATTCTCAGAAAATCACAGGAATTCTTGGAAACTCTCAGGAAGTCTCGGGAATTCTTTGAGAATTTCTAGGAACTCTTGAAATTTTAGGAATTCTTGGGAATTCTTAGGAAATCTCAGAAATTCGTAGAAATTCTTTACCTTAGGAATTTTTGTGTACACTTAAATATGGATGTATTAACCTCTCGGCTGGTACTTAATTCAGATGGTACTGACGTCAGCTTAATTTTTCGTGCAAACAGGTATAAACAAGTGGACTAAAAAATATGATAGTTACATTTCGACGGCAATTCAATATGTGAAAGAAAACCAGCACCCAAAAGATTCATCCAGTGCACTAAAACCAAATCAAACAACAGATTAACTTAATATTTGACGATATCGCATTTTATTTTTATCAAAATTTTTATAGAAATTTTATACATTTTAGATAAAAATTTTTTTTAAATTTGTATAGAGGCTATAAAATCGCCTTATGCCCGATTTGTTCACCTAGAGATATCTTTTAAATGATATATCTATTAGATAAATCAACAAAGTAACCAATCAGAGGACAGCAAAACAAGACAATCAGAAATATGATTGGCTACTTTGTTAATTTATCTTATAGATAGATTATATAAGAGATATCTCTAGGTAAAGAAATCGGGCATTAGAGTTCCTGACACGACTATCAGTTAAAGTTCACTTTGTTACAGCTTTCCATTTCGGAGATTTCGGTGTAACGAATATACATATTATGAATGTACATACTTTGTTTTATAAATTATTAACATTTTTAATGAAATTTTTATGGCAGTGCTAATTTTATAGATTTCAGATTAAAATTTTATCAATAAAATTTTAGTGGTAGCATCTTTTTTATAAAATTTGTTTTAATTAAATTTTTTTGGAAATTTGTGTAGAGCTACGAATAACGGCGTTTGCGTTGGAAAAAAAAGCAACTATTTTTATTAAACTATATTTACAGGTATTTTAATTTTAAATGAAATAAAAAGTCTGGTTTTTTTTCATAGAATTTTAGATTTATATATCATCGTAATAAAAACATTTTATTAAATTAGTCTTTTAATAAATTCTAATTAAAATTTAAAAATATATCATTAGTCGCCTGATTTTCAATGGACAAAACTAAAGCAACTTATTGAAATAACTCGAATTTTATAATATTAATGTTTAGGTGTAAAATCAGCAACTGATAACAGTGAATTACTTTGTATTACATCATTACAGCATTTGTATTGCATTGTATTGCCCAATTTTTTTACTTTTATAGAGTTAATGTGTTACTGTGTCTCTTATTAAGATTAAGGCAAAAAACAAATATAATAATGTGTTTAAAGACAAAATTATTCAAAATTTTAAAAAAGATTTACAACAATAAGCAATAGTTCAAAAATATTCTTTACACGAATCGGTTGTATCAAGAATAATTAGTGGTTTACGTAGTAGAGGAACTGTAATTACAGTTCTTATGTAGTGGTGGCAGACCTAGAAAAACTTCAGCAAAATGATAAGTTAGTAATTCGTGCAATTAAAAACAACCCTAAAATAACATAAAATCAAATTAAAAATGATTTTAAATTAAATGTGAGTACTAGAACCATAAGACAATTGGCATTGAATGTAGGTCTTCGTTCATACAAGTCAGCTAAAAACCATTTATTTCAAAAAGAATAGATTGGTCAGATCGGAGTTTGCTAAATCTCACATTGATTAGTCTGTTAATAAATGGATATATATTTTGTTCTCTGACAAATTTAAATTTAATATTCAGGGTAATGATTGCAAAATTCGTCGTGTTGGAAGACCCATAAATACGGGTCCGTTACTTTGGCCCCAGTTAAAATTTTTGCAAAAGCTAGCTCCCGAATATACAGAGCTAGCACCGGCTAGCACCCAAATATTAGAGCTAGCACCATTACAGTTTTTCACAAATCCACATTGAAACTGGGGGCTAAAGTAACGCTAGCCCCCAGTTAATATTTTGGCTCAAAAGCTAGCTCCCTAATCTACGGAGCTAGCACCAGCTAGCACCCAAATATTAGAGCTAGCACCATTACAGTTTTTCACAATCCACATTGAAACTGGGGGCTAAAGTAACGCTAGCCCCAGTTAATATTTTGTTCCAAAAGCTAGCTCTAATCTACGGAGCTAGCACCAGCTAGCACCCAAATATTAGAGCTAGCACCATTATAGTTTTTCCACAAATCCATTTTAAAACTGGGGGTTAAAGTACCGCTAGCCCCCTCCCCGTTAATATTTTGACTCAAAAATCTAGTTCTAGTAGATAAAATAAAATAAATTTATTTAAAAGAGTATAAAATTTACATGACTAATACACTAATTTCCGATATTGTCTTACATACTATATACAAGAAAATGGCACCTTACTAATTGATTTGGCGACACATCTTCTTTATTTTTTAACAAGTCATTATAAATTTCCCATTTACCGTTATGTCGTCTGCCATAGGTCAAAAAATGTCCCATACAATTTGGAGTGTGCTGTGAAGTTCCTTGAAATGCAACTATACCACGAAGAACGTATTTATCGCCGTTTATTGCAAAATGTGGTGGTATATCTTTTAAATTGGTAGTCAACTCTAAAAGCATATTACTAGTTGAAATTGGTTCTATTGCAATATACATTCGGTCCAAATTTATTTTTCGAAAGAATCTGTTTTTTCTGCATTCAGTACAGGTTTTTCTAATAACATTTTCGGATATATGCGCCTTTAATTTCGTCTCAAATTCTTGAATAGTATTCATTTCTATCGATAACCATTTTAGTTCAATTTGTTGAATACTTTTGCAATTGTTGCATTCATCTGTTTGCATTCCTATTTTAAAATTTTCTAAAGTTTTTTTAGCTATATTGGTGATAGTATCTTCACAGTTAATTTCTAATATGTTTTCTGGTAATGAATGTTTCGGAAAATGATCGTACAATAGTTCTGCTCGAGTTTTGTATGAATGAATATTCACACCTTTATTTACAACTTGGACAACTAATTTTGCGAACCTATTGCTTGCTTTAATTGATTCCATGTATTCTTTGATAACAAACGAATCACAATATGCAATACAAAATATTTGAATTAGTGCATCTAGGCCGCAAGTATTTCTCAACGTTATCAATTGCTTGCAGATTTTTAATGGTTTTAAGTGAACTACATTTCCATTTCGAAGAAGTCCAATTGTCGTTACATTTATTGTTTTTGTCCAATCGATAACAGCCATTTCCGATTGAGGTTCTAAATACGACTTTCGGGGTCTTTTCTTGGGAGGAACGTTCATTCCCATCCACGATTCTTCGGCGATTCTTTCTGATAATGTTTTATCTTGGGTACCTCTAACATAACATTCTTTACAAAATATCTCATCTTCATATATGACAGTGCAATTGTCATTGTTATGCAACATCAACTTGCATAATTTACATACCACATTGGCACTTCCAATACCTAATTGGCAAGAAGCACACAGATTATCAGGCAATAGAAGATTATGTTTTGGTTTTGTGTGATCTGTTGTGGCCTGGAAATCTATCGATGGCTTTTCTATTTGGCTTGTAGCAATTGTATCGACATGAATATTATCTTTCATGTCATACTGTACAGCCAGCTTCATAATACCATCATAGTGCCTGATGTATTCGGCAACAAATTCATCCACACGCAAGGGAAGTTTTCGTGAGCAAAATTCTGTTTTCACTTGATTAAAGTTGCTCTCAGCCGATGCTGAGCTAGCAATTCTAGGTGAAAATGGAAAGTATTTGCACATAATACTGCTCCATAAAGGCAAAAAGTTCGAAATCTTTAAAAAATCGTTCACAAAAGATGGTAGAACTTGCTGATTACCTCTATCACCTGTTTCGTCTGGTGTGTTGACTCTATTTTTAGCGCATTCTGAAATGTTTTTGCACCAACTTCTAAAACTATTATCGGTTTCAATTTCTTGCTTTTCGTTATCATGTAGCTTTCCGTAATGTTTTCTACTGCAATATCTTCCACATCTATAATTTTGTTGAGCTCAACTGTTCCTGTAGATATGCGTTCAATAAGCCACTTTTTATTTATTTCACAAATTGTCGGATTGCCATTGTTGTGCCCTTCAGTATCGGAATAAGCAACAATAAACATAGCATCTAGTAACATCTGCAAATCTTCTATGCCTTGACATTGCACAAGTTGTCCCATACATCGAAGATAAAATGTTCTGGTTAGTTTATGCTGATTTTTAAGACTGGGCCATCTAGAAACGAGTTTTATAAAATGGGCCACGTCAAAACGAAGGAAACATTTAAAAATATTATCAGCATTTCTAAATAGAACCTTGTAACATTGTTCAATGTATTGGTTGAGGTTCTTATAAGGAGTAAATGTGTTTGCGCACGAATGCATTAGAGCAAGAGACATATCTGTTACTACTTCTGATGGAATACATCCTGCGCTTCTAAACCATACGGATAGCCAATGCGTTATTTCTTCTGTATTTTGCGAATCACTAAGCATTGATCCAACGGAATACTGCTTTCCATTTGGATACAAAATTACAAGTTCGTATAAAAAGATATGCCTTGATGTGCTTCCGTCGGTGTAGATGATTCGTTTTACAACTGATCCTGTAGCATCGATAGCTAGTCTACTATAATTGTTTTCACAATATCGACGAAATACAAGAAGCTGCGAATTTGACCACCAAAATACAAAAAATTGGGAATTGCCAATATTGCGGATAACATTAGAAAATTCTTGAATGTTTTTCATTTCCTGTAGAGAATCAATTGGTTTTTCGTTAATATAATTCTTTTTTCTTTCTTTACACTTTGCAACCCTAAGCGTACTTAGTTTGGGCATCATTTTTCCAGTTTCCAATTCACTGTTGATGATAATGCTTTGTATTCTGCTGGACGAATACTTCTCATTCACCATTTTATTTACATAATAAGATCGCATATCACCCCGAAGTGGACGGGTGAAATGTAACGTGTGGCTCTTACTGAAATTTCCTCGAACAGTACAATTCAATTCTAAAATTTCATTTTCTTGTGGTTCGTTAAGCAAAACGCATGTAATTTTTGAATTACATTCTTTGCAAATGGCCCAAATTTTTAAAAAAATGGACCAAATGGAAAAATTTTATGTCTGACAAATGTAAACGTACATGTGAGTGTCGAATTTTCCATTAGTTTCTTATGTATTACATTTGTCCAATTCGAATTAGAGAAAATATATGCATTTCTAGTTTCACCAGTGTGCTTTGATTTTTTTACAGACTTATCTTTTCTTTTGTATGTAGCAATTCTTTTATCAAAATTTAAATATTCAGTCCACGTCAACTCAATATTGAACTCATAAGTACTTCTCAATTCGTTAGCACAGTCTTCATCAATATCACTACTGTTACTGTTAGTATCACTGTTACTGTTAGTACTGCTTGATAAATTATCGATTACAACTTCTTTGCATATGGATTGTACATCTTTAACATCATCTGGGTAAATTTGTAGAACATTCCATAAATCATAATAATTTTTTGAAACTGCCGTATAAATTCCAAGTTTTGAGATGTGCAGATTGTAAAGTAATATAAGATCTTCCGATATTTTCTGCCAAATTGTATCATCTTTTGACATGAAGCATTTTTCACTCCATCATATAGCAATTCTAACGGATACTTTTGCAATCCTTCTTTAATTGATTGAATCTCAGGTTCTGAACGCTTTTTCCCATTATGTTATTTTTTTATACACTATACAGTCTACTATAGGCTATGTTACGCTGCACTTCACGATTATTAATTTTATACCAAATATTAAATTTATTTAGTTAAAACAATGTGTATGTATGCAGTGTTTCAGTCCAATAATTGATTACCAACTTAAAAATTGAAATTACATCTAAAAAATTAAGAGTTGTCGTTTATTATTATATTAATATACATATTAATTTGTGAAAAAAATGTAATGGTGCTAGCTCTAATATTTGGGTGCTAGCTGGTGCTAGCTCAGTAGATTAGAGAGCTAGATTTTTGAGTCAAAATATTAACTGGGGGTCTAGCGGTACTTTAACCCCCAAGTTTCAAAATGAATTTGTGGAAAAACTATAATGGTGCTAGCTCTAATATTTGGGTGCTAGCTGGTGCTACGTAGATTAGGAGCTAGCTTTTGAGTCAAAATATTAACTGGGGGCTAGCGTTACTTTAGCCCCCAGTTTCAATGTGGATTTGTAAAAACTGTAATGGTGCTAGCTCTAATATTTGGGTTAGCTGGTGCTAGCTCCGTAGATTAGGAGCTAGCTTTTGGAGCCAAAATATTAACTGGGGGCTAGCGTTACTTTAGCCCCCAGTTTTAATGTGGATTTGTGAAAAACTGTAATGGTGCTAGCTCTAATATTTGGTGCTAGCCGGTGCTAGCTCCGTATATTCGGGAGCTAGCTTTTGGCCAAAAATTTTAACTGGGGGCCAAAGTAACGGACCCCATAAATACACAGTTGAACCTGCAATTTTGTAAGTGAACTATCAAACATAGTGCTGGTAACGTTATGGTGTAGGGCGGTTTTTCATTTTATGGCATGGATCAATACATCAAATTAACAAAATTATGGACAAACATATTTATAAAAAAATTAAAAACTATGATGTTGCCCTATGCCGAAAAAGATATGCCGTTATAATGGGTCTTTCAACACGACAACGACCCAAATCATACGTCAAAGGTGGTTCAAAATTGGTTCAAAAGTAAAACAATTGAAGTGATGAAATGGGCAGTTCAATCTTCAGACTTACACCCAATAAAACATCTACGATATATTGTAGAAAGGAGAATTCCGAGAAACCAAAGCACAATAATAAAAACGCCATCTTTTCACAAATAAAGAATGCTTGGGAGCGAGTACCAAAAAGTACTATTAAACATTTAATAAAGTCGATGCATCGTAGATGTGCTATTGTTATTAAAATTGAGAATATGCTACCAAATATTAAGAAACAAAAAGTGTAAGCGTTAAGGTGAAATAGTTACTTTAGTTTTGTCCACTGAATAACACGGTTTTTTAATATATATTTTTTTATTATAAATTGAATTAATTAGAAAGTGAAATTATTGTAATGTTTTTATAAAAACCATATATAGATCTAAAATTCTATGGAAAGAAAAACAGGGTTTTTTATTTCATTTTATATTCTAATTAACTATAAATATGATTTAATAAAAATAGTTGCTTTAGTTTTGGCCACTACGTACATTACATACTATACTCTGTATCTACATCCACACAGACCAACTTTGTACTTTATATATTATTAAGATTACAATTAGAAAATAAAAATTAAAAAAAAATTAAAAAAGTTATAATTACAAGAAATATTATACACACTAAATCTAGGGAAAGGGAACTTGAAACTAATTCACGTAATTGTACAACGCAAAGCTCACACCATAATATGAACGGCAAAAAATTATATAATTGTGATCTCAAATTTATCGTAATTTACAGTAAAAATATCACATTACCTACTAATGTGAACTCTTGTTAGTAACATGAACTTCTATTCTACTATTCGCACTATAATTTTCTTAAATCTTCAAATTTTTATCTTTTAACCTAACGGATATTCTCCTTTAAAAACTTTTCTAACTCTTAGCGGTTTAAAAAAAAATTAATATCTCCACGTGTAATTTCTCAATAATATTTCAACGGTTCTCGCCCGAAAGCACAAGTTTCTCTTCCTAAACCCTTAACCAACTGCTTTTCAATAATCCAGTGCCTCTATGCTTCTTCTTTTTTCATCATTAAAACCTCCTTCCCTAAAAAACTATTTTCCAAGATTTTAAAAGTACTATCTTAAAGTATTTCTTGCATTGACTATTGGATAAACGGTTGTAATTTATCTTTTAAAACTAATAAGTGAAGTTTATGATTTCTTAAAACAAACTCCCATTAATAGAGAAATTACTTCCAATCATTTAAGACTTTTTACAAACAGAATTTAAATATTTTCAGAAATAGGGTTTTAAGTATTTCAACAATAAATTTAAAATTTTTTACAATTAAAATTTATAACAGGTATGCAATGCAATATAATATCAATACAGCTTAAACTATATACAATAACAGTAGATTGGATAGAGCTGTATTAGTAAAAAAAATAATATGAATAGCCATACAGTAGATATTTCCATAATCCACAGTTTCTATTTTAACTTGGATTGGGAGTAATTAAATAAATTGAAAGATGGATCTTTACTCATTCAGTTGGCAATTCACATCTTTTGTGCTACGAAGGATGATTGATACATTACTTTTAAAACTTTTATTTTAACATTTTTCAAACATTGTTTTACAAATTTTTTTTTAAAATGAGTAGGTACAGTTTCTGGCAAGTCCATGTGAATATTATTGAACCTTCTAAAGCTACGAACCAAAAAATATTTTTTATACTTTTAATACTATACCGGGTGTTGAATGACTTACCCATACATAGGAAATTGCATATAAAACACATTTATTCACTAATTAATTTAGAGAAAAATAAAAGACAGTTATGTTTTTGCTCAATTTCGAAAACATGGTTTTGAGGTAATCGCGTTTAAAGTTTCAAAACTGTTTTTCTACATGAAATGTTTAAGATAGGAGTTTACTGGTTTTTTACCTCTACTCGGCCATGCCCCCCTTATTATCCCTCTATAAAGCATCCTTTATGGACTGACATTTTATATTAGAACCAACCGGAGTAAAGGACCCCCAATTGTACCTTTACCGAGGTCGTTTCGTGCGTTTCGGAAGACTCGGAGACGCTTCGGAAAATTAGCTCTCAAAAATTATAAAAAAATTCTAAGTATGATTCCTTTTGTTTATTATTCTTGAGATGTTTGCAGATCATTTAAGCAAATTAAAAAAATGTAGTCATATTTATTTTTTTCGATTAGATGTAACCCCTTAAGACCTTGGAAATAATTTTGGCAGTGCCAACATTTTGCTTAAGGCTGGGTATTTGTAGTATTTCACTAGAAAGTATTCTATTTAAAAACAGCTGAACGAATTAACTTCAGATTATATATAAAACACATTAGAGAACACAATAATCTATTTCATATTTTTATAGCTACTTTTTACATCGAAATATTAAGTTTTTATACAAATGTATATATAAATTACATATTTTGACATACACGTATTTTGTAAAATACAAAAATTCTAAATAACTTATTGGAGTCCTTGTGCTGTTTTATAATATTATCTCAAAATTTTAAGTCAATCCGTTCATCCGTTTTTGACATGAATATTTTTTAATTAAATACAGTAAAAACCCATCTTTAAAAAACAAATTAAACGTAATTGGAAAACAACAATTATATATACATATAAATAGCTTTTTTGCAATCCAGCATTTTTTTGGAATTATAATAATCTAAGTAAAAATATGTAAATAGATAAACAATCATCTTTTATTTTATTACTACATCAGCTTGAATTCTTCCGTCCACCAGAAGTGGCGTCTGTAGAATAATAATATAAGCAAACCAAGGAAAGTAAACAACGGCTTTTTATTGTATATTATAATCTCAAAATCAGCTATTGTTGTATAAAATAAGTCTTTAAATTTAGATTTTCTAAAGAATTAGTGAATGTTTTATTATGTAGTATCAATGTTGCTAGTATAGAGAATTTTGCAATTAATAAAGATTAATTGGTTACGTAAATATCCACCGTGTGTCAGTATTTGTCTAAAATCCGAGCTAAGAAATTCTGTTAAGTGTACTATCCAAACCCAGAATCTCCGCTCTACATTTAATTACAAGCCACTGTCGTGAATTACAAATTAAAAAATTGAAATGTCAAATGCAAATATAGCAATTTATAAATAAATTAGATTAGATTTAAATGTCCTACTTGAATTTTTAAGCGGGAATTTTACTAGGAAAGTAAAAATCATTTATTTATTCAATGTCGAAACCATTATGATATATTTTTTAAAGTTTGCAAAAGCTAGAAACTTAATTTTATGCATTTCAGATATAAATTAAGTATTTTTATTAATTTAGTTATAAACTGTATGGGATGATACTTAATTGGCGGGGGAAGGGATCACTGATATTGATTTCTTTGGTTATCGCGTATGTACATGCACCGGTACTCAGAATAGAAAACAAGCACAAAATTAATTTTAACAGATACAATAGATTTCCCATTTTTTACTAGTGTTGATAGATTCTTTTTTTTTTTGAAGGCAGACAATGAAAAACTCAATAAATAAGGAAACTTATCTGAAAAGTTTATGAAAGAGATAGTAGTTATAGAAGCTTGCGTATAGTGCATAATGTATACATTTTAAATAAAATAAAATAGTTAAAGTAGATGCTCAAATCCTGACATGAAATTGAACCAAACCGGCCGGCCTGTTTAAATAAATTATGATAAGCTAGGGAATTTTGCAATAAACTTGTTCTTAGATAACACATTTTATTGTTATTTAGATGAATTTTCAAAACTCAACATTTTTATACTTATAATTAATTCTCGTCGGTCATTGGCCTGAGTGTAAGCGCGATCAACTGTTCATGTAAAGCGCCCCGGTTCGAATCTGGGTAGAGATCACTTTGCAATATCGTCTCTGTGCTTCAGAAGGCACGTAAAGACGGTGGTCCTCCTATGTTAATGAATTGCTATCATTAATAATATAAAATAGGGAAACATGCACATCTGAAGCCAGTTTAGCAAACTACTTCAGATGTAAAACAATCAAAATGCTCACAGTACTAGCAATAGCTTCGGAACTTTGCCGAGGTTACTGTTGGATATTGCAGGACGTAGTCCTAAGTTAAGAGAAATAGGAAGAAGATAATCAATTCTTTGTTCAATCGATACTTGAGTTTGACTTAAGTATAAAACTTAAGACTTTCCTAATTGGTTACTTTTACAGTAGTGTTTGTCGTAATAAATAGAGTATTTGCCGTAATAACTTTGGTTCAGTTAAAAACTGGAAATTCCGGATTTGAATCTTTGTTAAGGTTGTGTATCTTTATATTTGCACAAATTTAGCCAATCGACAAAAAAGTTAAATAATAATAAATAATCATTATTGTAACAATTACTATATATACCTACTATAATATAATATACCTAGGTATATCTGGTAATTATAAAATTAATATTATATTAACATTAAAAATACTTTCTATAGAGAAAAATTAAGAATACCTGGCGTGGAATTTTTCGAATGGAAAACCACCCGTTTATTACATAATATAAATTTTTCATTCAAATTATTTGCATAAATGTGAAAAGCTGGATGTAGAAAAATTTGAAATTGCAAAATAGAATATTATATTCCAAATAAATAGTAACACTTAAAATTAAAAAGAAGTCTCTTTAAAATTAAACAAGTTATTGTTTAATTAATTATGTACAAGGAATGTACAAACTTGTAATATTATTTTATATTAAAATATTCGCGGTGTTTAAATTTAAAATGTAGCCGTGAAATTTACGCCATCTCGGGGCGGAATAGGGAAATAGCGCGTCTTTTACCCTACTTCGGACACGGTCGGACACTTGTGACGGGGTGGTTGAAGATAATACACGCATAGAGCTATAATTGTGATGTAAAATTATTCATTTAAAAATAATTTGCAAGTAAGAAAATTTAAAATATTTAATTATTGCAATCAAACTTAAGTGATTTACAATTCGATGTAAGTACGATTTATATAATATTAACAAAAAGTCAATAATATCGATTAATAATTTCTACCCTCGTGGGAGGAATCCATATTGGTTTTGTTTTAGCGTGGGTTGTTTGAAAGGGGTTGTACGTGTTTTATTTGATGTTTTAAAAATGGCTTGATGGTTGTTGTTTAAAATGTGAATTAGCATTAATTTAATTTATTTCAAATCGGGTTTGTAATTTATGAATATTTATTTATTGGTTTATAAGCTTGATTGGTTACTTGATCGCAGGTATCTATTGTTTCTATAGGTAATTTATCTTTTGGTGAGGTATTATAAATTCTGTGATTTGGTTATTTATATTTGTGATTTATGTGTAAATTTGGGGTGGTTATGCAATTAATTAAGGTTTTATTATGTAGGGTCAACAAATGTAAATTTAAGGTCAGGGGTGTATTCAGGGATTTTACACAAAAGGGCCGAGGTTGCCAATAGATTGACATATAATTAATTTAATCATCTAAATGAATGTGGTTTCGTCTGATTGTACTATTGTTCCTACGACCAAGAATTGCACATGGTGATGTGAATCAGAATTGCACATAGTGATGTGAATTCTAATAGGTTTCGACTGCAAGAGATGCTCCTATTTAATATAAAACAATAGTAACAGGGGTACAATTTCTGTGATAGTGTTGAAAGTCGCATAATTAGGTTCTTACTGGGTTTGGTTTAATTATCCTGTGAGGTGATGAATTAATTAGATGCAATCTTTATGGTATTATTTAGGTCATTTAGGTTTTATTTCTATCATTAGGTATTATTTAGGTTTGGGGTTTTGCACATGTTAATTTATGTTTAGGGGTCACCGTCACTATTATTCTATCTATTATCTACAAATTGTTATCAACTTTACTTATCTGAAAGTCCCCACCAAACATACAGGTGGAGGGAATTTTAATTATCTGCTTAAGCACATTGTACAAAACCAAGATTAATGAAAATCAGTAACAAAGTAACAATAAAAGCATAGCAGTTGCAATTAAAGTATAGCAAACGAATACTGCATACGCATAGTAACAATTCACAACTGAAATCATAAGGTTATTATTATTTAAGGACAATTTGTTCTCACATTTACTTTTATATGTATCTTGCGATCAAAGCCATAACAAGTATTAAATCAAGTCGATATTGACACTATTTTATTTACTAAATAACCGATCTCACAGATGAAGATTAAGGTTTTTCTCTAACTCTACTGAGTTCGTTCGATTTTCCGTGAGGTAGATATTTAATAAAATATCCAAAACCTAACTGACTTGTGTTTTATTTCAAATGGGGTTATTTTAGGGTCCGATTTGGGTTTCGGAAGGTTTACTCAAGCATCGAGCCATCTCCGTTTATGTTATGTGTTTTTGCTTATATGTTTAGGTCAGCAGCGACGCCACGGGGTGAGCAGATTTAGTTATTTAGGACGCCACTGGTTTTTGTTTTGGTTCAACTACTGTTTGTTTTCCGTCTGTTTAAAGAAGTTGGGTTACGATTTACACAACGTGTGGGGTTCTCTTAACGATCACGATGTTAGCCAGGGTTATCTAGGTTGGGATTCGAAATTTGTGGCGCGAATTTCGAATGTGTTGGGATGAATATTACAAACTTATGAATTTAAAAAAATTAGTAAAAATAAAATTTTAATCTAAAAAAGATATATTTTGCCATAAACGTTATTTATTCTTGCTTCAGTTTCAATTAGTAAAATAGTAAAGAATAAACAGCATACATACGTATGAAAATATCACAAACCTACTATATCGAAATTCAACATATTGCTTTTTATTTAAGATCAAAAACAATTTTTGAATTGAAAGTAAAATGTAATTTTAAGCATTCCGACTTTTAATTGTTTACCTAAATTTGAAAATCAAGCATCAAGCAATGCGTAGCGTTCACGAAAAATTATATTTTTTAATTTTAAAATACAGTTGTACTAATTATGTCAAAATTAAATAGCTTAGGTATTAAATATGTAGATTTTCTGTATGTGATAATTTTTACCTTCTACTCGCAAATAATCAGAAGAGCAGGAAATTGTATAATATGCTTGTAGAGACAAATTATAATCTTAAGGCGGATTTCCACCAAACGGATTTGTTAAGTTTGTGTTTAGTTTTCCTATCTGGAAGCATGGACGTTTTGTTGAAATCGACACAAGTCTCTGTTTTGTGTAAATCCGGCTTAACATCTGAAATCCCTGTAATATAATTTATATAATATATTATAGAATTCCCATAATTTCTCAAGGTGGAAATGTACCACAATTATATACCTCAAATATGATTACACATTGGATAAATATAATAATATTATATTTGCTGATTGTTTCTAAAATAAATCCTTATATCAATTTATTATATTTTTAATACATTAAATTAAAATGTCTTTAATTTATAAGTAGGTAACTTAATTTGCAACATAATAGAAATTTTATGTAAAGTTTTATGATTTAATAAAGTTTTTGAAAATTATTTTTACTAAATGTAGGTGTGCCTTTTTACACACTTTTAAAGTGTGTGCCATACTTTTTCTTTTCAAAGTGACACAAATTTTTAACCATTCCCTTAATATGTAGTATAGGGTGCCTGTGGGTTTAAAATTTTTACTTTTAAATGGCATAGTCTACATAAAAAATTTAATTTTATTCTAATATTTAAAAGATCAATTTTAAATAAATTAAAATATTGACATTCAGTCAAGTGATTTGGCATAGATAAATCTAAACAAATCCTAGAAATATTTCGCAATTCGTATCCAAAACAGTAGCATGACACATTAGCCGAAGCAATGCCTCCTGCGTAGGATACGAATGCAAGTAGTAGTCTAACATGAACTTTACCATGTGACCAGTTTCGGTATCATCCGAAAGGCTTGCCATCCTCAAATATGCATTGGTTCAGCAGTATCATGATCAAATTTTATTGATCAAATTTGATTTATTTGCAATAAAAATTAGTTATGTATGTCTTATACTAATAGCTGTTTATTGTCTAAATTTTAAACGTACACCATTTTCTCATAGATAAAGGTTTAAACACGGCTATAGCTGCGGCTACGGCTGTTGAACCGGATTAGAAAATGAGTCCGTAACCTGTTTGTATTATTAATGATGATGTTCCCATCAACACTATAACCTGTTTGAGGATAAATGTGGAGATCAGAGAACTTCAAGGAAAATACATAAATAATTGTTGTGGTAACCAGTAACCATGGAGTTATTGATTACCATATCAGACAGTACTATAATAACATCGCTAGTCTTCAGAGGTGTTTCCATTTAGCGATCAAGATATTAATTTATTCTGCAACATTATTATATTTATTTTGTTTCAATATTATAAACCAAATTTAACCATTTGATAACCACAACTTCCAAATAAAAAAGTATCAAAATTGCAGCACCATATTTTATTAATAACGTGCGAGGATAACTCACCATCCTCAACAGCAATAATCATCAACTCAAGGATACCGACGGTCTTACATGTCTTCTGAAACACGAAAACCTTAGTGTCAGGTAATGATCGCACTAAACTACTAGGTCAATATACTAAACTATTGAATAGGAAAAAATATTTTTCTATTAAAGTTTAATAATAAATAAAAACTGGTGTAATAACTATAGCAATGTACATGTAAAAACTAATTTTAATAAATACCTAGCTACCATAACTATAATCGTTGAAATGAATTATTATTAAATTGCTGCTAATCTTACGTAAATATAACCACATACAAAACACTTAACTGTATTTAGCAATTTATAAAGCAATATTAACAATACACGAATTACAAAATTTCTCATAAGTTCCGTATATTAGCGGTTTTATAACTTAGATTAACTTAATAAATTTGCTTACAGTACACACAAGTATTATAACACAACAAACATGTGACAAATAAATAAGTAATAATAATGATAAATAATAATTAATAAAATAAAAATTTATAATATTTACATTAACTCTAAATTAAAATTTATAAAATAATAAACTCATTTAATAATACATAGAAAAGAAGCGGTATGTTAGAGATATTTTTAATAATCGACCACTTCCTCTTAAAGATTTTGGTGCTTAAAAAAATTCTAGAGTGATAATAATGTATTTTACTTTTGAAAATAATTTAGTTTAATTGATAATTTGAAACTGTAAGATTTAGTTGAAGTTCAATCAGAAAACGGAAAAGTTTCCCAAATATACCTCAGTCGGGTATCACTATCATTATATATACTTGAAACTGTTCTATATACAGGTAGATAATTGATTGTATTTTTTCACTTTTCTTAAATTTATTAATTACATATGGCTAAACCTAAAGCATGGCATCTATTGACGTCACATATTTAAGCTTAAATTTAATACGTTTTTCGTCATAGTCTCACACATACTAGTAGGTAAGGGAAAAAGTTTGTGTTGTTTTTCCCGATAAATAGAATCAATAGCAAATAACCCAGGAAAAACAGATTGCAGCAACACCACTAAACGATGATTCCTTGAGCGTTACTTTGAATGTACAAACATCAAAATTGGTGAAGTTGTTGGAAAGTTGTTTTTGACCAATTTGCATGTTGACGAGCCTAAGCAAGTCTGTTTTTATGTATTGGTTTTAGAAGTTTTTTTACCGTTACACTACAGGTACATAACCCCCTTTGCAGCTTCCAGCAACCGTGCTTTAACGGTTGTCACTAAAACTTTTATTCAAAATTTCATTCACCCTGTGGGTTATTTTGGGTGAGGTAAGTCGCCGATCACATTTCGACGTTGTTATGATGTAATTATCTTTGGCACTAGTAGTTGCACAGGGTCGTCCACTGCGATTTCTATCACTTAGCTGCCCGGTTTCTCTTTACGCGCTACGGTGTAATCACCCTTTACAAGTTACCTTTAATTTTTTGCAATTTCACGTTCTGTTAACCCCTCGTCATAGTATATTTTTTAATGGATAATTGATATTTTTGACCATTTTTCAAAAAATTTCACAATTATTCAAATTAAGTAAAAGCAACCACAAATTAAGACTTCTAGATGCAAACTAAACAAATGAATTATTTTTAAGAAGTTGTCGATGCCGAATAGCAATAAAACAAAGCAATAAAAATACATTTGTTTAAAACTTTATTGTATTTGGCCGAAACTTAAAATACAGGCGAAGAATACCGTTAAGTAATAAAGTGCAATTTGGTAAAATTTCTTTGAATAAAATGTTATTTTTAGGTTAAAATACTATGTATTTATAATGCCAATCAAAACTATTCAATAAAAAAATTATTAAGTATTATTAATCAAAATTTTCAATTAATTAATGATTGCTTCCAAACTTTCCGACGGTAGTGTATAGTACCATTGTTTAATTCAAATGTTTTAAAATTATAAGGTTAAATAAACAATAAAACGTTTTAATAAAAAAAAAGGTTTGATGACAGCAATAACCATTGCTGAAAGCTCACAAATAATGTTTCGCGTTTTATTGTTCATTTAATCTTATAATTTTACATAATTTGAATTAAATATTAATTTCAAAGGTTAATAATATATATAATATATTATATAATATATAATGATTTGCATCAAGAGGGAAAAAAATGCGATGAACAAAAAAACCGACATCGAAGGTTTAAGTAATGTCTACAGCCATCTACTCATCTAAGCTACAAATAACGTATTGGGGTTAAGTTTTTCCTATTTAATGAGTTCTTATGTAGGTTGTTCCTTAACCCGCGATTATCTTTCAAATTTTATGGATCAAGAAATCGTCTCAAATGACAATACGTTATATTCGTTTCCATGTAATTGCACTATTATTATTAAATGTCTGATGACAGCAGTAACCATTGCTGAAAGCTTACAAATAATGTTTCGTTTTATTGTTCATTTAACCTTATAATTTTAAAAAATTTGAATTAATATTAATTTCAAAGGTTAATAATATATATAATTTCTATAATACCAATGTAAACGTAATTTGTAAATACTATAATATAAGTAAGACATTATTTTAATAAAGCACAACTCAAAACAATAAAATAATATAAATGTATACTTAAATACGTAATATGTCTTTATATTGTACATTTTAATAAAATTTTTTTATTTTTTAAATTTTTTAACGTACACGTTCAAAAATTTATGATATTATATTAATACTATTTTTAACAGAATGTTTTAATAAGGTTTTAAATTTTTTCAAGTATGTGAAATTTTAATCAAAATTTTTTTATAATATTTTATTAAAGTATCTTGGTTGTTTTTGAAGGTACAGAAAAAATATAAATGTAATCTTTAGACACTGTTTTAATTTTCCGGCCTTCAATTGCTTTTATTCAACATTTTTTAATAAAATAAGATAAAACTAAAATAATGGATCATATATCATTGAAAACAGGATATAAAACTCTATTTAAATATGCCATTTATTCAACTATAGTTTTTATTTATAAAAGCACAACTTTATATTAAAACTCAAAAACTAATACAGATATTTAAAATCTGTTTAGCCCATTTTATTGCTCTTTACGTCAAAAAAACGACATTTATGGATTACTATCGATACGCAAAGTGTATGTTTTTTAAATATAACAAAAAAAAACTGTGGAATCCATTTTTTCACGCGTTAAAAAAACTTGCCAATTCAGATACGAAAATTCGTTGCACACCATTCGCGAATTTTTTTGGTGAGACCATTCTCAAGTGCTATTCAAAAACACTAATTTTTCACCTTTAATACAAAAATTATTATTCTGTAACTTCAAAAATAACCGAAATACCGATATTTATTGAAAAGTTGAAAAATCGAACGTTTGTCTATAGATGGAAACAAAAATAAGATAGCGAATTCTGGTTTTCGGCATTGAAGTGCTCTTAAAAAAAGAGTTAGTAGATGTTCCATTAATATTTTCATATCTCTTATAGTTATCGAGTCTCTCTTCGAAATTAGCTCATTTAAGTATTATTTCTTTGTCAATGCAGAAAATATCGTGACAAACGTTTTTGCAGGTTTTAGAAAATAAATTATAATTTGAAAAAAGTTCTGAAAGAAACTTTAGAATTGGTTATTTTTTATTAGAGTTGTATCAGTTTGGAATATTGTAAATAACCAGTAGCTGAGAGGAAAATACGGAAAGATTTGGATATGTACATCAAAAACTTTTCACCATTCAGAGAACATGTTACATTAAAAAAGGTTCTTCTTCTTCTTGTGCCATACACTTCACAGTGCGTAAGGGATCAACTTAGCCACAGCCTAGCTGACCTTACTAGGGAATATAATTATTAAGATGGTTTCCCGTTGCCCTCCCCACAGTCCAAAGATCGACATCAAACCCCAGACCATAGCAGCGCATCCGACGCAACCAGGACTTGAACTGCGATGTCTCGCTTCTTAGTCGGCCGGTGTATATTTTGTGGTATACTGCTGGTAATAAAATATAAGTGAAAAATTTAAAAAAAGTTTTGTAAGATTATTCCTTATCGTATTTTATTCTAATTCAATTTAAGAGTTTTAGAATTTCGTAAATAGGGTAAATGGTTCAGTTATCGACACCTATATATTTATTGGCATACCTGTTTATTTCAAAATACGAATCTACTAGATAAATTAACCAAGTAACCAATTAGACTACAGCAAAACGAAGTTATTGCATCAAATTAATAATGTTACTTTAACAAATTAAAAATCTGATTGGTTATTTGATTAATTTGTTTAATAAATCAGTATTTTGTAAATATCTTCAGGTAAAACAATCTAGCATTTTAGTAAGTATAATGACTTACTTGATTCCTTACTTGATTACAATTTAACTATTTTTTTGTTATTTTTATTTGTTAGTGTACTCTTAATAAGGTGATATACTTTCTTATTTCCATGTAAAATTTCTAGAATTAATTTTTCAATAAAGTAATAATAAACATAATGAATACCAATGTACGTCTGATGTTAAAGAAACCTTGTAGGAATGATTAAAATAGTGTTCAAATCACAAGTCTGAACCAAAGCTTGTATCCCCCAAATAATCACATGTTAATAACTATCTGAGAGACGGTCATGGCTTGGCGCTTAAATGCACAACTACTAAGCCAGCCGCCCCGGTGCGAACCCGGGCGGAGTAAGAAACGTTATTCTGACCGTCTTACCTGGCAGTACCAAGGCCCATGACCAGCGTGGTGTTTTATGACTAATACTCCCCAATGGTTAAGGCCTTTATCCAACAGTAGATAGAAAAAGGCATATATTGATAGTGATGTAGTGAATCTGTATAACTAATTATAGTCATGCCAATCAGTGTCTTAAACCTGACAATAACTATGTTGTAAATTTATTAAACAATTTCTAATTGTTTTAATTATATTTAATTATATTTTAAAGCAATGATATGAAATTTAAAACATTATAATATCTTTACATTTCAAAATAAAAATTCAGTTTATTTACAGTAAAATATTTTCTTAAAGTGTTAATAATAATTGTACTGGTTACCCTATGTGCTTGTATGGCAGAGCATATTTTGTTTAGATGCGATAAGTTGAAGTTATAGTATATTATACACCAAGGTAGTGAAGCATAGTGTTATAACCCTAGCGCCAGATTAAATCCCAAGGTGCGTAGCACCGCGGATTTAAGCGCGTTATAACACGCTTACTACTGTTTATATACAATTTTTCCACTACTAGGATTGTTTACTCTTATAATAATAATTGTTAATGAATAAAGTAAATCGTTTTAATTATTTATTTCAAATTATAAAACAAATGATAGTTTTTGTTTTGATGTTGACACTTGCTTGAAAATGTTTAATTAATTTTGACATAAAGGTTACATTAAATATTTTGATATTTATAAGTTTTGCAGTGTTTTTAAAATGAGTGAAAGTTGTACACCACCCGAAATGAGAGAGATTGCTGAATCAGTGGCAGACAAGCTACTGCCGGAAAAATCAAGACTCTTTATATGAAAGCTTATGTAACATTTAAAAATTGGTGCACTGCGCGAAGTGTGGTTATAATATCTGAAAATGTACTGTTAGCATATTTCCAAAGTTATGCCAATGATAAAAAGCTTCCACTTTATGGGCACATTATTCTATGTTAAAATCAACTCTTTCTTTAAAGGACAACATAGACATTTCAAAGTTTTCAAATTAGTTGCGTTCTTAAAACGCCAAAATGTGAATTACCGTGCTAAGAAGTCTTCCGTTTTCAGTCAAGAAGAAATTACAAAATTTCTGATTAATGCACCGATGAATGTCATATTGTAAATAAGGCAATTCTTATAATTGGTTTATCTGGGGCTTGCAGATGCGATGAACTTTGCAATTTGCTTCTTTCTGATGTTATCATAAAAGATGATATGATTATTATAAACATTCGTAATAGTAAAATGGTTCATCTAGAAAATTTGTTGTTATGGAACCCCTTTGGATGAAAATTGTAAAACATATTTAAAAATTAGACCAACTTCCGACATGCAAAAATTATTTATTAGTATACGCAATGGAAAAGCTACAAAATATTGGTCATAATACAATAGGGCAAGTACCAAACAAAATTGCAATGTATTTAAATTTGCAAAACCCTGCGTCTTACACGGGTCATAGCTTCGAAGAACTTCAGCCACAATATTAGCTGCTAGCGGTGGAAATATCCTGCAGTTGAAACAACATGGGGGTTGGAAGTCATCTACGGTAGCCGAGGGCTATATAGCTGACTCACTCTCGGTTAAAACGAGCATAGCTCGTATGGTCCAAAGCCAATCAACATCAATTAATCAACATGTCGATGCTTCCTCGACGCCACCAATTCCTGTACAATCTGGTTCTACAATTGAAGATTCCTCGACACCACTAATTCCTGTACAATCCGGTTCTACAATTGAAGATTCCTCGACACCACCAGTTCCTGTACAATCCAGTTCTACAATTGAAGAGGGGCACATTATCAATAATTCTGTTATTAATGTACCTACCTCTTCTAGTTCCTTAAATGTTGGAGGAATAATATATCAATGGAATGCCATAATTGTAACATCAATTACAATTTTATAAATAAATTTTCTTAATATCTTGTGTTTATTATAATCATTTATGTAATACTAATCAATCAAGTTGTTAGTTATCGTCATAAAACTTTTTTTCAAACAACTTCCAACTAGTAAGAAATTTTGAGCCTTTTGAAGTGTTTTAAACTGTAGTTACAATAGCACGGAGATTGTAAATTTTCTAATGGAGTAAAGGTTATACAAGTTTGATAACGAACGACTACTTCGAATCGCATAAATTTTTCATGATTCTGTTTCGACCACTAATTTCTTTAATATCTTCACAATCCAGTTATCCTACAATTGAAAATATACAGATTTTTAATAATATTAATGTAACAAAACACTTACCAAACAAAAAATTCTATATCGAATAAAAACTAGTGAACGTGGAATGCAAGTAAATAGATGTTGACGAAAACTATTTTGTCGAAAAATGTACTATTTGTAACGATAATTGATTGTAATAATTATTAATAATCGATTTATAAAGTTTTCAGTTGTTACTTCATGCTGTCATGAGCTGTCATAATTCATAATTCTCATTTCGCCTAATTGCTAAACGTCACAAAATTCCAATTTAATCAACATTTTAAATATCAAATTAATCTTATTTATAGACCGATTTTAATTATTTAAACACTATTGATAGAATTTCTTGGTTATGCTAATTCGTTTTAGACATAAATTTTCTTTCAAAATGGCCCGAAGTTTCCGGACTACGCATTTATGTTCATTATTAACTACTAGTAAATAATAAAATATTATTCACCTCAGGTGATAGAAGGCGTGGTTCACAGTTCGATCACTTACGTTGAAATGATAGTGTTTATGGCTAGTAGTGGAAAAATATATTATATCACCTGAAAACTTATCTCGATATTTTATACCGCAATTGATTTACGAGTTCATTATAGTAACTATAACTATTGATTGCCATTAAGACCTACATCAAGATTATTATTATTATTATTAACGGGTTGTGGTTTGGGACCCACTGCACTGAAGCTTAGCTACATCAAGATACAAGTATACACAATTATTATAGAGCTGTATACCTTTTACCGGTCAGATATATTTAAATAGTCTTATAAGCAGATACTTGAAAAGCAAATGCCTAACAGCGATACACGCATCAAGTAAATTTACAGTGGGTATTGAACTTAGAATATATTCTAGGTACACTAAAAAATATAATTTAATATAGTACATATATCGACACATATCGAACTACAACAATTAACATTTTTATTAAATAAAACTTGACGATGAAGATGTAACGTAATAAAATTGTAAGTAATATAGTTGAGTCGAGGTAAGAAACCCGTCTTTCCAAGCACACTTTTTCTTATAAAAATTGCTTAACCAAACGAAAGAGCATAAAAATGCGAATAATTTAAGGTTAGGATGAATTTAGTCGAACTTCTAATAAGGCCATAATTCAAGTTTTAAAATTACAATTTTCCCATAAAAAATACATATAAGTGTGTCATTGCGCAATATTGCGTAATACTTTAACATTGTGTTAACGGTGCGTGTGCTATGCCTGGGTTGACAGTGACTAGCGGTTGGGAGATACCAATCGCTCCCTGACATCCGTCAGATCAACTTCTCCACTTTTTCGAGTTGTATTGTCTTGGGGGATGTTTTTAATAAGTAAATCGCTTGTTAAAACCGCTTGTAGCGCCCGAAGCGAAGCCCAGAGTGCGCAAAGTGAGTTTCGGCAAACGCAACTACATCAAGACTCGGATTTACACAAAGTGAATTTTTTCCGAAACTTGTAGACCAAACTCAAATTTTATTTTTTTATTTGTTAATTATACCCTTATCTTTCATAATTTCACAAACATTGAAATCCTTGACCGATAATGAAAGATACAAGCGTATCCTGAATATGTTGAACACAACTTAATTGTTGGTTACGGAAAATTTACTAGCCATTTAAAAAAATATAGTTGTTGGGCTTTGATTAAAATCAATCACTTTTCGAATAAGACGTTGTTTTGAATTTTCAAACTTAAACGGTTCTTCTTGGTTTGCGATGGTACTAATTGTTTTATTTTTCTCAGAATGTATTTCAAGATGGATTACTTCTTTAAACTGAAATTAGTTTTATTTTAATCGTTTCTCATCCTGGTTGCTTTGTCTTTGAGATTTTAACGTGTTGGAATGCTACGATATTACAACAGTTCCTTTCCGATAGCATGTTTGTATTTTCTTATTTTATTAGTTCTCATTTGTCTCATCATTTTGTTTTCTTAATGCTTTAAAATCTCCGTCTATAGGCTATCATGAACAATGAATTTTTCTTTTCTCTTACAAAGTTAGTATTTTTTTTCAAGTTTTCTTTCCTTTTAACATTTGTTATTTGGTGGCTTCGATATTAGTTGATATTATTGAGCTCTAACTCAACTATAGGTAAATTTCAACATACGACGATTCGCACTTGCGACTTTGTAATTTATTATAATAAAAAAGATGTACATATTTTTATATGTACACCGCACAAAGACGTTAACGAAATATACTAGTTATTTTCGCTTGAACGGTGACAGTACATCAATAATTGACCTTTGACGTATTAACTTGATAAGTTCTTCAAAATATGTTAAATTTTGTTAAATATCCAAAGTGTAGTACGTATTCTCGGGCCCAAATAAATTGAGACCTGCGTCACAAGTTTCTGATTAAGAAACATAACCTTAATATAATTTAAGCTGTCGTTTAGCTATGTTTGTATAAAAGAGTACAAAAATATTTGCATGTCTTGCTGTCAAAGTTTAATAAAAGTCGTACGTTTCTAATATTGCACATTAGTAAATAAAAACATTAAAAAATTAGTATGTCGTTACTTGTATTACATTATAAACTAACAAAATTTTTGAGTTACGTAGTGATTATAATATTTGTACATTAGTTCAAATTGTGATAAACAGAGAGAGTTACATCAAAATAACAAGCAATGATGCATTTTAAAATGCACTCATTTGACTACCGATTCTGATCTTAATTCATACCATTTTAAACTATGACGCAGCGTTCAATTTATTTGGGCTTAAGTATAGTGACTATTGTATAACCTTTGAATGGGAAGTTTCGACGCCGCTCTTTTGATGTCGCCCGAAATTTAGGCCCGGAAACATTTTGACGCAAGGACATCTTGACGCGAGAACATTTCACTGTAAAAATTTTACATCACGGTTGTCGTCACCACAATACCAAATTTTTAAATTTCGTTGCGTTGAAATGTCTCTGCATTGGAAAGTCCTCGCGTCGAAAGGTCTTGTCGTCAAAACCTTCCAGCGTTGAAACTTTCCAGTGTCAAAACGGCAGCGTCGAAATGTCCTAGACCGGTATAACCTGCTTTTAGCTATATAAAGGTGGACGCAAAGGTTAGACGAACCAATTTTAAAAAATTAAATTCTAAAACAATAGTTTTAGGCTCGGTAATATAATTATTGTATAGATTGATTTTATTATCCTTACCTAAATTTACAACTAATTAATTATCTTTCGTAATAAAATTATTCATAACAATAATAAAATTTAATAAACAAAAAAAGCCGTAATAACAGATAAAACGATTGGTAGAACTAAACATATTTTCTCTTACTGAAAAAATCAATTTGTGCAAAGGCTTCGGAAATGTATCGGGCAGAAATTCAATTACTAACAAAACCGTGTAAACCTCTATTACAAAAATAAGATAACCAGGTTTTTGTATTGCTTTGTTGTATCCAATAATTATTTAGTTAAAATTGTATAATTGTAAATTTTTTATATTAAATTTCTATTATAGTTACTTATATTAAGAAAATAAATCTCAAGTTAGTGTAACTCTATGTTATGAAAATTCCAATAATTGATACAAAATTCAACTTTATCGTGTAATATACGATTAGGCTAAAAATTGATATTACAAAAAACAATAATCCATTTAATGTTTTAATCGTGTTCCTATCTTATACGTGCCGTTTTTCGGAAATTTTGTGTTATATTAGTAATTTTGTAATATTGCGTTTTTATTAAATAACTAATGTTTTCTTTTTAAATATCTTGTTGCAAAAACTTAAAAGCTACCATAATTTACTATACAATTCTGAATCAAATGATATTAATATTAATTTATTAATTTCCTAGGTTAATAATGTATTATATAATTTTATATAATTAAATGCATAATAATAATTATCTGAAGCTATTGTCATTTTTACTGTCACGTATTATTTTGTAAATTAAAATTTGGTGCAGTTTCTAAATTTAATATATTTAGTCAATTCGAGACCTTTGCACGCTGCTGCTAACTAATCCGAAAATAACGTTAGAAATCGGTATTTTTGACAATATCTTCTCTACTAGACTTCTAAATCTTCCTAATAAGGAAGAAAATTAGGTTTTCTATAAAAATTGTTTTGAGTATTTTTGAAAGTCAGTTTGCACACGATTTTTGATGTCACTTCGTCTTCGAAAGATGTCGTTCGGTGAAAAATTAGAAAGAATTCTTTTTATATAAATTCCAGTTTACTGGGTTAATGCTCCATTTAGGTAACATGCAAGTAAAATTGTTAAGTTTGTTCAGTAAGTTCTTATGGTCATAGATAAACTGAACCTTCGTTTAAACTGGAGGCCGCCGAACCCCAGCATTTTAAAAGTGGAAGTAAAATAGAAGTGATCCCAAGTCAAATATAGTAGCGACTCAATATTTCAGATTTTGCGTTTATACTCATACCATTTTGATTGATTGATAAATCCGGTATTTTTACCGATTTATCCGATATATTCGGTATGTTAGTTGCCCTGTCGTTTGCAAAAAATTGCTAAAAGCAATTCTTTGCCGTTGTGGTTGTAAGTTATGAACCCTGATTAAGATGATTTGTATTAAAATCATCCTCAGTTATATTTATATAAATTTGGTTGTCATTGTTACAGAAATATTCTTATTGAACTGATTTAAACCTATGGTCACTAGGTCTGTAATCTAATTTTTTTATAGACTACACCAATTACTTGCACTCTGTGTATGTAAATACTTTGTAAGTACATTAGGAAAATTGGGAAATAAATTATATTAGAGTTCTATTTTGGTAATTTTTGCGCATGACGTTACATTGTTAGTGATATTCTGCGCAATAACTTATCTTAAACCAATGATATGAGAGATTCAAATTCTATTTTGCTAATTTGTGCGCATATACGTCACGTGGTTAGTGCATAATCAGCGTTACTATATATCATATCTTGTTACTGTTGTATCATGGTATCAACCTAACCAATCAGTCTAAAGTTGGTAAATATACATTATTTCGAATTTCTTGCCATTTTTGCGAATTTTACCATCAGTTTTAGGGTATTCTCAACTAAAAGCAACGATAGTTAAATCTGCCAAAATAACTAATTAAATTTTGACTAACCAAAACTGTATATTTTTAAAAATTCCTGCTCGTTACGAAATAAAATCACAAAAAATTATTGAACATTTTAAGTGTTAAAGTAATAAATCAAAATAATTTCTAAGAAGTCTGCGTATGATAAATAAAAATGTTGTTTATTTAAGTAATTTAAATAAACCCCTTATTATTTCTATTGGGAACTATTAGAACAGTAACGCATAGTCAGATATTTTTCGTGTTTTTAAAGGCTGTTTATTTTTAAATGTTGAAATAAAAACTAACTACTCCTATGTACCGCTTCAGTTCATACTTCAAAGTTGTTATATCTAATTATTTGTCCAATTACACCAACTTGTTTTCTTTTCGCAATTAATTTACTGATTGCCCGTTTTAGAGAAGATTACTAGCTGAGGGATTTTGTTTTAATTTAGAAAAGCTGTCTTATTTCAAATTGGTGTCAATGTAATTCGCAAAAATGCACTATAATAAACCATCTGACTACATTTTCAATAATTTTCTGGAAAAATATCAGTTATATTTTTCATACACTAGGAATATTGTATGAGTTTATTTTCTTCAAATACTATTGACCAATTATAATAAATTAATAGTTTCACGTTAATGCAGCAGTTTGATCAAAAATAATCCAAAACTATCGTTTGTTACAACTTATCGTTTTTGAAAAATTTGAATCGCGATATGTCAAAAATTATAAAATAAAACGTCTTTTATTTATTCGAGAATTTTTTTATCATAAGAAAAGAGGTTGTACAGGAAAGCCAAAAACAAAATGAACATAGAGACATTAACATTAAATTAAGCTTCACGTAAACGATCAATTTTGTTAAAAATAGAGTTGAAGTTAAAAAAAAGGTGAAATGTATCAAGTTTATATTTACTTTTGATACCAAAAGATCCTATTCATTCCTAGGTTTAACTGTTTTTAGTTTAGTACTGCTGTAGGAAAGTTTTAGTATGTTTATATTTTATCATAACTTTTACAGTAAAAAAGTAGTAAATTCAAGTGGTTTTTTTGTAATCCCATCAGCTGTGTTTTAAATTTAAGTTTGTATTTTTTAAAATGAAATATTTTATTGTATAATAATTATATTGAGTGCAGACGTTTTTCCCCTTAGAATTAATTTAATATTATCCTAACATACTACATCACCCCCTTAAATAAGTTACTTTCTGAAAAGATATTACACCTTCAAAGATTCTCGAAAACTGTTAAATCCGCCTATAGTATTTCGGATGATAGTATGACATTTAATAGAAAAATTCAATTTAACATTTTTACAATACCTTAATAATAGCTGCGATGAAAAATTGATTAATGCAACTAACTATTGCAATGAATTTTAAACTTGAAAATCAAAGATTTATTAATTAATTGAAAATAACGTTTATAATATGTAAGTTTTATATTACTTGAATAATTAAGAAACTTTATAAAATTTATGCAAACTGAAAGCAATAAAAACAATTTTAATTGTTACGTCATAAACATTACAGTAATTTATGCACAATAAATTAAATTGAAAAGTTATTTCTAAGTGTTTTCTCCTAGACAAAAATTAATTGTTACCAAGTTGGCAAACAATCCAGACAGTGCAATAAATATAAATGGTGCGTATAGTGAAGTACTTGCACCTGACAGCTAAAACATTAAACCACACCTTCTCCATTTCGTTTAACAGCTCCAACAAAAAGTAGACATATGCCACTTTTTGCATTTAACGTATGTTAACACCTATTTTATGGAGAATGACTTTTACACTGCAATTATTGTAAGTAAATACCTATTTACGATACGATCGAATTTCAAATATAGAATGTCATGTAAGAAACGTAAAGATATTATACACCTACTTTTTTATGTTATAACATTCTTGGCAAAACGGTTTAACATGCTGATTTTCCATTTAAATCTCTTAAGAATAAGCACATCTAAAGAATTATAATTATTTTGACTATGTCTAGTATTATTATTACTATTTATTAAATCAATGTACATTTACAAAAATTTAAAGGAAAAACGGTTCAGCAAAGCTGGTTTCCAACCGATTCCGTCAATAATCGTTCAGTTAATTTAGACTTGAACGAGGTCTTGGTGTTGGCACTATGGAACAATTTAAGGTGCTTATTAAAATTAGGTAGGCAATGTATTGATAGGATCCCTTAAATTGCGACGTCCTATGATTTGGAACCGACAGTTCGTCCATATTTGTCGTATCATTGGAAAGCTCATTTTTTAAATTTTACAACTATTCTGTAAACCGGTTTTTATTTTTAGAAAATTTGAAAAATGTTATGAAGAATTAAACAAAACAGCTTTACATAAAATTAAAAGACCTTATATTTAAAGAATAGAAGTCAGGTTTAGTATAAAAAGTGCAATACAATACATGAAACTTGTATGTATAGATCAAATTAATCAATGACCAAATAAAAGATTAAGAAAAAACTATTTGTATAAAATAGTTTGTACTTCACATTCTATTTTTAATTTTTACGCAGCATATAATTGATTAATTTGTTACCACCCAGCTTTACTTCTAAGTTGTAAGAAAATTATGTGCTTTTTTTTCCATTTTGACAATTAATCCAATCTTATAACCCAAATTCGACGTATTTTTTTTATTGTTTTAACGGAAGCATACTAACATATTTTACAGACTTGGTCGACCGGCGGAAAATAGAAGCACGTCATTGGTTGAAAATCAGCCCTGCGTAGCACTAAACATTTGATAGCATTTGCAATAATTTTCGTTCGTAGTTTTTTTTTCGCAATAAATTTTAACATAACCTTAAATTAAAATTAAATTGGAAAAAAATTAAAACATACTTAACTTATCAACATACATATATTTTTCAGCAAGTAATAATAAACATTTCCATACTTAACTTAAACTTAAAATTAATCAAACATTTTTTTCAAAGAACTAACTAAACACTTTCTTTCGGGTATATAAAATTAATCCTTCTCTATCTCTTTCAGATGGTAAACAACTTGTGCAGAGGATGTAGGGTTCCATTCTAGCTCCCCAAAGCAAAATAGGTACTGAGGAAAACGGGGGTGCCCAAGGGACACGTTGGGTCTTGCCCCGTTGTTAATGGGAGCACAGTGATTGAGGTATTCGCTTTGAAAATGATAACAAGTCCCCACCCAGTGCTCCAGTAAATAGGAGAGGCACGGATGGTGATGGGAAACCGTAGCCACGATTGCCTTAAAGTATTCCATTATTAGTAATTTTATCTATTTATTTATTGGCCCTCTTCTCGATCTTCCTACAGTCTTAATCTCCAGTCCTTTCACAATTTTTATTATTTTTAACTACTTTGTCTGTATCTTACTGTACCTATTCCTTATATCTACTTCTATTTTAAAATTCTTCAATGATACACTCCCGTACACTCCACGCACGTTCTACTGGAAAGTAGAAGGAAAAACATCTTTTTGATAAAAACAATAGATTATTCAATAAATAATTGTTAATAAAATTTTATTTTAAACACTAATGCAATAAAAACTGGCTTAATAATTTTAATTATCTTTGTAAACAAAAAACTTAATTTAATTACAAATTTGCCCATTATCTATAAATTTTCAATGCCATCAATTTCATAATTATTATAATTATTTTTAACACCAATATTTGCAAAAGCGATATTCACAACATTTTTAACTAAAAAGTGGGTATGATGGTGTAGAAGCAAAATTCAGCATTTATCGTGTAAATAGAATTATTAACGCGAGAAAATCATGATATAGTTTAGACTTAACATAATATCATGTAATCGCATATGCATAAATCCTTTCTATCTCTTAATAATCTTATGAGCATGTTGATTATGAGGTGGTATATTATAATTATGTAACATAAGATACATAATAGGAGTATTAGAAATTATTAGCTCATAAAAATTAATATAGAATTTAATTATAAAAAGCTACAGCTTGCTTACAAATAAGAGAGGATGACATAAACCTAAATATTCTACAAGCCTTCAGCAGGATGTCATTACATTCTTAAAATGTCTTTATTTTTTGTCTGTTCAACTAATTAATTTTTAAAGTTTAATATTGTTGGATATGCGAGAGATGTATAAAATTAAAAATTGTTACAAATAAAATTAGTTTATTTTTAAGAACATTCCAATCCCTCAAGAAAATTCTTGCTTATTATGTAGAGTAATTTTTCAGGGACGGTCACAAAACCCAATTCGGATTTTCATAATTTTTAAAGTGAATTATAAAAGAGGACATCGTTTTCTACACATTAAAAAAAAATTTGCGATCGGCACGTTAGTTCGATCTAACTCAGTTCAACCTGGTTAGTCCTTTCATGTATATGTTGGCGACAGATGCCGAATTCGGCCCGTGGCCGGGTATTTGGACATATCGCGATATGTCGATTACAGAAATGCCAGATGCCGAAATTTGGCATCTGACTATGTGAATTTGGACATATCCCGAAATGTCAAATTGCACTTTGGTCATATGGCGAAACGAAGTGTGATCAAAGTGTGAACGTGCATTTTGTTTTTGGTTTTGTCACTGTTATGTAGGAATAGACTTATGCCTGATTTCTCCACCTCAAGTTATCATCAGGTTGGGTAATCTGAAGCTAAATTGACGAAATAACCAATCAGATGTTTGATTTATTTGTTCACCTAACAAAATTTGTGTTCCTAAAAGCTCTAAAAACTAAAACGGCAGATGAAGTTGCCTATAACTTGATGGATATTTTTTGTATTGTCGGGCACCTTGCTTCCTTCATAGTGACAACGGCAGGGAATTTATAAATGAAGTAATTAGTATTCTCGCAGATATGTTTCAAGCGAAAATAATTCATGGTAAGCCACGTCATTCACAAAGCCAGGGATCTGTTGAGGGGGCAAACCAAGATGTACGGGATATTTTAATTACTTGGATGCAAGAAAATCAGACATCCAAATGGTCGGAAGGGCTAAGTGTTGTGCAATTAAAAAAAAATAGATCATTTCATAGGGGCATCCAGCGTACTCCGTATGAAGCTATGTTTGGCACTCCACTTATTAATGGCTTGAATGATTCAAATCTTCCACTTGAAATTGTGGAGAGGTTACAAGATGAGGACGATATTTATAGATTCCAAAACAGTGTTGGTGGAAATATCGAAGACATAGAATCTGATGAGTCGGATTCAGAATTCTTGAATAAAGATAATGACGTAAGCAGCAGGAATGTTGCAAATGAAAGAGATGTACAACAAAACCTTCCAATAAATGAGCTAGAAAGTGATAATGTGGAGAAAGAGTTATTAAGGTAATTAAAAAAACTCAAATAATAATTAAATTTTGCTTAGACAATGAAACTCGCTTAAAATCAATAAATGAACATCGATCTAAAAGTATTAAAAACTTAAAAAACAAGCAACAGAAATGTTACAAGAAAGTTGCTCAAAATACTCTAAAATTGAAATTGGACAAACGTTTTGATTCAGATTTCTGATGTTGACAGAGGACGCTTAGCTTCGTAACGTTTTGGCTGTTGTATTAGCTGAAAAGAAGATTTATACCAACTTGGTACATCAACTGGCGTCCTGGAGAAACTGTATGCAAGGAATGAATTTCAGGTACTTAATAATAATTAATATCTTACATTTTTAAAATTTAATGCCATTGTTTTTTTCAGCCTTCCCAAACGAATACTTTAAAATCTTCGGAAGTACCCATCGCTAAAAAATTCTGTTTGCGAACAGTTGCGGCAAAAGAATCAAATTCTTCACAGGGCTTTGTAAGATGCAACTGTCGTAAACAATGCGGTGACAAAAAATGCAAATGTGTACTGAACAAGGTAAATGTAATAGCAAATGCCATTCAAGTACTTCATGTCGCAATAAATAGTAAAATAAATGTTACATTAGTCCCTAAAAAGATCTTGTTTTAATTAAATAATCGTTTCGCCATATGACCAAAGTGCAATTTGACATTTCGGGATATGTCCAAATTCACATAGTCAGATGCCAAATTTCGGCATCTGGCATTTCTGTAATAGACATATCGCGATATGTCCAAATAATTCGGTCACGGGCCGAATTCGGCATCTGTCGCCAACATATACACTCACTGGTAAAGCAACCTAATCCACTGGATCGACCTTAGTTATGTAGATTAAGCGAAATACCTGGACTAGCGGCTTAGGTCGATCTTAAAATTGAATGTAAACGCTTAGTTCGAATTATATGGAGTGCTGCCATCCACGTAAGATATTTGAGGTTAGTTTTAGGTTAACACGATAACATTGGGAACATTGCTTCTAGTTCGAGCAAAATAAAAGCATGTGTACACTTGTGCGATAAAATTAAAAGCAAGCTACCTTAATTTAAATTAACCTTAGATATAACTAAGGTTAATTCAAACTAACGACTGCATGTAAACGTGGTAATAGAATGCGTACAATTATTACATAATATTGCGCAATAATACATTTACATGAATTTCTTATGAGAATATGTTAATTTCAAATTTAAATTATAGGCCTATTAAACGACTTATCAAAACCTACCTTACCTTAAAAGTCTTGTATTTTTGTACTCTTTAGTTTGGTAAAGCTATTATTATAAGAAAAAGTGTACTTTTGAGTTCGGGTGTATAATTAAAAATTATAGTTTACTTAGAAAAGGTTAATGTTTTCTATTTTGTAAAATAAAGATTAGCAATAGTCCAGCGTGAAGTATACACGGGTCGACTAAGGAGCGTAAGCTTGCGTTTCGAATCCAGCTTACGTTAGATACACTGCTGTGATCCAAAAGTCCAATATTGATCTGTGCGCTATGGAGAAGGCAATTTGGACAAGTGAAATTGCCAACGTTTGGGGAACAGATGTGGAACATGAAGAAGTAGAAGAAAGATTATATTCGTCTTTAGTGTTACATAGTTCAGGGGTTTTGAATTAGCTAACGAAGGGGGTATTTTAAAACTAAATATTTCTACTTTTTGGGAAAAGAGTGTGGTTTTTATAAAAAAGACAGTTTTGGATGATTAAAGCAAGAGAAGCGTAAAAGCGGTAGTTCCATAGTTTGTAGAGAGTAAAGGTTACACCTTTCGCTAAGTAAAACAGTTCCGAGCCAGCATGGTTTGGAAAAAGATTATTTTGTGAGATCAATAAAAGCTATCTCAGTTTTGGATTTAAGATTGATAGTATCAATTAAAAGATTTTAAAATAGTAAAATTGGCGACAGTTTACGTTATGTGCAATAAGTGTTTGTTCATTAGACGAGGAATAGCCATTACTGTTAATTAAGATAAATATTTTCAATATCAGTTCAGCTGATTTTTGTAATGATTGTGTGGTAAATTAATTTTAAAAATTACCTCTTAGGTGGGACAATCAATTTTATAATGAAATATGTATATATTAATCATAATATAAGAAGTTCAGCAGTGTGGTTTTTACCGAGTAAATCTGAAGCAAATATGATGCAAAGCATTTCAAGTTCAGATTTCAGATCTGATTATAAATATCAATTTGATGAACAATGGAATTATATGCCTTGTCAAAGAGAATTGATTTTATTTCTAAATAAGCTGACCAATTGACGAGAAAGAATGTCAATATGAAATACTTTTAATTTTATTGAGTCATACTGTATGGAATGCTATACGCATTTTTAAATGCTTTCTCCTAAAGTATGTTTATATTTATTAGGCAAATAAACAAATATGCAAGAATTTCAATGTTTTATGTAATCTTTTCCGAGTTTTGCTGTGGCAAATTTCCAATTCTAACAGCTGGCAGAAACAGTTATATTACCTTTCAAAAGTGATGAATTTTAAGTTAGTACGCGAATAAAACAAAAAATTTTAAACTTACATAATATAATGATCATCAATAATATTCCTACTTGTTTATTTTATATTGAAAAATGTACTATTCATCAATTTTCAGTAGATTTGATCTAAACTAAGATTACATACAATTATAAAAAAGAAAAATTTATTAATATTTTATTGTCATAGTTAAATTATTAGTGGAGGTATTATGATCAAACTCACAGAGTGACGAAAAAAAGAAAGAACCTCAATCTCTGTTGATCTGTTTTCTTTTGTCACCGAAACTAAATCTGGTCTTATTGTACTCTAATTTTTTTAACTCTTTTGTTTTAGCTTTTATTCTGTTTGAACCTCAATTATAATGTTTTAAATTATTACTTTTAATTTTTAACATACAACTGATCCCCTTTAATTAATTTAAATAATGTGTATATATATATTTAATTTCAGTAATTAATTGGTTGCAAATATACAGACAATTTTGATTAAAAATTCCAATTCAGAAATTTATTATATTGCCAAGTAAAATAATTTGTACTTTTGGTTAGCTTGAATAAATATAAAAATTATGTTTAACATGCAAATTATATATGTATTTAAATATGTATTTACATTTTAGTTTTAATGTGGCTTTGTATAATTCCTTTAATGTGGTTTATTCTGTTATTATATTATATTATCATATTATTTGTTTATTTGAAATTTTAGTACTACACTTGTGTAATAAAAAGTCATACACACAGCCTCTTGAAATCACTTTCATGTTAATTAAATTCACAGTTCATTTTCATAATTATATTATCTCATTGGGTTGACAAAAAAGTTTTACAATTAATTTTTTACATTTTAAACTTTACTTTGAAATTTGTTTTTTGTAGTAAATCCTACCTGCTAATGTTAATCCTACAGAATTTATGTCACCAAAGATAAATTATTACGTCATCTAAATCAAAGTGTTTTATAATACACTTTTTGAATTATAAAAGCTTTATATTCCAGTAGATATGTATTAACAACAGCAACACAATGTTTTTAAATATACAAAATTGACTAACATTTTCAGCGATAATTAAGTCTAGGGATGACAACTGTGTTTTAAATAAAGTGAATAAAGTATAAAAATGAAAAAACCATGTATTTATGTATCAAGATAAATTAATATTTGATTTGTAAAAATTCAGGTTGGCGTTGTCATGATGGTATAATAAATTTCTTCCAGTGGTTTGTAAAAAAGAGCTTTTTCTGTAACTTTTATCTATTGTAAACAACAACTGACACTCGCTAAAATAGAAAAAGCTCTCTAAATCTTCTTTGATTTATAAAATCAACTGAATTTGTAATTTAATATTATTTTAAAATAACTTCATTACTTATCACACTAAGGATTACTTAACACCAAGAAATAATATTCATAGTAATCAATGTAGTTTTTAATAAAATTTTACTAAGAAAATACTAGTATTTAAAACCAAAGTAGGTTACGTGTAGCACATAAATATAATGTACATAGTAACAAAAACTAATAAACATGTTATATTTAACTAGAATTACGTTTCTGTAATTGATGCACCAACAACCATAGACTCGATTTTACTAAAAATAACTCCAAGTGAAGTTAATGAGAGAATAAATTTTTTAGCGGGACAGTAATAGAACTTAAATTGAGTGGAACTAAAAAACTTATTTTTACAACTACAACTTAATTAAATCTTTCTATTATCAATATATAATGTACTTACCAATATTAAAGTGAGAATGAAGTATTATACACAACACTGCTACCAGAAACATCTTCTATTAATGTAAAGTCACTTTAATATTTTAACACGCATCTTTAGGTTTAATTAATCAATATGTTTAGCTATTTATTTATCCATTTTCACTAATTGTCTAATTATTTATTTAATGCACTTAACGTTGCAGGTGTGATAATAATGGAATGAGGAATAAAGCTCACTTTACTTCTAGAAGTTCTCCAAAAGTTTCTGTTTAAAAATACAATTGGTTATTCGCATTATCATTACAGGCTAAAAAATTAATCATGGTACAGCCGAGTTTTGCATTAATACGAATTATCAATTAGGTGTTCAAATAATCTTTTAAATTATTTGCAATTAAAAATCTCACTTGAGCTTAACTGAGAAAATTCAATTCGTATCACTGAAAAAACTCTCAATTTAGATATTACGGATAAAAACTATTGAGAGGTACAACGAATTTTGTTTTGTATAATAGTAAATTGATTAATTATAATTAATTAGTTGAATGTGAAAACTAATTTAAATGACATATAAATTGAAATTAAATTAAATACTGACATGTATTGATTTTTCAAGTTAGTACAAATAATAGTACCTATTAATAAAATAATTCAAAACAAACTTCGGTTTCTTAAATCAAATATTTAATTTGTAAATGTTTTAAATATTATATTTTCATATGTTTTTAATGAAAATAATAAAACCTTTTTCCTATTAATTAAAAATATGAACATGTTTTATTAATATCTATAAAGTCGAGAAGTTATGCTGTACCGCATATCAAAGAAGTAAATTTCGAATGCAAAGAAACCTAATTAGTTTTAGGAATACATAGAAAATTAAACTTAATAAAAACTTTAACCAAACTTAAACAAACAAAAGTTTAGTATGAATAATTTTCTCGATAATTTTAAATTTGTTTAATGGAAACTCTTGTTTATGCTCAAATTCAACTTGAATACTTAATTTTGTGATAGTATAAGTCTTGCAGTTAATTAAGTTAATGATTAGAACTTAAGTTGGCATTACCTTAAGTTATTTATCTATAAATCTTACGATACGACCCTTATTTAGTATACTACTAGACCGCTATTTCATCAAAGTTGAGTACTTGCATGTAGAAGCTCTTCTATCTTCAACTAAATTAATGATTACTTATAAAATAGAGGCAAAATAATTTTTAAGCTCTGGTAATTAATTATTATCAACTTAAGACGATTATAAATGGTTCAAATGGTCACTGCTACGTAATTTTATGTTCTGAATAAAGTTGCCACTTTAGGCCTTATTTTTAAGGAAGTTAGGCAATAAAGTTAGTCACTTTGACAATATAAGCTTGTGAGTGAAAACCAAATCTAGTTTTGGTTTTATTCCGTCAATCGAAAGAAGTCTAGGCATGTTCTAATACTTCTCTTACAGAGGGAATACCTTATGTGGAATCGATTTTCACCATACAGCACTGAAAACTTTTACATATGGATCTGTATTGTTGTTTAGAATTCACTTTTATAAAAATATAAAGTTGTATAGAAAAAATATTTTATGGGTGTCTTATAAGTACTTCTTATAAGTGGAATATCTAGAAATATTATTATTAATTTGATTCCATTGTAAGCTGTAAAATTAATTTCATTTAAATTTAATCGAATAGAAATATTTAATTAACTTTGGTACCACAAATAAAATGGTTAAAAATTACTTTAAACGGTCGATAACATTGTTTTAATTAATCAGGTAAGCATTAGATTAAAGTTTTTCCAGTTTGCTGATGTAGGTATGTATCTAAAATTTTTAATTTCATTGAAATTTAAAATTTTATGTAAACAAAAACCTGTAAATCTTAAAATGAAAAGTTAACTTTGGTTTATAGCAACAAATTTTTGTATCTTCAGTTTAAAAGACATAAAATAAGAATCATTAAATCCTATAACAGCAGTGTATAACTTAAATTCGATATAAGTCACAGTTTATAAGATCTTCTTTAAATGAAAATTTGCGACGTTTTATTGCTTTACGCTTTTTATGTGAAAATAAAATTCACTAGAGCATAAAGTGTTATTTGGCTTTTACTTACGCCACTATATTTGCACTTGTTACTGGACTGACTTTAAAAAATAATTTTTTTAAAGTAATATCAAGATGATCAATTACAGCTTAATAGAGCCGATTTTAATAGAAGTTAAAAAAATTTATTTGAATTTAAGTCGCGCATAAATTGTTAAAGCGCAAACTTAATCCACGAATAATGTGAAATTTATACCCCAAGTTTTCTAATTTATCTGAAGCACTTAGACGCGTTTAGAAAACAAAAATTTTAATTTAATTTGAAAGTACGATTTGATTGTGAAAAAACATTTTTATGCATCGATTTCGAAGCATATTAAAGTGTAATCGACAGATGGCCATCAATCAACGTCAAAGAGTTAAATCAATTAAGTCGCGATCTTTATACAAGCAAACAAAGACGACAAAAATTTGTCGGATGCTGCGATTTTGAACAGCGGCGTTGAACTGACTGTTTTCTACTTCGCTGTTTAGATAATTGCTCATGCGCAGATTTTAAATATTATTTATTAAATACGATACGTAAATGCGACGAAAAGATTTTAAAAGAAAAATTTAAAAAAACACGTTCTAATTAATTTGCATTACTACAAAAATAATTATTATTGATAACTTAATTTATTGAGGGTAAGAAAATTATACTCGTATTATGTAGAATTATATTTTGGAGCATAATTCGTAGTAGAAAATTATATCATGTATTTGCATTTCTGTATTTACTTACTGTTATAATATGTCCGCAATATCAGTCACTAACTTAAAAGGTTCAATTACATAATTACATTAATAATTTCATAATACTAGTAAATGATCTCCAGTGTTGGGAATTATGTTATTTTGGTTAAATGCTTAAATGTATTATAATTAACTCCACACTACGTTAGTCTTAAGTAAACCATGGTATTTGCATTTTATCTAATTTTGTATTGTCGTTAAAAACATATAGTCTATAGCAGTGACTAGGTATGATCACTGATTTAGTAATAGAGTGCGGAAATTTAGAAATCGAATCATGGACCTTATAGAATTTCGTAACTCGGCCATTCAGCAAACATCAATTTGATAGGTTTATCGTATAAATTTAAAATAAACTAGCTAAAGAACTAAAGTGCTTAATAAACCCATATTAATAAAACTGCTTATAACCTAGTTGTTGGTACATGTAAAACCTACTGATTACAAAATTTAAACATTAGTTAATTATTCAGATTGACACGTTAAGATATTCTGCCGTTTGTAAACTTGTGGTGATTACTAAAAACCAATTTTATAAAATTTCTCTTGATAGGTAGTTTTTTGTGTTTCGAGCACATTTATTATTAAACGGTTTTCAGGTGTCAATTGACCTAGTAATAATAATTACGTCGATCAACCACTGACGTTCCGTGCTTCGGATTTAATCCACGCCGGTCTTTTTGGGTTAATGAATTGCTATCATAAATAGTGTCAAGGTCTAAACTGGTTGTCCTGAAATACTAGTTATAGGGAAGGAGAAACCATAAATGGAGGAGGGAAAAGCGGTAGAGCTTCACGATTTACGGCAATCACAAGCAAAGATTGCAAATTATCTTGATTTTCAACAAATACCACTAACAATGATTCCATAATTGTGCTTCAGTGGAGTTTTTATATTTTAGAATTTATGTTTAGAGAATATTTGGTAACGGTAGCTACGCGTTGTTACCATCTTTCCAGCAAAACAATAACATGTATTGCTTCCAAAATCACACGCAGTATACGTCAAATAAAATACTTTGCTTAAACGCTTTATGATTTTATGGTAAAATAAAGTTTACTACTAACGTGGATTCCTGACCACGGCACATGACATTTGAGAGTAAAAAATGTTTAAATGCACAACTTCGAGCATTTAGTTATTTCTGAAGACTCATGTAGACACTCATATAAACTGTGTAATAAAGTTGTTTTGTAATTTAATCGCTAGATTTCAGAACAGAAATCACAATGTTACAAGTATAAACATAATCAAAATATAAAAAACTGCAAGTATTTCTTTTTCATTTGAGTTTATAAGTATAATAGCACAAATAAATAAACGCAGTAATTTATTTGCTTGAATAAGTACATCGTACAGAGTTTATCTTAGCGTCTATAGCTTGACGCGCATTAGATTGAATCGGATCGGAACGGAATAAACGGTATGTTATGATTAATAAGTAATAGTATTGCCGAAAATTTTTTTTGTAGATAATTGAAGCAAAAATAAATATAAGCGGTAATATATTTTATAAAAAACCTTTTATATTAACTGATGGAATGAGGGGAACGCTTAAACGGAGCTTTTAATAAAATATTAAAACAATAATTTAAATTTATGCAATCTGAATTACGATCACATGAACTCTTAATTAGTTCATTGCAACAATGTATTTTCTTCCCTCAAAATTCAATGATTAGTGTAACCTGTTTGTTTTCTTTATTATAATATAATGTAATATAATCTAATATAAAGTTTTGGTAAAATTAAACTAAAATTAATATAAAAGGAAAATTGAACTTTTCATAAAATTTCTACTGCTTCATTTCAATATGATTCCAAGGTAAGGACATTGCTTTCTACAAATTATTATAAGTGTGGCAATATATAAAAAGATATCGTTGTTTTTTCAAATAATTCGAACTTTAAATTTTCTTGCATTATAACTTATTAATGTAAACGTAAACCCTATCGATATCCGGGGTGGCCAGACTTTTCGGTTAACTATTCTTTGAAAATACAATAATATATTCAGGCGATTAACTTTTAAGTCACTCATTATAATAAAATATAAAAACTAATAATTAATAAAATTATTAAAGAGAATCATACTTTAATGATTATCAGAGATGAGTTTAATGAATTGAATCCATTTGTCGTCAGGTTAAATATATTTTTAGTAAAGCATAGGTAGCAAACCGCTTGAGTCGGAAATGATTGCAATCAGGTGTGACGTGAAATAGTCAAATTGCCAGCTAACATAAATAGCTTACAATCGATTACATTACTATTAACAACCAAAATACGGTATCCACAAAGTTGATCAATTCGTCACCGCAAGCATTGCGCAGTTTAGGCTAGAATTTTACCGTGCGTTTGGAAATACTCATAGGCCGCATTCGACTTGAACGCTTACAACGCTGTTGGTACAAACTTTTAGCGTTCGACTTGGAATTGTTGGAGCTTACAGCGCAGTATAAACGTAACTGTGACGTTACAGATTTGCTATTTATCACACTTACCATGTGGATATTGCATTTAGGTAGAACAAGGTAAGCGCGGTGTTGTAGTGGTAAAAATTGTAATAATTTTAAATTTGTTTAAAAATGGGACTTAACTTAAATGTTTTACGTTTACTTTTTAACTTCAATATTTAAATTTAAACATATACTAACGTATTGACATGTAGGTATTAAATTCTCTGCGGTTTGGTAAAAGAAACTTCAGTCAAGAAACAACTTTTCAGTAGAAGCTAAACAAATGTTGATTAGTATTCGTTTCCGAATTAAAATAAAAATTTGCATTTGATAATTACCTTATCCAGTTTACATTGATTTTGGGATACTGTAATATGTACCACAAATTAATATTTTATTATACAGTCTGTGGAAAATACTTAAGTTTAGTTGTTTATTTGTTACTTTTTACTGGAAAAAATAAACATAAATTTAGTGTGTTCATATTTTTTTCATTCTTAATTTTTATAGATTGACATAATAAGTACTTTATACTAATCAAGTTTTGTATTCTAAATATTATTGTAATTGAAGTGAATATGTACGAATTGAGTATACATATATTCCCATATCAAAATTGATCTTAACAATAAATTAATGTATAAAACTTATTATATAAAAATGACAATTAATACGCCAATCTTTTTGACAAAAAAAGTTACTATTGGCTCACTTGGATTTTTGTTCGGTATCTGAAAGATGGAAAATTTATTATTATTATATTTCCAATATTGTGTACAACCATAAATTTATAAAACAAAATAAAATTAATTTTAATATCAAAATTTATTACAAAAATTATTACTTTAAGTATAACAAGGCAGATGTTGCCGATAGTATCAAAAGAATTTTATAAATTCATGAAGTTGTAAAATTGAATTGTTAATTGGAAATATTAATCAAAGTTATTTGAAACAAATTTTACATTAAAATTATTGTAATTATTGTTACTGACCAGTGATTATAAAATTATTGTGAATTTAAAAAAGTGAAATAATGCAGTTCGGACGGTTACACTTCAAATTTAATAGTATATTAAACAATAAGTTTAGAAAAGCTAAGTTTTACTAAACGAATATAGCTTTTGAGTACGAGCGAGCGCAGCGAGCGAGTAACTTAAAGCTATATGAGTTTAGTGAAACTGCTTTTCTTACGAGTTTTGTTTATACAATTTTATCGCATTTTGTAAAAATCTAATCTAAAATACAAATTTTGACGTTTATGAGTAAATTTTTTTTGCACGCAATCGATCTAAATTTTTGCATATGCCTTCCTACCGATAAATCACCGGAGTGAGGGTCTGGGCGAGGGGGGAGAATTTTTTGCTCAGTTTTTCGATATCTATCGCCGTTTTCGAGTTATTGCTAATTCAAAATATTACATAATAGGTACTTGCGAATAATTTCCGTAATCTAGTAACCTGACACGGTTTTGTTTATTTACATTAGCAACAGTAAACAATTTGATTTGAGTTTTGTGTAATTTACATCAATTCAATTTTCAATCAAATTCAATTAAATCAATTATAAAAATGAGTCTCGCTGCTGAAAACAATTTAGAAAATTGTTCTGAAGACATTTTAAATGCTGCCCGTGAAGCATCTTCAAACTGTTTTACTGACAGTGACGTATCTATGTGGTAAAGTAAAGTGACGTATCTATGCGGTAAAACGGCACTTTAATGTATAATTTTGAATTTAGTAAAATAGCACATTACCTGTCAAAATGCGATAAAACGTTTAAGCGGCAATAAATTTAATCAATTATAAATTTTCAAGGTTCCAAGAAGGGGACGGCTTACTAGATTAGCAAGAAGATCTCACTTTCATGTTGAATAATAACGATTTATCTATAGAAGTCGCTGAAAATTTTAAAGCTATCAACTACATTATTAATGAAAAGTTTTGAAAGAAACATAAAGAAAGTGAATTATTTTACATACTAGTTAATCCAGAATAAAGAAATTTTCACACAAATAAAGGTTGGTTGCAAAAATTATACCGCGTGGTAAATGTTTAAAACCCACAAAATATGGTAATCCACGAACAAGGAACTTACAAATGCTAATGAATCTACAAAAAAAATTAAAAATCTATTTACCACAAATGAGATTATTCAAGGAAATCGTGCAGATGGAATGCAAACAGTTATGTTGCATTTTTTTTATAGAACAATGATTTACTTACCATTACGCACATTAATGAAAAAAAGAATTATTACGTGCGCGAAAGACTGATTTTAATAAAAGGTTATAATAATAAAGACAGTTTCATAAAATAACCGAGTTATTAATAACGGAAGAACATTTTGGATTCATAAAATTTACAGTTAGTAAATGTTGCATGTTAAAATTAAGATTTGCATCTATTTTTTAATTTAAAATTCTTTATTCAGAGTGCAATAAATTGTTTTGAATGCAATTTGTGTTGTACAATTTGTACATTTTAGAATAATTTATTTTTATGTCAATAAACATTAATTTTATTATCTTAATAAGCTGCAATTATTTGTAAAACAAGAGCGCAGTAAGCTAGCTGAGGTAATGAAATAGTTGCTGTTGAGTTAAGTGCCGAAACAATCACAGTTCAAAGAACAAATTTATTTTAAATATTTTACAAAAATATCATAGCAATATGTACGTGTCTTATTAGCTATTTATGTAATGAGTACATAATTTAGGTCTTTATTGGACGAAGCCTATGGTTTATGGCAGAGCGAGCTTGCGAGCGAGGCCAATAAATAGGCTGAGTCCAAAAGCTTAATTATATGCGAATTACATACATAGCTTTATGTTCGACTGCACCCTAGAAGATTTTCTTTTACATTATTTGACGTAATATTCGAAAATCCACTTTGACATTTATAAATTTTATAATTGCAAAGAGTGCTTTTCTATTTTTCCTGGTTACTATAAGTCATTTATTGATTTGTTTTAAATTGTGTGAAATTATTTCGGGTTAGCTAAAGTATCGCTTCTTCCGACCAAGTCGAAATATTTGTACGAAGAAACTTACGTCTAATGCTGTAATTTACAGATGTTCCTTTGCAGCTACATTAAAATTTCAAATTTAAATAATACTTGGACATTAATTTTGACGTTTATTTCATTGACATTGACAGGCGGCCGTTTTACTTTATTAATAAAGTAAAATGGACTAGTACTATAAAATAGTATCTTATGGCTGCTAAGTGATATTGTAATCATATTATTATAATGCAGTCGTACATAAAATATTTTATCGCATTTTGACAGGTAATGTGCTATTTTACTAAATTCAAAATTATACATTAAAGTGCCGTTTTACCGCATAGATACGTCACTTTACTTTACCACATAGATACGTCACTGTCAGTAAAACAGTTTGACAGAAGCTAATGTAAATAATGTTTTTACATGCTAATGTAAATAAACAAAACCGTGTCAGATTACTAGATTACGGAAATTATTCGCAAGTACCTATTATGTAATATTTTGAATTAGCAATAACTCGAAAACGGCGATAGATATCGAAAACTGAGCAAAATTCTACCCCTCGCCCAGACCGTCCCCGGTGATTTATCGGTAGGAAGGCATATGCAAAATTTAGATCGATTGCGTGCAAAAAATTTACTCATAAACGTCAAAATTTGTATTTTAGATTAGATTTTTACAAAATGCGATAAAATTGTATAAACAAACTCGTAAGAAAGAAGTTTCACTAAACTCATATAGCTTTGTTACTAGTCGCTGCGCTCGCTCGTACTCAAAGCTATATTCGTTTAGTAAACTTAGCTTTTCTAAACTTATTGTTTAATATACTATTATTTATTTTAATATTTTTGTGTTATTTATGCTTTGTTCACAACAATGTAGTTATGACAATAAAGCGTATTATAATCGATAATGTGTAAAATTTAAAAAAATTTGGTAGTAATAACTCAAGAAAAAACATTTTGACCTATTATCTATTATCCACAGAATTATTACTTCAATAATTTATTGCTTTTATTTTACTAACTCCAGTCTTTATAAAAATCTTTTTTGTAGCTTTAAAAATATTCTTTAATTTATGTTTTTTCCTTTCCAATACGATAAAAATTGAGTAAGTGCATAATATACTTTTTAGGATGAAATCTAGAAATTCTTATAGACGTAATAAGAGATAGACGATACTATTTGTGTTATATCCTGTATTGTCATTCTATGACAAGAGGTGCAGCACTTTCTATGTTGCCTAATGCACTAAAATTTGAGGAAAATTTTGTGCAGTTTTTTTGCTTGTGTGGTACATTTATATACTCGATTAAACAACTGTAGTTTCTTTATTTTAGCAGCGACATAGTAGGGTACCTAAGCAAATAATAATAAAAATAATAATATGTTGTTTATCCAAAAATTAAAAAATAGGAATCAGCTCTTGAGCTATTCGCATTCGTGAATCTACACCGCACCGAGTTTATGGAGCAAACTCTTAATGGTTTTTACTTTTTCTATACTACGTACTATTATTAATTTTATTACATGTATTTTTATATTTTAAAAATATATATGAAGAAATAAAAATATTAATAATTAATTAATTTAAAACTGTTAAAATATTATACTTCGGTGTTATAAAAAAACTTATGAAGAACCAATACTTTCAGAATAGCAAATTTTGTAGTTTAAAGTAAATACCAATTTTTATTTTTACCTGATTCCTTTACTCGTCGTGCTCATTATTTACTATGTACGTATGTATGTATGTCAGAAACGTAAATAAATACATCACGCATGAAACTTGACTGTATAATACATAGGTTTGGTCGTATGTAGATCATATTTTGAACACTGATGTTGAATAAAGTAATTGTTTATAAATATTTAAAAAGCTTTAAAATAATAGCTTCAGGGATTAAAAATTAAATAATTTTTTAATTTCAATGTTAGCTACTAACAGTTGCATCATTGTCGTGATCTGATGAAAATAATTATTTGAATATGTTTGGTTGACGGTTTTTTTAGGAATAGCATCGCTCTGTAATGTACGAATAATTTTTTCAATATTATCTTTGTGAGCTGTCAATTAAAAAATATTTTAGTGGGTTGGGAGATAGTACTTAATATTCTACATAAATACATCAAAATATCCGATAATTGCCATTTTTGGAGTTTACCCTTAAGAATCGATTTTCATATATAAGGCGCCCGGTATGATAAAAATATGAGGTGTAAAATCTACTGATGAATGACCTCGTTATTTTTAGTGCGCACCTATGGTGCGCAAGAAATGACCGCGTTATTTTTAGTGCGCACCTATGGTGCGCAAGATAATATTGCCGGAACATCTAACAACCACGTGGGTAAAGGTACGTTTTAAAAACGAAAATGAGAGGCGTATCTTTACATTAGCGCAACCGCACCAAATCCTGCCCGCTTTTTGTTATACATATCAATAATTAATATTGTTATTGTGAAGTTATAATTTTATCATTATATTTCGATATTTAATCCAATTTAGACAATTTCTAACCTAACCAAAAATTATTTTCGATGTCTATAAATTCCTCCAGGTTATTATGATTTATTTTATGAATAATTTTAAATATCAATAATTCAAGTCAATAATTCGATAATATTATCTGAAAAATCAACAATATTTCTTTATTATAATGATGATTATATATAATAATGTTTTTATAAAATTTTCTTTCGAAAAGTTATTTTTAGCATACTTAAATAATTTTCATGTACTATTTATTATTGTACGTAAAAGATTTAGTGACAATTATCTTTTATAACCATATTTTGTTAGTTATTAAGATAATATTATATTTTAAATAAAAATAATTATAATAGTTTTAAAAATGTTTATAAAAACATTTTTTATCAATTTTCTTAAAGTTGGTTATTTTTACTGGAGTAAACTCCAGTCGTGCGTCGGAGCTGACACACACAGTTTTTTTATTTGGCAAGTTACACTTTTACGGGATTTAGTGGAAACTTAAGGTTGTGATGAAAAATGAAAAGAGTAATACGTAGGTACTCATTTTATTGGTGTATAATATTTCAGTATCTTTTCAGATCTAATAATTCAAAAGTGCCGCATTAAAGTGCTAAAATTTGTTAAAGAAATTAATTAACTTGAGATATTTCTTGATATTTGAATCTGAAAAACATGCAAATGTGTTCCTATATAATTTTTGAATTCATTGAAAGATGTAAATTGCATTTCATTTGATAGTTCTTCAGAATGTTAAAATATTCTTCTTGTGATCATTTGCAATAATTACAACATTTATTAACGCATTATTATGTGATGCACTGACCCTCTACTTTAACTATCGGTGCATACATCCGATAAGTTACTCTCAATTACCACATTATAAGGTATTTTTTTATATTTTAAATTAAAATAATTAAAATTTTACGATTTGTTGTGTTCCAAGAACACTTCGTGCTCTAATGTAATAGCTCTTGTGCTGGTGTTCAATCGGACCACGTACCCAGAGTGTATTGAATTTGTTCCGTGAACTCATATTAATCTGCCCAATATCTATGTGAATCTAAAGTTCAGTATACACAACAACACTTTAGTATTGACTCTGAGGGTATACATCGACTGTTTTCGTATAAACACCATTGTCTATGGTTAAGACATAGTAACGGAATGTCTTGGAGAGTGTACCAAGTGTCTCATATTCACGACATTTTTCACTAGAGCTATGACAGCAATCTGTTGGAATATTTACAACCATTACAACAGTGCCGAGACGAGACGAGTCGAGACGGTCACTGGCCTAGTAGTTAGAGCGATCCACTACTAATGCTAAGGCACCCGGTTCGAACCCGGGAGGAGTCTACAAAGGAAAATTTTCTTTCTGACTCTCTTTCTATCTATGACCGTCTCCATGCTTCGGAAGGCATGTACAGCCGGTGGTCCTCCTATGTTAATGAATTGCCATCATTAACAACAATATAGGGTAACAGGCACATCTGAAGCCAGTCTAGCAAACTACTTCAGATGTAAAACAAATAATATGCTCACAGAACCAGCAGTAGCTTCGAATCTTTGTCGATGTTACTGTTGGATATTACAGGACCTAGTCCTAATTTAAGAAGAAGAAGAAGACAACAGTGCCGTAACTAGCTTTTCGTGTGACTTGTGCAAGATTTTCTAATTTAAGTTATAATTTTATTGTTAAAATTTATAGAGTAATTTTTAGTGCTTCCAAAATTCACTCGGTACCGTATAAAACATGAGTTATTCTTTAATCGAGTAGAACGTATAGTGAATTTCACTCCAACCCGATGACTCTTGAGGTGTCTTTTAGATTTGTAACGCACGTGGTTAAATTTTGGTAAATTATTTCAAGAGTACGTATAGTGATTTCCATTTTGATAGGACAAACTGAAGACTTGTGACAGATACTTTTAATCCTGAGATTACATGTGGTTTGGTGATGAACTTTCAGGAAAATCTGCGCGTATCCTTTTATTCAATGTTTCCAACTACATTACACTGTGTTTTTTCACATGCACTACGGCACCATCCGTTTTAAAATTGTCTTTGAGCGTATTTTGAACTTGATGCATTCCAATTTTCAGTTAAATTTATGTTGCTAGAGCTTTTTGTTAAGCAGTGAAAAAGATGAAATTTACTGCCTAAGAAATTTGTGCAAAGAATTAATTTTTCAATAACCGTAAATACAAAATTAATCTGATATTTTTCTAATAATGAATACAAAGAGAATAATTTCTAAAGTAAAGAATTTATATAAATGATAAATAACGCAGTATTACATTTCAGCATACCGAAGACAGGAAACATTAGGGTTTTAATACGTGACTAGAATATTATGGAAAATTTAACTTTTAATGTCGTTTGAAAAAATGTAGCAAGCATGCTATTCATCAAAACGGTCACATAAATGTAAAATTAAAAAACAGTAATTTGACTTATTGTTGTTTTTATTAAAGAAAACATACTTTTGAAAGCGTAAATAAATGCGTCCTGATGATGGAAGATGCTCAGAATAGCTATTACAAAATAAAATCTTACTTATTAAAAATATTTTTCATCAAGAATTGTATAAAATTTTGTATTACCTTGGAAGACAACGTACAACCACCAAATAGAGACGTGAGTAAAGTTATGCAGCTTTACCATTTTTGAAAATTAAAAAAAATTAAGTTCTGAGTTATGCTCGATTGGTGTTGTTTTGTGTTGCAGTTTTTTATATTTTACATACACAGTTTAGATTTTTTGAAAAATGCGTTTTTGGGGGTAGAAGTTAACCTTGCCATTATCGAAAATTTCAAAAATGAAAAAATGTATTTTAACAATTAAATTGTTTTCAGTTCCTTTTTTAAAATTTTTGTTTTTATAATTTTTCTGCTACCAGGTCTTATTTTAGATATATTTGTCTCGTTTTTTCTTTTTTACGTATGTCCGCAATAAGGATGTTATTGTATCACAGACACATGGACCATATAGTTTAACGCGGGTTCCAAACCAAGGAAAATGTATGCACTTTACATTTAAAGTCATAAATGAGTTATTAATTGTTATTATTATTTAAGCTAATGTAATAAATGAGATGGTAAAATCTCACTGTGGTGAAATGTATCAACTATTAGTGTAGATTGTGGGTTTCCCTAGGTTAAGGAGTAATCAATTTCCCATGGTTGTGGTAGCACTTCGAACGTATGTGCTAGGTATACAGAGAAGATCGCCTGCGCATTACACTAATGATAATAAATATAATATGATACTGTAAATAATATTAATTTAATAATATTTCAAGTTTAGTAAAATTTTAATTAAATTAGTGAAATTAATTATTAAATTAATACTTAAAATGCATTTTCACAAGTTATTAAAGCTATTACATATCCATAAAGGCAAAGAATTTGTAGTCTTACAAAATCTTTTGCCGAATGATTAAATACTGCAAGTAAATAACTGCAAATATTACTTACTAATCAAAGATCTTATAGGTTCACCAACCTTATCGTATAATACCCTCAAAATATTATTTTTTAAATCTTAGTATACTGCAAACATATTAATATTATTAGTTTGCCAAATTCAATATTATATTGACATAAAAAAGTAAGCAGCTATCTAAACGATGCCGATAAACGGTGAGAACTTTTACAGATTGTACCTACTGGATTTTTTACAATTTTTTTACACAATCAATGTAATTATTATTAAAGGTGAAACAACATTAAGTGAATTACGTTATTATTGAAGATAATTTAAAATTCAATTACATTAAATTAAACTTTTATTGCATTTTGGTCTAAATTTCTCTAATAGCTTTTTGCTATTAATTTAACGGTATATTGCGGAATGGGTATAGTTACTAGATATATGTGATATTTCATGACAACGGCAATAATTAACGATCTACCCCAATAGGATGTTAGTTAAGTTAAACATGTTCGATGTGATGATGCAGTAGTTGCAACCTGCACATAGTGAAAGCTGATGTCATTATTAGGTATTTGCATAACTGCCGCATATTAATCATCTTAATATTTTAGCAATTTTATATTTTTCTCGTTTTTTAAGGTTTTGCTAAAATAATTATAAAAATGTACTGTTGTTAATAATTTAATTGATCATAACTTTACTAAGATTTTATTTTACTAGTAAGTAGCTTTCCCATCAAAATAACTTGTATTCCAAAAGCTAGCCAGAACGAATCAAATAGAAATATCCGGATTATCCCTTACAATACAAAAAGTAAATTTCTATGTGAATGTAACTTGATTGTTTAAAAATGTATTCCAGTACCGTTGCAGAAAAAATTTAAAAATTAACTTATCAAAACATTGCTTTTACGTTATTCAATTGTCAAACTTACAGATTCCTTCTTTTGTAAAAACAACTGTTTTACTTGACTTCTGGCATCCGACGAGTGGCACTAAAGTACTTTAGTATTGCTCATCGCAAAAGTAAGTGCAAATATACTAGTTTATTAAAAGCAACCTAACAGATTTTGTGGTAAGTGTGGTAATACACGCAAAACATTCTTGTCGGAATTTAGCGAGTCTCTAGGGAGACTTTACATATCCGTTTATTGGGGTTTATTATTCCCCACATTCTAATACATATTACAATCCTGGGTATATTCTTGCTTCAATTACCACTTCTCTCCATGCCTATCTATACTGAGTTTTTGCTGCCAGTTCTCGGCCTCATATTTTCCAGATCCTTTGTGACCTGATCCCACCATTTTACTTTGGATCTTCCTCTGGTAAAGTCCTCCATTGGTCTCCATTTAGTTATGCGTTTATTAGTTGTGTCTTCTCCGCTTCTCAACACATTTCTCATCTACTTTATTCGAAGTGATTTAATTGTTTCTATATCTTCGCCGTTGGTCTCGCGTATCAATTCATAATTCATCAATAGTCTATTTTCCTCCTCATTGAATTGGACTGATCCCACTATCCTCCTTAATACTTTTTTTCGAAAATTCTCATATCTTCCTCTTTTTTTTGCTGAAGCATAGTGCTTCTGCTGCATATGTGAGAATCGGTCTTATCAGGGACTTATATATCTTGATCTTAGTCTTTTTTGATATTTGCTTGTCTCACAGAAAGTGTTTATTTGCATAATATGCTTTTTCACTTAGTTGCATTCTTCTTCTCAGTTCTTCTTGTTTTTCGTTTTTATTACTTATTAGTATTCTCAGATAAACATAATTGTTTACTTCTTTATAGATTCCGTCGTCGATTTTTAAGTTACTTGTTTTTTCGTATTTTTTGCTAAACATTTCATATACTTTGTTTTTCTTGATTTATAGATAAATCAAAAAATTTGTCAAAAAATTCAGAAAAAATATTTAAGCAGTTCGGGTGCAATGCAGTTGAACTATTCCTTTAGTACATCTTACACCTTCACTACATATCTTTTCTCTCCTTATTTCTTTGTTTTTTTTGCACTGTAGCCTTCTTTACTTATCGAAATAAACTTATTTTTTAGCCTTGCAGAGGTTGATGTTTTAATTCTAACTTGGCTGCTTAACTACTATAAGCTTTAATCCCAAAAACCTGTTGTCTTGTTGTCCTAAAAGTAGGTGTAATCTACTCTTTTCGACGAATAAAATACACTATTACTCTATAGAAATACCAAAATAATTTTATGTTTTAACTGATCAATTCTTTTAGAATAATTTAAAAATATTAATTATTAACATAGCAATCTTTACTTATTCAAGGCACTGTATTTTACACCCGAAGTCACGTTTTTATAGTTATTTTTGATTCACTTTCCAAAAGTTCAGGATTTCCTCTCTATCGATAATTTATTTGTTATTATTATAGTAATAAAGCTTTTTTAAATTTTTTTAGCAACTTTTATATTTTGTAACTTTATTCATACATATCTATTTGTTAATATTTTAATTTGTTAAGTTCATTATCCGTTAACATTTTCTATACCAGAATATTTAAAAATATTTATTTAAGGATTTTACCAATTATTTTGAAAGCAACCGTCAATAGTAAACACTTTTGTAGGAATCAGAACTATCTCAATCTTTCAACTTATCTCTATAAGAATGAAACAAATCCAATTGCAGTAGATTTTTAAAATAAATCTTTTTTTTTTTCAAATTCCTTATTAGTCTATTTGCTAAGAATACTTCTATACGTCATTCATTTACCAGAGATTCACCCAACTAACTACTAAAGTGCAAAAACTAAATAAATATGTTTACACTTTAGTAAAATTTGAATTACCTTAGAAAAACTACGCTGATCTCATATTATAATAATTATTCAATTTCGTAATAACACTAAATTGTGATATATAAGAATTAAGAAGTCACAACCAGGAATTCCAATATAATGCAATCGCTGAGCATACTTCTGTATGTCATTCATTTACTGTGCATATGATATGAGCATACTTCAAAGATGTTGATTCGTATCTGTCTTAGTAAATAATGAGTAGTCACCACTTTTCAATATTTATAATATCGAAAACGTGTTTAAAACCCTAAAAAACATGTAAAATGACACCTCACATGCCTATGCAGTATATTTTCAAAAAGAATTCAAGATGGCGTCAATTTTTCAAAATGACCGCTTGCACAGACCATCACCCAAATTTTTTTAATCACTGGATAATTACCAACAATATCCAAATGGGTGAATCTCTGGTAAATGAGTGACATACAGAAGTATGTTCAGCGATTGTATTATATGTTTTCATATTTAATAATAAAAATATAAACATAAGTTTATGTAGTAACCTACTTCAAAATACATTTAAAGGTATTTGAAATAAAAGTTTAAAAAGTTACATTTGTCTATGGGTTGGCAAAGACAAAGCACAATGTTTGATATTGACGTCACGTAAGCAATAATACTTTCAAGAAGGACAAATATTAGGTTTAGAAATATAGTTCCATAGCTTACAGTAGAAATAAGAAAGAAATTCAATAGCTTCCAAGTAGGTACTTCACTTGATTCTTTCTTGCGTAAATTGCTGAAATAAAATGTTGCATCTAACATAAATACTTTTCATTTCCACTAAAACTTGCAATTTATTTGTAACAAACAATAAAAAAACACAAAATGAGTTTATTATTTTACTACCTCATATACTATTTATTTTATCTATTATTTATTTTGTTACCATTTTGTCTTCAGCGAGATAATTATTACAACATTCACTACTACGAGTAGCGAGAAAGTACAGAAGCCTCTAAAATAACAAACTGAAGTTTGGGAAGAGACAACTAAGAATATAATGAGCAACTTGTGCAAGTTTTTAGAATATGCTTCCTGACATGTTTTCTCTAGTTATCTCGTACAGTATTTTCCATTGTAGGTTTTAATTTCATATTTATTTTCAAGTTTTTAACAATTTATTTTATAGGTTTCATATTATTATTTTTTTTTAATCGATCAATTAATAATTATTTTTAATCTGTTTATTAAATACTTACTTATATTCTTGATTTGAAAGATATTATTTTGAATATGAAAAAATTCATGACAATGAATTCAATATAATTTTTGGGTTATACCTATTATTATAATAGTTTTACTATTTATAATATAAAAATCGTTATATAAAAATAAAAGTCTGTGTTTTATGTAATCTATCTTTTAGCCATCTATATGTCATCCTGTCAATGTTCACATCTATCTGCTCTCGATGTTAGTTGCCCAACGTTATTTATATAAAACGGGATAGTTGGAAACACCGAATTTTTAGAAAATATCAGATTTGCTTTTTATCAGAAACTTACAACTTATGTAAATTATCTTACCTAACATCTGACAATGCCATCAGTAACAATCTGATTGACTATCTCCAATAGCTTCTTTTCTATAAAATTATCTACATTGCTGATTTTTATTTTTGGAAGCAAATATTTAAATTCTGATATAAGAATAGTTTTTTTTCAAATGGGTTACATCTAGTACCAATTATAATTTAAAAGTGTAGGCCTCTAGTGGTATTTTGTTTTCAAATTCAACCTCAATCAATTATCCAATTAAATCATAACACTACTTTTTAAATTGAAATTTACTAATTGTTATTTTACAATAATAATAATTATTACTATTACTAAAAGCTTTTCTTTAACTTAACCTGATCATTATATGTTTGTTTATTTCAATTCATCTTTTCCACGTTCCAAAAACATATGCTAAATTTTCTAATAGTACTCGTAAGGATTAAATACATAAAATACACATAATATCCGACTTTCTGCTTTTCCACCTCATTATATTACAGAAAAACTTAATAGAAATATAAATGATATGGGACAAAATATATTCCAATAAATTGCTAAACTAAATGGCTGTTCCACAACCGAGGGTGAAATATGCACTGATACAACTCTTTTTGTTATATCTGTAGATTGTTTATTGAAAATCTGTGTATTATATTTTTTAAATGAATTTTTAAACTATTTTTATTAATGACAATATATAAATCCTAAACAAGTTATCTGGAGAAACTATGCCGCGCTGTTAAGTTATCCCAATTGGATCTCGTTTTATATTTTTTAAACATTTAAAATTTCAGTTCCACCTAGTTCAACTGTTGTGAACTTACCAAGAACAAAAATTGCTAAGTAATCCAGCAAAGTGGTGTTTACCTTCTAATATTCCAAGCAAAAACTAAAAATTGAAAAATAAAATTAATCTGAAAATTCAAAAAGACAGCTTGACAGATTATCAAGTCAACTTACAGAGGGGATTAGATCTAAAATGGTAGGTTAGTTCTATTTATTTTTAATTCAACTTCTCACTGCCAATACAGTCAAGTATTTAAAAGGATCAAAGCACATTTTAGTTTTCCTTGAATAAACGTTTACGTTACGACAGAGAAAATGTTTCCTATATAGATATATAGACGCAGATTAAAATGAGAAAGTTTGATTACATAAACTTTATTATATAATAAGTGTTGATATTATCTAAAGAAGATTCGTCGTTCTCATTTACCCATTGATGTTACGATAACCATGATCAAAACTAAGCCTAGTTTTTATTTTAATTTTAATGGATTTTAATCCATTTCATTCATTTCGGGATAGTTTAGCTGATGATATCTTGAAAAAAACGAAACCACTTTATATAAGGGGTCCTTATATTTTTCTAAATAAAATTTTTTTCGACCTTTCTATCTCACTGTTGTGTAGAAGATTGCCTTATCACACATAACAAATTTATTTTAAAACTTTTATTTTAATATTCTTTTAGAAGCGATCATTAAAAGAATTTTGTCAAATTGAAAATCCTGTAACAAGCAATCTGCTTTTATTTTTATTTTAATTTTAATGGATTTTAATCCATTTTATATAATTTATATAAGGGGGTCCTAGACTAAAATGTAAGTTGGAAAATTTTTAAATTTCATTAAAATTGTATAAAATTTTTTTTATGTTTAATTAAACTTGTAACAATTTAAAATATTAATTCATCATATCTCAAGAATAAACTATTATTTCGTTATGAGTATTTTATTATCATACATAATATTACCAGCTTAAATTCACGATAAAAATAATATACTATATAATTTTTTATGATTACGTTTGTAATAATATAAAAGTATTTTCAAAAATGTCAATAAACAGGAACATAAAAATATTTCGCTTCATTTTATCAATATTTTATTTAAATATTTAAAAGAAATAATTTTAAAGTCAACACAGATTTTTTAATAAGCAACCAAGCAGGGAATTACATAATATAAATACATATTACAAAATTTCAAATAATTATAATTATACGAATTTTCAAAGTAGGGTGAACATTTTTGTTTTAATTTTTTATGCGTAAAAATGAAACTGGTATTTAAAATTGAATGACAATAATAAAGCTTCGGAAGCATCGTTGCAGACCTTACGACGATAATGTAGTATATAAGTGTAAAAACGATTTGATTTGCATTATTGTTTGTCCAATTTTACAGTTCCTAAATTTTGATGATGCATTGCTGTCATTTTTAAAATTAATTAAATTACAAATTTTTGCCGGATGGATTTTTTTAGAATACTGTTAATTTAATAACAAGCTTCTTAAACCTTTTTTTCTGCGTCACGAAACAAAAACTTCCAATAACATGTTATGTTGGCTAAAAAAATTATAGAAGTTTGCAGATGATAATCTATTTAGACAAAACTTTATCGGCAGCATTTTCATGTACTAAGTTAGTAAACTTTGAACATGAAGCTTGATAGAATTCAGGAGAAACTACAATTCTAGAGGTTAAGGATACCTATATATGTATGTATAGTTTGAGATTGCTAAGAGCTTGGCAGCCCTATAGAGGTTTCAGCTAGCAGCTCATCTACTCGAGGACAATAATTCAATTATAAATTTTGTATGTAACTTGTATTAACGCCAAGGGTTTCAAAATTGTGCCAATAGAATAGATAAGGGTCAGATGTGCGTTGTACGTGTAGTCTTAGCACGTCAACTCGATAAAAACATACAAATGACGTGAAAAGGAGAGTTAGATAAAATGAATAACGTATTATAACTGGGATAACACGAAACATTAAATAATATAACTCTGTAACCTGAGTAACCGTTCATTGTAATATTTATGTAAATTTGTTTATTTTACTTACACTAACTCTTGGTTAATTTTTTGAAAAAGTATTTTTAATTATATAAAATATACGTAGTTGTTATTTTATATATTAAAAAAATTTATATTAAAATAATATCACTCCGGAAAGCCATTTCAATTTGGTTTGATATTTTTTAAATTTAACATATTTGCTTTAAAGTATAAGTAACTAAGCATCGACCCTCACTTCATCATGAAGTTTCACGGAAAGGAAATAAATCAAATACGAAAATATTAATGTCTAGGGAAATTTATTTGCACATAAAGTTAACAGAGTCTTGCCTGCGGTTTAGATACTGATAAGTGATAAAAAGTTGAGCAGATGTACACAAAAGTCTGCAAAGTTGTTTCTCAATAACATCTATTTAGTGATTTGAAAATATGTACAATTTCTTTTTTAAGAAATATTTAACCACAAACTGAATCTATGCTATAATGAGATATTTGATTCTTAAAGTTGAGCAATATTATTTTAGATTTACATAGTTTTAGTTACTTATTATTATTATATAGCGGAATGTATAATTTATTGTATAGACTTATAAGGTGCAAACTACTTGCGCTATATAAAAGGATAAAATTTAAATTTCTTTATTTAACTAATATCTAAAAAATTATATAATCTTATTTAATTTTCTGTTCAGTTTTACTCAAACAGTGTTGTGCAACGGCATAAATGCTAGTTTCTGTAGTTTCTTTTTAAGTTCATATGTACCAAAACAACATTATTATAAATTTGTGAAGATAGATTTTTATTTCATCCTTTGTACTGAAATATCTACCGTGTCAATGTTACAAATTTGCTACAAAGTCCAGTTTTATTGTAATCTTCTTATCTTTTATCTTGTAGGGTTTTAATTTTGGATTTCTGCAAAATGACAATTGAACAAAACGCGATTGTGCCTGCTGTGGTTGGTAGTTTAAAAATAGTTTACTTGCTTAAAACCTCCGATTGTGTTGAATAGAAAAATTACAAGAATCTATTCATTCCACACATTTAAGAATCAAAACTAAAGAATTTTTAAAAATGGAATTGTTATGTAGTTTAAAATATATTTAAAATTGGTTGAAAATAAAATTTTCAACATATTAATCGGCAAATTTTTTGAACTCATAGCTGATAGGCCAAAATCACGGTAACTCGAAGCCAAAAAAAACATTTCAGTTATCAAGACTTCAAGGGATTCAATTTATTGCAGTCCCACTTTTTGGCATTAAAAAAAATTTTGAATATCCAAAGATTATCCGACTCACAACATTTGACCTTCAAAATGACAAAACCTTCACGGTTTTTTAGTTACTGCTGATTTATCGTTAAACGAGAAGGTTTTAATCTGTAATATGGTTTCTACATCTTTCTAGCTTGCTTTTCGAACTGTATCATTTGGATTCCCCTGTATAACTTTTTAAGATCGCAAGAGAAATACCAATTCTTTGCTTTATCCATTGCATATTTTTAGAGGAAGAGCATTTTTAGAGGAAGAGCGTACGTTACGGTAAGTTTAAGATACTGCATTTACAAAAGTGCAAGAGAAAAGGATAAATTAAGCACAATAGCGTCGCTATCTGAAATATGGGTTTTAAATAATTTTGTCTTCAATGCAAGTTTGAATAGTAAATTTTCTACTGAATTTAAACACATACTCGTGGGAAATATCGCTAGTGCTAAAATTTAGATTTTGGCAAAAATAATAAAAATTTAATAGATTTAGTAAATTTTTATATTATGTATTGTATTTATAGGTATCTATAAAATGTATAAATAAATCGCACCATAGGTAGTAACTACCAGTGCAAGAAAATTAAGTTCAGTCTAAATAATGTAATGCACATACATAAATACCATAGTTATTTACTAATCAATATACTACAGATCTACATAATTTCCTCAACACAGAGCAGTGTTCGGCAATCTGGCTATTTTAAATTCAGAATTATATGTAGTATATTAAACATTTTGTTAAACCCTGACTGAATAATAATTTTGTTTAACCGACGCGACGATGACTATTTAATTATTAAAGAAAGAAGTAAAATTTTCCTTTTGAGCTACTTATTAATGTGATATTTGTTTTAAAATAATTTGTAAAATACACTAATGTTTGACTTGGCATTATTTAATATTAGAATTTTGTGTTCTAAAGACTGTTATTATAGCAGATGCAAATTTATCAAAGCAGTACTATTTCAGCTGACGTACTTTCTCGCAAGGCTGTTGGATGACAAAACCTTTCCGTGAATATTGTATAAACAAAAGCTCAAGCGTTTCTTTACAACCAATATACTCGAAGATATTTATTTAACGCAACTACGAATACCGCGATTCAAAAAGAAAGTAACAGTTTTGAAACTAAGCATTCAAAGCTAAATTGTGCACCTTTTGTGAGCTCTAACAAATATTGTGGCATATTCCCTTGATACGAATAGGTACAATAAATACTAAATATAAATATTACAAAACGACACAGCAGCTGCTCGGTTTCTAATTTTCGACAAAAATGGTTAAATTTTTGTTTTCCAATTTTGTTTATTCTAACACATATGGGCTGTTAAATGCTTGACGTTTTCTCAAGAGTGATATAAAAGTAGGAAAAGTGGTAAGCTAAAGCACACTTTTCTGTCTCCACTTTAATGAACTGTTGAATCTTTATTGTACTACATTTTTGTATTTAATAGAATATTTGAAAAAACCTATAATACCTAAATATTTATTCAAAAACTTCTAAACATAACAATTAAAGATAATATATTATGAACGTATGCCTTCTTCAAATTTTATAGTACAACGTAGCTCGGAGAAAGAACGTCTCGAATTTACATATAACCTATTTTTAAAGCGTTGATCTAACTTATGTGCTTATCTTATTAATCGTAATAGTAGTTTATGATATTAGTTTTGAAAGTAAATCATTATCGAAAGCGATAGCTGACAGTTGAGGTCTCGTTTTTCGATAATAATGTGGCGGTTAATATAAGCTGTAGGGGTGTATTGAGGTGTAGCTTCTTGATTAAAATTTAGTTTGAGTATTAATAATTAAATTATATTAAACAATATTCTACATAAATTCTATGATCTAATATTTACGTATTAAAACTATTTATTTATTTACATGTTACTAATATACATTCACACTAAAAAACAGCCTTAGGTGCTGCATAGTTTTACGACTCCCTTCCAACTACCAACTCTCGACTAACACAATTTTTACATCATACATTCGTTCTCTCAACTCTATTGCTTACCATATTATTTTCTAATGGAAATTTTCCATTTCCGTTCTTACTTGTTAGTACCACCTTAAGCTATTTGATGACGGTGTTCCTGTTCATTTCATTTTTGAATTTACTTTAATTTATCTTATATACAGGGTGGACATAATCTGACAATAATAAATTTAAAAACATCTGTCGCCTTCTATTTCTTACAAAATTTAATCGTATACCGAATCTTTTTGTAGCGGCTCGTACAGAAATCAACCAAATCGCTCAGAAAATAACCACTTTGCGGCCTTCCTACGTAAATACCTGTTTCTCAAAACTAAAGAATCCCTTAATCTATTTATTAGCCAGTATGTACGAAAATGAATTTTATTACATATTACTTGAAAATGTGTGAAGTAGAGATCTACATACTTTAATGCCAGCATAGAAAATTTAGTAAATTAAAATGTTAAAAGATTAACTAATTAACTAACGAAATAATTGAACAATAAAACTTATGTTTTCAGCAATGGGTTATTGCTGTCATCAGATATTTAATTAGCAATTATAAAATTAGTCTTTTACCGTTTAAAATATTAGTTTAATATTTATTAAACACGTTAATAATATAATATAATCAATTTATACAGAAAATACAGCCCAATTCAAAATTGAAGATTTAATTTTATTGACATTTTTTTATATTGATATTATTAATTAGTAAATGTGATTTTAAACAAGCAATTACCAGTATATAAACTTTTTTATTTAATTCATTGATTTCCCAAACATAAAACATTTATCATCAACAACAGGATTATTAATACCATGTGTTTAAAAACGTAATCCGATTTATGCAACGGCATAAGCTGGAAAAATAATTTTATCCATACATTTTATGTCACGTACAAATACAATTTTTTTAAAATGCGATTTATAAAATCCATAGTTAAATGAAATATTTTAAATTCTAATAAAATATTACTTCAATTAACAGTAATTTTTCTAGATATTTATTTATTTTGAAATTAATATATTGAGAATGGCAGATTTACATTTTAAACTAATGTAAATTATATGTATTAAATTGTTTTAAATTATATTTCAGTACGAAATTCTGGACAACTGTAAACAAAATTTTAAAAACGTATGTTATATTGATTCTTGCCATAGCAAAAATCGTTTGTGATGCAAAAAGAACTTCCGGTAAAGGGTGTGCGTCTCATATTTCGTTACATGAATATTTTGTATTGTAAATTTTATGGGATTTGAGCGCGATGTTATTGCTCGAGTAAAGGAAAAATATGGGTGATTAGAGAGGGAATTTTTCAAATTTTAAGCTTAGTAGAAACTATGGACACTACTTGGATTTTAAATAATCATGAATATCACGGATTGGTAATTTAGTATTTTTACGGACGCAATTTGAAATTCACGTTTTGTGAATTTATTTTTATCTTTCTGAATTTGGTTTGGTACTAAATGAAGTCACAGTACAATGAAGTACAATCAAACTACGTTTTCAATTCCTGTCTGTTTATATCCAGGTGTAATTTTATCGTTAGAGCCACTCGCAAAAAAGAAAGTTTTGGAAGCCTTTCTGTTTAGCGTATCTTTGGAATCATCTCATCGTCAACAATAGAAGCTAAGTTTATTTGATTTTATTAACAAAATTTTTACCACACATTTTATGTTTAAATTGGACATTTAATGAGCCAATAACTGTATAGAGTGAATACCTGCTCAAATATCAATGTCTTTATTTTATGGGTCACTATATTTTTTTATGTGAGTTAATTTGTAAAAACGAAATAAGTATGTAAGATATGCTTATACAAAAAACATACAGAATATTATAGATGTAATCTTAAGCTTTTAAAATAATATATGCTTTCAGGGACAGAAGAACATAGAGCAGAATAAATTGCTTCTAAGCAGGTATATTGTACATATATTGTAAACGTATATTGTTTGCAGTGCAACTTATTAATCTTGCCCATAATTTTTGCAGTAAAGTCTTCTTTTGCTATTGCCTACAGGAGGGATGTCTGGTGTCAGTCTTAATTGGGATCGTGACTACAGATATTTTTACTGACTGCAATACACTTGGATTCTAGAAAACGTTTATCAAACTTAAAGAAGTAAACTAGACAAAGAGTATAATATATAATGTCGTTTAATAAATTCCTTTGAAAGAAAATAGTGTTAAGTTCTCAACACACAATAGATAACCATAGATGTTAAATAATGTTTTGTACAACGTAAAATAAAAAATATAATTTATGATACAAAAGAATTATTTATTATTTATTTTCTTCTTAAACTGCACTTGGCATTTCTTTTAACTTTTTTGCTGACAAGTACAAAAGCAAGTTCATTGCAATATTTCTAACTGTGGGAATAAAAATTGAAGCACAACGGTTTTTACCGTTGAAATCTAGAGCAAACATCAAAATCTTGTTTAGAGAGAAGTCTACAAAATTACCTACAATTTTGCTATTTCATAAAAATTAAAATGTTATAGAAAAGTCATAATCCTTATAGTCAACTTGGGTTATAACTAATTTCATTATCAGGTAGGACTTGACATTTTAAAATACCTGGTTTGGCGAATTTGCCAATCAATAAAGGCCTCAACTTCTCCGAAACATCCATATTTGCCGCAAAAAGTAGTGTGACTTGTTTCTTAATCATTCTTAAACACCTTCACCAGTTTTGATAACTTGAACACCAAGTTATGATACTTTTTAAAGTTAGACAAACTGTAGAATGACAAAAATTATTAGACTTTGGCCAAAAAATTTCGTTATATCGAGGGGACCAAAGTTCATTTAAAATTTCGTTATAACGCAAGCATTTCAAGAGACTGGCAATTTTTTCTTATATCGAGATTTTCGTTGTATCGAACTTCGTTATAATACGAGTTGAGTGTATTTGCTTCATATCCCATTTCTGTTAACAAGAACCCATTGTTGATTTTCTACGCAGATTGTCACTATCGGCCACCCTGCTTGTCCGATTTTTTCTTCGCGTACACTAAGCTTATAACTTAATCTTTGTATCTAGCAATGTGGTAATCCAATTATGTTTAGATAATTTTCAGATTTGGTGATCACTATTCGCTGATTTGCGAAATCGCAAAAAATACACAACAATCACAAGAGCGTTACTCCTTGAAGTTAAGAGTTTGTTGCACCATTGTTTCTTCTATAGTAAATGTAATGCAGAAATTGAATTCTTTAGAATAAAAAGTTCAATTATATTATAATTAAGTATAGCGAAGTTATTATGCTATTTTAAATCTTAAACTTGCTAACTACTCCAAGGAAGAAGTGGTTGTTACGAAAGTTTAGATGTGTTAAGAATATTAACTTTTATCTTAAATACCAATTAAGCATTATTCCAGATGGTGCTAGAAAATAACAAAGTTTGGTTATTTAGTGAAAATTTATTTCCGAAATGAAATTTTAGATAATTGCATAATCTAACCTTGACGAATTCAACAGCGTACCTACATATTACAGCAGTTTAGGTTAAACTAAATATTATTACATCTAACATAACATATTGTTATAATAATGAAATAATTACGTTTTAATGTTCCACAATAACAACTACAACAAATATTGAATAATTAAATACACTTGGATATTTTATTGTTGTTAAAGTTTCAAATTCTTATGAAAATTCGCAACATACTATTTTTACAAATCATACAATTACTCGTACCTACGTTCCATATTGTAATGTTCCTTTATTAGTAAACTTATATAAAATAAAGTACCTAGATACGACAAGAAAACTGTAAATGAAAATTTTACAGCACCTTAGATGAAGCACAACATCGATGATGTTTCCAACCTGACCTTCTATTTCACCATGGATTTAACAATATGTTGTGGTTTTCGCGGTAAACAGCTCTGCCTCGCCACAATGTACAAACGAGCACTTAGAGGTGGTATGATTTTTGATTAAATACATTACCTGACCTGCTACTTCTAATAACAGTTACATTAATGCTTACTTAAATTTGTTAACGAAAACTTAACTAAATCTTTAATATTTGAATTTATCTGTAAATGGAGATAGATGAATAAATTGCGGCAGATTTACATAAATATACGTATATAAACATAATAAAAAAAGACGATAGGTTGAATTATACCTCGAAATTCGCCGATAATCTGCAGGTATATGTATTGTTTGTTTTCTTTATTCTGTATGAACTACCGTCATGTTCCCTTCACTAAACTCTTGTTTTTTTTATTATATGCTTAATAAAGTTAAAATTGCTGGGTTTTAAACTCTTCCTTGAAATACTCCCGTAGTCATAATAGCTTAGCAACCTACACAACATTCTTCACAGATAGCACAATGCAGCTAGTCCACACTAACGTAAATAATTATTTTACATTTACAGCATTGATTAATAACTGCCACCGCAATGGTACTCAAAAGATGCACTATGCATAGTATGTGCCTAGTCACATATTCAAGAATTAGGAACTTCTAAATAATTTCCTCTATTAATAAGGAATTTTTCTTTCCGCGAAAGAAAACGTTTTAGTATACATCAGTCAACGGATAAATTACTCATACCGATTTAACCAGACAACAACATTATGAGTGCATACCTGTATGTAAGTAAATTGCTTCAAAATTTATTACTATACATTATTACATTATGTAATTCTTGTACTAGGTACAGTGTAGTAATTTAAACATCTGTTACTAACTACAAATATTTTGTTTACTAATTATGTACAGCAATTAATAACCTGAAATAAACACCCCCAGTTTTTCCTATAATTTAATATGTTCAACATGATTTTATAACGTTTGTGCCACTGTGCATTTATATTCCTTGGATAGTTGCACATGTACGAGTTTTTGAAAGAAAAATTATTGTGATGTTGTAAAAGAATCTAAATATTTAATTTCAAATGCGTTAAAAAAATAAATTAATTACAATTTGTTTTCCATTATTAGTTGTTCAATTGTAACAAATATCCAAGTACCTACTTCATAAGAAATGTCGTTTGAAAGGAATATCTTGCATAAGTGTCGCTGACAATTTTACAATTCTATAGGAAATCTAATGTGGGTTGAGGGTGAAATCGCAGTTTGATCGGGGTGCCTCTGGGGAGCAGTTTGTCTTGATATAATTTTTTTTCTGGAAAACGTTGCATATACAGCAAAAGCGTTTAAAGGCACATTCTACGGATGGTTTTTCGTGATATATTGTATTATTCCAAACACGTCCAGCTGAGAAACAGTAGATAATTCCGGAATCCCTGACGCATGATATATCTAATTCTGTTCAACAACACAAACAAGTTCAGTTAATTATATTTTATTTAAGGTTTAATAAAATTAAAATTATGAATGTATTTTATGCTATAATTGTTTCTAATATATCAAAATAATTACATTTTTAAAACTAATTAACCGACGTATTTATTTTAAAAATTAAATTGTTAGCAACAGTAAAACAGAGCTACTTCTTGAATAAACATTTGGGTTATTTAATTGACGCTAAATAAACTTAACATAAAACTAACTTTTATGAAAATTAAGCAAAAACATAAAATACACATACTCGAGAGTAATATTTCACAAACAGGATTTTAGACACCGGGCGGGCCACAACAATCAAGATAACTTCCAAACTTGAAAATGCCAATAGCCGGATATATACTTCACGCAAGAAGATAAAAATTGTATTATACATTTTTTTTAAATGTGGAAAATATAAGAAAACCGCTAAAATCCTTTTTTAATGTTTGAATCAAATAATATTGCCAACAAAATTGATAAATGCTTTAATAATTTTAGTATCAATTTTCTTATTATTCGCATTTATGTTGTACTAAATAATGGGTATGATTTTTTAATTACGTATTTATACAACTGTTTGAGCAATTTTAATAATTCATCGAACTATTACAAATTATTAGATTATTAACAGTTGCTTGAACAATTGTTCATACGGTTAAAAAACCATGGGAGTAGAAGCAAATTGAAACAAACGATTGACATCAAATTCGTCAACGAAAATTTTATCTAAATCTTGAAAATGGGAGGCATTGAGAAAAAGTTGACCTCCCCCTGTCCAATTAAATTAAAGGTATTCTGCGAACGGCACTAACACAAACGAAAATAATGAATACACAAACCTACACAAACGATTGATATCAAATTCGACACAAAATTCGCGATGGGGGGGCTGGCATTTCTCCAGCCCCCCAACCTAAATTGTAGGATTTTTCGCGAACGGTGCTAACACAAACAAAAATAATGAATACACAAACCTACACAAACGATACACAAACGATTGATACCAAATTCGACCCAAAATTCGCGATGGGGGGGGGGGGGCTGGCGAAATGGACCTTCATTTTTAAAACTCATTATAAAATTAAGATTTTTCTAACTATAAAATATATTTGAAATACAATATAAATGTATCCATTTTTTATTTATGTAATAGCTCGAAATAATTTCGACAAATTGTTATGGTTTTAATCGGGCGTTGAAATGCCAAAATGATAATTTAGATTAAAACCTTCCAGCCGAAGGGGGCTCAGGGGCGGCTGGCAAAAGAAAACTTGTCCCTTTGCTAGCTCGTAGAGGCAGGAGACGCTAACGATAAAGTACTGAGCCGGTTCTTGTTTCCGATGGTGTGTAATTACATAATATGCTGTAAAGAGCAAACTGTAATGATGTAGTTTGGGCGCCACGCAATTTGAAGCCTCCTTGTATATCATCAAAAACAGCAAACACAAAAATAAACTGCAAAAATATATCTACTGAAAAAAAAGAACTAACCGGGTCTAATGCCGCAAGTATCAAAAAGGTTGATTCGTAAAATCTGATTAAATAATTAAGTTAAAGAAAAACAGTTAGGCTTGATTTATTTGATCTAATTGATTTACTTCTCTTGAATACGCAATGAAATTACAAGGTTACTAAATATCAATGTAACACCGCGTATACAGGGTGTAACAAACTTACAGTTCTCAAATTAAACTTGACAAATACTTATTGATCTTATCGGTATAGCAAAAACGTTCAGGATAACGTTCCATAAAATACTTTGCGCAAATTGTAAAAAAAGCAAAAAGCTAAGATGAACATCAACAAATAAAATCAGAGACGGCACAAACAAAAATCTTATCTTGCTGGATGTCTTTTCTCTTGGGAGAAACGAGCGGTAGCGTGGCATTCGCCGTGGACAACGATGGTACAATAAAGATGGTACTGATGATCCAAACAATATGGTAAAGGTAAGCCAAAATATTGTCTTCCGGAGGTCGACGGATCGTTTATGGTACTACTTCAAGGAGGCGTAACAGAAAACGGACGGATTATCCTTTGTATGAAGGTACGATAATTTCCTCAAAATTACTTATAAAAACCGATACAGAAAATATATCAAAAATCCAGAATGTCCAAAAATATAATATCGATTTTAGTGCAGAAGCAGCGCTTAAAACGTTGAATTCCCAAAAACCAACCGAATACTGATCCAAAAGACGGTATCGTTACCAGCATAAAAGAATTAAAAGAACGCCGGGATAAGAAAACCCTCTAAAACTCGAAATTAACATAATGCGGTATTAGTAGTTATCAAACATACTTCAAAGATGTTATTAAAGGGTTTCAACAATTTCAGTGATAACCAATTCTTTCAGGATGTTAAAACTTGAACGAATAAATCCTTTAAATAAAGTTTGGATGATTTTCTCAAAATCGCTTACAAAAGCAGGTACAGAAAATATATCTAAGACAATGATCAATACAAATTCAAAACAACTTGGATTGAAAAAAACTCGAAGTTTATCACTGTAACATCCAAAAAACTAAATTTTTGTGCCAAAAATTGCAATATGTAAAGCTTTTAGAATTAGAAAATCAACAACTGAAAATTTCTAATCTACAACTTGGCGATAACTAATACTTAAAAAATTAAATATAAAATTCAAACTGTGTTGCCGCATTATGGGAGTTTTATAGAATTACTATGAAGGAATTTTCAAAGTAATAAAAATATATTCGTTGGCAAACAGGACCGTAACAAAATTTATAACTACAAATAAGGGACTTTTTATACCAATGTGTTTAAAATTATTAATCGCATTATAATGAATATACTAAGTAGGTAGTAATTAAATAAACCATACTGCGGTACAAGTTGTTTGATCCGATACTGGATTAACCGACATCATTATATATTATGATGTATGGTTAGATGCTACAAAAGTTGAATGACAGTTCTACTTTTCTTGTTTTTGTGTTAATTTTGTATTTAATAATTATTATAATTAATTGTAATTAATTTGTAAATAAAGTTCTATTGTTATTTAAGTACATTTAAAACTTAATTTGATTCCGTAATTTTCCAATTTTTTTTTAATTTTTAAGTTTTTGATAGTACTTTATTATTTTTACTTTTATTTTTGTACTTTTGTTGTTAAAAAGTACAACATGTAACAAATTCAATTATTTTTTTTTCGACACTCTAATACAATAGAATCTCATAACTCTCTCTCTTTTTTCCCTATATAAGGAAAATGTTATACCGAGTGACCGGACAGAACAGAACATGAAAAAATAGAATATGAAAAAATAGGACATGAAAGAACAGAACAGTGACGAAACAGAGCAATGAAAACAGAACAGTGAAAAACAGAACATTGACAAAAGAGAACATTTTTAGAGAACGTTGCCATTCGTTATTTTATACAAATTACAGCATTCCCTTACACATAGTGCATAGCCTGGATCAATAAAATGTTAAAATACCATATTTTCGGTGTAATGCGTCCTTAAAAATCAAACTAAATAATCAAAAATCGTGCAAACAATTGACAAAACTTCGATGTTCTCATTTTTCAGTGTTTTTTTTTCTTGTTCTGTTTTCCGTTGTTTTGTTGTTTCATTCCTCTGTTTTTTTATGTTTTGTTCTATAATAGAATCGTTACACCGACATTCTCCACATTTTTGCTTTTTGGTACAAGGGAAATATCAAAACAAAAATTTTTAACCAATTTCACTTTTAAATATTCAATTGTTAACAATTAATTTACATGTTAACAAACGTCAATTGTTTCAACGTAACACAGTTTTTGTTTGTTAATAATTGTTGTACCTTTGAATTCTCAATAACATTTAAATTATCATTTAAAAAAACACACAAACAAACAACAATAATATCAGAACTTTGAATCCAATTGTTATCCGAATCTGATAAAAATCTATATAATTGTCTGGATTCTTGAAAGAAATTAGTTGCTAATTGATATTTATTTTGTTTGTTCTAGAATTAACTTTAAGGTTACTAATGGAAATAATTACTACCACTGGTGCAGTTTTCGTTACAACATTTCTGGTAGGATTGATTGTTTATTTGAAATGGACCTATAAATATTGGGAAAAAAGAAATGTACCAACTTATAAACCGATAATGCCGTTTGGTTCATTTACAGATATTATAATAAAACAATCTGAACCCTTTGGATTTAAAGTAAAAAAATTATATGCAGCCGCTAAGGCTGCTGGTTTTCTAGAATACGGACTACTTGTGTTATGACGACCAATTTATATCCCTATAGATCTTAAAATTATTAAAAATATTTTGAGTGTTGATTTTAATACATTTGTTGATCGTGGAACTTATTATAACAAAGAGACAGACCCTCTGAGTGGACACTTATTTTCTCTTAATGGACAGGAATGGCGAAACTTGCGGATGAAACTAACCCCAACATTTACTTCCGGTAAAATGAAAATGATGATTCATGCAGTGATTCAATGTGGGGAGCAGTTACAAAAATTCGTAAACGAAGTAGAGTTACTTGGCGAACCCGTTAACATTAGAGAACTCTTGGGCAAATTTACTACCGATGTAATTGGCTGTTGTGCCTTTGAATTGATTGCAATTCGTTTGAAAATCCCAATTCTGAGTTTATAAAGCACAGCAACAAGTCTTCCAAAATACCATTAAGTTCAGGATCAAAGTGTTTTTTTTATTTTTCCAAAACTGTCTAAGCTAATTGGAATGGCTATAACAGAAGATAACATATCCAAATTTTTCTTAAGTCTTGTAAAAGAAACTGTAGAATACCGAGAGACAAATAACATTGTCCGAAACGACTTCATGCAGCTCTTGTTAAATTTAAAAATCAAAGTGATCAGGAAGGCCATCACTTCACTTTGGAACAAATTGCCGCTCAAGCATTTCTGTTTTTTATAGCTGGGTACGAAACATCTTCAACTACACTAACATTTTGTCTTTTCGAATTATCCCAACATTCTGAAATACAAGAAAAAGTAAGAGAAGAAATAGAACATGTTTTGGAAAAATATGATCAAAAAGTTACATACGAGGCAGTTATGGAAATGAAGTATTTGGGGCAAACTATAGACGGTAAAACTTTGTGTGTAAGTGAATAGTTTTAATTATGCTATTTTTGCTTGCAGAAACTCTTAGAATGTATCCTCCACTACCATTTTTGCTAAGGAAAAACAATGCAGATTATAAGATTCCAGAAAGTGGAAACATTTTGGAAAAGGAACAATTGTATTCAATTTGGAAAACCAAAATATACCTTTTGAGGAACCTTTGATACAATTTGGTTCGTATCCCACCAATACGACGGAATCCTTTGCAACTAAAATTAGAAAACAGTATGGAACAGCAAAATCCGCTGGTTTAGAAGAATTTGGAGCGTTTCTGCTATGAAGGCCAATATATTTTCCTGTAGATCCAGTGATAATCAAAAATATTTTGAGTGTTGATTTCCACAGTTTTATTGATTGTGGAGTTTATTACAACAAAAAGACAGATCCCCTAAGTGCGAACTTATTTACATTTGACTTTCATGAATGGAGAAGCCATTGGACTAAACTCACTCCTACCTTTAGCTCTGGGAAAATGAAAACGATAATTCATAGCGTCTGCTAGCCTAAAATTCTAAAGCCTGCCTGTTCATAATTCGACGGATCTATCGGCCAATACAACAATAAAATACCGGCAATAAAATAATACCATGAATAACATAACATCTTCTTCTTTATGTGCCATATCCGGTCTCCCGGATGTTGGCGATTCAACTTGCCGAAGCCAAGATAGAGCCTGCACAGTTTTACATTGAAAATGTTATAACGAAATAAAAGACTACATAAATTTTCGAAAAACGAAAGAAAACATACAACCGTTTTTATATTGAATCGGTACCAATATTTTTTCAATTAAGTAAATTTATATATTTTTTTGATAACATGAGATAGGTATCAAATTTATAATTTTTTAAGGGGATATTCTTTTTAAAATATTTTATTTGTTTAATTTAAGGTATCCAAAGAATCTCTAATGTTTTATAATTTTATAGACGTATTTTTTTAATTTTAAACAGAATCAAACATTTTAAAAGTTATACTTGCTGAATGTTTAGATCGCAGATCATTAGAGAATTCGATAAATTGAAATAATTTTTTTAAATAACTACTGTTGATTTTCTTTATGCTGTAAAACCCTTTGTGAAGCACCATAGTGTCATATAATGCAAATAATTACAAAAGATACGATTCTATAAATAAAATAATTTTTACTTTAATTTCCAGAAATAATCAGCCTTATGCATAGTCGTGCTCTTAAAATGGTTTTAAAACGATACTTCTTAAAATCGTGTAAAGCCGTTTTAACTTTTGGTATGCATAGTCCTCTTGATATGAAACTTAGTAACATTTTAGTTAGTTTCATTTTATTGTACATTTTGCTAAGTATTTATTTGGCAACACCGTAAAATAAGTATCAGCTGTCATTTATGTATGATTTTTAATGGTTATGTTATGTTATTTTCATGTCGGATTTACATTTATTTTATGTGTATGTTATCTACAAGTCAAATTTAATTCATATATTACTTATAATATAAAAAACTAAAATTATGTCGGTAAGTTATTATATAAAAATTATTATAATGCAGTAATTTATGCAAAATTTATGTACTCATGTTACAATGTAGTAATAATACGATTGTTTTACTTTAGATTGAAAAGGCAAAGGGCGTCAAATTGGGATGATCAGGAAAAAAAATATTCATAATGGCTGTAAAGCCACATCTAACGGTGATCGAAAATAAAATGAAAATACTAATGGTATTCGTAAGTTGTACTATTTTAATTATTACCCATTTCAAATCTTATCGGACAACCTTTTTATGTAGGAAAACTAGGTGAAAGGTGAATTTACAGGCATACGAGGAGTAGATGTAAATAAAACTAAAATCGAGCAAGCAAATTTAAAATGGAAAATACTAGTTGAATTCGTAAGTTATACTATTTTAATTATTATTCATTTCAAATCTTATCAGACAACCTTTTTATGTAGGAAAACTAGGTGAAAGGTGAATTTACAGGCATACGAGGAGTAGATGTAAATAAAACTAAAATCGAGCAAGCAAATTTAAAACGGAAAATACTAGTTGAATTCGTAAGTTATACTATTTTAATTATTATTCATTTCAAATCTTATCGAACAATCTTTTTATAGGAAAACTAGATGAATTAACAGGCATACGAGAAGCAGATGTAAATGGACGTAAAATCAAATAAGCTCTGAGACACAATTGGACGAAGTTCATATATTAAAAAAGAAAATAGAAGAATAGTTGTTATATGATATATAACATTTAAACAAGAAGAAACCTCTACGATTTAAAAATTAAATATAAAATTTATTTATACAATAAGAAAAAATTAACACAATAAAATATTTTATAAAATTTCTATAAACTTTTTTGTTGTTGTAATCTTAATACAATAGTGAAATTATCCTAATATTGAACTATACAGCTTTGCCAAAATATTTTATCTCTTATATTTGGTGGCATCAAAATTTATTTATATATTGAAATATTAGTAATACGGGTTCGAGAGCATATTCATTAACACCCGATAACATTCCATTTATTTAATTTTTTTCAAATTTGAATTTTCAATAATCTTCCATTCGATATTCTTTAATTGTGGACTTTATCTCTCAACGGTTCACAATATCCAAAATTCTGCACTTCACATCGTTTACAACTTGTTTGTTGAAAGAGTGACTCTTTCTTATCAATAAGGAGAGTAAGGAATATTCAACACTTGGATATTTAATTTTCATAAGAGTCTCATCGATGCACCCTACTATAATGAGACAATGTGTAAGAATGTAAAAATCTGGCTTTAAACGGCTTTAGCTCAGCACCCGTCTCTAGAAATTTTATACATTTATTGTGATGTACAGCTATAATTTCAGCAACAGGTTTAATTTTATACGAAGATTAAAGTAAATATCCATGGTAATAGTAACCCACTCAAAATTTTCATAATAATTATTTTTTAAATTATATTTCATATTAATTATTTCACATAATTAGGTATTTCAAATATAATCATTTCATGAAAAAATTTTCATAATTTTTTGATTTTTTATAAAAATAATTATTATTATGATAAATGTTATTTGGAAGAATAATGTAACAAAATTTAACCTTCAAAATATACAAAATTGTTTACTTATATTTAAAAATAAAGCTTAAAATGGTCTTAAACATGCCCAGGAGTGTCACTAAAATTTTTAGCAGCCAACTTACAATTTTGGTATTCTGCTAACGATAGTAGCCTTTTAACGCGACTATGCATACGGTTTACACAGTTGGCTACTAACTAGTTAGTTAGTAGCGCGCTAAAAGCTAACTTTCTGACTATGCATAAGGCTGAATAAGTTTAAAATTGATTTATTAAATCTAAAGCTCTTTAGTAGTTAAAATTATAATATTAATATAATCAATGGTTTCTGCGTTGATGTAGTGAAAGTTTTTCATAATTGTCAAAAAATTGTACAAAAAATATTAAAATGCAAGTTTTTATTTATTAAAAATTTTAAACTTTATTTTAAATTTAAGAGCTTTAATGTTAATTTTAAATAGTGAACAAAACAGGAAATAGTTGTCAAAGCTATAGTCATATATTTATTTAATAAAAAACCAACTATATTTTTGTGAAAAGATTATTCCTTGCATTTTTGGTATTTTTTGACAATTAAGAACAATTTTATTCTTGGCAACAATTATTAAAATTCGTTGCACTACGAAAAATATACGTAAGAATAATGTACAAGGATAACAACTGTTAAAAAGTATATAATTCATTGTATTAATTACTACATATCTTTTAACTAATTAGTCGTAAAATTACAAAATAAAAATGTAAAATTAAGTACCAATAATTTTTATATTAATGAAGTGCAGTCATCAGAAACTTATCGGCGGTCTTTATATGAAAGAACGTATCGTATTAATTTTAACGAATCTGTTTTCGTTGATACCAATACCTAACCATTGTTTAATGAATACACTTCTGTTGTTACAACGAAATCCATCGTTGGAGCAGTTTTGAGGAACAATTTCGTCAACGCAAAGTTTCAGTTTGTTGTATTTAAGTTCATTTTTGGTTCAGTGCAAGAGCTTTACTAAACGGAGATAAAGCACCGCTACCTTAGATTAATCTAAATTACCCGTATCAATTAAACTAAGAAATTTACCAAATCTTATTTAAATAAACCTTATAACGTCTTACAACATAATTTATGCTCCTAATATAATATATATTATATAATTCGTGAACTTATAAACACTAATTCATGCCCTTTTTCAAAATACCCGATTATGACCAGAAAATTCTCTCAAGAGTTACCAAACGTAAACATCCATCATTCTACTGCAAATTAACAAAAAATAATTACGATTATGTACCTAATATGATAGTATTATTTATTTAATTAGCGCTACATTTTTACAGAATTTGGCTGTCCGCAGACTTACAAAATCCTTATTTGAGGTGGATTAGTTCTCTTACTTAACGTGTTTATTTACATACATTTGATTATAGGTCTTTATGTGTTCTTGTGTTGTTAACCACTGTTCTCCAAGCTGTACGGTCCATCACCAGTCGCCTCTACCCTTCCACTCCCATCCTCTCCAAATCGTCCATCACTCCGTCCTACCATCTTGTTTTTGGTCTGCCCCAGCACGCTCTAGTATCTAATATTTAAATACAAGGACTCTATAATAAACATAGCAAGTAAATAGAGAACTTACTCATAATTGAATAAAAGAAAACTCTAAACCTGAATGCCCTTTTTAAATAAAACTGTTTGCAAATAAAATAAAAATTATGATTCCATCAATTTATGATTTATTTAAAATTGAATAATTATGTATTTTAAATTTATTATTTAGAATTATTTAAAAAATTCTCTGTTATGTGAAATTTACAATTTTTGACTTAATTAAGTGAGCACTCAATAACTAAATGGTATATTTTCTTTTGAAACAAATTTTAGTGATCGGTATTTTGCGAGGGTCAACCGCTACAGGAAATCCTGTACAATTAACTTCACATACTTCGTCAAAATTTACCGTATTTCATATTCTTCATCAGTAATTCACCATTTAATAAAATTACTATTCATCCTATTAAAAAGAAAACTCTACACATCTCATGAAGTACATGACATCTCAGGTGAAGTACATGAAGTACTTGTGAAATACATGAAGTACTGGTAAATACATGAAGTACGTTAAAGGGTAAAATACGTGTTAAGTATATTGAAGTACAAGTGAAGTATCATGAAGTTAGTAAATTTTTGGTGAATTACATGAAGTTGAACCTAGCTTATGCGCATGCGCTACGGTCAATGTGTATCATAGCTAAAACACGTGTATTCAATAATAATTATTTGATAGCAAATTAACTTACATCAGTAGATTTTCTTAACATTTTTTATCTTAAACGTTGAATAGACCTTTGGCGGTCATTATTTTACTAATTAAAAGTTTTGTAGTTGCTAGTTTAATAGTAATCAATTAATTAAATTAAACTTAGATTTCTTTAGTTAATCTTGTAATTTTTTTAACTCATTTTTTGAATATAATGGAGGATTGGTAGCTCAATAAAAAGCTTTGGTAATTCATTATTTCGATGTGATTAATTAATTACATTAAAGCCAAAATAACGCGCTCGTCCCGGTTTTACAGAGACGGCTTCAGAATATAATAATACAATTTAAACTACCTTCTTATGCTCGATTTCTTTAACTTTAGTTATTTATCAGTTAAAATACATTAAATTTAATTGACGAAATTACCAATGAGGAGTTTGATTTTGTTTTGTTGTGTGTTTCATCAGGTTCCTTCCATTGCAAATTTTAACTCAAAAAGTCTAAATCTATTGTACATTTTTACTTTAAGTTAGACCTTTCTTGTTTGTAAATTATTTAGTAAATTATTTTAGGGGGATCTGAAGACCTGCTAGCTCTACCCTCCCGATTTTGAAAATAATCTTAATAATCGTTTGTACATCATTTATTTTTGCTTAACGTTTTTGTTGCCCCCATGAATATGTCATAATTGTAGTTTTATCAAACTACAAAATTGTCAAAACTGTAGATATCTCGTTGCAGAGGCACTGGAGGGTGTTCCACCCCAGACCCCCGGATTAAGTACTTTATTTTTATCACAAGTAAACTGAAGATTTCCGTTGTAAAGATCTACCTCCCAAAAGTACGGAATTTATAATTATAGACCCCAGACACCCCGGTTTAAATGGTTTATTTTATTAAAAGTAAATTAAATATTTAAGCATATCCCAAGTTTTTAAAATTAGCTATAGCCAAGTAAATGTGTTTAATTCATTTAATTTCAAGATAATTATAAATTTTGTACCCCTGGAAGGTAAATCTCTACAACGGGAGATCTTCAGTTTACTTTTGATAAAAATAAACTGCTTGATCCGGAAGGTCTGGGGCGTGTGGAATACCTTCCAGTGCCTCTGCAACGGAAGATCTTTAGTTTACTTTTATTAAAATAATCTACTTGATCCGGGGTTCTGGGGGGGTGGAACAACAAATATTTTGTAATGAGAAACATTGCAAGACATACAGAACCCCAGACGGAGTAGTTTACTTTTTATCAGAAGTAAACTGATGATTTCCGTTGCAGAGGCACTGAAGAGTGTTCCACATTTCCAAACACCCCGGTTTAAATAATTTATTTTATTAAAAGTGAAATAAATATTTAAGCATATCTAAAGTTTATTAAAATTAACTATGGCCATGTAAATTTGTTTAATTGGTAATCTGACAATTAAATAAAATTGCGTAATTATAAATTCCATACCCCTGAGAGGTAGCTCTCTGCAACATGAGATCTTCAGTTTACTTCTGATAAAAAATAAACTACTTGATCCGGGGGGTCTGGGGGGTGTGAAACACCCTCCAGTGCTCAAATTTTGAAATCTCGGTAAGTCTCTGAAACACCGATAAAGTACGTAAAATACAATGAAGTATCGATGAATTAGGTGAAGTACCGTGAATTATTGATAAAGTACGGTAAATTACTGGTGAAATACGTGAAATGTGAAGTTAATTGTGCACTATTTTGTCTAGCGGTTCACCCTCGAATTATGTATTTTAAATTTATTATTTAGAATTATTTAAAAATTCTCTGTTATGTGAAATTTACAATTTATGATTTAATTAAGTGAGCACTCAATAACTAATGCCCGGTTTCACAAACACTTAAACTGCGATTATATTAGTTAAGCCTATGCTATTTAAGTCTAAATTTAAGCCGAAATTGCAGTTTAAATGTATGTGAAACCGGGCACAAATGGTATATTTTCTTTTGAAACAAATTTTAGTGATCGGTATTTTGTTACACCTGATATTTAATTTAAAAAATGTATAGTTTTCATAATTTTAATTTCTAACTTTTCACGAAAACATAAATATTTAAGTTTTTTGATCTCAAAACATTTTCACATTCATCATTTTGGAACGAAAGTGATCATTCAAGCTAAATGTCGGCTACATTTTTAATAAGGTTAATGTAACCGGTCACTAATAGTCACTGAAGATGAATAACGATGCATACTCAAAATATTTTATTAAAATCATACATAGATTATTTACGAATTTGATGCTTCTTACTAATTTTTCATGCTGTAATTTTGTCCAATTTAATTTAAATTTTGTCTAACTTTTTTCCATATTTTATTTTATGAATTTTTTTGTTTCATAATATTTTTCTAATATTTTGTGAATTTTTACAATGGAATACTTCAATAGTTAAGCCAATAATGTTGTAACACGTAATATATCAGATTCAAATATTGATATACTTGTCTTGGTTACAAGCAATAGAACTTTGAGTCTGATTAGCGATAAGCTTATTATATAATATAATGATGTACGAGCGTAGGTTAACATTAATCAACCAGCTGTAGCAAACAGTGGACTGCAACATCTGCTAATAGAACACATACATAATGCAAATAGATCAGAAGCCGGTGTTATTTTAAAATATTAATGTGGTATTAATATTTATTCAAAATTGACTCGTCTACCCGTACAATCAATTCCAAAAATAAAAACTAATTTGTTCTCTACAACTTGCAAAACTTTTAACTTCCAATTTTAAATATTCATGCACGAATCCTAAATTGAAAAAACTACAATATCAACTAATTTCATGTACCAGAAAAACAGCTACTATTTAATTTTCAATAATTGAACGTTTGCATTAATAGTCTACTAAATTAAAACACTCGCCTCTATATTGAAAATTTAATATAATTGCTGAATGATTAATTGTATTGATGAATATTGAATTTGTTCCGCAAAACAAATAGTTATTTAAGCTGCTAGGGATGTAAGAAACTTATTAACATTCAAGGAAGGATAATATCAAGCGACACTTACGCCGAAAGTATTAATATACATATTTTGAGGTACATTTCGTCGGCCCCCCCCATCGCGAATTTGTTAGTGAAATTGGTCTCAAACGTTTGAGCTTCGTTTGAGCTTCAATGAGCTTCCATTTTCATCGTTTGAACCACAACCGTCGCGAAGTTATTCGCGAAAACTTTTGGGGGCTGGGGAAATGCAGCCCCCATCGCGAATTTGTTAGTGAAATTGGTCCCAAACGTTTGAGCTTCGTTTGAGCTTCAATGAGCTTCCATTTTTATCGTTTGAACCACAACCGTCGCGGAGTTATTCGCGAAAACTTTTGGGGGGGGCTGGGGAAATGGTTTTTATTTTCCGTTCTGGTTCGAATTTTTGAGTGAATTTGGTGTCAATCGATAGAGTTTCGTTTGAGCTCCAATGAGCTTCTATTATCATACCGTTAATTTAATTTTTTACGAAATTACAGATATTTGAATTTGAGGTAACTCCGAGCAAGTGACGCGCTACCATTCAACTTTTATTCCATTTGTCAGTTTTAACTTAAGTTTTTAAATAATTTTAAAATATTTGAAAACGTACTTTAATTATATTTTATTAATACAAAGTTACAAATAAATAAAAATATAAAAATTCAAACTTTTTATACAGTATATATTAAAAATTGCACATTAGTAGCGATAACTGACTGCCTCAGTACCTTGGGACGATTTTGTAGGTCATCATAACGTTCCCATTTACCCGAGCTGAAACGCCAACAATAAGATACGTAGTGCCCAATCGTATTCATATTCTGCTTCTGCTTTGGAGGAATAAAACTAACAACTCCTTGACAGCAATAATCCTTGTTGTTAATCTCCACTTGTAGAGGAATTTCCTTTAGTGGAATATTTAATTCCACTGACGAACTTTGACTTGATTTTATTGGTCCACATATTTCTAAGAAAAAGTGTTGCCCAAATATTAATTTTTTCTCTTATTCTGTTAGTGATTTGCACTTTTCACATCGAAGAGAATCGGTATAATTATGTTTAAATTTTAGGTCCAGTATATGTTGGAGATTTCCTACAGTACCTTCTGGCAGGTTCACCACCGTTGATGGATATTGTGTATCAACGGTGGTGTTGCATTTGATACATTTGCGGCTTTCTATGATAGATGGATTATTTTTAAATAACTGTTGGAATAAAGAGTATGCTGTAGTTGCACCATTTATTTCAATGTGATTCTTCGAAACCTTTCTTTGAACAGTAACAACATCTATTAAAATAGAAGCACGCTTTTTATAGGTTTGTGCGTTGATACCATCTCGCATAGCGTGGACAATAAGTTCGTATACTGGAAGTTTTTTGTTTTCATTCACATAACTTGCAAAATTAGCGCTTTCCGCATATGACGAACATAGGACATGTATTATACTGTCAAATGCGCAAGTGTTTGTTAGTGTGTAATTAGTTTTTCCAATCTTTACACTTTGCAAATCTAACAAATTTCCATTTCTTAGAATTCCGATGATGGAAGATTTTGTTTTGCTTTTATCGTTATAGGTCAATACTGTTGGATCTTTGTCTAAATAGTTGGTTTTCTTCTTTTTTGCTTTGCTATCATCTGCAAGACCTCCCCAATTTTCTATCTCATTTTCTGATTGAAACTCGAAATTCGAGTTTGCAACTTGATCGCATCTCTTCCTTTTTCCAATTATTTCTGAATCTTCAATTTTTACAGAACGTTTTTCCAGAACAGAACATTCCGTTGAATATTTAGGTTTGATGCGTTCTTCCGATTCAATACGTTCTAATGCTTTCGTAGTAACAACTTCCGCAGCATTTATTTCATTATTGATTGAAGTGTCTCCCAGCGATACATCCATGTTTGATCTTAACATTTTTATTGCACCATTTGTGGCGTCAATATGTATCTGCAGAAATTCATCAACACGTATTGGCAGATTTTTGTGGCGAAACGTGCGGTTTTGTATTATTAAATAAACTTTCTGACGTTGCACTTGTATGCGTTATGTTTCCATATCCAAAAAATGGAAGCATCACAGCAGACCAGCATGGGAGTAATTTACAAAAATTTAAAAGTTTTTTGGCAATCGGTGGACTATATTGCATATTATCATGACTGATAACTTGAATGGCACTCAAGAAATTAGGCAGCGCACCTAACTTGCTCGGAGTTACCTCAAATTCAAATATCTGTAATTTCGTAAAAATTAAATTAACGGTATGATAATAGAAGCTCATTGGAGTTCGAACGAAATTTTATTGGTTGACATAGCATCCGGACAAAATTTTATTTAAAATTTGTTGTATCTTTTATCCAATATATTTAGTCACACTTTTGTTATTACTGGCGTTACATCCTGTATCATCTGATAAAATAGAATAAAAGTTGAATGGTAGCGCGCGTCACTTGCTCGGAGTTACCTCAAATTCAAATATCTGTAATTTCGTAAAAAATTAAATTAACGGTATGATAATAGAAGCTCATTGGAGCTCAAACGAAACTCTATCGATTGACACCAAATTCACTCAAAATTCGAACCAGAACGGAAAATAAAACCATTTCCCCAGCCCCCAAAAGTTTTCGCGAATAACTCCGCGACGGTTGTGGTTCAAACGATAAAAATGGAAGCTCATTGAAGCTCAAACGAAGCTCAAACGTTTGGGACCAATTTCACTAACAAATTCGCGATGGGGGGGGCTGCATTTCCCCAGCCCCCCCCAAAAGTTTTCGCGAATAACTTCGCGACGGTTGTGGTTCAAACGATAAAAATGGAAGCTCATTGAAGCTCAAACGAAGCTCAAACGTTTGAGATCAATTTCACTAACAAATTCGCGATGGGGGGGCCGACGAAATGTACCTCATATTTTGCATTTTTTTATAATTTAATTAACTTTTAACAGAATTTTGTTAGTTCTGTTACCTTCCGGGAACATTAATGTATTTACATGTAATTGTAAATGTTTATTAACTTGTGAAATTATATATTTTCTTATATTAATTAAGAAATTAATTGTAGTATACTGTAAAATTATAAATTAAAATTTTTCAATATGAAATCGAAAAATAACTGATTCCATTAATACCAAAACATGTTCCGTAGGTTGAAGTTATATTTCTAAGTTCTATTTTGAAAATGGATTCCTTAGGTTGTTGGTTTTCACAATAAGATCTGTAACTTAATTTTAATATGCCGCCGATTTGTAAATCAATACCTAAATGTTATCTTTTAACTTTTTTATAATATTATTAATAAAGTGGATACAGAAAGAAATATACTATAAAAGCAAAAATTTTAAAAGCGTCCTTTGTAAATTGAGGTATTTAATACTTGTATAATAAATAAAAGCAGTTCAAAATTTATTCAACTGAAAGTACTATGTATTAACTAATTTGAATTCCAAAGCCTTTTATATTGATATTACAAAAGCTATTGTTTATTATTTAGGTCATACCTACCGTAAACGAATTTTAACTTATGTACTTCTAATATTTTTGCTGATTTGCAAAAAATGTTGAATTTACAAGTCTATCTAGTTTATTGTGAAAGCTTTTAAGGCATTTACATCATTTTCGGTATTAGTTTTATTGTTATAATCAATATCAAATTTTTTCTTATAGATAAAAGTACATTTTTGAATAAAAATCAAAATTTAAAAGAGTGTATTTTTAAAATTTTTGAATTTAAAATGGATCAGTTTTGTAGTTTTCTTACCAGTAGCATACATTTTCGGTTAAATAAAATTAGTACCAGTATATTGTTATATATTACATTTTAATAAAAAGTACGTTGTTTCCTATATTTGAAACAATTGATTAAGATTTTATAACTAAAAGAAAACACATTAGATATAGTACATACATACAGTGGCTCAATAAATTATTCATCCACTACTGAAAACTTAATATTTATTGAAATATTTTGTTAAAAAACTCAATTACTTTTATTTAATTTTTAATATATTAATTAATACTTTGTAATCGATAATATAAAGAAAATATTTCAAAAAATTTCTTGGGAAGACACAATTCTAAGAAATAGAACGTCATGACGTAAATGCATGCTCAACAATTATTCATCCACAAGCATATTAGACCTTAGTTATCAAGTTTCTACAATGTAATACTTGATTATTTTTTTATAATGATTTAAACAATTGCTTAGAAGCATAATAAACAAGAATTGCTTGCATGAAATAATTCTACTGCGTATTTTGCTAAGCTGGATCCCAAAGAAAGCGAAACTAGTATTGAAGAAAGGAAATTCATTCTTAAATTGGTTTGTCAGGAAAATTTATGCGAAAAACCGTAAAATTGTTAACAGAAACCATTGTACAGTGCAGTACATAATAAATAAATTTAAAAATGAAGGAAATCTTGCAAATAAAGCCAGTCGAGGGAGGAAGTGTATACTGACACCAAAGACTAAGAATTATATTATGAAGCAAATTAAGTGTAATCCTAAAACAAGTGTGCCAAAATTGACTACAGAAGTTTCAAATATTATTGGTAAACGCATTGCTACCAAAACTGCCGTAAAGTCCTTTGGAAAGTAGGGTATAATGGTACAATTGCACGCAAGAAACCATTTGTATCGAAAGTTAACAGAATTAAAAGACTTGATTTTGCGAAAAAATATGTAAATGAAAGTGTCGAGTTCTGGAAAACAGTTATTTTAGTAATAAAAGTAAATTTAACATATTCGGATGTGATGGTAAACAGATAGTGTGGATAAAACGGAATACACAGCTGAACAAAGAAAATTTATGCTCAACTGTAAAGCATGGCGTTAGAAACGTGATGGTTTGGGGGTGCAAGGCTGCAAATGGAGTTGAAAACTTCAATTTATCGACGCTACCATGGACAAGTTTCAATATTTGATCATTTTAAATAAAAAATTAAAAACCTAGTATCGATAAATTGGGCTTACAAAACGTCTATTGGTTCCAGCATGACAATGACCTCAAGCATTCCGCTTATATTGTAAGGGAATGGTTGCTCTATCATGTGAGAAGACAGCTTAAAACCCCTCCCCAGTCACCAGTTCTCAACCCTATTGAGAATTTGTGGCAGGAATTAGAAAGAAAATACGGCAGAGGCCCATTTTCTCAAAAGAAACCCTGAAAACGTTATTTTGGAAGAATGGCAAACAATTTCCGAATCCACAACTAGAAATTAATAGAATCCATGCCACGACGCTTAGAAACTGTTATAGCTGCAAAGGATACCCTACTAAGTATTAATTTATTAAATAAAAGCAAAATTGTAAGCCTTCTGGTAGTGGATGAATAATTGATTGGCATTGTTTTACTTAATTTTGTTTTGTTTATTAGATTAGTGCCTTTGAATTAAATTTTTTCATTATTTTTTGTTTATATTTATTGCAAAGCATGCTTTAATGTATTAAAATTAAATAAATATAATTCGCCATTATTTGTAGAAGTTATTGCAATAATTTGTAAGTTTTATGTAGTGGATGAATAATTTGGTGAGCCACTGTAGGTATTACTTATTATATACTCATACATTTTCCATTTTATCTATCTTTTAAAAGTTTCTATTTATTTTCATTATTGCTTACAAAACAACTTTTTAATTGCTAATTATAAATTTTTTTACCGCTTTTAATAACCTAATTTAAAATTTCAAATAATACTTTATTTATAAATTTCTTTTATTGTACATATCTGAGAAGAATCTAATATAATTAAGAAATATCTATTTTCATTCGCAATTACTTTCATCTTGACAATAAAAATTCAATTTTCATAATAAATTTTCATTTTTTATTTACATTGTCTAAATTTGATTATATAGAACTCAAAAACGATTTCAAATTTTATATAGGTAATTATAATAAAGTGTTTTTAAGCACCTACCCTATTTTTGACAAGTCATGAGAAACAAATAAATAACACTTTTCTATTTATTTCCAAAGTAACTATAAATTGTATTACAACAGTTTAAAACCTAGTTTTATTGAGAAAGTCCCGGAGTTAATCTTGCAAAACGAACCGTCAAGAACAGATATCCCAATACTCAGGATGTGATAGAAATTCTAATCAGCCAATAAGTTAATATAATAATATATTTATTAAAAAAAGTTTTTAAGTAAAAAGGTTTCGAAGAGCAAAGAGGAAAACGTACTTACAATTGGTTAAATTGTAGCTTGTGTACTTTTTGACAAATAAAAGATCGAATGAAATTTACTTTATTTAAAAAAATGTATCGAAATAATTAGCTGAAAGTTTATTATACATATATCCGCGTTATCATGTGGAAATTTTGAAAAAATGTTGAATCCAAATCTTACGTAATTTATGTTAAATATTGTGGCGCCTTAATATTTTTATTTGTTAATTTTTATTTACGAATTGCTGAAATAGTGACCGAATGTGCGCAGTTCATGTTCATAACTAACAAAATATTTTAAAATATTACGTGGAATATTATCTACTGTGCTGTAAAGATATTGCAAGACTTTGTATGTCACAAAGTATGTATGTACATACCTATTGCAGTATTTCAAAAATTTTAAAACGTATTTCTTTATAAGTAGGTTACATTCAATCCAAGATCTGTCAGAAGCAGTGTGTACAAAAAATAATGAACTAACTTGAATATAAAAGTTATCTGTTAGCTTAAACTCAAGCAAGAGTAGATATTATTCTTATTCTTAATTGTTCTTAAATTCAGCTAGTAATCTTTAAAGCATCTCATTATAGAAGATCCTAAAGTTTAAAGTACATCTAAATGTGGATAAAATTTATTTTATTTATGCAAAACATTAATCCGGTTTTGTTAAAAATATTTTTCAATTCACTTTCTCATACTACTCAAAATTATTCAAAATTTACTTCTTTAAATTATTAACTTTTATTATCGTTACTATTTGAATTATAAAGCTTCGTTATTTAAAACTCAAGAGTAGATATTATAATTATTACGCGAATTTTCAGTTGTTGGAAATAAATGGTTCCGAAATTATCAAAGTATAAAGACCAAAACCTAGACATAAATAACGCATATTTTAATCAGAATTTGTATTAGGTAGGTTTCTCCTTCGTAAACTATTTTATAGTAGTAAGGTCGAAATGAGGTAAATGCCAAATTAAATTTTTAACACTCTGTTACCTATAAATGATATTAATATGTTTAAAAAATATTAATTCAAATTAATAAAAAAAAATGTTTAAAAGATTTTAATACTACGTTGACTTGTGAATAATAACGTTATTAGCCGAAAGCGAATGGACGATGTTGATATCATAATATTATGATACTATATGTTAGATACTGTTTTATTGTTAGTCTTGGAGAACCACTGAGGTGGTGATAAAAGACACCATCTAAGGGATATTTTTGAATAAAATTTTTGTCTTTTTGCTATCCAAATTGGACCGTTAGTGCTTTTAAAAGTAATTTTGTTTAAAAAATACAGGATCCGCAACAAAAACAAAAAATAAATAAAACTTGGAATTTTTTAACATTATTTTCTTCTCTTAATGCATAATTCAAAATCAGTTGATTCTAGACGATAAGAGGTTATAAACTAGTTTGTAGATTAGCGAATAATCTTTAACAAATCAGAAATTCATTAGTACTATTTATAAATGAATAAGTTACGGTGCTATAGCCGTTTTAAGGCAGAAATTCAAAAAATTTCATTAAAGAGAGGTACCTCCCAAGAGTTTGGACTAGGACAAAAAATTTATTTAAAAATATCTCTTAAAAAGTGTCTTCTATCACTATATAATATATTATCGAAAATTTTATAGCTATTAGGGTAGTGTTTTGTATCCTAAACGGCAGAGAAATCTATCTTACCATAAGTCGTCTTCCAATCGCTTTTTTTTAATTGCTTCCTGGACATTTTTGCTTCATCTTCTTAAAGAGCGATTTTGTTCTTTTCGTTTCAGAAAAGTCTAGGTCCATACTTTTTGAAGTCATCTGTGGGGTAATATTTGTCGCATATCCATATCATATTAACTGCTATTTTTCCACTTTTTCTAATATTATCTCTTCTATTAGACTTGAATAATTTTTCTAATTTTCGTATTTTCTAATTGTTACAGTGTACTTATCGTACAATTTTGTTTTAAAAAATTGATTTCCGGCGTTGGTCTTTATTTTTGTTGTTGTTTTCCACGTTTGTGCTTCATAGGTAAGAATACTTTTGACCATACTATTATAGATCTTTTGTTGTTTTTGGATTCTTGAATCCTTAGACCAGATTTGTGCATTTAACCTTTGCGCGATATCCATGATTTGCTTATGTGATTCTGTTTGTTATTTTTTTGACAATTTTCTTCCTCTGATATAATTACACCCAAATTGTTCTTTTTAATCGCTTTAAAGACAGTACTCTTACTAGGTATTTAGCTTTTTAAAAATTATTTTTAAACGCCATTTATTATTTGCTTTTTACGAGGTTTTATCATGTACGTGATGTCGCCTTTGTCGTCGACTAATACTATTTGATTATCAGTAAACAGAAAAGTATGCAACGTATTGTCATCAATATTTATTTAAGAATTAATTTATGAAAACATGAAATAGTATAAAATACTTTCCAACATTAATGTGACCACGTTTAACATATTTTCTGATGCCAATTTGGTTACGTTCTCTAATAATAATTTGAGCACGTTTACGGCATTAGTAAAGATTGCTATAATTTAGATATTTAGCATAATCGATGGTACACGTTTTAAAATTATAATTAGCTTAAATTGCTTTGTTAGGCTTATACAATATTTAACCATTAATTAACCCTGTATCATGTTTTCAAAATTTTATGTCTTTTAAACTTATTGTTAGAATTTATTACTAGAATTGAATAATAAATAAAAATATTTAAAGAGGATTACCAAACTAATTTAAGTATTTAAGTTATTATTGGAGTATTTGCTTTTCATTACAAACTTGTTCTTATTGAAAGGTTATAAATAAAAGAACGTTCTTGTTTGTATTTTTTAATGTTTATCGGGTAAGCGGTTATTCTAATTCTGCATCTTCTAACCTTTCTGCAAAAATATAATACAACTGTCAAAGATGAATGGTTACAAAACGCAACAGTATATAAAATGATAAACAAATACAAATTACACAAAATGTATTAATTTGCGGCGCAAGAATTTAAATTTGGAGAAATTAAAAAAATTAAATAAAACTAAAAAAATAACAAAAAAGTTAGCCGTGCTCTCCTGGATACTATTTGACTGCATCTGCTAAGTACTTCCAGCTTACTAGCAATCTTTTTGCACAAAAGATACAAAAAAGATGCAAGAGTTGATGAAGGGATACACCTGAACAGTAAAACAGAATTGTATTTATTGCAAAATTTCATGCTTAAGATTTCCCCTCGTAGCTATATTGGGGTTTACAAAATGGAGATATAAATCAGATGTATGCACAGACATAAACAATTAAGTAATAATAATTTAACTCCCAATATCAATGTAATAACATAATAAATAATATAAGAACAGTACAAAACACTTATCTTATTCAACTGACTTTGATGATAGGTTGTCCGGTGGTAAGTTAATAATTTTCTTCCAGAGTAAAAATGAAGTTTTCAAATAAAGCAAAGCGATAGAAACAAAGCTTATAACATTTTCAGAATGTTATAAAAAGTTATGTAATGACAGGATTTCCACAATTGTGAAACATCTAATTCAGTGATTACTTCATGGAGGAACTATAGTCCCTGCATTTCATATTTTTAGACTCAGAGTTTATTAAAAAGTCAGTTAAAACTACTTTTTAAAACAATAGAGGTTTCAAGAAATAGTTTTAAATAGTTTGTTTAGTTTACTAGTAACGGCGTGGTTTGTATTAGTGACATTACTGTGTGAAATTCTAGTTCATTACAGATTCAGTCTTATACATGTCTTACAAAATTTATGTACATTGTATAATCGTGAATACAAAACCGGAAAATATTGTTTTGAATATCAAATAACTTCGCTTCCTGTTTATTTAGCAATACACAAAGTGAATATGCTCTACAATGCTTCTAATGCTACCACAGGATTGTAAGATATAGCATACTAAAACGTGCACATATAAAAAAATTCAGTTTTATTTAAATATTATACCAACCACTAAAGTGCAAAAACTATGTAAATAAATATGTTTACACTTTATTAAAATTTTAATAACCTCAGAAAAACCATACTGATCTCATATTATAATTATGCAATTTCGTAATAACACTAAATTGTGATATATGAGAATTAAAGAAGTCACAACCAGGAATTCCAATAATGACAAGCATGTTTCAAGTTTATTAGATTTCATCGGTAGCGTGTAAAAAACTCTATACCTTGTTGATGAGTGTGGTTAATCCTCAACATACAATAATTAAATTTCTCGACTGATAGTCATTCGTACGACATGAACGGAAAAGTGCTTTTATTGTACCATTAATATACTTTTCAAAAATGTGATACATACGTATAAGCAAATCTATAAGAAAATGTAATTTTTCTGGCATAGATACAACTAAAATTAAAATCTCTGGATGAGTTTTTCAATTTGCGATAATTTAATGTTATGAACTTTCATAAATATAAAAATAAAATGTATTGCCTTCATTTTGTAATAGAGTGCATCATTCAACTAAATACGATATCTTATTAATTTTCAATTTTTGCTTTTAATTGATTTTTAATTTTATTATTTCTTGCTAATTTCTTTTCTAATTTTCATTATAAGTTTCCTCTTAAGTTTATATATTAAAATTTAACTTTTCATTCTTAAGTTTTGAAGCGATTTCAACATTTTTCTAGTAGTACAATTAAGTTTGATACTTTTCTTTACTTATAATTTAATTGTGTTCATATTTGCAATTTTTAATAGCTACTATATAGTTTTCATTATGTATTTTTTGATTACTTAATCAAATTGGTAATTTTCTTCAAGTTTTAATAAATTACCACTTCTACTTTGTATTTTATTCTTTGTCGTGACATTTTGCTTATCTGTTCAGTTAACTTGTAAACAAATTTCCCTGATTCCTAAGGTGAACGATACCCTAATAGTACTTGCATAGGATAGTGTGTAATTTAAATTCTAGAACATGAAATAATAATCCACAAATATTGAAAATTAATATCCAGGCAAACAAGATTTAAGCCAAACTTGAAGATTTGCATTCTAAAGTTAACAATCTTGTTACTCACTGTTGAATACAAATGGAAAACCTTGTTCAAAATTACAACGCCAAGATCCTCTGAAGGTAGATCTCACCGCCGCGCCAGCTCAGCACATCTGAGTGACTTTGCAACGGATGATTGAATATTGTTATTAATATTATACAGATAAAACTTATCATTAACTAAACATAAAATTTCCTACAATAAAATACCTACTGGTAGAGTACTGAAGCAATCAATAGAATATAAGAAATAGCCTGTCAAATTATTGAGAGTATTTTGTGTTTTATAGCATGGGGGTTAAAAAATTAACAAGCTTTCAGTGGAAAGATATTAAAGAGTGTATTAGTTGAGATAAAGTTTACTGCATTTCTTCACAAGTATCGATTAGTATCAACAGACTATTATGCGAACCATAATACTAGTAAACATCATGATGAATGGTTAATTTTTGTTTAACACCATAAAAGCTGTGAGAGTTTACGAAGACTGTTGGTAAGTTAAAAAACTTTCTAAATACGACACTTAAGAACTACCTATGGGTTTGTTTCAATAATTTATAAATTATGTTAACTATTTCATAAATTTTTAATTTAAATTTTTGGGTTCAGGAATGGTCAAAAAATTTTATACCCAATTATATTATATTATAATAAAGCTATTTCCATACCTTGGGTAGCTGTACGCAACGCCATTTTTCAGAGCAATGCTGGTATATTTGGAATATAAAGCTGTTAAACTTAAATCAATCAAAAGTTTGAATATTTGCATTCAAATCCGCTTGGGCAAATAGTCGCTGCTATTTAATCATCAGTTGGGTAAATTTTTTATCGTTGTTTAATTTCATTTATAGTTAAGTGAAAAACGAAATTATTTCAAAATGTTGTTACTGAATAAGATATTAAAGGCTACAAGTTCTAAATAAACTCACAGTAACTTGAAGATAAATCGAGAGATTTTAATTTGCTTATATACAGTAGCGATCATAAGTATGGTTGCACTTAGTTTTTTTGTGATAACTTTTTTAAATTTCAAGGAAATTTTCCTAAATTTTCAAAATTTATTCTTTAAATACCTTGGAATTATAACACATAATTAAAATTATTTGAAAAATTTTATAAACAAGTAAAATTTAAAAATCACAAAATAGGAAATATTTGCTTATAATAAAGTATTATTAAAAGCACTTAAAACAAAATTTAAAGTACTTTATTAAAAATATAAAGATTAAAAACAATTAATACTTTGTTGCATAACCTTTTGCGGCTATAACTGCTTTGCATCGAGAAGGCATAGAGTCAACAAGCTTACTAAACGCTCCAATGGAATCTTTTGCCATTCTCTCCTTAAAGCTTCTCATAACTAACTCCTATTTTGGTATGTCCCACTTCTAATTTGTCGCTCGAGCTCTTCCCACAAATGCTCTATAGGATTTAAGTCAGAAGACTGACTAGGCTACTCAAGTAGGCGGATATTAGCCTTCGCCATGTAACCTTTAACATGCTTTGAAGCATGTTTCGGGTCATTATCTTGCTGAAACATCCAGCCGCGTGGCATTATTCTCTTCCCATGTGGTAGCATGTGATCTTTTAATATGTCAGCATACGTAAACCGATCCATAATACCATCGATTAAGTGTATAGGTCCAACACCATCACGGGAAAAGCAGCCCCACACCATGACACTTCCACCGCCGTGTTTTACAGTGGGAACCTGATACTTAACATCATATCTTTTATTTACTGGACGTCGAATATACCATCAGAAGAAAACAAATTATATTTGCTCTCATCGCTCTAAAGAATTTTAGACCATTCTTGAACTCCCCAGTTTAAGTGATCTTTGGCAAATTTTAATCGGGCTATCCGATTCTTCTTCAAAATTATTGGTTTCTTAGAAGGACGCTTACCAAATAGTCCAGCTGACTTCAGTCGACGTTTCACTGTCGAAACACTAATATTATCTTCGCGATTCTCGTTAAAATCACGGACAATTTCGGTAGCCATTAAACGAGGATTCTTTACCGCATCACGAACGATCATTTTATCTTCCCGTCCGGTTGTTTTCGTGGTCGCCCGGTTCTTGGTCGATTGGCCACTGATCCATATTGGTTTATTTTACGGATCCAACGACCTATAGTTTGATTTGGTATACCAAATTTGCGATTTGCTGTCCTTAAAGAGTCTCCATTTTCAATGATTTCAAAATCGCATTTTCAGATCTTCGGAATATTCTTTTGTCTTTACCATAATTCTTAATGTTGAAGCAACTACTCTAACAAGTTTATTTCGAAGAAATTAATTTTATTTACAGTTTTGACGTTTTAAAGAATATGCCACTTTACTTTTGGACACTGAATAAGAAATTAGTATATTACACTACGAGGGCCGAAAGTTGAATTTTCGGCTCTGCGCGTCATGATGCCCCGAGGCGAAGCCGAGTCATGACGCGCAGACCAATTTCAACTTTTGGTCCGCGTAGTGTATACGATTTTCTTCATAGCCGGTCGAAAGTACGTTATTCACTGACGACAAAACTACATTGTAAGTACAAAGTAGTGACAGCGGTTAACGATTTGTTGTAGCAACAGAATAAATAGTCCCTAGTTACGAGTATTAATACGCATGAGAAATTCTTTCCTCCCGGCGTTATAGAGGGCGCGTGTACTTCTCAAAGGAGTAAATGTTCAACTTTCGTCCCTGCTATTAGGGACGAAAGTACGTACTCGACCGAGGTATGAAGAAAAATTATATTTTATACTGTTCACGTTATTACCAACATTAAATTTTATACGTCAAAATCTGTATTAGCCTACTTACTTTTAGGAATGATACAACAATTAGCAAAATAAGTTTTGCTTTTATTAATTTTGCTAAAAATTGAGTGCAACCATATTTATGAGCGCTACTGTAGGTACCAATAGATAATATTCTTCTATGAATACATATTAGGTTTAATGTTATACATATAAGTTGGTAAGATATAATCTATGATTTTCCTTTCAAAAATTGGTTGAAGTGTTATTACTGTTAGTAATATTTCTTTTGGTTTTCCAATTATTTAATAAAAATTAAAACTTTTCAAATTAACATCCACAATCTCTATCTCTACACATCTGCGCTTTTATTCCTGCTTAATGCGTTCGCTCAAAAACTTGCGGATATTTTAAAATGCTAAATAACACTTTATAAATTTTATTTATCTAAATCAAATTTTTTTTGCGCTTTATACGTGGTATTGCAGACATAACTAATATTTACAAAAATTACTATCTGTCAACTATTGTAATGTTGATTTTTGCTTTAATTAATCAAAGTACAACAAAAGTGACAGGTTAATGTCGTGTTCCATTTGGGTACTGAGACTCTGACAGTACGGAGATTTAATACTGACAGTCATTCTCATTGTATTGTCACCACAATGGAGTACTACGTCATCGGTATGACGAACAGCTCTTCCTGCATGAAAATATCGTTTCATTAGTTTTCACTGTCACTGCTAAATTTACAAATAAAGCGACAATATTAAAAATTATGTGTGCCGACTTACATATTATTAATGTTTTTCTTGAAAATAAATAACATCTACCCGTAATAACTGTAACGCATTGAACATATTCGATTTCGTTCTATCCAAGCAAGTCAAGCTGTGTTGGAGCGGTTAATACTTGGATGAGTGGTTATTTGGGTACACTGCGTATCGTTATTCAAACAGCCATACAGTCGATAGTGCTTTAAATCTTACTGAATTCTTTATTATAGACGTTAGGTTTTCAAAAGCATACGCACTTGGCATAATTAGAAAATTACAAGACAACGAGCTAAATTTATAGGAAGACAAAAATCGATAAGAATTGAATTATTCAATTAGGCAACTATACCCACCTAACACTTGTATTTGTAATCATAACATAATATGTACATAAGTATGAATATCACCATATCAAAGAAATTGTATTATATAACCTTGGTTAACAATTACAGAGTTATTGATTGATTGTTTTAGTATAAAAAAAATATATGTGTATTTGCTTAAATTGATTTTTTAAAGCATGATATTATTTAGCTATGAAAGATAAAAATAAATTTAAATGTTACTCGATTTTCAATCGTGAAAAGAATGGCACGTGCTTATAAATGTGCTTTATAAGATAATCAATACCACTTGAGATTTCTATTGTTAGTACTTTTTCTATATATAAATCGTAAATTTGTTTCTATAATTTAGCACTTTAATTATTATTTTATTATTATTTAACACTTTACTTATTCATTCGTGTAGAGAAAATGTTTGCATATGATTATTGTAACATAATTAATAATAACTGCTTTGTTGTAATGCATAAGGCTTCTTTCATGTGCATTCAATGATAGTTTCATTTATTGGCGGTTAAAATTTGATATATCTTCTTCTTCTTTCAGAATTTAAGCTTTATTGCCTATTCCGACTTCATTATTTTCGTCAAGGCTTCCTCGGTCCTCGAATATCCTCTTTCCTTTCGGGTTGTAAGAGAGTATTTTCTTTGGAGTTCTTTTATCTTCCATTCTATTTAGATGCAATTTCTAATTTTCTCTATATTCTAGAATTTTCTCATTAACTGAGAAGATTTGCAATTTAGTGCAAATGTCTTCATTTATTATGTGGTCCAGTCTTGTACATCCTTTGGTTCTTTTCAGAGCATCTATTTTGATAAAAATAGCTTGAACTTTGGATTAAGTGATACCACATCAACCATTTAAATATTTGTACAGTTAAGAGAAAGTTTAATCCTTAATCTCAAACTGTGCATCGCCTAATCCTTAAGCTAAAACTTCAACTTAAAAAAATACTTAAGTGCTAACTGTGCAACTTGGTCTAAGAAATTTATTTCTGTTATCCGCTTTATGATTTTGAAACTGAGTGTATTAACTTAAATTGTATTAAGGTAATAAACATTTAAGAAAAATTTCAAAGCTTTACTGTTAATTTGGAAATGATGGGAAGATCGATTATTAAAAAACATTTATAGCAAGCGCAAAACAGCTTTTAAAAAACGGTCGACGGTCTAAGTTCTAAACAAACAAAAATACACAGGTATTTCATACATACGTACATGCATCAAACTTTGTTTATATTATGTAAAACAATCAACCAGAGAATGATAACAAACCATTATAAATTTGGTAATTATAATAAATTTTTATTTTTAATAGCTTTAACTTTTATTAAAAAGGTTAGTATTTAAATAATTAAATTTTTTAGCATTCTAAAGCTTGTCTTTTTAATTCAATTTATTTTTAAATGGTCCCGTGCTAATTTAAATAAAACAAATTGATTTTAAAATTAAATGAATGTAAATGTGCTAAAACCTGTTTTCTCATAATAACAACGCTGTAGAGACACCGGTAACAACATAAGAACAACCATTTGCAAGCAATTTACATATCTACTCTGGCGAATTGTAATTTTAAAACGTCTTGGTACTTACAATTAGTCGTAATGGAACTTTACATCTGGACAGGGATGTATAACTGGATCAAGCTTAATTCGAGTAAAAGCTGGAAAGGATTTACGTCATTTCTAAGTGTCTCTCTAGCTCTACCACAACGACTTTGGTGGTTGTTTGGAATGCAAAATTACGTGTATCGAGTTAATTGCTTTACGAACGAACGCGACCTGTAATCACAAACTTAGGTGGCGCGGCGTTGAATTACATGTTTATTTTCCATCTCAAAATAGTTAAAAATAAAATTTGTTGTCTATATTTGGTCTATATTTAGATAACATATATTGATCTTATTAATGTAGGTCTAATTAGTGGCGTGGCATATACTACATTCATGGCAATACCTGGGGATGACACGGAATTGTGTCTTTGCTTATAATACTTAGTGGATACATTTTAATTAACAAGTTATTGTTTAAAACTATAATTCATAATAGGTAGTACTAATTTGCATAATGCTTATAAAGTGAGGTAACGACTTATGTATTATAATAATACATGTTATATTAACTATTATTACCTTACATATTGGCGGAAGTTAGCTATATTACTGTTGTTCAAGTAGCTTAAATAAAACTTTTATACCTTGGAGTATTTAGTATTTCTTTCTTGCTCATTTTATATTTCACCTTACATAACTAACCTGAAAAAATTATAGCGCATGTTATACAGTACATGTAGCGTTGTAATGTAGCATCGCAGGAATTACAAAAAACATTACAAAATTTGAGGAAAACGGGATAAATTTTGACATGTATTTTCATACATAATTATTTGTAACTACTACCTAACATACATAATAAAACGATGTATAATTAGTAATAGTGATTTTGAATATCTAATGGAAGATGTGCACAAAATTTTAAGATACAATACTCCAACATTTCAAATCTATAATTTGTATAACTTTCCCTTCTCCAAAACCTTGAATTTTTACATAACATCTATTCAAGAAGTAGGAATTATAATTTAACTTATATTTATAATAAATATCCAATAGATCTTCAGAATAAAAATTTTTAGCAATAGTTGTTAGCGTGAAATGACATTTTAAATAAAATACTAAATTGGGGTTACAATTTTATTCAAATTTTAATTTTTATCGGTTGAATGTTCCTTGAATTTCAAAATCAAATTTGTATAGATTTTAGAAATATACATAATATTACATTAAAATTATATTACGTTTACCGATGTAAAGATATTAAAATATAAAAAAGACTACGTTTAAATTTCAATTTAATATTTATTTCAGTGGTTAATAATTTACATATTACATAATTTAGGACAAGTTGTATAACAGAAGGTTATCCTCGTATCACTCTGATCCGTGGTTGTGTTCGGTAATTGGTTGATATTTTTAAAACCAACCAAGGACCGAACTTGATCCTCGGATCAGCGTGATCCGAGAATTAAGTCCCATTATACTGCAACTGGCCCTTAGAAATATGGTTTTAAGTTGATTTAAACTTTAAATCCTTGTTCTTTAATTTGCCGCTAAAACTTCGACATGTAGAAGTTATAATGTTTTATAGTGTTTGCTAATCATATCAATTGTGATTTTTGAGTAAACGCAGTTTTACTGATTATTTTTAGTATATTGCAGAAGATTTGTACGAAATTCTAAGTGAAAATTTGTATTTAATTTTTCATTATTCATTTGAACGACTCTAAAACCAAGAATCTGAGATCCTAAATTGAAGTTAACTTCTACCACACCTCTACCTTACTACTTATTTTGTAAAAGCTAATTGGATTCGCGTATTCATGTTATTCAAAATAAATACTTAGCATGCTCATTGTTGATTATTTGTTTAATCTTAAAGCTTGATAATACAAGCAGAGCATAGTTAGTATTGAATAAAATGTTAATTCATAAACATATTCCTAAAATAAACTTGATATATTTATTATGAGATTTAATATTAAACTGAACCAAATCAAATTAAACAATAATTATGTATGATGTAGCACATCTTGGTTTAAATAAAATTAATTGAATTTTCGCTCGTGACTCGTAAAACGTTATTATAATCGGGGTAAAACAAAGTAACTACTTGATGTTATGATTTATAATTTTATTACACAGTTTGTTATATATAATATATACCAGCTCGTCTTTATTGTTATAAAGCTTTGATATGGAAAACTTCTTTGTGATATCATGAAACTGAAAAACCGAAACAGAAAAAAAATGTTAGTGTACTGATAATATATTTATTTAGTTTTTTTTTTACAAAATTATATAAAGATAACTATTACTTTTACAAGTTGATTTTGGATAAATGAAACAAGTGCTTGCACTTTCTTGTATTTTTTAATTTAAGGCGAACTTTTTTTATGGCAAAATAAAAAATTAATTTAATTAATAATTTTTAATAATAAAAAATAAATTTAATCAATTATGGTAGTATTGTTCCGTAGAACTAGTAGTAGGCAAATTATTCTCTCTTGAGAGAAATACTAATAAAATATCTAATAAAATTAGAATTACTACCTATCTAATATTTTACTGGGTAATCTCAAAAATTACTCTAATTAAATCTAAAAAAAAACTATAATTAAGCAGCTTAAAACCAACACAAAACAAAAATATAATCTATATAATAAATACCGCTTACCAAGTATCACTATTGTTTAACTGTTTTATACACTATAAAGGCCTTTTTATTATGGGGTTCACTTCATTTTCTTATTTCACCAATTGATGAGGTGATATGACAGTTGAAGGTCGATGGTTGGATTGTCGATTCAAGGTAAACTGATATCCTACAGGTTCTTATTTACTGGGATTTTTTATTAATAGTCTATTTTGTAATAGGTGATGGATATACTAGCCTCCGATGGGTTAACAGCTGGTGAAGCTTTTGCACACATCTCATGAAGTACATGAAGTACTTGTGAAATACATAAAGTACTTGTGAAGTACTTGTGAAGTACATGTAGTGAAGTACTGAAGTACTGGTAAAATACATGAAGTACGTGTAAAGTAGGTAAAATACGTATTAAGTATATTAAAGTACAAGTAAAGTATCATGAAGTTAGTAAATTTTTGGTGAATTACATGAAGTTGAACCTAGCTTATAAACATGCGCTACGGTCAATGTGTATCATAGATAAGACACGTGTATTCGATAATAATTATTTGATAGCAAATTAACTTACATCAGTGGATTTTCTTAACAATTTTTTATTTTAAACGTTGAATAGACCTCTGGAGGTCATTATTTTACTAATTAAAAGTTTTGGTAGTTGCTAGTTTCATAGTAATCAATTAATTAAATTAAACTTAGATTCTTAGTTAATTTTGCAATTTTTTTAGCTCATTTGTTTGAATATCATGAAGGTTAGGTAGCTCAATAAAAAGCTTTGGTAATTTATTGTTTCGTCATGATTAATTAATTACATTGAAGCAAAAATAACGCGCTTGCTCCGGTTTTACAGAGACGGCTCCAGAATGTGATAATACAATTTAAACTATCTTCTTATGCTTCTATCTTCTATCTTTCTTCAACTATAGTTATCTATCAGTTAAAATACATTATAGTTAAATTGACGAAATAACCAATCAGGTCTTTGATTTGTTTTTGTTTTGTTGTGTTTGGTTATTTCGTTGTGGTCTGATTGGATGAGTTTGAATAAGGTGCATCTCAATCCCTTACATTGCAATTTTTAATTTAAAAAGTTTAAATCTGTTGTGCTTTTTTATTTTTGGTTGAACTTTTTGTTTTAAAATTATTTAAAAATTAGTTAGGTGAGGGGCTGGAGACCTGCTAGCTCTCCTTCCCATTTTGAAAATAATGTTAATAATTCTTTGTGCATGATTGTACGTAAATTATTTTCGCTTTACCCGTATTTGTTGCCCTCCCAAGAATATATCATAATTTTTTTTAAAACTAAAATGGTAGCGGAGAGTCTCTACTAAATTTTCAAACCTTTAATATGTTTGCCTGCATTGTAATATTTGGGTACTGAAGAGTGTTTCACACCCCCCGACCCTCCGGATCGAGTTTATTTTTATCAGAAGTAAACTGAAGATCTCCCGTTGCAGAGGCACTGAAAAGTGTTCCATACTCCCAGACCCCCGGATTGAATAGTTTATTTTTATCAAAATTAAACTAAAGATCTCCAAAGCACTGGAGGGTGTTCCACACCTCCCGGTTTAACCAATTTATTTTTATTAATAGTGAATTAAATACTTATGCATATCCCAAGTTTTTCAAATTAGCTATGGCCAAGTAAATGTGTATAATTCGTAATCTGACAATTAATCATAAACTGCATAATTATAAATTCCATACGCCCTAGAGGTAGATTTCTGCAACGGCAGATCTTCAGTTTACCTCTAATAAAAATAAACTACTCAATCCGGGGCGTTTGAAACACCCTCCAGTGCACAAATTTTGGAATCTTGATAAGTCTCTGAAAGTACGTGAAATACAATGAAGTATCGATGAAGTAGGTGAAGTACCGTGAATTATTGATGCAATGCGGTGAATTACTGGTGAAGTACATGAAATCCTGTAAATTACAGCTGAATTATATAAAGTACGAAGAAGTATGGAGAATTATGATGAAGTACGTGAAGTTTGAAGTTAATTGTACACGATTTTCTCTAGCGGTTGACCTCGCTAGCCACTAACCTTAACATGTTAGGACTAATAATACTTTAATTTAATTTCTTGATTTTTGATACAATAATGTACATTCATCAGTAACACACAAAAAATTGTTCAATAGTTCAAATGTTTATATAACTTTTAATAGTTGCGGTTTGCGGCACCAACTCTGATTTTTAAATCTTGAAATTGAACTTTAAATTAAATCTAATGACAGGCGAAATTCGGCACTTTATAAATCTAACTTTATTCACTAATTTACTTTAATCTATACAAATTAATCTATTTCCAAAATCTATCAAAGTTGGCCATTTTGGCTATCTACGTGACTGTTTTCTTGCTAACTGAAAAGTTGTTATTAACAAAAGAAGGGGGAAAATGGTCAAACGATTCTCAAGAAAACAACCCTAAAACATTAAAGTTTAAATATAATAATTAGTTGTTACTAATTGGACCGAACAAGGGTGCGGTCCGTATTTGAATATGTTCTTAAGAAATGCCGCTTTTTCTTTTGCTTATTGAATACAAAGAAAAAGCGCAAGGTTTTGTAACCTTAATATTTTCGAGCACAAATGGACTAATTTATGATATCCGGGTAAATAATATGAATATATTAAGAATTGCCGATCAAGAATTGCCGATATAGAATGCAGCTGTGATACCAAGAAATCATAAAATTTAAATGTTACCACGTGCACTCTAAGACCAGTTTAAATTTAAACTAAATTCAAAATAAAATTTACCACATGGGCATATCGAAAGAATGTTGGTTTTGAAAATATAAATGTTACAAAAATGAATTTTCGTAACAGTTGCTGAATGGGACTCTGCTTTTTTGAATGTTTGGGTTGGTAATGTGTTGTGAGAAAGGTATTTACTTGTTACATTTTTATTGGCCTATTACCTCAACTATATTTTCTTTTCAACAAACAAAAATAAAACTGTTTGTTATTATTTTATATGTATCTTTCCCGTCCGAAACCGAACTATAAATTTTATAAATTTATTTATAAAAATTGATGAAATTTTAAATTTTATTACTCCAATATTCGTTGTTGCGTAAAATTGCGCAAATGATGACGTATCTAAAGAGTTTGATTTCTGTTTCTGTTGATTTTTTGTGGTGGGTGATAGTTGACGATTCAAAGTTATAATTTCTAGTGCAATCTGTGAAATTCTTAAATATAAGTAAATAAATTATATTCCCTACCTTCATTGTATTGTTGCTAACGTTGCTTGCTTGTATTTTTGCCGAAAACAAGCAAATTTTCTTGTGTTGAAATTTCATGCACATGAAATGTTGACTGTTCCAAAATGTGAATGAATGTTCGGTAATTTTGAATAATTTTATTCAGGTTTCATTGTCTTTTACATTTGTTGATTTTTACTTATTCTTATTGTTTCAATATTATTTTGTAGCGAAACGTAAAATTCTTTGCATTTTGGTAATTTTTTTTAGTTTTAAATTTCGCGTAAGTAATTAATTTTTTTAATTTTAATTTCAATTATTTCGGCAATTAATAAACCTCTAAAATAAACTATGTGTACTGTTCTACATGTCATACAAGTGGAAGGAAACCCATCATCCATCGTTGTTTTTTTTATTTCCTCCATAGACTATTGTCCAAAATTTACTCTTGAATTTTTGATGGTAAGTTGTATTCAAATCTTTTATTAATATACGGTAACTTGCAAAAATTATATATTACTTTATGACTTTGCGCATTTTATTTTAAATTTCACTTTGTGTTTAATTAACCACTTTTTATTTTTAATTATTAAATGCCTTCTTATAAATAATATACTTCACATCGTTTTATTGTTGAAATCTTATAATATTAATTAAATTATAATAATTTAATAATAAGTGTATTTTTATGCTCTCTATTGATTTTATTTTGAGTAAAGATTAATTAATTCATAAATTAACTAATGAAATTTAATCTTCGTTTCAACTGATTAAAAAAATTCCACATAAGTTTCTACACGTTCTGACTAACCGCAGTTAATGTAACTTTAAGCTTTATTAAGGAAAAGATTTGTAAAATTTTAGTCTGAAAAAATTCAGCGCAATATGTACTACATGTACCTATATCATATTAGGAAGTTACGGTAAACTTTGTGTATTAAAATTGTGAAATGGAAATTACGATGCTCCAAATACACACACCCAATAAGGATTTTATAATATAACATTCGGCAACCTCTGATAGTTGAATTTCACACAAAAATGATTAATAAAAGATGACTTTAATAAGTGTCATGCAAATGTATACGACAGTTATAAGCGATTTTTTGTAGGTCAAAGAAACTTTTAATTTAAATTTACTCTTCATCAACATTGCATATTATTATTTAACATACAGCAATCATGAGTTATAATATTTGCAAATAAATATTAATTTTGGTATGTGTTTTGAAGTTATCAAATTTTTTTAACACTGCTGCAAAAAAGGAAATAGAGTGACGTATCGCTTAACCTGTAAAGGAATTACATTCTCAATTATAAATTAAACTGAACTGATATAAATCCATTTCTATTTCATGTTATCTTTCAAATTCTGTAGGTAAATAACCTACCATTATAAATCGAATAAAATGACTATGTTGCCAAAATATTGGATTTTAAGCCAAAGTGTCATAATGTGAATTTTTAAACATAATCTTTAATTTTTAAACGCAACTATTGTTTGAGAAATGCTACTAAGTTCTCTCTCTAGAGAGTTTCAAAGTATGGCTTAAACAATATTGTATTAAAGCAAATGTCCATTTCAGTGACATTTACTATGGAGAAAAGAAACATGCTCGTACGTACATATTTCTAGGTACATAGTATAAATTATGTCACGAAAGGTAAACGTATTAATATTAATCTAACAATGCTGTAAATTGACTAAAATGTACTAGTCAATTGAACAAAAATCTTGACTTTCACATAAAAAAAATGTAATGACTGATAATGTTTTAAGTATAAAAGTAATGTTTTATAAATCTATTACGAAATAGATATACATACATACTAGATGAATATAATTCAATTTTGGAGTTTGGATTCCAAAGAGAAGAATGATTTTCAATGCTTGGTGGTATGTTGATTGTGAAATTAATTCAATCCTATTGAGAAATATGGAATTGAATTAATTCTGTACAAAAAAAATTGTCAAAAAGCTTTCAAAATACAGAATGTATTACTATGAGAGGTTCGATGGTCATCCTAATACTCAAATAGCTAAACTAGTGGCCGATAGTAAAATGGGCAAACAGAATAACTTCAGCTCTTCTGACTCCATTTTCAGATTCTGGTTGCTTACTTACTTGATGATGCTGGACTTTTTCCCCTTGAGATATCTTTAAGATACATACAATTATGTAGATAAATTAAGTAGGTAAATAAATATTATATCTAAGATTAGCCATCACGGTTTGATTGATATTGGGTTGATTTATTTCATATATATTGTTGATTTTATAAATGCCAAGATAATCAAATCAGTTAAAAATTGTAAAAATTGACTTTTCACGAAATGATATTTATAAAGAGAGAAAAGAACGCAATGGACAGAAAAATTTACATCGAAGGTTAAAGCATATCTACAGCCACATACTCATTTAAATGACAAAAACATGTATGATTAACTTTTCCTGTGCAGTTGTCCATAATAACTTTAGTATATAGTTATAGTTTCAAATTACTTCAAGTGACAATACGTAATATTTCGTTTTTATTTGTATTTATTTATTCAATTATTATTAAACGTCTGATAAGAGCAATGACCATTTCTGAAAGCGCGTGAACAATAATTTTGTTTTATTGTTCAGTTAACCTCTTTTGAGAAGGTCATTGGCCTGGTTGTTTGGGCAATCAACTGCTAATATAAGGCGCTCCGGTTCGAATCCAAATAAAGCTCACATTGCAACGCCGTCTCCATGCTTCGGAAAGCACGTAAAGAAGGTGGTTCTTATGTAAATGAATTGCCTTTATTAACAATATAAAATAGGGTACAGGCACATCTGATTCTAGCCGGAACTTCACCAAAGTTACTGTTAGATATTACAGGACCTAGTCGTTAATTAAGAGGAAGAAGAAGTTAACCAGTTAATTTTTTAAATTTTGATTCAATTTTAAGATTTATTGGATAAGTAAATCTTTTTTATAGAGACATCTTACAATATTTTGAGGTTAATTCAGCATGAATTAAATTGGACATGAAATACCGCTCAATTGATTATTATTTAATTACCAAATGTTAATTAATACCAGGCACTCTTTAAAACAATATAAATATTATATAAAATTAGATTAATTTTAACGCTGGGATTAGGATTGGTCGAGATTGTTCTATTTTCATGTGATGTTTTGAAACTCTCAAATGCCCGAATTGTTATATTTTTTATAGTAAAGTAATTAAATAATAATTTAATAATGAAGATTGTCAATGTTAGCTAATCTATGTTAAGCATACCAAGAATTTACATAATTATATTCTGTAGACATTTCTGAAGGAAGTTATAATAAACTAAAGTTTGCACCATTGATCTGATGATAAGGTTTTTATGATTTCATGGTATATTTAAAAAACAGTTTATTTAAGCAAATAAATATTAAAAAAGTGGATTTTAATTAATTGGTTTTCAAGTTCTGATTAACATAGCCTATAGTGAAGGTTGTATACACCTATATATATTTGAAAGTTTCATTCAATACCACTTCAAAAAGTTAGGTTATATTAAATTATTACTGTTATTATTTTAACCCTTATATTTTAGATAAATTACACTACTATTTGAAATAGGGTATTAATAGAATATTAAGTTATAAATCGTCTTTAGAAGTATTTCAATAATTTTGAATTAGACGAAATGAAATTAAGTTTATAGAAATTTTAAAGAAAAAGAGTAAGCAGGTATAATATTAACTCTTAGTAAACACTCATAAACCGCGAACGAGTCATAAAATAATATGCATAACTAAATTTTCCTAACCCAAAATTCAAATTAGTTCAAGCCAAATTGATGTAAAAGCAGTAATAGCGGCTTGCTTGTAACAGGTAAGCAACTCTAAAACGGCTAATTTTACGATTAGTTACACATAAGTAAATTGAGAGTTTACTCTCAGGGGTACATTAGCAAAATCCGTTAAAATGTATAATCGCTTGAGGAAAATTTAGCAACAAATAGTTTTACAAATTCTAAAACTATAATTAATTCGAACTGTAATATTTCACATTAAAATTTAGACTTATAATGGTTTTACTTCGTATGGTAGGCATTAGCCACATTAAAGCTAATTTTAAAAAAGAATTATAAAAGTTTATATAACTTTTCTAACTGAAAATAATTTGTCAAATACATTCAATTGAAAACATTTATTCTTCTAGTATAGGGTTAGTTAGAGAGATAGAGATAGAAATTTCAACTGGCTGTAAATTATGAATAAACTGTGATAAAAACAAAACAAAGTTGACAATTCTTCAGAATTAATCAAAATAAGAAGTAAAAACTTAAAAACTGTAATTCTTATATTAATTAACTGAACATAGCAATTTGTAAAAAATTTTATTTTGCCATCCTCTCATAGCACTATGGCTTAGCTGACGAATGCTACATTGTATATGGGTGAGATGTTGAGTCATAAAATGTACTGTTAAAAAAGTACATTGTTTCACTTCTTTGTTTTTATGTAAAATTTAGCTATAATTTGGAAAAATTTTTCAAAATAGTCAAAGGAGGTTGAAGAAGTTGAAAGAGGTTTTTTAAGGGGCTATTTTAGTTGTTGGCTGAAAAGTTCAATGATCTTCTTAATTTTTTTGGAAAAACTACAGCATATAATAACAACAAATTTATTTATCTAAAAGAGGTACTTTTAAAACTAGAAACTAAATAATAAAAAGTTGAATTTGTCTTTAAAATTTCAGATCGATGCCCTCTATAAAAAAATTACCTCAAAATTATGTTTTAGAGTAAAATCGTTAGAGCATAAAAATCGAGCAGAATTATAGTAGACCTCATTTTTGATTTTAAAGAGGTGAAGATGCAGGTTAATCTAGAGTGCATTTAAACTAGTAGTAAATTATTAATACTTGCATTTGGACTTTGCATTAATGAAATAATATTAAATAAATCAATAAATTCTCAAAATACTATAAATTAATATATCGATATATAACATAGGTAATAAGTAGACTATTTAGAATTTTACAGTTTTATTTAAATTTTATATTAAATAAAACATTTCTTTAAAATTAATTATGATTTAATATTTGGAAATTATTAAAATTAATTTTTGTTGTTTTAAAACGTACCAATCGCCTTTTATCGATTTTCAATATTATCTTATAATTAACATTTTTTCATACATTTTCAAACAACTTGAAATAATTATTCAAAATTTTTCCAGTAAAATATTTAGTAATTAATTCAACATAGCAATTAGCAAATGCAATTATCTAGATGCGTGTATTGTGCATATAGCTTTATTTAGGTAAGTTTGAATTGAACTAGTTCTGGGTGATGAATATCAATGCCAGCAGTATCCCTCGAGTACTTCCGGTTTTCATATACCACCAATTTACATCATGTAAGTATCGTATATGCATATTTAATTTAATAGCTATTAAAAATTATAATATCAAGGCACTAACTTAAAATTACAACTTTCGAGTTGACCAATTTATACAAGAAAAAAACATCAAAATATTCTCATCTGCTCTCCAATGTTTGCAAACCTAATCTTGATATTACCACCCGAACTTGAATGCCCTTAGTATGAATAACCCAACCTTCGTCCAAACATTTTCACAAATTTGATCTAAACTTCTTCTAACATGTCACAACACACCTAGGAATACGACGATCATGTAATGCTTGCATACTGCAGGACCGGACTAACTAATAATAAAAAATAAACTTCTAAATGGGTAAAGATGAACAAAATATTTTAAAATTTAATATATGAAGAACAACAATTTCGTAATCTTTCTAGTAATTCCCCAATGTGCACTCTAAATAGTAATTTTTTATAATATAAATGGCAAGATCTTCGAATACTGTAGCTCTGGGAATGCATACCTTCTGTAAATTATAATTGATGATAACAGGGTTTTTAATCTTATATTAACGGAAACTCCTTCAACACTTGATAGTATACAGTAGTGACAGAGAATTCATACTATACCGCTCTTGAAAAATATGCAAAGACATCTGTTGCTATTTCTGATTTGTATAATAGGCAAATGAATTAATTGTTCGTTATAAATATCTAAAGTATTGCCTATATCGCTATTGAAGATGCAAAACGAGAGAAACCAAATGCGGTGGTACGCCTGAAGATGCATATAAAAAAACTCGGGAGAAAAACATCTTCTCAGCTGTTACACGAATAACTGCCAAACTACGTCAAAATACCACTACTAAATCCATTTTTTCTTAGTAAAAACCAATTGCTTTAAAAATAGTGAATTTTTAAGTTTGCCAATTGAATGATTAAAATGAAGTTGATTGAGGCTTGAAGAAAAAAATTGACTTTTTTAAAAAACGAATGCAATTTTAAGGGAGTATCTATTTTAAATATTTTAATGTAAGAAATGAAAGTAATTAAGTCGCATCAATAAAAGCGTTTAATTAATAATTGTGTTAAGTGGAACAGAAAACTGCTATCGTTTATTAAACTTGGCTATTTTATCAATTCTGATAGCAATTACATTGGAGTCTTCTCATCTTATTTTTCTTTTTAATAATAATAAATGCATTCTTCCAAGACAGGAGATTAAGGTAGTGAAGTATGAGTTTAATTGTTATCTCAAATTGGTTTTCTTTGTAAGGAACGATTTATTTTTATTGTTATAGTTACGAAGTTTCAAAGTGCGTACCTGTATACCACGGATGTTTTCAAACGTTAATTAAATGTACAAAAGTAATTTTAAAGTTACCGTTACTGAAAGTTCAAAAAGTATTTTGATGCTTCACACAAAAGTGAATTTGCGATAGTTTCTACTTTAACAACATTAAATTTAAATGCTCGTGAGAATATAAAGTGTCATGTGCAATGATTGGACCAAACACAGCAAATCTAATATTTGAAGTAGGAAAGATTGGTACGTGAGATGCTTTGATGCCGAAAAATAAATTAAATTGTTTTCTTTTCAGGTGGATCTCACAATCGAACGATTCAATAAAACATCTTGCACTTTTCAGTAGGGTATAAGATTTCTAAAAACATTAAGAACTTGGAAATAAGATATACCTACCCTTTATTTACAAACTTGCGAGCGGTTGCTTTTACTGATTGTGCAAACACTTGCGCGCGATCTGTTATAAACCATGCCAGAAAGTACAACAGTGTTATTGAGTTATTTTATGCACAAAAGCGTGGAGTCTTGAGATACATAAATTTTCCAATCTTAATGATATAACAAAATTAGTGATCTATGCTTCAAGGATAAATTTTATTATTATTGTGTACTATTGCAATTAAAAATTCTGTTACAAAAAAATATGTAATGTATGCATATCACATACACGTATATTAAAATATAAGGAAGAGAGAAATATTACTTTAAACAGTTTCATGAAGGAGTTCTCAACGTCATTAGTTAAAAAAAATTTGATTAATGCTTGGTTATCATATCGCATCAACAACTACTATAAAAGTAAAAACGAATTTAATTAACATTGCCGATTTAATTGTTTAAAAATCACTAAACCGATTAACTACAATAATCCGTTTTCCATTATTTGAATGTATACAAGGTTTATAGTACATGTATGTTATTAGTAGCGTTAATACGCTAAAATTTGCTAAAATGTAATAATTAAAATTTAATCAAAAAAAGATGCCAAAGTTGGAAAGAATTTCAGTTTTTGAATTACATTTTTAAAATAATTCTCGACTGAATTAAGTTATCCAATATTAGCAAAAGTATGTACCAAAAAAATTAAAGAAAATATAATCAATTTGATTGGCGACTTATACTGTCAAATTAGCGGAAAGACTGGTAGAAATCAAGCAATTTATCTAAAACGAGGAGACGAGCAAAGATTTATGTTTCACTTTGATTTAACTGCAAAGTTCATCAGTTACTGTCTTAAAGATTTACTTTACTCTGCTAGCTTCATTTACTGAATTTTCTTTTGTAGTTAGCTATATGTACTTGATTACAATGAAAATAGTGCCACATTATTTAAACGAAATTCAATTTGTAGCTGTGTAACAACACAATGTTAAATTTATACTATGCATAATAATTATATCCTTGATGTTTACTAGAAAATATGTTTTTCTCAACGACAGTACCATTTTTATTAATGAAAATTTAAATGTCTAATTGATGATACAAACTTTTTATGCAGAAATAGTTTTACCACGGATTCCTTTAAACAGCTCATAATTTATGATACAGTACCTCCTTCTTGTTAAATAAAACTGGTAGCATTTTTCTACAGAGAATGTTAAGAAGCTATTTTTTCTTCGACGTTCTATAAACACGAAGGTTAAACAATTTTTAAATTTTAATTATCAAGTTATGGAAATGCCATATTAAAATTAACCCCCCAAAACATTCAAAAAATAAAATGTATTGTATTATCTATTAAACTATATTTTAGAAATTGATGTTCGTGATACTTCAAAAAGAAAAGAAACGTAGAACAAATTATTTTATTTTATACATCTTGATATGTTTTTCTGATATTCTTAGCAAGATCTTATAAATACGTTTGCTCTCTACTTATATATTCAAAGTATTCCGATATATGTGAATATCAAATAAAAGAAGCGGAAATTTAGTTTTCTATAACAATGTTATTCTCAAGAGATTACTGCATATCAAAAACAAAATATCATTGCAATTTCCGATTATTTTACTTAATATTATATTGGTAAGTATGATTTCGTAATATTGTATTTTTTTAAATATGTTTCAGTATAAATTATAAAAGACGACATTTGGTGTTATAAGAGTAATAATAGACCAAATATAAATTTCTATCATCCTAAGGATGATGAAATTTTTTACCAACGTAATACTTCTTTCTACTATTTTATGTTACAAAAAAAGTAATCCAACTTTACTACGCAAAACTTATTAAATTTCGTCTGTCAAAATAACCTGGTAGCACTCAAAATAAAATCGACGATGATTAAATAGCTTACGCAACTGACACGTTTGAGGAAAAAGTTTGTTGAATGTTACGACATGTTTTAATATTATTGAAAGAATAAATTTTATATTAATTTATTACTGACTAAAAGACACTTTGACAGTCTGATATTGAACTAGTTTTTTGTTTAATAATTAATCGTATTTACCATTTAGTTCAAAACAATGCATAACTTTTTCTATAAGTGTACGGATAAATGCTAAATAATAATATTAGCGTTATTGTCGCTAAATTTCACAAATCATGGGCAAAGCACAAATAAAAAAATATAAACACAATACATATCAAATCAATAGATAAACAATCCATATGCAATTCTTTATGTAATTACAAAATGAGAATATAATATGCAATCCCGATGGTCAGACAGTTGAGTGTCCTTCATCAAATCTGATGCAATATCAGGTCGTGTGTAGGGGCTGGCACCCGACATTATTATGAGCATTCGTTGTCACGCGGACTTTAAAGGCACGATAATATTATTTTTCTGTTTTAATCATATTTCAGTATTGATTGAAAAGAAAATATAGTTGAGGTGATACAACGTATATTCTCTTTTCAATTTATAATTCAGATCGACTACGTTTGTCTTTTTTGGCATTTCTAAAAATTTCCAAAATTATTTTAAAATTTTGTTTCAATTAATTTTTCAAATTTCTCCAAATTCAAATTTTGGCTACTATTTTAGTATATTCTTTGGTATGACTTAAAATAGTTTAGAAAGAAAGATTGTCCGTAAATTCTTTTCCATTATTAATGTGGCACTTTTCAGCGGATTTCCGCATCCCTTCATGGGGCTGACTTTTTTTTTGCTTGATGTTTCTAAGAGAAAATGATTCTTCAAATATCCCATTAATGTTTTGTCAGAAGGTATCAAGTTTCTGATTAATTCCTTCTGCTTGTTCATTTCAGTTTGTCACACACTGATCACTAGCATTGTACTGGAAAATAACTGGGGCGACTGTACTATCTCAGCTGTATATCAAAACATCAAATAAAAAAAGAAGATTACAAAGAAGTTTTCAACTTACTTGAAAATCTTCACTTGAAAACTTCAAATGTTCACGACTATTCACGACTAACCACAATAGACTTTTGCGTCTCAAAATGAATCAATACTAAGAAAGTCAAAGCAGAATCCTCTCTAGGTCTAGAGATCTAGAGCTCTTCAGATCTCTCTTCAGATCACTCACCAATAATTGTAAATGTGTTCGCACAAATAAAAAATAAAGAAAAACATCCATCTTGACATAGCAAACAAACTGGTTGCGACACATATCGAGAGAATCTCGACAAATTAATCGTACTAGGGAGATTTCTAAAACAGAGCACGAACTGGAAGAAGCAGTTAATGACTTTACTGCAGGAATTCAACCGGCTGCATGGCAAGCTACTCCAGAAGTAGCAAAATCAAAAAATATCTGAAAAGCGAACGCTAAGAGAACGATGGCAACAAACAAGATACACTGCTGATAAATGCAAGTTTAACAAAGCTATTAGGGAACTAAAAAAAATAATCAATATAAAAAATCAAGACATACAAAATCACTTACAAAACTTAACTGTGAAGCAGGTCACCGACTACTCATTGCGGAAAGCCACAAGAAAACTCAAGAAACCACAACAACATATACCACCAATTAAAGACGAAAACAATACATAGTGGCAAAGAAAAGACAAATATCTTTGCAAAACATCTAGCCTTCTGGAAGACATTATCCAACGTAATCCATCGACCATTACAGCTGCAGCAAAAATGTAAAAATATGAAATCCAACAATTATTATTACATTAACTAATTAACGTTAACTAGTTTAAGTAGTAGTTCCTAAGTTAAGTAGTAGTTAAGTAGTTAAATAGTTAACTAGTTAAGTAGTAGTTCCTAGTTATTATGTTATTTAGTTATAGTTATTAGGAACGTTATAACGTTCCTAATAAGTAGAAGGTAGCTCAAATTATAATGATTCTTAAACCAGTAGTTAAGTAGTTAAATAGTTAACTAGTTAAGTAGTAGTTCCTAGTTAAGTAAATAGAAACGTTATAACGTTCCTAATAAGTAGAAAGTAGCTCAAATTATAATGATTCTTAAACCAGGTAAAAAATCTGAAGAAGTAAAATTGTATAGACCTATCAGCCTGCTTCCGATACTATCTAAAGTTTTTGGAAAATTGCTCTTAAATCGTCAGAAACCTATAATATAACAACAAAAACTAACTCCAAACCATCAATTTTGATTCTTCCACCAACATGGAGCAATTGGCAAACGTTACTGTTCAGCAGTTTTCCTTGACATCAGTCAGGCCTTTGACTTAGTATGGAATGATGGTCTGTTCTACAAATTAAAGAATACTATCCCGCACTACTTCTATTTAATTCTAAAATCTTACCTAAATAGTAAAAGTTTTCTCGTTAAACACCAAAATAAATAAATCGATGTACATGACATCTTCTCGGGAGTACCACCCAGGGTAGCGTTTTGAGCCCGGTCCTATACTTAGTGTACCTGCCAATAACAAAACTTACAACAACTGCCACCTTTATCAATGACACTGCGATCCACTTTTCTTATAATAAGAGAATATAAGAACAACCTAAGTAAAATTTACAATTGACTCATAAAGTGGCGAATTAAAGACAATGAGAGAAAAGACACATGCCCACCCGTTAAACTCAATGATTGTCAGCTTCCACAAGCTGAGAATGCCAAGTGCCTCAGAATGCACCTCGACAGACGGCTTACCTGGCGTAGGCACATCTTTACAAAGCGGAAGCAACTGGTCTTGAAACTGAGGTAAATGTACTGGATAATCGGCAGACAGTCCAAACTTTCGATAGAAAATAAGTTGTTATTTTACAAAGCCATCTTGAAGCCAATCTGGACTTATGATATCCAACTATGGGATTTCGCAGCTAACCCAAACCTTGAAATTTTGCAAAGGTTTCAAAATAAGATGCTTTGGGTAATTGCTGACTCACCTAGATATGTACATGCCTAATGGTGTTATCCAAGGTAACATACAACTGAACTCGATCAGGAAAAAGATAAAAAATATAGTTTTAAATATCATGAAAGACTTACAGTTTATCCCAATGTTCTTGCAACTAAACTATTCACAAACAACTACTGTAAAGTGCGTAGACTGAATAGACATACCAGATGATTTAGTGAAAAGATTCAAATCTTAAAAGACAATAATATAGTTATTGTTGGATCCAAATTACTTGTATAATATAACACAATTGTATATTATATTATAGAGATATTGCTTTCTGAAGTAATACTGAAGTCATACTAAAGTCTGAATACTGAAGTCATTGATAGTTGGTCAAATCATAATCTTTTTATCTTATAGATAGATTGCTTGTATCAGAGAAGTATAAATAAAAAAAATTCCAGTTGGTAAATAAACATTAGTTTCAATATCATTTCAAATTTTAACGTTCAAGTCTCACAGTTTCTTCCCGAAAATATTCTCCCAAATATATTTGAATTTTTCATGATTAAAAGTGGCTAAAATCTTAGTAACTTCTGAGTAGTACAAACTATGGCATAGTCGACATTAAAATTCTCACATACAATCTAGTTTTATTTAATTGATTTCAGGAAACCTAACAGGCTCGCCAAAAACAGTTTGGTGTCTGAATTTAGGAATCTATAAGTGAAAGCATAAATTCAAACATTTCAAAGGCTTTCTCAATCACCAAAATATCAAATTTACGATACTCTTTTTTTTCTACTTTACTTTTATACATACAAACGCGGGTACAAAATTTTAGATACTGCCTGTATAATAGTAAATATTACAGGTATTATTGTTACTATTTATTTTATAACATTTTTTTCAGAAACAAATAAATTTAAAACAAAAACTGTGTGTGTCAGCTCCGACGCACGACTGGAGTTTACTCAGTAAAAATAACCAACTTTAAGAAAATTGATAAAAAATGTTTTTATAAACATTTTTTAAAACTATTTCATATAATTATTTTTATTTAAAATATAATATTATCTTAATAACTAAAAAATATGGTTATAAAAGATAATTGTCACTAAATCTTTTACGTACAATAATAAATAGTACATGAAAATTATTTAAGTATGCTAAAAAATAACTTTTCGAAAGAAAATTTTATAAAAACATTATTATATATAATCATCATTATAATAAAGAAATATTGTTGATTTTTCAGATAATATTATCGAATTATTGACTTGAATTATTGATATTTAAAAATTATTCATAAAATAAATCATAATAACCTGGAGGAATTTATAGACATCGAAAATAATTTTTGGTTAGGTTAGAAATTGTCTAAATTGGATTAAATATCGAAATATAATGATAAAAATTATAACTTCACAATAACAATATTAATTATTGATATGTATAACAAAAAGCGGGCAGGATTTGGTGCGGTTGCGCTAATGTAAAGATACGCCTCTCATTTTCGTTTTTAAAAACGTACCTTTTACCCACGTGGTTGTTAGATGTTCCGGCAATATTATCTTGCGCACCATAGGTGCGCACTAAAAAAGTAACGCGGTCATTTCTTGCGCACCATAGGTGCGCACTAAAAAAGTAACGAGGTCATTCATCAGTAGATTTTACACCTCATATTTTTATCATACCGGGCGCCTTATATATGAAAATCGATTCTTAAGGAGTAAACTCAAAATTAAATTACGAGGACGATCGTAGCATGGCACTTAAGGTCGAGGTATTCGGTTCGAGCCGGGCGGAATAGAAACTTTATTTTGATCATCTTCTCTCGAAAAGCAGTGCTTATCCACCAAGGAAATTATCCTAGAAATTCTGTTATAGACGCGACCACGACAATCGAAATCAAGTTAACGACCTAGAAGCACAAGTAATTAATATGTCAATGTAATAATTACTTACATTGTCGTTGCCTATCAAAGTGTTCTTGACTACTTGTGCCGTAATTTCTTCAAGCCCAATTTCAATAAGTAATTTTTAGGTATTTAATTTGAATTGCTTTTTGTGTGTTTAGAAAATTGATTAGCATACTTATACAAGTAATATTTGTCAACAAAAATGGTTTATAATTTTTGGACTTGTGCTAACGACAAGGTAAAGAAGGTTGACTAATGATTCTATCACTATTATTATACAAGCATTAGATTAGATAAATCTGGTGATTAAATTGCAGAAAGTAAAATCACGCCAGAGAGAGATGAAACGGAATTCCCTAAAATCTAATTAAACTCTCATCACTTGATCGATCTGGGTCAACAAGAAATGAGACTCTAAATTATAAGCGCTTCCTACTGCAACAAAGGGTAAGACTATTAATGTATAAATGTTACTTTTTATATAACCGCAGTTGTGTTTATGTACCGTAGTTTGTAATATAAATCTGAACATTTTATTGTTAAATTAATAAATATTTGTACAGTTTTCAACAGCTTTAATTTCAATTAAAACTGCATTTACATTATATTTTATATTTTAATTTTAAACATTTCTGTATGCCAATCTACACTTTTATTTGCAAATTAAGTTCGAAAGGAGTTGCATTATTACTTTTTATATTGCATTGAATCATTATTTGTTTTTTATACCTTGACAGCGAGATATATTACAGGTTGGTTGTAAAGTATTTAAAGCAAAAATGAAAGAATGTGAACTTTTAAATGAAATTAGTTTTTTTACTCAATATAATCTCCTTCAACTTCAATACATTTATTCCAATGATCCTGCAATAATTTTATTCCATCTCTGTAATGACTTTCTGAAAGCTCTGCAAAATACTGTTCCACGACTGAAATAGCTTCTTCATTCGATGAAAAACGCTTTCCACGAACGAATTGTTTCAAGTTTTTGAAGAGGTAGTAGTTGCTAGGAGCCAAATCTGGCAAATACGGTAGATGTTCAAGCAATTCGTACTTTAGTTTATCGAATTTTGCCATTGTTAAAACACTTTTGTGGACAGGTGCGTTGTCTTGGTGAAAAATGATTTTTTTATGTTACAAACCGGGTCTCTTTTCACGAATTTGTTTGTTCAATTGATCCAAAAGGTTACAATAATATTCAGAGTTAATTGTTTTACCTTTTTCAAGATAATCAATCAATAAAATCCCTTTTGCATCCAAAAAACTAATGCCATAACCTTTTTGCTGATCGTCCTGACTTCACCTGTTTTGGAGCTGAACAACCAGTCCACTGTAATCGTTCTTGTTTCAATTTAGGATCATGGTGGTAGATCCAAGTCTCATCCATAGTTACAAAACAACACACAAAATCGATTTTATTCTTATTAAAAAGATTCAAATGATGCTGAGAAATTTGCTTTCGTGTGAGTTTTTGTTGAATTGTTAACGAATGCGGCACTAACTTTCCAAACAGCTTTTTCATACGTAATTCTTTATGTAAAATATAGAGTACTCGTTTGTCTGAGATGCCTATGGTATTAGCAATTTCACGCTTAGTCAAACTTGGATCTTCACTAACAATATTATGTACTTGTTTAATGATTTCTGTTGTTGTTGCAGTTTTTGGTCGTCCACTACGTGGTTCATCTGCAACGCTTGTACGACCACGTTTAAACTCTAAAACCCATCGATGTACAGTTGGAAATGAAGGAGCAGATTCTTTTAACACGCTCACCATTTTTGTATGAATTTCTGTTGCTGATAAACCTTCCAAAACAAAGAATTTTATCACTGCACGATACTCAGTTTTTTCCATTGTTAAAAAATACACCGACACGTCGACTTCAAATGGCTTGTAAACAATGAATGAATTGACAGATCGAAATAAAATTTTTAGTAGGTTATGTACAAGTAGGTACATGTTCATCATGTTATGATCTTTATAACAAAGGTTTTCTTAACCTTTAAAGTGTCACCGGTTTGACGTAAACCTTTATGTTATTTCACAGCGGTTACTTTTAAAATAACTTTTTTGTGATACATAATAGACCTGAATGTATAGATAACATGCATATAAGAGTTTTTTATGATCAGTGTTGAAAGCATAATATACTTTATAATATTTATAATAAAATTATAGAAATTATATATATAATTAACTTTGAAATTAATATTTGATTCAAATTTTTTTTAAATATAATGTTAAATGAACAATAAAACGAAACATTACTTGTGAGCTTTCAGCAATGGTTACTGCTGTCGTCAGACTTTAATAATAACGCCTATTATTACTATTATTACATCTGATGACAGCACTAACCATTCCTGAAAGTTCACAAATAATGTTTCGTTTTATTGTTCATTTAACCTTATATTTTTAAAAAATTTGAATCAAATAATAAAATACGTGCTACCGAATTTTTTTGTCAACATCGATTTTATTTATTTAAATTGACATTTTATTTCATAATCTGTATTCCTGCATATTTTTAATTTAAACAGATTTAATGAGACACGTAATTGAATTGTTTTATTTGAATTTACAATTTAATTTCAATTATTGTAGTAACTATTTCGCCACTGGTCAAATAATCTTGTCATGTTTAAATTTGACATATTTAATGATTTTTAGATTAGAATCCAACTATGTTTAATCAATAAAAAATAGAAATTGCTCTTCCGTAGTCATGCACAAACAGTTACGATAATTCCTTTTCAATTATCGGAACTAAGCTATTTCCTCATTACATTATTGTTAAAAATAGTAGAAAATCATAAGTGTAAATGTTTATTAACTTGTGAAATACTTGAAATTTTTTTGCAACGGGGTCTTAGACTAAAATGTAAGTTGGAAAATTTTCAAATTTTATTCAACTTGTAGTTTTAAAATATTTTATTCGGCAGAAAATCATAAGTGAATACTTTTATTTTCGATGCCTTATCTGTTTTATTTAAATAATTATTGTGCAAATACGAGAAAATTTTACACTATGTGAAACGATTAAAAGATAAATCTACTTTGATTATTAAATAAATAAGTTTTAATGGCAACAAATTGTAAGCAGTCGTAGTTGTTGTAACTAGTGTAAAATACGAGTAGTGAAAGACTAAATTTAATAATCATGTGTGAGTTGGCTTTTGAAGGTTTTACATTTTAACATGGAAACCGAAACATTTGGAATCACCTTAACTTTTTGATTAGTTTGATTTGCCTTTGGTACGGATTTGTTTGGGAGCTACAGAAATTTTGCTTTATAGTTGTATGGTTTGAATATTTTGTATGTCGCTGATAGTCACATTAATCTTTGATCAAATTGCTTTTTAATTGTATCTATGAAATCTAAATTTTGAAAATGCAATATCAGTAAAAATTATCCTTATTTTACATGTACTTCGTTGGAAAGCAAACATGAATATTTAATAATAAATAATGTGCTCGAATTGTAATCTCAACATTAGAGTGATTGAAAGTAAATGAAAGAACGTTATTAAGTACATAATAATACTATGTATGGTAGAATATACTACATATAAATCGTTGCTTGATTATATAAAATGATCAAGTTACTGAATTAACTGAATATTTATAAATATTGAAATTCTAAAATATGAAAATTACCATTATAACTAGATAGAAATTTTCATTCAAAACATCACTTAATGATATTTTGTATTAACCACTACATGACAAGGCAGGACATTTGAAGTATTAATATTTAGGCAATTTAAAGTATAAAATCCTAGAAATAAACAAATTTGGATTTTTAGATTAATTATTCAAAAAAGAAGAATAAGACTTGGTAAATGGAAAGGCACAAGACACCAAAAAATAAATATAAAAACAGAAGATAAAATAAATGTAAATAATATTGGAAACTAAAAAAATTTATAAGAACTCAAATGAAAATTTAGTTTTGATTATCTGAAGTTTTTCAATGTGCCCAATAAATACTATTTAACCTTAATTTTACATTAATCTTATTTAATTACATAAAATTAAATTTTAATGGTTTTCTATATTTATATCCTTATTTTGTACCTACTTTATTTGCAAACTTTCACTTTTTTCAAAAAAATTTAAAAAATACTATTAGCAAATCCAAATTTTATTATTTAGAAATATTTTACGTCTTTCATAGTTATTGCAGATTAACTAACTTTAGACATTTTGTGTATAATTCATAAAGAATCACTTACTTTTCTGACTATATTATGATAAATTTAATCGAATTATAATAATAAAACCTATAATCGGAATATTATACCAAAAAAATACCATGGCAATGAGTGCCAGTTTCACAGTTTAAAGAAATTGAGAGGTTTACCGCATATATTTATTGCTATGCAGAGACATAAAATAATTACTTAGAAAATTTCAAAGCTAAATTGGTAACTATTCAATTAATACATATTATGAATTTACTACAAATTATACATAAAAAAAGTATTGGCAGGACACTGTTCACAGAATAAAAAGAAACTACAGCGATAACTTAAAATCACGTAATGCTTGGAATACACTACAGTAAGGGTACGTTTACTTCCGATTGAATAGCACTGCGCTATAATATCGAACCTACAGAATAATAAAATTTTATGTTAATTTCGCTATTACATTTATAATGTTTGTTCTTATAATGTGATAAAAATGTTAGTACTAGCAAAACGATGTAGTAATTTGATTGCACATTTTAACACCTGGTTTATTACCCATAGATTAGTTTTACCGTCAACAAAGAAGAAAACAAATAATTTAATGATTTTAAGTGTGTCCTAGAATATATTTTACGTTGTATTTTTAACCTGAATTTCCTTATAAAACGGTATAACCATTGGTACGCCTTTTAATTTGGTTTTATGCTAAGTCATATTTCTTATAAACGATTGCAATTAAGAATATATAAGATGCATCGTGCTAATCGTTATGTTTTCTTTATCTTAACATTTTCGACTAAATTTCTCAATTTCGTAGATTACAACAAATTGTAGCTAGAAATTTTATGTCAGCAGATGCTGTTTATGTTATTTAATGTTTAACTTGTTTGTTCAGATGCTGCACTAATTGCTAAATGTCTGCGGAGTAAGAAAGCTCCTCTTCAAGTTGGATCATGTTTCAGAAGCATCAAATCTACACAGCAAAACCTAATTATTAAAGTTTCATAAGATATTCTCTTACACTTTGAAAAACATATTTTAGGTAGAAACGGTATGCTTTTTAAACTTAAAATTTTAAGTCGATGTACCTATCTAATTATTGGGCGTAATTTCCTAAATATAATAAGATACTACTATGTTTGAAATTTAAATATTGGAAAACAGGTAAATAAGGCAAACGATACAGTTATGGGATACCATATTGCTATTGGAGGGTGGTGCTCCAATGCTCAAAAAGAAGAATTGTATTAGGTTTAGTTTATGATATTTTCACTACATCTCATTAATGTAATAGTGGCGTGAAATCGTTAAATTATTTCTAATCATGTACAATAATCCATGGTGCCGTGTCGACTTTTACAGAGTTACATGTGAATTCATAAGTTTATGAATTCATGTTTAAATTAATAAAATGTGGTTATTAAAAAAAAAATTTAATGTTGAGTAAATATTAAATATATAAATAAAAACTTTATATGAATTGACCCTTGTATATAAAAATCGTACTTTAACGGTACGAGAACCACATTCTACAGTTACAAATTATAACCTATAAATTTGTTAAAATGTAATCTCACAAATAAATTCAAGTTTTACTAAACAAAATAATATAATGACCTAATAAAAACAATTGTCCTGCGTTAATTGACTTGGCCAGCATCAAATCAACGCAGCTTAAATAAAATAATGGTAAGTGCATACAACATAGCATTCAAATTCATCAACTACAGGATGATTTGGAAGTATTATAAAACAATAATAAATAACAAATTTTGTAACACTTGAAAACTAATTAAAATTAAATTCAAAACCTTATTTGTTGAGTTCGCCAAAATGTTTATTAATATTTTTTGTTTAAGAATATTTGCAACTACAATTGCATTTATTCAATTTAAATTAATTTAATTAAATTATTTTAAAATAATTAAATTATTTGTTCCCTTTTCTAAGTTAGTTTACATATTTGGCACTTTGTTTAAAATTCACAACTTTGTTACTGTTCACAGTTCATCTTATGCTTCTACTTGGATTCAGCTATTGAAGCTATTTTTCACATTACCATTTCGTGAAAACTTAATATAATTAAAATAATTATATTTAAATGTATTAATTTTAACTACATATTTTTTTAATAATAAATATTGTTTTCTTCTTCTTCATGTGCCATATTCAGTCCTTCGGACGTTTGCGATTCAACTTGGCCAAAGCCAAGATGAATTTACCAGGAAATATAATTCATGGGGTGATTTCCCATTGCCTTCTTCATAGTCCACAGATTCATATTGGACTTTTTGATCCCAGCAGTGTATCTTACGCGAGCAGAGTTCTAACTGCTAGCTTACGCCTCGTAGTCGACCCGTGCATGCCTTATGCTATACTGCTGATCTAAACAAATATTTTTTAAGTTTATCAAAATGTGTTTTTCAATAACTGCATTTAAAATTTGATTAACGTAGTTTTAAGTTTTTAAATTTTTCCCAACAATAATTCAGTAGGCATTTATTTCTTAAGGTATTAGTAAAAGTGGTATTAATAAGTACTTGTATTTCCAATTTGTTCTTTGATTATTAACTTCACTGCTTTCAAATTTAACTTCACTTTAACTCGATGAGGTAAACACGTGCAAGTTTGTTTCACAATTGTTGCTGGAAAGTTGTTTGCTAACAAAGTGTGTTCACATCTTTTTTGAGAAAAAAATTCACAATCGAATTGTTGTAATAACTGAAATACAACAATATAATAGATAAATTAAATTTTTAAATGGTGTTTTTCCTTACCAATATTAATCAACTGACGGTCTAAAACCGTACATGAAAGTATTATTAGATAACTAATTTTCAACATTTTTTTTATATTCTTTAATTTTTATGTAATTTCAAATTTCAACATAGTAAAGGGACAAAAAGAAACACACTGATATAGATAACAATTATTATTTTTACTGTTTACTTTATATACCTCATAGTTACAATAAAATATTTATAAAAACTGAGAATATTTGGCAACATCAGTAGTATACTAGACATCCAGAAATTGCAATATTTTAAGATTTCTATTGTTTGCTGTTAGCCTTAAAACTCAAAGAAAGAGTATTAATTTATGACATTTTTTAATTTCTGACAATAATCAAAACTTTCACTTCATCAGCACATAAAGCTATTGATTAAATTGTAGTACTAAAATGAAATACGTAATTGATTAAAATGTAATAAAATTTATATTAATTTTAAACGTAATAATAATAATCAAAACGGTTGCGGCAACTATGCAGTTTTGTTCAACTTTTCATTAAAAACAATCACGAGAGAAAAGAAAGAAGAAAACAATCGAACTTTTTACGTTAGTATTTTTACGAACGAATACTAATATTTTTTTGACGTTAGTTTTACTTTCCTAGTGCGATGCAAACAAATAATTAAGTTTTTATTGATTTTATATTTTCTATAATTCAGACGTTTTTATTAGCGGTGGAATTTTTCTAAACTTCCGTTTCTCTTAATGAGTGCGGTGCAAACTGGCAAATTAATTAAATCTTTTTCAACTCCAAATTTAAGTTAGACGCCGTCATTAAAAATTAAGCATTTTTGTTAAGCAAATACTTAAGTCAAAAACGGTGCAAATGGGCATAAAGATTGAATTTGCTTGCAAATTAAGTTTGTAACATTTCTTCTGTCTGTGTAATATTATGTCAGTATTATCACTTTTAAGTGTGGAAGTTAGTGTTTGCTAAACAAGGACTTCTTTTGTTCATGTATATCATGATGTTGGCAAAATAATTATTGATATACCTTATTCAGTTGTACACAATCTTTTTATCTTTAAGAGTTATTGCAAGAGATGCTTGGTTATTAAATATATTATTTATTCTTTTTTCGTTTATATGTCACTGGTATTTACTTGCTTAATTAAGCTAATTGCTTTGTATTGATGCAGCTCGGTTTTTCCTCTTTTGCTGCCCAAGTATATTCTTGTTTTTGTTACCTCGATGTAAAAGTTTCTCTACTGTTTTTCTGTTCGTGCAATTTGTTTACTGATATTAATTTCTCTCTTTTTATTTTCTTGCTTTGTTTGAATTTTGAAGGCTTTCTTTATGGCAGATAAAAGAAGAGAATGAAGTAATAGCATAAAGTAATTACCTTACATTGCTTTTATACGTACAGGTCAGTTAGTTTTATATTTTTATTTACACCTTTTTATTTTTATATGTAAGTTTTATTTTAACCTTGAAAATGGGTCAATAAATGGCCCGAAACGTCGAATAATTTTAATTATTTTAATAGATCTAGTTTCTCAACTATAATTATTTAATAATACATTATGTTGAAGGAAAGTTAAAAAAATATGTAAATGAAATAAATTGCATTACTAAATATTATAATATATTTCACTAGCTATTTATTGCAACTTGTTATTTACATATTCTTTAAGAAAAACATATTTTTATATTCTCAAAAGCTTTTAATATTATAAAAAAATGTTAATTAAATTTCTGATAGCATAGTAAAATTTTAATTTTCCCGTTTGTTATTACTCATTATTATAAAATTTTAATCTAACTTATTTGTGCTACAATTAATTACATTTTCTTGTTGGATTAGATAGATAATTGGAAAAGATTATTATCATTTTCCTTTTTAATTTTCATAATGCAATTTTATAAAGATTATTAATTAACTGCACAAAGAATCGATTTTTCAATTCATTTTTAATATTAATTGCTTTAGTTGGATAAACATATTTAAAAGTTTTTTCGGCCAATAATAAAGTCATATTTAGTTTGCTTTTCTAGTTCAAATTAATTTACATTTAAATATTTCTTTTTCTTAAATTTGGGGTAATTATATTCATAAAATGTAATTTAAAAACCTTTTACTTATAATTAAATAAGTATAATATATTTTGTGGTAAATATTTACTTTGGTTTCATCGCAGATTTTGCAAGTAAATTTCCATATTTAGCTGCCACATCGTCTTATATTTATAAACGCTGCTTTTAGGACGTTAGGAACAAGCTTCCTGCTGATGAAATATGTATTTTAATGAATTGTACTACTTCCATGGCGATAAATTTGAATTACGGAAGATTTATCACGAATATACCTGATTGATTAAAAATTTTATTGTATATGTAATTTGAGATTATTATAATGTGTATCATATTATAATTAGATTTAAGTGTTGTATAATATTATGTAAACCGCATTTAATAATAAGCACTATTACATGGTTTAAATACCTACCTAAATTAATTAAATAAAACAAAACTTTGCTTACAGCTTTTATTTTTGCTGGGTTTTACCTTCGACCTTCATCGGACCCCATGCTATATATTATTAATGTTTTTATTTATTATTAATGTTAATAAAATTTAAAACAAATAATTGTTGAAAAATATTTACATAAAACAAAATATACGAGGTCGACTGAAAAGTTCTTAGCATTTCTAAGAGAAGGCGATACTAGAATTTATTTCATATGATTTTCAATGAGAAATGGTATCGAATAGTTGTAAGATTGCTATAATCGGTGTATCGCTGTCAAAAACAACTATGTTGAATAATAAAATTGAATTTTGCCAAAAAATGTGTTTTCTTCTAAACGATTCAAACTTTTCAGCCGAACTGAGCTTAGGATATACATATTTGTAAAATAAGTACTATCTGCCTCTATTAGATCACAAAACCTAAGCCATGTTATACTTCTTTGAATTATCAAATACGATCGGATTATTAATTTAATCGGGGTCCGATGGAGGTTGTATGAGACTGAAACGCGTCACCTGAAAAATGTATAACCATATAAAAATGGTAAAAATTGCGATTAGTTGTAACTATTAATGAATACAACATCCGGTAGTAGCTGTTTAAAGTAGTAGATTAAAAATGGACAAAATATCTACTCGTACGTTTCGAAATCCAGAATTATTTTATCCTATTTTTATATACATAAGTAAATGTTTTTATACCTCTCCTGAAAAGGGAGATGTTTATCTTTTGGCATGTATAAATGTTTGTACGGTTGGCTTTTTGAATTAAATTTTAATTAAACTAAGAAAACTAAAAGATAATGACTAACATCATATGGAATGCTTTTTATAATTTAGATAAATACTTCAACTCAAAGAGTAGAGTATAAATAAAATATGATATTATAATCCGCTCGTTTTTTTGCATTAATTACTCGGAATTGGTACTGAGATTATGTTGTTTTTGCTTTAGTGTTGGTTGTATATTTGTTAATTTAGAAACAAATTCTTCGATATTGTAGGTAGTAATAAGTTATCGAAGCAGAATACATATAGCAGCTTTTTACGTTTTTATGCAAAACTGTTACTTAGTTGACTGGTTTAAAAGTTCATATTTTATGTTGCGTACATAATTTATGTGTTAATAATGTAAAAGGGAGAGAGAATATTGTATACATGATTTATTTTTAGTTCCAAAGAAACCAGAAATATTTTTAGTAATATCGTTGTGTAGGAACGCGGTACGGTAGTAAACGGAAGCCACAGTCTAAAGTATGTGACCGCTATATTGTTTTGTGGTGTCCCACACAACTCCGGAAATAATGACAAGAACCGGAAAGTAGCACAAAACTTTCCATAATGTATGAGACCGATTCGGAGAGCTTTGTTACTAAAATGCATTAGGTGCAGTTTCCCGTAAAATAAACATTGCTTAAAACATTTTCCATGTTTTCAAAACGTGATAAGGAAGAGTTAACATTTTAAGTCAAAAGTTTAGCACCCAAGTGCTATGAAATATTGAATTTTAACTGTACTAAAATGTTTTGCTCAAATTCGTTCTGTCGCAAAAGATTCATTTTTCGATAAATGTAATAAATTTAATATTGCTAATATATTTCGCAGGTGTCGTTATTGGGTTTCGTACGTCTATATACTGAAAATAATACATAGCAGATATAAATTAAGTTTTGAAATTTAATGATATAAATAATGTCCTTTAATTTATTAAATTTATATCAAATATAAATGGTTTACACTGCCTTTTTCAAATAATAATAATTTTTTATTCAATAGTTATATAAGTACCAAGACAGTAAAGTTCAATATTTAATTACACAAGTGAAAAAAACTGTTTTTGTTTTTTAAAAACATCAAATTTAAACGTTAAGTACATGCAAATACTACATTATAAGTGAACATTTATCAACTTTGCAGTATTACAAAGTTTTATTAATTATAAACTTTGTTTATTAATATTTATTGAGTAATAATAACTAACTGATAAATTTTGGGTGTTAAAAACTTAATTTTGAATGAATTATTACGACTCACTATAATTAATATATTAGAATAGTTATTTTACTTTTCAATTTTACAGAAATTAAATCAATTATTATTATGCACGCAACTAAAACAACTCGTTTTTAAATATCATTTATAGATTTCGTAAGTTAAAGTTTCTTTAAATTCGAAGAAATAAATTGTTTTCTAATTTTTAAGTTCGCATATGTGGTATATCTTTGGTTTTCTCGATTTTAAGTTTCCACTTGACGATGCGAAAAACTTTGTGAATAAATTACTAGAGGCTGTAGATTTGCGACACATCTGTGATCTTTCATTTTGAATGCTAATCTGAAAAATTCACAATATATTCTTTGTATATGTTTTGAATTGTAACAATAAACTTAAAAAAATTTAATATACGTTTTAACTGTTATATGTTATGTACATTTCTAACTACCCAATTGTTTACTTAATACCCAATAAGCTCTTGTTGATAATACGAAATTTAATTATATTCTATGTACTTCATTTACAAACTTTCTACCACTTTTTAATTAAATTTTAGAATTAAAATTTACATTGAAGCAGGATGGTAAGGAATTATGATTTAAATTAAAAATAAAACAGACATCATCATTTTTATAAAATTAAATTCATTTCTGTATAAATAAATTAAAAAATATATTCGTCGGTATGCAGTATCAAAAAATACCCTAATCATATATTCAATCTTTTACAACTTAAAATAAACTTATGGTTTTTGAAATAGGCATACTTAGGTATAATATTTGTTAATAATAATGTAATGGTAAACCATGTAACAAATTTAAAAATCATTTCGATTTTATGAGAATGATGCAGAATAGCAGTCTATCTGCTAATTGTTTAGAAAAGCATGCTGGCAACATTCATTTACGATAAAAGTTTAGATATTTTATAAGCATCGAAGTTGAAAGTGATTTAAATTAAGTAATTCGCATTGGTCTGTTTGTTTATTAGTCAACCAATTAGAGATGTGTACCCTGAAAGATGATATCCTGAAAAATAATGAAATAATATGTCAAATTTAAATAAGATGATAGTAGGTACAATAGGTGAAATATCATTCAAATAATATAAAATTAAAACATTAGATTTCAATAAATCACAATTTTTTTAAAATGATCTGATGTAATGATGATATCTTCTACCAAGAAGTTAAATTTTTATATGAAATACGTAGTATGAAAGGTATCTTTCTCAAATTTGTATGATTGCATAACTTGGCTGAATAATTTTCTTCAAAACTTATTATTATGAAATACCAATATTCTCTTCTATTGTTATTTTTCTACTATCAAAGATATAAAAAAATAAATAATTTTTAATTAATTGCTAATTATCAGGATGCAATTTAATAATGTTTAGTATAACAGATTACTTGGTAACTAAAAATGACAGGTTGAAACTCGCAAATCCTTAAAACTTAAAAACGAACGCTGTTTTCAGTAAGTTTTTTTATTTAAGCTTTTAGGGCAAGTACACGAATAACTTCATGCAAGAGAAACGTTCAATTTCGTGGTAGTAAAAATATAACTATTTATTAATAAATAAATTTTTGCTTTTGATTTGTGTTTGCTGTACATTTTATTTACTATTCAATGTCATATGAATCTTGAATCAGATCTTTTAGATGATATTTTAAAAAAGAATTTGTAAGCAGACATCAGAAGATTGAGTTTTTATACTGCACAGAAAATATTGTACCTACCTTTTATACAATAAGTCTTAAAAGGAGCAAAAGTGTAGTTTTATATGCTTATTTGGATGATGTGCATACTTATACGTATTATGTAGTGGTAGATCGTGAATGATGCCATGCTCCCAACGACAGCATCCTCTCACGACCAGAATTCATTTTCTGAAAATATCATATGTACGTTCTCACGCTATATCGCCTTGTGTTACATTTTCTCTTGGTATTTATTGTACCAAACTACTAATCGATTAATATAATGTAAGAAACTAAAATATCTTTAATTTTTATGAATTGTTTTATCGTTATTAAAATATACAACAAATATTGTCATTTTTTTTTAAATTTTACACGGTTTGATATAGAAAGAGTTCAAGTTAGTGAAAGACACCCTAACTATAATGGTAGTAGCATATATGCCACGTACATACAGTACGTTACGGTCTTATTTTTACTGTAAATGATGAAGGAAAGTTAGGGCTCCATAATATTCGAAAGAACCTTAACTAGAACATTACATTCTAGCAAAGCATTGAATTTTTGAACTTGCGATATGTCTTTTAATACGATCCATCAGATTGTCTGAGGTTTTTCCATTGGCTTAAACGTAATAAAACTATGTTAACTATTCATGAAATAAAAGTTTTGTGAATAAAAGATCATAGCAGTAAAACTATCCATGTACTGCACATTAATATAATTAAACTTGAAAGAAATAATATTTGCGTATATAATTATTTTCAAAGTAATATAAAAGTTATCTATTAACTACTGTGTCAGCCTTTTTTACATTACCTTACTATTAGTTAAATTTACATAATAATGACCATCTAGCATCACTAATATAAGGATTATTGTGACCTCATTTTAATTTTTTGTGTTTTTGTTTAAATTTTTAAGTCGGGTTGCAGTTATTTTTAGTATAAAGCTATGTATTCACTAGGAAACAATTGACGCGCAACATGACGCACAACATGTTGCTCAACATGATGCGCAACGTTGCGGCACATTTGTTTAACATTGTTATCTGTTCACACAACAATGATAATATTGTAGATATAACTTAAACCTTCGATGTCGGTTTTTCTGTTCATTGCATTTTTTTCTTTCTTGATGCATATCATTTCGTAAAGGAGTCGATCTTTATAATTGGTGACTGATTTGATTATCTTAGCATTTGTAAAGGCAGCATTATGTTCATCAATTAAAATATGTTTGGCAATCGCAATGGTTTCTGGGTTATTACATCTAATACTTGAATGCTATGTCCACTCATTTATTTATGAAGCCATTGGTTAGTTTGGCCAATATATACAAGATTTAAATGCTGGCATTCCACTTTGTATATCAAATCTGACTTTTTTTTTCTTGCGGTAATTTAATTTATTTGTTTTAATTTTAATTTCCGTGATACCAGGAAGTGGTTTGAGTCTGCGTTGGCACCTCTATAAGATCTCACGCCTCTTATAGCAGTGGATCTTCTTATTGTCACCAACACATGATCAATCTGGTCCCATTCGTTATCGTTGCATCCAGGCCACATCCATGTAGTAACTTTGTGTTATATTTTGTGTTGGAACTTGGTACTACTAATAATCATCTCGAGTGATATTGCTAGTCAGCACAATCTATTTCCGTTGTCGTTTGTGTTTTCATGTATTGTGTACTTTCCCGCTACATCTTGTACATATTTCTCTTTGCCTATTTGTGCGTTGAAATCACCTATAATAGGTATTGTATCATGCTTTGGTATTTCATCGTACAGCAATTCTAGATTACTATAAAATTGTAACACTAAATAAAACTATAATATTTGTCAAAATAAAAGTTATAACCAAAATACCAAAAGTAAAAGTAATATTTAATCCATAATGACTGCATATCCTACAATCATTCTGTTATAACCTTTTCAGAACGCATCTGCAGAACGCATAAATATGTGTGGTATGTATGGTATGTGTTTGTAAAAATAAATTTGGTGTTTCATTGCTAATAATATTGAACCTTGATCCTTCTAATTTGGTTATTTAGAGTTAACTAATTTCAAATGAAAGTATATTTTAATTTATATTAAATTAATTAGAACATTTTCTAAAACATTACTCTGTGATTTTCAGTTTAAAATTAATATAAAATAAAAGAATTTGTTTACAATAACAAAAAAGGTTTAAACTTAAACTAAACTTTTTTAAATGCCCCAAGTAGAAGATGATACAATTTTAATTTAAGACATTGTTGAACAATTATTTTTGATTTATAAAATCTTCTCAATTAAACTTGGCTTATACGATTGAATTAGAATTAAAATCCACTATATAATTGAAATTACAAAAAACTATCTGGGAAAATTTAATGTTAATTAAATGACCTTTTCAAAAATATATAATGACTTTTTTTAAAAATATACGATATAATTTCAAAAGTTAATAAACACAAAGACAAAATAAAGACAAAAATAGCACTATCGAATTAAAATGAATCAGTATTTAATATAATAGAAAGATAGATGTATCACTTTTAAAATTATATGTGAATACGATATGGAAATTGTTTTAAGAATAAGTATTATTTAATTAAGTATTTAGGAAATAGAAAATGTACAATAAAATCTTAAGAAGTTATAAACAATCCTTTGTGACAAATTTAAACTAAAAGTGTTACTAAAAGAAGTGAATAATACTTACCCAATACTGCGTATGCAGCAAAAAAGTTTAAATTTCCCACAGGCGGCAACAGACGTCGAATGAAAGGACTTCTAATTATTTCGATAAAAGTAAAGGTTAATGTACAACGTAAGGAACAAGTTTGGAAAAGTTCTTTCAGAAACTGGATTGCACAATTTGAAATTATGAAAATTTACACTAACCTAAATGGAAGTATTAATAAATCAGCCGAGACAATTATTGCACCAACAATTTTATATTAAGTTGTATTGGAAAATTTAAAGAAACCGATTTCAATAAAATACACCTGTGCGATTGTGTGATATTTTTAAAAATTATTTTCTAAACATTTAAACTTTTTTTTTAACAATAATTAAGTAATTTAAACGATCACTACAATTTGGCTTTACCAACGTGGGGCAGTTTATTTTCACATTTAGCTCTATTATTTATAAATTTAAACATTCACAACAATATAATGTATTGTGAAAATAGTTTAAAGCTTCTAAATATATATTATTTCTCTTATAGATACATATTATAGCTAATAAAACAAAATAATTATTATATTATTATTCATAATAATTTATAAACCTCTTTAAATTTTTATTATGTTACTGTCAGAAACACATAGTAGGTACAAGCACTCAGTTAATGAGTTTTTAGTTTTTGCTAGGTAAAATGATTAAAAGCAATCTTATTAATTCCAACCAACGTCAAATAACAATATTTCAATAATAAGCAAAAGAGCTTCTAAATATACTAATAACGCATGTCAACAACCACTGATGTACCAACAACATTATACTACCTATATATTATAGTTTCAACTAAATAAATGTTTATTAATTAAATTCTGAAAGTGTAAGTTCAAAATAATGAAGCCCTTCCAAAAGGTAGAATTCCTTATACGTATGTAATAATTATTAAGTTAAATTTATCAAACATTAGCAATACTAATCAAATTGTTTGTTCCTTGCATCTAAACAACCAGTATCACCTAATAATTTAATTTCATTTATTTCGTGCTTTACTGTGTGTGAAAAAATTTAAAAATTGTGATATGTAATTTTTTAAATAAACAGATTTGGGCTAGAGTCCGTTAACCCTGACTCGAAAGTACACTTTTCCCTATAGAAATGGCTATACCAAACGAAAGAACAGAAAAATACAAGCATTTTGAAGGCAGGAGGAACTTTGTCGGACTTGTAATAAAATCACAATTTAATTTTGAAAATTGCAATTTTCCCATAAGAAATACATGTAAGTGCATTATTGCGTAATATTACGCAATAATTTTATGCATTTTGGTAACAGGACGTGCATATTTATGCTAGCGTTCTACCTTAGGGCGGGGCCAACTACACCTTTTCCAACAGTAATTGAGAAAAGCTCAACTGCTATTGAGAAAACCTCAATTGTAATTAAGATTTTTCAATTGATATTGAGAAGTCCTCAATTGTAATTAAGATTTTCCAATTGATATTGAGAAGTCCTCAATTGTAATTAAGATTTTCCAATTGATATTGAGAAGTTGTCAAATGAAAATGAGAAAACGTCAAATGAAGATGAGAAAGCATCAATTCTGCAATGACATACAGCAAAACTGTAAGTCAATTACAAAAAAAACTATTTATAATATAATTTTTCCCACTACCGTTGATGTAACTATGCCTTACGCCCATAGTTACAATAGGACCTTACTCTCCCATGCTGAATCTCATTGAATATATATGGTCGAAAATCAAGGCAGAAGCAAAAACTAATATTCGACTTCCCAATGTCCAAGGGCCTAATCTTACCGAACAAAGACTGGCCTATTTAGAGGAAATAATAGATCGGGCAAAGGACACCGTAACTGGAGGAGATTGTGCTCGTGCTGCACAACACTGCACAACGCACCACGCAAAAGCCTTAGCAATGGAAAATATGGAAGTCGGTCGCTAAAAATGTGATTTAAGATATGGCTATGAACAATAACAATTTATGCTGTATTTGTTATATAATATCAATAAATAAATAAAATTAAAATGTTGCTTTAAAACAAAGTATATTAAAAATTTATAATATGCTTTCCGAATTACAATTGAGGTTTTCTCATCTTCATTTGACGCTTTCTCATTTTCATTTGACGACTTCTCAATATCAATTGGAAAATATTAATTACAATTGAGGACTTCTCAATATCAATTAAAATCTTAATTACAATTGAGGACTTCTCAATATCAATTGGAAAAGGTGTAGAGCAGTGGTAGAAACGAGTCAGTCGCTCCTGAGATCTGCCGCGTCAACTTTCAAACTTTTCGAGCTGGAGCCGCTTAAGGGATATTTTTAATGAGTTTAGCACGTGTCAAAACCGTTCGAAGCGTCGTACGAGCCCCGGGGGGCGAGCGCGGCTGCGGAGAATAGGTTTTGACAGTGCAACCACCTCAGAAACGAATTTACACAAAAAGTGATTTTTTTTCGAAAATTTGTTGTCCGATCACAACTTTAATTTTTTTATTAGCTAATTACACCATTATCTTTCATAATTCGTTGTAAAAAACGAGATTCTGGTATTTTAAATGTTGCCACAGCCCATTTTAATTACGATGGGCGGGGTTATAGTTCACCAGAGCCAATGATAAAATTGCATTCCAAATTAATTTTTAAAGCCGTTTTTTAACCAAATTTGTAAACAGTCCGCAAATTTTATTTTTTTATGTGTATCTGGCATTGTTATCTTTCATAATTTGCAAAAAGAATGGTAAAAATCGAAGTCAGTGTTGACGGACCCTCGCCCAGATTTGCTTTATAAGAGTTATCCTCGCTATAAAGAGATCAGAGATTAAAGTTATGATTAATGATAGTTAAGTTGTAGTTACAGTTGAAGTGTTGTGGAACCTTGATTACAAGTACTTAGTTGTTATTGGATTATTTGCAATTTTACTTAAAAATGGGTTAGTTGTACATATAAAGCTCTTATACGTTAATAAATGTATTAATATGACTTACTAGCTGGATACCCGGCTTCGCCTGGGGTCTCATTAAAAAGGTGGAACTCTGCCTTTGTCTGAATGATTGAATAGCTGGATACCCGGCTTTGCCCGAGGTTTCCCTATAATTGAAATATTTTGCCTTTGTGTGAAGTATTTAGATTTTTCCGAGTATCCTGCTTCGCTTAAGGTTTTCTTCTCGACGGGAAATCTGGCTTCCCGTTGCTAGAGCGTTTCAGAATGATTTTAGTGTTCCCGTTGTCGAGTGTTTCAGAACGGTTTATATTGTACTCTACAATTTTCTTTACAGCTTTTCTTCTCCAGTATAAATGTTTATTAATTAAATTCTGAAAGTGTAAGTTCAAAATAATGAAGCCCTTCCAAAAGGTAGAATTCCTTATACGTATGTAATAATTATTAAGTTAAATTTATCAAACATTAGCAATACTAATCAAATTGTTTGTTCCTTGCATCTAAACAACCAGTATCACCTAATAAATTAATTTCATTTATTTCGTGCTTTACTGTGTGTGAAAAAATTTAAAAATTGTGATATGTAATTTTTTAAATAAACAGATTTGGGCTAGAGTCCGTTAACCCTGACTCGAAAGTACACTTTTCCCTATAGAAATGGCTATACCAAACGAAAGAACAGAAAAATACAAGCATTTTGAAGGCAGGAGGAACTTTGTCGGACTTGTAATAAAATCACAGGTGCGGTTCGAATTACCGGAACGGATTTTACCATTTTGAAGTGGATTATGAAAGATGAGGGTCTAATTAGCGTATAAAAAAATAAAATTTGCGGTCGGTTCACACAATTTTGAAAAAACGGCTTTAAAGTTAATTTGGAATGCAATTTTATCATTGGCTCTTTTGAACTATAACCCCGCCCCAAAATTGAAAGAGGATGTGGCGACTGTAAATATACCAGAATCTCGTTTTTACAACGAATTATGAAAGATAATGGTGTAATTAGCTAATAAAAGAATTAAATTTGTGATCGGACAACAAATTTCCGAAAAAAATCACTTTTGTGTGAATTCGTTTCGGAGGTGGTTGCACTGTCAAAACCTATTCTCCGCACCGCCCTCGCCCTCCGGGGCTCGTACGCTCGAACGGTTTTGACACGTGCTAAACTCATTAAAACATCCCTTAAGCGGCTCCAACTCGAAAATTTTGAAAGTTGACGCGACGGATCTCTGAGCGACTGGTATCTCCCACCACTAGTCACTGTCGACCCAGGCACAGCACACGTACCGCCAACAGAATAAATGATACCTTTTCATTTTAATACACTTACATGTATTTCTTATGGAAATTTGCAATTTTCAAAATGAAATTGTGGCCTTATTACAAGTCCGACAACAATGATCCTCACCTTAAAGAGCTTGTATTTTGTGTTCTTTCGTTTTGTAAAGCCATTTCTATAGGAAAAGTGTATTTTCGAGTCCGGTAAATCGAACTCTACCCAAAATCACAATTTAATTTTGAAAATTGCAATTTTCCATAAGAAATACATGTAAGTGCATTATTGCGTAATATTACGCAATAATTTTATGCATTTTGGTAACAGGACGTGCATATTTATGCTAGCGTTCTACCTTAGGGCGGGGCCAACTACACCTTTTCCAACAGTAATTGAGAAAAGCTCAACTGCTATTGAGAAAACCTCAATTGTAATTAAGATTTTTCAATTGATATTGAGAAGTCCTCAATTGTAATTAAGATTTTCCAATTGATATTGAGAAGTCCTCAATTGTAATTAAGATTTTCCAATTGATATTGAGAAGTTGTCAAATGAAAATGAGAAAACGTCAAATGAAGATGAGAAAGCATCAATTCTGCAATGACATACAGCAAAACTGTAAGTCAATTACAAAAAAAACTATTTATAATATAATTTTCCCACTACCGTTGATGTAACTATGCCTTACGCCCATAGTTACAATAGGACCTTACTCTCCCATGCTGAATCTCATTGAATATATATGGTCGAAAATCAAGGCAGAAGCAAAAACTAATATTCGACTTCCCAATGTCCAAGGGCCTAATCTTACCGAACAAAGACTGGCCTATTTAGAGGAAATAATAGATCGGGCAAAGGACATCGTAACTGGAGGAGATTGTGCTCGTGCTGCACAACACTGCACAACGCACCACGCAAAAGCCTTAGCAATGGAAAATATGGAAGTCGGTCGCTAAAAATGTGATTTAAGATATGGCTATGAACAATAACAATTTATGCTGTATTTGTTATATAATATCAATAAATAAATAAAATTAAAATGTTGCTTTAAAACAAAGTACATATATTAAAAATTTATAATATGCTTTCCGAATTACAATTGAGGTTTTCTCATCTTCATTTGACGCTTTCTCATTTTCATTTGACGACTTCTCAATATCAATTGGAAAATATTAATTACAATTGAGGACTTCTCAATATCAATTAAAAAATCTTAATTACAATTGAGGACTTCTCAATATCAATTGGAAAAGGTGTAGAGCAGTGGTAGAAACGAGTCAGTCGCTCCCTGAGATCTGCCGCGTCAACTTTCAAACTTTTCGAGTTGGAGCCGCTTAAGGGATATTTTTAATGAGTTTAGCACGTGTCAAAACCGTTCGAAGCGTCGTACGAGCCCCGGGGGGCGAGCGCGGCTGCGGAGAATAGGTTTTGACAGTGCAACCACCTCAGAAACGAATTTACACAAAAAGTGATTTTTTTTCGAAAATTTGTTGTCCGATCACAACTTTAATTTTTTTATTAGCTAATTACACCATTATCTTTCATAATTCGTTGTAAAAAACGAGATTCTGGTATTTTAAATGTTGCCACAGCCCATTTTAATTACGATGGGCGGGGTTATAGTTCACCAGAGCCAATGATAAAATTGCATTCCAAATTAATTTTAAAGCCGTTTTTAACCAAATTTGTAAACAGTCCGCAAATTTTATTTTTTATGTGTATCTGGCATTGTTATCTTTCATAATTTGCAAAAGAATGGTAAAATCGAAGTCAGTGTTGACGGACCCTCCCAGATTTGCTTTATAAGAGTTATCCTCGCTATAAAGAGATCAGAGATTAAAGTTATGATTAATGATAGTTAAGTTGTAGTTACAGTTGAAGTGTTGTGGAACCTTGATTACAAGTACTTAGTTGTTATTGGATTATTTGCAATTTTACTTAAAATGGGTTAGTTGTACATATAAAGCTCTTATACGTTAATAAATGTATTAATATGACTTACTAGTGGATACCCGGCTTCGCCTGGGGTCTCATTAAAAGGTGGAACTCTGCCTTTGTCTGAATGATTGAATAGCTGGATACCCGGCTTTGCCCGGGTTTCTATAATTGAAATATTTTGCCTTTGTGTGAAGTATTTAGATTTTTCCAGTATCCTGCTTCGCTTAAGGTTTTCTTCTCGACGAAATCTGGCTTCCCGTTGCTAGAGCGTTTTAGAATGATTTTAGTGTTCCCGTTGTCGAGTGTTTCAGAACGGTTTATATTGTACTCTACAATTTTCTTTACAGCTTTTCTTCTCCAGTATTTCAAATCACTTATAATAGTGTAGGTACTGAATGTGAATATACCAACGTAAAATTACCATATATCAATTACAGGTATTGGCAATGAGAATCTCGTTAATCCATTCATGCGCGTCATTTTCACTTTTTTTTAAATTAAGCTTTTTGGTCCCGGTTTTTAGCGGAAAACCTCTTTAGGGTCCTAGAGAGTAACTGTGCAAAATTTGGTTGGGATCGGTCGAACGGTCTAGGAGTCTATAAGGAACACACAAACACAAACACACAAACACACAAACAAACATACATCCATTTTTATATATATAGACAAGGGGTCAAAGAAATTTTTATACTTTTATATTAACATTATTATATTATAATAATGTGTTTTACGTCGAAATATGATCATCGCTAAAAATGTATTTGAAGTTGTACTTTATTATGCACTACTCTCTACTACAAATTTGAAGTCAAATAACAGTTTCGCATTTGTAAATTGCTTTCACTTTCAAATAACGAATACAATTTTATTAAATTTTAACTATGTTTTAATATTCTGCGCATTACTAATTCAATGCTGCTGTATGTAAAAATACAGTGCCGATGTGTAATTCACAGGTAAAAACTTTTCTGCTCATTGTGTTCCTATAAAATAATTGTTTTAGCTTTACCATAAAATTTTATTTAAATGCACTAAATTGAAATTGGTGTTTTCATTTCTTAATTACTTACCCTCTTTTAATGTTTTAAATAAGAGTAGCGAAGTCAGGTGCCACCTGGTCATTATATCATTTAAATTAACGCAAGTAATAGTTTGAAATTTAATTTTTCCACATAGGTACTAGTTATTTATAAAATGTTGGATTTTGTGTTACAGAGCAGTAACACTCGCTTTTATTACAAATGCTTGTTTTTCACTGCAACGATGAAGCTGAAAGATTTTGGATTGTGTGAACTCCTTGTCTTGGAGAAAATATATCCTCACCTTAAAGAGCTTGTATTTTGTGTTCTTTCGTTTTGTAAAGCCATTTCTATAGGAAAAGTGTATTTTCGAGTCCGGTAAATCGAACTCTACCCAAAATCACAATTTAATTTTGAAAATTGCAATTTTCCCATAAGAAATACATGTAAGTGCATTATTGCGTAATATTACGCAATAATTTTATGCATTTTGGTAACAGGACGTGCATATTTATGCTAGCGTTCTACCTTAGGGCGGGGCCAACTACACCTTTTCCAACAGTAATTGAGAAAAGCTCAACTGCTATTGAGAAAACCTCAATTGTAATTAAGATTTTCAATTGATATTGAGAAGTCCTCAATTGTAATTAAGATTTTCCAATTGATATTGAGAAGTCCTCAATTGTAATTAAGATTTTCCAATTGATATTGAGAAGTTGTCAAATGAAAATGAGAAAACGTCAAATGAAGATGAGAAAGCATCAATTCTGCAACGACATACAGCAAAACTGTAAGTCAATTACAAAAAACTATTTATAATATAATTTTTTCCCCCTACCGTTGATGTAACTATGCCTTACGCCCATAGTTACAATAGGACCTTACTCTCCCATGCTGAATCTCATTGAATATATATGGTCGAAAATCAAGGCAGAAGCAAAAACTAATATTCGACTTCCCAATGTCCAAGGGCCTAATCTTACCGAACAAAGACTGGCCTATTTAGAGGAAATAATAGATCGGGCAAAGGACACCGTAACTGGAGGAGATTGTGCTCGTGCTGCACAACACTGCACAACGCACCACGCAAAAGCCTTAGCAATGGAAAATATGGAAGTCGGTCGCTAAAAATGTGATTTAAGATATGGCTATGAACAATAACAATTTATGCTGTATTTGTTATATAATATCAATAAATAAATAAAATTAAAATGTTGCTTTAAAACAAAGTATATTAAAAATTTATAATATGCTTTCCGAATTACAATTGAGGTTTTCTCATCTTCATTTGACGCTTTCTCATTTTCATTTGACGATTTCTCAATATCAATTGGAAAATATTAATTACAATTGAGGACTTCTCAATATCAATTGAAAAATCTTAATTACAATTGAGGACTTCTCAATATCAATTGGAAAAGGTGTAGAGCAGTGGTAGAAACGAGTCAGTCGCTCCTGAGATCTGCCGCGTCAACTTTCAAACTTTTCGAGCTGGAGCCGCTTAAGGGATATTTTTAATGAGTTTAGCACGTGTCAAAACCGTTCGAAGCGTCGTACGAGCCCCGGGGGCGAGCGCGGCTGCGGAGAATAGGTTTTGACAGTGCAACCACCTCAGAAACGAATTTACACAAAAAGTGATTTTTTTTCGAAAATTTGTTGTCCGATCACAACTTTAATTTTTTTATTAGCTAATTACACCATTATCTTTCATAATTCGTTGTAAAAAACGAGATTCTGGTATTTTAAATGTTGCCACAGCCCATTTTAATTACGATGGGCGGGGTTATAGTTCACCAGAGCCAATGATAAAATTGCATTCCAAATTAATTTTTAAAGCCGTTTTTTAACCAAATTTGTAAACAGTCCGCAAATTTTATTTTTTTATGTGTATCTGGCATTGTTATCTTTCATAATTTGCAAAAAGAATGGTAAAAATCGAAGTCAGTGTTGACGGACCCTCGCCCAGATTTGCTTTATAAGAGTTATCCTCGCTATAAAGAGATCAGAGATTAAAGTTATGATTAATGATAGTTAAGTTGTAGTTACAGTTGAAGTGTTGTGGAACCTTGATTACAAGTACTTAGTTGTTATTGGATTATTTGCAATTTTACTTAAAAATGGGTTAGTTGTACATATAAAGCTCTTATACGTTAATAAATGTATTAATATGACTTACTAGCTGGATACCCGGCTTCGCCTGGGGTCTCATTAAAAAGGTGGAACTCTGCCTTTGTCTGAATGATTGAATAGCTGGATACCCGGCTTTGCCCGAGGTTTCCCTATAATTGAAATATTTTGCCTTTGTGTGAAGTATTTAGATTTTTCCGAGTATCCTGCTTCGCTTAAGGTTTTCTTCTCGACGGGAAATCTGGCTTCCCGTTGCTAGAGCGTTTCAGAATGATTTTTAGTGTTCCCGTTGTCGAGTGTTTCAGAACGGTTTATATTGTACTCTACAATTTTCTTTACAGCTTTTCTTCTCCAGTATTTCAAATCACTTATAATAGTGTAGGTATTGAATGTGAATATACCAACGTAAAATTACCATATATCAATTACAGGTATTGGCAATGGGAATCTCGTTAATCCATTCATGCGCGTCCGCAATTTTTCACTTTTTTTAAATTAAGCTTTTGGTCCCGGTTTTAGCGGAAAACCTCTTTAGGGTCCTAGAGAGTAACTGTGCAAAATTTGGTTGGGATCGGTCGAACGGTCTAGGAGTCTATAAGGAACACACAAACACACAAACACACAAACAAACATACATCCATTTTTATATATATAGACAAGGGGTCAAAAGAAATTTTTTATACTTTTTATATTAACATTATTATATTATAATAATGTGTTTTACGTGCGAAATATGATCATCGCTAAAAATGTATTTGAAGTTGTACTTTTATTATGCACTACTCTCTACTACAAATTTGAAGTCAAATAACAGTTTCGCATTTGTAAATTGCTTTCACTTTCAAATAACGAATAAAATTTTATTAAATTTTAACTATATTTTAATATTCTGCGAATTAAAAATTCAATGCTGCTGTATGTAAAAAAAAGTGCCGATGTGTAATTCACAGGTAAAAACTTTTCTGCTCATTGTGTTCCTATAAAAATAATTGTTTTTAGCTTTACCATAAAATTTTATTTAAATGCACTAAATTGAAATTGGTGTTTTCATTTCTTAATTACTTACCCTCTTTTTAATGTTTTAAATAAGAGTAGCGAAGTCAGGTGCCACCTGGTCATTATATCATTAGGATTAACGCAAGTAATAGTTTAAAATTTTATTTTTCCACATAGGTACTAGTTATTTATAAAATGTTGGATTTTGTGTTACAGAGCAGTAACACTCGCTTTTATTTACAAATGCTTGTTTTTCACTGCAACGATGAAGCTGAAAGATTTTGGATTGTGTGAACTCCTTGTCTTGGAGAAAATATATAAACAAATAATAAGAAATATTTGGAACAAGTCGGTAGATAAAAAGTTTATTAGTTTTATATTATTATTTTCTTTATTTGAAACAATATTAAATAGCTAGGTTATCGGTCAACCCGGAAAAACATCAGATATTTTAATATCTTGCAATCCACCACACAGAATTCCTCAAGCCAGTGTAAGTAACTAAAAAAGTCCTTCAAATTCAACGTTAAGTATTGGTTCTCTTTATTCCACCTTAACACTGACTTAGCACTAGCAAATTACAATAAATATTTAATCCACATACAAGGATGTTCCTCATGTCCTTTAGAGGACCAAACTGGTCCTGATTCGTTGGTGGATCAGGAGAGTATTAAGGTGCTTACTAAAGTGAGGGCTGTTGTTTCGTTATTAGAGTGATATTAAAAATATCTGATTGTAATATTGGTTAATGGTTATTTATTTAACATAAAATAAAGTATAAACATAACACAATGAAATTTTTAATTTTGAAACTGACGGCAATAACACATCGCACCCTCAATAATAAAGTGACGCAACTCAAAAACATCATTTTGAGATAATCGTAAGAAAAGGTTGAGAATTTCTACTTGCCGCCTTTAAATGCTCAAAAGTTCTTACCGTTTAAGATTATGACGTTATTTTTTTACTGGTATTATGTCTATATTAGCTGATTCATTTCATTACAAAATAGAGGCAAAATTATTAAACATATTTTATTTAAAAATGAAATTTCTTACTGTTCAATATTATGTCAGTTTAGTACAAAATCGTTTTAACTTTGTAAGTTATAAATTGAAATGTGCCATTTTCTAATTGAAAGGACAATTTTTTCTGGACTGTTTTAGAAATACTGCTTTTATGACCAGGAACAATTAAGTTAGGTTGACTATAATGATAAAATCTTCTAATTTTTTAATAATATACCTTATTAGTTAGTACTTTTAGTTTATTACTTAATTCAGTATCAAAAATACACGATGTAACAATTTGAAATAAGACAATCATAATCTAGTTTTCTTAAAATAATTTATTATAAACGTTAAAAAAATAAAAGTTATATTATATTATGTATAAAACCAAAAAATATATAAGTGGTAGTACTAATATAAAGGAAATTCAAACATTATTAATAAAAATATTATGTATAAAACAAAAAAAACATATAAGTGGTACTACTAATATAAGGGAAATTCAAACATTATCTATTAATAAAAATATTATGTATAAAACAAAAAACATATAAGTGGTACTACTAATATAAAGGAAATTCAAACATTATTAATAAAAATAAAATAAAAAAACGTGGCGTTGACAAGCATCCTACGACTTTAGGTTTAACAATAAATTAATATTCAATAAAGTAATTTACTCTAAAATAAAATGTAGATAGTTTAAATGATAGTGTCATAATAACTGACATAATAATTTGGAATTAAGCCTTTCGTGATTAAATCTTTAAGATCTTTCTTCTTATTTACACTCAACTCAATTTTTGATGGTAGGCTTTCTCTATGATTATATCTTCTACACTAGTCACATTTTTTTTTCTTTTGTTTCTGACATTAATAATGCTATACTCTTCCTCTGCATATGAGGTTTTGTAATAAAATGATAGTGGTTCTCCTTTAACAAATCTTAAAATTTTAAGATTATTCCAAGCAACTGCCTCCCGTCTATCGTTTTCATTAAAATTATAACCCCATTGCTCTTGTAGTCTCTTTAAATCAACAAAAAAGTCAAAATCAAGTTCATGAACAGTAAATGGCGTTCCTGTCTTTTTTGCACTTTTAATTAATGTCACATATTGATGAGGAGAATATATCGGTCCAGACTTTAAATTTCTTTTGATTTCCTTCTCTATTAAACTGTGCACATTATCGCCCTCATTCTGAGTATGGCCCTGAATGAGAAATTTGTGTGTTATGCTGTGTATATTGTTCAAATGAGTTACTGCATATAAATAAAGTGTAGCTATGAACTTGTTTTTGTTTTGCCCACAGCAATTATCGGAATAGAATATAATATGCACCGGCTTTTCGAGTTTTTCATCAAGCTGGCGTAAATAATGCAATATACTAGAACCAATTTCTACTGCACCTCGTTTTCCACTTGTCTCATCCCAAAAGTAACAATGAACATTCCCATATGCATTTAGACTTGATTTGTTTTATCCTTTTGTTATTATTTTGCTTAGCCATTTCGACCGAGGTAACTTGAAAATTTTAGTGTTCCCGTTGTCGAGTGTTTCAGAACGGTTTATATTGTACTCTACAATTTTCTTTACAGCTTTTCTTCTCCAGTATTTCAAATCACTTATAATAGTGTAGGTACTGAATGTGAATATACCAACGTAAAATTACCATATATCAATTACAGGTATTGGCAATGAGAATCTCGTTAATCCATTCATGCGCGTCATTTTCACTTTTTTTTAAATTAAGCTTTTTGGTCCCGGTTTTAGCGGAAAACCTCTTTAGGGTCCTAGAGAGTAACTGTGCAAAATTTGGTTGGGATCGGTCGAACGGTCTAGGAGTCTATAAGGAACACACAAAAACACAAACACACAAACACACAAACAAACATACATCCATTTTTATATATATAGACAAGGGGTCAAAGAAATTTTTATACTTTTATATTAACATTATTATATTATAATAATGTGTTTTACGTCGAAATATGATCATCGCTAAAAATGTATTTGAAGTTGTACTTTTATTATGCACTACTCTCTACTACAAATTTGAAGTCAAATAACAGTTTCGCATTTGTAAATTTCTTTCACTTTCAAATAACGAATACAATTTTATTAAATTTTAACTATGTTTTAATATTCTGCGCATTACAAATTCAATGCTGCTGTATGTAAAAATACAGTGCCAATGTATAATTCACAGGTAAAAACTTTTCTGCTCATTGTGTTCCTATAAAATAATTGTTTTAGCTTTACCATAAAATTTTATTTAAATGCACTAAATTGAAATTGGTGTTTTCATTTCTTAATTAAGGTAGGTTGACCGATTAACGCCCGGACCTAATTACGCCCAAGTAACAATATCCAAAGGCACATAAAAGATACTTCCCATTGAGTTTAGGGATTTACAGGATCGGTGTGTATTCAGTTATCGCGTTAACATTCCGCTGGCATGACACTATTCATTATTAGAGAAAAATCCTACGAAGACTTGCTGCATGTCGTCATTTTGTTGTTACACAGTGAATCGAAAGGTAAGTTTTTACATAATTATGCATATATTCCTTATCATTTTACTTAAAATTTTAAAATGTATATGATTTTTATAAATTCGTTAAAAATTACATTATTTTTAAAGATTTTACTAGGGCATGATTTTTAGCGTACAGTGCAGTTGTGCCTAATAACGCCCACTTTAAATGAGTGTTGGGCGTTATTGAGAGCAAGTAAAAGTTATATTCAAATGTGCATTTAATTTTTTAGAAATCAACAATGAATAAAGACACAGAGAAAAACAACGACGAGGACAAGGATGGACCGAAGAGCATATGGTAGCAGCTTTGAGAAGTGTAGAGAGCGGAAAACTCTCACAGCGAGAAGCGACAGTAAAATATAACATACTAAGGTGAACATTGCGTGATCACTTGAAAATTGGGTTTGAGAAAAAACGATTTGGACGTAAAACTACGCTGACACCGGAATTAGAAAATGATTTAGTATCTCGAATCATGCGTTATGCCAATATAGGCTTACCTTTGACTCCTAATCTTCTACGCTATCAAGCATACAAGTTCTGTCACACAAATGGTATCCCGCATCAGTTTAATGCACAAACCAAAATGGCTGGTCGAAAGTGGTTAAAATTATTTTTAAGAAGGCATCCCGAAATATCAATGCGAAAAGCTCAGATGATAAATCCAGCAAGAGCTCAGAAACTAAACAAGTCGATTGTCAAAGATCATTTTGATAAATTGACAAATTTGTTCGACAAACTTGACTTGAAAAATAGACCTGAAAAGATTTACAACATGGATGAAAAAGGCTGCCGAATCACTTTGCATCATCAACAGGCTGTATTGGCTGCCAGAGGTTCAAGACGTGTTCATATGGTCGCAAATGAGCACGCAGAAAATGTCACAATTGTTGGATGTGTCAATGCGGTAGGTTATGCAGTACCTCCTATGATTATTTTCAAGGGCAAACGAATGAAGCCAGAATTTACTGATAATTTACCACCAGGTTCTATTGTCAGAATGTCCGAGAAAGGATATATGAATTGCAACTTATTCAACGAATTTATCGATCACCTTGGCAAATATAAATCAACTGGTCCATGTCTTCTAATCTTTGATGGAGCTGCTTGCCACCTTGACTATTCCATAGTAGAATCTGCCGAAAAATATGACATTGCACTATACTGTTTACCATCAAATACGACCCACGAACTCCAGCCACTTGACAAATCGGTATACAGATCTTTCGAGCATCACTGGGATCAAGAGTTACTGAAATACATAGACCAAAACCCTGAAAGAAAATTGAACAAATCCAGCTTTAATATAATTTTGACCAAGGTTTGGCCAAAATGCATGACTCAAGATAATATATGTAACGGTTTCAGAGCCTGCGGAATATATCCCTTTGATCCAGATGCACTTCCAGAGACAGCATATGCACCTGCAGCACTTACAGAAGTGATCGAGCCCGAAGCAGTGACACCACAATTAAAAGTTAATACCGAAGTTATCAATCTAGAAAACCATTCCGATTCAGACGATAATCTACCCTTGTCGATTTTAAAAAATCGTATTAACAATGTTACTTCTAGTAAAGCAACAACGAATACCGCAGAAGTTATTGCGAGTACATCAACCAAGTCATCATTCCAAAAATTTTACCGACACCACAATTCAAAAAAGAGAACAGCTCATCGAAGAAAAGCAATCAATTATAAAGCACAGCTGGTAACAAGAGATTTGTTTTCACAAAAGAATAGTAGTAAAGGCACCAAAGAGAAAAAAAGTTCGACAAAAAGAAGATAAAGGTAACTCGAAAGAAGATTGGTATTGTCCAGCATGTGATCAAAGTAGAGTCGAAGACATGTGTCAGTGCCAGCAATGTAGTGTCTGGTATCACGAATTGTGTGTTGGTCTGGATGAGAAAAACATGTATTTTGATTGTCCTGGAGGCTGTAATTGAATTTGCTCATGTATTTGAAAGTAATTGATGCCAGTAGTATTACTTCACGTTATATTTTTAATTATTTTAGTAGGGCGTTAATAGGTTACACTGTTCTTAATAACGCCCATAAATATTGTTTTGTTTTTAAATTAAGATAAGAATTTTGTATTTTGTTGGACTAAACTTAATTTTTATAAAAATAAAATATTTTATTGATAATAAAGTTGTTTAAATTTCAACAGTTAGATTTTTTGAGATATCAGACAAAACCCTTAGGTGGGCGTTAATCGGTCAACCTAACTTCCTTTTAAATGTTTTAAATAAGGTAGGCGACAGGTACCCAGATTCAATTCAACTTAGGAACCGTCGCGGAAGTTACTCGATTGCCAAGTTAACTCCATTAATCAAATTTTTACGTGTAAATTGTTTTCGTGCAAAAAAAGAATTGAGGTTTTGATGGATTTACACTTTTGAAGTCCCCTGAGTAAAAGAAGACCTTTTTCCAAAAATGTCTGTGAGTGTATTATATGTGGTAAAAATTTGTGTGTGCTCTACAGTTAAAACTAATAAGAATTTTTAAACCAAATTTGGGATTTTTTATCCTTATATTGAGACTTAGAGCTGATTAGATTTTGGTTAAAATTGGTTCATGGGAACTATTTTTTTAAATCTTATTGTTTAATATTAGTTTTTAATTAATATTTCAAAAACTAATACGAATTTTAAAATGAAATTTAGGATTTCTCATACTTATATTGAGATTTAGTACTGATTAAATTTTATTTAAAATTGGTTTAATAAAACTATTGTTTTTCTATTTTTTTAAATTTTATAATCTAATAAAATCTTTATTTAATATTGCAAATATTAACAAGAGTTTCAAAACCAAATTTGATATTTCGTATTGTCAACGTAGAAGTTAGAGGTATTAAATTTTGGTTAAAATTGGTTGATGGAAACAACTTGTTTTAATCTATTTATTTAACTTTAGTTTTTACAAAATATTTAGAAAACTAATAAGTATTTTAAAATTAAATTTAGTATTTTGTATCTTTGTATTGAGGCTTATAGTTAATTAGATTTTGGGTCAAATTCGTTAATAGAATCTATTTTTATTTCTTTTTATTAATAAAAATTATTTGTGGCATGACCACATCCGATTTTTTTAATGCTAATTTTTATATGCTTTTATCTTCAAATTAGGATGTTTTCACTACGTTATAGTAATCATTTGAAGCATGTACCCAATTGAATTACTTACATAATATTACAATCAAATAAAATTACATGATATGTCAATAATATACTTGTGTTCTGTACAGCAGGTGCTGTGGGAACGCAAAAGCAATTGCATTTAAAACCACCACTACTAATTTAAACTTGAATTATAATTTTAGGAGGCGATAAAATACTATGAATGTGTTTCAGTTTAAATTTTTAACCCAGTCGGATTCGGTAAAATTAAAGTATTGTTCTGAAAACTTAAAATTTTTAAGAGCAAAAACAAAACCAAAGGTTATAAATTTACGCTAACGTTACCTTTTTCACACTTATTGCATAATAACTATTTTATTCCTGGTTATAACTTAGGTTTTAATTATACTTGCCAGTATGTTTCTAATCTATTTATTCACTAATTAACTTCAAGCATGAATCTATTAACCTTATAAATATCTCTGTAACTGTTTCGTTATCACCAGCTTCTAAACTTTGGGTCACATGTAATATTTGTCGCTATTGTTTCAATTTTTAAGGTTAATTTTGAATGTAAACCAAATTTTATAAACTTATACCATTATAGCCGAGCAGATACAGAATAGGAATGTAAGTTTACGCATCTCACTCTTACTATTAACAAATACTAAAAATATTACAAATCCAAAACTATTTCATGATCTTCATAACTTTATTTTCTGTTTAACAAACGTCTTGGCTCTCTTTCCTATAAGTGTAATATGCGTTTTAAATCTTTTTGAATATATAGATTATTAAATGTGAGCTCCGTTAAGATCTAATGGTTATTGTGTTAGCTGACAGCATTGATTCCACCATTTAACCTATAGATGTATGCTTTGCGTTTCATCGCTCGACTGAATAATGTAAATTAATAGAACAAATAATATAAAGTTTCAAAATTTTGTACTATAATATTAGGCCTTATCTTTAAAATTAAAATTTACAAATTGTTTAATAAAATATAAGTTAATTAACTTTAATTGAAAATGAATAAATTACTTCAAGCGCGAATTCATCAAAATGAACAAACATTTTTAGACAATACTTAGCATTTCTGTTACGCTTCAACAATTTTCTACAACTCGATTTTGATCAAACACGTAACAAATTGATAAAATTTAATTTTAAAACTTTTGATTAGTATTTCTGATCAAATTTGATATTTGCTATGAGCATAGGCGCCGACTTGCGTAAAATATTATTGGTTTGTCATCAGAAAAATATTATTTCTAAATGGGAGTGGAGAGAGGGGGTGGGGGAGAATTGAAATGTTACTTGTTTTGGTAGTTTTTGCAATTCAAAATTTAATATTATAGAGTCCGAGAGAATATGATAAAACCGCGACCCTATGCGGACACCTTGAACATCACTCGTGGTCCTTTCACTTTCGACATAATATTTACGTTAATGTTGTGTTGCAATAATTGACCCTGTATGAATGATAAAACACTATTATTATGTCACTATTTACATTCAACGTTCATCGTAACGTAGCTGACAGCTGATCGGTGTCGATAATATAGATAATTTAAATAAGCCCACCGCTGATTTAAATTATCACCACTGGCGCTGGGTGGGAAAATTTACTCCCGCCTATAGCATAATTGAAATCTGTATTAAAAAAGTTTAAATATTAGCCAGTGGTTCCACGCAAACTTTGTTACTGAATAAGGTTAATTTTAATACATTTCACTATTATTTCTTCAAAAATATATACTACCAGAAAGTATTAATCCAATACCCTAAATTAAAGTTATACTAATAAATTATACTTGGTTTGAGAATGCGTAGTAGCTTAAATTCACGAATAATAATTATTGTGAGTTCCGCGAACGAATAAAAAATAATTTATTGTGGGCTTCAAAGGAGTTAAAACCTGCGAAGTCCGACGCCTATGGCTTTAAGCATTAATAAATATTAATCTGCTGCACATTCAGTCAAAAGCATTTGCGCCTATTGATTTTATAAACTAAGCGATTGGTTAAATTTAATAATATATCACAAAATTAGCACAAATATAATTATTAAATAATATGTTGTGGATAAGCTATGGAACAAATTTAGTATTTGTTGAAATATAATAAAAAGGATAAAATAATTTTAATTTTAAAAATTTTCAACATTTCTAAATAACATGACTGAAAATTATGACTTTATTGAAATTTATTTCAATAAAACATACAACCATTATGAACATAAATATAAACATATTACTATGTGGTATATACAAAATTGATTGTGTATAAGATTTTCTTTAATGAAGAATTTTAAGAATGTTCATGAATTGAGGAAAATTGTAATGAATTCCCAAGAATTCCTAAAATTTCGAACAATACTAAAACTATTTTTGAGACTTTTCAAGAATTCTGAAAATTTTCTGGAAAATTCTTTAGTTTGAGGAAATATCTGAGAATTCGTGTAAGTTTTGAGAAATCTCTAAAATTCCGCAAAACTATTTACCGTTTCTCATTGCGTTCTTAAAAAGCATTGGCAGCAACTCTTGTTAAATCCAATGACTGCATTTATGTAGTTTAATAATAATTAAAGAGAAAAATTTCAAGCGTTGAGTACCTTTACACGCAGAAATAAAATTTCTCTCGATTGACGTCATTTTATTTTTAACCATTGCAATGGAAAGAAGTATAGCGCCTTACATTTTGTTTTCTTCAAAACATTAAGTAAAACTAAACTAATTTTAACCAAAATCTAATAAACTTTTTAGATCGTAATTTCTAATCAATGCGTTAAATTTCAAGACAATCAGTACATGGGTTTGTTACACACATACACCCACATCCGGACATCATTCCAAAAATTGTCCAAAAAAAGCACAAATATATTCTTAATTAAATAGGGTTATTCTAAGATGTCCAAGTAATTTTGGGTTGTTATGAATAAAAAAAATAAAAAAGTAAAAACGAGTTTTAAAAAAAATTTAATTAAAAATTACTAAAAAGTAAACAATTTAGAAATCAAATTATAAATTACTAAAAGAAAACTCTAAAAATAGAAATAAAATGTTTGAATTAAATCCAATTTTAATTTTTAACCATAGGTGTTATGGGCAATTTGGTAATATCACAATGGTAACAACCCTAAACTCCTTGATTAAAAATTAAAATATGATTTGATTCAAAAATATTATTTTCTACTTTTTAATTGAATTTTATATCTTGCACACTGGTGGCTCGGGAAAATATTATTTGTTAAGTCACTATAAGTTAGGTACTTGAAATGAAAATTGCTTTTATATAAAAATTTATAATGTAATATATAAAAATGAGTAAAGCCATTCCGCACTGGGGAAATATTCGTTTGTAAGATCGGTAGAAGCTGTTTGAGTTATTACATTGGCTCAGAAATGTATGTAAATTGTGAGTTTCTTATTGTGAAGTAAGATAGATACGATCCTATGTTTTTGTCGTTTTTTATATTATGGAGTTAGTGTGAACTGTGCCTTATGTGTGTACATTAGTATTAGATTATAGTTTAGAGAAAGACGTCCACGAGAGAACAGATTCTACTCAAATGCAATGTAACTCTTAAATTTAGCATTTTGTGGCATTATATACATATGTATCTTAGTTTCATCCGCAATTACCTAAATCCGACCTCAACGGACCCTCCCCCTACTGAGCGTAGCAGATATAGTTGCGACATCGGCAGATGATTGGCGATTTGTGTGTTGAAGATTTCATTGAAATTAAAACTATAACAATTATTGGAAATGTTTTAAGCTAAATAAATATCGCAATAAAAAGTATTTTTTGATGTTAAAAATGTCTTCAAGAAATATATCAACTATTCAGGATATGTAAATAAATTACAAGAGCCAATGCAGTTATTCTCTAACATTACGTCCGAGTCGTTATATTATAATTACATCCGGTGAAACGGTTGTTTTCTTTTCACTTTTCAAATCACAAAAGTTTACTTCGACGAATATTACTTTTTAATATTAAGTTACGTTTCTGCAAAAGCTGTTCAATTGCAATGCTTTTATTAAAATATCTTTAGAAAAACAAATTAAATTTCAAAGTTTCATATCTCTTACATTTTCGGAAAAAGTAACCAGCTTTAATTGTTTAGATTTTTGTTTTCTTTCATTAAGAATTTAGAAATATAGTTGAATGAATTGTTACATTAAAATTTTGTCCTCGGGCATATTTTTTAAGTAAGAGGGGGATTTGTTACATTAAAATTTTGTAAATTTAAATTTTAGTTTTATTAGGTTTTTTAGCGGATTTTAACTCTGTTCGAGGTTAGGAAAATGTGGGAGATAAGATTGAGAGAGCGCATCGATTGCACGAGTAACGCATAGCTTTGTAAATTCTCGAAGTTTTAAATTTTGATCACCTACAGGAAAGCTGCTGTAATACTTTTTATGTCCTATTTGGTTTTGCACTCGCACTATTTGCGGATTTAAAGTGGACAGCAGAATAATTGGTTTTTTCTTTGCGCTGTATGGCTTTGGTAGTCTGGCAAGGGAAACCATATCACATTGTTTGTGGATTTAAATTTTCTGGAAAAGTGGTTGAATTTGATGCAAGAGAAGAACTTCACGTAGTTACGTTTAACACCTACGCAATCAATGATGTTTTGGAATTGGATGTTGCTTTTTGGTTTTCCTTTTGTTTGTTTCTGTGGATTATTATTGGTGCCGTATATGTTTTGTCAGGCTGTTTTGTTTGGATACTTCATTTGGAAGAAAATTTTGGATTTTGGTTTGGCTATCGTTCTACCTACCCCATCAGGAATCAGCCGAAAGATAAGTGGGTTTTAATTTAAATTTTTGTTCTGGATTTGACGAATTTGCGCGAATAACGGCTATATTTTGTGCGAAACATTTGATAACTTTTAGGGCGCATTATTAAGTAATTGTTTTTTTTTAATTGACAAATTTCTAATTTACCGATATTTTGAATTCCATCGTTGTAAGCGTATTATACGGTGCACTGTACATTACGAGCTCGAGTATACATAGTATTGTTTACAATTTGGTAAAAATATTTGTTATTCTTTACTTGATACCATTACGATCGATCTGCGTCCGATTGATTATATAATTGTGGATGAACCGCACAAAATTAGTGTGCGTATAAGATTTTTATTAAGATTGTCGGCCCTTCTGGCTTCTTGGAGACAAGTTTATAGCTTAAAAATTAAAACCTTACTGTTTGGAAAACTGGTGCCTCTGTCGGGGATATTGTTATACGAGTTGTTTATATGTTTTTAAAATTTATATGTTTCGGGAGATGTTTGTTAAAAGTTTGTAAATATACCTTTGTTATTTTGACCGACTTGGTTAGTATTTTTTATTTCCGATTCGGGGTAGCTTCATTTTCGTGTTTTAGGAAGCACGGGACCAACCGTCATTGCCAGTAAGGATTTCGTTAAAATACGTGGCGCTACCTTCCATCTTACATCCGGCCGTCCACTTATAACGCTGGCTTGGGCATCCTTACTGTCAAGCTGGTTCTCACTCCCCTGGAATCCTTTGGTGGAATTACAATTTTATTCAACAGTGCAGTCATTGGTTTTTTTTGTGTAGCGTCTGAGCTAGTTTTAGGGTAACCTTCTGTACCACCCCTTTTATGGGGTTTGGAAAATTCCCACCACCCTGAGGTACCCAACGCTAAAATTTATTTGGCAGCATTTTGCGGTACAGAATGCGAAGATGCTCCTGTTTTGCGTCGTTAATGTAATTTGGTATCGACGTCAATCCAGGGCTACCGTAAATAACGCAGCGGCGTTATTGTGAATCGCCATAAATTGAGGCAGCCTAAATCGAGGTCTACCTGTATATTATTATATGTTTACATTTTAAATTACATATTATTCTAGAATAGATTTTCTAAAATTATTTAAAAATTTGGTAAAAGATTTATAGCAGTTATATTAAATTTTGAACGCAACTGTAATATTAACTAGTACAGTGGTGGTAGCAGAAGTGCTTGGAAGTTCAAGATACGATCCTATGTTTTGTCGTTTTTATATTATGGAGTTAGTGTGAACTGTACCTTGCGTGTACATTAGTATTAGATTATAGTTTAGAGAAAGGCGTCCACGAGAGAACAGATTCTACTCAAATGCAATGTGACTCTTAAATTTAGCATTTTGTGGCATTATATACATATGTATCTTAGTTTCACCCGCAATTACCTAAATCCGACCTCAACGGACCCTCCCCACTGAGCATAGCAGATATAGTTGCGGCGGGTGATTGGCGATTTGTTTGTTTAAAATTTCATTCAAATTAAAACTACAACAATTATTGGAAATGTTTTAAGCTAAATTAAATATCGCGACAAAAAGTATTTTTTGATGTTAAAAACGTCGACAAGAAATATATCAACTATTCAGGATATGTAAATAAGTTACAAGAGCCAATGCAGTTATTCTCTAACATTACGTCCGAGTCGTTATATTATAATTACATCCGGTGAAACGGTTGTTTTCTTTTCACTTTTCAAATCACAAAAGTTTACTTCGACGAACATTACTTTTTAATATTAAGTTACGTTTCTGCAAAAAGCTGTTCAATTCGAATCAGCGTAAAATCATGTACTTTTACAGTGAAGTAGTACATACTTACATAGATGGTTGAAAAATAAGCAAATAATTTTGTTTATTGATACAATATAGATACATCATAAATTTAATTTTTAAAATGTATAAAAATAAGTGAAATGCTTTTATTAAAATATCTTTAGAAAAACAAATTAAATTTCAAAGTTTCATATCTCTTACATTTTTCGGGAAAAAGTAACCAGCTTTAATTGTTTAGATTTTTGTTTCCTTTCATTAAGAATTTAGAAATATAGTTGAATGAATGCAATGATGCTTTTTTTGGGGGTTAATGTAATTCGGTATCGACGTCAACCCAGGGCTACCCCAAATAGCGCAGCGGCGTTATTGTGAATCGCCATAAATTGAGGCAGCATAAACCGAGGTCTACCTGTATATTATTATATGTTTACATTTTTAAATTACATATTCTTCAAGAATAGATTTTTTCAAGAATAGATTTTCAAGAGACGGTCACTGGCCTAGTAGTTAGAGCGATCGACTACTGATGCTAAGGCACCGGTTCGAACCCGGGAGGAGTATACAAAGGAAAGTTTTCTTTCTGACTCTCTTTCTATCTATGACCGTTTCCGTGCTTCGGAAGGCACGTAAAGCCGGTGGTCCCCTATGTTAATGAATTGCCATCATTAACGATAATATAGGGTAACAGGCACATCTGAAGCAAGTCTAGTAAACTACTTCAGATGTAAAACAAATAATATGCTCAAAGTACCAGCAGTAGCTTCGGATCTTTGTCGAGGTTACTGTTAGATATAACAGGACCTAGTCTAATTTAAGTGGAAGAAGAAGAAGATTTTCAAAATTATTTGAAAATTTGGTAAAATATTTATAGCAATTATATGAAATTTTGGGCACAACTGTAATATTAACTAGTACAGTAGCAGAAGTACTTAAAAGTTCAAGGTGATTGTTCAAGTACAACCAAAAGTAAGTATTTGTATCGCCATTGACTATCAAAAGATTCGGGGTTCTTTCAGAAAAATGCCAGTTGGGTTAACAATTATTTATTTAATTAACAATTACGTGATCGAGCGGTATAGCAATCGTTCGTGAATGAACTATGACCAACAACTTATAACTTGCAACTTCTACTTACTGCATTTGCAAAATACGTATACTGACTGATATCAACAAAAAGATCGTGATCAGCGTTCTTCGAGTTTATTACCTTTAAACATTCGTTTTAATAATATGCGTGTGAACTTGTCTCATCAACAAATATTTTGACTGCAGTTCCATGCATTCTATTAAGGTACATTCCACACTTCACATATTACTTATTCATATTAAAATTTTGAACTGATACTACAAATTTTTTTATTTTGTTTTTATTTATCTGTAATTTTTGCCACATTTTTTTAATTTCCTTAAAATATCGAAAGCTTATTAACCTGTAACCATTTTTAAGTTTAAGATTAATAGAATAATTTCTCAACTGCGATGGAAACAATAAAATTTGCTTATTGTTAAAAGACCTTTTCAACTATACCCTCCTTTACCCTTTGTGTTGTTAAAATCCGGAGTTTTCAACATTTTGAAACAACTTTTTAGAATGCCAACATGTTTGGGATATGCTAATATCATCACAATTCGATTCTTTATGTGGGTTTTTGTGATTAAAAGTTTGTTCTCATGTTTTCGTTGTTCTCGGTTTCTTCTATGATTAGTCGTTTTTAATAAACATGTCTGATTCGGATGGTCTACTTACGATGTATACGGTAGATGTATAAAATCCAACATTTTGAAACCGATTTTATAATGAAATTTTTGTTTTGTTGTTTTTAACTTTTCTCTGTTATTTAGTTTCTTTTATCTTCACTTTTTTTTGCATAACAACAGTGCGTTGTCAAGGACGCAGCGGCAGGTTAGAAAGAGGAAAACAACGGCTTTATTCTTGATCTCGCCGAATATACTGCTATAGTTTGAAATTTAAGTAAATTGATTTATGGATGAACTGAAGATTGGTAAGGTAGAGTAGAAACTCCCACTGCATTTTTCCTTTTCACAATTTAATTCGCGATTCGCCACCCCATCGAGAAAAGGCAATGCCGACTACATGGCATAATATTGTGATTTAATTAGATACTAAAAAAAGAGTACAAAATCCACAGGGTCTATTCGTTGTTACAAATCTGGATTTAAAGCGGATTTAAAAATACCACAAGTATTTCAAGCTCAATTTAAAATCGCGCGTTCTTGGCGTAATTTGTAGCCTAACTAAATATAAAAACAATATTCAGTTTAAAACAAATCCAAACAATGCAAGAGAAAATTACAATTAGGTAAATAATAATGAAATATAAAATTCACAACTATAAAAGAAGAAAAGCGGCTTACTTTGGGCATATTTTCAGAAATGAAAGGTGTGCTCTTTTACAACTTATCATGGAAGAAAAGATAGAGGACAAACGAGGTCTCGGAAGAAAAAGACAATCATGGCTGAAAAATCAGAGGCAATGACTCTGATGACAATGACAATGAAAATAAGACTCGCGAAGAACAAAGACGAGTACAGCATCATGGTAGCCAACCTCCTATGAGGAGACGGCACTTTAAGAAGAAGAAGAATATTGAAATAAAGATAAAAAGAAAGAGAAAAAATTAATTTCTTAATAAATTAACCTCACTAATTTTAAAATAATTCGTGGGCGTAGTAAGCAAAATTTATTTTATTCATACATTAACAGTACAATACGAGTACATCTTACTTTAATCAAAAACGTCCTATTCGGTATGAATAGATTTGTTAAAAAATTGTATCATTACACTAAACATTAAAAAAGCTAAAATTCTTTCAAAACAAATACGAATAGGCAACTGAATAATTCGATTTGTAAATAAAATGGAGTTTCTAAGTAAATATTTATCGCACTAAAATTTCGATACTTTGTTTACCGTTATAGCTAAAAATTAAAATAGAAAAAATGAGTAGTGATTACTTCATTTAAAAAAAATTTTAGAACATAATTTCACAAGTTAATAAATGATTTATCAAATATGTTACAAAAGTATTAAAGAGGAGTAGTACCTACATTCTTTATGTGCATTTTGCTTCAACTTTGTTGAAGTTGTTGAACTACATAATCATTATGTACCATGTAGGCAGCTTTTTCACTACAACATAATTATTATCATGAAGCGCCATTGACATACAGTTAGTTAGTACTAAATAATACATTAACGTTTACTATGCTTGCTAGCTGTTATAACATACTATAGCAAACTGTAGGCAAACCTAAGAATAAAAGCATCCTCTTGCACTTATACATATTTTGTATTTTATTTTTCTGACTAATTAAAATGCATTTATTCAGTAATATTTCCCAGTGGACTTAAAAAGTGGGATTGTAAGTTTGATTCCTAGTTACTACCAAAATAGCATTGCCGTGATTTGCATTCAACATTAAATTATATGCATTAGCCGATAAGTAACAATTATTGCCTTATAATTCAGTCTTAAAGATTTATCCTGTTACTAAAATAGTTTATTGGCAAATTATGGTAAATTAAAATAAACGAGTTTACAATCCGAGTTAGAACATCTTTGCTTTCGAAGGCACGTAAAGCCGGTGGTCTTCCTATGTTAATGAATTTCCATCATCACTTCAGATGTAAAGCAAGTAATGCTCACAGTACTAACAGTAGCTTTGAAATATCGCCGATACTATTGTTAAGATATAACATAAAACTTTTAAAATATTTTTATTTTTAATTTTGTTATTCTTGAATAAAATTCGAAAGAATCTTTTGGACGGACGTAGAGACGTAAGATGAAGTCAATAGTGTCGTCAAAATAAGGTACACTAGATTTAATTAGAGGTATCCAAACGATTTTTGCCTTTAGTGTTCGTAATATTGGTCAGAGAAAAGTTCTTGGGTTTTTTTAGTAAAATTCAACTGGTTTTCTTAAAGGTAACTGTAAAAATAAATTTACTTATTTAAACCAAATATGCTCCATTATTATCGACAATGTTTCGCCATTTTTTGAGTAGAGCTATGATGCCATCGATGAAGATCTTCTGTGGCTTTTGGTTGAAAAACGGAATCAAGTTGTTTTCACAGACTTTAATTGAAACCAGCTTAATTTCATTACAAGAATTCTGCAGAGATTGGAACCAATAATAGTTAAGGGATGTTACTATGTCTGGACTATACAGTGAATACATTAAAACTTCTCAACCAAGCTCTTGCAATTTTTGAAGGGTCATCAAAGAAATGTGTGGTCGGGCGTTGGCAACACCTTCCTATTATTTAACTCGAGCCATTTTCTTTTAACTCTCTCTAGTTGTCCACAGTAGAGTTGAAAATCAAATGGCTGACCAACTGGAAGTAGCTCATGGTAGACGATTCCCTTTCAGCAAAAAAACAAGCAAACCATTTCCGCGCAACAGATTTTGATATAGTACCTTCACCGTGCACAGCACAAATTTTTTCGCGAGCCTGCATAGCGTTTTTCTTTGTTTTCTATTGAAAAATATATCGCAATTTTTCAATACTTTTCTCTATTTTCTTCAACCACTGCACCAATTTCGATGTTTATACACTCAAAGCAACGTTCGAAGTGTTTCCTTTCAACGAGCGTTTAGTAATTACAATTAGCAATTGGGCCATCTATCGGGAAAAGCGCCACAAACTTTTTTCCTGACCTAATAATTACGAATTGAATTTAAAAATTGGAAAGATTTATTAGCTTAAGAAATCTGAATTATTTGTGTTTTGCATATGATTCTAATGTTGATAGGTTTTTGACTAACCTACTCGCATAAGTTTATTCTTCCGGATTTTTGTGCTTTTCAGGAATTTTTAGAAACTTTAGAAGTAAAACATTTATGAAAGAATATTAGCAGTCTTTTGTAGTGAATATAACAATTAGATTAATTCTAACAGAAGTAAGCCTCATTGAGACGGTCTTGGCCTAGTAGTTAGAGCGATCAACTACTGATACAAAGGCACCCGATTCGACCCCGGGAGGAGTCTAAAAAGAAAAAATTTTATTTCTGACTCTCTTTCTATCTATGACCGTCTCCCGTGCTTCGAAGGGCACGTGAAGCCGGCGGTCTCACTGAGTTGATGACTGCCAGCATCAACAATGAAAAGGGTTACAGGCACATTTTCCAACCCGGCCTTAGCAACCGTGGGGTCTTAATGCTTAAACCTTTCTCTTAGAGAAAGAGGCTCCAGTCCTGCTGGGCTGAAAAGGGCTGAAAGATGATGATGAAAATGTTTTGCTTAATTATCATCGGGTAGGGTTTTTTAATGAATATTTTATATAATTACGTCCGGTGTTACTTGCTAAACTGCATTCTGGATAAATTTAGTTAAATGTTACATTTAAAATTTCCATTCCATAGCATTTTCCAAATTTTTCCTTGACTATCTGAAATATTTAAATTAATTTTTTTCTCTAATTTTATTTTGAACAATTCCCTATCGGTCTTTTTACTATACAATGTTAGTTGTTTTTGTTTGTGTATTATTTGCGATTGCATCGTTAGTAAGACCGGCGTATGATCTATTCTAAAGAGAGGTAAAATGACGATTCTACCTTACATTATTAAATATTTATTCGTTTTGTCATTTAGAATTCGATTATCTCTGGTACTTTAGTTTGGTCACTTGGCCAATGTGTAAGTGTTCCCGATAATATAGTCGTTATGCAATTGCTCCTCTTTTTCCATCAATTCTCTTCCTTTTTAGTGGTTTCATGCCTTGAGCCCCTGTACGTGCTTCGCGTTGAAGTCATCGCCAGTAATAAATTTACTTCCTAGTAAACCATAAAATTGATAATATTGTTCTTGTTTGGTGTTGTGTTCTGGCGGACAGTAAATTGAAATCACCAGAAGACCAACAAAACTTTCAACAACCGATTTCTTATTTTTCAATTTCGATGTTACTTTTAATGATTACTTCTGCTCTACCATGTGCTTTTCCATCTGGTTGCTTGGTGTAACTACAACCTAATAAATAATATTATTTATTGTCGTTGAAATAAATAAGTTAATAATTGTTTACCGATGTTCGCAAAAGTTACATAACTTTATAAAATTTGAGTTAACTTGATTTTCATGAATAATTACAGTCAATGAACAATTTGTAATCTTTAAGAACATTTACCAAATAATTGTTGTATCTTGAATAATGGCGAAAACAAATTGTAATTACCTTGTAATAATAAAAGTGTATTTTGTTAATTTTTTCTTAATTGAAAATCACTATAATTAAAAATAGCATTCAAGTTAAATTATGGATTTATAAAAAGGTGTTTTACCGTGTAAAATTGTATTGTTACATTAATTTTATTTCAAATTATACCAGGGTTCTTGATCATCTAAGTTGGCACTATTAGATATCCACTTTCACATAGATATTCTGCTTTTGATATACCCAGTGTCTAATAACACCCAATGAGCATGCACATATTTGTATTTAGGTGCAAATTTTATCTTTTAAGCCTACTGTGATTAATTATTCCATCATTAGTATCACAGGAAATTACAATTTAATTTAATTTTACCGATTCTGGCCATTTATTTTTAGTAGGTTGTAATGCCAGGGTACAATCTATTGGATTTCAATTTATTGCCTATTTTGTGTTGCAACTTTATATTTTTGCAATGGCGTCAGGCCGTTATCTTTTTGGAAATCTTAACACCTAGATTAATATGTAAAATTTAACCCACCTAGAGAAGTCAACCTTCCTCTCCATTTAACTTTTGATGGATTGATTTAGAAATTCGTTTTCTGTTTTTTTTTTATAACTGATGTGTTTCGCATTCTTGAAGCTTTAAGAGAGTTTTCTTGCTCCGGATCAAGATGCCAGTTGTTCTTTGGCAGGTCAATTATTTTACCACGAGGGCAGCGGTTCCTTTTTAAAACATCCCATTAAAGTTGAACGAAGCGTTTGTAACGAGCCATTACTATGAATTTGTGTAGTTTGTTAATCAGTTTTTAACATTGGTGGTTGACGTTGTAGACCTGAAGTTATGTTTAACCCATTCTTGTGTTTTTTATTTGATTTTAGTAAACTGCCGGAGATAACATGGAACGATGACATGATTTACTCTGAAATTGAAGGTAACCCAAAATGGAAGGTATTTTAAAAATCGATCCATCTTTAGGTAAGTGAGCTATGTCAGTAAAGATGCAGGGGAGTGTGTTTTAACTGCGCTTCAGGTGGGACTTTTGCTTTAACGTTAACGATTTCCCAACAAGAATTTAATTGTTGAACAATTCCTAGTAATAGGGAGTCGACTTGAACTCTCATCTAGCCTTTAGCTAGTGAGGTTGTATTTTGCTCTGAGAAGTTTACCCCTTAGATAAACTTACTCATTTAACCTTTGTTTTTTTAAATATTTTAGCCTGTACCCTACTCAGTACCTAACTTTCTAATGTTATTTGGTTTGTTTTTATTTTCATTCTGTATTTGCTCCGATAAGAAAATTTAGAATAAATGTCACAACATCTTTCTACTATCTTTGCTTTTGTTAAATTAAACAATTCTTCTTTTTTTGTACGTTTTATTTACTTTAGCCTCATTTACATCATTTTTTCCTCACACTGATTAGTGTATTTTAATTACGAAGCCACGATGGTTTTCGAACCACCCTCGCCCTTCCACTAGATACTTAAATGTATAAAAGTTAGCCAATCGTGTAATAACAGCTACGATGAAGCAAGTGGCCAGAGTGGCAAAATTATTATTTGTGCAATGATTGCAACAACCAAAGAAAGAAGAAGTAGTTAGTTTGATCAATTTTCAAAAAATTGTTGCAAAGTTGGCACACAGTTTATTAACTACAAGAATAAAAATTGTATATAAGTTCCGCCAAATCAATCGTAGAGGAAAGATTAATGTTAATTTTTTATCGTTTAACGTTTTGTTGATCAAAGCATGGGCTTGAATGTGGAAAAACAAAAAATAAGTTTAATATTTACCGTTGATTATTAATTCTGAAATTATAAATAAAGAATTGTGAATTGAAAAGTAACATTTGAACGAAAATTAATGAAAATAATGTTCAAATTAATTCAAAGTTGAAATGGTAAAGTTATGTTGAAACGTTGTGGAAATTATAATTTTTAAGGAAGAAGTTTATTGTTTTGAAACAAGGTAGATTGAATTAAAGGCAAAATGATGGAAAAGGTTGACATTGGAATATTTCTGTGAAGTGGCCGACGAGATTCATAGCTGCAGATGAAGTTGTATAATCACATCAGTACATTTTTTAAGTGGCTCAGGCTTCAATCATTATTTATGAATTTAGATTTGAATCGTAGCAATATATTAAATCAAATTACTACAAATTCAAAACCATTTTTATCTAATATTACAAACTACAATTGCTCTGTTTTGCGATTAACTTTACGCGCGTAACATACTACATCGATTAATCTTTTTATAATGAAACTCTCGAATTTCACATGTACTTAATGTGATCGTTGCGAAGTGCAAGCATGAAAGCCAACTTTCCATGTTAATTGAAAAAAAAATTGTAACATTAAAAAATCACACATTTTTCATCTGCGTATATACATAATAGATGTTTACTTTATTTAATATCTACCTGAACAAATTTAATCATTATAAAATAAGTCGTAAAAAATTCCACTAATTTTGTGATTTGACCACTTTAAATTCCTATAGAAAGCGCTATTTCTTAACAGACGGAGACATTTCTCTTCAAGAAATGTCATAATTTCGATCAATAAAGAATCACTGTTCCAAGCAGCAAATCTGTTCGGCGGTTTAGACAAAAACGGCTACAAACAATATAATAATAATTGTGTCGACAACGCATTTGGTCAGCGATATCGCTTTGCAATAAATATTCTTGAAATTGAATGTAAATCTGAATACATATTTTTCATCGGGTAATCTGAGAAAACCTCTTTGTAAAATGCAATTTCCGTCTAAAGTGTACCTTGTACTGCTTTATGAGATGGAAATTGTACTTGCATGACAACAAAAACTTATTTTTATTTCTACAATAGGTTTAGTTCTTAAAATATGTATATAATTGCATTTTAAATTGAAAGCAATCCTTAAGCGTTCTTGTTCACAATGGCTGCAGTTGTGGTTTTCGTAGTTCTATCCTTAGGCAAACTGCTGACCTAGTTTAACTTAGAACACTGGTCCGATATCATCAACTATCATCCGTTCTCCTAGTCCCAATAGAACCTACTACCTACACTTTCTACCCTACCCAACACTTCTAATAGAATTATTTAATAGATTTCAATTGATTTTATCACTTCTCGATTTGTGTCAAACTTGGAATCGCAATTTATAGCAAAACTGTTGAACACCGATTTTCTACAAAATTAAACTTCGATTCAAAAGTGTTTACGATTATGGATAATTTGTACCTATTATAACCATCAATTTAAATTATTGCGCTGCTTCCATTAAAGTATAAACTTAAATTCTCGATTTAACTATTGCATATTAAGATGTACGTATGCAAATATGCATGCGAATCAGTATAAATTACAGGATATCTTAACTTTTTATCGTTTATTTAATTTTTTATAAAATTTTCTTAAATAATTATTATCGATCAATAAAAAACAAGTTTTTTAATTATTTTTATTAACAACAATGTGTAGATTATAATACTTTTATGATTTCATTATGCTTATGAAAGAATTATTATCTATGACACGATTTTGCCTTGGGTGAGAACCTACTCGAAATATCTCATTGCACAACTTATAAATAATACCTAATTAAAAATTATAATCACATATTGTTCAATAACACTTAAATGAGCATTTAATTGGTTGTGTTATAAATTACTATTCTAAAATACACTGTTATTACACTTTTATATAAATGAAACTTACATGGTCGACCTTATCCTGAAGAATATTTTTGTAAAATTTTACTCCATTCTTTGGGATAATTTGTTTGTACGTGAACTAAAACCTTTTGAATTTGACGAACTTCTTGAGGATTACATTGTGGACAAGGACCTCTTAAAACCAGCGGAGCTAAACCTATTTGGAAAAGTAAGTACATTACATTATTTTAAACTATCGATTTACAACAATATTTAATACATTTAGAAATTCTTACTTTTAAGACGTTTTCAACCGGATCACATGGGGCTTCTCCCAGTGTACATTTTAGTTGTCTTGTTAAATATCGACGATCGTTTAAGGCTTTGTCAAGATCCGATTCTGAAAGCTGTGTCTGAGGAGTTCCTTGAGAATGAGATTTAGAAGGAGCAATAATAACAATTAGTGCAATGGTGACTATCTAAAAAAAATATATTATTAAATTAGACATTTAAAATAAAATTTATTAAAATACGCACCAGCATAATGACATTCATTTTAGTTGTTGACCGAACGTTGGTCGTTGAGAAAGTGTAAACTGTGAAAGTGAAATCAACTAACCGTACATTTAATTTTATTATAGTCTACCCAACTTGGTTATAAGTACACGTAAATCTCATTTTAATAAATTTTGTACAGTAAAAATATATACAGTTTTTTTTGGTATTAAACCTACTTATAAAAACAAATAAATGTTAAAAGAAATCCGTTTCTCTACCATTTACGAATAAAAGTGAAAATGTTTGGTTTTTAAACGATTTGTTGCTTATAAATATAAAACAAATAGCACGCTCAAATATTATTTTCTCTTGATAACTTCAATAAATGTTGATATTGCATGCCTATTAAAGTTCCTAAAATATAATCATTTGAAATAAAACACCGAAATATTTTTTACTTATCCTTTAAACAAAAAAGAAAATACTTTAATGTTCTTAGTAAATATAAAATTGCAATGTAGGTGGCAAATCTAAGATAATACTATTAATTCTACAAATTTGGAAATTCTAAAAGGAAACATTTCGGAATTTATTGAAAAACACTGACAGTTATTGTAATTTTTTAATAATTCCTTTTAAATAAAAGCTAATATGTTTTAAGAAAAACGTTCAATGAATATGTCTGCATTTAATTAAAATGAATTGCAAATGAAAATCATAAAAGAAGTTTAATTAAAAAATATTATTTATTTAATGTATTCATTAATTTGCATAATTAAAGTGGAATTCAAAATTAAATTAAAAATATACAATATAGGGAAGGATTTCTAAAGTTCTGAATTAAATAATATATTTTATTGCATTTTGGCAAAGTTCCAAAAAATTTTAGTTAACATTTAACAATATTGTAAGGTTGGGGAATTTGAGTTACATATTTTGAAATAGTCATTAATTATTTGTAGGGTTGGAAAATTTGTACAAGTTAAGTTTTAAAATTTTCATGGTTATGCCAGGAAAGCACTACCCTTAATTGGTGTAGTTACTGAAACGTAAACTGTTCAACTTTTAAATACAATGAACCTAGAAATATTTTGTAAACAAAAAAATTTTCCGTTACATAAAATTAAAACGGTTATAGGTAAATTATAACAGGCTGTATTTGTTTGGTTTTATTACTTTTTTTATACGAGAAATCAAAAATGAAGTTATAAATAAAAAATATTGAGTATTGTTAGATAAGTTTCACGTCGAACTTTGAAAGGTGATTACTTTGAAATGCTGAACCACGTGATTGAAATTGATCGTTTTATGTACATACACATAGTATATTATATACAATGTTTTTATGAGTTACTTTTTATAGGCATTTTAAAGAATAACAAATTTATTGTTGAAATAACATGGGGTTTTTAATGAATTAATTTTTTTCTCGGTATTACAATAATATGTGCCTACCTATCTATTAATTTTCTGTTTTAATGCAATTCTATTTACCCCATTGAAAACCAATTTTGAGTATAAAAGGGAGATGTCTATCTTTCCTCTTTAGTTTCCTTTGTGTTTCCTAAAAACTCTCCAGCTTTTCATATACGTTATTACAAGTGGAAGATAATGTACGCTGTGACTTCATCTTATCGGTTCTCTGTAAAACGACACACATTTTGTTCCTTCCACCTACCTATTTCTTCTTTCTCGACGTGCACGGTGAAAACATTTCTAAAATTTCTTTGTTGTTAGTAAGTAAGTAAATTAATATGTTTGGAAATCTTGTTAGTATCATCATAAAATAATTCTTAATTTATTCTTTCATTTCTTTTCTTCGTTCCCTTTAATTTTTTAATTTGGGTAGATCAAATTTCAAATTTTTGGAAAAATAAAATTTAATAGTTTTAATATTTAAATTGCTAGAGATGAAAGGATCTTAATTAACTTTTAATGAAGGATAACATAAACCGAAGCGGCCATCAAGGTTTATATTACCGTAGTCCCTACATGCAGTGAAGTTCTTTACATTTTACACGCTTCGGCGATGCACCTGTTTGAGATAATAATTTATTTAAAAAATACAAAAATATTTAAAATTTTAATTAAAATTTTAGTTTTATTCTTTTTAATTTCTTAAAAGTAAGAAAATAGCCAGCAGTGTTTTTGCAGTGAAATTTTATAATTTTAATTTTGTCTAGACAGTAATGATTAAACAAACTATTTTATAATAAAAATACACGTAATTAATTTAAACTATACTGATTTTTATAATACACCAACAGTAAAAGTAAATTTACATTCCGTAACATCTTGAAAGTAGGTATACTATAAGTTGTACCCTCCGGTTTATTTTTTTTAACTTGAGAAATGTATTCGCTTCTTAATTTTATTTTTTGCCATCCGCCTTTGTTAATTAAAATAATTTTTGTCAATTTTGCACTTTTCTCCTTAGTAACTGTTAAACTTGTATTTTTGCTTTTGCTGTACTCCTTAGCTTCGTATGACACAATCTTACTGATAGTTCCTCCTTTTCTCCCATCTTTACAGGTGCATTTGTAATTTGAAGTTATTAACCACTCATTATGGTTTGATGAAAGTCCGACAGGATCAATCCTCTTTAGAAAACCTTTTGTTAAATATATCAAATTTTGACAAGTTTTCAATTGTGAAAATGTTGAGTAGTCGTGTGAATGTGTTTTGGTGTATTGGAATATTTTGATTTGATTAATGGTATTGATTAACCCCAGCATTCACCTTACCTAATGAGATAAAATATTGGCAATGTAGGTCATCCCGCTAAAATTGTGCACGTTCAAAACAGAAGAAAAACAGCTTTTCTCTGAGAATTGCAACACATTAAATTTAACTACAGTTTACGCAATTTAATTACAGGTTACGCATCTTGATGTCTACAATAGAGGACCAAATCCAAAAGAGAAAGGAACTAAGAAAAGAAAGGAGAAAGGAAAGACAAAGGGAAAGGAGAAAGTAAAGGTGAAAGAAATGGAAAAAGAAAATGAGAAAGGAAAAGAGAAAAAACAGAACAAAGGAAAAAATAAAAAAAAAAGAGAGGAAAAGAATATTTGAGAAAGGAAGAAAGGATAAGATCGATTACACACGCGGTATTTTAACTATTTATAAGAATTTATTGTAATAATTTGAGTTATCACAGTTCAGTTACGCAATTAAAATAATGAGATCAAATTTATAAGATAAATTAAAGATGAGATTTTTAACATAAAATATTTTAAACATACAACAATAAAATACACACAATTTTGTATACAAAAAAGCAGTATTAAAAGCAAAATGTTCTTACAAATAAAATTAAAATACTCTGAATTCACTCCTGGCGTATTTCACGTAAATCTCTCTTGTAGTGGTTTTTTAAATCTTCAAATTCTATTGAAACTTTAAGGTTAAAGACAATGCGATTTTGTGTCAGGTTAAGCTTGGTTTTAATAATAAATCGATTAATAATAACTCAATCTTTCCGTTTATTTCTAATCTCGAGCCTTTATATTATTTACAGGAGAAACAATTTACAGGCAGCGGAAAGATTTTATAAGTTTTGACTACAATTTTTCCGTAAGAGTGATTTGAACTAGATTTAATTGATTGTTAAATTATTTAGTGATTTAAATTTTAGCAAATCGAGACCCATAGTCAAGAGTGACTTTCCAAAAATCACGAAATAACGCTTTGAAAACGGTTCAGGTGCTTAAGATTAAGATCCATATTGGATATCAATTGATCCTCCTTTAATCATGAGTCAATGACGGAATGTAAGAACATTGCCGCTTTTAACTTTGATTATTAGAAACTTTTTCTGCAGATTTCAGAAATAAAATCAGCCCCAATAATTTCAATAACTAACATTACCTACGAAATACTAAGATCTTTTCTTTTAGTATTATCACGACGTACATAACTAATAGAGCTTTAGTTGGTAAAGTGAGTGCGCACCAAGTGCACATTTTGCTGCATTTAACTAATTCCTACTTAATTGTGATGTAATTGTGAATTTAGTGTGCACTAAATGTACACTAATGGTGCGATTCTCTAAAAGTGTATGTTAAAATGTTACGCTACATTGATCGTTGCTTACATGGACATGTTAGATCGGCTTTAACATACGTCTTACATAAATGCCTCAAACGCGATTCTCTAAGACGCCATGTTAAACAGAATGTTAGTTTTACTACTTTACCGTATTTATGAATGAATGTTATGACGTCACTAATATTATGTTGTGTAGTTCAAACTGCGCAGACGCGGTTCATTTTATGTCGAATAAGAACGAGAAAAAATCAAATTGGAACGAGATAAACTGGAGTTTGAGAAAACAAAATTGAAGTACGAGGTAGCAAAATTTAAATTTGAGAATCCCGAATTCCAATTTGATTTATAATTTATTTTATCGTTATATTGCAGTAATTAATACAGTAAAGCTCCTTATCCGCGGTTCCGTTATTCGCGGTTTCAGTATTCGCGGAAGAAAAATTGAGACCACTTTCTGTATTCGCGGCCGAAAATTTCATTATTCGCGGATTAATAATTTACGATTTTGAATATTATAATTTATATTCAAAACTCAAAATTAAATAATAATATTTAAACGAAAAAATTTAGACTTCAAGGAGGTTCTTGTTTTGGACAATGCTCCGGGTCACCCTTGTGAGCTTGAAACTATGCATCCGAATATTAAGGTGATATTTTGCCTCCGAACACGACGACTTTACTTCAACCAATGAACCAGGGAATAATTCAAGCTTTGAAGTTCTTTTACATTAGGCGAACCTTTAAAATCATTCTGGATATCATGGAATGTGATTCTGACGTGAGTTTTATGGAATTCTGGAAAAATTTAACATAGCAATGTGCATTGTTAACATAAAGGAATCGTTACAAGAGCTCAAGCATTGCATAACATTGCAATCATATTGGAAAAACTATAGGTTGATCTAACAGTCTGTGAAAGTGAGGATTTAAACAAATTAAAACATTAACTGACACAATTGTACAAATTGCTAATGGAATAGGACATGATGGTTTTGAACAGATAGATTCGAGTGACGTTCAAGAGCTGCTTCAATCACACGATGAAGATTTAAGTGAAGCCGACTTGCAGGAAATGTTAAAACCCTTCAAGCTTCAACATCTTACAATGATACGATGACAATCACCTTAAAAACCAGACCGCAGGTTTCAAATGGCAAATGAACTGTGAGATCACTTCATTAAAATTGACCCGTTTTGGAAAGAAACCTTCCTTTTAAAAGGAAAATTGAAGTTGCCACAGCTGAATACCATGCGGAATTAAAAGGCATTTTAAAGACGGCAAAGCAAGAAAAATTACTAAATATTTTAAACCAAATAATTCAAACAATAATAATTAATAATAATGATAGGTATGTGATTAAACTGATTTTATTTTTATCTATTTTATTTTATTTTCGTACCTTGGAACCCAACCCTTGCATTTCCATACAAATCACTATTCCATATTCACGGTTTCCTTATTCGCGGCATAATTTTGGAACGTATACCCCGCGAATAAGGAGCTTTTACTGTAACTTACGGCAATTTGGTAACACTTCATGTGGTTCAATTGTAGTAAATGATGTACGTGGTAAAACTAACTGTGAAATTTCAGATTCTAAACATTTCCAAGATTTTCATAAAATAATATAGTCGAACTTCCTTAAGTCGAACCTCCAATGTACAAAAAAAATAATTCGAGTTATAGAAATACACAAATGCAAGAAAATAAGACGAAGGTATTTTTTTTTAAATTCGACTTGTAGAAAACTTCGACTTAAAGAAGTTCGAGATATAGAAGTTCGACTGTATTTTAAAATTTTAATTGTTAACTTGAGAAGCATTAAAAAGCTCAAATTTATTATTGTATTTCTAGTTTTTAATGATAACAAATTATTTGATTAGGATTACATTTTTTAATTGAAAAACTTTAACAAACAGAGTATAGAGTATTGTGTTGTGAAATTGGACCCAATTCGGCAACATTACATTAGTAATTGTTCGGCAAACCAGCCTTATGGCTCGACTGCAGGACGTCTGACTCATTGCGGTATGAGCAGATAAGCCAATTCCATGTTGGTAGCTACCACTACCCAAGAATTTTAAAGTAATAAGCACCTAAAATGCGATACATAAGTAGGTAAATACGTTGCAAATAAACACAACTCCTCGTTCAATGTTTACCTTCAAATAATGTGGAATAAAAGTACTTCTTTCGCCTTGTGGCATATGAGGTGATATTTCCTCGATTAATCCAATTGCTAAATATTGGGTTAGCCGGTAAGTTCTCACAAATTCTTTTTCGGGAATATCGAAAGGATCTTGACCATCTCGTAGAAGTCTTCTTTCTATTCTCATGTAGTTTCTGAAGAAATTCGAAGAAATAATTTATTTATTATTCAAGTAAAGTGAGGTTAAATTTTCTATTGACTTATTATTATCCTACCGTGTTATATGTGCATCCATCACAATATTCGCAAATAACGGAATTATGATATTGTTTCCACTCATATTCACAAAATATCACTTCAAAATTACTTTGAAAAGTTTTACAAACGAAAGTGTCAATTTATGGTAGGCGTGTCTTTCAATGTTAGCGCTAACGGCGACAAATATCTAGCCGTAAAAATGTTAAGTATGTAGGCTAACATTTCAACCAAAATGTTAATAAAAATGCTTAGAGAATAGCAAATTTTAACATTTATGTTATTTTTCAGCGTAACATAGCTAACATATGTTAAAAATCCTTAGAGAATCGCACCATAAATCTACCAACTAAAGACGTCATAGCATCTCCAATGTTAGCTTGAAACAAACTGTACCCCGGCTAGCATTCGGAGGTGTACAGAGGTCGTGAGCCACGCGATGTTCTAGATTATTGCTAAAGAGTATAATTAAACAATCAACGATACGTTGAACAGAGGTTTATTTAATACTATTTTACAAAACCCAACCTTAATTAAATGGTAACAAACAATAACTTAGTCTAAATTAAATAAATCACAAAGACAATCCTTTTACAAAAACTAAACGGCTTACCGCCAATCACCCGTTAATGGTCCTTGCACTGATGCGGTCCTTATGTTTTCCTTGATGATTTCTTGAGTTGTGGTAAGTAATGAGGATAACCCTCAGGTATTAAGACAAATAATTACAATTGTTCACCAATCACCGTTTTACGATAAAGTACTAGTCTGATACTTATTATAAACAAATACACGTGCCAAAGGTTCTTGGTCTTCTTCCAGCAAGCCACGATAAAACTGTTCTGCACAACGGCAAGAAGAAAACTCTTCACAAAGGTAAAACACGACTGTTTGACGATACAGGTAACACTATCGCAAGATAAAGACACAAAGATAAAGCGAAGATAAAACACAACTGGCATCGGCGAAAGTAAAGACAAGACTCTTCACGATAAAGGTAAAGATAAAAACTTACAGATACAACTCACAGATACAACTAGTTTAAAGGTAAAGCCAAGACAAGACTCCCGAAGGTACCGACAAGATAAGACTGCCTTCTTTTTCCAAAAAACACCGCTTATATAGCTTTCCTCGACAGCCTGGTGCTGCCATCCCTTGTTAGATAATATGGGGTTTTCCCAAAGCAAAAGATAAGCTGGGTTAATGTTACCAAGAAATATAATATAAATGGGTTTTTGAAAAAGAATTTGAAGAAAGAGTTTAGGGGAAATTCCCAGAACCAATTAACAACTGGCCAGACAGGCCTAATGCGGTTGAGAGCCGCATTAACTTGAACAATAAATTGTACTTTGCGCAACAGGGCAGTACTAAGTAAATTTATATTTGAATTGTACGTTTCGATAACGTGCAACGAGTTTCGTTACAAGCTAGAAGATTCTTTTGGTTTTAACGTAAAATCAAAAATTCGAAAACGGCCCAAGTATTTAGAGCGGCCGTAAAGGACATTCTCATGGAGCATTGTGTGTACTCTGTACAGGAATTTCGCAACTTGTTATGTATTTTACGTTTATAGCTGCTTTGTGTGCCTCTTGAGTTGTCCTATATACAATGTAGTGTTACCAGGATTTAAATATATTATTATTATTATTAAATGAGCTAGTAAATACACTCAGTTCAAGTACAATGGTGTTAAAATGCTTTCGATTTACTTTACAAGTTGCCGAAGTGGGTAGTGTTTCCAAATCGTAAACTTGCAAAATCAATCTCACAAGGGTTTATCAAACTTGTGGATAAGAAATATAAATGATTTTTACATATATTGTAGAGTGACCTACTTTGTACACTACGTTAATAAGATATTGTTCACATGTCATAATTTTCGAGAAAATCTTGTTTAAAAATTGTACCTCTAATGTTCATATCATCGTCATAAGTATCGTATTGTTATGTTGCTCTTCGTAGGTGGTACAAATAACTAATGATGGTGGCAACGACTTGTTTCACCCAAAAAAATACTTAAATAAAATTTTCACCCTTATCTCCAATTGAGTTCGAATCGGCACAGTAGTGACATGCGCGATAAATGTCGCTGGCTATCGAAAAGTTTTTTGAACTTCTGATTTTTGAGACTGATAGATTTTATCACTAAATAATAATTTATCTTTGCCCGTCTTCCAGGTGTGATTGTAACTTCGTGATAGGAAATCTCTAAGACGCTTGATGGTGACAACCATAACGTGATAGTGGTGTTTTGGGACCCGTAGATAACCTCATTTTTAATTGTTGTGTGGAGTGTGACGTTCCTAATCCCGTAAACCAGGTGGAAGTTATCATTCGATGATGAGCAAACTCCAACCAATCGAAAAATATACGTATTGAGTATCGAATTTATCCTCGTTATAATAGTAAGGTGCAAAAAAAATAAAAACTACATTTGTTTCGATAATAATCAATTCACCATACAATCTAACTTAAATCTTAATTTTAGGTCAACTTCTGGTTAACCACGTTTTCTATTGTTATCGTCCATTTTTACTTCCATATTTGATTTTGGAATCGATATCGTTTTGCAGAACTTTATTGCCGTTTTCTGGTTTGATTTATTTTTAAATGTTGATCTTATTATTCCGCTTATGTAGTTGAATTTTTCTATTTTGTTTTGTATGTTCTTTTCCTCATACAACGATATCATGCAGTCTAATATTTAAGTTGAAGCTTCCTATTTGTTCAATAGTCAGGTTGCTCAGCACTATTTTAGATCTTATCGGTTTCTGTTAATTTTGCTAAGTTTCATAAATGCAAGTAGTTAACGTGGTGCAGTGGAAGAATGTTCAGATCATAAAGATTGGGTTCTCGGTTTGAATCTTCTGGCATTTTGACTATTTTTAAATTTAACTTGGTATTAAAATATTGCAGAAGTTGTATTTATTATTACAATTTTTAAACGAGATTTTTTCGGAAATCAATACGTGTTTATCTGTGCAATATAATGTAAAAACTATTTAAATTTAAGTTGGGCACAAAAAAATAATTCATTTGGAAACAATATTCAATTTTAATTTGTGAGATTCATCATGTAATCAGTGCGAAGATTCTTATCGCTGCAGTAATAAATATTAACTGTTCAGCAGAGTATTAACTTTTTATTCCTGTTTTTAATTTTGAAATGTAGTTGAAACATCAATAAATTTACTATAGAAAACCGCATATTGATATCTATTTTCATTTCTTTAAAAATAAATTCATTAAAAATATGTATTTTCCAGCTGTCTAGACTAGAACAATTTTGTTAATTTCTTGTATATTATGTTTAATTATTGTCTATTTGCACACTTTGTGATAAATAATGGCATAACATTTATTATGGGTACCTAGGTACAACTCATGTTATTAATTATTTTTAAAATAAGAGAAAACACAATATCATATTAATGGTAGGTAAAGCAAACACTAATTACTGTAATTTATGTGTGATAATAATTTATTAGCGGTGCAGTTGATACATTTTGTTGTTTTATAACATATGGTTTAGAATTTTAATGTGCATTTACTTCCTATTTGCATTAATTATTTAACTTGCAATATTATACTGCCAAATGTAACTAATAAAATGGAACGAAAAATTAGTCACAATGTCAGTCCTAATCAGTCAGTTTCATAATGAAACATTTTAAATTCAACAGAAGTTAAAGCTTGATGCTGAAATAATTTAAATCAAAAATTAATATTTCAAGAACAGTAATATGTGTATTCAAATTTTGCCATTTTTGACAGGTTTTATAAATTATTCGCATCATTGCGACTTCCATTAAATTTAATTGCCGTGGTATTAATTCAAGCATAAGAGGTCCAAATACTACATAATTTACTATTTAAGAATAAATATTCATGCTTTTTTTACAAATATAATGAGGTTAATATGACAATTTCTAAATGAAATTGTTTTGAATCCGATTAAATTTTAATATATTTGGATGTTTGGATAAAAATAAGCTTACAATTAAAATTAAATATTTTAGCTATTGATTAAGTTTTTGTTAAACTGAACATTTTTTCAATTTCAATTCACAAATTTGTAGTTCTTACATGTAAATTTGACATAATATGGTATGTAGATGGCTAGCAAACAATTTATTGTAGTTGGACAATCTGGAACACTGCTCAAGTTTCTAATCTTATAGTTACAAACCCTAACTGCATAAGTTTGAAAACTTATAAATGCTTCAATTAACGACAATAAAATTAATATAACTACAGCTGGAAGTTAACAATTTGCTGCAATTATTATTTTGAAACTTTGGTACAATTTTTAACAATGAAAATTACTTCTGCATAGAGTACGATACTTTACGAGATTTATGTATACAGATGTTTTTCATATAACTACAAAATATTAAATATGTATAATAATTGTAATGCACAATCTAAAATAAAATAAACCTCGAAGCTGTCTTTTGCATTCGCTATTTACCAAACTTTGAGTTCTTGCAATATAAACTAATATAAAATTGCCTTTTAGATGGCACTATTGTACATTAACTGAAAAGACCGAAAGATAAACCCGAACATGTTGTATAGTGTCATTTTAGAAGTGTGTACAATGGCATGCAGATAAGATAATTACTGTGCAATTTTGCAACAGCTTTCCACTCACTGTTTACGGGTTGACCACGTAACTTCGGTGTAAGTAATGTTACATAAGACTACAATATAATGGCAAAAATTTTGAATCGTAAAAGCAACGTAAATGTGTGGTTATCAAGATTTATCAATCGCCAAATTTATTTTTAAAGTACGAATTTTGCTAGTAAATTATTCTATTTAATTATGTTACTAGGATGATAGTAGAAAGTCCCACCTTTTCCGTCGTCGGTGATTGATTGTTGTAATAACTCAGCATAGGTTGTATTTTAGAACCTCTGTGTTTACTGACTTTTACAACAACGTTACATCGTCTCGCAAGGCGTCGCAAAATATCTGATTCTGATTTAATGCTTTTGAACTTTCATATTACGATATAATTTATGCCATATAAATGCAGCGCTTTATCAGAATGAAGCTTTAATCGCATAATTCGCTTAAAGAACGTTGTGCTGTTTCTTCTATATCGGGATTTTGAGTTCAACTTGTTTTCCATTCAAGAGAATTAAAAATCTACTGTTAAAAGTGAATTCAGAAGCACGAGAAGCATAATACACTTTATTTTGGATAGGTTATCATGGCATTTTACCATGACAGATTACTTTGGGGTGTTTTTTCCATTAAAGTTATTATTTTATCCAACCTTAAACCAGATATTTGATTTACACAAACCATGTATTTTACTTTTTGTACACATAATTTTATTTTTAGACGCACTGCACTGCACAAAACCTAAATATTAAAGCAATTCTTACTCTGCTGAAACTAAACTCAGGGCGTTACCATAATGTAAAGAAAATAGATTTTAAACTGATGCTTTTCTACAATACATAATACATCTAAGTGCCAAACGATTGAATTAAGATTAAAAAATTAGCAAAGAAGAATAGCCTCATTTTATAATTCTAAAACCACATCACTATATGGCTTATCAGTGTATTTCCTTTGTTCTTCCTGCCTTTAATCCATTTCTTTAATCCGTTACTTAAAGGATAAAGGAGATCCGACCAACCAACCACTGCACATAGTAGGTTGATTTATAGGATATAGGCGGCCAAAATTATTTCACAGTGTATTTTAACATTAAATCATATTTAATATTGTAAAGTATTGCCCTTTGTAAAATTAGGATATTTCTCCGCAAAAAGTAGAATAAAATAATAAATAAAAACAAAATCTTAAAAAAAACAAAAATTATTTTTAATAACAAATGCGAACAAAAAAATATTCTAGATACAGATTAATAATTTAGGTGCAATTACATAATTATTTTAAGATTATTCATTTATGGATAAATCTTAATGCATATCTGAAATATGGGATAAGGATTCGGTATTGGGGTCAGATGGTAGTAACATATTGATTGTTTCAGTGCAAAATGATCTTGTTTTGATCCCTTCTTTGGTTGGTTTTCTACTACTTCATAGTGGATCTGAACTTATGGTAATAGTTTATTGTATATATTTATAACATTCGAGAACTTTCTTGGGTAGTTTTTACGACATAACCGAAAGTGCTTATTTCTGGCTTCTACTACCTCTTTTTTTAAGTCTAACTAAGCATACTTGGTTTTAAAAAATACTGATCTATGGGCTTTAGACCATTTTTTCTTTCACTGATGTTTTAAAGTATGCAAATTTTTGTTTTAAACTGCTTAGATTATCTGGTGTGCCACCATAACAGGACAACGCAGGTTTTCCCGATATTGAATTTTTTGATCTAAATTAAGCAAATCCTGCTATTGCATTTATTCATAAAGACACTTACAACTCACTATTTTTGTACCCAAGGCACCAGGTGTATCCAAAAGAACAAAAATTGCACTTTATTTTATTTGAAACAAAAGTTAATAACTTTTTTTTAATTTTATGTCATCTATATAAAAAAAGCATATAATTTGGTCATCCGCAGCTATCCGCAATCAAATTGTATGTCATTGATTAGCCTACTATATGAAGTATACAATACAATAACAAGCATTACCCGAGAGGAGGCGATAATATAACAAAATGTCTTTTGAACATGGAAATTAAGTAAAAATTTGATTACAAAATAAGTTTTTCTCAAGTTCTGCAAATAATATAAATTTACGTTAAAAACCGTTTCAACATATCAAGAAACATTGATTCGTACTTAAGTTACTCAAATCTATCACAATCACTTCAAAAGATTAAGTGAACAACACAAAATTTCTCTTTGATTAAAATGTGCATTTCCGAAGACGACCAGTTTCAACTACTTATGCGCGCGCATGGTTAAGGGTATGCGAATGGGGATGATAAATTATTGTCACTGGGACATTTTTTGCCTCTGGAATTTTTTTGGCGTTTTTAACGGCACTTTTGAAATTTGACTTTTGGCCGGCTAATTCTTAATAATCAACCTACACTGGCAAGTGTCTAATTATTATGTAACATCTACCTAATTAAACAATCGATATTATAACAGTCTACTTAAGATTTCGTCATCCCCAAAGCAATTTGGAGTTTGGTTGCGCCAAAATACCCAAGTATTATGATTAGTTAATTATCCCCGATTTCATCACTCATGATTATCATTAATGATTATGATTAACTTGAGATTATATAAAAATTTTCATTTATACTTTATGTTTTTTTAACTATTAGTTTTGTGCTTTCTTCCGCTTTTGGCCGATTTTCAACTTGAGATTAACTATAACCTTGAGATAACTCGATGATTAAGCAAATCATTTGTATCCTCGAGTTAGACTTAACTTCTAGTTCGTTATTCCGAACTTTGATTAGAGGTGAAGAAATCGGGCATTAGTGTTGTAAAGATAACAAAGACATTTTATTCATTCTCATTAATTAACGAAACATTGAATTTTCAATATTTAAAACCCTATTATGGTGAGATAGTTAGTATTTATTTAAACTTCAAAGTTTTATTGTTATTCAGAAAGTTTGTAATAAGATCCAACATTTTACTTATTTATACTTTGAACAATATTTACATTCAAATATTATACCTTTCTTTTACAGTCGAGAACAAGTTAAATCGAATTTTCTATTCAAACATGTATAAATATCAATTTTTACTCGTAGTGTTTGTTTTACCACATATATTTTTCAAATAGAATACCAATTTAATTATTAAATACTGAAACGTTTTCCTTATACATTGAAGAAAAACTTGGTCTATATACATTGAATCCAACAGCTTTAGCAAATTTTAACGTTTGAATTTTTAAATTATGCTGATGTAATACTATTGAAAAAAAAATAAACAATGCGTTTATTAGAAAATATTATTGATTATTATTGAGATACAAGTAACTAACGACTTACGTATTATGTATAATATTATTATAATAAATATAGGAGTATTTAGTTTCAAATTACTACAACAATAAAACGACTCTTCAAAAAGACTTTTATCACACCTTTTGTAACTTCTGGTATTAATTATAAAAATATTAACACCAATGCTCAGTTTTAATTAAGGATTGCGTACTTATACCAATTTTTTTTTTAGAATTCTAAAAAATCCAAAATTAGGAGTTTTCAAAAATTTAATTTTTATTTTATGTGACATGCATTGAGGAATTTATTTTGTGCTAGCTATAATTAATTTTACATTAAGAAATGTAAGATTCTGCAATGCTAGTGATTTCTTAATTTTTGTAGCGACATAAAACACAAATTACTCAGTCGAGAAAGAAATTGCTCTTTAAACTTGAACAATTATTATCTAATCTTCAACAAGGTTAGATGCAAGAAAAAGTTATTTGAATAGAACCTATAAAACTTTGTTTCACAAGCAAAGGCGCTAATAAACACCTAATTCAAACTTAGCCAGGTGTATGCTATATAATTTGCGTTGGTAGGTAATAAATCTAACCTTGTTGTTTTATAATACTTTTCTCAGTGATTTTACTCTTACTTTTGTTTTCTGTTTTACTGAATAGTTTTATAAATTTTTTATAAATTAATTTTTACCAAGTTTAAACTGTACGAACTACTACGCTCTTGATGTTTTCTTTAAGTGCTTATAATTGACTGTTCTATCTGATGATGCCCAACGGTGGGTGAAACATGGTGTAGAAAAGTCTTTATTAAAATGTACGAAGAACTTCCCAACAATATTTTAATATAATAATAAATTAAACTTAGACAAAAGATTCTCTGTTAAAAGATATATTCTATTCTGTCAATTAAGTACCTGAAATTGTAATTCGAACAATGAGTTCATCAGTGAATTTTTCTTTAGTTTCCATATATTCGAAACGTTTTCCACAAAGTGGTAATTTAAGTTTAACAAAGAGAACAAAATCTGACGAATACGGTGCTTGGTCGAAAACGTTAGTTGAATTTTTGTTCAAGAAATCGCATATAAGATTCGAAGCGTAAGACGGTGCGTTATCGTGGGGCAAAATCTTGGAATTACTTTTTCATAAGTCTGGTCTCTTTCGGTGTATTTCTCTCTCAAACGCTTCATAACGCTCAGATAATGTTGTTGTTTGCCTCTTATAAGGAAGGAGGAAGTCTTATGTTTGTAGATAGTTAGTTCTAGTTTATTAGTTCTATAAATAGTTAATTATATTTCAGTTGGTAGTGAAATACAAAATGACGATATAGTACATTGTAAATCTTGAGCTTCCGAAGCCGGGTTACCTAATTTCCAGTTACATAAATATTCATCGATTTATAGATTTCAAAATAGCTTATAAAATTGGAAAATATAAACTACTATATACTTATGTATATATGGGCAAAACAAACCAATATAGTAATAGTTACAATATAAAAAAATGTATAGTCATCATTACAAAACAACAATGGTCTTGTTCAGCAATATACCCAGAGGTATCGAGGTGATTTATTTATCTCTTTATTTATAGTTGATTATAAATTTTGCCATTTTGGTCTATTTAAAACTGCCTTCCTTGCTTCGTTCCATGTTTTTGGTGGACAACCTCTTGTTCTTGTCTTTGATTTCCACACTTTTCTCATCGGCAAATTAACTTCCAAATTTGGAGAAATTAGAAAATTAATTAAAACAAAACTTTTAAAATAATTTTAGAAATTTTATAAATGCAAAAAATACAAACATAGTCGGTCTGAATTATAAATTAGAAAGAAAATATAGTTGAAGTGATAGGCCAATAAAAATCTAACAAGTAGACACTTTTTCACAACACACCACCAACGTAAACGTTCAAAAAAGCAGAGTCGCATTTGTCAACATCATCGAATGAAAAAAATAGCAAACAAAAATTATAATTTCTGCAACTTACTAGATGACCTAGGTTTTGTTCATATTCACAAAGTGGAATTGAACTCCTCAGACCCTATATTTTAGACTCCCCAGACTATATTTTCTTTTCAATTTATAATTCAGGTCGACTATGTTTGTCTTTTTTGCATTTCTAAAAATTTCCAAAATTATTTTAAAAAATTTTGTTTTAATTAATTTTTCTAATTTCTCCAAATTCAAACTTTGTCGAAACCTAGGTCATTCAGTAAGTTATAGAACTTATAATTTTTGTTTGTTATTTTTTTCATTCGACAATGTTGCTGAATGCGACTTTGCTTTTTTCAATGTTTACGTTGGTGGTGTGTTGTGAAAAAGGTGTCTACTTGTTAGATTTTCATTGGCCTATCAGCTTAACTATATTTTTTTTTCTATTTCTTTTTTCTTTGTTTTCTATTCTGTTCGTCCCAGTAACACGCTCTAGTCATCTCAAATGTTTCATTTCAGTTGCTTGTATTTAATTTTTCATTCTTTATATTAAAATTTTGTATTAAGTTTTCAAAAGTTAGTGTCAACAAGTAAATGGTTTTGTATACTGTAATTTTTGTTTTCTTGGAAATTTTCTATTTTGTTTATTATTGGTTTACTCATTGGATAATTTAAACTTGCCGCTAAACTCCCTCTATTGCTTAGTTCTGCTTTATAGCTTCCACTTTCCTCTATTCTATCGGTTTACTTAGATATTTAAATTACAGTCGATGACAAAATTAAGTGCACAATATGCACTTAATTTTATACTCCAAATTTTACTCAAATTTATAAGAATTTACCGCAGTTCTATAAAATAAAGGGGGCAGAAATGCATAGTAAAAGCAAATTTCTTTACGTCTCTTATCTTGCAATAAAATTTAGTAACTAATAATGCAATAAAAATAATAGTGCAATAAAAATAAAATTAAGTACACGGCTCAGATTTATTCAGATATATTCAAAATTGTATAGAAAACGGTTGCTATTTTTAGTTTTTGTGTTTGTTGTGTGTCATTGTTGTGTGGACAGACAACATTGTTAAACAAATGTCAATTGTTCCCTAGTGAATACATGGCTTAAAGCTTTTGAAACATTTGTTAGTAATATTTTATTTAACGTTACGAGGTACTCCTGTCAAATCAATAATTAAAAGTTGACATTTAAACTTCACGCTTTTAGGGTTGAAGATTTATACACGCTGAGGCGTACATTAAACAAGCAAAATAGAGTACCAATAAAAAATGTAATTTAAACGATGCTTTTAAAAAAAAACAACGTTGTTGAGGTTTAAAAATACAGAAATTAAGGTATTGATAGAAGATTACAATAGGTACTTATGGGTGCGGTTCGAATTACCGGAACGGGATTTTACCATTTTTGAAGTGGATTATAAAAGATGAGGGTCTAATTAGCGTATAAAAAAATAAAATTTTTGGTCGGTTCACACACTTTTGAAAAAAACGATTTTAAAGTTAATTTGGAATGCAATTAAATCATTGGCTCTTTTGAAGTTTAACCCCGCCCCCAAAATTGAAAGAAGTTGTGGCAACTGTAAATATACCAGAATCTCGTTTTTACAACGAATTATGAAAGATAATGGTGTAATTAGCTAATAAAAAAATTAAATTTGTGATCGGACAACAAATTTTGAAAAAAATCACTTTTGTGTGAATTCGTTTCGGAGGTGGTTGCGCTGTCAAAACCTATCTCGCAACCGCCCTCGCCCTCTGGGGCTCGGACGGCGCTTCGAGCGGTTTTGACACGTGCTAAACTTTTAAAAACATCCCTTAAGCGGCTCCAACTCGAAAAGTTTGAAAGTTGACGCGGCAGATCTCAGGGAGCGACTGACTCGTTTCTACCACTGCTCTAGTTGGCCCCGCTCTAAGGTAAACCGCTAAAATAAATCTGCACGGACGGTCACCAAAATGCATAAAATATTGCGTAATATTACGCAATAATGCACTTACATGTATTTCTTATGGAAAATTGCAATTTTCAAAATTAAATTGTGGCCTTATTACAACTCCGACAAGATTGATCCTCACCTTAAAGAGCTTGTATTTTGTGTTCTTTCGTTTGGTAAAGCCATTTTATAGGAAAAGTGTATTTTCGAGTCCGGTAAATCGAACTCTACCCGGTACTTATATATAATGAAAACTAATCATGTTGTCGGGTTGTCATAATCGAGTTGTCAAGAGAAATCAACAACTGAAGAAATACTACTTGTTGAATTGTGCAGTTCAAGTGATAGACAGCTTATGTTTTTGTTTCTTGTTAGTTGCTCTTGTTATGCCTCGTTTTCCGATGGTTGATTAATAGGTACTCTTGTTAAAGCTTAACCCTCCAGTGCACGGGTGAGGCCTGTCAGTCCATGCAACATACAAATATCGCTATAACTTTAATAGAAAATTTTTTTGTTACAACCTTTTCTATACCTTTCAAAATGTAAAAGACATATTATGATCAAATTTTAAAACATATTTATGGCACCATTACTTCGAAAAAAATCAAATGTCCTGACAGGCCTCACCCGTGCACTCGTGTAACTTTCTGTTGAAAACTCATAATTTGACTCTTTCACTTATTAGTGATATTTTTAAATGTTACTTTCGGAACAAAAGATAATAATTTGGATTTCCAAACTAATTAGAGTATTTCTTGCTATTAGGCACTAGAAAAGATTCTAAAATAATGTTTGTTATATTTTAATCCAGGTTATTTTACAATCTCAAGGAGCTAATAATTTGTATGTTTTATTTTATCACTAAAATTTAAAAAAAAAAATACAAAACTGTCGCATTAAAATCACTGGTTCAAAGGTTTGTATTTTTAATAATACACAATTTCTTACTTATTAGTTTTTGTGTGAAACATGTCGTAAATTTTAGATTTACGACTAAGGATGACATTTTTGCGAACCGTTTTAAAATAAAGCGGCACAATTTCGAGTATAATTAATTTATGATGTAAAACTTTTAAAATTTTCAAAATTTTAAGCTACAATCGTTCTACAATTTAATATTTTGTTGATCTAAATACTCTAGTACTCTAATAAATATGTCTCAATACTAAATCCACTGGAATTGAATTATTGACATAATAAAATATAATGTTGTAAATTTTCATTTGAACCATAAGAGATGGTTTCTAAAAATCCGTAAAAAGTAGGAATGGTTGTTCAATTATTATACACTGAGCGAAGGTACCATAAGTTTGCTTACATTTTTATTAAAATTTTGAAATTAGACTGTTACAACTCGGATTATTTTTATGCAGGTAGTATACATGTAAGGGTCCAGAAGTTTTGGCTTTATTTCAATGGCTTTAATTTTTCAATTTTCTTTCCTGCTTCTTTACCATTTCAAATTACCTGAAAAGGGTAGTACATTAAAACTAAATTAGTAATAGCAGCGATAAAATTTGAATTTCAGAAATTAAAAATTATTAGTAAATTTTAGAAATTTTTAAAAAATTTAAGAAAAGACAAACAGTCGATCTGAATTATAATTTGAACAAGAAAATATAGATGAGGTAATAAGCCACTGTAAATCTAACTAGTAGATATCTGTCAACAAAAATTTTCAAAATGCAGGGCCGTATTCAGCAACATCGTCGAAAGAAAAAACAAAATTATCAACAGCAGCAATATTAGAATTTACAAGAAACCATCAAACTTGGGTACATGAATGATCTAAAATTATTTTTTGACGAAAATTTAATTTAAATGGTCGCAATGGCTTTAAATTTTATTGGCACGACATGCCTTATGTACTTTTTAAAAATTTTGGAGTAAATTTAGTAAAACATATGCAACAACGAGCAACCAACTAATACATTCCTAGAAAAGCACGTCAAATAGCTAGTCGACTAACTAGGGTAGCAACCCTCAACGAATAGCAAAACCAACCCCTCTAGAAAACTAGGATATTGTAAATACTGCACATGTAGAAAAACCCGACATTTTATTAAATTTTGCAAAGCTTGGTTGTGTATGCTACATATACAAGCATGCTGCGACCAATGCATTGCAGAAATGTAAGTTGAAATTTAAATACTGGTATTTTGTGTTGTCATTTTTTATAAAATTTTTTATATTTTTGTGTTAGATTAGCTTCTTTACTATAGAAAACATGAAAATTTTTATTCTGTAACTTTTAGTTTATTTTTGTAGCGAGTTTTTAATAATCAATGTAAAAACAATGTTTTTTCTTATTGATAAAAAAACTATATAAATTTGTGTTTTTTTTTCAAATATATTTATTGATATTCATAAACACTAATCATAGTTTGTATTAATAAAAAAATTTTAAATATATGAACAGAACAATTTTTACACGTCTTTTAAATATGGGCCTGATAGGCCTCACCCGTGCACTCGTGTAACTTTTAGATCACCCGTGCACTGGAGGGTTAATAAATTTATTTAGTCAAAATGCGTCTTGTCGACCGACTGAAAACATTATTCTGCTCGAATCTGCCAAATCTCCCTCCTGCACACCCTTTTTTATTTTTCGCGTTGGGGGTTCAGTTATATGAAGTGTCAATAGAGGGCGTGAACACAACACTATGATGAATGTACTACAAAACCAGCGAGTTACGTTTTGTCAAATAAAATAAGCAGACCTTAAAAATATTTTTTAATACAATCGTCAAAAAGACGACATTTTTTCATTACTATCGATACGCGAAGTGTATCTTTTTAATATAACAAAAAGCTGTGGAAACCATTTTTCACCGTGAAAAAAATTTTTTCGCGCGTTAAAAACTTGCCGAATCTGATTCGAAAATTCGTTGCACACTATTTGCGAAATTTAATATCTATCTATAATAATAATAATATCTAATATCTCATACTGCACTTTTGATTTGGCAGATGACAAATTAAAAATTGCAGCAATTGCAGTTTCTATTACCTCTGGCGGAGTATCGCCTTCACTGGTGTAGTTCATCACTTCGTAGAAAAAATTATGTAATGCGTGTAATTATTATAAGTTTATAAATTTGCAAATAAATTAATAACAAACAATTGCGCGTTTCCTAAGTTACAATGTTATGTCATAAAACCGATAGTTTGATTTTATTTTTAAAATTTTCGTCAATAAATCAATTCAATTAATTTAGTTTTTGACGTTGTATAAAAATATTGTTTGTATTTTGTGCGCAAAATAAGTGTTTAATGGCACTTTCGAATGAATTCATGAATGTACATTCTCAAGTGCCATTCAAAAACACTAATTTTGCACCCTCAATACAAAAATAACTATTGACTGTTGTTTTCTTATAATCTTGCTGTAATTCAACCACGGGTATCAATTATATTCAATATTATTTACTAATGATTAAGGTCCTTCTCAAGTCGAGGACTTGCATTGGCTTACAGATAGTAAAGCTCGCCTCACACGATGCTTGTTTTGCTGATGAATTGATTGCTGGCCGCTGTGATGGCCGGCCGTGCTGGAAAATGACGTCACGTGCTGGGTTTTCGTGCTTGTTTTGTGATAAAACGGGTGCTATTTTTCTTGTTGGTTTTTCTGCTGGTTTTAAGCGCTAACCAATGACAAAGTCGCGTCGTCTTCGTAAATACGGGCGCTACTAGGTTACGACAAGGCTAACCTGTTGTTGTTTGCTGTCAAGTGAATTTATATTATAACTGCGTTCATTTCTACAAACTGTCACTATGACAATGAAATCACTAAACCGCGTGCGTGTTAAAACTACCTTGCATTAAAACTACCGTGTGAAGCCAACGCACTGAAAACCATCCCGAATATCCAGCCGCTTGAAAGCCAGCAGAAAACCCAGCAAGCAAATCAAGCCTCGTGTGAGGCGAGCTTTACGCCATTGGATGACGGTTATAAAGGTTGTTCAATACAACTCAAATTATTTATTTATTTGAAAAAAATTATTTGGTAATAAATTGTCAAAATAAACAATTTAACAAAATATTTTTGTAATCAAGTTGAACTCAAGTTTACAATAGTATATTACAAAAAATGTACAAATTTTGTGCTATTACTGCCATCATACCGTGAGAATTACAACTACACCGTCACATGATTGCTAGTTATCGTTGGTAAAATTTGGTAAATACAACCGTCATGCGTTAGGGTTCGCTATTAAAAATATGTTGTAATCTGTAAGTTAGTTAAAAAGTCAAAATAAAGCAATCAATACAGTTCGCCAAACTTGAAACATCTGATTAATTAACTTCGTACACCTAATTTTGAAATTGTGTCAAGAATTTAATATTTATTTTTACTAAATTTTGAGGTAAATTGAAATTACTATGAGATCGATAAAAATTAGTATCTCTTGAAAATTGGCTTATTGAATTTTTTCTTAGGCGTTTTTGATTTTTGATTTATGCTTTTAGTGTTTACAATGGGGGCTCAAGGAGTAGATCAGTGCTATCAAAAAGATGACGACGACGATCAATGTGAAGAGAATACAAAAGAATGTGAGAGGCCATTAAAAAAAGCAAGGTATGCTTGGCAAGTGAAAGGTAAATATCATCTAAAAGGCGATGTTGAAAATGGAAACAAGAACTCTCCAGGTTCATCAGTGGTTCAACACGAAAACGAAAGTTGTAATCCAAGGTGTTGTGTAGCAAATTTTTTTAGTACTGATAATATTGCTAGCGAAGAATCTTCCGATGATGAAACCGTTGTTAATAGTGTAAATAATTCAAAGTTTAGTGAAGTTCCTCTTACACTAGTGAAACCCATTCCTAAAACTGACGATTACTATCTCAATAAATGGCAAGCCAGACAAATAGCTCGTTGTTATTTAGATAACTCGGTAAACGAAGTATTAGAGAAGTGGGTTCCAGATACACCAATGGATGTTGCCAATTTTATAAACGATTGTGATAGTGATGGACAAGTAGAAGATGAAGGAATTCTGATGGCCATACAATCTCATGGTTTGCAGTCATCTAATCATAGTACAATTAGTTCATGTGATACCGCTATTGGCAACTCGCATCGAATCGAAGACTTTGCCATCGATAACATTCAAAATATTCATAACGAACGTCTTAAAAGAAAAACATTGGAAGAACGTTGCATTTTGGAGGACAATATAGAATTAAGAAACCACAGAAATTTTCTTGATGCAGCCGTTTCGGTTGCAATTCAAAAAAAAGGACTCTCGTCTCAAAATTTTGTATAACAGTAAATGTTATAAGACTGGATTAAATTATTTAATTATTTTATTGTACAAATACTAAAATAATTTGTGGTTTTCATGAATTATTGTGTAGTATTTATAATTTTTGATATTTATGAAATATGTAATATATTCTAATTGTTTTTTTTTGTTTATGATTATTCTTTCTTTTTCATATATTTTCAAAGTAATAAGTACCTAACTGTTATTTTTTATAGAAGTCGTAAATATTACTGATAGATAATGTATTTCAAATTGTACTGGATACTTAATTTGTAGCTCACATTTGAAATTCAAATCAGTTATATAAAATTTTCTTCATAATTATTCGTTTGAATAAATAATTTGAGAAATCATTTTTATTATGATCATGAAATTTGTTATACTCCCTTTTGTAATCAAATTCATAATTATTAAGAGTATCTACCGGTAATTCCCTTTCAGTGCATTTTAACAATAAAAAAAAAAATAACTTGACACTACAATAGAATAACTTCTTCATTGTAAAATCATGGATATAATCAAAATAATTAAAAAAATTTTATTTCATGAAATTTACTGTGTAAATTTGAATAACCTCTATGTCTAACTTTTTTTAAGATCAATAGAGTCATAGGGTAATTTATTTGTATGTATTGAGTGACAACTGTTACATCTGAACAGAAAAATAACAAATCATCAGTATGCTTTCATTCCATTTTGAATATAATTACTTTGCTTTTTTGTCAAGTGTTCACATTCTGTTCTCCAAGGTAAATCAATCCTCTCCTCTCTCTTACTTTACAGTTTTCTCTCAAGTCCACAGCTTGCACAATGTTCATTGGAGAGCCGAGAAACTCTGACCCTGCGATTCAAACTCAGAATTTTCGAAATATAACTGGACAAATGATAGATAAAAATTTAGGAGTTAGTTAAAACAATTCTTACAAATAAAATATTTGATTTTCGTATTATATGAGTAGTTGTTACCCTTCCTCTTGATGGTCCAATAACTCATAGTTACACAATCTCAGATCGTGGGCTTGCTCAAATAGGCAAAGGTAGAAATTTTCACCTACAATAGGAATTAAATATATTATAACTAATCGTTGCCAGAAAAAATAACTTGTACATTAATTTTCTACATTTAAAATAAATAGACCAAAATTTACACAAAACATTTCTATTGTAGTAAACCGCTGAATTTCAAAAAGATAGAAATCACCTCTTTTGCATTGTCATAATCGAATGTAAGATTCTAAAGCAAATTCAATTAAAGTAAATTTATTGAAACGCAAGTTATAATTTGCACGGGAAGGTACTTGAAAATACCTAAATGATCCACTTAAATTAATAAATTAAGGTATTTTGTAACTTTAAATCTATGCCAACAATAAGTTTGTAAATTACTTGAATTTGATCGGATATGTATTTAAATTATTTTTGCATCGCCGTCAAATTGTAGAATTTGTCTTATTACCTTTAAAATACTAATAAATAATATTATTGTAGAACAAATTCATCTTCTGTTATGATTTCTTTCCATCCATTATAGCCTTCTCCGCCCACTTTTGAGCATTGGCCTCTTTCTAATGGAAAGGTTTAAGCATTAAGACCCACGGTTGCTAAATCCGGGTTGGGGAATGTGCCTGTAACCTTTTCATAGTTGATGCTGGCAGTCATCAACTAAGGGGACCGCCGGCTTTACGTGCCCTCCGAAGCACGGGAGACGGTCCTAGATAGAAAGAAAGTCAGAAAGAAAATTTTCCTTTCTAGACTCCTGCCGGATCGAACCGGGTGCCTTTGCATCAGTAGTTGATCGCTCGAACTACTAGGCCAAGACCGTCTCAATTTCTTTTATTATGCCCGAAATTTAGAGTAAAAAGTGGACCAAAGTTCCATCGGGTCAACATACACAATTTCGACTTCTGCTACATTCAGGATATTTTAATAATTTCAAACTCTTCTAGAACTCCGTGGCTCAAAGATTTACTATTTTCTAGATTACATTTAGCTTCGAGATATTTTTAATGAGGTTTGCTAGTTGGCCCTAGGATCTGCCGGATCAATTTGAATAATTTCGAGTTCTGACCGACTCGGAAAAGTTTTTTATAATTGTGGCGAAACCTAAGGCTACTATACCGTTCGTAATTATGAGTACTTAATTATTATAAATGTCACATCCTTATTTAAAATTACTTTTAGCGTTAAAACTAATTTTCAATGGGCGGGGTTATAGTTTCAAAAGAGCCAATGAGAAAATTAGATTCTAAATTAATTTTTAAACCGTTTTTCTTCAAAATTTGTGGATCGACCAAAATTTAATTTTTGTGTGTGCTAATTAGACCTTCAACTTGTAACAAGCAGATTGCAGATTGCTTGTTACAGGATTTTCAATTGGACAAAATTATTTTAATGATCGCTCTAAAAGAATATTAAAATAAAAGTTCTAGAATAAATTTGTTATATGTGATAAGGCAATCTTCTACACGACAGTAAGATAGAAAGGTCGAGTGAAATTTTATTTTGAAAATTTTTGAAAAATTGTGGATTTTTTTATTCTAATTTTCTATTGGATTGGATTTTTATTGCTATTTTTTGGTCTTGTATTGGTTGGAAGAGATTGATCCTGTGTTTGACCAGATTCATTGTGGATTAACAAATGCAATTCTTGGTTGATTGATCAAAATTTCGACCGTTTAAAAATTAATTTTTGGATGTCATATGGTGCTAGACGAGTTTTCTTTGAGAGATAACGCACAGGTGACGGAAAATCCCATCTGTGAAGTTTGGAGTACTCGACGGATGTTTAAGAAATCTATCTATCCCGTCAATCTCGATTGAGGAACATCATACCTAGGGCCGTAGAATCCAGGAGCATATCTTTTCCGGGTGTATATCCCGTGCTTGAGTGTTAGTGAAAATAGACCCTATATTACCATTTTTGTTATCCAGGTTGCTGCTAAGAGAATTTTAACCGGTTTGTTAATTAATATTATAGCCAGGCATACTGTGTATGTATGAATTTACATAGTTGTTTTTTCCAGCAATTAGTTTTAAGCATTTGTTTTTGGTTACCAATTTCCAGGGAAAACAGATCTGGATTGCTGGTATTGTTTTTTTTTTCATCCGCTAAAGCAAGGTAAAACAACTAATGATACTTTTTATGTGCATGTGTGTGCCTTTATTTTTCGAAAGCTACAGTGGCTCAATAAATTATTCATCCACTACTGAAAACTTAATATTTATTAAAATATTTTGTTAAAAACTCCCAATTACTTTTATTTAATTTTTAATATATTAAGGAATACTTTGTAATCGATAATACAAAGAAAATATTTCAGAAAAATTTCTTGGGAAGACACAATTCTAAGAAATAGAACGTAATGACGTAAATGCATGCTCAACAATTATTCATCCACAAGCATATTAGACCTTAGTTATCAAGTTTCTATAATGTAATACTTGATTTTTTTATAATGATTTAAACAATTGCTTAGAAGCACAGAATATAAACAAATAATAAACAAGAATTTGACATTTTGCAGTGTTCCGTCTTGATTACGTTGAACAAGTGCGTGTGTACCTTTGTCACTTGGATTAAGTTTTGAATTTTATAAAAAAAAGAAGAAAACCGACTTCAAAAAAATAAACGCAATAATTGAAAAAATAAAATGCACTACAAGATAGCAATTCATTTACATAGGAGGACCACCGGCTTTACGTGCCTTCCGAAGCACGGTAATCGTGTTAAATTGTATATACTACTTAGCACCGACAGTGATTTCATGTAAATAAATATGTTAATATGTAAATAAATATGTTAATATGTGTTTGTTAGTAAAATGTGTTGTGTTGTAACTGAATTATTATTTTATACTTTGTAGTGCATTTTATTTTTTCAATTACAGTAGACACTCGGTACCGTGAACACAAAAAAACAAGGGTTGTCCACCTTATCGATTTATTCACGTCAACGAATGTTGTATCAGTTTTATCAAATAATATGCAATAAACATTAATTTTCTTTGAAAATAACAAACTAACGAAAACAATTACCAAAATTAATTTTTATTAAAAACTCGGATATTTTGTTTGTTTTGCGGGATTTTTATTTTTGTATATAACAGCTTTTTCTCTTACGTATCGAAATTGAAATACGATATGTTTCTAGTGCGTCATATTTATGTTTGTACTAGCTGCCCAAAGGGTTTTGCGGCCTAAAGACCGCACTTTTGGGAATAATTTTAAATTCACTCTGTATGGTCTATTATTATATTTAATCATACATTTTTTAAGTGAACAGTAAAAATGTTAAAAGTTTAAAAATAAAAATATTTGCAGTCAAAAGTCCAATATAACGCAATATTTGTTACAGCTGCACATACATAGTATATAGCTGGATACCCGGCTTCGCCGGGGTCTCACTAAAATAAAATACTTTGCCTTTGTCTGAATTTACTTTTTTGAAAAGTTTGAGAATTTTAAGTTAAGGAAACGGTAAAAATTGTTTGTTCGGACCAAACAAATTTATTTGTTTGATGATTCAAAGAAATCTTGTCTTCTTCTTGGGTTCTTCTTGCATTTTTGGAAATAAGGAACCAACTGCATGGTAAACTTGGCCTTGAATTTTAAACGTGGGCATAAAATTTCCATGCCGTATCTCGGTGGCACCAAACGATGTCATTTGAAAAGCGGAGTTGTACTTTCGTATATTTCTAAGGAAATTATCCGAATTATAGTGAGTGCCAAGTAGTAAACTCTTTAATGGTTCTGGCGGTTCAACAATGTCATCGAGTAAAACTTTTCCACTACAACAACACAGGCCAGGTGCTTCTTTTCCCATTTTAATGCACGACAGTAGTTACAGCTGGAAGTCATGGTTTCAATCGAAACGTGAGAATCGGTTGCATAATCAATGGAGACATCATAATTAAATCCAGACATTTCTCTACTTTTCCATGGGACTGAAGGAACACTTTCATTTTCTACTTCCATATCATGCAAATGATCACCATCATTAACTCTTATTGGGGCTTGGATTTGCTGTGAAATGGAATCCTGTGCTGGGTCGGAAGCATTACGATCATTTATGTTATCGGTACTTTGATTTTGTCTACAAAAACGCTGTCTTTTGGCCACAGTAGGAGAACGACCAAGATTTAATTTCTCTTTAACTTTATATGCCACTGTTTGTTATGATTCCTTCGTTCCTTTTTTTTGTCAGTTGATTTCCAGATTTTTAGTTTATATAGTGATTTGAAGTAGGTTATTTAACCAACCTAAAAAATGTCACTAATCTGTAGATTATCAGATTAAATCTGTAGATAATCTGTTGAGACGTGTGTGTACAAAAAATGTAATTACTTCATTGTTTATTAACTTACAAACGCGGAATTAGGCTTTAAACCTGCTCCAAGATGTACTCTATCATTTAAAAAAAACGGCAAGTCGATCGATTCAGTAGTTTCGGAGATCATGCGTGACAAAGAAATACCATTTCACATTTATATATATAGAAGAAGAAGATAGATAGATATCGGGAAGTACCAATTTAGCGGCCAATTACATTCGTTTCCATAAACGGGGGTTACGATTTGTTCATATTGTTCACGATATACGGTGGTCTATACATAAAAATGGGGTGTTCACGTTATGCGAGGTTTCCGTTATCCCAGATACACACTACCGAGTGTCTACTGTATTGCGTTTATTTTTTTTTGAAGTCGGTTTAAAAATTAAAAAGTTGGGGAAGGGGGGATTAACCGGACCCTTAACAATAAAATTGCATAAAACATCGAAACTTTAATTGTTTGAAAAAACGAGAACACATTCATATACTTTATTATATACTACTACTATAGAAAACATAAAAATAATAAAATAAAACTATGCCCAAATTTAAAAAAAAATTATTTTCGTAAACACTACCTTTTCCGGTTGTGCCCCTACCATAGGAGCAATATCGGACACACTAATAAATTAAGAAAAAAGGGATTTGTTTCACTGAAATGCTGCTAAACCTTACAAGACTGACAATAAAACGGACAGTAGTGGTCTAGGTGTTCCGTTTTGCATTACAACTTAAGTCTGTACAAGCAAATCGTAAGACAAGCATGAGTGTCTGTGGCGGGCCTAACAGAAACCATTGTACAGTGCAGTACATAATAAATAAATTATAAAATAAAGAAAATCTTGCAAATAAAGCCAGTCGAGGGAGAAAGAGTATACTGATACCAAAGACTAAGAATTATATTATGAAGGAAATTAAGTGTAATCCTAAAACAAGTTTGCCAAAATTGACTACAGAGGTTTCAAATATTATTGGTAAACACATTGCTACCAAAACTTTCCGTAAAGTCCTTTGGAAAGTAGGGTATAATGGTACAATTGCACGCAAGAAACCATTTGTATCGAAAGTTAAAAGACTTGAATTTGCGAAAAAATATGTAAATAAAAGTGTCGAGTTCTGGAAAACAGTTATTTTTAGTGATGAAAGTAAATTTAACATATTCGGTTCTGATGGTAAACAGATAGTGTGGATAAAACGGAATACACAGCTGAACAAAGAAAATTTATGCTCAACTGTAAAGCATGGTGTTGGAAACGTGATGGTTTGGGGGTGCAAGGCTGCAAATGGAGTTGAAAAACTTCAATTTATCGACGCTACTATGAACAAGTTTCAATATCTGAACATCTTAAATAAAAATTTAAAACCTACTATCGATAAAATACAAAACGTCTATTGGTTCCAGCATGACAATGACCTCAAGAATTCCGCTTGTATTGTAAGGGAATGGTTGCTCTATCATGTGAGAAGACAGCTTAAAACCCTTCCCCAGTCACCACATCTCAATCCTATTGAGAATTTGTGGCAGGAATTAGAAATAAAAATACGGCAGAGGCCCATTTTCTCAAAAGAAACCCTGAAAAACGTTATTTTGGAAGAATGGCAAACAATTTCCGAATCCACAACTAGAAAATTAATAGAATCCATGCCACGACGCTTAGAAACTGTTATAGCTGCAAAGGATACCCTACTAAGTATTAATTTATTAAATAAAAGCAAAAATTGTAAGCCTTCTGGTAGTGGATGAATAATTGATTGGCATTGTTTTACTTAATTTTGTTTTGTTTATTAGATTAGTGTCTTTGAATTAAATTTTTTCATTATTTTTTGTTTATATTTATTGCAAAGCATGCTTTAATGTATTAAAATTAAATAAATATAATTCGCCATTATTTGTAGAAGTTATTGCAATAATTTGTAAGTTTTATGTAGTGGATGAATAATTTGGTGAGCCACTGTATATTGTTTCAAACCATCCATTTGAGGAAAAACGGTTAAAATTTATTTTTGGTAGCGACAGATCAAGTAATATCGTTGTTAACTTTTGAAAGTTTGGTAAAATTGTATAGACGTTGATTGCTGTTTATTATTTTTTTTCATTTATTAATTTAGTGGTTAATCCCCTTCCCTGTCTGGGTTAATTTCACTGTGTTTGGCGCCCTGAGGATTATACTGGTTAGTTTTAAATATCCAAAATACCGGAGAAATACCTAAGCCGGGAACCCACGACGGTAATAAGTTACCACCCACGTTCTCCGACTGTTCCTGAGAAAGGTCCAGTTAGCCCAGACCAAAAGCGGCACAATTTCTGCGAGTTTTGGCACAAACTTTCATAATTAACTTTAAAAATTGGAGTTCGGGTATCTTAACTGCCACCGAATTTTGCTTTAAAGTCAACGAAATCAGTTCATTATCATCTTTTCAAGAATTGTGAGAAAACAACAACTTAGGTCATCGATTTATTGCTGGAGGAGACTACAATGCAAAGCATCCTCAATGGGGTTCTAGATTAACAACATCCAAATGATGAGAGTTGTTGAAAGCAATTCCTAAAATAATCTACGACATCTTTCAACGGGTAGCCGACTTACTGGCCTACCGACCAAAGAAAATACCCGATTAAATTGACTTCTGCGTGGTTAAAGAAATCCCAGAGAATTGTTTAAAAGTGAAATCAAGCTTAAATTTGTCATCCGACCATTCTTCTATTAGTATAGTCACGGTAAGCACATGTGCACTAAAAAATCAAAACCTCCATTACTGTGTTCTAAAAGACAGCCTGGACAAACTTTAAACAACTTGTGCAGCATAATTTGCAATTAAATATTCCACTAAAAACATCAAACGTCAAACATTGAAGAAGCAGTTGAACACTTAAATAATACATTGCAACAAGCGGGATGGAACTCCACACCAGAAACGAAAGTACAAGATACAACAAATGAATGTTCTCCTAACATAAAACAAAAACGAAAAGAAAAGAGATAATTAATAAAAGCAGTGCCAACTACAAGGTGTCCACATCACAAAACAAAATTTAATAAATCCGTCAAAGAATTAAAACACCTATTACAAGAATACAAAATAAATGTATACAAAATTACCTTGAAAGTTTAACAGCAACGGCTACCGAGTATTCCTTGTGAGAGCAACGAAACAATTAAAGAAACCTCAACTTATAATAGCACCTCTAAAAAGAAGATAGAAATTGCGCTAAGGCTGATAATAAAAGACTTTCTTTACTACGTAAATAGGAAAGTAAAAAGTTAATTATTTGCAAGGCATTTAACAGGAGACTTCCAGCACTTTCACTCTGACATGCATGACGAAGATGATGAAATTTATCGGTTTTTGGATGCTCCAGGCCACCTTGAACCACTTATAAGCAAATGTACGGTAACTGAAATAACATCGATGATAAGCAGAGTTAAACATTAAAAAAAACCTGGATATTATTTCATAAACGGAAAAATATTAAAAGAACTACAAAGAACTGGTGTACAATACATCACACATATATTTCATGCAATCTTGAGAACGGGCTGCTTCCCAAGGCAATGGAAGGTTTCCGAGAAAATAATGTTACAAAAGCCGGGTAAACCTACTGAAGATGTGAAGTCATACAGACCATTTAGATTGCTTCCGGTATTGTCGAGCAGAACTGCTGCTCGGCTGCATTTGTCGATATATTTAAGTCAGGCATTTGATAAGGTTTGGCACACGGGACTTCTGTATAAGTTGAAAATAGTATTGCCGGATAATATATTTTTAGTACTAAAATTATATCTTTCAGACAGGCATTTTCGTGTCAAATTTCAGGAGAGCACTAGGATATATCCAATCTAGGCTGGAATCCCCCAAGAAAATGTGCTGGATCCTATTACTTGCTGTACACGGCTGATTTGTCCATCAAGGAAAATACCACTACAGCAACATTTGCAGACGACACAGCCATAGTTACAGCACATCGAGTACCTGCGGTTGCGTTGGAAATGTTGCAGGAGGGCTTAAGCAAAATGAAGCAATGGTTTAAAAAGTGGAGGATCAAAGTTAACGAAAACAAATCTGTGCAGTGACATTTACGTTAAGAAGAGAAACATGTCCGCCGCGCCGGTTCGATTAAATAATCAGCAACTGTCACAATCCGACGATACTAAATATTTGGGCATCCACCTGGACAGACGTTTGACTTGGAAAAAGCATATTTTTACTAAAAGAAAACGACTTGGGCTAAAGTTAAATAAATTATATTGGATTATTGGCAAGAACTCAAAATGAATTTAGAAAACAAGCTACTGGTCTCCTAAATTATTTTAATGCCTGTATAGACATATGGCATTCAACTGTGGGGTTTAGCTTCTAACTCAAATGTAGAAATACTGGAGAAATTCCAATCGAAGGCACTACGAATGATCACTGATGCTCTTGGTTTGTTCCAAATAGAGTAATTTGGCGAGACCTCCAAATGTTTACCGTTAAGGAAGAAATTGTCAACTATAGTAAATCATATCATGCAAGATTGAATATCTATCCCAACAACCTGGTTATAAAACTGAATTCCAAAGACAACATTAGCAACCGATTGAAGCGAGGTAATATAAATGATTGGCTAAACAGGTTTTAGTTTTATTCAGTCATATGATTAAATAGTTGTAAGGAAGAGTTACTGAACAATTCCTACATGCCTTATTAATGTTATATATAGTATGATTCATTATTCGTTTTGGATAGATTGTAATAATAATTACTTAAGCAATAAAAAAAATAAGTAATTGAAATCAGAAAAATCGGATGTGGCCATCCCATGACTTTATCATGCTTTTATTAAATACTAAAAGATAATTTTTAATAATAAAAATATTAAAAATTAATTTTAATAATGAAAAGAAAAAATATTTTCCGTTAACTAATTTGACCCAAAATGTAATCAGAGTTTCAATATAAAGATACACAACACCAAATTTCACTTTTGATATTCTTATTAGTTTTGAAATATTTAATAAAACTAATATGAAATAAATAGATTAAAAAATTGTAACCAATTTCAACCACAATTTAATATAGTATATTTTTTTACTAGGAGTCAAAGCGTAACTTTTTATGGCGAGTTTGTAAATTTGCGAGTACAACAAATACATACGAGCCATAAGAAGTGCTTTGGCTCCGAGTAGAACATTCTATTTTCTCTTCAAACGTGATGAATATAAAACTTATAAATATCTTATAAATATATTTCACTAAATTTGCTGAAATCATTTAGTAAGCATTTATAAGCGCTTTATATAAGTTTAAACAAACTTTTTAAAAGTTATGTGATAAAAAACACGTCTATTATATACGGACATTAATTCAGCGACAGAGAAAGTACTTTCAGTATCGCTCCCAGTGACACTGAAAGTAAATTATAAAAGTCAAACTTTATTAGCATGCGTCAACTTGGGTGACGTTTGAAGAAAAACCTCTTTTTTCCTACCATAACGATACGAAATCTCAAATTTGGTTTTGAAATACCTATTAGGTTTTAAAGTATTAAATAAAGGCTAATATTAAATAATAAAATTTCAAAAATAAAAAAACTATAGTTCTCATGAACCAATTTTAACTAAAATTTAAATATTTTAAAATCTCGATATAGTAAGTATGCGAAATCCTAAATTTGGTTTTGAAATTCTTATTAGTTTTTGAAATAATAATTAAAAGCTAATATTAAATAACAAGATTTATAAAAATAAAAGAAATAGTTCCCATTAACCAATTTTAACCAAAATCTAATCAGCTCTAAGTCTCAATATAAGGATACAAAATCCAAAATTTTCCCAAAATCGTCAGCAAATTGATACTTTCTTGCTTATGTACACGCAGGAAATTGAACATTACTGACTAGTCCGGTAATAATTAGTAATTGTAACAAAATGAATTTTGTTTGTTTGTAACTATGGAGCCAACAAATTGACAAACTTGATCTTTGCTTATTTTAAAAATGTCGTTTAATTTAGTGTTTTAAAATTTTGATTTTTACGATTTTGGAAAATTTAATACAAGACACGTCAGAAAAATGTCACTTGACTCGGAGCTCTAAAATTGCTCCTCGTCAGTAATACATCATTTTCCTGACTTTCATGTAAATAACTATTGTTTGAATTCCTATTAGTTTTACTGTAGATCCACACAAAATTTGACCACAGACACACAGATATTTTTTGGAAATGGTCTTATTTTACTCAGGGGACCTGAAAAAGTGTAAATCCATCAAAATCTCAACTTTTTATTTCTGTACGAAAACAATACTTTCTCATATTACATATGATAAAGTAAAAACTATATGGAAAATTTTAATACTGATTTAATGACATACAGTTTTGACAAACCCACATCGACCACTAGATTTTTTTCATTGTCACTAAATATTTAAAATTAATATTTTAAAAGTTTTTGAATAAAGCTCGCCTCACACGAGGCTTGATTTACTGCTGGGTTTTGCTGGCTTTCAAGCGGCTGGATATTCGGGATGGTTTTTCAGTGCGTTGGCTTCACACGGTAGTTTTAATGCAAAGGTAGTTTTAACGCGCACGCGGTTTAGTGCTTTCATTGTCATAGTGACAGTTTGTAGAAATGGACGCGGTTATAATATAAATTTACTTGACAGCAAACAACAACAGGTTAGCCTTGTCGTAACCTAGTAGCGCCCGTATTTACGAAGACGACGCGACTTTGTCATTGGTTGCGCTTAAAACTAGCAGAAAACCAACAAGAAAAATAGCACCCGTTTATCACAAAACAAGCACGAAAACCCAGCACGTGACGTCACTTTCCAGCACGGCTGGCCATCACAGGGCCAGCAAGCAATCCATCAGCAAAACAAGCATCGTGTGAGGCGAGCTTAATTTCAATATAGTTATACTTCTTATAAAGAAATAAGAAACATAGAGTCTATCTTTTATTTCACTTCGGTCTACAACCCGCATAGACAGTACAATTGATGGTTTTTATCTTTATTAAAAGCTACTTTATGCAATTTCAAATTTAACTAATTCATATAAAACATTTTTATCGTTTTGCAAAACCACATTGAACTTATCGGTGCATCTTTGCTGCGAGTCACAATAATTAGTTCATAGATTTTATTAATAAATTTAGAAATGGCACGAGCTAATCTATTATTTCATTCGGTCCAAAACCCATAGATAGTGAAATTAGTGAAATTATTTCTTTTTAATTATTGCAAACATAAATATTGTTCTTCTAAACAAATTTATAGAATTTCAAAATTAAGACTCTTCTAATAATATTTAAACGAATTTAATTAAATTATAATAAGTTATTATAACAATATAATATTACAGATTATTGATTATACAGTGTCGATTAAAAATTGCAAAATCTTGCCCATCCATCTCGAAAATGTTATGAACCATCAATGTATTCAAACTTATTGCAATAATCTTAATAATTCTTATTTACAACGCTGAATTATTTTGTGTTTATATAAACTTTTCACATAAATTTTTAATTTCAAATTAGTTACACAGTAATCTCATATTACATCGTATATTTACATATTATTTATTAAACACATAAACCGCTCTTCTAAAACTTTCATGAAGATGATTTTCAACCGTCCAAATAAATTATTTTAAAAATTACACTCTTACAAAATTAATTTCCAAAATTAAATTACAACCTATATTTTTGGTTTTTATAACCCTTTTATGTGTCTTGTGCTATCTTTTTAAATAAGTTTTTTGTCTTAAATTGTCACAAAGTAATAAACACATCGCCTTTAAAGTTGTTTTTGATAAAATTTTTATATATCTTTATTTAATAAAAAATTCAAACATTTTATAATTTTGTGAAGTTTTTGTTAAAATTTAATATGCAACAATCGTGCATGAGTTTTGGGTATATTAATTTACTCAGAATCACAATAAAAGCTTTCAAGATATTTTGCAAAAGCATTCAATAAAATGTAGCTGGTATACATATTTTTATAAGTATCTACATACATACATATTGTAGCAAATATGAACTTTTTAATTTGTAAAACTTCAAACGTGTTTGATCTCTTATTCTCTGAACGCTCGATATTACCTTCTTAAAGAAACCAAAGAAGGTAATATTTTTTAGAATGCTATTATATACAATTTCTACGTTGTACAAACAGTATTATAACACAGGAATGGAGTAAACTTGATCAGGCTATTTATTTTGCTCGTTGAGCAATCTGTATTCGTAGAAATATGAGTTTTCTAACTAAATAAATATTTTAGTGAAAATTCCTAATTTTATATTGTACATTTAATTTTCACAAATAAATACTCCTAAAATATTAATTTTTATTATTTTATTATTTTCTAGGAGTGTAAGTGATTATTAAGTTCCGTCGTCAACGAAAATTATATAAACAAATGTTATGATCAACTTACGTCTATTGTAACTATGAACATAAGGCATGTTTACGTCAACAGTAGCGGTAAATAGTTATTTAAGCTACTAGGAATGTAAGGACCTTATTAACATTCAAGGAAGGTTAATATAATCCGAGGCGGAAGCCGAGGATTATATTACCTTCCGAGAATGTTAATAGTCCACATGCCGTGTAACATTATATTTTCCCGCTACTGCAATGTACAGTTTAATGTAATTATTTTAAAATAATTTTGACATTTGATTGACATAACTCGAATTCAATTTTCATTTCGTTACTTTTATTTTCTAAGTTTGCTTTGTAATACAATTTGTGTGGGACTGATTTTCTGGAAAACGAGCATGTAATTATAAAAATTCCTTGTTTTAAATTGTACATTTCATTTTCACAAATAAATACTCCTAAAATATTAATTTATCATTATTTTATTATTTTCCTAGGAGTGTAAGTGACTATTAAGTTCCGTCGTCAACGAAAATTATATAAACAAATGTTATGATCAGCTTACGTCTATTGTAACTATGGACATAAGGCATACTTACGTCAACAGTAGCGGAAATAGTTATTTCATCACCAGCTGCGTAAGTGATTTTTGGGCAAGGAGGTTGTTTACGGGCCGAGGCAAAGCCGAGGCCGTGATCTTCCGTGGCCATAAAAGCTTACGCAGCAGGATGTATTAAATTTTACTAGCAAAATTATATAAAGAAAACGATTATGATGTATAATATTATGACAGTACCTATACTTATTATTGAGTAGGCCGGTGTCATTTCAAAATTTGTTCACTAGCAACAATTAACATGTTTTGTTAATGACAATCTCGAAAGTTTTAAATTGTATGGTTAATTGAAATAATTTTGTTAGTTGGAAAATTTTATGAAAAATTGATAAGGCTGCAAATATTGCTTGCGCCTCACTCCTGCCAGAAAAATCTAAAATTAGATACAATCAAACATTCGAATTGTTTATGAATTGGTGTGCATCTAATAACGTAGTGGAAATTACAGAAAATGTTATGTTAGCTTATTTTCTCGAAAAATCCCACGCTGTGAAATCACCATCTAGCCTATGGTGTATATATTCCATGCTTAAATTAACAATTCCATAAACAAAAATTAAGACATTTCAAAATTTGAACGATTAAAGGCATTTCTTAAAAGGAAGAACGATGGATTTAAACCGAAAAAATCGAAAATATTTACAAAAGAGGAAATTAGTAAGTTTCTTATTGAAGCACCTAATCAAAGATACCTGATGATGAAAGTTATAGCTATAATGGGTATAGCTGGAGCATGCCGAACAGATGAGCTCCACAAAATGAAAATAAGTGACATACAATATAAAGATGATGTAGCTGTTGTTAAAATATATGAGACAAAAAACAATATTCAAAGAAGTTTTGTAATTTCTAACAATACTGAAAGTCAGGTCAATTGGTTAAAACTATTAGATGACTACACACAGCTTAGACCTAAAAATGCACAAGATGAGCGATTTTTTTATCGCTATGAACGAGACAGATGTGTTAACCAAGTAGTGGGAAAACATACAATTTCTAAGGTTCCATATGAAATTGCCAAATATTTAAATTTTAAAGATGCAAATGAATACACTGGGCACTCTTTCCGAAGAACATCAGCTACATTACTAGCAAATGCATCAGGCGTCGATATCTTGGATTTAAAACGACATGGGGGATGGAAATCATCGACGGTCGCAGAGAGTTATATAGCGGATTCACTCACAAATAAAGTGGAAGTTGCTAATAAAATTTTACACGGCAATTCTGATAATTCTGTTTCTTTGCAAAAAGATAATCAAAACAGTGTTATCACAGCAAATAATGTTAGTTTAAATGTGGTTGAAAATAGAGAAGATTGCCTTTAGGCCAGTCAGTAAAGGAATGTATGTGCAAACGGTGGTTAGAAGATTTTATTTATTTGTATAAATAGGTACAAGCATGTGAAAAACAAAATGCTAAAGGGCGACTCAGAACTTTGGCAGCCAAAAACTTAAAATTTTAGGACTTTTTGTTTTGCATAAACTCCTAAACGCGTATTTTAGTCAAAACATGAGTTCTAACTAATTAAAGAGCATTAAATTCTGCGTAATAGTACCATAATTAATAATATTGGTCAAGTGGTATGGTCAAAACTACTAAAAAACGTACGATTGTTTCTAATTTTAGTCAAAAACTGAATTATACGTATAAAACGTGAGTCCGTCGGCAATATCCGCTGCACTAAATATCTTTAACTTTTAAACTAATTCATGAAATTAAGCATTAAAAGTCAAATGTTAAAGAAGTAACATTTAAGTATTGATTATTAAATTTTAAAATATAAAATGAATGTATATAAGAGTAGTATATGTATATAATTGGAACATACGGAGATATCCGATAAAATCCTAAAGCTATTATTATATATTCTAAAATTTTTTACACTAAATTCACTTATTTTAAGTCTATTAATAATATATGCTAGTTAGGTAGGTTAAATAAATTTTTATAAAAGTTATTAACGTTTAACGTTCTAATTTAACGAATTTTGGAGCAAAAAATTTATTTTTATTTCTGTAAAATAAAAGGGTTGATTTACTTTTTTAAACCCAAATCCTCTTATAGCATCTTAAAGTACACATTTCAAGCTTTAAAATCGCATCTGCAGAAATCCAATAACGCGATTTAAGCAAGAGTAATATGTGGTTAAAGTTAGGTATACATTTAAGATTTTATTACTTACCCAAAATTTTGAAATTTTGAAGTATACATCTTCAATACTAAATTTTTGAGATTTTTTTACTTATTGGATATTTTTATACATTACTTCTAGAGTAATTTAGAAAATTTCAGATCTTTATTTTAAGAATTGTAGAAATGGTAGAGCTCTTAGCGATTTTATCGGATATCTCCGTATGTTCCAACTATATACATTTACTACTTTTATATACATTCATTTTTATATTAGAAAATATAATAGTCCAATAGCTACATGTTTCTTCTTTCATTTAAGCTTTTAAATGCTCAATTTCATTAATTAGTTTAAAAGTTACAACGAATTTAGTGCAACGCGATCGATGCCGGACGCACACTTACGTATTACTAAATCTCAGTTTTTGACAAAATTAGAAACAATCATCGTTTTTTGGGCGTAGTTTTCGACCATACCACTTGACCAAATTATTAAGTTGTGGTACTTATTCGACGCAGAATTTAACGCTCTTTAATTTGTTAAACCACAAATGTTTTGATAGGATCCACGGTTTAGGAGTTATATGCAAAAAACTAAAAAAAGTCCTAAAATTTTGAAGTTCTTTGGCTGCCAAAGTTCTCCGAGGTCGCCCGTGTTAGCATTTTGTTTTCACATGCTTGTACCTATTTATACAAGTTAAAAAATAAAATCTTCTACACCACCGTTTGCAACATACCACCTTATTTCGATTCTCTACTGACTGGCCTATTCAAAATATGGAGTAAATTCAATAGAAAAAATCCATCTATTAAAATTTCAAATTGTTCAAATTGCACATTTACGTTTAATATCAATAAATAACTAATTTAATTATTATAAATTTGCTTTTTCTTTAGTCGCTTGTGATTTGACAGATGTCGATTTAATTTATACGATCTGTCAAATTAATGTAACAAAAGACGATCTTTTAATGCCCAAGCCGGAGTGATCACTTATAAATTAAACTTTATTTTTTAATTATTAACAATTAAATGTTATTGGAATATAAAAATAATAAAAATTTTTAAAAATTAAAAAAAGGATGAGGGAAACAAAAACAGATCTTCTTGCTAGGAAAGCAGCAGGTACTTGTCTGGTGGGTCCAGAACCGACTTGCGGGATTTCCTATAAAACCGCAAAAGGGACGATCAAGGAAACACTAGACAAGCAGCACCTCACCTACTGGGGTAACATTCCGGGACTAAGACAGTCCCGTCTGTTTATTAAAGGCCCCCTTGGAGCAAAAAGGAGGCAGGAAATCCTAAAGCTAACAAGAACTCAGCTAAGGAAGATAGTAGGACTATTAACAGGACACTGCTCTCTACAAAGACACCTCAATATCATGGGGTTAGTTGAAAATCCTACCTGTAGGATGTGTGAGGAACAGGACGAAACTCCATTCCACATACTATGCGAATGCCCTGCCCTTGCAATAAAAAGGCAAAGGCATTTCGGCAATCTCTACCCGACAACCGAAGAGATTGCAGAAACTCCCATCAGCTGTGTACTCAAATTTGTTGAGGAAACAGAGCTGATGGAGTAATAACACGAACGCGGGGCACAATAAACTTAGAGTTTCAGTGCAAGTGGGCCTAGTACCACACCCGTTCAGAATAATAATACTCAGGGAACCTCAAAAGTGTAAATCCATCAAAATCTCAACTTTTTATTTCTGTATGAAAACAATACTTTCTCATATTACATATATGATAAAGTAAGTAAGTAAGACATATGTTTTGACAAACCCACATCGACGCACTAAATTTTTTTTTCAATGTCACTAAATATTTAAAAATTAATATTTTAAAAAGGTTTTGAATAATTTCAATATAGTTATACTTCTTATAAAGAAATAAGAAACATAGAGTCTATCTTTTATTTCACTTCGGTCTACAACCCGCATAGACAGTACAATTGATGGCTTTTATCTTTATTAAAAGCTACTTTATGCAATTTCAAATTTAACTAATTCATATAAAACATTTTTATCGTTTTGCAAAACCACATTGAACTTATCGGTGCATCTTTGCTGCGAGTCACAATAATTAGTTCATAGATTTGTTTTGTCGATAAATTTGGAAATAGCATGAAGTAATCTATTATTTCATTTGGTCCAAAATCCATAGAGAGTGAAATTGGTGAAATTCTGTCTGTTTATTTATTGCAAACATAAATTGTTCTTCTAAACAAATTTATAGAATTTCAAAATTAAGATTCTTCTAATAATATTTAAATGAATTTAATTAAATTATAATAAGTTATTATGGTTATTGATTATACAGTGTCGATTAAAAATTGCAAAATCTTGCCTATCCATCTCGAAAATGTTGTGAACCATCATCAATGTATTCAAACTTATTGTAATAATCTTAATAATTCTTATTTACAACGCTAAATTATTTTGTGTTTATATAAACTTTTCACATAAATTTTTAATTTCAAATTAGTTACACCGTAATCTCATATTAGTTACATCGTATATTTACATATTATTTATTAAACACATAAACCGCTCATCTAAAACTTTCATCAAGATGATTTTCAACCGTCCAAATAAATTATTTTAAAAATTACACTCCTACAAAATTAATTTCCAAAATCAAATTACAACCTATATTTTTGGTTTGTATAACTCTTTTACGTGTTTTGTGTTATCTTTTTAAATACGTTTTTAGTCTTAAATTGTCACAAAGTAATAAACACATCGTCTTTAAAGTTGTTTTTGATAAAATTTTCTATATAATATGTTGGTATCTTTACTTAATAAAAAATTCAAACATTTTATCATTTTGTGAAGTTTTTGTTAAAATTTAATATGCAACAATCGTGTTTGAGTTTCGGGTATATTAATTTACTCAGAATCACAATAAAAGCTTTCAAGATATTCTGCAAAAGCATTCAATAAAATGTAGCTGGTATACATATTTTTATAAGTATCTACATACATATTGTAGCAAATATGAACTTTTTAATTTGTAAAACTTCAAACACGTTTGATCTCTTATTCTCTGAACGCTTGATATTACCTTCTTAAAGAAACCAAAGAAGGTAATATTTTTTAGAATGCTATTACATACAATTTCTACGTTGTACAAACAGTATTAACACAGAAATGGAGTAAACTTGATCGGTCTATTTATTTTGCTCGTTGAGCAATCTGTATTCGTAAAAATATGAGTTTTCTAACTAAATTAATATTTTAGTGAAAATTCCTAATTTTTAAATTGTACATTTAATTTTCACAAATAAATACTCCTAAAATATTAATTTTCATTATTTTATTATTTTCTAGGAGTGTAAGTGATTATTAAGTTCCGTCGTCAACGAAAATTATATAAACAAATTTTATGATCAACTTACGTCTATTGTAACTCTGGACATAAGGCATACTTACGTCAACAGTAGCGGTAAATAGTTATTTAAGTACTAGGAATGTGGACCTTATTAACATTCAAGGAAGGTTAATATAATCCGAGGCGGAAGCCGAGGATTATATTACCTTCCGAGAATGTTAATAGTCCTTACATGCCGTGTAGCTTATTATATTTTTCCCGCTACTGCAATGTACCAGTTTAATGTAATTATTTTAAAAACAATTTTGACATTTGATTGACATAACTCGAATTCGAATTTTCATTTCGTTACTTTTATTTTCTAAGTTTGCTTTGTAATACAATATGTGTGGGACTGATTTTCTGGAAAACGAGCATGTAATTATAAAAAATTCCTTGTTTTTAAATTGTACATTTCATTTTCACAAATAAATACTCCTAAAATATTAATTTATCATTATTTTATTGTTTTCCTAGGAGTGTAAGTGACTATTAAGTTCCGTCGTCAACGAAAATTATATAAACAAATGTTATGATCAGCTTACGTCTATTGTAACTATGGACATAAGGCATACTTACGTCAACAGTAGCGGGAATAGTTATTTACATCACCAGCTGCGTAAGTGATTTTTTTTGGGCAAGGAGGTTGTTTACGGGCCGAGGCAAAGCCGAGGCCCGTGATCCTCCGTGGCCATAAAAAAGCTTACGCAGCATGTGATGTATTAAACTTTTCCTACTACCGAACTCAAAATTATATAAAAAAGAAAACGATTATGATGTATAATATTATGACAGTACCTATACTTATTATTGAGTAGGCCGGTGTCATTTCAAAATTTGTTCACTAGCAACAATTAACAATTGACATGTTTGTTAATGACAATCTCGAAAGTTTTTAAATTGTATCGTTAATTGAAATAATTTTTGATTAAGTTGGAAAATGTTTAGTGAAAGTGCAATTGATAAGGCTGCAAATATTGCTTGCGCCTCACTCCTGCCAGAAAAATCTAAAATTAGATACAATCAAACATTCGAATTGTTTATGAATTGGTGTGCATCTAATAACGTAGTGGAAATTACAGAAAATGTTATGTTAGCTTATTTTCTCGAAAATCCCACGCTGTGAAATCACCATCTAGCCTATGGTGTATATATTCCATGCTTAAATTAACAATTGCATAAACAAAAATCAAGACATTTCAAAATTTGAACGATTAAAGGCATTTCTTAAAAGGAAGAACGATGGATTTAAACCGAAAAAATCGAAAATATTTACAAAAGAGGAAATTAGTAAGTTTCTTATTGAAGCACCTAATCAAAGATACCTGATGATGAAAGTTATAGCTATAATGGGTATAGCTGGAGCATGCCGAACAGATGAGCTCCACAAAATGAAAATAAGTGACATACAATATAAAGATGATGTAGCTGTTGTTAAAATATATGAGACAAAAAACAATATTCAAAGAAGTTTTGTAATTTCTAACAATACTGAAAGTCAGGTCAATTGGTTAAAACTATTAGATGACTACACACAGCTTAGACCTAAAAATGCACAAGATGAGCGATTTTTTTATCGCTATGAACGAGACAGATGTGTTAACCAAGTAGTGGGAAAACATACAATTTCTAAGGTTCCATATGAAATTGCCAAATATTTAAATTTTAAAGATGCAAATGAATACACTGGGCACTCTTTCCGAAGAACATCAGCTACATTACTAGCAAATGCATCAGGCGTCGATATCTTGGATTTAAAACGACATGGGGGATGGAAATCATCGACGGTCGCAGAGAGTTATATAGCGGATTCACTCACAAATAAAGTGGAAGTTGCTAATAAAATTTTACACGGCAATTCTGATAATTCTGTTTCTTTGCAAAAAGATAATCAAAACAGTGTTATCACAGCAAATAATGTTAGTTTAAATGTGGTTGAAAATAGAGAAGATTGCCTTCAAAATATGGAGGTAAATTCAATAGAAAAAAATCCATCTATTAAAATTTCAAATTGTTCAAATTGCACATTTACGTTTAATATCAATAAATAACTAATTTAATTATTATAAATTTGCTTTTTTCTTTCCGAGTCGCTTGTGATTTGACAGATGTCGATTTAATTAATATACGATCTGTCAAATTAAGTGTAACAAAAGACGATCTACTTTAATGCCCAGGCCGCGGAAGTGATCACTTCCGCGACTAGCAACGGGGTCCTCAAACGTTTCACTTTCGTTTACATGCGTATTATTACAATAGTAAATGTTAGTTACGGAAGCGGTAGTAGGAAAATAATATTAAATAACTCCAGAAAAATTTAAAATAATAATATTTTAATTATTTTCTTTAAAATATTCTAATAATATAAAATAATTTAATTTGGTTTAAATTTTTTAAGTCCAGGAGTCCGTGGTAAGAAAAGGTTATGAAATCGTTGGTCTATACAACTTATTAAATACTTCAGATTTTTATATTAAATTTTTTTTCAGCTCTTTACTTTTTGAAAATGTCATTGGTACGGTATTGCAGATGGCGTACTTGAATATTTCCCATTTCTAAGAAAATCTGTTTTTAATTCACAGCGTGTACAGTGTGCATGCGAGCTTTTGAAAATAATATTGAATGTAGAAGTGAAAATTCGCGATGCAGTATAAATAAATTATTTTTCTAATATCGGCATCGTAATTGCCAATATGTGAGTGATGTATAAGTATCGCACCACAAACTTGCTGATGACTTCAATATTTCCGATCGTCTTAGAATAAGTCAACAGTACGTTCCAATAACACAATTAATTTTTCTCCACACAACAGCTTTTAAAAATATCGTATGCTATGTCATAAATACTTTTTTTTCTGGTAGCGATATGCATATTTACTATGATTGCACTAGTATTCTAGTTATTAAATAAATTATTCATATTTAAAAAAAATGTTAAAATATTTTTTGAGTAATTACAATTTTTGTGTTGGTTTATATCGTTAACACTATAATCAAGGCGTGATCCCTATTACGAGGAATAAGCAAAAAAATTAATTATAATGATTTGACATTATAATTTTAAGGTTATTATATAACTTTTAAATTTAGATTTTATGACCGCTATTATGAAAAACGTTGTATGACTTACGGTTAATAAGTGCTGTTTACGATCTCGAATAGCTTTGTGTTAAAAATAATTTTACTATAGATTTTCTTCAAGTACGAGTTTACCTTTGATATTTATTCGACGTATTGGTAACAATTTCAAAATTTTAATCAAAGCTGTTTTTATTCAGTTACCAAATTATTATGTTTTTCTTTATTTATAAATTTATATAAATTATATTTTTATCATATAAAATTTATAAAAAATATAGTTTATTTTTATATAACATTTTTGTATTTTTAGAAGCTAAAGAAAATATTAACTAATAAATTATAATAGCGCCCAAAGTAAATAAGTATTTGCTATAGTGAAAGGTACAATTATTTACCGTTTTCTTTTAGCTCCTGCCCTGCAAACGATTCATACGTGATTGACCACTGCAACTTTGCATACAATAAGTAGTATTTAAGTTTAGTGCTGCCTCATTTCTCAAGAGAAGTTATTAAAACACTAACTTCGTTAATAACTTTTGACGTCATAAAGCTGATTATAAACTTCATGTTGTTATTTGGCAGTAATAAGGAAACAGCAACAAAATTAAGCTTACTATATTTTCAGAATATTTTAAGTTTTATTTGTATTGCCCAGGTGATACGGTGTTTGTGATGGCTTCATGACGTATTTATTACATTATTATCAAGCTCTGAACTTTTTCCCGACGCGACGCGTACATAGCACGACAAAACTTTTTGATAATTTTGGCAATATTGTAATTAGCTTTTTCTACTCCTGCCACTAAAACGTCATTTATCATACTGATTTCCATGGCGCTAAGTAATAGTTTAATTACACCTTGACAATACGTAGCTTTGATCGTTTTAGTCACGGGCTAAAGTTAGCAACATGAAGATTACGCACGGATTGTATTTTGTTTACAAACTATTATAAAATAATATCTAACCTAAAAGTGTAATTGTATTGTCAACTAGTAAAAAATTTTATAATAATAAAATCATTAAGCATTAATAAGTTTTTGTCGTTCTTTGTTTCAACGATGATTCAATCTAGTATAGAATAATTACATGGAATCTAATATGGAATAAAATGGAATCTGTATACAAAGTACATAACCGTCAAAATTTTTATACAGAATTCGATTGATCTTCTTTTCAACTTGTTAAAAAATATGTTTTTATATAAACGATTGCTCGCTTGAAATAAACTCGTTCGTATTATATTGACCATTAGTCTAAGAGTCTTCCTTGAATAAGTAGTCACACAAATGGCACATAAGCGACACATAGATTTTATAAATATACCGACTTAATGAAATATTTAATTTTTCTGATTTTATAATTTGGGGTAGTAGAAAAAGTATAGTATGTCACTTATTTTATATCCCCTTTAGACATTCGTATTTTATATACTTGTTCACTTTGCTTCGCTCGTGACTAAAAATAGTTTATAAAACATATATCATAATATACTATGTATGTACTATTGTGTCAATTGATAATAAACCTTAAAGTTATGGATGCAAAACTATTACATTCAACTAAATATTATTCAAGTTAAAGAATAATCAAAGTAATAAATGGAAGCGTCACATAAGATGTCAAGCGATATGTCACCACTAACTTCTCTGAAATTGGCAAAATCTAAATCCAATTTTTTAAATTAAATTTCAAATAATGAAATGAGCTCTATCTATTCACTTAATACTCTCATAAACTATAATTTCGATTTCTTTTTTGAGCGACTGGCAATGCACGTTAATGCACGGAGCGTTATATTCAAATATTTTATATTCCATTGGTTAATAAAAACATTATTTAAATTAAAAATGAACTATAGCACCGTGTTAATTTGTTTAATAATAATTATTGCCGACCAGATTCGAGATTTAAAATTCCATTTTTAAGACAAACTAATTGAAGCGAATTTTTAAACATTGTTCATAAACTAAAATACACTAACTTGGAAAAACGATATTTACATAATATCAACCAGCAAGCAATATCAATCACCCTGATTTTTGGGAAACGACCTGCAAACTTCAACTAATGTTGAATTTTGCTAATTTCAAATAAAAATAAAATTATCTTATTATATGAAAACGTTTCTTCAAGTTAGTCGAGCTTATTACTAATTATTATTTTGAATGGATTAGTTTGAGTGTTGCAAAGTTTAGTTGTATTGTAATTTTGCCAAATTTCTTAAACATTGATTTTTTAAATTAATTAATCAATTAGATTTCTTACTAAATTAATTATATTTACCAGCAATCTCTTATTAACATATTATCTTTCTCTGCTTTTTAATTTTTTTAGATCATCATGGTGGTTTTGTTATGAACTTGACTGTATAGTATATGAGTTACTGCACATTTTTAGCTGCTAGTCGAGAAATTGATCTACGTTAAAATTCAATCAAATTTAGTGCATTTTCAATCTACTATTAACAGAGTAAAAGCTCCAGATATAACATAATATTCCCTGGTACACAAAATAAAGCAAAATTTAGTGCACTATATTTTATGAAGTTATACGACAAATGCATTTTAGCAATAAATAATTTTATACTGTTTAAAATTATTTAAAGGGTTTCAAGTTTAATGAAATTTGAAAAAACAAATTTATTATTTTTTACAATTCTAATGAAATTTGAAAATTTTCAACTCACATTAAAGTTTAGGACCTCCTTTGCGTAAAAGTGGTTTCGTCTTTTCAAGATATCATCAGCTAAACTATCCCTAAATGAACTAAATGACTTACAATCCATTTTTAAAAACCACTTTTACGCAAAGGAGGTCCTAAACTTTAATGTGAGTTAGAAAATTTTCAAATTTCATTAGAATTTTAAAAAAAATAATAAATTTTTTTCAAATTTTATTAAACTTGAAACCTTTTAAAATATTTTATACAACTTATATTTTCAACAAGTAATAATAAACATTTACAATTATAAATAATTTTATTATAATACTATATCAGTTGAAAAGAACTCAAAACTTCCTGTTTAAATAATAATAGCTGCTGTTCGAAATACTCTATGCACTTAAAACTCATGAATTACTATAATTTCTCACTACAACTGACACCTTATTAACATTTGTTATAATAATTCATACAGAGATGGTACTCTAAACTTTATGTTCTATATTATAATTATAAATCCCAAAGGTCGCTTAGAAAAGTTACAAAGTTTTATTTAAATTGTTTTAAGGAACACGAAACTAGCATCTAGAACGTATAAAATTAAATAGCAATTACTCCAAATATTCACTCATAAACAATAAATTATTTTCCAATAATTACTTAAACCACTATTAAAATTTTTATTATTGTTATCAGGATTAGAGGTTAGCATAATTAGTAAAACATGCAATACATGGTGTATTTGAAGACACAGCTTTTGATGTAAAATTTACCACAATATTTGCATTTCGTAAAATTTTACTACCACGTATTGGGTAAAATATTATGTAACATACATATATGCATGTATTACGTATATTTGTAAAATTTTACCAAATGGTAGACTACACTACAAACGGTAAAAAACAAAGTTCACTTTTTCGCTTGTATTAATACAAATTTTATCCGAAACATTTTTTATCTGACTTTAGGTTTTTGAGATATTTATTACTGGAAGTTTTAAAATGAACATCCGATATAGGTTTTGTCATGCTATTTGTAATGTGCGAGTTTTTAATTGAATTTTTGACTTGAAAGTTTTATTTATTGAATGATGTCTGATCTCTGATTCTCTTCTGTTTTTTTGTTTTGTCTTGAAAATGGGAAAATTGATTTCCCAAAACTAGTCGGCAGTATCAATTAAGCAATAAAATTATTTCAACACACTGTAATAGTGTATTATTTGCTTTTGTTTTATTATTTATTACAGTGAAAGTGGTGAAACAGTTGTTATAAACGAAAGCCACAATCGTCAGATTCTAGGAATCTTTACATTTCGAAACGATTAAAATGTTACTTGTGCATTTGGATAATACAGAAACAATCGCCGTTTGTTTTCATCTTTACGAAGAGAGAATTTGATTTTATTAAAAAAGACTTCTACTCATATTATTAAACATGACTTTTAAAGTATCGAAATTTTAATGGAACATTTCAAATATTTACTTGTAAATGAAATTGTGTTAAATTATATGAGGAATTATAATTTCTTGTAAATTGATGAAAAGTTAAAAATAATTTATATTCTTAAACTTCTTTCAACAATGGTTATATTGATATAATTTTGAACGGATATTAATTATCAACAATTATTGTTTTTTCTAGGTGAATTCTTGCTTTTTCAATTTCTTCTGTTTCGTACAACTGCCTTTCAGTAAATTGAAAGCTCGAAAATAGTGGAATATTTAAATCCACTCCTTCAGGCAGCAGAACTTTTATTAAAAATCCCCTATCAGCTACTATATATAAGAGCACCTGACAGAAATTATTGGGCTATTCGAGTCAACACCCACTAACATCTTCCACGCTAATACTAAAGCTTGACGATTTTACGATATGTTTTGAAGATTTAAGTTTCTTTTATTTTCAAATCTCTAACAGTAAATAACTTATTATAATATAGTATAACAAAACAAAATATCAACATAACTTCAACACACTAATAAATAAGTATAATACAACGTTTTATCTTTCAAATTTTTATGAACATTTTTAGTAAAAGAAATACTAAAATAAATTATAATAACCTTTCAAAATATATTGAAAAATAATGTTCAATCAAAACAAACATTTTACCAAACTGAATATTCAAAGAGATTGTTAGATAATAATCACTATGAATTTACATATGTACATGTGGAAGGTGGAAACGTTAAGAATACAAATATTATAGATATTAAATACAAATAAATTTTATCTTTTATTATATTGTACGTATTCTTACAGTTCAGAACTAAAATAATGGGTTTGGATATTTGATTATAATTTAAATAAAAAATAAAAAGTAATTATAAATAATAGAAAAAAGAATAAAAATGTTAAAAGGCCATTAAAAAGTGATTGGTGGTATAACCCACATTAATTGATTTTCACCGAGTTATATTCAATTTCTTAATTTGATACTATTTTTTTGACTTAAATAATATTTAGATGAAACGAATTTAAAAGATAAATATAAACAATGCCATTAAAATTTTTAAAAACGTATACAGATTTTGTTTTTTGCAAGATTTTATATTACTTTGGTTTTATTGTTATTGCATTAAGTCAAACAGATGCGATTCAATAATAATAATAGGGTATAAAAAATAACTTATTTATAAACATCTGATGCTTTATTACTTTGTATAGGTGAACTTAATAATGAATATATAATAAGTTCAATTTATTGCTTGCACAAAGCATTTAGCGTTTGTAAAACTTTTCAGGCTTTTACATAATTATACATTTTGCAATTTTACCAAGTTTTTGATACTCAATTGTAAAAAATCTGATATATCGAGTTTGTTTTGTGAAACGCAAATAAATTTTGTCAAAATATTCATTTTTAAATAAATAATTAGCTTTCTCTCAAGTCTCAATTTAAATATACAAACTTTAATTTTAAAATTCTCGTTCGTTTTTGAAATATTTAATAAGAACTAATATTAAATAAAAAAATTTTAAAAAAATTGTTTTCATGAACTAATTTTATCCAAAATTTAATCAATTTAAATTTTATTATTTAATATTAGTTTTTAATTAATATTTCGAAAACTAATAGAAATTTCAAAACTAAATTTAGGATTTCGCATACTTATATTGAGATATAAATTGATGAAACTTTAGTTGAAATTGGTTTATGAAAACTATTGCTTTTTTTATTTATTAACCTTTATTATTTAAAATTAGTGTTTATTTAATATTTTAAAAGCTAACGAGGAGTTTCAAAACCAAATTTCAGATTTCGTATTTTTATGACAGGAGTTAGACCTTAATATATTAAAAACTAATAAAAGTTTCCAAACTAAATTTTAGATTTCGTATCCTTATGATAAGAAATAGGACTGATTAAATTTTGGTTGAAATTAGTTAATGAAAATAATTTTTTAATCTATTTATTTAATATTAGTTTTTATTAAATATTTCAAAAACTAATGAGAATTTACTAACTGAATTTGGAATTGTGTATCTTTGCATTGAGACTTAGACGTAATTAGATTTTGAGTTAAATTGGTTAAAGAAAAATAATTTTCTCTTTTTGTTATTAAAAATTATTTTTTAATATTTAATAAAAATATGATAAAGTCACGGGCATGCCCATATCCGATTTTTTTACTACTAAGGTTAGTCGCAACCTGCTGCTTGCTCATTCCGTAATGCACTTGTATCGGTAGCTCCCTCGTAAATAGCTATTCTGCAATAATTGATTTCGCAGGTTGAAAATTAAAGATTTTCTTTACAGGTTGGGTATATATAGTAGATAACTAATCTTGGGTTAGCAACTAAATGCACTTGTTGTAAAATCTTTTAATTTACGTATGACGACGCGTTTAGGTTTTATTTATGGGTCTTATTTATTAAATACTGATTGTTATTATTATTGATTATTATATTATTATTACTTATTAACAATTATCGCTTAACATACATAAAAAAAATTTCGACAAATTGAAAACTTCCTTTTTCTGAAGTCATTTAAAAACAAGATTGATTTCTTAAGTGGGATGAAAATTTTAATGAATAAAACTTATGAAATGTTTATTACATTGTAATAAACTATGTTAAAACTATTAAGCTTATTTACTATCTTTCAGCGTAAATTAAATTTTTATTAAGCTTTTTGCTTGCTAACAATCATCATATTTTATTTTTACGTTTCAAAATACATATAGTTTTTTAACTGCTGATGTACGAGTGTAATTTGCTCAAGTTTTAGTTAATTTAATTTTGCGTAATTGTCTGTATTTATTTGATATAAAAACATTATAAACATAATGAAAATATAATAGCTTTTGGTAATAAAAAAGTACCAATTTAAAAAAATATATCATTGCAATCTTTCTAGCTATATTAAAGCAAAAAATAATGCTACTGTGTAAATATAACGAACTAATACCAGAAAGTCAAATATTACTTACAATGGATTTTTTAAAAATACGAATTCTGTTATCTCATAATTTTTTGGATTTTAAGATGAAGCGCATGACTAAAATTACTCCGTCCGGAGTAGCAAATTATTTAGTTACGGCCGTGCGTCGCGATGCCTAACAACGTGGAACAACGATGCATATATTTGGAATTTGTCGTAATCGTGAAACTTTATTGTCAAATTTTTACATAAACTTTAAATATTTCACGTGAATTTAATATTATTACCATATTAAATGGAAATCGAAATCATCGAAATAAATATTAACGTCTTAACATAAAAGTTTTACTATAGTTTTAACTTTTCTAAACTAACAATAATAATAATAATGTTTTATAATACAGCAATGGATTGCAACTATGAAAACAATTTTAAGAATTATTCAATTGAAGTTTTCGATGTAAATAACAGTTTTTTATATGATAGTGAAAATTTGAACTTGACTGCTTTGCCGACGCATCTTCGTTTTAACAGAAACACTCTCACTGTTATATTAATTTACATAGCCCTTTTTATTGTTGCTGCAGTGGGTAATTTGACTGTTTTTCTCAGTTTATTTAAATCAAGACACAGAAAGTCGCGAATTAGTCTCATGATTCGACATCTTGCGTTAGCCGATTTACTTGTTACTTTTATTATGATTCCAATCGAAGTAAGTAAAAATTGTGTACTAATAAAATTTTGTTTACTTAAATTACAATAATTAATTATTTCGTAGAAACTAAATTCTAATTTTATCAAAGATTTTATATTATATTACCTATATGTGTACAAAAATCTCAAGTGTGTGAAATTTTGATTGATTAATATATTTCCTATTGATAGTTAATCCATCGGATTAATTGTTAAAATTAATTAATTTAAAGTTTCTAGATGTACTTGTAATCTGACGAAGTGCAAACCATTGGGAAAATATCATTAAATACTTACTGTCGCTATTAATTTATTATAGGTGGCATGAATAAAGTACATAAATGGAAATATTTGTACTTGAAACTTAAACAAAATTTTTTTGTATTCAATCTATACCATTCTTAGTGATGAGAGTGTACATTTAAAACTTTATTTTAATAAAAAATAACCACTAAACCCCACTTTGAATAAAGTTTTCCTATATATTTATTTGAATTTTGAAGTGTAAGCTTTTAGTTTTTGTTATTCATATTGCTTATTGTTCGCTAAAGGTAGCAGCTTTTGTTAATTACAGTAGAGAGTTATGTGCAACGAATATAAATAAATTAACAACTATTCTGCTTATCGAACGATGCAATGGTTGAATACATTAATATAATTTCCTTATTTTATATTATTGTTTGTATTGTTGTATTGTAAATTGTTGAAGGACATTGTACATTGTTTAATGTAATTAATTAGGGTTTAATTGAAATAATAATATGTATATATAACAGACATCGAAATAGTGAACTAATAAAAACCATCCTTGTTTAAGTTTTATATCTATCATAACACGGGTTCATATGATTCGACCGCTGGTTTATTGACGTGAACCCAAAGATCCACCTAAATTTTGTTAGCCGATTTGTAGGTATTATAGTTATAAATAATCCAAAAGTATCATGACTTTTATCATTTAATAATAAAAACTTATGAGAGTTTACATTAGGGAGTATGCACTATTTCGGTCGTCTACTGCAATATTATAAATACACTAACACAGGCATACTTTCTGTAACAATTTTATTACATTGAACTCTACTACCACAGCTGTTGATTAATTTTTCATTACAATATTTTCATATTATGCAAATTTTAATAAAATAAATTGTCCAGTTTAAAATTTAACTGAACCTTATTATAAGAAAAACCTAAACCAACGTAAACCGGCATATTTTTCTAATTTGGCTGCTTTTATATATTATATAAAGTTAAATCGCATTAAATTTTAAGCAGTGCGTATATTATTTGGTTAACAATTTATACAAAAAATGTTACAAATTTAATGGAATAAAACAGCAGAAAATGCTGCCTTGTCCGAGGAGTTATCTAACCAGATATAACAAACTCATGTTCGCACCAAACATAACAATATTTTTGTATGTACGGAACTGTGCAAATATTATTTTCTACATAATACAGTGATAATAAAGTATATCCACATAAGATGATAGCTTAACCAACAGAAAGTAAAACTTTCGAAAGGTGAATGATCCTGTTGATTTTTAAATTTGCGATTTGCTGATAAAAATATTGATGTACGTACATAACCTAAAAATTGATTGTCAGATGCATCGATGTTACATTATGGTCAGTGGAAGTGCTAAGAGGTAACGCAGAACGTCAACAAAATTAAGGGTTAAGTAATTTCAGACACAGGTGATCGACTTTAATATATTCTTAGTGGCGAGAAATCATTTGAACAATTTACAAATTATTTCATATAGCCGTACGCTGCCTATTAAAAATATCCCCGAATCGATGGGTTTAAATAGACAAAAAATTAATTAAAATAAACAGAAATTTTCCAATATTTGATTTGTAAATATTATAAATTGCCCCACTGCAATTCTCTGATGCATCTAACGTGACTTCCTTAAAGTTTACTATCTTGGAAACGATTACTTTCCGTTTGGTAATATCCTCTAAAGACAAGTACTCTGTATTTGATTTCAACTTTTGACAACTTTGCGCTTCCAGTAACATTCTGAAGATGTAACATTTTGTTCCTTGACGAACTAGCCAATATAAAAATATTTTTTAATTTTACATGTTTACAACATTCTGAGAAAAAACATTAGCAGTATATTGGTAAAACTTATGTATTGGTAAAAAAATAGGTAAAACTCAAATAGTTATATATATAAATTAATAACTTGATACATACCCAATTGCACATTAAATGTAATTAGGACATTTTCAGGCTATCAAAGTACCAAAACCGTTGAATAATATCTTATTACGATAATAAGGTAAATGTTGTTCAAGTTTATTAAAATGTACTAAAATGGTATACATAACTTCTTAAACTTGTAATTTTGAAAATATTGTATTCAACAATAAATAAGAAAACCTTTCAAAATTTTATGTTCTATGTAACATAAATTATTTGTTTTGATTTAAAATTTAAAACAAAATCATAAACAGTAGGAGTAGTAAATATTTAAAACGCAGATTATAATTTATTCTATTATTTTATTTAATGTAAATTTCGTAATTGCAACTTTTAAGTGGGAGGGCAAATTCAATAAGATGGGGTTCATGCAATCTATTTAATTTCACTACTACTAGAATTACGTGAATCTCTCCGTTTTATAGTTCCTTGTCAAAGTTTAAGAAAAGTAGAATTTCAATTTGTTGAGATGTACACATCGATTTTCAGTAGAATGATAGTCAAATGAAGTGACATAACAATAATTTTTTACATTTAGATGTACATTTTCTACAACTTAGAAAGCACATTGACATTCCTGCAGCGCTATTGATACGCAAAGTTTACATAATATTTTAACTTATAAAAATATATAGCTCTGGGATGTAAAGAATCATATTTCTTCACCTGTGAAAAGTAATTTCATACTTTATTGTACACATACAATAATTATGTTTGCCAACTTTTTGGAGTTTACTCCTTAAGAATCGATTTTCATATATAAGCGCTCGGTATGAGAAAAAATATGGGAGGTAAAATCTACTGATGAATGACCTCGTTACTTTTGATGAATGACCTCGTTACTTTTTTAGTGCGCACCTATGGTGCGCAAGAAATGACTTCGTTACTTTTTTAGTGCGCACCTATGGTGCGCAAGATAATATTGCCGGAACATCTAACAACCACGTGGATAAAAGGTACGTTTTTAAAAACGAAAATGAGAGGCGTATCTTTACATTAGCGCAACCGCACCAAATCCTGCCCGCTTGGACATTTAGTGTGCTGCAAGGCAGGCGACTAGCATACTTAAATAATTTTCATGTACTATTTATTATTGTACGTAAAAGATTTAGTGACAATTATCTTTTTATAACCATATTTTGTTAGTTATTAAGATAATATTATATTTTAAATAAAAAATTAATTATAATAGTTTTAAAAAATTTTTTATAAAAAACATTTTTTTATCAATTTTCTTAAAGTTGGTTAAAATTTTTATAATTATGCATTTATAAATTTTCTAATTTTTTTTTTTTACTGGAGTAAACTCCAGTCGTGCGTCGGAGCTGACACACACAGTTTTTTTTGTCAAATTTTTTGTCGATAGATTAAATTTTTTTTTTAGAATTTACTTGTTTACTTCAACAAATCTATACAGATATTTTCTTTTGGTGCTTGTAGAAAAAAATACTGTTTGTATTATTTCGTAGCCGAAATACATAGTTTTTTGATACATTTAAATAATTTTTTTGTCTTAACCTTACTACATAATGATGCACTGCAAAATCTAATAAACTCACGTATTTATTACACCAACTGATTATTACCTACAAAACTCTGTTCTTAAATAATCTAAGCCATTCGGGAAACTAAAATTTTGCTAAATTTCTATGTTTCAAACAAGCAGAAGTATCGCAAAACTTTAAATTACGGCAAAATTGGAGATACAAACTCAGAATTTAATAATTCTATTTAGTGATTTGAAATTTAATAGTCAGAAAGTTTGCTATGCAATATTATTTTGGTTTTACTTACTTTTTTTAGGATTCTTATCAGAAGTTCTTACCAGTTAAAATTCCGTTCTTGAAATTGACCGTTTTTAACGTTCATTCAACGTTTTTAAATTGAAACAAAATTTAAGAATATCGTACTTCACTAGAATTGCATAAGGCAAGCAGTAATTTTATATCCTAAGTTAAGAATGCTTTGTTTCAGTTTAAGAACATTGTCATGATTGGGTCGATTTCAAGAACGGTAAGAATGAATTATTTTGCAACGGTGAAGCACAAATTTTTGATGAAAGAAATTTTCCATTTTTACCCCGTTCTTATTTTTAGGACATAGAAATTCTTTTCATAGCCAGGTACGATTTTCTGATCAAAGTTTGATTGCTTTCTTGTTTAATATGCGTTTTTGCAAAAAAAATAGAAATTGTTGCCCAATTCCTACCTTTTTTGGAGCCAAATTTTGATTTATTAAGATAATAAATTATTAATAAAAAAATACTTATTACGGTATTGTGACGCTATCAATTTTTTTGAATACTTTTTAGAACTGTTTCTGCTTATTGAGTTTATTAAAGCTTATAAAATTTAAATGAAATGTTTATATTTCTGCAAAATTTTTGGTTCTTTTATTTTTGCTTCAAAACAATTAGCAGGATTTTGCCTAAATGTTATTTAACACATAAGCATAAATAAAAGAGGTTTAATTTTGAATTTTTTTTTATTTCATTGAATAACCGGTTTTGATGTTATATCAACTCCAGATCTGCATGTGTGTGAATATAAAACTTTTTTCATACAAAAATTAAAATTCTTAAATACATTTGATTAACATCAAAGCAATGTTTTTATTGTAAACTGTAAAAACATTGCTTTGAAGTCAATTTTTCTTTGTGAATGTATTTAAGAATTTAAATTTTTATATAAAACAAGACGGAACTCGGATGTCCGCAGTTATTAGACTTCTATACAGCTACCTATCTGATTTAAATTTAAATAATTTTTAGGGTAATAGACCATTAATTAATCTGACTAAGTTACACTTAGATTATCAAATTAAGATATTTATTCTTATTTTCTCTATTATATGAGAAGTTATTGTTTAAAAGTCACATAAATTTAAGGAGTCGCGTTCAGAAAATTTAAAAAAATCTATTAGTATATTTTATTACATTATATGTATGTACGACATTTGGAAAATATTTCTTGATTTTATCTAAGTTTCAAATTAATATTTTATTTAAAAGTACACTTGTCTGTAAATCTGCAACGCAATATTGCAACTAAAATTTTTGCAACCTTTAGCATCTCCAGCTATTTTCTGTCTTTAAAGTAGTTCACTAGAGGACAATGTGTGTTCACTGTGTTGTGGCTATATAATTAGTACATAAAAGCTTATATTATAATATAGGTTAATAAACCGCCTTTCACTATCTTAGCCAAGTTTAGAAACGTGTCCCCCCCCCCAATTTTTGTTTAGTTTATCTTGACTTATTTCTTTTTTTATTATATTACTATTCAAACATTATTCAAAGTTAATCCGAAATTTTAAACTTGAAACCAGGTTTAACGCATTAAAACTAAGAAGTTGTTGAAGTGCCGACTCCAGAAAGTTGTAAAACATGGCACACTGAAAAAACCCCGATTGTCATAAAAAAACCTTAACTAATATTGTGACCTTTCCTAACCTTTAAAATCGCTAACCGTTTAGTTATTTTTGTAATAGTATCTAGAAAGCAAAAGCATTGATTATGTTAGTTTATAATAAATTCTGTAATCAATCGTAAAAGTCTAAATTGACCTTACAGGTAATACTCAACATGTGAAGAATTGTAAAGGTACTGAAGTTTTCAAAGTGCTCTAAAATATGTGAACTCGTTTAGAAAAGTACTTCAAATGAGATCTGGATGATATAACATAAAAAAATAAAATTTATAACATAAAAAGAATAAAATTCGCATATGTATGCTAATATTCCATAATAAAAGATATTTTTAAAATTTACCCACATCTAGTTTACGACTTTAAAAAGTAAATTCTGTCCTATGCAGCAAATTTCTGCAAGAATTATGTCAATAGCATTTTTATTTAGTATGTATTCGTTGGTCTAAATTTATCTACTTAATTAATTATATGCTTAGATACTTCCATTACTAGTAATTATATGTAGTTATGTACATAATAATTATATTAACTTTGTAATTTTAAAATACCAGGCATCATAAGTGTTAATAATCAACCATTTCCAACGTTCAGTATTTGTTGCTTAATGTTTTTCCACAATATCACAATAAGATCTAAATCAATATCATTGAAATTTAATTTATTATTCATTTTAATAATTTATTATTTGATTAAGCTTATTTTGATTTAACAAGCTGTCTACTGCAAATTTGTAATCGGAACTAGTAAAAGTATTAAGCTTTTGCTATTGCCAATTTCCATTAATTACAACTCATCCTTTGATATTGATTCAATATTCAACAATATTTGCCATGCTATATACAAATATATTTACGAAGTAGATATTAAATTATTAAGCCTTTTCATCAGCCTTTGAAGAAACTTTACCACAGAGTTAACATTTTTAGTCTTTTGTTTATCTTTAAATTTTGTTCAAATACTTCACAGTTGCATTGGATTATTTGCACTTCCGCAAATAATTTTATTTTTTGCGATAAATAATTCATTTACTTTGTGATATAAACTATTTTAATTTTGTTGTAATTAGATACTTCAAAAATGAAATTACAAATATCAATATTATAAATTTTTCACCAGGATGGTCAAGTAGTTAGAGTGATCACTGATCACTACTGATGCTAAGGCACCCGGTTCGAACCCAGGAGAAGTCTACAAAGGAAAATTTTTTCCTGGCTCTCTTTCTATCTATGGGAAGGCACGTAAAGCCGGTTGTTCTCCTATGTTACTGAATTGCCACCATTAACAATAATATAGGGTAACAGGCACATCTGAGGCCAGTCTAGCAAACTACTTCAAATATAAAGCAAATAATGTGCTCACAGTACTAGCAGTAGCTTCGGAACTTTGCCGAGGTTACTGTTGGATATTACAAGACCTAGTTCTAATTTAAAAGAAAGAAGGCATCGGGATAGCTAGTTATTAGTAATATTATTATTAATTCATTGTTAAATCTACAGCAAGTTTTGGGTATTTCTGTGCAGGTATAGAAAATAATAAGTTTTAATTACTCCGTTATTAATTACAAGTTTAACTATTATTTCTCAGATAGTAACCTAGTTCAAACTTATTTCAAAACTATTCGGAAAGTTTATTGAGTAATCCGTATATATTTTTGGGTTATCGTAATATTTCTAATTTCTTCTGTTTTTGTTGGAAGTTTTATAAATTATTGTTTTTAAATTACTTTTACATTAATTTTAATATTTCTGGTCTTGTTACGCAGTTACCACATTTCTTTGGGCCTATAATGGTGCGCAGAATCTTCCTTTCAAACGTTTTCATTGCTTCCGCTTCACGTTTTGAGAAACATGTCGTTTCCACCGCATACCAACTTACGGTTTGATCAAAGTTTTGTAAATCTTTATCTTAGTTTCTCTGCTTAATTTTTTGTCTCTGAGCAATGCTTTTTTATGGTAGGATGTTTTGTTCCCAGATTGCATTGTTTTCTTCACCTCTTTCCCTCTTTTACAGTTTCTGTTTATGATCACTCCTAAATAGATAAAGCTGTTTACTGCTTCCATTGCGAGGCCGTCTGCAATCGTCACACCCTGTTTTCGTTTATTGTCTTTATTGCATGTCATGTACTTTGTCTTTGCTTAGTTCATTAGTAGCCCCATTTTTTTAGTTCTCATACTCAGCATTTTAAAGATCTCCTCCGGCCTTCTTTGTGTTCTTACCGTGATGACGACATTGTCAGCATAGGCGAATATCTATTCTTCTTTAGTTGTTAAGGAACCTTTGACATCCATCTTTTTAACTATTTTCTCTATGGCAATGTTGAACAACGTAGCGGACAATGCGTTTTCTTGTCTCACGCCACTACTTATTTCAAACTTTTCCGTCTCGCTTTCTTCTGTTCTGATGTAGTAAACAGTTTTTTCATTGTCATCTTTGTCAGATTGATCAGTTTGTTAGCATTCTCATTTCTTCCATTGCTTTGAATAGCTCTTTTTTATTTATTTTATCAAGAACTTATTGAAAGTCTATGAAGAGCACGCTGAGTTCTATATCGTGCTCGTGCATATTTTCCATTGTTTGTTTTACAGTATGTATTGCGTCTATCGTGGATTTACCTTCAGTGAAACCAAACTGGTATTCACCTACTGTTGCTTTTGTGTAGTCTTTACTTTTATCGCGCTCGGGTGTATGTTAGATGTGATATTTTCCATTTCTTGATCAATGTTTATGTTTATTTCTCTTTGGTTTATGTAGCTCTATTCATTCGCTCTTTGTATTGTTTTCTTGTTTCCAAATTGTTTAACCTCTTGGTGTTCAACCTTTTGTTGTTCGTCTTCAGTGTATTGTATTTAGTGGATCTTTGTTTTATTTTTGAAATTACTAGATAGCGGTCTGAATCATCATTGGTACCTTTATATGATTTTACATTCATTACCAGGTTTTCATTTTTCTTTGTTGGCAAGATATGGTCTATCTGGTTGCCATTTCAAGTGCCCCCCCCCCCAACCCGGCTTTCTCCATATGATCTTATGCAGTTTTTTGTGTCTGAATTTGGTACTGACTATCGAGGAGTTTGTTGCTTTTGTTAGGTTGCACAGTATATCTCTATTTGTGTTTGTTCTATTGTAAATCGTGTTTTTACCAGCAATGGCTTTTATTTGATTTACCATCCTACTTTTACATTAAAATCTCCGAGAATAACCAGCGTGTCTTGTGTGGGGATAGTATCGCAGAAGGATTTCTGTAGACGCACAGCAGTTTACCAATGACATATTTGGTTTTGCGCCTATTCTTAAGTATGTCATTCTTTCACTTATTACTTCAACTGTTATTACATTACTGATTATTTTACTTGCTAAAATAAACCCGATGTCATTCCAACCCTGATTTTTTTTCTCCGGAGTATAACAGTGTATACTTCTTTTGTTTTATTTCAGCCTTTCTCTTCCACCTGATTCCTTTTGGTGCTGGTACCTTCACCTCATATCTCATAATCTCGTTTGCGATCTCATTTATTTTTCTTAGCTTCAGTAGCGTTTGCATATTCTAAGTTCCAATTTTTAGTGATTTTTGGTTTCACTTTTTTGTCTTTATTACCAAACTACCACCCTCATTTTCGCTTTCCATTTTGATTTTCAGTTTGTATCGCATTGATGTCGTCTTTGTTTAACTTTCAGTATATGTATGAGAAATTCCGGTTGTTCAAATCAGTTTCTAGGCATACCTACTTCCTCCAATGCTGGCACGACCTCGGCATCCCTTTGATTCCATATAAATGTTCTACCTTCTACAATCGGCTTGCGATAACCCACCCTTACTCTTTTTCCATTTTTAGACTCGGTTCTAGCATATTCCAAAATCTTATCTTGTATTGCTCTTTTTTGTGTGAGATCGTTTTCAATGTATATTTTGAATCTTTCAAATTGCTTTTCTTTTCTGTTACCATCATCGACTTTTGACTGAGACTTCCTAGTTTTGCAATTAATATTTATCTGCCGGGTATCTACCTGCCTTGAACGTTTCTACCACAATCAGCCTCGCCGAAAGTTTTTCTTGGTTAAATTCCTGTACTTTCCTCTCCATTACAGTTACTCCTGGGTATGCACCCTTGATAACAATGTTGCATTTTCTCCGTTCTTTTACGTGTCTTTCTATTTGCTTCTATAGTTGAGTTATCGCTTCCTCCTGCTTGGTGATTCTGTTTTCTAGTCCATCTATTTCTTTTTTCAACTCTTATCGGAGCGAGGTAAGAAACCTGGCTTTGAAAGTACACTTTTTTGTATAAAAATGGCTTTACCAAACAAAAGAGCATAAAAATGCGAATCATTTAAGGTAAGGATGAATTTAGTCGAATTTTTTAATAAGGCCACAATTCAAATCTGAAAATTACAATTTTCCATAAGAAATACATGTAAGTTATTATTGCAAGATATTACCCGTCTCTTTTATTACCCGGTTTCTTACCTGTCCTCCTCTTATATGTATCTACCCATCTTCCATTCTTCTCGGAGAATTACATGTATTTGTAAAATTTTTACAGCTTAGGTTTTTCCTGAAAGAGGAACATTTTAAAAATATTTTAACATCATAAAACCAAGTAGGTAACAAAGTCTTAGCAGATAGCTGACGTCATATAAATAATCACCTGAATATAAACACTTAATTTCTAATAATTTAATCTTGCAAAAAGGCTTGCATTTTGAATGTCTGTTAAAGATTTCAAATTTATCGCAATGTAAATACTTATATACGGTTTTTAATTCATTTTTGTGCATCTGCACTATAGTACTAATGATCATATTATTACGTGTTATAACAACTCCATCTACTTATACTGGACAGTATTAATGTCCAGCACATTTTAAAAAGAACTAATTAACAAATTAAATCACGATAAACTTAGCAACACACTAAAACTTTCAACTTTTGTCATAATCAAGTACTTCGGTATATGTGTTTCAACGGCCATGTTGAAATTAATGGTGGCGCCACCAACGGTAATCGAGTAAATAGAGAATTACGTTTAACCATTTTTCGTTTAACTAAGACCGGTATTCTGTAATGCATCCCTTACGTAAAGATCGTTTATTAAATAGTAGGAGTATAACTTAGTTTATTTAAAATACTGGCACTATTTGACATAATTTTACTTGGAGATCTAGCGTTTTTATTTTAACTCAGAAAGGAGGCATTATTAAAAATATTGGTTGTTGCTACCATGATTTCAATTTAGTAGACGCACAGAGTTTTTTAAATCTGTAAAAATTAAAATTTTAATTACATGAGAGAACAAGCAGGTTAAACTTCTTTTTTTAGCACTTAATTACAAAACTATGTATGGTTTTTAAAACTGTATCAAGATCTTGCTATCAAGTTTCTCATATTCTTTGAAGTTCTCTGTTGTTTGTTAAGTCTTATGAAGATTTCCGAGTGATACGTGGTTTAGTCATAGTATAGTAGGTAGTAGAGAAGTGTTTTTGTTTAAAATTAGTTTGTTCGTTAAAAGTTAAAATAAAACTTTGGAGAATTTTTAATGGAAAGTTTACATACCATAACCGTACATATTATTAATAATACTCCTAAATATTAATAAAAGCAGTAATGAGTGAAGTTTAGGTTTTTTATACTGTGTAGTTTGCTACGCATGGGTTTGGAAATACTATTTACTAACTCGTAGTTGTAAACTTCTATTTCCTATCAATTTTTATTTCAAATTCTTTATCTAAATTCTAATAACAACTTGTTTTCATGCTAAAAAATATGCTGGTTTTATATCGCTTCTAAAATTCTTTTTCGTATTGATTAAAAGGTTTACATATTTTTATTATATTATGTGAACTGTTATAATTTGCTTTTTTAAATTTAATTAAAAACTTTGATTGTTATTAAAAACAAGTTCTAAATACATAGTTTGTGTGCACTTCTTAAAAAATATGTTAAAATCAAACCCAAAATAAAATAATCTCAAGCTCTTTTGAACGACGTTTAGAACGGGCTTTATAGGCAATAAGAATATTAATTTTATTTGAATATAATAACAGATAAATTATGTAATAAATGTTTTATATAACCTCTAATATAATTTTTCCAGGCACGAGTATAATATGTATTATATTATAATAGTGTAGATGTTTATTCTTATAAATAAAACCTATGTATAGGTACTTTAAAACACGCGCGTTGATGAATACCGCCATTAGTGTAATTACACAAAATTTTCTTTTCCAAATTCTATTATTATAAAATACTATTATCAACTTTTTATTTCAAATTCTTTACTAAATTGTAATAATAACACTTAGGATAGCTCGCTTTTTTAAAAGTAGGCATTATAGATATTTAAAAATTACTGCATTTATTTGCTATTATGCTCCACTAGCACATATGAAAGTTATTAGTTATTTATTTTTAGTTCATGTTTAATTTTTCTATGTTGGTTCTCTCATAAAAGAATAAAAATTAAATAATAGTAAAACACTAAGTGATTAAATTTAGCGCCAATAAATGACATTTTAATTTAAATACTGACAGTGCTGAATAGGTTTAATTCAAAAACTGACTATCGTGTATTATTTATACTTGAATGTATTTATTATGAATTTCTGTAATTATTGTATATCCGTGTAGTCAATAAAGTTCTGTATGTTATTTTAATAATATTAATAATGCTATATAGACATAAATTATTAGTTAAGTTGTCCCAACGTCAAAACGTTGAATGTATTCATCGTTATCTTGAAATGAATTCAGTTGTGAATAATACATTGTTAACACCGGTAAAATTAGGTAAGTTCATGTTTATATTCGTAACTTTATAATAATATTATTTTATATGCTATAGAGCTGAGAATGAATAAGGGTATGTGCAAACGGTAGGTTAGAAGATTTTATTTTTAACTTGTAAAATAGGAACATGTGAAAAACAAAATGTAACACGGGCGACCTCAGGAGAACTTTTGGCATAAGAACTTCAAAATTTTAGGACTTTTTAGTTTTTGCATATAACTCTTAAACCGTGGATCCTATCAAAACATTTGTGGTTTAACAAATTAAAGAGTGTTAAATTCTGCGTCGAATAAGTACCACAACTTAATAATTTGGTCAAGTGGTATGGTCGAAAACTACGCCAAAAACGATGATTTTTCTAATTTTGTCAAAACTGAGATTTAGTAATACGTAAGTGTGCGTCCGGCATCGATCGCTTGCACTAAATTCGTTGTAACTTTTAAACTAATTAATGAAATTGAGCATTAAAAGCTAAATGAAAGAAGAAACATGTAGCTATTGGACTATTATATTTTCTAATATAAAATGAATGTATATAAAAGTAGTAAATGTATATAGTTGGAACATACGGAGATATCCGATAAAATCGCTAAGAGCTCTACCATTTCTACAATTCTTAAAATAAAGATCTGAAATTTTCTTAAATTACTCTAGAAGTAATGTATAAAAATATCCAATAAGTAAAAAATCTCAAAATTTAGTATTGAAGATGTATACTTCAAAATTTCAAAATTTTGGGTAAGTAATAAAATCTTAAATGTATACCTAACTTTAACCACATATTACTCTTGCTTAAATCGCGTTATTGGATTTCTGCAGATGCGATTTTTAAAGCTTGAAGTGTGTACTTTAAGATGCTATAAGAGGATTTTGGTTAAAAAGTAAATCAACCCTTTTTATTTTACAGAAATAAAAAATAAATTTTTTTTTGCTCCAAAATTCGTTAAATTAGAGGTGCGTTAAACGTTAATAACTTTTATAAAAAATTTATTTAACCTACCTAACTAGCATATATTATTAATAGGACTTAAAATAAGTAAATTTAGTGTAAAAAAAATTTTAGAATATATAATAATAGCTCTTAGCGATTTTATCGGATATCTCCGTATGTTCCAATTATATACATATACTACTCTTATATACATTCATTTTTTTATTTTAAAATATAATAATCCAATAGCTACATGTTTCTTCTTTCATTTGAGCTTTTGAATGCTCAATTTCATGAATTAGTTTAAAAGTTACAACGAATTTAGTGCAGCGCGACCGATGCCAGACGCGCACTCACGTATACGCATATCTCAGTTTTGACAAAATTAGAAAAAATCGTCGTTTTTTGACCGTAGTTTTCGACCATACCACTTGACCAAATTATTAAGTTATGGTACTCATTCGACGCAGAATTTAATGCTCTTTAATTAGTTAAACCACAAATGTTTTGCTAAGATCCACGGTTTAGGAGTTATATGCAAAAAACTAAAAAAAGTCCTAAAATTTTGAAGTTCTTTGGCTGCCAAAAGTTCTCCCGAGGTCGCCCGTGTTAGCATTTTTGTTTTTCACATGCTTGTACCTATTTATATAAGATAAAAATAAAATCTTCTACACCACCGTTTGCATCATACAATTCCTTTACTGACTGGCCTACTAGACGCAATAAGTGGAAACAATTCTGAAAGTTATTTAGGTAGCCATTTAGGAACAAATAAATAGTTAGCCATGCAAGTAGAAATTTTGTTTTTGTGTATACTGTAAAATAAAATTTTTGACGTGAATACGTATTTAAAATCGGTAACGTGTAACGGAGACGGTCTTGGCCTAGTAGTTAGAGCGATCAACTACTGATGCAAAGGCACCCGGTTCGATCCCGGAGGAGTCACGGAAGGAAAATTTTCTTTCTGACTCTCTTTCTATCTAGGACCGTCTCCCGTGCTTCGGAGGGCACGTAAAGCCGGCGGTCCCTCTTAGTTGATGACTGCCATCATCAACAAAATAAAGGGTTACAGGCAAATTCCCCAACCCGGACTTAAGCAGCCGTGGGGTCTTAATGCTGTTCACCTTTCTCCTAGAAAAGAGGCTGATGCTCAGGAGTGGGCGGAAAGGGCTGAAAAGATAGAAGATAGAACGTGTAACGAAAAGTGTAACGGATGGTGGGTGGTGTCCGGATGTCCGGACTAAATAAAGTCGGTAGCATGTTGATAAATTTAATATAAACATGTAACGAAAAGTGTAACGGATGGTGGGTGGTGTCCGGATGTCCGGACTAAATAAAGTCGGTAATATGTTGATAAATTTAATATAAACATGTAACTAAAAGTGTAACGGAAGTGGGTGGTGTCCGGATGTCCGAACTAAATAAAGTCGGTAGCATGTTGATAAATTTAAAAAACATGTAACGAAAAGTGTAACGGATGGTGGGTGGTGTCCGGATGTCCGGACTAAATAAAGTCGGTAGCATGTTGATAAATTTAATATAAATATGTAACAAAAAGTGTGTGTAGGTGTGTAAAAAAATATGCACGACCAATGTTAAAGTCGTTCAATGGTCACTAGAAATTTTTCTCTAATCGGTGAATCCGGGCAAAATGGATGTACCGGGTAAAAGACGTATTCACGTAAAACCTCTCCGCCATGTCAGAATATGGCCTCAATAACCGCGATACACGACCGACCTTTCTTTCTTCTTCTTAAATCAGAACCAGATCTCGTATTTTAAATTTTACTCTTGCATTATTTTCTAATTTATTAATTAGTCTAATATGTTTTTATTTAAAAATATCAAAATAAACAAGGATATTGTACGATCCTTGGAGCATCGTAAAAATTTGCGTTAACGGTAACCACTGGAGTTTCTTCAAAATCATCTGAGAAAAACAAAACAAAAATTATTAAATTAGATACTATAATCTAGTACTTGTCATAGCCGATTTTGAAAATATTGATTTATGACAAAATAGGAGACGTTTAACATAAAAAGTCATTTTAGACCAAGAATTAGTAATTATTTTGCCTATAAAGCAAAAACTAAGTAACGAAAAGAAAAATCCTATGACAAGTACTAGATAATGGTGTGTAGAATAACCACAAAAAATTCAATGCAATCGGTTCATTGGTTTTCTTGAAATTTTGGGTACCAATTTGAAAAACGTGGTTTTGAGTAAAACGCGTTTGAAAATTTGAGAATGAATAAATCATGAAATTTGTTAATTTACATGGAATCATTGATACCAGGCCCATAGTGTAAATCTTCTACGGTCGTCGGAATGTTTATAACTTCTAAATTTTGTTGTCGACGACCTATTCGACCTTCTTTCGTCTGTTCTTGCGCTTGCAGCTTGGCTTTTGCTAAGCGAGTTTCGTCTTCTTGGGCAGCGTACAAATGCGCTCCCGATCCGACCGATATTCCTAACACGTTCATGACTTCCAACAATGAGGTGACACTATTGATGTTGTGCATGTTGCAAGAAATACTGCAATGTTAACAATTTTCGCCTCTTTGTTTTTCCATTTTGTTTAGAAAAGAATAATGATTTATACTGATCAACCAAATGTTTTGAATTTGATAACATTATTTCAAGAATATTCAGATGTGAGAAATATTTCGAAAGAATGTCGAGAAAGATGATGACAATTCATATACAATTTTACGAAAATGTTGTACACGTTAGAAAATTTATGGTGCTTTTAATTTCTAAATGACTGATAGCTTTAATTTCTAAATGATTGATAGCGTGAAACAAACTTTAATTTGTCACACTAATATGTATCTATTTATTGTGCGACTATTTCAGTAAAATATATTTTTAAAAACTACGATAGGTATTAATTTTAATAAAATATATTAACTTAATTTATTTCCCAATTATATTAATTTTATACCAGTGTTTCTCTATAATGTATTTTGTAACCCGAGCATTGATAATTGATAAATTTGTCATTAATGTAATTAAACAGAAATGAAGTTTCAAATATAGTTATCAACTTCTATTGTATTATTTACCCTTAACGCACAGCTCTGTGACATACACGGAATTCGTATACCTGCAGAATTGTGCAACTCCGTAGATCTCACAGACGCACAAAATAATAAGTAGAATTATATAATTATAATATATCAGGTTTGATATTTGGTTGCTTTTATCTAATAATTTATCGTCGTATCTCTTTGACTGCTTATTTTGCTTGCATATAAAATAATAAGAAATAAAGTTAGTTATCATTTTGTGCAAGAAAAAAATGATTCTTTTTTTACCTTCAATTATAAAAAATATTGTGCAATAAGGGGTAAATTATTTAACTAAAATGCATTACTGCAATTTCTAATTAGAATTATTAGAAAAAGAAACGTTTTTGAGTTAGGTACAGAAATAAATACATTTCTATAAAAATGTAATATGTTACTAGAAAAAATTAAAATAAACGCCAGTTTTTCATGCTCAAAGTGAAAAAAGTTACGTTTACTCTTTTTTCCCACATTTTGGTGAAGTGAAATTAAATTCTGAACTATATGTGTATTTAAACTTTCAGTTTATTTTTATTTGAAGGAAGAAAAAATTTGTGAAATAATAATGAATTGTTTTCTTCCCACTTCAGTTCCTTTTTGTACAAAATTTTATTTATACGTATAAACAGTTTCAGATCTTTTCTGCATACATTAGTATTTAATAGTACAAAGTAATCTTTTTATGGAAGCTTTTAGTTTCTAATCGCAATTTTTACACATAAAGTAATAAAAAGTGAAATTTTTCCGTATTACTAGTGAGATTTTTTATTACAAGTTCTATTTGTGAAAACAAAACATTCAGAAGTTTTCAAAAGTTGAAATGATCATAAAAAATGATCAAAAATTCTCATATTTATTATTATTGATTTTATGATTGAAACTTTAGTAACTAACATCGTCTTCTGGCGTTGTTACTATTATTTTTGTACACATGTTGGAAGCCAAGTGGTTGCAAATCTTATTCTGACCTTAATTAACTATTAGAGACCTATGTGGTATTTCTTAAATTCCTTCTTGTCCAAAACGCTTTATACGTGTTTGATAATTAGCACGAAGACCCCAAAAAAGCAAAACAGCTACTTTCTGAAAGTGTTTGCTAAAATTCTGAGACATTAACCATTGTAGTTTTGTTTTCAATGTAAGTTTTAATAAAAATTGTACTCTGAATACAATGGTAATGTAAAAGCATATAAAAACTATTTTATTTTATTATTTGATTACCATCTGCTTGTAACCTGGAGAAGTGGAATTGTTTCGGGAAAAAGCAACTTGCCTATGTGATCGTGAAATCATCATAATTATGATAAACCTTCAAACTAAGTTACATATTTAGGTGTTTTTAATATAAATGCAAATAGTTAATAATTTTTGAGAGAATTTTAATGACGTATGCTGATTAGATTTTGTAACATAGATATATGTATATCGATTTGTTCGTAGAAGACTTGGTGAACAATATAATAATATCAGCGGTAATAATATGGGGTAATATTTTGAATTTGCGACCAAGTCAAATATATTTTGTTACTGGAATTATGCGACCAAACTGTTCCATTCTTCCAAAATTGGCATTCTTTGTTGTTCAGGTAAATTTCCTGATCTCAACCCTAATGAAAATTGCTGCTCTATTCTAAAATTCCTGGTGTACACTCTTTATAATCATAATCACAATTTTGAAGAAAAGCATTGAGGAAATAAATATAACGACTAGAATGTAAAATATGTATAAACATACATGGACGTCACGGCTTGGCGCTTAAAATCGTCAACTACTAAGCCGAGCGGCCCCGGTTCAAACCGGTGGAGTATAAATCTTTATTCTGACCGTCTTACCTGGTAGTAGGTATAAAACGCACTCGCCAAGACGCTAGGCCAGTGTGGTATTTTATGGCTAACTACTCCCCAATGGGAAAACCTATATCCAGCAGTGGATGGAAACAGGCATTTAGTGATTTAGTTAGCGATGCATGGAAGAATTTAAAGAAGAATTACCAATATTTGTTTTTGTGTTCTTCTTATACTATATTTAAAAATATAATTATATAAATATTTCGGGCTTCCATTTACAAGGATACAACTTACGTCGTTTACCCGTTCTCCTAAGAGGGTACTCGAGCATTTAATACCTCAAAGATGGTGCTAGTATCTTGTGAGAGGACCACCCTTTTACGTGCCTTCCGAAGCACGGAGACGGCATAGCAAAGTGAGCTTTTATCTGGATTCAAACCGGGGGCTTTGCATTAACAACGCATCACGCTAACAACCAGGTCAATGACCGTCTTTAAAAAATATAATTTTATTCACAAATTAGAATATTTAATTTAAATTTCATATAACTTGAAGTCTAAAATTTGCAATATTACAAGTTATAATAATGAAATAATAATTAAATTTAACAATTAGTGAATTTTTTTCCTCGCAATTACTTATTTAGTCCATTATATTATAATCTGAGAAAAAGTTCACGGCATTTTATGAAAATTCAACTAGTTTTTTTATACTGGGAAAATGAATTTATTTATACCAAATATGCTTCATTATTATAGACATTGTTTCGCCATTTTTCGGATAGAGCCATAATGCCATCGGTAAAGAACTTCTGTGGTTTCTGGTTGAAAAACTCAAGTTTTCACAGGCTTCTTCTGAAACCAGCTAAATTCCATTGAGAGAGTTCTATAATTCTGGAAAAAACCAAACTCTCGCAATTTTTGACCGGTCATCGAAAAAGTGTGGGGTTGGGGGTTGTCATCATGCAAAACAAAACCTTTAATATTATTCAATTTCTTCACTTCTCTCTAGTTGTCCACAGTAGAGTTGAGAATCAATCGTCTGACCAAGTCGTAGTAGGTCATGGTGAATGATTTACTTTCACCGTACATTTCAAGTACTTTCACCGTGCACAGCACAAATTTTTACAAGCGTTCTTCCCTTTATCGTAATAATATTGCACAATATAGCAAAATTTTCCAACGCAAACAAATTTCTAATTACTGCACCAACTTTGATTCTTCTACAATCAAAGTATTACTATTTCTATTTCTGACCACTGCACCAATTTCGATGCTTGTACATTCAAAGTAACGCTTGAAATATTACCTTTCTAATGAGCATTTAGTGGTGCTGTTGCAATTTGTATGTTCTTGAGTTATTTGCAATTATGTATAATTACTTGTGCTATATGTGTGTGTATACTTAAATATTTCGTCCTTTTGGTGCTCGTCAGATGGACAGGGAATGAAAATTAAAGTGTTAAAATGTAACGAATTATAAGAAATTCTATTTAAGTTCTCTGTCCATTTGACGAGCACCAAAAGGCCAAAATATTTGAGTATACACTCATATAATGGATTAAATATAAGTAAGTGTAAGGAAAAAAATCACTAATTGTCAAATTAAATTTTCATTTCATTATAACTTAAATATTGCAAATTTTAATACTTAATTTATATTTTCATAAGTTAATAACTATTTATTATAGATATAACTTGTAATATTTTAAAATTTGATACGTATAAAATATTTAAAAATATGCTAAAATAAGAAATTAAACTTTAATAAAAAAATTTCTGTTAACTGAACTAAACAGGAAAAAGAAAGCTACAAAGTAAAAGTAGTGGCAGAAGTTTTATAGTCAAGTTTTACACTCAAGTATCGAAGTAACATTAAATTTGTAATCATGCATAGAATAAAAGCATAATATTTATAGTACAAGAAGCTGATGTTTGCTTGTAAATAAAATTTGAATTAATTATATAATAAGTATTGAAATTATAATAATAATTAACATTAATTTATTATAAAGAAGAAAATTGGGTTACACTACTAACTCATTTTTGCATATATTTTCTCATTTATGAATACTTCTTTAATGTAGATAATTGTACAAATTACTTTTGCTTTTATACTAATCATTCATATTATAGATACGTATAATGTTTACATCATGTCTTATACTAATTTGATAATTTAACTAGTTGACCCATAACGGCATGAATGAGTCAAAAATTTTATTTATTAATTTATTATATACGTACCAATGGCGTTCTCTTATTCCAACGCAATTACATCATCAGAATCACATTACCATAGAAATATATTCTGACAGAAAACTATCCGAAATTCTTGTTTGTAAATGTTATGGTTTACGTATATACATATTTCGATTAATAGTTATGTAGCAGGCTCTACATTATCAATTAACTAATACTAACATTTCTTGTTCATAACAAAAAGGTTGCACGAATAGTACATATCACGAGTCTTGGGTTGGTATAATCAAGACGCTATACGTATTCTTGAAATACGCAAAGATAATGGTTATTTAATTTACAGAAAATTTATAAGTTATACGTGATTCTAACAAAAATTAATTTACTATTTGGGAAACTTTGAGACACCATCGCCATTACGGCATCAACAACTACTTCGTAAAATAACTATACGTAGCAACTTTTTTCAACAAACAAGATATCATTCAACTACCATTAATTTTAAGTTGTTCATATTATTCTAAAATTTTCAAATTCAAATTTATATTTTGACAAGAAAAGGCAATTCAAAATTACTTTATTATTCAAGCTGTAACTAATAGTATATTATATACCTAGGTTGTGAAGCTGGATGTTAAAACCCTAGCGCCAAGATTAAATCACGTCTTAAAATTCAAATACGAGGAAGCTTTGTATGTTATCTATCTATCTATCTATAAAAACAAGGAGTTAGAAGACAAACAAAATTTTATTTTTCAACGTAAGGACCATTAACAGTAACACACTTATTCCAACGTTTTTCTAATAACGCTATGCCTCCGTAAAAAACTTATTTTGGTAGTTCTGCAAAATACGACTCCACGGTGTTTTCCAAGTTGTCATTCCATAAAAAACGACACCCTCTCAAATGTTTTTTAAGTTTTGAAAAGAGATAATAGTCACAGAGGGCGAGGTCGGGACTGTAAGGTGGATGTTGTAATTCCTTAAAGCCGCATTTATGGATTACATCTTGAACAATTAGTGCTTTATGCACCCTGCAGTTGTCGTGCAAAAGCAGAGTTTTCTGAGCATAACTGTGGGGTCTTTTTTTGTGTATAGACGCTATCAAGTTCTTAATTGTGTCTTTGTAGACATTCCCCGTTATTGTAGTCCCTTTTGGTATATACTCAATTAAGAGAATCTCCTCGGCGTACCAGAAAACTATGGCCAACACTTTTTCCCCATAAAATTGCATCTTTGCCTTCTTTGATGGTGGAGAACCCTTATGAACCCATTGCATAGACTCTTGTTTTGTAGGAGGGTCCCACTGGTGTCCCCAGGTCTCATACCCAGTTACAATTCTATGAAAGAAGTTTTTTTCTTGAGATAAAGCAGTCAAATTCTCCTGGGAAATTTTCTTTGCTCATTCTCAAATCTTTATGTAGAATTTTAAAACACTTGTTTCTGATATTTCCATTTCTCTAGTAATAATCGAAACTTTTACTAGGCGGTCAATTAGCACAAAATCTTCAACTTACTGAATGATTTCGTCAGTTCGTACTTCCAGAGGTTTTCCACACTTTGGGTCATTATGAATGGATTCCCTGCCCTATTTGAATTGCTTGCATCAATATTTGTCTAAAAATAAGACGGGCTATTTTCTCCATACATTGCCACCATTCTCTCATAGATATTTTTCGGGCTACTGCCTTCTTTCTCCATTGCTCTCTTCTCTTTCTTATCCATTGTACGATGTCTTGAATTTCACATATTTGTCGGATATTGTCGCTTCGTACTCTGTCTATTAGAGACCGCCGCTATTAATCGCAATGTTCGCATTTCCGTGCTTCGAAAGATTTGTTTTGTTTTGAGGGTTTCTGCTCTTGTCTTTGCAGCTTATGATAGTATAGGTCTGACACATGACTTATATATTTGTGTTTTGCTAGCTATCGTCATGAACTTGTTGTTTCAGATGGTATCTTGCAAATAGGCTGATACTCCGGGCGCTTTTAAGTACGTACTTCGTGTTGGGTATCTCTATTACTGGATAGATTCCAAGGGGTAAACCGCTAGAGGAAATCGTGTACAATTAACTTCACACTTCACGTACTTCATCATAATTCTCCATACTTCTTTGTCCTTCATATAATTCAGCAGTAATTCATCGATACTTTCAGTATCAGAGACTTTCAATTTCTGAGACTTACATCAGAAATACCAAAATTTGAGCACTGAAGGGTGTTCCACACCCCAGATTCCCCGGATTGAGTAGATTATTTTTATCAGAAGTAAACTAAAGATCTCCCGTTGCAGAGGCACTAAAAGTGTTTCACTCCCCAGCCCCTGGATCAAGTAGTTTATTTTTATCAGAAGTAAACTGAACTCTCCTGTTGCAGAGATCTACCTCCCAGGGAGTACGGAATTTATAATTAGGTAGTTTATAATTAATTGCCAGATTACAAATTAAAAACACTTACTTGGCCATAGCTAATTTTAATAAACTTGAGATATGCTTAAATATTTAATTCACTTTTAATAAAAATAAATTATTTAAACCGGGGGGTCTGGGGGGTGTGGAACACCCTCCAGTGCTTCTGCAACGGAGATCTTCAGTTTACTTCTGATAAAAAGTAAACTACTCGGTCTGGGGTTCTGCATGTTCTGCAATGTTCTTCATTCCAAAATTTGTGCACTGGAAGGTGTTCTACACCCCCTTCCCAGTACTTCATGTACTTCATTAGATGTGTACAAAAAACTTCACCAGCGGTTAACCCCTCGATAGATTCGCACGAGGTAATTGAAATTCATTACATGTGTGTTTGGCTGATTATGTACAACAAACTTGCAGCGAAGACGTTTTCTGGATATTATCATTGATTGCGTTTTCTCGATAGATAGTTTCATGTTGTATTTTTTGCAGTGGTTTGAAATTTGTCAAGAGCGTAATAGCACTTTATCGTCCGTCAACATAACAAATATTTCTGTTGATTTTCCATTAACCTTTACTTTGGTCTTACATTTCATGTTCAGTTGAGCAATAATTCTGATTATATTTGGGTCAACGTGAATCTTCTGTAATACGTTAAGAGCGTTGTCAGTTGCCTGGGTCAGATCGACAAAACACATAAACGGGTTTGTTGTATTCAATTGATTTTCCACTACATCGATCGTGGCTCACTAGCTCATTATTTTGTCTGAGATTATTTTTGTCAACAGTTTTAAGATACTACTTAATAGACCACTATAGTTGGTGGGGTTTGTTTTATTTCTTTTTGAACACTGGTATTCTTATACTATTTTTTTTATTGAGTGGGTATAGTCCGCGTGTCAATTATCTTTGTATAAAAATAGTTATTTTTCATGCCATCAACTTTCCACCGTATTTAATCATTTTATTTAAGATTTGGTTTAGTCCTGGAGACTTTCTGTTTTTTAATTGTTTGATAGTTGATGTCACCTTATCCTCGGTGATTTCTAGCATGATCATTTGGGTTCCCTCTTTGGCATATCGTGGAACTGTTCTATCCATTTTTTGAGAGAAATAGTCTTTGTTTGGGCATACTCATTAATTGGTATTTTCTTCTCTCTTAGTAAATTCAATACCTTCTTTTGTCCTCCGTATAGATCACTCTCCGTATCTTTTGAGAATATTTCTCAAAACTCTTGTTTTGTTTCTCGTATTCTGGTATTTCTCTCTACAGAACCATACGCTTAATCAAAGGGAAGAATTGCCATTTGCAGGCAATATCGGTGCTACTAGAATAGAAATTGACCTCAATATCTCTCATGTGGGTCTATTCATCAAACCTGCTTGTAGTGAGCTACTGTTGAGTTTAGGTGAATTGATGCGGATTTCTAATTGCTTTATGAGAACTTGGTTGATTTATATTGGAGTACGAAGTGCTCTTAACAAGTAACAAACAAACAACTCAAGTATTTTCTACCAACTGTATTAAATATAAATTTTTGGTATTATAAACTAAAGTCCATGTAAAACTCAATGAGGTAGTTTTATTTCCAGATATAAATTTTTATTTTAATAAAATTCAAGGACGGATCGAGGGTTAACCGCTGGTGAAGTTTTTGTACACATCTCATGAAGTACTTGAAATCTTATGTGAATTAATACATGAAATACATGAAATACTTGTAAAATAGGGAAAAACAATGAAATATATCGATGAAGTAGGAGAAGTACAGTGAATTATTGATGAAGTACGGTGAATTACTGATGAAGAATATAAAATACGGTGAATTTTGACGAAGTATGTGAAGTTAATTGTACAGGATTTCCTGTAGCGGTTGACCCTCGGGACGGATACTAATCAACATGTTTTGTTCCTTGACTTAAGTTCGTTTTACCTAACGACAGAGATATAACCTAACTACAGAAATTCAATATTGTACTAGTAACGCCGTGCAAAGTCCATCAAAGTAACATATTAATATGATACTTTGTGTGAATTAGGTTGGTTCGTGTTCTGAACTGTTTTGAACAGTTTCTGATCACGTCACATTGACAGCTTTTCAGAGCCAACATTCGACAAACACTTTTGGATGTAAATAACCTAACCTCAAAATATTTTGTAAATAAGTTGTCATTGCAATGTCAAATATGAATAATTTAAGTTATAAGATATTACTACTTAAATTGCAATATCTTGTGGCTTAAATTATTCATATTAGACGCCACAGTTACAAGTTATTTATAAAATATTTTGAGGTTAGGTTATTTACAACAACGATAAGTTGTTTTTAAAGTGCTTGTCAGATGTTGTTTCTAAAAAGCTTCTAGTGTGACGTAATCGGAAACTGTTCAGAACAGTTCAGAACATCTACAACGAACAAACCTATTGAGTGTGTAATGCCGATTTTGTGCAAAAATTACTGTACATTGTCGTCATTGCACAATTTCAAATTTTACTCGTAAAGTATACCATACCAAATTGTAGAAAATACCCCGCACTTATCGAGAGTTTAAAAATGTTGTGGTTTATATTTTGAAACGTAGATTTTAAATAAATTTTAAATGAGCATAGTTTGTTTTTCATTAGATTAAAATTTTTAAAATTAAAAAGTTAAATAAAGAATAAAACGAAATTATTTGTAAGCTTTCAGCATACTATTATTATATCGAAGGTAATCGAATCAGTCACCAATTATAAAGATCGTCTCCTTCACGAAATGATCTGTATCAAGAGAGAAAAAAACGCGATGAACAGAAAAACCGACATCGAAGGTTTAAGTAATATCTACAGCCATCTACTCATCTAAGCTACAAATAACGAATTGGAGTTAAGTTTTTCCTATTTCATGAGTTCTTAAGTAAGTTTTTCCTTAACTCGGGATTATCTTTCAAACTTTATGGATCAAGAAATCGTATCAAATGACAAACGTTAAATTCCATTTCAATGTAATTGCATTATTATTAAACGTCTTATAACAGCAGTAACCATTCCTGAAAGTTTAAAAATAATTTCGTTTTATTGTTTATTTAACCTTTTAATTTTCAAAATTTTAGTCTAATATTAATTTCAGAGGTGAATAATATATGTATATAATTTCAATAATTTGTTTTACGTCAAAACTAGAAAGTCTTCTATGGAACACGTTAAAAAATGTAATTTGAAAATGTGATTAGGAAATGTAATTTTTCTCTTTTTTAGTTTAACACCAATATATAACGGAAAGTTAATATTATATTTTTCTAAATTATATTATTTAGAATTTATTTTATTTAATCTACATATTTATTTCAACTTAAGCGTTTCTATTCTACGAAAACTTCAAAATTTGTCACCAAGTCACCTCTTTTAAATAATATGTAATATAATTTAAATGTTATTTATTCTAAACGGCACTTCCGTTATGTGTTAGTTACAACATTATGCTGTTATATGTTAAAGTCGTGACCATAATATTCCTTTATTTTGGAATGTTATAGAAGGTTGAACTTTTTTGTAAAGCATTAGCTTTTTTCATGCTTTTTATTGGATGTGAAAAAACTTGTAAGTATCGTAATTAAATATCAAAATCGTTTTTTCAAACCAAATTAAATTTTTTTAGTACAATAATTATCTCAAAATTAAATTTCCTGTTTTAATCTTTATTGAACGTAATATAAATGGAATAGAATCCAGAACGTTAAATCTTAAAGAGTGCATTCCAGCATAAACGTAATTTTTCAAGATGATGAATAAGAATTAAATTTAAAGAATCTATTATATCTACTATGCTGGTTATTTTATATATATGTTTATATGTTTCTTTGTGTTTAAAATACTACTCCAAATTTTACAATTTATTATATTTAAAATTGTACAAGGTATAGACCAGAGGTACATGTTGCGGAACAACTGCTCAGTTGGACGTGCGGATTGCAATCGTTTTATTGTTTTATTTTCTCTATGACTGCGAGTATCGCACAACGGATCAATTGAAATTTTCAAGATAATTTGACCACAAACGAATCCGATTTCTAAAAAAATATTTAATTTTTGCTCCCGGAAAGTAAAAATATACGAGGGGGTACTGATATCTACCATTTAGTTAGTCTTAACCACTTAGAGTGCATCAACAAAATTGTGTTTTCATAGCAATAAATTATTACTTATTAGAACTGTAGTCGTGTAAACTGCAAAAGTTTAAGCAATTGGCAAATAAAAGATTTAAAAAAAAAGCATGTTAGCTACAAGTCAGAGAGAAATAAAGTGGAATATCGATCCATCACTAAGTACTCGTATTTGAAGAACTTACGGGTAAGGAGATTTTTGAAGACATGCTAAATACCTTTCATTATGACTGGCCTCTATATGCAGCGTCAAAAATTGGGTTGCTTGCTTCAAAGGAGGAAAATCTGTTGGAAAGTTTTTGTTTCAGTGTTTTGCAATAGTTGTGGGGTCATTTACATTGACGCCATGAAACACGCCAAAAATAGTAGAAGAAATCGCAGAATGATCTCTAAAAAGTTTTGTTTTGCAAGGCAATGCACCATCATACAAAACGTAAAGTACCATGTACAAACTTTGTGATTTGGGGTTGAATTGATTTTACACCTCTCTTATTCACCTGATTTCACTCTCTCGGATTATTATCTCTTTTAAACTGAAAGAAAGTTATGGAAAACTGGTTTAAAAAGTGTATTGAGTTGAGTGATGTCACCGTATGTTTGTAAAGGAGAATCATTAATTTTAAAATCAATTTCCTCAGTAACTAATCAATATTTTAAGTTCATCCACACCTTAATAGAATTATTTTAACATTGTCTAAGTGTACAAAAATTTACTAAAATCTTTAAAGACGAAAATTCCCTGTTAATGAACTCCAACCGACGAAATTAACGACAATATTGTATATCGCACAGATATCAAAATTAAAAGAGTAGTAAGTTACTCCTTTGTTGTGAAGTTTGAAAGACATTTTTAAAAAATTGCAGAAGTTTTTCGAAATAGAGAAATATTTATTTTTAATGTTTAATGCATTTGTGACTCGATGGCCTGGTTCATCTCATGATCTCATTTGAGCTAGATATGATAATTGGGGTAGAGACTAAAAACCCGAATTTAAAAGTACACTTTTTCCTATAAAAATGGCTTGACCAAACGAAAGAGCACTAAAATACAAGACTAAGGTAAGATAGGTTTCGATAGGCCTTTTAATAAGCCCACAATTTAATTTTGAAATTAACATATTCCCATAAGAAATACATGTAAATGTATTATTGCGCAATATTACGTAAACATTTTATGCATTGAATTTACGGTGCGTATACTGTAGGTGGGTCAACAATCGCTTCCTGCTATCAGTCGGGTTAACATCCCCAATTTTTCGAGTAGAACCGGTCTAGAGGATATTTTCAATGAGTAAAGCAAAGCAGTCTATAGCGGTCAAAGCGGAGCCTAGGCTGCTGAAGGTTAGTTTTGATTAACGCAACCACAGCCGATTTTGCATTTTTAAAGTATTTTTTTACAAAATTTGTGGGCCGACTGCAATTTTTTTTTAATGTGTAGAAAACGATATCCTATTTCATAATTCACTTAAAAAATTATGAAAATCCGAATTTGGATTTCTTGACCGTCCCCAATAATTGTAACGACAGCAGCATTACACAACATTACAAGAAACAATACAGGCTAAAATAATGAAGCACTTGCGGATCAAGTTTTCAATTTCTTTATAGAAAGTAGAATTTATTACTAATTGCAATTAATCACGTTGAAATTGACATAGATAAAAATTCAGATTTTGAAATCAGAAAACCTTTATGAAAATATTTATAGGATTTGAATGAAATAGTGTATAGAATGTAATGTTAGTGCAGAATTACTTACCACCTCCGTTTTGAGTGTGAATGATAATCGTAACTCACCGCCGAAGTAACATCGAATAAAAAATACACAAAAACGCCTGCTCGTACAAAAGCATACTTAAAGTTTTTCGTTCTCTATTCCAAATTTATTTAAACCAGCATTTTCTCTTTTTTATTATGATATGGGTAATTTAATCAAGTGTCAATTAATTCTTAAATTACGAAGAAATTGAATTTCCCCAAAAAATAATGTATTACAACATGTAATTTGATTGTATTTGCTATGGTTTTCGCAGTAATTGTAATATAGCATTGTAGTAAAGTAGCGCATTGCCGATTTCTGCAGCTTATTTTAAAGTTTTAAAGACAGAAGGAAAGTCAGAACTAATGGACAAACTGCTCATCATTAAAACAAACCATAATATTAACAATCTTCCGTTAACAAGTTATGAAGCCATCTTTTAATCTTCTTCATGTGCCATATCCGGTCACCCGGACGTTGGCGATTCAACTTGGCCGAAGCCAAGATGAATTTACCAGAGAGTATAATTCATGGGGTGGTTTCCCGTTGCCTTCCCCATAGTCCACAGATCGATATTGGACTTTTTGATCACAGCAGTGTATCTAACGCGAGCAGGGTTTGAACCGCGACTTACCGCGTCGTAGTCAACCCGTGTATGGTTCACGCTATACTGCTGGTTCTCATCTTTTAATACCCCTGCTTTAGAGAGAGGGATTAAAATGAAGATCTAGACGAAAATAAATTGTAGTACAATTTGATAAGTACGTATTTTCTTAATTTCTATTATGCACACTTATGCCTGATTTCTTCACCTAGAGATATCGCTTAGATAATCTACATATCTATTAGATAAATTAACAAAGTAACCAATCAGACAGCAGCAAAACAAAACAATGGCTCATTCGTTAATTTATCTTATAGATAGATTATTTAAGAGATAACTCTAGGTAAAGAAATCGGGCATTAGAGGTATCATAAAAAATGTGAAACACTCATTTTACTTCCTAAGATTGGTAACACGAGTTGACATTTATAAAAAAATTATTGACGTTTAAGAGTAGAATAAATTATATTTAAAAGGACAATTAAATAGATAATATAATTACGCTCTGTTGATATATACTAGATAAATAAACAAATAAACATAAATTAATAAAATAAAAAAATTTTATTATGATTTTATTTGTACAAGACAACAATTGCATAATAATTACACTAATAACAAAAATTACAAAGAATTTACATTCTTGATTATGTCATATTATGTCACATCTAAAAATTAATATTTTACCAGTCTCTGAAATTCGGAACAATGACTTTTATAATTTATATTTGTCCTTTGAGGAGCTTCGTCAGTAGCTTAGAAGAGCCTACATTCTTTAACGTCGATAAAAGATTTTGTAAATTTGCACACAGAAAAAATTTTGAAATAAAAATTTTACATAAATTGAAGTAAATCTTTCATAAAATCTACAAAAATGTACTTTGATGCAAATTTTGATAAAAAATTGATGTTTTACAAGTTAACATGTATAGTGCTAATTAGCACTACATTAAAGCAAGAAATACTTCAAACGAGTAGAGTTTTTCCTGTGCATGCATGCACTAATGAAAGATGTTTGTTTCTTCACAATGTTATTTGTAGAAATACATTAATACTAACAAGTTTTTAATGTAATATTTTACACATCTTTTCATATCATTCATGTGCGAAATTTAATGAAATTCATTTTTCAGTATACATTCTAGAGAGTTTGCATGTATATTTTTTATTTAAATTAAATACTGGCTATGATGCTTTTTAAGTTGTTACTCTTTACAGATACAAATATTAATCTAAAAATGTATTTTAATATTTAAGAATTACTTCCATTTAATCTACTTTATTAACGAAAAGGTAATATCTCAAGATCAAGTAGATCTACAAAGTTCAAAGATACTTTTTCATTAGAAGCATAAATAAGTTTATCTGCTTTGCGTAAATAAACGAGAATTGCGATAAACTTTGATAAGTCATCTAAAAATTTAATCCAACGTAATAAAAATCAATTTTTGTTTGATCTGATCATTTTAATCTAGAAAATGCAATAATTTATAATTATTGTCCGCTGTTGCTGAAAATCTTTTTAATTAATAAATAATTGTTATGCATATTATTAAATAATTTAAAATTTATAGTTTGCTCAGCTTGCAATATTTAAATTTTTATTTAGGAGAATTAAAAAAAATACTGTTCGTTTTTACAAGTTAATAGTTCATACTTTATCAATTTCTATTTATAAAAATAATTCCTTTTACATAAATAGCTTTTCACGTTTTTACTAATTAATACTTCTAGTTACAATGATATTTATTGAACATTTTATAAAAGGTAGCTTTAACATGGCATAATTTAAATTTATAAAATTCTATATTTTTAAAGGAAAATTCGTTCTTCAATATGCTAAGGCTTTTGAACAGCTTGTAACAGATTGTAGAAAATAAAAATATGCAATATCGATGTGAAATTACAAAATTAAAAACGCCTGAAGTTTAATAGAAAAGCAATTTTCAAAATTATTCTTTTAATAGCCAAAGATAATTTAAGTACATACGTTTACTTCTTTATAGGTACCCACCCTAAATATTTCTTAAACCAAAAAATCGGAGCAGTAAGTTCTAATACCTTTGGCCTTTGGTTGCTACAATTTTGGGAGATAATTTAATTAAATTCCAGTTAAGCATGGTGAAATATTGTTATAAAGGACCCGTAGCACCAAATAAGTTTTAACAAAGTTCAAGTTCAACTAATTTCTAAAATAAATTTTAGAAGTTTCAACGATTCAAATACACCACGACACAAAGAAGTATTAAATGTGTGATGAATATGTCGTGGTATACCCAATCCGTTGATAAAATTTCTCAAGTTTACTGTCAAAATTGGTTCTGTATCAGTTTCGCTGAAACCTGCTTAAACTTGAAATCAAATTAGAACAATACATTTTTGTATTAGATACTATTTTTGAAATTTCAATATCTGTTAAATAAGATCGTAAATCAACAAATGAACTAACCTGATTGAAGTTTTGATTAAAATGTTAACATTCTTCATAGTAATTGCAATCAAAGTAACGCATTATTAATGCATTAACTTAAAATGTTGTAAAAGTAAAAAATGAGCAATATACACGTAGTGTGTATTTCTATCTTATTACAAATCATCGGTGTCGCATACATATAGAGGTCACTTAAATTATGCAAATTTGCACACTATTCGATTATGCCAAACCGCACACGAGTTTCGATTCCATCAAAAAATCGTATTAATAATTATTGAAAATAAAATGTTACGGTTCTGCTTTTGGCATTGAAGGTATCTTCGATTATTCGAAGATTTTTTTAAATGAATTCAATAAAATTTTATACGTGACATCATAATTTAAATTTTATATTTTTAATTTCCAGATTTTAAATTATCAATGAAGACTATTAGACTATTTGCGTGTTAATTTTCAATTAAAAATGTTTTATGTTATGCAATTATTTGAACAAAAATTTATTTTGCTTAAACATTCCAGAGGCTGAATTTCAATTAAATTTTGAATTTTTTTTCAATCCAAGTATTTGGGATAATAATCAATAGTTTGAATTTTTTTGCTGTTTTACCGGCTTTTCAGTATGCAACTTTTGTGAAAAAAATTTAATCTTTGTATTCAGGAATTTAATCATTTAAATTTAAACATCAAAACCATTGCAAGACGATTGATTAATATTGAAATTGTTTAAAACTCTCCAGCAACATTTTGAGGTAAATCTTATAAGTTTTAGGACCGCACATGTTTTTACGTAATTAGTATTTGATTTTTATTTTATTTTACCGATATCGACTGACGAGAGTTTAGTTCAAGTCTCTCTTTTGAGTTTGCTATCGTTTGTTTGTGAAAAATCGTTAGTTTCCTGAATGATGTAGTAAAGCTTGCCTATTACTACCAGATCTGTTCAACTATGAAAAGCGAAGACATCTTAAAGTTAATATCATTGTGTCGTCGAATTTAATTTGTTATATTTGTTGCATTTCATTGTTGTATGTTTTTTTATATTTAACAATACTGCACCGTTCTTTTGAACGCATTTTTTTAGGTACAATTTAGAATATTATATATAAAATTCAACATAACAATTATTAGCACTAATTAACATAAATGGGTAACAATAACAAATTGAATAATAAATTAATAATGTCAGGTAATAATAATATGGTTAAATTTTTCTCAGTAGACTAGATGATTTTAGGAACATCAATAATTTTTGACGTTAGTTTTATTATTTGCAAAAATCTCTTCTAATTTGATATGCAGTTCAGCGTGCGTCGTGATGCCTGATATTTTTGGCAATCTTTTAAAATATGAGTAATTGTTAGGCAGGGGCTTCTCTGTAATGTTTTTTAATGTTTCTAGTGGTGTTTTTGATAGAGGAACTTCTAGTAGTATTTGCTTTAATTCGTCCATATTTAAATTATTTGATTTCTTTTCTAACGTGGGGTATGCTTTTTCTAATTGGGTTTGACTAATGAGTTTTCAATTTCAGAGATTTCTTCATGTTGTGAATTATTTTCTAATATAACAATTAATAACTATTAAATCTGAAACTAAAGCGGATCAGCATTCTTTAATGCTTGCCACATTACATCCGATCTCTTTGCATTCTTTGGCAACCACGATTCCGAGGTTTCTTTGGTGTCTGCTGAATTATTGCTATACAATGTAGTTTCAAACTGCGTTGCACCTAATCTACATCTTTTGGCTTGCTTTTAGGAGCTAATCACTTAACGTCTCCGTATCCTGTATTCTACCATCGCAAGACAGTACCAGATTATTGCTTGCCTAATCGGTTTGCACCTCTTGCTTCTATAAACTAGCAAAAGGAGTAAACCAGTTTTTGACCAACTATCCCCTAGATTGCGTTTTAACCTGTCTTAACAATTATTGGCCATCAGCAAAAAAATATCATAACAAAAGTAACGCATTTATGTTAATTTGAATGTTGTTTGATTTAAACGCCTTAATATAAAAAATGCATTACTTTGTTTTCAATTATTAACAATTTATTTTTCGATCGAGTGGAAAGTCATGAGCACGCTGCCAGAGTTGAATGTTGCGCGAGGACGTGGTTATTGTTTCGCACCACATGAAGACGCTAGCCACGAAATGCAAATTGCATAATTCAAAATTTTGAATTGCTTTATAATGGTGATTTTCTCAGCCACCCAATTAATGGCAATGATATAATATTAACATCTTTATTATTATTTATATTGTATTATAGTCACACTTCTTTAATGTCAATTTTAAGAAAATTTGACTTACAAAAGGAAAGCATTGCAAAAGAATGGAATGCGTTTAGCAAAATTTTGACGTAAAGAGTAAAAATTCGCGAGAGAGAAGTTTTCTGGTATTTGTAACTGAACATTTATGTTATGTAGAGGTAGCCAGTAGGTATTAAATAAAATTTTGCGTTCGATTTAGATATTGAAATATTTCACATTATCATAAAACGATGTTTATTTATTAATGATTCGTTTGTTAACGCAAACATTTGTTTCAGAAAATATAATTTATTTGTTTATATCCAGTATTTTATTTACATGGGAAACGGAAAACCCTTTAATTTAATTTATACATAACATACAAGAGCATGCATTTCGTGCTTGAATTTGCTTCAACTTGAAGCGAATAAGGGGCGGTTTGGAGCTAAGTACTTACTTAGCTAAAATCTAATAAATAGAATTACTAAACTAGCAATCCAACTCTTGTATGATTTAGTCGTATTTTGCAACAAAATTTCGAAGCGTATGTCAGTACCAAAATCGTACGTTTTGTTAAGAACATTTAACCTTGACACGATTCGTCGGGAGTTTGTCAAAACACTACTGTTTTAACAGTAGAAACATTATAAAATTTTATTTGGAAAACTGTATATATCAGATAATAGTCACTATTACTATGTATGTATATGCCTGTTTTTAACCACTGCTGAATGAAAGCCTTCCCCATTGGGGAGTATTTAGCCATAAAACACCACGCTGGCCAAGCGTCTTACTGAGTGCGTTTTACACCAACTGCCAGGTAAGACGGTCAGAATAAAGTTTTTCCTCCACCCGGGTTTGAACCGGGACCGCTTGTTAGTAGTTGACGCATTTAAGTGCCAAGCCGCAACCGTCTCTCAGATAATAGTAGATAAATATAATTAGCTTGTGTTGGGCTATCAGTAAAATTTTTGTATTCATTTTGTTGAAATATTAATTTTTAAATTTAAAATTTTAAAAATTTTAATAAAATTTTTATTTTAATAAAATATATTATATTTTATTAAGCAAATCTAGAAGTAGAGGTGGCAGACAAGCCGCCAGGTTTACCAAAATGCCTATAAAGTCTGGTTTATGTTTACTTAAGAGTAGGTTTTATGAGCTTTCTCTATCTTTTTTTAAAATTGGTATTACACCTAGAAATTTAAAAAAACAACTTTTGAATACTTGCAGGTGTTAACTAAATAAATAACTTACTAAATAACTTACTTTACTAAATAACTTTTACTAAATAACTTTAAAACTAATAAGTGAATTAATGATATGTTCTTTAATAACCAGAAAAATCAATTTTATGAATGCTCAATTTACTCAATTTTCAAAATTGAATAGGTGTACCTACTCTCCTTAATAAAGCAACAATCATTGAAAATATTGAACGGTGTAATTTCAATAACAATTTCAAAAAGAAATCAACAGATGGCCCATTCACTCAAACGTATTTAATAAAGAAATTTAATAAAAAGAAACAAGTTAGTAAATAATGGACTAATACTATAAACAATTAGAGAAATGTTACTCTTACATAGTACTTAATTTATAATAATTGCTAATAGATAAATAGGGAATATAAATTGATAATATAGTGTGGTTAAATTCAATCTGTTGCAGCTCTTCCTACCAGTGGTATTCGTATTAATTGTTTCAATTTTATATTACGTGAAATTATTTTTGCTTTTAAAAAGAACCACGCATAATCATCTTAATTTTTAATGTTTACTTTTTATGTCGGTTTTCTAAAAAAAATTTAATTTGATTTCTATTATTTGAGTTAAACTTTGTTTAACTTACTAAAAGCAAGTCAAATTTGTTCGACACGTTATAATTTTGGTTAACAAGATTCAAGTTAAAGATCTAAACAAAGTTTTGTAAACTAGTATACGTACATACATTTTAGGAACTCAAGTTGTTAAATTATAAAGATATACATTATGCAGTTCTCTTAAGATTCAGTTTAGTTCCAAAGGCCCTAGACGATGTTGTTATTAAGGTACATTATAATAAATATTATAAATTATATGTTACATTCGCAAATATAATGATTTTATTACATACTTAATAATATTATTGTTTATTATGTATATTGCACATTTGACACTGGGAAAATCCTCTATATAATATGACACGTCACGGAAGTGGAATTTATGAATCTGTGCATGAAAAGCAAATATGCTAGCCGTTAACTCAGGTGGCTATCTCGGGTTCCGTGATGATATTATTACATTGCGAAAGAAAACTTTTCCGTAAAATACTATTTCCTTTCTCTTTCTTATTATTTAATGTACGTACAAGACGGTAATGCACATTAAGTAAATACAGTGGAACTTGATTGGTGTGGTATTGTCATATTGCATTAAGTTTTAATAGTTTTAAAACTTACTTTTAAGTTTTTCAAACTAATCTCTTAAACTTAATCTTTGAAGTCTAATTCTTTTGACATTGTTATTTGGCCTTTGGCCGTACTCAGAGAGACCTCACAGAAGTTTTAAGCCGTTGTTGTTTGACCTTACTCAAAAAGTTAGAGCAGAAATTATAAAATAAATTTTATTTTCTAATTTTTAGACGTTTCAAGATAAGCGATACGCCACCTTGCGACAAGTTTTTGAACAAATGATATGAGTTGACCACCACAAGGTAAATATAATATTTACCATGAGTATTCACTTGCATTTCACTTGAGTTGAACATATTGGACGTGTGTATTTTAATGTAAAGTGAGTTTTCCTAACGATATTTTAATAATGCGTAGATGGTTTTGTTCAGTGTTTGGATGCAATTCCATGAGTGATCGTCGTGTAGCTTGGGTAAAAAATCTAAAACTTGGTAAGCTAGTTTCAAAATATATGAAGGTTTGTTTGCGTCACTTTAAAAAGAATGACTACTTTTATCGAACAAGTATGTATTTTTATAGTTATGTGCATGGTTCTAATGAATTTACACAGTAAAAGTTGAAACTGCAGTATTATCCTTAAGGTTTTCTTCAGGTGGCTCAACTGCAAAACGATTTCTGAAAAAAAAACAGCTGTTTCCACACTTTATTTACCTTCAGTGCGTCATGGAGAAACTGCAAATGCTGCAACTTTAAGTGAAAATTCTTGCAATGAACGTGCTAAAAAAGAGACAAAGTTAAACACGCTTTTAACACACTCTGCACCACAAAACTCGCCACCTAATTCATCATTAAAGCACAACGAAGTTGAAGAAATTGCCTACTCACAAGATGAAATTGATGTTACAGAAGGACTACTACTTGCTTTTTAAAATGTTAAATACAATTGAGAAAGCCATAAAAACATTTTATTGCGATGAACGACTTCAAAATTAAATATTAGGAAGCGAATAATTTTAATTCTTGTGAAGCTGAAATTTAATTTAACATACTCTGTTATATCAATTTTATTCGGCAAGTATTCAGTTGTGCATAAACTACATTAAAAATGTTAGACATTTCTTCTACAGCTCTCAAGCCTACTATAGAATTTGTAAAAATGGAAGAAAATAAAGGAAATGTACCAAAGTGCTTCCAAAGTTTTCGTGATGTACGTGCTGTGCTTGATTGCATCGAAGTTATAATTCAAAAGCCGAAGTGTTTATGTAGTAGGATACGATTATATTTGCAATATAAAAGAAATGCAACAATAAAAATAATGACGGGAGTTTCTCCAGCTGGGCTAATTACATTTATATCAAAAGTTTATGGTGGCCGAGCTTCTGATAAAACCATATTTGAGCAAAGCGATGTTATTACCAAATTAAATAGAGGCGAGGCAATTATGGTCGATAAGGGGTTCCTCATAGAAGATTTGTGCAATATATTTGGTATCAAATTAATCAGATCACCGTTCTAGGAAATAAAAAGCAATTGTCTGTCAAGACTCCCATTTTGAATGCCAAAATTGAAAACCCAGGGTACTGTTGAAAGAATGAATCAACGGCTTAAAATTTTTAAAATACTTTCAGGCCTTCTACCATTTTCATTTGTTAAGCGAATTAACGAAATATTTATAATTATAAGTGTCATTACAAATTTGTCTGCACCAATTTTGTCTGACGATAGAGTTAGTAAATAATAAACCTATCGTCTAATGTAACAATAAAATAATGTGATTTTGTTTAATAAATTTTTGCAATCTAATCCTGATTTTAATTTAAAACACGAGGTGACTATGAACAAATTATTTATTAATACATAAGATCTGTATCATGTTTTCAACAAACTTTTTTTAAATGTGTGTAACATTTCTTTAGAAAAATCATAGTCGTGTGCAACTTGAATGAATCGTCGAAAGAGGCTAAATAGCTAAATAACAATAGTTGAGATTTAAAATACTCACGTCTAAATTTACTTGGCCATAGAATTTATGTTTTTTTCAACTGGAACTCGTCATTCACATCCTGTACAAATTTTGGAGATTTAATTGCTTCATTTATATTAGATGTTGCTCTAAAAAAGTAAATATTTATTTACAAGTCATGCAATCACCTACAGTACTTACCTTCAAATAGGCATTTTATCTCGAGTAGTGCTACAGGTTGTTTATTTTCAAATATTACTCCATCAGGTGAGTAACCGAGCCTTCAGGAATAATCAAACCAAAATCCCTTACATCCGATTTTGTTTTCCTTTTTAAGAGGCAATGAAAAAAAAACTTATTGATTTCTTAACCTAATTATCGATACTTTTATATGTATATGTTACGTAAAATTCTAGTGAAGGTATACTTTCACTGATATAAACAGTGAAAGTTTACAATAACATAGAAAATATACTTTTACTAGTGAATGTATAGAGTCACTGATACCGTCCAGGAAATGTGGACTAAAATTTATCCTAACTCCATAATGTAATATTTTGTTTAGGAACTATTATATATTAAAATTAGGAATTTAGAACTTGTGTTTATAAAAATTGCTTCACCAAACGGAAGAGCAGAAAAATGCAAGCTTTTTAATGTGAGGATGAATTTAATCGGACTTATATGAAGACCACAATTCAATTTTGAAAGTACGATTTTCCCATAAGAAAAGAAAAGTGTATTATTGCGTAATATTATGCCAAATATGAAGAACATTCTATCACTAGGACGTGCATTGTAGGTGGATTGACAGTCACAAGCGGCGGGAAGCTACCAGTCGCTCCCTACTATCTGTCGGGTCAACATCCACACCTTTCCGAGTAGGACCGTTTAAAGGGGATATTTGTAACAAGTAAAGCGCTTGTCAAAACAGTTTGTAGCGGCCGAAGTAGAGTAGCGGAGCGAAGTCGAGGCCAACTCTCTACGACTAACTGTTTTTGGAAAAAATTACTAGTACGATTGATCTCCTTCACCCTGTATATAATATGTGATAAATAATTATTAGGTCTGTACTGGCACCTTCCGCTTTAATTAGTTATATGGTAAACGTCAAATTTACCCATTACAGCTTCTCTCAAATTTATATGTTGAATAACGCTGATGCTCTAGCGTTAGCACTAGAAACAATTATGTCTTTTACATCTGAAACAAGAATTGTGATAGATCTGTAACTGTTGAAATTATACCGTAGCGTATAATTTGTACTCCAAAATATTTAGGTAAAACAGTTTTTTTTCATTATTGCAAATAATAAGTCAGCCAAACCAAAAATCAGTTTTGTTTGCCAAAATGAGCTTTCTCCAATTTACTTGATTTTTTACGTTCCCATAGGCATGTTTAATAATATCTTATAGTTATTATTATTGCTTCGTATTGTCAACATCTAATAGGCTCTATATTAAAAATAAAAAATTCTTTTAATTACTTTAAAATCAACAACCAGTAATTTGTACCACTTTTGATTTTCTTACATATTTGGAAATTTGTAGATTGTACTACAAATTGGAATAAAACACTAGAAAGTACTTTCAGTAGGTATTTACAGTAGGTAAACCATAGGTTTTGCTAAAAGATGAAATGAAGCACTAGAGAGCACTATCCAACCATTAATGATAACGACATATCCCGAATACCTATGTATGCACGTATATGAATATAAATTTAATACCACCATAAATTATATTATTACAGTTATGTAGTAATTAAATGAAATATTATATTATTAACTTATACTTTTACACGGCACAGACGACAAATTTTTTGCTGGCTGTTAAGGTCTAGCATTTCAACACTCAACAATATCGATCAATAAAGAATTTATGCTTGTTTTCTATAATAATTAATCGAGCTTTGTATTCACTAAACAGCTGTCAGTGATTACAAAGACAAATTTGTGTACTAAGAAAGCTTTTTAAAAGCATGCTTATGTTGTAAAATAACCCAGCATGCTTGGAATAAACTTATGTATTTTGAGGTAATTGAATTACTTTTATAAATATTTAATAATTAAAATATTTTTTCTTAGTGAAATACTTCAGTAATTGATCAAATACTTTTAAGAAAACTTAGTATTTGGTATTTCAAATACTTTCCACATTAAGAAGTACTTGGTAATTGGTTCTTGAATTACTTTCAAAAAGTGCTTTTGACAGCTCTGACCTCTATCGACATCTGTCCTTAAGTACACATACTTCGGAGTCGTTTTGATCTAATAAGAGACTAACATTTAAAGAGACAAGAGAATTGAGATTATTGTAAGTTCATTTATACAGGTGCTTCTTTTACAAGTACCTGAGAAAAACAAACTGCAGGTCCAGTCAAAATAAACATATTTAACTTTGCAAAAATTTGCATAGAGCTAAAAATTAGTATAGGTCTTAAATGCACTATTGAAAATAAAATATCAAAAGTCCCCATCGAGCCCACTTCTGCAAAAAATTTTATTAAGACCAAAGATTGGTTTGGTTTTTCGCATTTTTCTCGTAAACGGTAGGTGTTATCGTAAAAGTAGGTCAGACAAAAGTTACAAATCTTGTAATTCTTTATAAAAATTGTTCATATACTTTTTCGCTACAAATTCTATACAATAGGTATACACACATTTTTGCATCATCTATGAGGTAATATACTTGGCGCATTTTTGTTAACGGGGTTTTCCCAGTAGACATACTTCACGATCTATTGTGGTGTGATTAAGTTTTAGTAGACAGTATTCTATTTATTGAAAAAATGGTACTATTGATAATGATTAAAGTAAAATAGATTATTGTTGATTTCGAGAAAATTTAAGTCTGATTGATAAAATCTTCAAATACTACTTCAACAGTAATGTCTATATTTTCGCTTTATTCTTCGACCTCTTCTGGCTGGATTTGCAGATTGTTCTAAGAAGAAAGATTGCATCAGTTGTATTCTCATTGATATGACAAGAATCCTCATGTGTTGTATTTGATTCAACATCGAAGCAAGACAGGCCTTGACAATTGGTGCATACTGGCAAACAAAATAATTCAACTTTTTTACAGCAACAATTTTTACTATAACCCTTTTTGCAATTACAAAAATTGTGTTTAAAAGTTTTTCTGAGGCAGGTGGATGAAACATTTTAATTGTCTCCAAATTGTTATCTATTAATTTCCAACCCCAGTTTTCTGAGTCCAGTTGATTGCTTAGTCACACTTAAACTTTATAGTATACACGATATAAGTGTTGATAAACAGAAGCAGATGTTGGAGAAAAACAAGATAGTTGTACTTTTTTATTGTTCCGCGTAGTTTTTACCAAACTTAAATATCTATACTTGTCTATACCATCAATTTTTTTTTGAAACTCTATATATAGCAAAAAAAAGCAAATCTTATTTGTGATAAAAGAGTCAATCTTTTTAAATACTTCTGCGTAATCAATAGAATCATTAGCTACGTTTTTCAAGCAATTTAAATACTGTTGTTTTACCCGTTTTAAAAATTTCTGATATAGTAAGTAACGTAAAACCACCTCACGAATTATACTGCCTAGTAAATTGATCTTAGCTTCGGCCAAATGAAATTGCCAACGTTCGGGAACTGAATTTAGCACATGAAAGAAGATGCAAACTTCTTGAAAAAAGACTTCTGGAAAAAAGTCGAGCCGCTAATATAAACGTTTTAATTATATGATATAAAAGCAAATAATTAATTATCCTTAAAAATAAATTAATTGTGCTTACATCAAAATATATTTATATTCATTAGTAAAGACGAACGATATACAAGCGCTAGAAAAATTTTAACCACTTAGTTAGCTGCGCAACCAACAACAATCGCGAAGATCAATTGCCGCCAGACCCACGGCAATTGTTCTAGGGCCAATCTAAAGGTCAATTGACGCAAGATCAATAGTCATGAAGAGCACTTGTCGCTAGGGTTAGTTGTCCAGGGTCAATAGTTTCTAGGCCAACTGCCTCAGGGCCAACTATATTAGTATTTTTGGAATGATGATTCGTATGGAAAAAGATACAAGAAAATTTTTTGTAGAGATTTGTATGATCTACAATTTTTGTCTGACCTATTTTTACGATAACATTTATAGTTTACGAGAAAACAATATCTTTAACCTTGACCTTGAATAAATTTTTTTGCAGAAGTGGGATTGGTGGGGACTTTTGATATTTTATTTGGAATAGTGTATTTAAGATCTACACCAATTTTCAGCTTGATGCGAATTTTTGCAAAGTTAGCACTTTTTTTGTCTGTTTTGACTGGACTATATTGAATAATCGCCAGATTCAGTAATAAAATAATTATTAAGACCCTTGTCTGCTTTATTTTTACACCAAAATAATAACTAATAGAAAAAGAATTAGATTAGAAAATAATATAATAAAAGAGGAATTGTATTTCAAATTCTAGAATATGAAGCAAATAAAATTAAAGTGGTAACTAGAACTGATAGTGTAATCGACTATTTTGAAGAAATAGCTCAAAAAGATTAAACATCCCTCTTAAAGTACTTTGAAAGAGTAATTTAAACAAAAAAGGAAATTCAAGTGTAATGATGTTTTCTAACTCTTTAAATATTTTTTATTTATTCCGGCTAATTACTTCAAATTAATTAGGGGAGGTAAATTTTTTTAAATAAACAAATGTAAACATGAAATACTACACAAAATAAACAATTAATTAATTTATTGAATTAATAAAATAATTAGCAAATACAAAAAAAAATGAAATGTTTTACAATTTGAATAGTCTTTTTCTAACTACAATTTTACTTTGGCCGTTCAGATCGATTCTTAAAACTTGATGCACTCTATAAAATCCGCACTTTTATTCAAACCGCAACACTAAGAAAAATGTTTGATTATTACGACGATCAAGTTTTGCTTGAATTTCCAAACCGTACCTACAATCAAAAAGTGTTTTTTATTGGTTCTTTAAGCGATAACTGATAACTGTAGATTAATACCAAAAAAAGGATTTGATAAAAATTATTTTTCTATATTGTGTTTGTTTGATTTTGGGAACGTGCGCCAAAGTATTTTCCCGGAAATTTATTAAATTTCCGCACGATGAATAAATGTCAAATTTTGGACACTGTTACCAATGTGCAAACTTCAATTTTCTTTCCGATTATAGATAAAAATATTAATTCCAACTTATCATGCAATTTAGCCAATTTAGTGTTATTCGATCCAGCATTCCAGTATCCCGCACAAAACTTTCCTTACGTCAAAGAGTATATAGATATAGAGGACAGCTCTTATGGAACTAAGTGTCACCAAAATTTTTCGTACTTTGCCATAAAATTGTAGTCGATTGATACCGACCTCAAGTGGAAAAAATTTACATTATTATCATGAATAAGTGTGAGTGAGATAGCATAAGAAACGGCTACTTATGACTTGAAGGTACGCAGGTATTATCCTAAATAGGCAGGTAAACTCAAAATAAAACATAAATCCTTTTATTGTTCAAACATATTTTGAATAAGAAAATTTGTGTAGAAAGTTGAAAATTTTAATTTTACTCATGCCATAAAATAGTCCATCTTTTTCGATGTCGTTACAGTTATCTGTATTTTAGGGATTGAGAGTAGTACATGTTCCTGGGCAACAGGTGGCTTTGCTCTGCCCCCTGGTGCACAGGGGTGTCTCTACGTTTCAATTTTTAATACATGGCTGGCTCTCTATATCTACATACTCTTTGCTTACGTTCAAGTATTCTCGCCCGGTTGATTACAATAGATTTATGAACCATTTAATTATCATTATTTTACAAAAAAAATAAGGAGATCCAATACTAGTTAGAATTCAAAATTCTCAGAGGTAACTATTTTTGAATGGTAAAAACGTGCAACTTTTGTTTATACCTAACACGTTGCTAACCTGTTTAATATTTTTCTTCCGATAACTACTAGTGCAAATTTAATAGTGTTATAGATACTTTAATTCGTTAGTTTGAACAATGTAATATTTTTATTTAATCAAAATATCTTAGGTATCCCCAAGATACGTATCTATTATATAAATATAAAAAATAACCTATCAGATTATTTATTTGGCGTCTGATGGCTACTTGATTAATTATTTATCTAATAGATATGTAAGTATCTTGAAGATATCTCAAGGTGATAAAATCGATGATTACATGTGAAATCGCGAGTTTACAAGAGACATTTTGTCTAACATTGCTTTGGGATAGCAGAGCTTTAAACGAACTGAGCAGATATGCAATGACAAGTGAAGGGTACAGGAATAAAACAAGGTAAGTCCATTTTTTGCAAATGAAACTGTTAATCCCATTTCTTGCCTCTATGTGGCTCTTTCTACATGTAAAATATCAAAAAATAAAACTAAGGATGTCCACAAAATTTAACGTTGAAAATATAGTATACCGGTATAAACTATAGAAGAATTAAGATTAAAAAATTTAAAATTTCTCAATATTCTACTTTTGTGACATACCCTGTTTTATTCCTGTAGCCTTCAAGTGTTGTTTTAAATGTTCACATCATGTAACCCTTCCCCTTCATATACAAAAATCTGCCTGGACTTTCTTGGCGCATTGTTGTTGAAACATGTCAGGTAATTAAACAAAAATTAAAATTATGCTTAGTCGGAAAGATGGATGGATTGCCCTCTTGGCTAGCTTGTAAAAGCAATATATACAAAAAAGGGATAGAAGCAATGAGCTGGTATTTCTTGTGACCGTAAAAGCAATTATACAGGGGGAAAGCTAAAGTTACGCTCTGAAGAACAAGCCGGTAAGATGATATCCGGGCGCCACGAAGTTTAAAGACCACCCGTATATGTAAAACCAGTCCACAAATAAACTGCGAAATTAAAACTGTTGCAAAAAAGAGTGACCAGGTCAAAAGGCGTAAGTAACAGTATGTTGCTTGTTGTGTTTTTCAGATTTAATTATCTATTAATTGTTTTACAGATTAAACACAATATTGGACGACTGTTTAAAACATAAGATGTAATAAACATGTGTGTATTAATAATTTTATAATAACCAGCGTTAGCAATTTACCTCATATACGTATATTTGGCGCAAAGATGTTTTACGCGTTTTCTGTAATCAATTACAGTATTTTCAGAAATGATTAAGTTATTAAATAAAAAATTGTTCAATAAAACGGCCCAATAAAATATTTGTCCGCAATAAAAATAGTTAACAATTTGAAAATTAACAAACAATATCTGACCGCACAAAAAAACAATATCTTATCTTTTTGATGTTTTCTTTCTTGATAGTTAAACTCGAGCAGCAATCAAAGATAACCAATGGGGTAATTGAGGGAATGCTCGAGGCAAGTTTCAGGCAACAGGTGGGATTTTGCATCAAGCAGAAATAACAGATATTAAAATAAAAAAGCTTCAATTAAAATTTTCTACCAGTCAATAATAACTAATCAAGGAATGCAACATCAAGCAAGTCAAATCGGTGAAACGGTAGCGTACGTACAGATTAATGGCCAGATAGTAATGGTAATCCAAAATATTAATGGCGAATCAAAATTAATAATGTAATCCAAGAGTAATACTGTTAAGCCTGTAGTAATACCCTCAAGATGTTGTTGGAGGATTTTGTAATAATAAGCGATGTAATGTAAATGGACGATTTTAATCCTTCGACAATGAAGATCAGATTATTTCCCAAAAAAGGTGCTCATTAAAGCCGCTAAACAGGAAAAATCCAAAACGTATCCAAAAACTTGGATGAAAATAACACTTTGTTTCACAATAAATTATCTAACTGCCAAGTTCTAAATAACACTACTTTTACTTAATAATTTTGTAACAAGTTACTCTATCGAATAGCAATACGCAATTGGAAAAATGTGCGTTCCATCAATGCTAATAAAACATGTGTTAAAAGTATTAAGATTTAAAACTCAAATTGATATTTCACATTTGGAAAATTATAGAACTAAAATTAAGGAAATCTGTAATTATTTCAAAAATATTTTGAAATAAAATTTGAACTGTAACAAACAAGAGATAATTTCAGCTTGCAGGTTATATAATAATTGAACAGTTTTATAAATGCAAAGAAAGTTACAGTTAATTTTTCTTTGTTTATTATTAAAATAGTTTTCTGCCAACGGTGTGATTTACGAGTTCAAAACACTAACTGCAAAAAATAACACGAACCTTGAACATTAGATGATATAATATTACCTTTAGGCTAATCAAGACTAATTTTTCATGGCATAAATAACATGTTATACGGAAATTATGAAAATTGCATTTTCCACAGGTTTATCGACTTAAATGACGCAATTGCTTTACTTGTTAACTGAAATTCTACCTAACTAAAACGGATGCAGTTGAATTTGAATATGTACACGTAATTTACAATTTTAATGAAAATTTAATAATATTTTTATTCTAGGAAAATACCTAGAATTTAACTTATGTACTTGAATACGAACTAGATGATTTTTATGATTTAAAAAAATTTCGGCTTGATGAATTTTGTGAAATTTTTATAAATTTACAAATAAATTAGTAATTTTTTTTAATTATAAGTGTTTATTAACTATTAAAATTATATGTTGAATAAGATATTTTAAAAAATACAAGTTTGGTAAGTTGGAAAATTTTCAAATTTTACTAAACTTGTAATTTTTAAAATATGTATTTCATTCAACATATAATTTGTTTTTTAATCTGTATAAAGATATACTATAAGATGCTGCAATACTTGTGATTATTAAAATTTTTGTAAAATCATAAAAATAAAATACATAAAACACGAATTACTTAATGGCAACTGGATATTTCTCATTGTACCTATGTACTTAATTCCCAATTTCTTCACTTTAGGATATATATTATAACTAACTATTAGATAAAGCACGCAAGTAACTTATCAGATAGGAATAGAATTATTAAAAGAATCAAAAATGCTAGGAAAATCAGGTTGATGATTTCGACGCACTTTTTGTTTACACACACATGTACGTGACCATAGACGTAAGTTTTTGTTTGCATGGTGATGAATACGCGCCGATTCATATGATGATAAGTACGCCAAGATATTATGTACGGCTGTCTGTAACGAGCTTTAAGTTAATCTTAATAATCCTCTTTAAATTACTACATTTTATAGTCAGCATTTAGAATTAATATTTTCAGATTCGAATTATTTACTAATTACTTCATGCAAATTTAATAACTTTTATGTACAAATTTAATATTCATTTAATTACTTTATTTGCAGGTTGGTTGGCGGTTTACTGTTCAATGGCTTGCTGGAAATTTGGCATGTAAAGCTTTTCTGTTCTTAAGAGCATTTGGATTGTACCTTAGCAGTAATATTTTAGTGTGCGTATCTTTGGATCGTTATTTTGCAATCCTACATCCTCTTCGAGTCAGTGACGCCAGGCGAAGAGGAAAAATTATGTTAGTTTGCGCTTGGGCCATTTCTTTAATCTACTCTGTGCCACAGGTATTTATAGCCTTTTGTAAATGTTAAAATTATTTTTTGCAATTAGAAGTTTATAAAAATAAGTACATAGCTACGATTGGAATGCTTGATAAAATGCGTATGAATTACAATATTGATGATAATATTGCAGTGAAAAGAATTAGAACAACTGAACATTTAATTACAGAACTATAGTTGAGCTTTTAAATCGAATAAAACAATTTTAAAATTGTCCAACGTTTCGGGTCGTTTATTGATCCATTTCAAGGCTGCAAAACATATAATTAAAATAAGTATCAAGTAAGTGAATAATTAGAAATAACTGACCTGTGCGAAGATAAATTTAAGTTAGTGAGAAACCGTTTTTGGTTCTGATTGAATTTAAAATGTGATTGAAGAAGCATTAAACAACCATTTGTTATTAAATAGCCAAAAAAATAATAATAATTAAATAAAAAGAAATTCAAAATAAACTTACGTTTATAGTTAATTTTCCTACTCCCACGTGACAATTTTGGTAAACCAACAATAGGCATCGTTCAGCTCCGTTTAACATCAATTTTAAACTGAGGTAAACGGAATTACCATTGCGGTTATTGTCTAATTTAAGATTTTAATCGTCTTTATAGTAAATGACAAATTCCCGACTTTTTCACCTAGAGATATCTTTTAGATAATTTATCTATTAGTTAAATTAACAAAGTAACCAATCAAGCAGCAGCAAAACAAAACAATCAGAAATATGGTTGGCTACTTCGTTAATTTATCTTACAGATAGATTATCTAAGAGATATCTAGGTGTAGAAATCAGGCATAAGGTGGTTAAAAGAAAAAATTTAGTTTTGTTAATTATCATTTATCACTATCAAATATCATCATTATAATTAACATTTGAAAGGGTCAATTATATTAAGATTTAATAAATTTAATAAATAAATAATTTAATTTAATAAATAAGATTTAATCTTCACAAATAATTTTAGTTTGAACCAGACCCAGTTTTCATCAGTTTTCTGTTTCTAAAAATTTTAGTTTTCAAAAAATAAACAAATAATAACCAAATAAAATTAATAATATGAAGCAAACAACGATTTATTTCCATGAATGGAATTTTTGTACCTATAACTTTTACAGAAATAAACCTTGACGGAAGATTGAAAAACTGGGCTTTAAGCTTAATGTGCTTTAAACGACGATTAATCAATAAAATACTAAAGCGTAGATTACCAAATTGTAATTACTGTCAGAACCGTGTTATTTTTCTAGCCATTTTATCATGCATTTTTGAAACTTTGGAACTGCTATCGCGAAAACTTTGACGAACTAATGAATAGAATTTAACTCGATCAGATTGAAAATGTTTGAGAAGAGAGTCAGTGGCAAATGGGATATTGTCAAGAAGTTAGCGGAGGTCACTTTGAACATTAATATAATTTTCTGCTTTGCCTCATTTGTGTAAAAACCTGAATTATTGGTTTAATTTATTGAAGTCGGTGATTAAATTCACTTTTGTAACGTTGGGACTGATTATCTTAAAACATTTCCTTTTCAAGTTTTTAGTTTTTTTACATTTTCATAATCAGAAAATTCGTAACAATAATTAAGGGGAGCTGTTTAAAAAATTTATTGTGATGTTACAGTTTAAAAACAAAACACGGTAAATAAATATCAATGGCAGAAAAAAGGGACCATTAGAAAAATAATGTTGGCAAGAATTTTCTGAGAAAATCTTTTAAAAATTTTATCCAATTTATTCAAAATTTTACGAGCTCACCGTATAGATAATACCTATAAATAATTCAAGTTATATTTAATTGATTAATTAACGTATAATAGCTAAAAAACAAAATATTTATTAAGAGAAAACTGTTTAGTAAACAAAAGAGTTTGTTTTTATTTTATGCCTACGTAACAATTATGCAAAAAACGAGGTTTTGTATTACTTTCAAACTGTGATTTTTGCACTTAAATGGGCTGGCCTGGTCATAAATCTTACAAATCTCGATTAGAAGATAAATGGTATAAAAATATTTCACAACATTTTTATATCTATTAAAGCTTCCTTTTTGAGAAAAATATCGTGATATTATCATTAAAATATTCTAGCTGACTTCAGTGAATTAAGGAAAATTGCATTTACTATATATATATTTTTTTTGATTTAGTACAGATTTTTGATTTAGATGTTTTATTTTAGATTGAAAGAGTAATGAAAATAGAATTATTTGCGATTGATGAAAATTGCTATACTGATTAGATTACTTATGATTAAATATTCAAATTGAAGAACATTAGTTCGGTCTAGTACATTTTGATGCATTCGGTTTAGCGAACTATTTCAAGCTCAAAACGAAACCAATTCATGGGATGTGTTGCATGCTTTAAGCGTTTTATTGAAACCACATTCATGTCATCCAAACTTTATAATATACCACTTGCTGGAAAAAAAATTCGATAGCTTTCCACTTAATTTATTTTAACCATGAACTGTAATAGAATTTTACTTTACTTTGTTTTGTCAAGCATAATCTCCAGCTTAAGAAGCGCACTAACAGTATATATACTTTAATTGATTGGTTGCCAGTGACGCATACCATGATTTTAAAGATGTGATGGAACTAGAGCCCCTGACACGTTCAGGATAATTATTAATATGTATATTTTTATAGTTTAAAATAATAAATAAATATCGCACATAAATATAATTTTGAAAACTTGTTAAAATAAAAATTGATTATAAAGGTAAGTTTGGTGAATCTAAATTTCCGTTTATTAAATAACTTCCGATTTAAAAAGTTATAATATTGATTGTACTTAATAAATTTTAATTTTCCTCATTAGTAAAAAATGAAGAAAACAAATAGTGGGGTTTAATAGATATTTAAAAATTTCTTTCACCATTAGTTAGATATCATTAAAATATGTAAGTCGATTTTGGTGAGATAGAACGTGATATGTCAATTAGTAGGTAATCGAAAAAATCGGTTTTAAAGGTACTCAATTTTACTACCCAAACATATAAAAGCATTCTGACGGGGAAAGTTTCATCTCATTCTGTGGTCAGTCCACGCAGGTTCAGTATATTTACAAGATCTTAGGATTTTAGAGCATCTATTACTCTCTCATGCGACACTTTAATGTCAATGTCTAAAATAATGAATCTTCTAGATGATCTTTAGTGAGACCGTCATCACCGAAAACCTTGTTCCTCACTCAAAGCAAAACGTGTTGGTTAGAAGTGAAAGCTCTTGATGGTGAGTTAAAGCTAGCTCGCATTAACTCGGTAAGCAAAAGAAGTAGGTCGATTGATTTAATACGATTGTAACTCTTAAAATTAAGCACACTCAACAGTTTAAAAATACTTTTAAAATAAAAAAAACTGTATTAAAGCGAATAGAACAACACTTGCCTAGTGGTTAGCTTGATAAATTTCAATTTCTTTATATCTCATGCAATAGCACAAATCGAAAAGTAAAGTACACCCCCCCAGATGAAACCAAATGATATAAAAACCGTTGTCAAACTAATTAATACAAAAAATGTCTTACCTACCAGCTGGAAGAAATTTCAAAATAGCGGTGACTGAAAAGTATTATTCAGCTGGTGGCAGTTAATCCAGGTGATGACGTCGACAATTTCCCTATATGCTGATGAACTATCGGAGGTTTTAGTGATATGGAATGTCAATTTATAGTTGTCGATAAAGGTAATACAAAGATAACAACATTTGCTATTGTGAACTAAATTAAAGGTATTCCAGTGGTATTATAAAATTGCAGCAAATATTCTACACAAAAGTTGGTGTGAGTTTTGTATTGCATTTTGTAGAATTGTAAAAGTGATAGTAAACAAATAAAATAAATGTGTAAAAGCTTCATTCAAACTTTACAACCTAAAAAAAAGGAATTACTCGTATTACAACCTAAGTTGTTAAATCGTATAATTTTCTCACCTCTATAAAAAAATGTACGGGTGGGTGGAATATTGGCATATTTGTGAAGATAAACGTCAAGATGCTGAAACAAACTATCATTAAATCAATGGACCAATATATTATGTACTATTAATACAAATTAAATAATCGTAATTAATATCCGTACATTAATTACGTGCGATTAACTAAGAAATCAATATCAAATTAATACCTTCAACGATTACCATTTCTAAAAGTAAATCTTCTAATTCGATCAACGCAAAATACGAAAGTAACTAAAATCTTAGTGTTGTTTTAAACCAAAAGTATTTTGGGATTTAATACTTCAGAGATATTTTCTTTCTAAATGTTTGATTTCACCAAACCTAGTTACCTATTTAACATATTATGTTAAATAGGTTATTATTAATCCAAACAAACAAACCATTATTATAAAATTTATATTTTTCATATAACACGTTTTTTCACATTAACATCGATTCGATTTCGCGCTGATAATCCAGCGGAAAAGCACAAAGCGCTGAAGTTTTTGCTTCAAATAGAGTACTATTTTATGCTTTGAACTAAAGTAAGTGCCCACTTTTAATTTTGTATACAATTTATATACTATGTACACTTTGCATATAAAATAAGACAAAATTCATTGCACAGAAACAGATTTTACTGGCTAGTTCAACAAGCTGAATTCTCCGGCATTGAACTAACCGGCACAATGCTGTAACCGACAGGTTTTAAATGCTTCAATTTTAAAAAGTTACTGCGATAAAAAGTTTAAATACTAAAACGTAACCTTAAATGCACCTTTTATCTTTTTATTACTTTGTATGGTATAATATTAATATTGCGCACTAACTGCAATTTTTATAATTAAATTTTAAATTAAGTACTTGTTACGTACTCGCTAAAAATGTTTTTTAACCCGAGAACAAAAGTAAATTGTAATATTACCTATCTCTTTTTAATTTTTATTACACAACATGCAACACATACAATATATTTTTCTAAGTTTACAGCTCGAATAAAAATTTATCTTTCAATTTTATCAGTGATTTATTATAGCCTTTTAAAATTGGGAAGCTATTATTATATAAAATGATAATTGAAATATCAATGACTACATAAATTTTAAAAATTTGTGCATTCTTAAACTGCCTGTTCTAGAATAATTACCTGTTAGGTTCCTAAACAGTTTTCATATTTTTGTCAAAATTCTTACTTTATATTGTATACAATGAAAAAACCATACACTTTAAAAGTATAATCTTAAATGATTTCTGACGTGGCAATATTTTATTCAAAGTAGTATGTAACTTATATCACGTATCTAATAAATATGAAGTACGATAGTATGTGAAATAGAAGTTATTGATTTCTTACTCTACTATCCGGTAAATTGTTATACATATATGGAAGTTTTTCAACCTGTATAATAATAATATTATAAAATAAATTGTAGTTATTGTATGTAGTTGTGTAATAAAGTACAATGCCCAACTAACAATTTTTAGATCACGAAAGTTAAAACACGAAGAAAACACCGAGTGATAAACAAGTGCTTGCACTACTGAATTTACGCACTACGGTGTAACAATAGTGTTTCATTACATAAATTATTAACATCGTGGTGATTTAGTGATGCTTTAGTCACTCAAGTAATACCGTAGTAGGTAATATAATAACCACAATTTTAGTTAGGTGGTGTTTTTACTACTCAATTGACACCATGGTGATATAACGATGGTTTTAGTACTAAAGGGAAATACAGAATTTTAGAAGCTAGAATTAGAACCCGAGATACAGGGTTACTTACAATTTTTTTAAATGTATGTACTATATAGAGCTGTACCTATATAATATAATTTTAAAATTAAAAAAAAGAAACAAAAATTTGAAGAACAATATTTGTCAAGTTTTCTTTTTATATACATCGAAATCATTATGTTCCCATATTTGCCTTGCAATTACTGCAGGAATTTATTACCTGACCAAATTAAATATTAAATTTTATATAATTTTCTTTCAAATGGAAAATCGCTATATGAAGACAAAATTCCGAATTCTTTGACATCATTTACGACGCACGTGGGTTGATTTATAGGATTTAGGCGGCCAAAATTATTTTACAGTGTATTTTGACTTTAAATCATATCTAATATTGTAAAGTATTGCCCTTTGTAAAATTAGCATATTTTCCCGCCAAAAAGTGGAATAAAATAATAAATAAAAGACAAAATCTTAAAAAAACAAAAATTATTTTTAATAACAAATTTTGCGAACAAAAAATATTCTAGGTACAGATTAATAATTTAGGTGCAAATACATAATTATTTTAGGATTATTCATTTATGGATAAATCTTAATGCGTGTCTGAAATATGGGATTGGGATTCGGTATTGGGGTCAGATGGTAGTAACATATTGATTGTTTCAGGGCAAAATGATCTTGGTTTGATCCCTTTTTGTTGGTTTTCTACTACTTAATAGTGGATCTAAACTTATAGAAATAGTCTATTGTATATATATTTATAACGTTCGAGAACTTTCTTGGGTAGTTTTTACGACATAACCGAAAGTGTTTATTTCTGGCTTTATGACCTCTTTCTTTTGACCAAGCATAATTGGTTTTAAAAATACTGATCTATGGGCTTTAGACCATTTTCTTTCACTGATGTTTATAGTACGCAAATATTTGCTTTAAACTGCTTAGATTATCTGGTGTGTCACCATAAAGGACAACGCAGCTGATTTTCCCGATATTTAATTTTTGATCTAAATTAAGCAAATCTTGCTGTTGCATTTGATCATAAAGATATTTATAATTCATTATTTTTGTACCCCAGGTACCAGGTGTACCAAAGACAACAAAAATTACACGTTATTTCATTTGAAACAAAAGTTAATAATTTTTTAATGTTATGTCATCTATATAAAAAGGATATAATTTGGTCATCCGCACTTATCCGCATTCAAATTTTATGTCATTAATTAGCCAAATATATAAAGTATACAATACAAGAACAAGCATTACCCGAGAAGAGGCGATAATATAACAAAATGTTTTTAAACATGGAAATTAAGTAAAATTTCATTACAAAATAAGTTTTTTCAAGTTCTGCAAATAATATAAATTTACGTTAAAAATCGTTTCAACATATCAAGAAATATTGATTCGTACTTAAGTTACTCGAATCTATCACAATCATTTCAAAAATTAAGTAGACAACACAAAATTTCTCTTTGTTTAAATGTGGATACTGAGAGCGCTGAAATAAGATGTGCATTTCCGATAACGACCAAGTTCCAACTATTTATGCGCGCTGGGACATTCTTTTGGCTCGGTAATTTTTTGGTATTTTTAACGGCACTTTTTAAATTTGACTTTTAACCGGCTAATTCTTAATAATCAACCTATGTGCTACGTATATTAAATTGGAAACATTGTTAGCTCATACTCTCAATGCCATATCATATTTCCCCAAATGCTTCTACAAAATGGCGAAATAATGCATCTACTATTTTAATATGTATTTTAAAAATAACTTTATTAAAAACTATTCAATTCAAGTTTAATGGAAATAGCTTGCAGCTAATTTATTAATTTATTACTCTTGAAATATCGAAAACCTTTTTTATTCAAATATAGCTTTTTTATACGAATACACGTTACAAAATTTTGATGTAATTTAATCGGAATTAACGGAAATATGTTACAGATCTTAATAGGTTTGCAATAATAAATTTATATGTATCTCCAATAGCTACTTACCCAATAATTATACTCATACAATAACTAAACTTAATATTTCTACGTAAAGACATTTCCAGGTGCATTAATGTCCCTAATACACCAATTAAATATTTTTGTTAAAATATCATTGAATTGTTGGAAAATCGACAATAATTATTATAAGAGTAAGACACTCTACTTAATTATTTATACTAAATACACTTAATTATAATGCAATATTAAGTAAATTTGTTAATTTAAGACAGAAAATATTTGAAATTTTATAATAGTAATTTTTTAACTTTTACTTGTATGCTACAAATGTATACTATAAACTTATACAGAAACACAAAAAAGAAGTATGTTGGCCACAGAACGAGTATATTGACCATAACACTAAAAATAAAAAATAGTAACACTGGTCCTTCTAGCAATAACTCACAGAAAATGTATTATTATCATAATATCATTTTCGCCAACAAGTTGTTGATTTAAACTCTTCTGAAGCTTTAATAAATAATTTTAACACAAACTGAACCGCACAGTAATTATACCACTCAATGGTATCTACTTAAAATAAATAGCACGAAATGTGCTAAGATGTTTATCAAATTTCGTAATTGTAGCATATGAATATAATAACATTTCTCATTGCTATACTCAGAATATTAAAATTATCTAAGAAATGCATTTTTCTAATTTTGACATAATAAAGAATTATTTTCCAAAATCGATAACATTTTTAAAGGTCATACTTTTTACAACAGAAATGAAAAATATTTCACAACTGGTGATAAAAAATTTATGATAAAATAAATGTACCTACCTAGTATACTTTGTTATTTTCAATGCAATAGATAAACTTGCTAATTTCATATTTGAAATTATCATTACATAAGAAATCACATTATATAAGAAAAACAAAAATTCAAGCCCCAGCTTACTGCATAGTATAAATATACATATTATGTACTACAATAAAAGATATATCGTCAAGTTCAACAATTAAATTTTATGAAAAAATTGTTTAGCTGTTTAATTAACTTGTTAATCTTTTAAAATTTTATTTTGTTATTAATTTCACAAGTTAATAATATACATATAATATAATTTCATAATAAAAAATTATTCTTCATCAGTACGTCAGGCTCAGGCCAGTGATTTTGAAGCAGATAAAGCTCACCTCACACGAGGCTTGTTTTGGTGATGGATTACTTGCATGGTTTTTAAGCGGCTGGGTATCGTGATGCACAAACACGCTTGTAACCAGACAGCAGACGATCAACTATTAGCATCGTCATACCCGGTGGCATTCGTGTTTACGAAGACGACGGGACTTTGTTAGCGCTTAAAACCATCAGGATATCTAGCAAGAAAAATAGCACGCGTTCTATCACAAAATCCATCACGAAAATAAAGCAAGCGACCCAGCACGTGACGTCACTTTCCATCACGGCCGGCCGGTTACAAGCGTTTTGTGCATCAAAATACCCAGCCGCTTAAAAACCATGCAAGTAATCCATCACCAAAACAAGCCTCGTGTGAGGCGAGCTTAAGTTCAGATAATTTTACGATCTGGTTGGTATATTGTGAAGTAGGCCAGTCAGTAGAGAATCGAAATAAGGTGGTATGTTGCAAACGGTGGTGTAGAAGATTTTATTTTTTAACTTGTATAAATAGGTACAAGCATGTGAAAAACAAAATGCTAACACGGAGCGACCTCGGGGGAACTTTTGGCAGCCAAAGAACTTCAACATTTAGGACTTTTTAGTTTTTGCATATAACTCCTAAACCGTGGATCCTATCAAAACATTTGTGGTTTAATAAATTGAAGAGCGTTAAATTCTGCGTCGAATAAGTACTACAACTTAATAATTTGGTCAAGTGGTATGGTCGAAAACTACGGTCAAAAACGACGATTTTTTAATTTTGTCAAAACTACGATATACGTATATGTGAGTGCGCGTCCGGCATCGATCGCGCTGCACTAAATTCGTTGTAACTTTTAAACTAATTAATGAAATTGAGCATTCAAAAGCTCAAATGAAAGAAGAAACATGTAGCTATTGGACTATTATATTTTCTAATATAAAATGAATGTATATAAGAGTAGTAAATGTATATAGTTGGAACATACGGAGATATCCGATAAAATCGCTAAGAGCTCTACCATTTCTACAATTCTTAAAATAAAGATCTGAAATTTTCATAGATTACTCTAGAAGTAATGTATAAAAATATCCGATAAGTTAAAAAAATCTCAAAAATTTAGTATTGAAGATGTATACTTCCAAAATTTCAAAATTTTGGGTAAGTAATAAAATCTGAAATGTATACCTAACTTTAACCACATATTACTCTTGCTTAAATCGTGTTATTGGATTACTACAGATGCGATTTTAAAGCTTGAAATGTGTACTTTAAGATACTTTAAGGGGATTTAGGTTAAAAAGTAAATCAACCCTTTTTATTTTACAAAAATAAAAAATAATTTTTTTTGCTCCAAAATTCGTTAAATTAGAAGTACGTTTAAACGTTAATAACTTTTATAAAAAATTTATTTAACCTACTTACCTAGCATATATTATTAATAAAACTTAAAAATGAGTGAATTTAATGTAAAAAAATTTTTAGAATATATAATAATAGCTCTTAGCGATTTTATCGGATATCTCCGTATGTTCCAACTATATATATATATATGTACGCATGGTAAGCTGTGACCTCCGGTACATGAAACAGGCGACCTGACATCCACATCCCCCTCTCATTTTTTGTTATATATAATTTACTATTTGCCTTGAGGGGAACCTTAACATTGCGTTTATCTAAAGAGGGAAGCAATTTTTTAAAAATTTCATATATATAGAACAGTTAAATAAGATACGAAGTGACTTCTAGGCACATATATACCACAAGTTATCTGGCAACAGTGTGTATGACTCACGAGTCTGAGGCAATATGTGATAATATTATTTGCTTTTAGCTAGTTTGCTGTTCTAGCGGCGTTATAAATTAATTTATATTATGTATTTCTAAAATGAAAATAAATCGTATTGTAAAGCTTTAAGTTATCTTATTAAATAAAGTATTTCAATTAAATGCATTTGAGAAATTCAACTTATTAGGAATAATTATTAAGTTTAACGCAAAATAATGATCGGAATCATGAGAAATGTAATTACTGCTTGGGCCCGTAGTATGATATCTTTTATAAGTTATCCCGCCTCTATACAATGTTTGAACCAAAAGTTTTATCAAATTACAAGATTTCCACAATGTGTTGGAGTGATCGACTCCACTCAGGTCAAAATTAAAAATCCTGGGAGAGAGCTAGGTCGACACAGGTGCAGAAAAAAGATTTTATTCTTTAAATGTGCAAATTATTAGTGATGCAGATTATATTATATACGACATCGTAACAAGGTGGAAAAGCTCCAGCCACAAATCAAAAATATAGCGAGAATCGACAATGAAAAAAAAGCTAGATGCTACCAATTTATGGAGGTGTTATATTGGAGGATGCTAGTTACGCCAATTCTAAAGTGCCTTTCCTATCAATGGTTACATTGTCTGCTGTTGAAGAAAGATATAATAAATCACATATTGTAGCTACCAGAAATGTTGTGGAAAAAGTTTTTGGCTAATTAAAAAACAAATTTTGCATTTGCTTTAATGGATTAAATGTGAACCTAAACCCAGCAAAAAAATATTCTAGTATTTATTGCTATTCTTCACAATACTCCGAAACGAAATGGAAACACTGGTTTTATGACTAATAAAGAAAATGATGCAACTGAGGTTAATAATGCAGTTCCAGAAGAGCATCCATTACTACCAGAGAGAATTCTAGGAGCAACTATTAGAGCATAATTTATTAACAGATATTTTCGAACTTAATTTTTAATAGATATTCTTAAATTAAATTACAGATAAAAACAATCTCTTTCAATTACACAATTCTTTTTGACTTAAATTAGTTTCTTGACAGCTTCATCAAATGTTGAAGTTTTGATTTTATAACTGGTACAGTACGGGTGATCTTATTGTGTTTAATAAAGTCCTTTATGTCTTTTCCTGCAGGATACTTTCCAGTTTTAATATATTTACTGAAACACTTTTTTAGTAACATAATTTCTGTTTCAGTCCAACCTAAAATCACAATGTGTTTATAATTAAAACTTTTCACAGTATAAATTGTAGATTTAGTTTACCTGATCTCTGGTTGGTATTAGATTTCTTATGTTTTCTAGGCTGAACCCCATTGCTTTCATCAGAATCTGCATCTGAAAATAATATAGTACTAATAAATATCTAATATGTTTTTAAAATACCTTTTAAAAACTTAAAAACATAAAAACAATTAACTAAATTAAGTAAGAATATTTTTTTCTAAATAATTTTTATGAATACAAAAGTTATACCATCATCTTCGATATATTGTTTTTCAACTGGTATGGCTTGTGGCATCTCAATATTGATGTTTTCTTGATTGGAAATAATGTTATCATCTGAAAAATTTTATAAATTCATTTACAATTTATCATTTTTTGTAATCAATAACTTACCATCCGCATTACTTTCTAATGCATATTCTGCATCAAGATTAATATTTATTTCAGACAATGATTTTCCTTGATATTCTGCTGGGACACTTCCATTTTCCATCATGAGGAGTACTTTGGACACTTTTGCAGTTTGATAAATATCAACAGGAAGTCTAAAAAAATTTTATTAATTAGTTAAATTCTTGTAATTGGCATAAACTCCATTTTTTCCTACTCGTAGAATTCTTGGTGGGTTTTTTCGGTATGTCCCATAAAATCAGAAAATTGCTTAGCGTCCTCTTTACTTAAGTTTAGTACTTGCATTACTGTTGCAATTTGCTTCCTTAATTTGTTGCTGCTAAATGCTTGTGGATTTTCCAATTTGACTTTTTCGGCAAGTTTTTTATAGCGACATCTCCTTTGCCCCATTTAATTTTGCTATTTGGTAATGCAAATATGTACTCGTTATCCAATGGAATATACTTATTTCTATTCTTTAGCAGCACGTCTATAAAATTTTGAATTAATTCGGGAATCATTATTACCACAGCCCTAGAGCCCTTTCCGCTATTAATAACTCTTTTATATTTTGTCGTTAACATTTTTCAGCTTCTGTCAAAACATTTGCAAAGTCTGTATAATCCGTCTTTCTATCAAGTTGGTAGCTTTCAATCTTTAAATATTGAACATCACCAATTCTTCGTCTATTAAAGACAATTAGCAAAGCTAAAGTGCATTCTACCAACTCTTTGTATGACTTTTTATCATCTTTATTATTTTCAAATAACTGTATACAATTATTTGCAATATTTATTGTTTCATCGCGGAATTTCTTGATATCGCTCACCAATGGTAAAAGACGTGGTTTATTCCATTGCTTTTCATGCAAATCTTTATTTGCAAGAGATGCTAATTCAATAGTCCACCTAGTTTCGACTAATTTCTTGAAATTTTAATATTATACAACCATATTTTACGTTCTTCGAGGGACCCACATGTAAAACCGGTACTTTCTTTTAATACCAGTGATTCAATTCATCGCAAACTTGCTTTAGCGATGTACCTAATGCATGGCAAGACTGGGGACCGAAAGGTTTTCTTTATAGCATTATATCCCACAATATTTCTGGCAGCAGATAATATCACATCGAAATATTGTGGATGAAATATGTCTTTGAGAGATACATCTTCCTTTTTGGTAATTTTGCGGTAGTTTATGAGCAAACGAGCAAGTTCTCTCATCCGATTGCTGCAAGCGTACGCCATACGTTCCCGCCTGTGCTTTTTCAAATAGGAATTGCCAAAATGGGAAATTAGTAAATCCTTTTTTGCTTCAAAACTTATTTCATCCCCTCTCATCATGTCAAACACCTAAAACGCTCTGATTATATAAATACATAAGATAATTGGGCGTACGTAAATTGCAAAGCTAAAGTTTGCATTAAACTTAGAAATTAAAAAAAGTATCTAATTGCTTACCTGCTCCTTAACATTTAACTGAGATATTATGTTAGTAGGATCGACTGCACAAGCAATAACAGTTTGAGAACGAGTCAATTGATCTATCTTTAATCCTTCAGATTCTGGGTTGTAATATTTACATTTTTTTACATGACGTCTTAAATATTTCCTTGCAAAAAGTCCTTTACAATATGCACATGGATAATAATTTTTTTCGCCTGATAAAATTGAAGTATTAGGTTGTCGGTTTGGTCGAATTGTTCCTTTTATATAGAGTTCAAAATTTATTTCATTTCGAAGATTTTCCATTTTATGTCGTCTCTCCCTGCTGTTTTTCGGAAGTTGCATTATCTCTTCAACTTCTTTTGTATTAGAATGTTTTCTTTGCAAATGCCGCACAAAATTTTTTGAAATTATGTCTTCTTGGCAGTATTTACACTGCGTGAATTTTTTTCTTTTGCTCTTGTCATTCTATAAATATTAGAAGAAATATTTGAATATGTTCAATCATGCACATCAGAGTCCCACATAACTTTTCATTAGTTTAAACTGTTTCCAAAAATTTCATTCACTGTTTTAGTCAAAATGCTGTCACTAAAACATGTTTTGTTACAAATTTTAAGGAAATTTTAATTAGATTTCATATTAATTTATTAGTATGAAATAAATTTTATCATGAGAGTAAAATGTTTATAAAAGCATATTTAATGACGTCAAACTGTTGACTGTGGTCACGGGCTTTAGAAATAAAACAATACTTTCTCATATTACATATGATAAAGTAAAAAGTAAATACACGACACATTTCTGTAAAATACTCTAGAATGAGTTAGAACCACAAAAAGTGAAAACACATTTTTTTATCTTAAATTAAAAATTACTTTGAGAAAAATTACGTGGGATTTTTTGTGCAGCAAATATTAGTAATTAATACTTGTATAAAATACCTTAATTTCTTCAGACAATGGTATAACCAAAGATGAAGAACATGATGGTTGTTGATCAAGTTTTTCATAAAAAACTTCACCCGATTTAATGCTAGAATCGCTAGAATATTTTGATGGAATTTTGTAATCTTTATCTTTAACTGTATCATCAACGCTTATATCTGACTGATATTCATAAATGTCAGGCGTTTTATTACGGGGCAAAATAACCACATTTGATAAAATCTATAAACTAAGTTTTAAAACAGCGTAATAATATATTTTTTACAATAATTACTGTAAATTTGCCTGGTTGATGCAGTTTTGAATTATTCTCTTTAGAAATAGAGACAGAATCTGATTTCTTAGAAAAACTACTATGGCAATCAGATTTGTCAGCTATACTTTTTGAAGAGCATTTATCAAAATTATTAGTTATCCAATTCTACAAAAAAGATGGTTAAAATTGTTGTATTGAAAGCACAGGCATCATGTAAGCAAATCATGTAAAATTGATTCAATAGAAATATAATTAAAGGTTTTCACGTTTGAAGTAGAAAGGTTTCTCAGCTGTCACTAAAACTTATTTTTTCTTTTTAGTTTTAGGTATAATTTTTAAGAAGTTTAACTTCCCTTCTCTGTTATTAAAATATGATTTTGTAAAAAACGAAAATGTATTTTTTTTAAATGCTAGACTTGAAAAAATTATAATAATTGATGTACAATACGTAATATTATGTTATATAATTTATTATTTAGGTAAGTATGCTACTTACTTGTACTTTTTGTACACTAGATGAAGGTTCGGTGTTTTCATCACTATTATTGTGAATGATCTCTATATCTCTTATCGGTTCAATTGATTTAGTAAATTTGGTCCGTTCATTTTCTAAAAGCAATAAATATTCTCAGTTATGCGTGTAAAGTTTAAAAAATTTTTTGGATAAGTTAGTTTTACTTACCTTTCTGAATAGCCATCGCGACTAGAGAATGACCCCTTGAACCAAATTGTCGAATTGCCATATTAAATATTTTAGTAGAAGTCGTAACGTTCACATGAAGCACAAGCGATAACTTTTGTGAAAATAATAAGGAAGTAACAAGGATGATTTATCCTTAGTAGTATGTAGGTGGTTTAAATGACGCAGTAGGGCGAAAACAGCAATATTGCAAAAACTCCATATACAGAAAGTGATGACCAGCCGCAACTTACATTGTAAAAATAAATGATTCGGAAACAATAAAATTTCAATAATTTGCATGTAATTCAATTATTTAAAAAGAAAATAGCAATGTTAACTAACTTATCATCAGATAAATTGATTATTACGTCCACCAAATCACCAAATAAGTTAGAAAAATTTAACCACCAACGCGGCTCGGCTGAAAGGTATTTTGAATACTTGATTGAAGAATTGGATTTTTAACAATAAAAATATAAAAATAAGACTGGGAGTATACCCCCCCACTGTTATCGCTTTATAGAACAGTAAAGTGGCATCATAAAGTTTTTGCATAATTTTTAAGCATTTAATATTTTACCTCCCGGTACTGGGCCCACTGGAGGATATTACAGACTCACCGGTTTATACAATATATTTTTTGAGTAGTGAATTGAAGATTTAAGACCAGTGTTGAAAGGCCAATACCTGCTGCTTCTGAAGCGTTTACATGCTTAGATACTGTTTTGGGATAGTTTGAAGTTTTAGATGAAAGGGACCGTATCAGATATCCGTCCTGAAACAGTGCGTGATTTAGCTGTTCGTAAGCGGGTAGGCTTGCTTTGACAGACCAAGTTTTTTTAAGCGTTAATAACTGCTTAACTGAACTGATAAAAGTTCGGACGCGCATGAATGGGTTAACGAGATTCCCATTGCCATATAGTTCCATTATCCGAATAAATCGGTTATCCAAACACCCTTGTCCCCAATTAGGTCAGATAATCAACGCTCTACTGTATTACAATTTGTGAGACTGGAGTACGGAGTACTCCTTCCAAGTTCTTCAAAATTGGTAAACACAACATTAAATGTTTAAAATTATGAAGAAACTATATGTTACTGCCGTAATTCTTTTGAGCATGATGACATAATATACTGCGAGGTACTTCATGCTCCCCCTCTCGTTGCTATTTTGTATTTTATGTTGTTTTAAATAGTTCCTATGTTGAGTATGGCTGGGGAGTATTAAATTTAAGAAAAATATAAACAGTTGGCAGAGAGAAAGACTTCTAGGAATGAAGAAAGTTAAGTTAAGAGAACCACGAAGATAAAGATTTAAGATTATAAGAAAGAATTAAAATGTGAAAAATCAATTTTAATAAAAAAAACTAAAAGGCGAGAGAAAACAATGCCACGAGCCGCATGTTGACGACAATAAGGTATTTAATTTAGTGTTCCTTTTAGATAACTGAATAAAATGAAACAAAAATTTATTAATTTTAAATTTGAAAGTTTAAAAGAGACGGACATTGACCTGGTTGTTAAGCGATCAACTGCTAAGATAAGGCGCTCATATAACATTAATTTTCCAAAATTTTAAATTTAATGCAAATTTTAGTATTTAGTGGGATACCCATTTTGTTTGAAAACGTGTTGTAACCGATTAGTTATTTAATCATTGCATTACATGCAAATTATTGAAAATTTTATAACACCGTACCGTCCGAGTAAGTTGCGGCTAGGAATATCAAAATAGTTAATTTAATCAGTTTTATATGCCGCATTTTACGAACTATAAGACGTACATTATATATTTTTCAAATATAGCATTATATTAATTTCGATTATAATACGCACCAGAATTGTGGATGCAATTTTTGAAAAAAAGTGCGTCTTATAGCCCGTAAAATATGGTACCTAATAAATAAAAACTATAAATGCAAAAATTTACATTATTACTGATTATTTTCAAATACTATTTACTATTTCCTTTTCAATCCATTCGGATGAAGGTCCTCCTAGGAGGGTTTGGCAATTAGACATCGCGATTACCAAACGTGTTGGTGCGGATCCTATTTTCTAATAATCTGCCAAAATTTGTAGTTAAGGAAGGTCATTTTCATCAAGAAAAAAAATATTGACAATATTTTGGATAATGTAGAAAATTAGTGTTTTGGGCATATTACTTATTAAAATATAAATAAATGTCTTTTGGTTTAAGGTATTTATTATAATATTTTAAGTAACTTCTAAATGAGTTACTGCAAAATATGCAAGCATTAATTTTAGAATTGTTATCGCCTACGTGACTACACGTCACTAGGTCTGCAACGTTGCCACTAAAAGTAAAACAGAGGTCACAAGATACCTTCTGTAGTATGGGAAGTGGCATCGTACTACGCATATAACGACGAAAAGCGATGCCAGTGCCAACGGTATATGCTTGAACTAAAAGATTGTAATGAAGATAATATATGTTCGATGTGACCTCCAGCAAAATTTTCGGGAGCGACATGGTACGACACCTATTAGCTCAAATTCTGAATTTCAAGCGAAAACGTTGTGACTTCCGAAATTGGAGGTCACTACGTTATATATGAGGTGACAACGTACTGGAAGTATCTGCTTTGGAGGTCACATAGACCGTAGTATGGATATATATATATATACTACTCTTTCATTATATTCATTTTTATATTTGAAAATATAATAGTCCAATAGCTACACGTTTCTTCTTTCATTTGGGCTTTTGAATGCTCAATTTCATTAATTAGTTTAAAAGTTACAGCGAATTTAGTGCAGCGCGATCGTGCCGGACGCGCAGACTCCCATAGTACTATAACTCAGTTTTTGACAAAATTAGAAAAAATCGTCGTTTTTTGACCGTAGTTTTCGACCATACCACTTGACCAAATTATTAAGTTGTGGTACTTATTCGACGCAGAATTTAACGCTCTTCAATTTATTAAACCACAAATGTTTTGATAGGATCCACGGTTTAGGAGTTATATGCAAAAAACTAAAAAAAGTCGTAAAATGTTGAAGTTCTTTGGCTGCCAAAAGTTCTCCGAGGTCGCTCGTGTTAGCATTTTGTTTTCACATGCTTGTACCTACAGTAGCGATCTAAAGTAAGTTGGCAAACAGTTTTTTTCAAAGTTCAATATTTTGCTTTAATTTTTCAAATATTTATTCCTTAAAAGGCTTTAAATTAAAAATATAAATATAATTTTCTAGAAAATTTATTAACGTGAAAAATTCAAAAACGAAAATTTCGAAATATTTCTATTTATCAAGTTATGACAAAACGCTCTTAAAACAAAAAATAAAGAAATACATATAGTAACAACTATGGATTAAAACATTTAGTACTTTGTTGCAAACCCTTTTGCAGCGATAACAGCTTTACATCGTGATTGCATCGAGTCAACCAGCTTCTCTAAACGTTCTAATGGTATTTTGACCATTCTCTCTGCAATGCTTCCCATAATTTAGTGGTATTACTATAATTTTCACTTCTTATTCGACGTTCGAGCTCTTCCCACAAATGCTCTATGGGATTCAAATCTGAGATTGACTGGGCCACTCTAAAAGCCGAATTTTAGCTTTGTCCATGTACTGCTTAACATGCTGTGAAGCATGTTTTGGGTCATTATCCTGCTGAAATATCCAGCCGCGCGGCATTTTCTCTTGCCATGTGGTAGCATATGATCCCTCAGTATGTCGGCATACATAAACCGATCCATAATGCCATCAATTCTGTGTAGAGATCCAATGCCATCACGAGAAAAGCAACCCCACACCATGACGTTCCCTCCACCATGTTTTATAGTAGGAACTTGATATCTAATATCATATCTTTTACCTTCTGGACGTCGAATATACTTAATACCATCCGAGGAAAACAAATTATACTTACTTTCGTCACTCCAAAGAATTTTGGACCAATCTTTTTTCCCAGTGTAAGTGATTTTAGCAAACTTCAGACGGGCTATCCGATTCTTTTTTGATATAAGTGGTTTCTTACAAGGACGTCTGCCAAATAGTTTAGCTGCATATAGTCGACGTTTCACTGTCGAAACATGTATATTTTCTTCGCGATTTTCGTTAAAACTTTGAACAATTTGTGTAGCCGTTACACGAGGATTTTTATTGCTTCACGAACGATCATTTTATCTTCTCTTTTGGTTGTTTTCGTGGTCGCCCTGTTCTTGGGCGTGTCTCTACTGATCCATATTTATTATATTTGTGACACCAGAGACTTATTGTTTGATTTGGAATGTCAAATTCGCGTTCTGCTGCTCTCAATGAATTTCCATTTTTAACCATTTAAGAACCGTGTTTTTAAATCTTCTGAATACTCTTTCCTTCTGGGCATGTCGATGTATTATCAAGAAAGATATATTTCAATCAAATTAACTTTTATGAACGCTTATTATTGTTTTGATATTGTTTGGATGTTATGCCAATTTTCTTTTGAACCCTCCATAAAATTCAATTCGCTTATATACTTCTTTGTTTTATACCAACTGCAAGTTTTATACGTTAAACTACGTATTAATCTACATACTTTTAGAAAATATATGATAGTCCACTAAATGATTTCTTTTCTAATAATTTTTGTAAAAACTGTTTGCCAACTTACTTTAGATCGCTACTGTATTTATACAAGTTAAAAATAAAATCTTCTACACCACCGTTTGCAACATACAATTCCTTTACTGACTGGCTAAAGGTAATGTGGCCAAAACTGCGCTTTGACCACCTATTATTACACTCTGGTCCAGTAGACTAATTTTATAGCTAGTTTTATTGACGGAACAGGAAATCGAAACCCAGATTTTTCAATCGTAGCTCGAGACTAATCGCTGAGCTATATTTACAAATCAAAACTTCTGCATTTGAAATATTATTTCAAATCGCTCGTTAATTTGTTGAAAAATTTTCTGTTTTACATATTACAATATTTTGCAATAAAATTAAACCAAATTGATAACGTGCGCTTATAACTAATCATAATTTGGGATTGAGTATATTAACTTGCGAAATAGGTTTTTTTAATTTTAATAATAGTCAAGTTAGGTAATTTTATTAAATTTATTATAAATGAACCAATTTATTTCAATTCTTATTACTATTAATAAAAATTATGTTGAATAAAATTTTTAAAATTTTTACAAGTAAAATTTGAAATTCATTAAGAAATTACTATTTCTATATGAAATATTAGAAAAAATTTATAAATTAATATTATATTTAATTAAATTACTTAACTTGATTTTTATTAAAATTTATTTTTAAAATTTAATCAGAATACCGTAGGTACTGTAATCAAAATATAACGTCGCAGACTAAATATGAAAATAAGATAAAAACAAGATATCAGTTTTACAATCATTACATTCAATAAGTTATTTAATGTGTTGTATTTTTGTTCAGTTCTGATTTTCATTTTTACAATTCTACAAATTGGTTTACTCGGAAATTTAGAACTACAAATTTTGACAAAAAAATAGATTAGATTAAACGATTATCAAGTCGATACGTTTCAAGATATCTTTTGAATGGCAAATTTGTTTCTTCCGGGGTAAACTTAACCAGGTTCTCTTTTGCTTGCGAAGCAATGCCTCTGTATTAATAAGTTTAATTTAACTAAAGGTAAATTTGAAACATCTAACCCCTGCAGCTTTAAAAGAATTTTAAGTCTTTAAAATACTTTTAATAAAATAATTACTCTTGTTTATGCAGCTGATGACGTTTCAATTTATACCCCCTGGGTAGCAGCTATCATTTTTTATTTGAGTTTCAAAATTAATAAAGTGAAGGGTTGAACATGTTATAAAACGCCGTGTACATAATAACACATTGTAAATATTACTTTATAATGTTGGTATATAAAAATTGTTTTGTTAACTCGTAAAAATATATTTTAAGAATGAATTTACAAATTCAATTAAAAATTCATTCAACTTGAAATCATAAAATTTAATTTTAAAATATAATGTTGGCATTGGAAATGAAATAGAGTAACAGATTACTTATGTACTTGTACTACGTCTGTAAATTACATTGAATAAATACTTGTACATAAATATATTCAAGAGTGTTTAATTACAATTTTGCCAGTCGGTTACAACAGAACAAATATTACTGAGTTTATTTGTGAATCAAAAAACCAAGCTTCTATTTAAATATTAATATACAAACTTTATCAAATAAATTCTAACGTTGAACTTTCTAATGCTTCTTAAAGTCTAGTTAAATTTTCCAAAATTCATTGCTTTCATTACTTTTCTAAGGTTTTGAAAATGTTTCCATAACGAATTTAATTTTAAAAGTCAGCATTTAAAATTTAGCTACCATGATTAGAAAATGTTACCGGTGGCTCTAAGTATTTCTTCAAGTGCGCAATTACGACAGGCACTACACAAATTATTATATCATCCTAGCTTCATATCATCTCTCATTGCAGAGTTTTCTGCATAAACAGAAAAATGTATCGACTATAAAAATTGAGTGGCTCTGTGGAATAACGAGGTAAGTCTATTAACCTTGTTTTTAAGATAACTTGCTCAAACGAAAGCAAATACATATGCCTAGTTACCCCAAAATATGAATTCATAGAAATAACTACAAAGTGGATTTTGAATCATTTTTTTATAGTGCAGTTTCTTATTATATCCGGTAAGTATCGGATTATAAGGGTCTACCAATCAGGGGTTTGTTTTTAAATTTGGTTGAAATAGGTCAAGTAGGCAGTTCTGTTATTCAGTTTTTATCATATGTATAATAAAGGTCAACATTTAATATAATGCCTTTGATTTCGCTCGAAAATCGTGTTAAGATAATTCAAATCCATTATGAAAATGGTCGATCCGTGAAGACTACATTTCGCAAAATTCGCGATATTTTTATTTGTAACGATCGTCCATCTGAGACTACAATTGCGAATTTAGTGCGAAAATTTGAGTCCACCGGTTCAGTAGTAAACGTAAGCACAAAAATATGTGCTCGTCCATGTCGTTCAATCGAAAATATTGCTGCAGTACGTGAAAGTGTCACAGAGGACCCAAATTTATCGGTTTCACGACGTTCTCAACAATTAGGCCTGTCCACAATGACCACATGGCGAATTTTACGGAAGGATTTAGCTCTAAAGCCTTATAAGATACAACTGGTACAAGAATTAAAGCCAGCAGATCATTCTCAACGTCTTAGATTTGCTGATTGGATCATTGAACGTGGTGCTTGTTTTTCAGAAAAAATCATCTTTTCGGACGAAGCACATTTTCACTTAAACGGGTATGTTAACAAGCAAAATTGTCGAATTTGGGCTTCTGAAAATCCAAAAGCAGTTGTTGAACAACCACTACATCCATCTCGTGTCACTGTATGGTGTGGTTTATGGGTAGGGGCATCATTGGTCCCTATTTTTTCGAAAATGAGGCTGGTGCTTTCGTTACTGTCAATGGAGTTCGCTATAGGGATATGGTAACCAATTTTTATGGCCTATTTTGGATGATATGGGTGTGGAAGACTTGTGGTTTCAACAGGATGGAGCTACGTGCCATACAGCGCGAGAAACAATCCAACTATTGAAAACTAAATTTAACGGGCGTTTAATTTCGCGAAAAGGTGACGTCAACTGGCCAGCAAGATCCTGTGATTTAACGCCATTGGACTTCTTTTGTGGGGCTATGTGAAAGATAATGTTTACGCGAATAATCCACAAACAATTTCAGAACTAAAACAAATATCGAAGCCGTCATCCGAGAAATAAGTTCGCAATTATGCAAAATGTATTCGAAAATTTTGTTAAAAGAATCGACGTCTGCAAACGTAGTCGTGGAGGACATTTACCGGATATTGTTTTCCATTCATAAATGTTCAAGCCCCTACAACATATTTCAGTAGAGAATTAGAAAATTTTCATACAAAATATGTGTTTCTTTTAAAATTTAAAACAAACCCCTGATTGGTAGACCCTTAGAATACATACATATGTAGTTATTAATAAAAAAACTATTCTAAACTATTCTTGGGAAATGCGTTTGTTATGAAATATAAGACTTTATAAAAATATTTGGTATATATTAGTAAACATATAAAAGGTAAAGTTGTTACTCAAACAATTTAATTTTATTAATTTGTTATTAAATTTATTAATAATTATAATTATATATTATTATTTATATATTATAATTTATTAATAATAATAATTATATATTATTATTAATAAATATAGGTATAATTAATATTAATATAATCCCGAAGATTATTATTGTTCGAACGTCTTACTGCATAGATAGTTTATAAAATAATTTAAAGAAAACACACTAACAAAAAATTAAATAAAACTGTTCTCATTAAATTAAAATTTCAAAAACACAAATAATCAAAAATTAAAGGAAAGTAATAGTACAACAATGTTGATACATTGTATGCTAATTTAAAAAAACATAACAAACCGTGTTATTTAAAAAAAATTAACCGTTAGGGCTTATAAAAATAAATAATGGTTACTGAAAGAATTCCCAGATGTTGTGAATCCAGCAGCTTACTTTCGGTTTGAGCGGTGCCTTCTTTGAACTAATAAAACTTCCGCAAAATTTAATTGTTTTACCTGAAATATTCAAAGAATATTTTCCAAATGTTGTACTTACCAAAAATATACTAAAACAAAATCTGTTTTTAAAAATTTCCAACTGTGCATTACCTCCCCGTAAGAAGTACCTACATAAAGCACAGCTTTTGCAGGAAAGAAATATTATTTTTACTTAGTTCCATTTATTCTTTTGTGTGAAATACATTAATAACTTTGGGTATCAAAAACAAATTATTTGTGCAAAAATGAGTGGCATTTCAACTAGTGATAGTGATTTTGACTTTAAACTTGAGAAAGAAAACAGGAAGGGAAGAAAATTGAAACAGTAGCACATTATGCTAAAATAATAAAATCTAGCAGGTCTGAGCCATTTATAATGGTTGACGGAAGTCAAGATGGTCTCCTAGGTAATTATGAAGCAGCTTTAAAAAATGAAGTAAAAAAACCAAAATCACTCCTCATCTCTAAAGCGTGTTTTATAACTTATGAACCAAATAATACAGTTAAAGTGTCGCAAAACTATAATATCACAGGAGCATCAACGTATTCTGTGTCGTGTAAAATTAAATTGAAAGATTTGAAACTATTTAGACCTCCTGTGCAAGGTATTTCGGCAGCAAAAAAAAAGATGTACTACAGCTTCTTCGCTATATCGAAAAAAAACATCATAGGTTTTATGAAAATTTAGTTGCCTCTGAAGCAGTAACTAATGAGGAAGAAGATATGATCACTGATTCTGATTAAAAATGTTATTTGTATTGTGCCTTATCAGTAATTAATTATTAAATAAACGATTAAAAATTAATTCAATCTATTATTTTAGTAAATAATAATAAAATTAACTGCAGGTATTTGGTATATAAAAGTGTACATCTTCACTTTGGTATTGAATATTTTTGTATGGGTGGAATAACGAGGTAAATCAACTTTGAGAAATATATTTTAAAAAGCAATAAATATTTTAAAATAATTTGATTTTATAAAAGATTTCAATTTACAACAAGTTATTTAACACAAAAAAAAATGTTCTGATAAATAATAACATTTCCTATTCTATAATAAACCCCTTTGAAACCTTTAATTGCGTTTATCTCAAAACTATGATTTTCTACTTACCTCGTTATTCCACAGAGCCACACAATTATTGTTATTTAATTCTTTGTGCATATGTAGTATGTGGTATAAATAAAAGTTGTAATTTTTGAAAATTCTGCAGAGTATTGGCTAACTCCAGAATCCTTTATTACAAGTCTTCTCGTTAAAATATATAAATCAACAATTACTACAACAAGAATATCAGTTTCTCTGTCATCACGTTACATGTTGAATAATTCGCTGCTTGCGATTGTTTGGTGATCGTATCTGGCTTGTGGTACAAGTACGTTCTGCCAATCTCCGAAAAACATTAAAGAATTGAAGGGCACTTTGAGGATATCTTTCATCATTAATTCGTCGAGAAGCTCTGTAATTTTACCCACATTCTTCCAATACCATTAACATGTCAAAAGCTTCTAAATATGCAAACGGTGTAATTTCGCTAATTTAACCTTTAAGTAGGTATGTGGGGTGGCCACAACACCCCAGGCATTGTTTTCTCATATATTTCATACTTACAGGTTAGTAACATAGCTAATTATTTTTTTACCTTTCTGTTTGTTATACATCCCTTCTAAGATTATGATGACAATCGCATATTTAAATTGAACTAGTGAACCATGACATAGTGTTAATTGTGCTGGGGTGCTATCACCACTACACCTACCTACTTACGTTTTGTTTTCAGAAATTTTTTTATAAAATATACAGTTATAGAGGCACTAAATAATATCTTAAACTAAAAATCGAACAAACACAGACACAAAGACAAAGTAAAAAATGAAATTGTTTAATTTTACCACTAAAAAATTTTATAAACATTTTCAGTAATATTAAGCCATTTAATTTTTTTTAGTTAAAATTAAACAATTTCATTTTTTCTTCGTTTTTGTATCAATATTTTATAAATCTGCAAATAAAACATTTGTTTTTATATATATTTCCTTATTATAATGCAGGCTATTTACCACAATATTTTATATAATATTATGTAAAAATGAAATTTTTGTTCGATTTTTAGTTTAAGGTATTATTTAGTGCTTATATAACCATGTGTTTTAATTTTGTTGTCCTCATATTTTGTTTTTTTTTATAATAAATGATATTCTTTAGTAAAGCAAAAATACAACTCATTTAATGTTGCCATATGAAAAATATAAATAGAATTATACCTAAAAGCAGCAAATTTTAATAATTTTTACAATAATCTATCTTGTAAAAGTGTAACTAATGTAAATTTAACTATAACATAAATTAAACGTAAACAATATAACTAGAAAATTAAATTTTACTTAGGGAGTTCTGGGCACCCCACCTACTTACCTGCTTACGTTATTTTGACCACCTACCAACTTAAAGGTTAAGATAATTCAATTTATTAATAAAATATATTTTAACTGTAATATTATTGTCGAAGTGTGCATAAACACTTATCAACAATAAACAATGAATTATCAATTTGAACAACGGGCATGTTAATAATACTCAATTCAATTGTGTAACGTCAGTTATGTCATGCAGGTTAGGCAAAATAGTCAAAAAAGGTTGTTAATCCGTCCGGACCCAAACCGGGTATTTCGGCTTGACAGTCTGCACACTCAAGTGCCAGAGGTCCTGACCGTTTTCAAGTTTATGCTAAATTGAATATGTAAAACAGTAAAAGAACTAAATTTTGCAAAATTCGATTTCAATGCATAGGAGAGAGTGAGAGTAAATAAAAGATATCGAATTAAAAAGTAAAACAAATAATTAAAAAAGCCAATTTTTGACACGCATTATTGCATGGCAAGTAATAATTTTTTATTGAAAAATTTATTTAATAAGCTGACTTTGTTGTATATTATTTTAATTTACTTAAATTAAAAATTAATTTGCATATTTAAATCTAATGTACGCTTATTTACTGGTTAAGTCATGTGAGAACGTCAGCTTTTGACACATAATTACACAAAATCAGATTATTTTTAAGTTTCCTGCATATAAATTATTTCCATGTAATTTTAATAGCATGTGACATTTTCCCAATAGAGGCTTGCAGGTAATTTTTTACTCGCGACAAAATTAATTAAGATGTAATTGAAAAATCGACATTTAAAAATAATTAGTATTGTACAGCTGTTTGTTTCTGTGAACAACCTTTGACATGAAAACAACTACAAAGCAGAAATTACTAAAATATGATTATGCTTAAGAGATTCTTAATTATACATTCAATTATGAAAATCGTTTTTAGAAATAGAATTCTTTGTTAATAATCATTTTTGTTAATTTTTCTTTAGCTTGACATGGCATAAATTCCTATAAATTAAATTAATTTTAGAATTTTTACAAGTTAAAAATTACATTCATTGCATTATTTGTGATTGTAATTGCATAAATGAAAAATTGCATTAATTTGTGATTTTACAATTCAACAAAATCATTATTATTTATATAATTAAACACAACATAGTAATTTATATTTAAATATTTAAAGCAATAAATCCAGAGCAGTAAGCGAATGCATAGGATATTAAAAAGTAGAGCTTTTTTAAGCCAAACGATACAGCCTTCAAAGAGCAAACGGCAATAACTATGTAACGCACTATTAGAATCGAATCGTCACAATCGCATTTTCTATACATATGACCGGTCGCGTGTTGAATTGAACACATAAATAATTTAATAACATGCCTAAATACCTAATAAAAAAAATAAAATGCCAATTAACGTGCCCAAATCACATACTCTGGATTCTCTAGGTGTCAAATTTTTAAAAATTAAAAAACAATTTTTTAACAAAAGTTTAAAAAATTACACTAATATGACACTGAGCGTGTAGAATCTTGTGTGTAATTTTGCAAAAGAGAGCTTGTATTAATTTGGAATATAAAAAAAAAAATAATTAATTATTTTGAAAATAAAACGCAATAAATTCAATTCAAGTCTAAATTTAAAAATTTAATGCCAAATTTCTTTAATCAGTTGAAACAAAGACTAAATTTTATTAATCAGTTTATGAACCTTAATATATCAAAAGAAAAATCAATAGAGAGCATGAAAATGCAATTATTATTCAATTTTATAATTTATTTATAAATAGACCAGCAGTATACCGCAAACCATACACCTGCCTACTAGGAAGTGAGAGATCGCGGTTCAAATCCTGGTCGCGTCGGATACGCTGCTGTGATCAAAGGTCCGATATCAATCTTTGGACTGTATCTTATCCACAGTGCAATGTTTAAGTTAATATTTAAATCATGCATGCTAACAAAAACATATTTTTAGAATTTTAATTTAGAGTAATGATTTCATATTATTTTGATTATGAAGAAAATATGTTTTGAAACAATACTTTATTGAAATTTCTGTAGTAAAATGTTTCTAAAGATTGTAAAACATTTAAAAACAAATTAGTCAAATTTTCTTTACAATACGTCTCATCAATTTTAATGTCAAACTTTAAGCATTTTATCTTTTCACACAATTCTTGCACGAAAATAATAATTCTTAAAAGTAATTAAAATTTATAAATTAATGATCTAAATTATGAAGATTAATGTACTACTTGCAAACTTCATTCAGCAAAGGTGATATCTAATGTAAGGTATAATTAAAAATATGACTGACATTTCTAATTGCGCACAAAATAAACAAAATAAATTAGTATAACTAAATGGTTATTTAATCAGATTGGTTATAGAAATAAATAAATTATAATTAATTACTTCAATTAATTTGTATTTATAAAACAAACGAAATTCAATTAATTATTAACGTCCGTATTCATAGTCAAGTATTTAGTACTTAAATGCATAAGCGCTGAATTTTAATTTCATAATCGTAAATACAATATTTAGGAAAGTAGTAGAGTAGTGAGACCTTTGGCTCAATTTCTTTATATCAAATTGCGATTTATCCGCGCTTTTTTCGCACCTTTTTGAGCTGTAAATAAATTAAACCGCAAGTTCTGGTGTCAGCTTCTATTGTATTATGAGATGTAAGTACAATAATTTAATAATTTTTTAAAATGCAAATTTTATTAATTTTACTGTTTGATATGCAAATGAGGTAAATCAGCGGGGTTGGGAGTAATTAAATAATTATAATATGTTGGTTTATTTTAATGAGTTTGATGTCAATGTAATCTAATTTATGATATGTAATGAGATCAATTAGTCATTGAATTATTGTTACCAGTTCAAAGAAGTATTTTTAATGGAATGTTATCGTCGGTTTTTGCATCTGATACTTGGCTTCGCCTACCTCTGGGTAGGCAAGATCACTGCTATACAAGTTACAATGAAATAGTCAAATTTCACTGTTACTTAATCAACTTAAATTATTGATTTATAAAACGATAATGAATATTAATCGCTTCAGATATCTTGCTTAATTATACACTTAATAAAAAAATGATAGAAATTATGTTATTTAATTTTTGTTAGCATCAATAATACAAATAATTATTACAAGTTATTAAAATTATTAAATTAACATTAGTAAATATTACATTCTATTCAAGAGCATCTTTTGATATCCAAAAGGATTTTTTTGTTATTAACTGCTACCTACGCTGATATCTGCCTTGGGGTTAAGCAGGATTTCGCCTGCTTTTACAAGTTACAACAAAGACTTTCTCACTTTTCACTATCTTTATGTAATATAAAAATTGCACATGTGTCCGTTAACATTAATTATTCAGAACTTAGACAAAATACTTACCGATGTTATTATGAAACCTTAAAGACCCCAATTAAAATAAAACTATACAGGTATTTTTTATATACAATATTTATTAAAATTTAGAAATTTATATATAAAATATAACATCTAAAAATCAGGAGTACTGGTGTTGCTATTGAGCCAATCCTCATAATCCTCAAATTTTCAAAATTGTTCTTCCGAAGCCCGTTCTCCATTAGATGAATAAATTCATCAAAATGCATTAGCTCCGCTAAACTGAGCGTACGATTAGGAGACTTTGTCAGGGCTTGCAGTATTTGGTTGAGAAGATGGTGAGCCTGAGAAAATTTTGTCTAGCGTGAGAGTTTTTAGTACTTACAGGGCTGGCTTTATAATATACCGCCACGGATCCTGAAAACCTTTTTTTCTTTTGAATTATGCCGCCGTCTCCGACCATGGGAACGTATTATGAGATTTGATTACAATAATTAAATTAGTTTCGGTATGCAAATTTTATTCGTTACCCGTATGTAATTGGAGGTGTCATTGCATGGGTAATTAGATGATGATGATAAAACCCCTTTTTTGACAGTTATTATGACGTCATATTATGCAAATGTAATAAATTTCATTGAATGTATTAATGATACAAGTATAACCTCAGGCATTCAAATCCGATAGCTAAATGCCCCTTATACCCGAGGTGTTAATGATTGTCCATCTGTCGTAACAGTAAAGTTGCAAGATTCTAGGCACATGTTTAAAATTATTGTATATTGACGTAGTTTTATAAAAAAAAAACTCAATCCATGAACTTAACATCATATTTTCCTCACTTATTACATCATGGGCATAGATTTTTACATTCACTTGTCGTTATTTTTTATGTTAGATAAAAATTGCATTGTTACCATTGCACTTGTTGCGCAGGAGCGTAGATAAAAACTAAACACTGTAAAGAGCTAATTTAATCATACACTTTAATGAGAACTAGAGAGTTATTGAGATATAAATATGTACAGACTTGTTTTTAAATTAACTTGTATAAGATTTGAATCTGGTACGCATCTAATCCTAATAAAGCTAGGCTTTTCTAACCCGTAAACCAACTCCCTTCGCCAAGGGAGATTTACCTTTTGGTCGATTTAAGATATAAGATTCCAATCTTATCACAGTTTTTACTCCATCCACTTTTAGTACCTAATTGTTATATCTTTTAATTGTTTCAACACCAATACCTTCCCATGTTGAAGTAGTGATATCGTTTACTAAACTTTTTGCATTCACCAATAAATTTAATCAAACATTTTTATGTGCTGTATTTCCTTCAACTTTGTATTAGTTACAACTACGACCCGCCCGGCTTCGCACGGGTGCAATGCTGATACTAAATTAAATACACTACAGAAAACTATGAACGTTGTATATAAAAACATAGCGGGCCGCTCCGACTTTGCACGGGCATAAAATATATATGCCTATGTCACTCAATGAAAACATGATTAAAATCGATCCAGTATTTTGATTCATTCATTACTGCCCTTGGCCTGCACGCATTAAATTTGGAGTAAAACAATTCCTCTTTCCTATACTTACTATGAAGATTTCCTGCTATCTTTGGAATATCTAAATTCATACAATTTTATTACATTACACATTTACACACGGGTTTTATCAAGTACTGTTATTTTCCTCGCTAGAGAGCTCCGATATTTTTATAGAGAGTACCTACTATTTTTTTAGTTAATTTGTTTTATTTAGATACCTTAAGGAACGTAGTTCTTCTGCTATTATTGATTAATATGATTATTCTTACTTTTAATAACAGCGCACTAGTTGACGATAATATAATTTATTCTGAATTTGAAAAAAAAGTAATACAATTTAAAGAGTCGATACCTCATTTTTGAAATTTTCGGATAAGTGGACTATTGTCAGTGGAACTGCAATTAGTATGTGTTTTAACGAAGCATTAAGCGAGACTGTTGTAGCGCAATTGAGTATATCAACGTAATTTCAAATGTAGAAGCAAAGTCGTAGTAATGGTTAGTCGACCGATTTCTTCACCTAGAGATAATCTATCTATTATATAAATTAGCGAAGGAACTAATCATACAGCAGCAATACAAAACAATAAGAAATACGATTGGCTACTTTGTCAATTTATCATATAGATAGATTTCCTAAGTGATATCTCTAGGTAAAGAAATCGGGCATTAGTAAATCGCTAATCCGTAACCCGTAATGTTCAATTACTTGGTAGTGTCACTAGTTTTGTTTTCTATTTCATTCTATGTTCGTTATGATGAAAAATAAAGAATATACCAACTAATCTTTCTACTATCTGTGTTTTTGATAACTAAAGCGGCTGTTCCTCACTTGAAAGTTATATTTAAATCAGCTGCCACCCCTTCAACATCATTTTTTTGGTCATACTGAGCAATAGCATTTAGTTAATGATGACTCCATGATGGTTCTAGAACCAAGCTAACTTAGGACGAAAAATATAAAAGCTACGCTTATTCCTGTAATGACACCTACGATCGATCAAGTGGTCTGACGTGGTAACAAATTTTATACAGTTTGGCTACATTTAAATACAAAAAGAATTAAAATTACTGAAAAAGTACGTTGTTAACAATTTAAATAAGAATAATTTAATTAATTTAATAAAATTATAATACTTCTTACAATAACAAGAGACATTGGAATTGAAGCCATTAACTTATAGCAGTGTGATTTGACTTCCTTGGCTTGAAGATTTTATATGCGTGAAAAAGTATTAATTTGCTTTTTCTGTTAAAATTATAAAAACAATTGGTGCACTAAAATTAAAGCTCTTAACATCTCAGGTCATGCTGTTAATATCGCCAATGTATGTATAGAGAAACACAAATAAAATTTATTAAATTTTACAGAATAAAATCTTGTTTAGAATACTAAATAATTAAGCTTTGCTCAATAAAAAAATAAACAATTGAAGATTACCAAAGTTCAATTACTACTACACTTTTAATTTAGTTAGAAAATAATAACGGTGTAGTAATGTAACGTTTTATTTCTCTCTTATTTCCTAAAAACACCTCGTAATTGCCTCATTGAGTTAAATTGCTGCATATCAGAATAATTTTTAAGTTTAGAGACACTGGTGGCCACATGAATGATTTTAATTTTTGTAAAAGTTCTGATTACATGAAAAATTTTACATACAACTTATATTTCTACTTAATAAAAACCGACCATTTGGAATTGTTAATTTTCGTCTCTCTAATTCCAACCTTGGTTTTAGACTTCAACTTTCGTCTTTCAACTTTTGTTGTTTAAATTTCCTCGTTAATATTCTGGAATTTTAATTCTGGTATTCAAAATGCGAATTTCAAGTTCAGCTTTACTTATAACGTTAAATATGCGATAAGCTTATATTTTTTTGTTTATTTTTGGTATCCAACTTCAAGTAACCTGGCTTTTAGTTTACAAACCAATTCTTATAAATAACGATTTTTGGATCCTTGAGCACCATCATTAAAACTCCGAACACTTGCTTCCTATCACCAACTAAGACAAACGATTCTAGAAAGATCAGATTTGTTGAATCGCCGAAGAGAAATATCTTCAGTTGTTTTTTCAGTATATAAACAATAAGTTATATTGTAAACAGATACGCGATAGAAAATAAGATGAGTGTCAGAGTAGTAAGAATCATAATTAATTCCTGAGATATATTATTTTTCAAGGCAAATTATCTGTGTGCATTGATTTGTTTTTCAATTTAGTGGGATTATCTGCGTTATTTTTTTTTTATATTGAAATCATTGTTATACTTTACATTATTGTATTCCTAAGCTATTATTTTTTATTTACGTACCGAAATATCAATTTAAATGACGTATGTTTTCACGTGTTTGATCTTTAATTTCGTCATTAAAGTATGGATTCTGTCATGTCCTGAGCTTTAAGGCTCTCCTGTATAAATAAGAATTCTACAAACTGACAAATATATTATTTTATTGTTGGTATTATTAGTTATACTACACAAATAATGCTAGTATAAGTGAAAATAAACGTGTTCAAGACTTTGCTTTGGATTCTCGTAAATAAATGACAATGAACAACAATCAGGAACGTAACAATAAGCGCAATACATTTTCAATAAAAAAATTTATTTCAAAAAAATAGCAAAAAAAATAAACATTGCAACTTGGTTTTAAAAGGAGACAAATAACAACACTTAATTAATATTCTGCAATGAACTCGGTATCACAAAAACGTTACAAACTCACTCATGAGTTAATACTTTGACTTACAAATGGGAAAAAGTTAATATAAAAAGTAATTATCAGAAAAATTGTTTAACAGTTTTATGAAGTCTTACGACTTAGTTCCGCTAACAGGCGTTTGTGGCGCAGCTTTTTCAATTAATAAAAATTTATATTGTTTACACTACTATCTTTATAATATCTTCTACATTGACTGGAATTTCAATAAACTTAACTACGATTATAATAAATTACACTTTTCGTAGTTCCATGTTTTTGTTTTGGTTAATTCAAAATTAAGGTTACTAACGCTTTTTAATTGTAAGTTTTATAGAATACCTTTTGAGAATGAAGTCACGACCGCTCTGCTCGTTTTGAGCTACCATTAACTTTTTAGTGAAAACGTATTGTAGGAAGAAAATCTTTTTAACGGCACAGTAATAAGTAGTAAAATCAGAAATGACTGTGATTTTCGCACTAGACATGAACTTTGTAACTTTGTCTAAGCTGTGTAAGTAAACATATTTAATTATGCAGATAATTTAAACTCAGCGTTTTGTTGCAAATGAACAATACTACAATGCATATTATTGTATCAAGTTAACTAAATATCTAATAGGACAAATAAATATCTCGAAATATATAAATGATTTATATAATATAAATTCGGATTTGGTGGTATCTCCAAATTTATAAAGTTGTCTGATTTGTTGAAACAAATAAGTCAAATTTGATAATGAGAAGTAGCGTATTTATTTTCACTTCAACTTATCGCATCAAAACGTTCCAGTTAAATAACATTATAATAAGTTTTTACTTGTATGATGCAAATTGTAATTTCAGAACAATTTAACAACAATTTATAAACCCTACGGCCCCTTATTTTTAGTTTTTTAGTCTTTCTAATTAGGAAAATATTTGTTTTAGTTATAGAAATTCCGGTTGGGGGTCAAAAGAAACAAAAGAGCACTATTGTCAATTTGATACTTTCAATATTTGAAATTTTTGTAATTTGTATATAAATAATGTAAATATTTTTAATAAATGCAGTATTATCAGAACCCTTGTCTCGTTTCTGCACTTCGACTTGCTTTGGTTTCTTCGACCCATTTCGATTGAGTCTGATCAGGAAGCAGCTAAAACGCTCGAGGTGCAGCAATAATATCCTTTGAGGATATTCAACAGATGTTTAACATAAAAAATAATTGTTTCGTAGAACAGTTTGGTCTTAAGAACAATTTAAGCACAAACTTTAAAATTGAACTTAAATCTTAATTCTCTTACAATTTATTTCCACAAAAATGGTTTTTATTGCACTTAACACTGAATTATTTAAAAAGAAGATGTTGAAGCTGTTCCAATTATTGCTGTGGTGATGATTGAAGGTTTTTTTTAGTAATTTTTTGCACAAGTTTTAAAAATTTTGTTATTGTGTCCTTTAAACTTTACACAGGTTTACCAAGTACATTATTTTATGATAGTTTGACTTATAATTAAAATTGTCTGTTTATTGCATTTTATAAATTCGCCAATTTTAGGTTCCATAGCACTTCCTATTAGAATTTATATTTAATGGTTTATAATTTTTAGCAAGAGAAATAAAGAAGCATTAATTTCTAATTTAATTTTTAAAATTGTCTTCAACTAAAAATTGGAACTTTGATTTTATAGTTTATTAAAAACGATCAACATTAATCTTAAATCGCAATTAATTGTCTCAAAACTAACTTCAACTTATTAATTCAAGTTTGAATAATTGATCTTCTTAATGCCACTAAAACATCATTTTAATTGATCCAAAATTAACTATTCATAATTAACTTAAGGGGCAAGTTTTATTTAATTTTCGAGTTTTAATTTGAAATTCACAAAAATGGTACAAAAATTAAGTAGAATTGAAAATTTTAAAATTGACCTTAGGTATTTTCAAAAACTATAAAAACTCAAATATAACTAAAAATGTAACTCAATCTAAAAATGAATATTCCGAGTTGAGATTTCTAAGGTCTTTTTAAAAACTGATTTAAAAATTTACATTTCTGAATAACAAATCAGTGGTAAAAAAAAGCATGATAAAATTAATTTTTTATAGTATGACTACGAGAATAGTAACCAGTTTGTTGGTATATAAAAGCGAGCAAGTCAAAATTATTTGCGTAGATATTCATCTAATATTCATTAAATCTAATAATCATATAAGAGGAGTAGGACCTTCATCATTAAAGTCAATTTACGGCACTAGAAAAAATAACTGCGTAGTTTTAAAAATAAACACGTGTAACTTCTACACGTAAGAGTTTCGGTCAAATTAGATAGTTCTTCAAACACCAAATTTTTATGTTTCGAAATTCTTTATTTAAACCAAATATGGTTCATTTTATTCGGCAACTTGCGGGAATGCCACTTTTCGGGAAAAACTATTATTCTGTCACAGTAGAACTTCTGTGGTTTATCGGTAAAAAATTTAACCAAGTGGTTTTTACAAGATTATTTTGAAGCCAACTTTACACCATTAAGGGAATTCTGGAGAGACGGAAACAAATGATAGCCTGATGGTACAAGGTCTGTGCTATACGGTGAATACATCAAAACTTCTCAGACGAGTTCTTCCAGTTTTTTTGGGTTACCAAAGATACGTGGGGTCTGGCGTTGTCATGATGAAACACAACACCCTTCCTATCAATCAATTATAGTAGTTTTTATAAATTACTTTTATAATTTGGTTAATTGTTGACAGTATCCCGCAGAATCAATCGTTTGATTAACTGGTAACAGCTCATAATGGAGGATACCTTTCCAATCCCACCAAACAGACAGCATCGTCTTGTGAGTGGCGTGTCCGGGCTTTGCCACCGTCTAAGGAACTTCGCCTCGCTTCGATCACGATCTTTTGCGCACAACGTTGTCGTATGTAATCCAATTTTAAATCCAGTAATCATCCGCTTCAAAAATAGTTTTATTTCATTACGTTTCAGCAACGATTCGCAGATGGAAACTCGGTCGAGCAAATTCTAATGCGTCAAATCATGCGGCACCTAAATATCGAGCTTTTTTAAGAATTCAGCTTTTTTCAAATAGTTTGCAACTGTTTGGCGATTGATGTTTAGACTCTTGGCGATCTCTACAGTGCTTACATGACGGTTTTGTTCTACAATAAAAATTACATAAAAATTTCCAGAACGAAATCGTGCAAACCATTGTTTTGCTCCTATTTTCGACAGAGCATCTGAACCATAAATAGTGCAAATTTTTTCACGAGCCTGTGCATGGTTTTCTCCTTGATCAGAGAAGAATTGTAAAATGTAGCAAATTTTTTCTTTATTTATGTACTTTCAGCTTTAAACAGCAGTTTTTCACAACTGCATGAGCCAAATCGAATGATTTTACTTTTGCTTTTTTAGCTAAAAATATCAGTTTTATTATTTTTATTTTATATATTTATTATTGCCTAATTAGACCGAAAACTTTTTAGCATACCCAATATTATATTTAACATACTTTAAAAAACGAAATTGTTTATTAAGATTGTAAAATTACTTTTATCGACAAATTTTTAATTTAAATAACATTAAGTGAAACTAAAGAAAAATTTAAATTGAACTGTTTTTAAGCAAATTCAAATTGAAAATAGATGATCACAGACGTATTAAAATTTTTTATACCTGCTGAATAAAAATTTTATAAAAATGAGTTTTTTTACAACTATATCACATCAAGAAATTCTGTTTTTTACAAAATTAGAAAAAAAAATTTCCACTGACCTAATTTATTATTATAATAAATTATACCTTACATTGGGAGTCTAAGCAATATATTTATTTCATTAGTAGTCTTCTGACAATTCATGCTGCGCTAATAAATCGTATAATTGGTTCTACATAATTTTTTATTGAATTTTGCACAATAATTTTCTCATATCTTCGTCGCAGTATGAGTAAGTAATCAAGTTATAGTTGCAGTTAAGATATAGCAAGTAGGACAATAATATGCGGCTTTTTACTTTAAAAAAAATAGATTATTTTGCTGTAAATCAAAAAATTATTGCATTTTGTATATTTTTATTGTTAGATTACAATTTTTAAAAATAAAAGGTTAAATAAACAATAAAACAAAATATTATTCGTAAGCTTTCAGCAATGGTTACTGCTGTCATCAGACATTTAATAATAATAGTGCAATTACATGGAAACGGAATATAACGTATTGTCATTTGATACGATTTCTTGATCTATAAATTTTGAAAGATAATCGCGAGTTAAGGAACATTTTTATTTTACATTTTACTTATTTATTTATTAATATTTATAACAAAAAAATAAACCATTTTGTTTATTTTTTGTTTTGATATTTATTTTATTAACTTTATATATACGTCAATACAGAATGTGTTTCGGCATTGAAAATGGTGCTTGTTACGGCAACCAAAGTTTGTTTTGCTTTGAATCGAAGAACCAGTTGTGCGATTAAAATTTCAGTAGATTTTCAAAATAATTGTATTTACAAAAATTATTTACATGCACAACATTTATATCATTAACAAAACAAACCTTGTACAAGAACTCGAAGTAGTGTTGAGCGCTTAGAGTTGTACCAAACAAAACTGATTTTTGTTCAAGTGGTTCACACATAGTTATGTAAGTTAAATCTTGCTTTTCCTTGATCTTTTTTTGCAGAAGATTTTTGACTTGATTTTTGAAGGGCAAGTAAAGCACTTAAACCAATAGAAATTAAGCATGCTTCTTTCCTGACAAACTAGACAGTAAAACTCACTTTATAAGGAAGATGCCAAAACTAGCTGCACAAGGTATCAACTTTATTGCTCGGGTTTTCCCTTTTTTCAGGGTAGTGAAGAAACCGCGCCAAATAGGATTCTTTCGGAATTTAAATTTTTTAATAAATTTTAACTGTAAGAGTAAGAAGGATTAAAAGTACGTGAGCAAACAAAGAAGATATTTTGTGCAGCTGTTTTGAGAAATTTTATTGTTTACACATTATTGCCGTTGCAACAGAATGTAAAATTGAGCGTGTTAAATTGACATAGTTATAAGCTGATAGTTAAAACTGTTTTTTGCAATGCCGCAGTTGTGGGTGCGTGAGTTCAATTTCCGAGAAAGTATAGGGTAAATGGTCAAACGGACACTCTAAGGGTTTTATAGTTATATTTAATAAAAGCAACATAATATTTAAGAACTAATTATTTGGTTTGATATCTCAATTATTAAGCTAACAAATGATGAGATTAAAGTTGAAAAATAGAAACAGTTTTTGAGAACTTAACCTAAAACAAACATAAGTGAAAATGTCCGTCTGCCCCACACTCCTGGGCAAACGGACATAAGGTTTAATATACGTTATAAATAGTTAAATTCGCACTTTTAGTCGCAATGAATGATGATAAGAACGCTATTCAACTTATCAGCTGAATTAAGAGCCATTTTATCTTTATTTACAGCAATTATGACAAGATTCATATTTTCTTGATTCCACGAGCTTCCACGAGCTCCTCTCTGTAGTTCTAATCCGGATCTGTACCATTTTTCTGTAAACATTGTTTAAAAAAGCATAAATACTGTACTATCCGGTTCAATCAATATCAATCAATCAATATCAATTTCAATAATATGTCCGTTTGCCCCGCATCGGAATTTTTTTAAATTCAAAATCTAAATAAATATTAATATTAGGACAATGAAATTACGTGGCAGTAATTCCAAAGACACTTGGTTTTAATTGACCTAACTATAAGTTTTAAATTTTTACTAAAATACTTAGATTCTAAATAATTTCTAACAAAATATAACAACACGTTAATTTTACTTACATTTCCTATCACTCCTCACTTTTAACATGCAATAATAGCCTTAGATTGGAAAAATTTTAACAAATTACTTTCTTATTAATTACCTCAAATGTCAACGACACTAGTAATACTGCAATAATAACGCGGCGCCTTTTCTGAAAAAACTTACGAATTTTTTCTAAAAATGTCCGTTTGCCCCATGTCCGTTTGACCCCATCTTACCCTACACCTAATTTCCTCAGACAGTATCTTCCTCATTTAGTGCTAGCAAAATTTCTAAAGTATTTATTGCCTCTGTATACGGTACGTACCCTTTAGGATCGGATAAACAACTCTACGAAGTTGTTTCTAGTAAACCATAAATATGCAATATTGGTAACATTTTGGGGTAGAAAGCTAATAATAAGTTTCATCCTTTATCAACAAAACTAACAATTACTACCCATCTATGAAATTCTCTAGTTAGGCATTTCTAACCAACCTTCATTAGATTTTTCGATCATTTGTTAAAAATGTTTTAAAAATTCATTAATATTGTTTAACTTTATCATAAGTACATAATGTGAAAAATATCAGATGTTGACATACGTGTATGTTTAGACAACCCTCGAATACGAAGTCATTACAAAACGCTTGCAATGTTTACAAGTTCTACACCAATTTTTAGCGATTCTTTATATAAAATCTATAATTTTTATTTACTTTATTTTAAAAAATATAATATTTAATCTGATTTATTTGAATGGCTGTTCCGTCACTAATCGGTAATATTGTTAAGTTTTGCTTGGCGTACATTACAGTTATTGCTATTTTAGGTTAGAATGCACATCCGTTTGGTTCAATAAAAACTTTCAGAGAAATGAGAAGTAAGTACTTTACTAGTTGAATGCAAATTTCAATACTGGTAAATTATTTTAAACAGCAATATAGGTTATTTTCACCGGCATTAGTGTATTATTTGTTTCAAAACCACTATATTACTTTCCATTCAAATGCTTATAAAATAGACCACTTGGTACCGCAAATACCTATGAAGTATATTTTCCGAACGATGATAGATAAAAGATAACAGCTATTTATTAAGCAGTAGTGAATGAATAGTCTTTTATGTACTAGGTACTAGGTTTGAAGTTATTTAACTCTGACGTGACCCAGTGGCACAGCAGACCAAGTGTATCAAAGAACATCTCTCGTATTATGGTTTATAAAATATTTTGTACACAGTTTACATACTCAAAAGTGGATACTTTGCTATTAGAAAATGTCTTAGTTTTTTACTTAAAACTACCGCGGTGTTAGATTGATAATTTATAGTTTTATATGGATGAAAATGTTACAAAGCTTAAAATTTATAAAAAAATGTCATTAGGATGCTTTTAAGCGAAGAGTGGTACAAAATATTCTTTTCCAACAATATTTTAGAAAAAAATAAAGTTAATAAAATTGTAAAGATGCTCGAAAGCCATTGATTAACAATAGATTGGTAATAAAATATGAACTATTTTTGTTTTAATGTAATAATGATTGGTTCTTTGTTGCCGTACAAATACTTTCTAGTACTGTATTTCTTGTTATTTGAGATTAATAATTTAAATGATTATCTGAAAATAATAATAAATAAATTTTAAAATTGTTCCCTAATTAATAGTTTTATTTAATAATGCATTTTTCTTATCGTGTTTAAACAAATACGTTATAGTACAGAGCAACGGCATAAAAAAGAGGAACTTCCAAATATAGGGTAGCGATTGGATAGAATTGTAAATACGAGTGGATCCTGGAAAGGATGATATTATCCTAGTGGTTAATATTACAATGCCAAGAAAGAAATTACTACTGGTTATTAATCTTACTGCGCCTCATCATTACAAATACTAGAATTTAAATATTAAAATAATAATAATTGAGTTTTAATGAATAAATGTGTAGTCCCTTTCAAAAAATTAGTTACATAATGTAGTTTAGTATATTGATTAAACCTAAAGCAGCTACTTCCAACTACATAATATGTCAAATTTCAAGTTCATCATTCCACACGTCTGTGCTTAATTACGGAAAAACCGCACACATTCACATATTCATCCTGACATTGCTTGCAAAATTATTTTTAACGATTTATTTCTACCCGTAGATACTACCGCGTAGCAAACCAAATTTTTTTCTGCTTATCAAGATTACAACAAGCAATTTTTTTTTAAATAGGAATAGTAACATTAAAAAAATTACCAAAGTAATCGATAACTTTCTAAATTTAGACATCTTGTTTTTGAGTTGGACTGAATACAAAACATCTTCCGTAGTAATAAGAATTACCCAATGATAAAAAATATCTTTAAACGAAGGGGAAAACATACGCGATTAAATAAGTGCTGCTACAAAAGAGATATTGCAATTAGCAGGATGTCAACTGAATTCAAAAGATTCATTACTTATTATTAACTGCTTATTAATTATTAATTGGAATAAATTTCAAGCTAGGTAAATGGAACGTTTATGTTTCAAGCAATTCAATTCAGCCTGCAAATTTGCATTAAATTGGAACACGGCACAAACTCCACAAAATACGAAATCATATCAAATTAAAAAAATCATCACAAAATTGAATTAAAAAGAAAAAATTGGAACACTTTTATTTCTAGATTTATTGCTAGTGAAAGTTTAAATGCTGGACACGTGAAAAGAGACTTCGAATTTATAAATTAATGAAATTAATTACTTCCAAAAGTATGAACTTTCCAAGTAACGCAGTTGACAACGATAGAGTATCATAATTTCCGGTATAATAATAATAATAATTTTCTACTCAATCTTCGTCAATTTTATATTGTAGAAAATTTAATTATTATTAAAAAATGTTCGCATTGCAGCACCGGTCTTTGCCGAAAAATATACACCTTCTGCTTTAGTCATTTTTTAATAATAATAAGTAAGAGTTAAGAGATAATAAAATTGTAACAATGCATTCTTAATACCTATACACATGTGTATTCGTGGCCCACAAATTGTGGAATTTGTTTGTAATCTATTCAACATTTGTTGACTTGCCCACCCTTTTTGTGTGAGTGTTTTGTGGTTTTTGCATCTCATTTACCATTAATTTTCGGTTTTTCCGACGTAATATTATACATTGTACTTTATTTAGCATTTTACATAAGAATTGCTGTTTAATGATAAAAAATACAGTGAAACTTGATTAATTTGAACTTGTTTATTGAAATTTCATGGTTAATTCGAATTTTTAAATATAAATCTTTATGATTTCTTCGAGTTTCTAATTAAACAGGTTTAACTTTTCTATTTGACATTTTGCATTTGACTTAACCGAGATTTTATTTATTAGCTGTCATTACCTAAGAGTGATTTACATACGAAGAAATTAAATGTTATAATTTTATTATAAATGTAGCCGTATAGCGTTATTTAAAAAAAACTGCTAAACTTTTGATATCTTCGTTTTTTTAACAATAAAAAAATACTTTATTAATTGATTTTATGTTATGTGTTTAAATGAAATTATTTATTAAATAACATTATTTTTTAATAAAAAAATAAAGTATTGTATCTGATTTATAATTACTGAGTAGATCAAAAGGTAAGTCAATGACGCGCGGCAGCGCGCCGTACCAACAGCGCTCACCGCCCGTCATTAAAAATTTTTTTTTGTGTAATCTAATCGCGAGCAGTCAAATTTTTTTGCGGATTCTGTTACTTTGATGTTTAATTCATAATACCGAGAAAAAAAAATTTCGTTTTTTGAGGGAGAAGTCATTGAAATTTTCATTTGTTAACTTAAAAGTTAATTAACAATATGAAAATAAATAAATAATTTGAACTTCTATATATTTTATTGAAGTACAAGTATTGAACTATGAATCCTGAAAATTTCATTAGAATATCTCTAATAGCTTTTAATTATCGATTTTTAACTAAAAGTCATAAAATTTTCATTAAAAAAAATTGTTGTTACAATGAAAATTTTCAAAACTGTTTTGGGGATTCATTGTTTATAGGAACACTTCATGAAAAATACTCATATCTGAATTTGATAAGCAAGTGGAAAATGGGGGTCCACTTGACATGATCTTGTTCTACTATTTAACAAAATAAGCTTTTTATCAGGTAGTGCTATGGTTATTTTGAAATAGATATAATGTTGGTATTGCATTGGGTGTCCGATAACTTATTGTACGTATTTTGTCATTAATTAATAATAATTCGTTAGTCCTGGAATATAAATATGGTTTTCCAAAAAATTAACTTTATATAAAACACGATAACTTTGATACTTAGCAACTTTGATATTTGATAAACTTGATATGCCTATATTGTAAATATAAATATTATGTAAACATATATAGTCAAACCTGGATGAACGAAAACTGGATAAGCGAGAAAACTCTGCAACTTAGACTAATTACCACGAATCCTAATTTTAATCCTCAAAACCTCTATAAGTGAGAAACAAAAACCTCTATATGAGAGAGTCTGTTTTCACGCCTGTATCTCTATAACTGTGATTGCCACTTACCTTATACTGACTAACTCTTATATTGACTTATACTGAGTAACTACTGACAGATCAAGCGTGTTTGTATCCCATATCATTGTTTCTATGTCGCAGACCTATTAGTCAAATTTATTACAGTTGATAAGTAGCAATTACAAAGAAAGGTTTGTCACGTTCTCGAAATGTGAAAACAAAAAATTAAAGTGTTAAAATGTGTTTTTATATAACTTAAATAATTGTTTTCAATAATTCATTATTAATAAAAATTTAATAAAGTACTTCTGCACACAATCTGGAAAAAGATGTGTTGATCAGAATTATAATCCTTATTCGTACTCTAAACTGTACGTGTGGCAAAAGTTTACTGTCAGCATTAGGATTACAGAAGTAAAATTTACTGATGCGTATTACAATATTGTATTATAATAAGCTCCCAGCTTTAAATTACGTACCTAATTATTTAATTACATATACATCATTAAATATAATTTACAAACAATAATTTGTGGTTCAGTTGGATCTCAAAAATATACGTTTTCAAGTATTTGGCAACTTGGCAAATATTTAAAGCAAAATATAAGTAGATAAAGCAGATTACTATTAAATAAAAATTTTGCTTTGATTTCAAAACAAAAACTTCTGACACCATCTAGTTCTCGGAACAAATTATGACACAAAAGTGTTCATAAGGTTACGAATCTTATTAGTTAGTAATTAATACTGTCAGAGAGTACTTTCCGTCAGTCAATCTTATTATAGTTAGTAATTAATGCTGTCGGAGAGTACTTTCTGCCAGTCAACTTTTCATATTATTTACATGCCGCTTTTAAGCGATGTTTAATTTATACACAAATTAATATTAAAATTTATCTCTTTCAGATGGTTTAAATTACATTATGTAAAGTAGTAACATTCAAACGTAATTATTTCGAAATTTATAATTAAACCACTTAATTTAATCAATCTGAACCACCACAGCGATTTCAGCTAATTATCTATTTCACACCCTTAATACATTATTACCAAACCAAGCACCAACAAATGCATTTGAAACAGCTTATCAATGCACTTTAAATGCAAATAATTGACTGAATGGTTTAGATTTATTGCTTTTATTTCCGATTAGTTAATTATTTTTGTAAAAATTGAAACATGTTTTCTATACTTATACGAATAAATAAAATAAATGCACAATTAATATTTGCACTAATGACTGACTATACTATACTGAAAATTAGTTATATTTTGAATAACATAACCCACGCGGCTTCTAAACTAAAAATGTTCACCTCTTTGGCTTTTTATTAAATAAAAAATTGACGTGTTAATTAAAGTTTACATTTTCTCATTATTACAATACAACAGGACAGCTTACAGAAATATTCTCTTGCTACTCAATTAGCAAGTGGTTGTTAAATGAACGCGAGTCATGGTGATAAAAAATATTACAATTGCTTGTGGTGAAAATTTAAAGAGTCAACAATATTCGTTAGACAGTTTAATATTTTAAATAAAACCGAATTTTATGTTTTTTTACGACGACCGCTGGTTTTTTTATTAACTCGGGTAGTTATTCAACATGATTACAGGGATGTGCATAATACATAAACTTTAAATTACTAATATAATGGTTTTTATCAAGTTTTTAAACCTCAAATCAATTGATCAATAAATACTTAAGCATTTCAATCAAGGATCTTCACGAAATTTAAAACAAATAAATAAAATTGAAAGATCTAATACATATTTCCTAAAAAAACATTACTATAACGAAATTTAAAGATTGCGTGATAATACCTTTTATAAGGATAATCAATACAAAATATTATAATCACAAACCATCATATCTTCCATACTGTAAAAAGTATGGATTTTAAAGGTTCAAACACACTTATTGTAATTGAAATAATACCGAAAAGAAATAAAAAAGCAACGGAGATGCATATATTAGAGAAATTAATTATTATGTATACATATTGACAGAATAATTATAATTATGTATATGAGTAGTATAAGCGACAAAGTTATTTTTTTCATTCAAAAGATAACACCTATACTGAACATAAAATAGAATAATAAGAAAATATCAACTTTATGTTATAGACAGGTCTGTTATTGCTTTTATATAATGCATCTATTTGGTAATTTCAATTTATGTATAATACAACATACGTACATACATATATTTGTTTCTTATGAAAATTGTTTACAAAAATTGAAAATTGATTTTATAAAGTGTTCCATTGGTGTTGAAACTTGCTAGCAGTTTTGTAGAATTTAAAATTAAAATTTATAAATTTGATATAAATAAATTAAAAATGTTACCAAATGTGAATGCCAAGCAATTAATAAACTTATAAACATGATTTTCATAAAGGATATTTCCACTCCGTTGTATAGCTACATCGCAGTATAATTATTTAACTTAAGGTTGTGATTTTGGGGCAACTCCTGCCTATAGTGTATAGCTCGCTTATATAGGAAAAGATAGGGAACAAAATCGAAGACATCGTTCAAGATAGATCAAAAAATAATAAGAATTTCTTAATTTTTTTTTAATTTTTCGAAACATAAAACTTCAACGGCGACCCTAATATAAAATTCTAGTTGATCGGTTAATTACTTTTAAAAATACAATAGTTTGAAAATCATCGAAAAATTGTTACTACAATTTTACACCGATTTTATTAATTTTTGACGCCGTTTTAAACCTGATGATCATCAAAATGCCGTTAGGGGAACCGCCAATATATTATCTTTCAAACAAAACCAAAACATTTAAAAAACTCGCCCCACTTAAAGATCTTTGTTGATCAATGTGTAAAAATTTTAATTACAAGGTTTTAAAAATTATTTGCAGCTGCTTGCAGCCGAATTGATAAGTAAACTGTAATATTTAATGTAGCTTCACGAGGACAGAGGACGCGCTTGCAGTTATGTCATTTTGTAATAAAAGTGAAGTAAATGTCATTATTCTGTTTACAAGTAAGTGCATATTTGTATTATAATTATATTTTGTCGTTAACGTAATACTATTAATAGATTTTAAAATTCTAAATTTACCTCACTCTCCATAATTATACTTTGTGTAGAAAAGAATTGATGATAGGCGTATGGCGTAACCATCTAACTTCCGATCTCATACACACATGATGCTTGGATCGAATCCCATGATTTCCAATTTTTTCTATTGATATTAATTTTTATTTTCTATTAAAATTCATTTTATTTTTATTAAAATTAGTAATATAAAAGCTTTCCATTGAAAATATCTTCTTTGAGTGCCATACATTTATATAATGAAATTATATTAATTTCAAAATTGACACTGACATGAAACTTTTTTAATTTATGCGACGATGCCAAACCGGTTCTTCAGAAATCAAATTGCATCATATTCAAAAATTATTTACGGACAAACCAGATGGTCAAAATTTTTAATTTTTTTGGCATTTTGTAAGATGTAGACTAATTTTATGTGTCTGACATGGGCATAACTATTTTATTTTACGGAAATTCTAAACTTTTACTGAATTCCCTAAATTACATGTTACATTCACAAATTTCAAATCTGATTATCTCGCAAGGTACACGGTCAATCTTTTTCAAATTTGTTTTACAATTATGATAAATCATTAACTTTATATTTTGTAATTTTCATATTTTTGACATGGATTTGAGAAAATGCCAATGGAGCGCTGCAACCACCTTAAATTTTTTGTAGAAAAGTTTTTAAAATAACTGTTTTACGGGGATTGAAAAACAAAAACTCTCAAAACATAATAAAATCATCAGGGCGGGGTTTTCGTCATTTTACAATTAATGTTCAAAATGAATACCCTTAGAAATTAAAAAACTTTCATTTTTAGGAATCCCAATAGGACCAAAAACCTACGGTTCAGATTGAGAAACCATAGGTCTCCTTTCGTGTCGTCCGAAAGACGGCGTCCGTCGACGTCTCGACGGCGTTCATCCCGAAGCCCGTCACACAAACGGCGTTCTGTCTCAAGACAGCAGGCTAAAATTTTTTTAAAACATTTATTTTATAAATTAATAAACGATTTAGAACTGTACGAAAATACTAATCACTTCCAATTTAAAATACTTTCCTTTGGGAAAGTAAAAAAAATTGAAACGAAAAAATTCCAAATATTGTGGTGCTGGCTTATTTACACGTGGGTGCGAGACATTTTACAACTTCAGTCTTGCGCATTACAGCACACGTATGCATGAGCAAAGAGTGAGACGAGAGTCTCATTAACAAACATGTCAATTGTTAATTGTTGCTAGTGAACAAATTTTGAAATGACACCGGCCTACTCAATAATAAGTATAGGTACTGTCATAATATTATACATCATAATCGTTTTCTTTTTTATATAATTTTGAGTTCGGTAGTAGGAAAAGTTTAATACATCACATGCTGCGTAAGCTTTTTTATGGCTACGGAGGATCACGGGCCTCGGCTTTGCCTCGGCCCGTAAACAACCTCCTTGCCCAAAAAAAATCACTTATGCAGCTGGTGATGTAAATAACTATTTTCCAAATGTTTGATAATTAAAGGTTTTTTGGTTTTTCGCAATTTCTTTTTCTTAATGTAACTTTTAATGTATAAAAATTGTCGTAAATTGTTTTACTTGAGACAAATATTTAAGGCAAGAATATATGATAGGATAATATTTATGCAAGAGGGAAATTCGAGGGCTATGCCCCATAATTAATTTGCTTGTATATTAAGGAATAGAACTTTATAATAGTGCGTCATGATTATAAAAATTATCGAAAATGATCGGTAATTTAATCATCTTACTCGTGATTGGTAGATTTCACTAGGCACCTTAAATGCTCGCTAAATTTAAATCTGATTGGAGTACATTTTTGAAATTAGATCTCGTGATTGGTCGACAGGCTAGTTATGACATCAGAGGGAGATAGTCAATTACATTTGAGCTTATTAGCAAGCTAGCGTAATTTAAAAATTAATAGTTTTTAGGCCAGTCAGTAAAGGAATTGTATGTTGCAAACGGTGGTGTAGAAGATTTTATTTTTTTAACTTGTATAAATAGGTACAAGCATGTGAAAAACCAAAATGCTAACACGAGCGACCTCGGGAGAACTTTTGGCAGCCAAAGAACTTCAACATTTTAGGACTTTTTTTAGTTTTTTGCATATAACTCCTAAACCGTGGATCCTAGCAAAACATTTGTGGTTTAACAAATTAAAGAGAATTAAATTCTGCGTCGAATGAGTACCACAACTTAATAATTTGGTAAAGTGGTATGGTCGAAAACTACGGTCAAAAAACGACGATTTTTTCTAATTTTGTCAAAAACTGAGTTATAGTACTATGGGAGTCTGCGCGTCCGGCACGATCGCGCTGCACTAAATTCGCTGTAACTTTTAAACTAATTAATGAAATTGAGCATTCAAAACTCAAATGAAAGAAGAAACGTGTAGCTATTGGACTATTATATTTTCAAGTATAAAAATGAATATTTAAAAGAGTAGTATATGTATATAATTGGAACATACGGAGATATCCGATAAAATCGCTAAGAGCTATTATTATATATTCTAAAAATTTTTTTTACATTAAATTCACTCATTTTTTAGTTCTATTAATAATATATGCTAGGTAAGTAGGTTAAATAAATTTTTTATAAAAGTTATTAACGTTTAAACGTACTTCTAATTTAACGAATTTTGAAGCAAAAAATTATTTTTATTTTGTAAAATAAAAGGGTTGATTTACTTTTAACCTAAAACCCTTTAAAGTATCTTAAAGTACACATTTCAAGCTTTAAAAATCGCACCTGTAGTAATCCAATAACACGATTTAAGCAAGAGTAATATGTGGTTAAAGTTAGGTATACATTTCAGATTTTATTACTTACCCAAAATTTTGAAATTTTAGAAGTATACATCTTCAATACTAAATTTCTGAGATTTTTTAACTTATCGGATATTTTATAAATTACTTCTAGAGTAATATATGAAAATTTCAGATCTTGATTTTAAGAAATTGTAGAAATGGTAGAGCTCTTAGCGATTTTATCGGATATCTCCGTATGTTCCAACTATATACATTTACTACTCTTATATACATTCATTTTATATTAGAAAATATAATAGTCCAATAGCTACATGTTTCTTCTTTCATTTGAGCTTTTGAATGCTCAATTTAATTAATTAGTTTAAAAGTTACAACGAATTTAGTGTAGCGCGATCGATGCCGGACGCGCACTCACATATACGTATATCGCAGTTTTGACAAAATTAGAAAAATCGTCGTTTTTGACCGTAGTTTTCGACCATACCACTTGACCAAATTATTAAGTTGTGGTACGCATTCGACGCAAAATTTAACGCTCTTCAATTTGTTAAACCACAAATGTTTTGATAGAATCCACGGTTTAGGAGTTATATGCAAAAAACTCAAAAAAGTCCTAAAATGTTGAAGTTCTTTGGCTGCCAAAAGTTCTCCTGAGGTCGCCCGTGTTAGCATTTTTGTTTTCACATGCTTGTACCTATTTATACAAGTTAAAAAAATAAAATCTTCTACACCACCGTTTGCAACATAGCACCTTATTTCGATTCTCTACTGACTGGCTTATTTTGTGTTTTACATAAATTTGCAGGGCCGCGCGAATCTACGACGTTCCGCATGCCTTCTCGAAATTGTTCAAATTCTAATATTTGTATATTGTGATTGCGCACAAACGGTACTTCTTAGGAAAAAATGTCAAGATACCATTTTTGTAGGTTTAATTTTTGTCTCGCCGAGGGTTTATTGAAATTAAAATTTGGTGCAAAATTACGGCGCGCAGAGCGTTGGCAAAAATCAATTATTTCGGAAACAAAATTGAACCTTCGGGAGCTTGTAACAGAAAAATTAAAGCGAGAAGGTACTTATTTTTTTCCAGTTAAGTATCGCAATCTTCGTAAGGACTAAGTAGAAAAAAAGAAATCAAAATTTCGAGCTAGGATAACGGAATTAGGAGCAAAATAAGTAATCGTTTCGAACCCCATCGAAATGGCGGGGTACCCTTTTTCAAGTTTTAAAATTTTATCGTCGTTAGACCTATCTTGCTCACGTTCTTGCAAAATTTCGACTTTCTATCGCCCGCCGTTTTGCTTACACGTTGCTAAATATAATCCGTACTTTCAAACCGATAAAATCCTTAAAAGTTAACGACGACCCTGTTTTTTTTTTCGATAAATGCAAATAAAAAGATTAAGAGAACAAAATGAAATTAAAAAATCGAAAATCGACCGGTAAATAAAAAGTAAAGTAATAAAATAATTAAATTATATTGTGCCGATTTCAACTTGAGTCACTAAACTGACAAGGTCAAGTTTATCTCATACGATAAGATACAAAATATTATATTACGTATTACAATCGCGCCACCTATTTTTGCATAGATGAATGCTTTTGTAACTATTCCGCGCATTATTTTGGCGCTATTATCATTACACATTTTTCTTTAGACACACCTCCAATGACGTATGTATTCTACTCTACTTCCACGTAATAAATGCAAACCTTAAAGGGTGTAATTATAATAAAAAAATTTTATTATATTATTTTAGTGCTGTATCGTGAATTGTCAGCTGTTTTAAACCGATTTTATTAATTATACCAGATCTTTGGTTTTGTCATTTTAACTTTATTAATTGCATTTTTTAGTTTAATTAATAAATATTGATTATTTGCAACACCACTAGTAAATTATTTTAAAATGTCCTCGAAAATCAGAAAAAAATTAATCGAAAATGCCTGTACGTAAATTCAATGCTAATGGAACAGAATATTTGGTGGTAGTTTTACCTTCAACTAAAGTTTGTACTTTGTCAAGTTTTTCCTTTCCATAAACATCGAACAAGCGTTTATGAAATCCAATTTCGCCGGTTAAGCATTAATAAGTAATTACTAAATATATGTTTGTGAATACAGATTTAAATGTTTCTAAAACCAATAAGTAGATGGAGAGAGTTTTTTTGGAATTTGATGAAGGAAGAGGTCAGAAATATCTTCATGGATAGGTAGATGTGGGTTGATCACAATCTTGTTGAATTCTCGAAGCAAGGCGCGTGATCTTCGAAGTGGTGGAGGCGGAATATTTCTCAGGACCGGCAGCCAGTGTGTTGGCGTAGATTTGATTGATCCCGAGATTAATCGCATAGCATTATTTTGTTAGAAATGATGGGCGACGTAAAAGAAAAACCTAAGTTTTGGGTATTGACAGTGATTGGTTAAAATACTACTCTTCTAATACCAAAATTCCATCCAAATCATTATAATTTATTATAATTAAACGTTATATTAACATTTTACCCTTAATTAATTCCCCTTCTTGTAGTGCATCTGCATCTGTAGATTTTTCGTTTTTCGTAGGTTTTTATTTTGTTGTAAGACATTTTTAAATATTTTACAAAATAAATAATCAAAACGCATCAACGTAAATACAGTTAGCAGGAAAACATACTAACATCATTACAATACAACACTGAAAACACACATTTAACGGAAAAACTCAACACGTACCTATAAATACAACAATAAATTATGTTATATAGAATATACAACGTAGTAAATTTACAACGCAACTGTGAGCACCCTTATACGTAGTATTCGCATACGGTGTTTTATTGATGATTTTCTTATTATTCGCTACTGAATTTTTATTCTCAGAAATTTTATTTATACATTCAAGTAGCCAAGTTAGGAACACACTTGGTAAAAATTTAAAAGGATTAAATGATTAAAAGGTTTTACACCGCTACAAGTGTAACAATACAATTTAATCATATTAATTGTCACATAAATTTTAATTTATTTTTTAATTTTAATTTACCCATTAGGGAGTTTCCGTATCACTGTTGGGAACCTAGTTTTTACTTTAAGTTCGCCGCAAGTAATTTTTCTGTGGCTTGGTAAAAAATTTTCTGCATTACAACCTTCTGTTTAATTCCGTCTCTATTAATATCATAGTTAATTAATATTCAATTTAATATTGTCTTTTTTTAATTATTTGTTTGGTAAAGTAAAATATTTTTAAGAAGCTACGATTAGTAAAATGTGATTCCAAAGCAACAATACATGCTGAAATAGACCGTTGGAGTTGCATACAGCTATTCTAAATAATTGGTTTGTTCATTAGGATTCTTGGTTATATTGTTTATGACAAGAACGATTAGTTTGTCAATTCGTTTCATATTTTCATTCATTCATTCCATTAGTTTTGTTAACATGATCGTTATGTTATTTTCGTTTTAATTGCTTGTGTTTGGATTTGGATAATATTCTTCAGCATTTAGATTCTATTGATTAATTTCCGTTGTAGCACTTTCATAGTTTGGAATGCTATTCTGTGAATTTATTGCTTGTTGTAAGTACAGTAGAACCTCGATTATCCGGATCGGCTGGGACCGTGCACTGCACGGAAAATTAAAAAACACGGATAATAATAATTGACGTTTTGAGAACGATATGTAGTTAAGCATATATGTTGTCAAAAATTTTTTTTGTGACTTGCCGCTTGATCTTAATTCAGCTAGCCCTGCTCTGTAGTCTCGAGCTAGGGTGAATGGTTTCTGAAAAGTAATGTGATGCTCTCTTGGGTGTTTGAATGAAATTAATAAATTTAACAAATTAACAAAACTTATCTTTATTAAAACTATATTCTTTAAAATTGCAAGTACAAAAATGTTGGCAACCACGTATCGAGAATTTCAAACAGCAATGCAGTGAAACTATTTAAAAAATTTTTTCTTAATAAGGTAAAGTTGCAAATAAACTCGAGTAAAAAAATGTCTTTCACACAAAACTGATGTTGCAGCTATTAAAAATAATAAAATTTCTTACCTCTCTGGCCAGAAAAGAAGTTACAAGTTCTACCATATACAGTGGGTTTTCAATAGCTGGATCAGTAGCAATTTGCACCTTACACGAAACACACACTACACTTGTTGTTGTGGACCAAGACAGCTTTCGTTGTGGATAAAGCGGATAGCACAGAATGCGGAGACGAAACCCGACGATCAGAAAAACTTTGTGTTCCATAATTATCAGAACGATGGTCGTTGTTAAAAATTTGTTACTTATTCGGCGACTTATGTAAAAGAGATCACCAAATAGACTTGATCTACTGTCGGCGATAAATGAAACAGTTGATGTTTGTTATTTGTTTACATATTCAAATATCACTAAATCACCAAATACCTTAAAATCCGATGCGACCGACACAAAAATGTGTTCTTGAAAGTCACTATTGAAACTTTCGACAAAGTTAATTATCCGCTTCACGGATAATCGGGGTTCTACTATAGTTTGTTTTTAAGTGACGTTAATTGTATCTTCTTCTAAATGGTGGAAAATAATTTGAAGTACTTAGAGAGAGAGAGAGAGAGAGAGAGAAAGAGCTGGTGTGTGAGAAACCTTATCAATTTAGGCTGGAAGTTGTTTTATTTTTAATGGGGGAAAGGGGGGAACTTTCTAATTCTGATTTCTTAATACACTCAACAACCTTTACTATTGAAAAGCTTTATTACCATCGCAGTGTACGCATATGGGTTTTGTGCCTTGAATCTTTGTACAATCTGTAGTTCACTGCTCTTTTCACATCTCGGTCGTCTTGACCAAGAACAGTTTTTGTGTGTTCATAACACTGACATCTTGTGCGTTATACTATTTCATATTTATGGTACGGTGGTTCTATCAGTACAATAATTTTATTGTTCAGTTTGTTTATTTTGTGGACGTTTTCATTGTTTTCATCATGAAACAGTTCAACTTGATGCATCGAGGGTGGAATTTTTGTGCTGCATTTTACCATGTTGAATATGCGTGTGACTACCAGAAAAATTTTTTTCTTTTAATTAGGAAGTATGGCTTTTAACTTTTTCAGGTTTAAAGTTTTTAAAATAGCTGTGTAATTTTACTAATAAATTTAGATTTCATATTGATTCACAATACCAATAAGTTGCTTGTAAATTAACATTGTTTAAAAACATTAACCAAGCAAACTTTTTTACTGTAAAAATAACTTCAATAATACTCATTTTCATCGCTCAGTGTTGAAATGAAATACTATGTATTGTAATCTCGAATATAACGTTGTTTATAAGTTTTAACTAATCACAAAGCTTAAATACGTAGTATGTACTATGTACCTACTTTATATATCCGTATAATATTGTTATACAATGGTATACCGAATCGCGTCATAAATATTCAAAAGAATTTTACAGCGTTGATGCAGTGACTACAATGTAAACGATTTCAAATTGAAAATGTTTAACATATTATTATGTATGTGTAATATTGTCATGTGGCATGCAAATGCTATTACTTTACTATAAAGTACATATTATGTCTGTAGGTATAGTATATCCCAAGATATTAAAAATGAAAATGTGAATTAAAAAAAGTCATTGTATCATGTTAACCGAATATAAAAATATAAACATTGCAAATGAATGCGATACGCAGGTACAATATACTTGAACATTAATTTGCCGATTAGTAGTTCTTTTATTTATAGTATAGGTGTTAGGTATTTCTTCTTCTTCAAGTGCCATACACTTCATTGTGCGTAGGCGATCAGCTTATCCGAAGCCAAGCTGACTTTACTAGGGAATATAATTAATGGGGTGATTTCCCGTTGCCTTCCCCACAGTCCAAAGATTGATATCGGACCTTTGATCACAGCAGTGTAACCGACTCTAATAGGAATCGAACCATGGTCTACCGCTTTAAAGTCGGCCGGTGTATGCTTTACGCTACACTGCTGGTTTAGGTATTTAGTACAATATTATTTTATTAATTACTAGCAGGATACCCGACTTCGCCTGGGGTTTCTTCTTGACGGGAAGTCTTAACGCTTCCCGTTGCTTAAATGTTTTAGTTAAACAGATTTGAGTAATGCGTGCCACCTAAATCTCTGATATATTAAGTTTCGATTTTTAACACTAACATGGAAATGGAAAATTGTAATTGGTCCAAATATAATTTTAAATATATCTTTGTAATTTTTGCCCAAATTTTAAATAGATTCATAAAAATTTTTGTAATTTTGTATATTGTTATAGTTATTACAAGAAATTTTGCCGTATTTAAACTTATTACTATTAAATGAAAATTTCAAACTAATAAAAATAAGATCAATCTGAAATTGTAAAATTCTAAAACAATCTTGTAAGATGATTCCTTGTATTTTATTCTTTCAATTTAAGAGTATTTTAATTTCCTAAAAGCGTGTCTGTAGCAATGCATTACATTACCTTGGCTCGCGGAAAATTAAATCACTTTAACTTTTATTTTTAAAAGATTATATTTTTTTACCGCATTTGATTTACGAGTTCACTATATCTTAGGTTACACTATATCTATAGTCGTAACTGAATTAAATCGAGTATCACTAATCGCTTACTGCTCTTATAAAATACCTACACCAGTTTGGCGTCTCAATCATACTTAAAAAAGTTACCATAAGAAAAGAGCCAAAATATAGTTAATACGTCTTCTGTCTATTGAAATGGACATACAGAAAACGTATGTCAATTATTAATTATTACTTGGTAGTAAAATGCAAACTGTCGCCTCTATAATAAGAGTAATAATAAGTCAGAACGCACGTTCTATTTTTTATAGTTCATATGCTCGTAAAGAATTAGTCATGCTCGAGTAATTTGGTTTTCCACTACTAGCCATAAACACTATCATTTCAACGTAAGTGATCGAACTGTGAACCACGCCTTCTGTCACCTGAGGTGAATAATATTTTATTATTCACCTGAGGTTAATAATGAACATAAATGCGTTTTCCGGAAACTTTGGGCCATTTTGAAAGAAAATTTATGTGTAAAACGAATTAGCATAACCAAGAAATGCTATCAATAGTGTTTAAATAATTAAAGTCGGTCTATAAATAAGATTAATTTGATATTTAAAATGTTGATTAAATTGGAATTTTGTGACGTTTAGCAATTAGGCGAAATGAGAAAACGAATTAATTATGACAGCTGAAACTGGAAACTTTATAAATCGATTATTAATAATTATTATTACAATCAATTATCGTTACAAATAGTACATTTTTTGACAAAATAGTTTTCGTCAACATCTATATACTTGTATTCCACGTTCACTAGTTTTTATTCGATATTTAATGTAACCTTTATGTCAAAATTAATTAAACATTTTCAAGCAAGTGTCAACATCAAAACAAAAAACTATCATTTGTTTTATAATTTGAAATAAATAATTAAAACGATTTACTTTATTCATTAACAATTATTATTATAAGAGTAAACAATCCTAGTAGTGGAAAAAATTGTATATATGTAAACCACGGTAGTGAAGCGTGTTATAACCCGCGCGCCTTAAATCCCGCGGTGCTACGCACCTTGGGATTTAATCTGGCGCTAGGTTATAACACTATGCTTCACTACCTTGGTGTATAATATACTATTTTACTGCATATGTACTGGTACATTATACACCTACGTAATGTTTACTCAAAAGGCTAATAATGTTTTGATATCTACTAAAAAAAAGTAATTTTGTTACTAAATTAAGTAGGCTGACCAATGATAAATATTATGATACCTTTTTATACTCAAAACAAGCTCCCCAATGCACTATTAAAATTAGTTCCGCTGGGTGTGAATATTTTTATAGTGTAAGGGCCAATTGCAGCAACCTTTATTTAAGAATTTAGTAAATATTTAAGTTTTATAAATATTTAAAAGTAGCATTGAAAAGATTATTACAGTGAATTATTGAATTTGAACAGATATTAAATTTAATGACGTATTAGAACCTTTATTTAAGTTAAATATTATGTGTTAAATTGTAAACGAGGTTGATGAAATCAGTCTCGCCTAAATCGTGTTGGTGTTTTATTTTTATAAAAATACAGAATTTCTTTTATATTTTACTTTCTCATCCTCACCATCAAGGAAAAGTATTGTGAAAGCTATAAAAATCGGAAAACCGACGGATATATAATATGTATTTTGAGATCCCCTAACACGATTTAGACCAATCTAGAAGGAAATATGTCTATCTGTGTGTAATCTTCCACAATATCCCTAACGGTTAATCAAATTAAACTTTAATTAAGTGCGTATGCATATTTTAGCAATAAGATACGCTTACTAGATTATGATTTAAATCCGTTTATGTTGATTTTTATTTTCTCTTTGTAATCATTGCCTATGCTCAAATTAAAAATTTTAAATTACCAAAATTAAATTTTATAAAATAATTAATAATTATTGTGATCTAATAGGCAGATTCGTTATACGATACAAAATTCGCGGTGTACACTAGTTACGTAGCTCCAATTGGCGTACAAAGCGCCATCTCTCAGTGCAATGATGGCAGAGAGGAGCCGACAACTTGCCGTGTTTATATGCGATCAACACAAAAAAATATTACTACAATTCAATTTGTTGATGCTTTTTTGCTACTATTTAATAATTATTGTAAACTGGAGACGCACTTTTAAGTAGTGTAAGCTGGTAACAGTAACCAAGATGTTTGGTATAATAAAAGTTCGAAGCTTTAAAGGTGTGTTTTATTGTTAAGATCTTAACATTGCAATAAATACAAATTTTTAAATTAAAATTGTCTGCGGTTTACAATTGTTATAAGTTCAATTCCTATTTTGTGTGGTTACCAAGGTATTAATCTTTTCTTTTTTAGTGGTAAATCATTTCAAAAGGTAAGTAAACATAATAAAAATTGTAAAAGATTGCCAGACACATAAACTTATTGTTAGCCGTTTTTCTTATATGAAATATTGTATAAATTTAATAATAATACGACTAACAATTTTTTTTTATACGGTGTTTTCATAATTTTGTAGTTTTTCAGTTTTTAATTTTATAACGCTTTCAGTTAAAACAAGATTGTAGGATTTTAGAATGCGGTTGCAAACAATTTGCGGTTTTTGTACTATTATAAGTAACAAGTTTTTTAAAAAATTTTAAGTTTTCAGTTAAATTGAAGAGACTTTAAAAGTCACAACAACGCTGTACAACGGAGTTTTAATCTAAAAATGTAAGTTGGAATAATTTAATAATTTCACTTAGCTTATATAAATTTAAAACTTTTTTAAAAAACATAATTTTACTAGATAATAAACGATTTATAAATACTACATAATGCACAGTAACAAAAGCAGATCAGCTTTGTAAGTTATTTTCTTCCACACAATCACACGAATGCGTTGGACAACTAATACTAATAATATGTAGTAGCTTTTAGTGCTTTCAGATGTATTAATTTAAAGTAATTAAATATAAGAGTAACACAATAAACTGTGATGATCAACTCATTTCGTCATTTTCTTGAACTTGCTCATTTCTCTACCTTGCTTACGTTTTTGGATTCCCTCGTACTCAACTAAGCCTGCTTTTGATGTGACTGAGAAAACTGTAGGAATACTAGATGAACTATTTAAAATTTTAAATAATTCCAGACCCTCAACAAAATGCCAACTGCAGATAGGTAATAGAAATGTGTCTATTTAATTATCATGGTTTCTTGACACTGAAAATCAAAACTCAAATTTGGCATTTGAATTTGTATTTTTCTTTCGTATTAAGTTATATTACATTAATATATCATGTCATTTTAACTAATACATATATTAGCAATATATAATAATCGATTCTAAAAGCTTTTTGTATTTATTTTTATCAATTTAATTATTACTGTTGTGTTACATATAAACTATGTAATTTGAATGCATTTATTTCATCTCATCTATGTTCAAGTTGACTGACAGAGCGAGCGCCACTAGAGCTACGCAACTAACGTATAACGTGAAATATATTGAAATAATTTAATTCATAAAATAAAATAATTAAAATTATTATAATAATTACATTATAATGTCATCCAAAAAAATACGACAAATAATTTTATTTCTGTGCGCAGTAGGGTATCTATTTTCATAAAGTTGTCATATCAGATTTTTTAATATTAAAACACCTACGGATTTTATTCGACCGTAATAAATATATTAATATTGCAATTTTATACTGATTTGAAAAATCTTACATAATAATATAATGTAGTATGTCTAAGAAATAAAATCAAATTTTCTAAGTTTTATAGAATAATATATACCGGTTGTCTCAAATTGTTCTTTTCCAATAGATTATTTCCTGTAATTGAAAAGTTCAAAATTATATGCACCGAAAATATCTTTAAAATTGTTCATATTATTGTAGATATGCCACTACTTTCAGATACCCAAAGAGTGACAACAACAATAATTTCGTGTAAATATAATTTTAGTTCGATTTACAAATATGTTACTTTAAAACATTTAGCTACCAAATGTACAGTTCCAAATAGAAACTTCCGACTAAATAATAAAAACAAACCTTAGTATTCATTTTGACGTTTAGATAGTTTAGAGATAAATTATTTATTTCAGCATTCAGTACCAGACTTCATGTTTAACTTTACAAATACATTAAAATATAAGTTCAGTAATCACTAGTTATGACAAAAGAACTAATAACCAATTTGTGTATAATTTGACGATTAGAGTTTGACAAGGAAGAGTATAATTTTTAAAAGAAGATCTGACAAAATTAATGGTATAGTAAACTTGTCTGAAAGATCAAAGAATACTGGAAGTAAAGCGTACTGTATAGACTAGTAATTCTCGCACTGTAGACAACTTAACAGACAGTTAACTGCTATTGTCAAAATATTTATAGTAGCAAATTAACAGATTTCTACAAATTTGTGTGCCTGGAGGAATATGAAATTAAATGTATTACAGAAGATAATATTATAAATATCGCAATTATATATTATTAACCTTTGAAATTAATATTTGATTCAAATTTTTTTAAAATTATAAGGTTAAATGAACAATAAAACGAAATATTATTTGTGAGCTTTCAGCAATGGTTACTGCTGTCATCAGACATTTAATAATAATAGTGCAATTACATGAAAACGAATATAACGTATTGTCATTTGAGACGATTTCTTGATCCATAAAATTTGAAAGATAATCGCGGGTTAAGGAACAACCTACATAAGAACTCATTAAATAGGAAAAACTTAACCCCAATACGTTATTTGTAGCTTAGATAAATAGATGGCTGTAGACATTACTTAAACCTTCGGTTACGAAACCACGATAATCGTGGTACTATGATAATCAAATCAGTCACCAATTACAAAGATCGACTTCTTCACGAAATGATTTGCATCAAGAGGAAAAAATGCGATGAACAGAAAAATCTAAGTTGTTTAAAGTAAACAACTAAAGGTTAAAAATAATTATTAATGTTAATAAAATAATTATATGATTACAGTAAAAACCCATTGCTGAAAACAGACTAATGTAAAAAATAGTTTAAAATGATTTCCGAGATTTACATATACTATGTACGTAACATATGTACGATAATGTACTTCTAATGTAATTATTATAAACATTTTTAATTTGGATTTACCTTAAAGCGTATGTACAGTGTCCGTACTCTTCCGTAATTTCATTTTATAGAAAATAATATATTATGTTTATTGCGCTGTTCCTCTGATATGTACTACGTAATAGAGCTCTGTCCGCACAGTGATTGAATGAGTAAAACCTATAAATTCATTTTAAATGTTGATTAGTTATTGCAAACTATAAAATAATATTAAATTAAGGCAATGTTATTTTAGCATTACATAATATTTAACATATTTAGTAGCAAATAAGATTAAATCGTTTGGATAAAAAAAAGAAAAAATTATGAATTACTTGTATCCATAGTATACATATTTCACTGTTTTTCAATAATATTTCAAGAAGTAACTCAAATACAAACTAATTAATATAATACATATTATAATATAGCATTCTAGGTTAAACTTATTATAAAAGTTTTTCTAACTTACTTATTTTAAACTAAATTTTTAGTCTATGATACGTATATATAGATGTTAACATTTATTAGTCTAAAAGACCCAAAAGATAATAAAAAAATTCTATTTAAATTTAAAACACATTACTAGATGTTATAATATTAAAACTACCAAAAATATTCAAAATTTGTGCAACTCATTTTATTATCTTTAATAAAGTGTCTGAAGAACGTATTAATATGTTTTATGTAACTTCACAAAAAACCCAAATATTGACATTTAGTGAAAAGTTGGGAAATCAAACTTTTGTTTATAGCTCGAAAACAAAAAAATACAGAGAATTCTAATTATAACCATCGAGCTCCTCTTAGAAAAGAAATAGATCATACGTCATTTATTGTTTTATATTTCAAGATATTCGATTTTAAAACGAATCTTGTTTAGTCTGAATTGGTCCAGATGCAAAACATAAATTTTCTTATTTAAATAAATACTTGCATGCATTTGAACACTAGACTTAATTTCAAGGAACATCTACAACAGAGGAAGCAAATCGCATACGGACAAATGTGAAAAATACATACACTAGTGAAATGACGTACGATGACGGAAAAGAACAAATTAATATACAAAACTATACTTAGACTTGTACTAACTTATGCCTTAGTTATAACATTTATATTAACTTATGACAAGGGTGTGTACTGTCGCCGTTGTTGTTTAATTTATATTCAGAAACAATATTCCAGAAAGCACTAGAAGGAGAAACAGCTGGAATAGTAATCAACGGAACATCAATAAACAATATTAGATACGCCGTCGATGCCGTAATGCTGACAAGTGACATAGCAGACCTCGAAAGGACGATGGAACGGCTAAACATGATCAGCGAATCATACGGCTTACACGTAAATTTAAACAAAACAAAATTTATGATCGTTTCCAAAACTAAGAATAATATAGTCAACTTAAATATTCGCATTGAAGGAGTAAGGAAATATAAGTATTATATTTGGGGACAATAATAAACGAGAGGGCAGCATTCATTAAAATGAAGAATTTGTTACGCAATAGAGATCTAAATATAGAAATCCGAATCAGATTAGTAAGATGTTATATATTTTCTGTTCTTTTATACAGAATGGAAGCATGGATCTTAAGGTGGCAAAAGTATCAATTATTTTCAAACACTACTGGTAGATGACTCTGATATCGATTGATCACTAGATAATGCGAGCAGCAAAATTTATCGACGCCTGTATTAGTTCGTACTTTTTTTCCGCTTACCTATTCAGAAAATAGTTTTGAGCACAAAAAATGCTTATATTGACAACTTAAATTGTAAATCTTTTCGACATAAAATAAGATAATATACTGTACTATGCGCGTGCCATCTATGAAACATTTTCCAAACTGCAAATAGCATAAGCAGGATAGGGATTAGAAGAACCACGATTAATTTCGTTACTAATGAGGTTAATAACAGATTTTTAAACTGCAAACTCTCAAATAGATAATTTGTAATAACATACTGTAAATACAGCATGATTACTTTACTATTTTCACTACAATAAATAAAAGAACTGAACCGTTCCGCAGGCATGTTTTGTTTATTTATTTATTCATTAACTATAAATGTTTTTACTTGTAATTATAATATATTATCGACAAATGTTCAAATATATCATGTTGCAAATTTGAGCACGGTACGTTATATATACTCGGTTTTTAATTGTGGTTTGTTCTTATGGCCAAATAACATTGGTATTTGCTACCTTAAGAAAGAGAGAAATCGACAAAATTCAGGCTTTTGAATTATGGATATATTGACGTATGCAAAAGATATCTTAGACGGAAAGAAAGACAAACGAGAAAGTTTTGCATCGGGTAAATAAGGAACGAAAATTGAATAACACAATAAAGAAAAGAAAATTGGAGTATTTGGAAGATATTATGCGAGGAGAAAAATATTGTCTGCTACATTTAATAATACAGGAAAAATAGTAGGAAAGAGGAACGTCGGAAGACGAAGAACATTTTGGCGGAATTGGTACGGTTGCTCCTCTACAGAACTCTTTAGGACAACGGTATCGAAGGTGATAATTGCTGTTATGATCGCCAACCTCCGATAGGAGACGGCACACTGTTACGCTTTGACGTTAAAAAATTGTAATTAATTAATTTATTTTGTTTTATCAAACGCAAACTCTGGCTAAACCGGAAACATGAACTAAAATGACTCTATCTCAGAATCATAGGAACTTGACTTGATTATTTGCTGTAAAGAAAAACTGAGGGGTTTTAAATAAAACACAAATAGAAGTAATACGGTTATAATTAAAGTCCATCATTCACTCCTTAAGTTTTTGGCATAGGATAAAACAAAATCAACTTATAATATAAACGAGATTATATCTAAACTAAACTAAGCTATACTAAAATAAAAATTTAAACAATAAAAATGATTACTTAGTTATGAATAACGGACACTTTGATCAAAAGTTAACAAAAGTCCTATTCTTCTTCATGTGCCATATCCGGTCTCCCGGACGTTGGCGATTCAACAGCCGAAGCCAAGATGAATTTACCAGGAGAAAAGTAAAAGAAAAAAGTCCTATATTTAGATAATAAACCAATAGAAATATTTACCTTAAATATTTCAATAATTTGAAATAATAATAAGTTATAAATAATTATAACTAATAATAAGTTATCATAATTTTTTGATTGGCGTTTACGTAAGTATTAATCTTCTCAAGCTACTTTGTGGTTTGTGTTACTAATTTATACTCGTAATTCCATTGCTTTGCATCTGTAATTTTTACGCTTTGCACAAACCACTTTGAGTACATTATAACATCTTGTCACTTCAGGCCCTGCCAAATTTATTACAATGTTAGATGATAAAAGATTATATTTTTAATTTTTAGGAATTCTGCTAAAAATTGATATAAAAAATAAAATTATTGCGTATGGTAATTTGGGGAGGGATGGTGATAAAAATTTTAACCAGCTCTAATTTGTGAATAAAATAATATAAAAATACATTAAATAAACATTGCATAGTTTATAAAAATAATCAAAATAATAAATGCAAATTTAAAAACAATAATTCTTATATTAACAAATTACATTGCAATTTTAATAAAAATGCTATTTTACCATTTTTTCCAAACCACTATGGGTTAGTTGGTGAATGCCATATGAGTGAGACGGTAACTAATAAAAAAGTATATTACTTCACTTCTTTGTCTTTATGTAAAAAAATTGCATACATGTTTTTACATTTCGGGCTATCTTCATACAACCAGGGCCGCCAGCGTGAGAGCGGTGAGGTTGTGACGTGAACAAAAGCGCCTGTTATACCGGGCGCCATTGCAAAAAAATAGAATAGTAATTTTTGTATAACATAAAATTGAAAGTAAACATCGTTTTATTTTTACTGGTCTAAAATATTCAAAATTCTATTGATTTTATAATAGATTTCGGAGAGGGGGAAAGACAAAATGTAAGAATGACAAAGGCGTCTCTTGCCTACGCAATTGCCCTGTATGCAATCAACGCTTACAGCGCACACATTCCATCCAATCAAAATTATTTGGTAGGTGCTTATTGATAATCTTCTCCACATTATTATGTTTAACAAAAAAGATACTTATTTTATAGCGTTATCCAACAAATAGTTAATATATTCTTTTAATTTTTAAAATTTGTTACCTATTATAATAATTTATATTATTAACCCTTAGCTAGTACACTGGGGTGTATGAGACGACCCCAGCCAATGTAACATCAATTCGAATCACTTTATATAGTAAAATTAATACTTAAGGCGCTATCTATTATTAATATTAAAATCAGAAAAAATGCTGAATTTTTTATGTGAAAACCGTAATTCTTTTTATTTTGTCATGTTTCTGAATTTTGTTTTTATATTAAATAATTGGATTTACTAAAATACAAATTAAAATAATGGGTAGCTTTTTAGTAAGTAACATTTTAGTGGATGGGGTCTTAAACGTCCGAGTGTCCCAGCTATGCTATTCTGAACAAGTGTGCCAGCTAAGAGTTAAAGTTAGTTTTGATTTCCTTTTCGACTTATAAATAAACCTTTGTTTGTTCGCTCCTCTTTTTTTATTCGTTTAATTATTATTAACCTATTTGATAACTTATAAATTGTTAATATTAACAACATCTCTTAGATTTGCTGATTGTTCATAAAAGTTTGTCCAGTTTGTAAATTTTTTATTGCGAATAACATACTATTTTATTTGTGATTTTATGTTAGTATCTCTTTATACAATATTGCTTCAAATATTTCAATAAAGGTTTACCTACTTTTTCTAATTATGTGTATACAGTAGCATTATTTGTATCTACATTGTAATCTACAAAAAATACGTGTACTTTTTATTATAGGAATAATGGCTAATAGTTCATCTTTCTGAACCAAAAAATTAAAACTTTCTAAAAGCAATTATGAGAAATATTCCAGTCGATTCCAGTTAATTGGGTAATTGGCATAGCCGCTTATTTAAGCAAAATCCTGAAAAAGAAAAGCCAAACTAAGGAAATAATATCAAACTAATACTTAGCTTATTTGGGGACGTTAATCCGTTTAATAGAGGCAATAATTAAGAAAATTGAAATAAAAATTTATAACTAATTTAATATTTCTCTTGTTTATAAAATGCAAGGATATCAATTTCACAATATGATTTTTTAAATTTTACTGATCTGACATAAATAAAGAAGATGTTCAACTTGTACCAGCGACTAACCGGGAAGCAAACAAATTTATTGCTGGGTTCCAACAATAAACACTGCTTTTGATGTTGTTTTGCAAAATTAAATTTACTTGGTTTTATGTTGTAAACTTAATTATGCTTTGGTTATTTATTTATATTATGATATAATATTATACTTTTTTAAAAATTCATTTAAAAAGTTTGGCTGAACTTTGTCTATTTGAGTCAGCTACTTAATTGAGCTAAAATGTCTTTGCCCAATGTGTCCCGATTAAGCCGAATTGACTGTAATATAAATAACACATTTAAAAAAAATTGCGGTTTTAAAAAAACGGCATTTAATTTTTGATACGTAATTAGAATAATATTCATTACAAATTATGTTATTGGCTGTTTTCAATGTTGTTACCCCGTCCACCGATACTTCTCGTGCAAATTATATGTAAAAGAATAAAATGCATTGACATATGCATACCAAGTGTACAAAACAAGTACGTGTAAAAATTATTTTAAACATAATTGTAAATTTTTATTGACTAATATTATAATGCAACATGTAATTACTACTTTTCAGAGCTAAAAGTAATTTAGAATTAGAGATTTTAATATTTATAATATAATTGCGAATAGTGGCTGACGTTTATAAAAAATATTCTTGAGCCAAAACAGCCTTCAATAATGTAAATGTACTACTTACACTGTGTACAGTACTGCTTACAGAATGCGTCAAATTTCCTCTCTATAGTCTGCTTTATAATATGCAATATAGGAAAATTTGTCAACTCTAAAATTGATTTTTAGGTTTATTATTGACTATTTTGACTTCATGCTCATCTTTATCAATTTATCTTAATGTTATTTAAGTAAAAATCAAATAATATTTTAAATATCTATAATAACTCCAAGTCCGGGATAATGAACCGTTACTGAATAATTAACCTTCATGAAAGTTTTGTGTTTAATGTCCTGTGTCGGGGAATGCTTTCCGCATGAATGTAACGCCACGTGTTGAATAGTGAGCTAAGTGGAAAGCGCGTAACAAATGTTACGTTTTTTGTTTATATTTTAACGTTATAAAAATGTTAGCATTGATATAGATACTTATTTTTATATAATATAATATTTACAATTTACCTAATTTTATTAATAAAATTTCTAGATATAATTCATCAGAAATTGGAAACTATTTTTATCGACATTCTTCCTGGTTAAAGTACATTAAGTCAAATTAATAAGTGTTTCTTAAGAATTATTACTAATAAACAAATTAATAACGAATTTTTAGTGTTCTATGCAGCCCAAGTTCGTACTGGCGAAGTTCAAATTGAACTAAATTTTGACGTTGAAATTGTTTTTAACTTTCGATTTTAACGTTGAATTTTAACTTCGTCGGTATACTAGATTTTGGCTATATGCAAAACTCACTTAATTAAGTTGTAAAATGAACTGCTATAGGTTTTCACATGTACAGGTATCTGAGAACTTTTACTTGCAAGCACTTTAAGATGTGTTTTATTGTAACTTCTATTAAAAGTTGTGACAAGTTAGTGGGAGTTCTATGTAATAATTAAATGTAATATTTCACAACAGTCGGATATAAGAGCACATGACAATGTCCCAAAGCGGTAACCAGGCACTAGATTAGAATATCACACTTCTCGTCAGGTAGATAATTATTACAATAGATTTGTGTTCTTGAGGTACTCATAACTTTAAAATTTGCTTTTAAACTTTAATTTTAATTAAACTAACCATTGGAAACATCAAATTTTGTATAAAGAGTGTAGCTAAAATAAAACGGTTAACTTTGGTTTTGTCATATTTACTTTAACTTTATTAATTACTATTTGTGGTTTAATTAATAATGCGTACATAGAAACAAATTTGATTTTTCCTTTCCAAGATATTTATAATAATTTTAAAATTTTATTTTAAACAAATTTGTCACTTTAACAGCCGTATTCGGCAATCACTGTTAAGACGCGCTATAATTTCATATTATTCATAAAATCAACTTTTTTCAGCTGAAAATAAAAGTTCCCAGCAGGCATTAGGCCTGAAAGCTTATAATAGGAATTAAAAAAATGTTTATTTAAGACCAAAGAGAATTAATAGTTATGGTTTTGCAATCTTTCATTTCTGGGTCATTTTTTGTTCTTTTTTTATAAATAGAGATCAAATGTGATTCTTTCCATTGATCTGGTATCTTGTTTTGTCACTAACAATTATTGAAGCTCTTCAAGCATATGTATATTTAAGATTTCTTTGTTTACTTTTATGTCCGTATGTTTATTCCCGGGTAAAATTTTTTCCTCGATGTATTCTTGTCTGTTCTCTACCAGAAGGTCTTGATAGTGTATCCCTTGTGGTGTTGAAATCAAGTTTGTATTTTTACTATTTACCGGTCTCTTCAAAGTTCTTCAGGAATCTCCATACTTCTGTTGATCATTTTCTTACTTAAATATAACTATTGCGAATATTATTATATAATAATATAATATATTTTTTTTTACATTTTTTCATAATGTTGCAACCTGCTTCTTCCTTGTCCAAAAATATTATTCTTGATTTTTTTATGAATAAGTATTAATGTAATATTTAAAATGAGCTTTTTATTAATAAAATAAGTTAAATTAACATGGGTATCGTAAAGAGAATTAACACGCACCAACTCGGTTGTCAACTTGGTTGTAAATCTGATACCCTTGCTAGGTCAGGCTGTCGGCCGACAATTTGGATATCAAATTTGCAATCCTGTTGACAACCGGGTTAGTGGGCGTGGAGTCCCTTTTATCTATGAGTTGTTCAAAATTTACCGTACAAAGTAATATAATGCAATAATAAATACAAGAGGTTATTAAAATATTTTCATTTATGTTAATTATTAGACCAAGCATAAGGTGAATATAATATTTAACTTTTTTAGCATTTTATATTGTTAATTTTAAAATAAACTAATGGCTGAAATACATATTATCGTCACATACTATATAGTCGATTTAAAAGCGCAACTGAAACCATTTTTGTTAACTAAAAAGTTTAAAGTAAAATGCGTTTTTGCAGGAATACGTAATCATTATCTATTTACAGACGACTAATTTTGTGCACTATTCCAATGCAAATTTTAAAGTTAAGGCTAAAGTCATGAACAAATAATGCCAATTTAAATACAAAGTAAATCACTGCTTTAACAAAACATAAAGTAAAAGTTTATGGAACTGAAATCTTGGTTATTTGCTAAATTATAAAATTGAGAGCAAATGCAGTTGGCACGGTTGAAAATAACGAGACAAAGTTTAAAATTAAAGAGAAAATTAAACGCTTACTTCGTTGTTTGATTAAAAAATTATCCTTAAAACCAATACTTGATATCTTAATATTGCTTGAGTATAAATGTTTCTATAGTTTGTCAAATATTTCGTTCCAGCGCGTGTACAATCTAAATTAATAAAGTCTTTTTAAACGTCTTATTTAGTGAGAGTGAACATATGACAATTTGTAGAAAAATCTGTATCTGCCAATACTATATTATGTATAATAAATGAAATTGAGAAATTAAAACATTCAGATAATAATATCGATATACGTAATTTCTCAAAGTGATATAATTCGATGTCTCGAAATAAGCAAACATACTTTAATTTATATTTGAATTGACTGTTTATAATAAACTAATTTTTGTAATTTAATTAAATTATTAATTAATATAATAAAACAACTGCTAGTTATTCTTTTAATATAAGTGGCGTTGGATAAAAGTTTCAGTGTACTAATAGATAGTTTAAGCTTTTTCGTAAGTAAAATAAAAAAATTTTAATTTAATTATGTACATTGTACTCTATATGGAGCTTTAGTTTTTGAATAGGGAACATAGTACATGAATAAAAAAATTTAGTTAAAACAATATTTTCCGATTAATCCAATATATTAAATGACGAATCAGTAAAAATAACTTCTATTTATTGTATTTAGTTATAAATAATCGATTTTAAAATTCAATGATAATTAAAAATAAATCATGTGACCATAAACGCATCGCCATTGGTTTGACGTCATACGGCTCTATAATGCGCCTACATTTCGAAACAATATAATACTTATAGCTCGTCTTCTTGTTGATTTCTATTATCACGTTTACATGCGGTAGTTAGTTCAAAATGATCTTAGTTCGATCTAAGCTAGCCCGCTTTTAATTTTATCGCACAGGTGTATACATGTTTTTCTTTAGTTCGAACTGAAAGCAATGGTTCCAACATAACTTTGTGTTGACTATTAAATTTTAGGTTAAAACTAACCTAAAATGTGACACGTGGATGGCAGCACTGCGTAGAGTTCAAACTAAACGTTTACATTCAACTTTAAGATCGACCTAAGCCATTAGCCCAGATATTTCGCTCGACCTAACTAAGGTCGATCCAGCAGATTAGGTCGCTTTACCTAAGTGTATAAATGAAAGGACTAACCAAGTCGAACTGAGTTAGTTCGAACTAAGGACCGCATGTAAACGGAGTATATAACAATAACAGCTTTTAACACTAACAAACTTCAACTTTCAAGCACAAAACTGCACAAAACAACTACCGCTTTAAGTTGTAAGTATAACTACGTCACTATCAAATAGCGACTTGCGCGGTCGTTTCCTTCTATTAAAATTAATTGATTCTTAAATATTTTTTAAATTATTATCGAAACAAAAATAAATAAAATAAATTACGCTATAAAAAAATGTAATGCATCTTCCGTATTATAAACTATTTAGTTCAAAATTTTAATACATTGTAAAAATTAAATTAATATCTCAAAAACTAATAGCAAAATAATTAATATTGAAATTTTGATATTTTACACAGTAAGTAATCGTTCAAAGCATATTTAATTTTTAGAAAAACTAAGAAGAAAAACAACTGTTGATATTATCAGAAAAATTGCAATAAGTTTGCTTTTGGACAAAATTTTGTTATTAATACAATACAAAATTCTTTGTAACACAAAATGTATCTGTAAATAATAGAGCAATAAAATAACCAAATTGGCAGCGATTTTCACAAACTCTACCTTGAATGTTTGAGATTAACATTATTTATCTCACAATTTTAAAAAGTTTACCAAGCAGGCGAGGCTTTCTAAATTTTGTTGGGCTAAAAAAATACGTTTCTTTTCATTTTATACAAACTATACATATATTTTGCCAGCCTGCGTGATTCGAAATATATTCAGCCTATATTCAAATTTATATGCATTATTTCAGACTTTATACTTTGCGTGCCCAAAATCTTATGCTTTACAATGTATTCAACAAACTTTTAAAATTTATAACAATTTTGTGACTAAGAGTTCCTATACATTTTATTACCACTTAAAATAATGTTATCTCTAAACTCGTTTATATGACTCGTTACTTCTGCTAGTTACTTTCTTCTACTAGAACCAAATATGTACACTGTATATGTTATTCTATTCATATTATCTATTTTATCCAATACCTCATGATAATAGGCTCATAACTATGGCGATTTTAAACCAATAAACTAACGTATAAGTCACGGAGTGAGCTAAAACATTAAAACTCACGCTAAAATGCTTTAGCTCACTCAAAGTTAAAAATAAAACACTCGCGTACTAATACATTTTATTAATTTATATTAAACAGATCAACGTGATTAATTAATATTTACATTAATCTGGAAGTTAAAGGACATCGTTCTGTTATTGGTTTCAGGCTGATTTGGGTTATTGGACGTTATAGTTGTTGTAGTACTAGAAAGCATATTTGACGAATCATGAACAGATCCAACCGTTTGATCAACAGTAGTCGAGGGTGAAGAATAATTTGTTGTTTGTTTAACCGGGCCCTGTATCTTCTTGGCTATATCAATCTTGTTGGAAACTGAATCTTGTACATAACCTTCCGCCACCGTGGATGATTTCCAACCACCGTGACGTTTCAATGTTAAAATATCAGCCCTGCGTTTGCCAGAAGAGTAGCTGAAGTGCGTCTCATACTATGTCCTGTATATAATTGAGCTTCAGGCAGGTTCAAGAAAGACGCCACTTTTTGAGGTATCTTAGATAAGGTGTTAATGCCAACTGGTTGGCTAGTACATTTTTCATTCTTGTAATTCAGAAAGAATCTTCGATGTGATATAATTTGGGGTCTTAAAGATACGTATTTTCTGTAAAGTTCAAGAACATTTAACGAAAACCCTTCAGTAACAATCGTGAAGCTTCTCGATACGTTTGTTTTGTATCCAGTAACATAACATACAGATATCCTCCCTTATCTTCTACATCATCAACCGTCATCTTTGTAATTTCGTCACATCGACAAGCCCCTGATATTCCTATTATTAATGCAACCTAAAAAATAATAACAAGTAAATACTTCAGTAAAACAATAATAAATATGTAATACCTTCATCATCAGGTATTCACTGTTAGGTGCCTCAGTCAGAAACTTTTCAACGTGTTCTCTTTCCAAGATTTTCGCTTTTTTAGGCTTGTAAGGTTTTGCTACACTTTTCAAATAGGCAATCAGTTTTCCGTATTTTGATATGTCAATATTTTTATATATTTTCAAAGTACTTCTTAGCATGGAATATTTCGTCCACATTGATGAAGGTGCTAATTTTTTTCTGCAATTATAGAAATAGGCCAGCATGATATCTTCATTAACTCCAATTACATGTCGCTGCTTACTCCATTCATTAAATTGATGAAATTCTTTATCGTAGTAAATTTTGACTTTTTGGAATTAAATCCTTACATGCTGCTTGCGCTTCTTTCTCAACTTCTTGAGGAATATAAATATTTTGTTGTAATTCAACCATTTCTAATGAATTTGTTGACAATATTGATTTGTTTTAATTCGTTTACCATAGTAACTTCACACGGCATTCTACTACACGGCAGACTACTTATTAAATTTTTTTTTAAATTTGATTTACATACTACATAAATTTAAATTTGACAATTTAAAACGTCAAATTTAAAATTTTGAAATCGTTATATGAGGTATTGATAAAATCTTGTATGGCTCGTGTGTTAAGTTACATAAGTCACTTGAGAAAATTAGCCCACTCGCCCTACGGGCTCGCGGGCTAACATTTTCTCGCGTGACTTATTTGTAATATAACACACTAGTACCATAAATAGCTATTATTTTTATTCTTTTACTTGTAAAGTAAATTAAGTACTTCTTCTATTTTCTAATAATATACGTTTAGACATATTAAGACACTTGCGAAATTATATTTGCAGTGTATTTTTGTTTAAAAGGTTAAATAAACAATAAAATAAAATATTATTTATAAGCATTCAGCAATGGTTACTGCTGTCATCAGACGTTTAATAATAATAATAATAATCATAACTATAATAATAACTATTATTATTAAGCGTCTGATGACAACAGTAATATAATAATAATAACTATTATTATTAAACGTCTGATGACAGCAGTAACCATTGCTGAAAGCTTACGAATAATACTTCGTTTTATTGTTTATTTAACCTTTTAATTTAAAAAATTTTAATCTAATATTTTTGTTTTAAAAGATGTCTATAAGTTAAAGGTAAGAATAAAAGATAAGAAGATGCTATACCAATCAAACCCATATCTGCAGTTTTACTTCCGCAGGCAGACGTAGATGGCGTAAATCCTTATTTTCTTTCGCCTATATCTAAAGCAAAACTCACTGATCTACATAATATATCTTGAGAAAAATAAAATGATTGCTGCTACACGTGAATATTACAGAAACAAAATAAAAACATTCTGATAATAAAAGCAAAGAATGTTGGTTTATCGATTCGGATAATCGTAGTACAACTCGCAAGATTGCAGTAAACTCTATGTTTTACATAATTATGTGCAATATAATGTGTGACATGTATGTATTGATACAAAATTTTATTTATTTATTTTACAAGCAACCTACAATTTGCAGAGCAATAGGATCTGGGCTGTTTTGTTGAATGATGTTCCTAACAGCAAAAAAAAACGTTCCACGCTTTCAAAAACATTATCAGTAATGCTTGGAGGCGCTATATGCAAAAGGGGAACTCTACCACTGGTATTCATCAAAAAAGAGGTTAAAATAATTGCCAAATGGTATTTAAAAAACGTTTTATAACAAAATATGTTAACAGCAATCCAGATGCAGTGCAGATGTATTGTCAGGACAATTTTACCGATTTTATAGCTAAGAATAAATTAACACCTAACTCGCCTGCCCTAAATCCTCTCGACTTTTCTGTTTGGGGATACATACTATAACAACCTAAGCATTACAAATATTGAAATCTGGAAGAATTAAAGATATGCGAATTACTACTACTTACTTGATATCGTGCGTGCGGCTTGAAAGGATATTCCGATTAGTTGTTAAGGCAAAAGACAAAGCTATTAAAAGTATTTTATAAGTATCATGATTATAATACTAATAGTTAACTTAAAAAGTTAAATTAATAAAAATTCTTAAAATATTAACAAAATCATTTGTATCGCACAGTAAAGTATACAAATCAATTTAGATACTTTGTAAGAAAAAATTCGTTATATGGGCTCCTTTTCAGCTAAAAGAAATTCACTTGAAGCAACGCATTAACATTATCTGCAATTTACTTATGAAACGTAACCAAAATAATCTATTCTTAAAACAAGCAATTATTACTGATGATAAAAAATGAGTGATATACAACAACGTAAATCAAAAAGATCATAGGTTAAGCAAGATGAATAAGCTCCAACAACATTCAAAGCTGCTCCTCATCAAAAGAAGGTACTGCTATCAGTTTGATGGGATTACTAAGAAATTATCTATTTTGCACTTGAACCATGCAACCATATGATCAATTCACATGTGTACATTTTAATAACTATCCCAACTAAACAATACAACAATTCAAAAATTCAAAAAAATGAGAATGCAAAGCCACACATTCTTTAGTCAATCGATAAAAATTATTGGAGCTTGTTTGGAATGGATTGGTTGCCTTATCCGCCATTTAGTTCTGATGTTGCGATACCAAATTATTATTTATTTCATTCATTGCAAAACTACATGAATGACAGAAATTTCAATAATGATGATGATGTCAAATTGCACTTAGGTCAGTTTTTTACCAATAAAAACCGAAAATTTTTTAAATGAGGAATTATGATGGTACTTATAGAGTTATTTTGTTCTATGAAAAGATCTTGTTCTATTAACTTAAGAATTTATGCAATTATTTGGTACTCAACCAACACAAATGAAAAGAAGTTGTCATTCCTGCTATCGCAATATCGCTTTGATGTGCAAGATCTATTATTAAGAAAAAAGTAATAAATCATGTTTCAAACTCTAATGTAAAAGGAAACTACACCTAATTATAAAAGTATACCATAATATATGGTATTATTTAGTATGTATAATTATAATCGGATAATCTACTATTCTGCTAATTAAACAAATTAGTTAAATTTAATTAAACCGCAATTGCATACTTTAATGATACAATGCAATGATTTTATCGATTTAATAGTGTTATGTAATATTCAGTGTAGGTACTTATCTGTATACGTAATATATTGCAAACTTTTTATTTTGTAAGCAATTTTCTTAATTTTACATTTATCACGTGTAAGAGTTCATACACTTGACTTGCCATGGTTACGGCAATGTAAATCACAATGTTAGGTACTTAAAACTAACGAAAATCTATACCTCGTTTACATGGTTAATATGCTATTTAATTTAATTTGCAATTTTTAACGATGTCATACTCAAACGTTTAGATAGATTTCTCGCGGTTACATAATGTTAATATTTAATACACACTAATATAATATTTAAAATTTTAAATTCTTGGTTTGTGTTAAGTTCGTTATCATCAAAGGTAGTTTATGAATTAACTTAAAATTTCTTAAAAAATTAAAAAAAAGTCCAGAATCGTAAGTTTAGATGTACATGGCAAAATATTATGTAGATCAAGCGTTACCATCAATCTCTATATTTTTCTTAGTCCGCTTATTTTGAAAGAAATTCTTAAAATGTTAGGTATTACGTTACAATATGATTAACCATTTATAACATTTTTTGGCCCCCGATAGGCTGCCAGACCTGCTAATCAGTGAATACAGTAGAACTCGATTGATGTGCAACTCGATTGGTGAGCAATTCGATTGGCAGCTCATAATTTTAAGTTAGTCAAAAAAACTTAACCAACAAGAGCGTAGTTCCAGAATTACAATTTTGATGTAAATATCGGCGTTTGCCTTAGTAAGATTATAAAAAAGCAAACTGTGTGCTTTATAAATATTGATATACACACATATTTGACGACATCGGATTTTATTGTAATTTAAATTTTTAGGAAATTTTATACCTTTTAGATAAAACCTTAGATAATCTTAGATAAAAATTTTGCGATAAAATATCGCATGAAGAAATTTATGAAAAAAATTATTATAGAAATTTTGTAACGCTGGGAATTTAGGCATTTTTTGTGGTTTAAGTTAGCCCTACCTATCAAAATGCCAAAATATATTTTGAAAATTAAAAAGTAAAAGTTATGCTGTACTCGATTTGTGCTGCTTTGTGCGGCAAAACTTTTTTTTTCTATTTTATTTATTTCGGCTTTTTGATGGAAACGGCGTATTTTAAGAGTAGACGTTAGCCCTGCCATTTTTAAAAATTAAAAAAAATAAAAATTTTAGTGAGTTGTGTCGTAAATAAAATTAATTTTACCGATAACAAGAATTTTACGAATAAAATGAATTTTGTGTGCTAAAATGTTATTCACGTATTTACACATTTACAATATATGTATTTATTACGAGTAATTAATTAATGAGTTTCCAATAAAAACCGGCAGTTGCCCTTATTCATTTTGCATTCATAATTTTAATTAATAGTATGACTCTTATTTGCCATTGTTTACTTTTTTTATTTTGTCTTATTTTATTAAGTTTTATTAGTTAATTAGAATTATTTTCATTTTAGGCTAATTTTTCAATAAAAAAATTCAAGTACAATTTCTATAGCCGATCTGTCAGACGCCGATTTGATATTGTTTTTGGCATTTATGTACATACAATTGACCTAAATTTAAAATTAATTTTAGTTTTAATTTTAACAATATGCAATTCTTTAAAAAAATTTATATTTTAGTTCGTTTCATAATTTAATTGTCAGCAACACTTATGACGTGTCACGTTTTTAGGATGTAATAAAATGATTTTGAACTTCGTTAACTACACTTTCGTAATGCCATTTATTTATTTTTATGTACATTATTAAATTTAATTAAAATTTTTTGAAATACTTAATTATAGACTAATTGTAATATTCTTTAAATTTTTTGGACGATTAACTCCATACAAATTTCGTTATTTAAAATTTTTGCTGCATTTCTAATTAAAATATGTACATTTTTAAATGGATTATTTTAAAATTCCAATTACTAAATTGTGCTAGAATTATTATTATTTTCGAATCTTTTCGACAGCACTAAGATGTAAATCTAATATGTTCGCTTTTTTAGCATTTTTCATGATAAAGAAAGAAATCGCTAGAAACATACATAGTTTTAACATTTCCTTGGTAGTGACTATTAACTTTTTTTTTTAATGTTGCTGGCACGTATAAAACTGATTTATTCAACATTTTAATTTAGTAATTTCAAGAGCTTTTCCGTTAAATTCACATTGTGAAATTTTTAACAGGATACAAACCATGACATTAAAAAAATTTTATTTACAATTATTTTTTTGCTATTAGATTAAAAATTACTACTTCAAAATTACCGATTGTACAAATATGTAGATTGAACACAAAAATAAATTTTTACAAATAAGCCTTTTACATAAAGTAAAATTTTCATCATCATCTGCATGTTTAAGACGTTCCTATTTTTACGATAAATATTTTCGGCAACAACAACTGATCCATGCTATATTTAAGCTGGATTTATAATACCATAACGATCGCATATTAAATTTTCCATTTTAATTTTTGATTACTTTGATTAATAATATTAATTAATTTGAATGAAAAATGATTGTTCACATTCCGTAATTATATATGTAGTATAATATTTATAATGGTGGAGGGAGTTTCAACAAAGAAATTCAAATCTTGTTTTCAATTTAGTATGGGGACAGCCTTCTGAAGCGATAACCTCAATAAATATTGCAACAGTTAAAAAAACTACTGCGATGAGATCGACGAATAATTATTTACCGATAGATACAAGCTTGAAATATGCACAAATATATCTACCTAAAGTTTTTCACCAACTAAAAGAGTTACATCTAAGATACCGACTCAATACTTGGCATTTTTATCATGCCAATACGCCAATACATCTATCTCACTTTACACAAGAATATTGAGTGCTGATTTTGCCTTCTGTGACTTGCGACTTTTTATTTTAATTAATGTTAAATAGTTAAACTTATTGCTGACATTTTGTTATACCTTTTATTTTTGTTATATAATTTATTAACATAGGAACACCAGCGGCTGTACGTGCCTTCCGAACCACGGAGACGACCACAATAAAATCAGCCTCTGCCCGAATTCAATCGCGCTAACTACCTAATAATGGCCGCCTTATAATAAAATAGTATCTATATTATACATAAAAGGTATGAAAGTAATAATTTATAAGCGAGGTGGATTTATGAAAAACGAAGTTACCTACGGCAGAGGCTGTGAGAAACGACGTATTTTGTATGTAACTTTTTCTGAAATACGCTATAAATTCTTTATTGCGTTCATTAATTGCATTTAATTAAAGAAATTGGATATCACGTAAACTAATATATTTGTAGAAATCCGTAGCAACAAACAAAAAAAATAAAAAAAATTAATGCTTTAAGGTTAGATAAGCTTTGCTGCTGCTTACTAACGATTAGTATTTTTATTTGTCAAGTAAAACCCTGGTAAATAAAATTTAATTTTCATGCTGGAAAATACCACTGCAATGAACAATCTACAGCCGATTTCAAGAAAACATATTTACACTGCGTGCACATACATAATATAATATAAAGGAAAATAAAATAACGTTCATAATAATAATTAAGAGTCTTGTTTACGCTTTCATATATTTGCCCTAGTGTACTTACATAATTAATTAATTATCCTGGCTTCAAGTCGCCCACCATTAACTAACAATTTTGCTTATTTTATTCCTGCATTATAATCCTTACCTAAATTTCCATTATCTGTTCTTAATAATAAACATTGACTTTTAGCATAATATGCATATTATGCTAACTCTTTTCCTGTTTGAATCACCGAATAATATTTTATGAAATAACCAATGTAATCTAAATTTTCTCTTTTAATTTATTACATATACAGAATATAACACTACTGGACCACTTTCTGCAAATTTCGTAACTAAATCCAGAACGTACCGATGACTTACGTTACGGTTCGGATTTTTTTTATTAACAAGTATTGCGACTCTTCTCGCACGTTTTAAAACTTTTCTATAGATGAAAATAATTTCAGTTCTTTCTTCAATAGTGTAAACAATTTTTATAATTTTATTTTAGCAATAATATCACTAAATAGCTGATAGTTATAAAGACAATTAAACCGAGCTTTTAAATAAGATGCCACTCAATATACCTTGCCATTTAAGATTAAAGGGGTGTTAAGTTTAGCTTAATCTGAGTTTGACCTAAAAAACCGTAAAACCTGGATTAAGGTATCCCCCAATATTAAAATTGACGGATCTTGCAAAACTTCAATATTTTACAATAAAGCTAAGATTTTACATATGGGAAGATGTCAAATAGACACTCTAAATAAAAAATTTATTATAATAATATGACTACATCCAATATTAAATTTATGTACTAAACTACGGTTCAAGTTATCAGCGTTATTATGTTATGTAAATACATTAATTGTAATTTAAATCATAGGAGGAGCATCATAGGAGAGGAGATAATATTATTATTGAAATTATATATATTATTAACCTTTGAAATTAACATTAGATTAAAATTTTTAAAATTAAAAGGTTAAATAAACAATAAAACGAAATATTATTTGTAAGCTTTCAGCAATATTTAGTTACTGTTGTCATCAGACGTTTGATGACAGGAGTAACCATTGCTGAAATGGTTCAAACGTGAATCAAACGTGAATGAAATAAAATCAAACGTCTGATGACAACAGTAAACATTGCTGAAAGCTAACAAATAATATTTTGTTTTATTGTTTATTTAACCTTTTAATTAAAAATTTTTTAATCTAATAATGATAATATTATTAATTATAAATGTTTATTATTACTTTTTGAAATTATATGTTGTATAAAATATTTTAAAAGGTTTCAATTTTAATGACAGGAAAAAAAATTTATTATTTTTTTACAAATCTAATGACATTTGAAAGTTTTCCAGCTTACATTTTAGTCTAGGACCTCCTTATATAAAGTGGTTTTGTCTTTTCATGATATCATCAACTAAACTATCCCTTAATGAATGAAATGGATTAAAATCCATTAAAATTAAAATCAAAAAATATATTGGAAAATTTTTTTATAATAAAATTAATTGACATGTGTTTTGACAAACCTATATCGACAAAGTAAACAAAAAATTATTCAAAAAACTGTTTTATATTTCAAAAAAACAAGGTTACCTTTTTCACCGCCCATGGGTTTTTGACTTAATGAAAAAATAGGTTTTCTCGTGTCTTTTTAAAATTCATCAACAAAATCCAATGTGATCCATAGCAAAGATACACCAAAGTTCAATATGGTTTGGCAAAACAATAAAAAATAAAGTGAAAAGTTAAAATTGAAGTATAACTATATTGAAATAAATAATTATAAATGCTTATTATTACTTGTTGAAATTATATGTTGTATAAAATATTTTAAAAGGTTTCAAGTTTAATGACATTTGAAAAAAAATTTATTATTTTTTTACAATTCTAAATTTAAATAAAATAAATTTTTTTTTCAAATGTCATTAAACTTGAAACCTTTAAAATATTTTATACAACACATAATATTATTGGTAATTTATTGATTTTAAAATTAAAATGACTAATAATAGATTGTTAATAGTAGTTTACATAATCTGTGGAGAAAACAGATTATTGAACTAATAGACAAATTTAAGCACGAGCCGCTAGGCGAATGCGCAAGTCTAAAGATGAAGACTGATTTGTAATTAAACGTTGTAATGTAATGTAAAGCTGGCGACTAACTTGTAAGAGAAGGTTCTAATGTAACATGAGCGTTCGATAGTCAGGGCCGATAAACGAACTCGAAGCAAGCACGAACGTCGAGCACTGAGAGAAGCATCCGTGCTCCACTTGACTGTCGGTTTTCTAGCGAATTCCTTTGATTGTTACATTACATGTCAGTGCACCATAGCGACTTGTTTGTTTAGATTAACTCTCTTATTTAGTCTTATCGTTTTATAGAGCACAGGTTAAGCCAAGCATTTCAAATGAGCATTCGCAGTCCCAAGAAAACGAGCTTTGTAATGTAATGCTCGCCGCGAGCGTTACATTACATTACAACCTTCTGTTACAAGTCAGTCGCCACCTTAAGAGTTCAATTATCTGTTTTCGCACAAGTTATGTACAACGTTTTATATATGGAATTTTGAGTGGGAAAGTCGTTTATTAAATCAATAAAAATCTATGCATATTTATACACTTTTATAATCCAGTTACTAAAATTATTAAATCATTACGGTTTACATAGATCCTAATGTCTATTACGCAACGTTTTCTATAAAAACTCGTTGAATAATGGAAATTTCGTGACAACGAGTCGGTTTTCACACCAGTTTTGATCCCGAAAAAACAATTTTACCCACAAAATTAGATAAAAAAGGATAACTACGGACCGATTTCAACAATCTCATTGAAAATTTAAGACGAATGTTTTCAACAAAGCAGCTATACCAAAATTTATTCATCTAATTCAAAAGACATAAAAACAAGGTTTAATATTTAAATTCAATTTAATATAATTATCTATATCAAAATCCAATAATTTACTGTACAATCAACCCTTTTAATACTAATTTTAAATCTCCAATTAACCTAAACGTAATTTAAATTTTTAAATGATGTTGCTGCAACTGACTGAAAATAATACTGCTAATAATATAATTGATTATATTTCTACTAAGTAATAATACATCATTATATTTTAATTGATTAGTTTAGTTACCAAATATAGCTAACGAAGTTCAATAATAATAAAAAATTTAAAACCTGGCATTTACGAAAATTATTGCGCTTGATTCAATATTCCATTTAATTAAAATAATATAATATTATTTTAAAGAAATACTTAATTGTAATTATATTCTTAGCGTGGGATTGTTTACATTACTATTAATTTTATTTTTGTTTCAGAGTTTTGTGTTCCATATAGCTAGTCATCCCAATTATCCAACGTTTCTGCAATGCGTATCATTTGGATTTTTTCCTACGCAAAGCTTAGAAGCTGCATACAATGTATTTTGTTTAGCCGTGATGTACTTTATACCATTGATAGTTATAATTATTGCATATTCTGCTATAATGTGTAAAATATACAAAAAGTCTCAAGAAACAAAAAGTAACTTTTATAGTAATTTTAAAAAGTTTTGATTAACTAAAAGAATTTTGTTTTAGGAGAAAATTATCGCACTTCAAAAGGAAAATTAACTTTACGTAGATCAGATATAAGAAATATTGCTAGAGCAAGAAGCAGGACATTAAAGATGACCATTACGATTGTAGCTGTTTTTGTATGGTGTTGGACTCCATACGTCGTTATGACATTATGGTGAGTACATTTGATTGAAAAACTGAGCCAAGACCCTATCCAATGTGCACATTTAATTTATAAAATATTTTCTATGTGTAGTACACATATATATTATATTCTGCGTGTGATATTGATATAAATAATTCATTTTTTGAAGTTACATTGGTTTTTCAAGACTAAATTAATTATAGCAAAGTTCTAACTTTTCAATACTGAAATATTATTACCACATACTGTTAGGAAGGAATATTGAATTTAATTTTTATTTGATCTTCGTTCATCCGACGTGACGAAATTATTTTATTCATTTGCTTCACTGATATAACTAATTTATTTGAGATTAAAATAAAGGTGATTTATCATTGTGCCTTTCTATAAAAATGACAAATAGGATTCTCCGGGTATATAATAATGTAAGAAATTGCTTTGCTTAGTGATGCTTATTCGTATATTAAGTTTCGATTTTTTCTTTTCCGATTTTCCAGTTTCATTGCTGTTTTATTAATTGATTTTATAAGGTTTAGACAAAACTTGTTGTTTCATCAATTACTTTTACCACAAAGCACAATTAATAGTATCAGGCTACCAGAAATGAAACCCAACTTTGTATAATCAAAAAACTGAAAACCGACTTGCATAATTTTTAGCGAAACCAAAATTATTTTCTTTAAATTTCGGCTAGTGTTACTTAACCCGGAATCGAAAGTATAAAATTTACTAAAGAAATTTTAATAAGTCAAAAATCAATTTTGAAGTTGACGAATTTTCCTATACAAATACGTGGAAGTATGTACATACGTACATATTTGCTACATTCTGTCAATGGTACGTGTGCCCAGCGTAAGTATATAGAAGAGAAATTTTTAACGTCATTCCTATTCCCATTCCGGGTTGAGTAATTCTCGACAAATTTCTATAGTTTCAATATAAAACTGTAGCTATATATTATAATAACATCCTCATTACGATAATTTATTAGGTGAAATATTTTACTATCACATTTGGTTCGAGGAAGATGGAACAATTTTACGACGTTTTAGAAAATGATATAAAGCTTTCTTTGCTTCGAAAGTTAGCTAGACGTTTTAAAGTTCCAAAAATTTAAAATTACTATTTCCGACAAATGCGTGCGTGTACAAATTTTATGTGCTCTTGAATAAAAAAATATAAATATCTGAATCAACTTTTAAAATTTTTTTTAATTTTTACAAGCTAAGTGAAATTTAAAAATTTTCCAACTTACATTTTTAGTCTACGTGGTTTTGTTTAATCAAGAACTCGTCAGTTAAACTATCCCTAAATAAATGAAAACGGATTAAAATCCATTAAAATTGAAATAAAAAATTATATTGGAAAATTTTAGTAAATTAATTGACATGTTTTGACAAACCTATATCGACACAATAGATTCTCAAACTGAGTGTCACTAATATGCCCGATTTCTTCACTCATAGTTATCATCAAGTTAGCGAACTTCAGGTTTAATTGACGAAATAACCAATCAGACGATAACAAATCAAATAAATCAGTGAACTGATTGGTTCTTTCGTCAATTTAACATAAAGTTCTCTAATTTGAAGATAACTATGAGTAAAACATCGGGCGTAAGTATACAAAAATTATTCAAAAAATTTTAATATTTCAAAAAAAACACAAGGTTATCTTTTTCACCGTCTATTCAAATTTCTCTAAACTTATAAATTTTTACAAAATTAACTTAATAACAAATTAATAAGCTATTTACAACGAATATATTATTGTACTGACATGAGTTTAAGAAGTAATTTTGGTTAAAATTGATTCACAAAAGTTTCCTTTCATTTACATTATTGAAAAATATTTGTGAAATATATTAATAATAATTACTTTTGTGGATGACCTCATCAGTTTTTTCAATTTTTTAAGCTGTACCTACTTATTTCATTTTTTAAAATATATTTTTAAAATAAAGTACAATTTCTGTAAAAAGATAAGTTGCAGTATTTTCAGGCATCTGAAGTAAAATCCTGGAAAACCGATTAGTACTTTTTCCATCGGTTTAAACAAAACACCCGTTTTGCTGTCATATTTTGTTTAACAGAAGTTTAGTTTTATCGCGTCTGTTAACAATGTTTCTAGTTGAATAAATTATTGATCTTAGACTAACTTCTAATGAATCCACAATAATGCGGCAAATTAAAAATTTTATTTAAATTAATGAGGAGTAATTACCCGAAGAGATCATTTCATATAAAAAATCATATAAAACAATACTAGTTTTTCAAATAAGGCGCTGATATCAGCTCAACTTTGTATCTTTATTGTTATTTTTAACTGTTCACGGTTAAATTTGCATGCTTTATATCAGATTTATCAAATCTAGTACCAAGTATCACATCATAATGTTTGCAGTCAGATGCACGTAGATACATCACGTTCTTATTTCCGCAGATGTTATTATAACATCTTGTGGAAATCGGAAATAATCGTATTTATTGAGATAGCATGACTATCGGTTGCATTTCAAAGGGTGCAACTATAAATTGTTAAGATTTTATAAAATTATTTCAAATACTTATTGAAAATCGATAACAATCAGCTTAAAATAACAATGAATATTGTATTAATTAAAAAACTGTGTGTGTCAGCTCCGACGCACGACTGGAGTTTACTCAGTAAAAAAAAACCAACTTTAAGAAAATTGATAAAAAATGTTTTTATAAACATTTTTTAAAACTATTATAATTATTTTTTATTTAAAATATAATATTATCTTAATAACTAACAAAATATGGTTATAAAAAGATAATTGTCACTAAATCTTTTACGTACAATAATAAATAGTACATGAAAATTATTTAAGTATGCTAAAAAATAACTTTTCGAAAGAAAATTTTATAAAACATTATTATATATAATCATCATTATAATAAAGAAATATTGTTGATTTTTCAGATAATATTATCGAATTATTGACTTGAATTATTGATATTTAAAAATTATTCATAAAATAAATCATAATAACCTGGAGGAATTTATAGACATCGAAAATAATTTTTGGTTAGGTTAGAAATTGTCTAAATTGGATTAAATATCGAAATATAATGATAAAAATTATAACTTCACAATAACAATATTAATTATTGATATGTATAACAAAAACAGCAATATAAGTACATTGACACTGACTGACACTGACACTCACAACCACATTAGAAAGTTGCGCACCAAAGGTGCGCACCAAAAAGTAACGAGGTCATTCATCAGTAGGTTTTACTTCCCATATTTTCTCATACCGAGCGCTTATATATGAAAATCGATTCTTATGAGTAAACCCAAAAAGACATTTTTGCAAGGATGGGGACCGCATCTAATGGAGCTAATAGATATTATAATGTTTACAACACATTTAAAAAACGATTTTTTTAAGTGGTAAATAGGAGCGCATAAACACAGTTTAACATAGAAAATATTTAAAATTGCTTTGAAATTCGTTTCGAAAACTCAGCATAACGGTGAAAATACAGAACAATTATAAATTATGTAATGTGATGATAGGTAATGTAATATCTACACGTAGTAAAATTCTTAGTAATGTGATGTAATATAAGGTGGACTTTTTCTTGGATTCACTGTAAATTGCATATTATTTTGACAACTTGGTATATATTGTTTTCTTTCGTTAAATTCAAAAATAGTATATTACAGTACTAGTGAAGAAAGCACGTGTTTTGCTCACGCATGGGCCAGTTTATACACGAGGCGCTAGCTGAGGGTCGAATGGCTCATAAATGAGCGAATTCGTTTCTTCACGAGTGCTGTATAGCGTTTTGTTTGATCCTGCGATTGAAACGTTACTAAAAACTATTAAATTTTATTAATAAAAAAATTTTTATTTAAACATTTCGCAAATTAATTAATTTGTAAAAGTTAAAATCGTTTTTAATGTTTGAAAATATGGAGCAAGAAAACGATATTGTTATGTAGATCACATCGTAATTTGTTTATTTTTCCTAGTTTTTCTAGTTTCAGCGAAAAAAACGGGCAACATTTTTTATGCAGCGAGTGGGCAAAGTAAATTACGCTCACTACTTTCGCCCACTCGTTGTCATAGAAATAATTTGTGTGAACAAAACAAATACTTTCAAGCAGCGTAACTAAGCAAGAAACAACATGTTTCTATGGCAGGATTAAACAAATAAAATGTATTCATAAACAAAATTTGCAACCAAAGAAAGATTTAATTTACACAGCATTTACGTAAAACATCTTTAAATTTTTTAAACACATTTTTAAATGTTTTATTTAATTAATTAAATTCCAAAATGTGGATTTAAAACTAGCAAGTACGCGGATTTTGTTGTAGAACACTGGTTCAAAATTGCTTTCGTCAAACAACTAAATAGGTTCTTGTCTGGTCATTAAATAAAACAAAATATAAATGTTTAATTATTGTATTCGTCTACCTATCAAGTTGTTTGAATATAGAAGGTCATAACAACATTAATCTGGAGACAATCAAACGAATTACTTTCGTCACTTAAAAAGCTACTTCGCACTTGTTTACAGCTCACACTTTTACTGCACTTCGCACAGAAAAATATCCAGACAGAAAAAAACGTACTTAAAAATGTCGCGTAAAAACAGGTTTCACTTAGAAGTATTTTTAGTTTATATTTTGTCATAGTCACAAATTAAGTCCTTAGGAAGCAGGAATACTTGGCGAAGTGTTTTGTATTTTACGTATGTATTAGTAACGTCCCTAAATCCCATACTTAAAAATTAAAATTTTATTTTTTACTTTGCAAAAATTTTTAATTGAAGTTAAAAAATAAAAACTCTTTTGGCCGTTTTTTTATTTTTTCATACATTTCAAAGAGGACTACCCTTTAAAATCTTAAATCCTAAATGCAAAATGATTTGGATTTAGACAAAATTTTAGTAAAACATATTTTTTAGAAAATAATTTTTCCCTACTAGAGGAAAATTTTGAGTGGTCTAGCAGCAGTTTTATATTTATTTATATATTCTTTATTTATAAATAAAATGATTTGACTTCCAGCGAAGTAAGAACTTTATTATTGATTGTTCCATTTGGAAGACAGTCAACCCCTCCCTCCAGGTGTAATCTGCTTAGTAAACCGTCTCAAATTAAAATGTATTGTAGTTCCGTAGTTCGGAACCCACATTAATTTGGTCTCTATGTATGAGCATTATCTTTCAATATTTTTCTGACAAAAAAATTTCAGAACATAATCAGAAAGTATATTTAGTGCATTTTGCAGCAGTAAATAGTTTCTCAGTTAGCACTAGTTTCACCTAACAGTAAAGACTAATACAATTTATTTTTTAAGAAACTTTCAAATTGAAACAATCAAAATTAATTTACAATTACTAAATTGCTAAAAGAAAATGTTCAAAGTACAACAAATTTTACAAGATATATACATAAATTATTGGTTAGAGAATATTATTTTTAAAAATTGCTGCCGAAAGCGTACGAATAAAAATTTATTTTATTATGTTTACATAGTACCTTGCTAATTTTTATTTTAAAAATATTTTAATTATATTGACCCAATTTTAAACTGTATTTTAATTTATTTTACATACAAATACAATTAAGAGTAATTCATAATTCAAAATTAACCAATTTCTTTTCTGAAACTTATGGAGAAAAAAATATAGAAATTTTTTAGCAAACACATTTTTAATAATTTTTCAAAAACTCTCAACTTCGTTGAATCCTTATGAGACACCCCGTCTCAAAATTTTAAGGTCGATTAGTAAAATTTAATGTTTTCTAAACTAAAACATATTTTTCAAAATACAGTTACTATTGGAAAAAGAATTACCTCTTTGTTGACAATGTAAATCTTACATTTTAGATGTACAATAAATTTTATCTTTAAGTATAAATTTAATAATTACAATTTTACTGAAGTTTTAAATAAATTTGTAAATTAACAAATTTTTTACAATTATTTATTTAATTATCGCATCATAGTTTTAGATTACTACTTATATTTCATTGTATTGGAAACTTGTTAGATGGAAAGTGTATAAAAATTTACTAATTTACAAATTCAATTAAAACTTCACTAAACTTGTTATTGTTAAATTCATACATACATTTCAACAAGTTAATAAACAACTATTATGTTGTTGTTGGATTCATACATATATCGTATCATATATAAATTTATATAATAAACTTTAATATTATTAAAAACTATTTATTTGTTTAGGTATATGATTGATCGAAATAGTGCAGAGAAATTGCCAAATTGGCTGCAAGATGCTCTATTTATGATGGCTGTGTCCAATAGCTGCATGAATCCTATGGTATACGGAAGCTATGCTATGAACTTCCGTAAAGAATGCAGTAAATGCTTTTGTTGTAAAGGAATTACGGATGAACCAGCGCTCACACGTAAAAGTACAAGTTAGTAATTATAGATATTTATCTTTTGCATGTTTTTTGTTTCTCTGTAAGTAGAGCTGCAGTTTTTACATCAAACTATTTTTTCTCTTTCTTATTTAAATTTTTAAATAATTTAAATTAAACTCAATTATAATTATATTACGAAAATACGTATTTAAAATACTTTATGTATATCTTATACATAATAATAAATTATATTGCGATAATAAATTCTGGAAGGTGAGTACCGATAAAATTATTAAGAAACGATATATTTATTTATTATGTACGTTTTATGTAGCTTCACCGATAGTGTAATGTTTCTGCAATATTTGTTATAGCTTTAACGCCAGCGAAAAATTTCTTAATGACAACAGATATATTTTTTTAGTATTCTGAAAGACTAAAATAGTCTTTATTTCGCTTTTATTACATAAAAGATACATATTTGGTTAATTGGGTCAAATAGATTAAAAATGAGTGTACCCTTTCAAAAGAGTAGTAAATTTACACCTGGTTCAGGAAATACAATAAAAAATCTGTAATAATATATTAAACCTAAGTATAATTATTAATATTAGTCACGATAAAATTTTTATTTTTTTGAAAATTTCCTATGGTATTGCTAATTTTATAGTTACTGCTGTAATTAAAATTTTTATTTCAATTTATATATTTATTTTTAGAATCACCAAATTAATTTTTTATGAGCACTATATAATATTATAAATTTAAATTATTAAATTTACAAATTTAAGATTTAATAAAAAAAATTTTTACTATAATTTTGTATTAAAATATTTAAAGCTATTTTTCTCTGTGCTGGCATCACTACACACGTTAATAGTTAATAAAATTAACAGCCGCAATTGCTTCCATACCGTTTTAAATAATTTTGAAAAGTGGTTTAAAATAGCCTAATACAAAAGTTAGGTTAAAGCTGCGGTTTGTTAGGACAGTGCGTGACGCATAACTCACAGTCAGTTGAACGCTGCGCACGTATGCTGAAATCTAATTTGCGCGTACTGTAGACCGACAGTAGTGTATGTCTACAGAGTGCATCAAAACCAACTCGATTTTAATTTCAATGCAGTCATTCAGCTAAACTTACAGCGTTCATGGTGACGAACATACTTGATTTGATTTACAGGAATTGATTTTTTATAACAAACCACTTCTGCCAAAACTGATGTAAGTCGAGCTCGACAGATTTTGCTGTACGTCTACGTCGTGTGTCGTGCACTATTCTAAAAACACGGTTAAAGTAGGTATAAGCCTTCTCTAAATGTTATCAAGTTACGAACCTCTTAATAAAGGCTTATTAACCTATTAAACGTTTATAAATACTATTTTTTTAAGAGATTCCTTCGGAAAGGTTTATAAATCTTCCGTAAACCTTTCTTAATTTTATGAATACCACTGAATGTAAATTATTATTAATTATGAAATTAAAATTATATTAAAGTTCACTCTCAGTTTACTCTCATGGCGTTTTGCTGTCATCGGATGTTTTTAATATCTAAGTAAATAAAATATTAACGTAACAAACATTAAAAAATTAACCACTAACAGGTTAATTTATAAAATTTTAAAATATTGAGTTGGCTTTCAATCTAACATTAAAAAAATAAAACTTGAGAAATGCTACTAGTTAATAGTAGAACAGAATAATTATCTATTATTATCTAAGTAGATACCTAAAAATTAATTGGAATTATTTTAGAGTCAATTTCATTTCATCGTGACATATCTGGCAAGGATTTAAAAAAATTTAATAAACTTGAAAAATTGTGTTTGTCTACATTTTAATGTAATGAACTTAAAAAACTACATAATATTATATATGTACGAGTATATAACATAAATAACAGAAAAATAATTATGTTAAAAAATTAGAATAAAACTAATTAAATTTAATTTTTCAAAAATGTCTAAATAACAAGAATACTTTTTTTGATAGTTTTTTTAATAACGGGCTTTCCTTGTTATCCTGTTAAGTAATAGTATATTATACGCCAAGGTAGTGAAGCATAGTGTTATAACCCTAGCGCCAGATTAAATCCCAAGGTACGCACCTTAATCTGGCGCTAGGTTATAACACGCTTCACTACCGTGGTTTATATACAATTTTTCCACTACTAGGATTGTTTACTCTTATAATAATAATTGTTAATGAATAAAGTAAATCGTTTTAATTATTTATTTCAAATTATAAAACAAATGATAGTTTTTTGTTTTGATGTTGACACTTGCTTGAAAATGTTTAATTAATTTTGACATAAAGGATACATTAAATATTTTAATATTTATAAGTTTTTGCGAGTGTTTTAAAATGAGTGAAAGTTGTACACCACCCAAAATGAGAGAGATTGCAGAATCAGTAGCAGATAAGCTACTGCCGGAAAATTCCAAGACTCTTTATATTAATTGTATTAATTCGTTTTCTCATTTCGCCTAATTGCTAAACGTCATAAAATTCCAATTTAATCAACATTTTAAATATCAAATTAACCTTATTTATAAACCGACTTTAATTATTTAAACACTATTGATAGCATTTCTTGGTTATGCTAATTCGTTTTACACATAAATTTTCTTTAAATGGCCCGAAGTTTCCAGAAAACGCATTTATGTTCATTATTAACCTCAGGTATATAATAAAAAATTATTCATCTCAGGTGACAGAAGGCGTGGTTCACAGTTCGATCACTTACGTTGAAATGATAGTGTTTATGGCTAGTAGTGGAAAAATATTGTTGCACCCAACAATAAATTTGTTTGCTTTCCGATCAGTCACTGGCAAAGGTAGAACGAACATCTTATTTGTTTATGTCTGATAAGCTAGATTTAAAAAATCACTTTGCAAGACTGATATTCTTGCATGTTGTAAACAACAGAAATGTTAAATTGCTTATAAACTTTTATTTCAAAATGTGATAGGTACGGAATCGTTCAACTTTTAATAAATTTTTTGTGATTGTATCACCAATTTTTTAAAAATATTTATTACATATTTTAGTCTAAATTGACTATCCCAATTAAAAAATCACGTTCAAAACAAGCGAAAAGTAATTCGACATTATTTTCTAAGCTTGGTTTCTATTTTGCAGGATTTGGCCCAATTAAACGGCTATCCTGATTAACAACAAATGTCCCAATTAACCGAAATTGACTATATTTACTCATGATGTCTATTAATAGCAAGTGAAGATACGTCAAACCGTTTTTCGAGGTTATCTATTGAAAGATGTAAAGGCTCAAGTACACAGAGCGACTTTAGAAGCTAGAAGCCGGCTTTTTCAGAAGCAGCTTGTAAAGTAACCCAGTGTACTCGATGCACTCGCTCTGTTAGCTGCTTCTAAAACCGCTCTTAAAGAAGTTGAACTGCCGGCGACTTTAGACGCCACTCGCCGGCTTTTGAGCGAGCTAACTTCTAAAGTCGCCCCGTGTACTCACAGTAGCTTGTGCAGAAGCGCCTAGTAGCCATTAGTAGCCAGACGACGACACGTGGTTTTTACACGCTAACTTCTTAGTTACTGAGCTTTTGGCAATTTTGTGTGTACTCAACTAGAAGTGCATTCGCCAATTCGCCGGCTTTTTACAAACTGGCTTGTTGCCTTATAAAGGCGCCACGTGTACTTGGGCCTTTACACTTAATTTGAGCAACCCTTTAATGCCAGTTATATAGTCAAAGTTAATCCAGAGTTAACTTTGTTTTCAGCCTCCCAAATTCGTTCAACAGTGAGTTAACTTCGAATTAATTCTAATCCAAGCTTTTTACAACTGGCTCATATTTACTCAGTACTTTTTCTCAGCAACACGACGACGAAATAAAAATATACGTAAAATGCAGGTATCTCAAGACTTCAACGTAAATATTATCATTAGGCGATATTACTAAAATTTTATTTTACTTCTAGTTTAAAATACATAATATGAAACAATATTTCGTTCGCAGTTTCAGTACTTCTAAACACGTTCTAAAATATTATAAACTTTTTCAATATTGTTTGTTGACAATTTAGTGTGAAAAATTGTGTCGTGATATACACCCGTTACACCCTGAAAAGAAATCTTGTATCTTGTACTCGCTATTTGAAACTGACAACTTGGGGTACAAAATTACCCTGTATTATACATATAGTTATATATATTATGTAGTATGTATATATATTAAAAATTACAAACAACATTCGATCGCACAACTCCAACTTAAAATTTTAAAAACAACTTCAGCGTTCAGGACCATATAACTCGGCAACTATTTATATCGACACGATTTATAATCTTTAAGAAGTTTAAATTGCCTTGGGATTTGTTATAAAAATCTATTGAAATTGAAAGAAAATAAACCATTAATACACTAAATCAAATTTATTTTACCAAGCCTATAGTACCTACGTTAACAGTGATTGATTAAGTGTAAACGTTTTTTGAAAAGGTAATAAAAAATTGTGTTTTATAAAATAAGTTCAAAAGAATTTAACAATTTTTTATGCATAAAGAAAAATGTTGCTTTGCATTAAGCATATACCCGCATTACGTAGTTCATTTTTACTGTCTCATTGTTGTTTACGCCTTATATCTTTTTAAACACAAAACCTTTAACTTTATTGATCTTGTAATTGGTATCTAACAATTTTTCTTCAGCTTCGTAAATACAATGGAAACGTGAAAATTAATACACAAGATGGAAAAGCATTTGCACGCAACGACTTGTCTGACGTTTTACGTGAAAACTTGAATGCTATTTAAAAGAGTTAGATTTGTATATGAAATTAATTTACTAACATATTAATTTAATATTTGATCTAAAAGGGTTCATTATTATGAGTCTATCTAGCAAAATTGCATCGAATTTTGTCACGTTACGTCGTGTCACTTAAAAATTACTATAGATAACGTAAACACTAAATCCTAATAATAATAATAATAATAGGCCAGTCAGTAGAGAATCGAAATAAGGTGGTATGTTGCAAACGGTGGTGTAGAAGATTTTATTTTTTAACTTGTATAAATAGGTACAAGCATGTGAAAAACAAAATGCTAACACGGGCGACCTCGGAGAACTTTTGGCAGCCAAAGAACTTCAAAATTTTAGGACTTTTTAGTTTTTGCATATAACTCCTAAACCGTGGATCCTATCAAAACATTTGTGGTTTAACAAATTAAAGAGCGTTAAATTCTGCGTCGAATAAGTACCACAACTTAATAATTTGGTCAAGTGGTATGGTCGAAAACTACGGCAAAAACGATGATTTTTCTAATTTTGTCAAAACTGAGATTTAGTAATACGTAAGTGTGCGTCCGGCATCGATCGCGTTGCACTAAATTCGTTGTAACTTTTAAACTAATTAATGAAATTGAGCATTCAAAAGCTCAAATGAAAGAAGAAACATGTAGCTATTGGACTATTATATTTTCTAATATAAAATGAATGTATATAAAAGTAGTAAATGTATATAGTTGGAACATACGGAGATATCCGATAAAATCGCTAAGAGCTCTACCATTTCTACAATTCTTAAAATAAAGATCTGAAATTTTCATAAATTACTCTAGAAGTAATGTATAAAAATATCCAATAAGTAAAAAATCTCAAAAATTTAGTATTGAAGATGTATACTTCAAAATTTCAAAATTTTGGGTAAGTAATAAAATCTTAAATGTATACCTAACTTTAACCACATATTACTCTTGCTTAAATCGCGTTATTGGATTTCTACAGGTGCGATTTTAAAGCTTGAAATGTGTACTTTAAGATGCTATAAGAGATTTAGGTTAAAAAGTAAATCAACCCTTTTATTTTACAGAAATAAAAATAAATTTTTGCTCCAAAATTCGTTAAATTAGAGGTACGTTAAACGTTAATAACTTTTATAAAAATTTATTTAACCTACCTAACTAGCATATATTATTAATAGGACTTAAAAATAAGTGAATTTAGTGTAAAAAATTTTAGAATATATAATAATAGCTTTAGCGATTTTATCGGATATCTCCGTATGTTCCAATTATATACATATACTACTCTTATATACATTCATTTTTTATTTTAAAATATAATAATCCAATAGCTACATGTTTCTTCTTTCATTTGAGCTTTTGAATGCTCAATTTCATGAATTAGTTTAAAAGTTACAACGAATTTAGTGCAGCGCGATCGATGCCGGACGCGCACTCACGTTTACGTATATCTCAGTTTTTGACAAAATTAGAAAAATCGTCGTTTTTGACCGTAGTTTTCGACCATACCACTTGACCAAATTATTAAGTTGTGGTACTCATTCGACGCAGAATTTAATGCTCTTTAATTAGTTAAACCACAAATGTTTTGCTAAGATCCACGGTTTAGGAGTTATATGCAAAAACTAAAAAGTCCTAAAATTTTGAAGTTCTTTGGCTGCCAAAAGTTCTCCTGAGGTCGCCCGTGTTAGCATTTTGTTTTTCACATGCTTGTACCTATTTATACAAGATAAAAATAAAATCTTCTACACCACCGTTTGCAACATACAATTCCTTTACTGACTGGCCTATAAATGAGGTATCCATTCCTTGTAGAATATGCCCACTTCGTAGAAGTCCTTACGATTCATCTTTCGAGGTGAATCACTCCTCATATTCTCTTTCTCAATATTCTATATTTTGGTGTGTGTTTTGGTCTCACTCACAATTTGTCTCCACAGTACCCTATCTATGCATTTCTTCTTCCAGTCTGTGACGTCCATAGTTTTGAGGTCATTTAACTATTACTTCATCGAACCATCTAGATCTTACTCTTCTTCGATTTTTTGTCTCCCCCGGTCTCCAGTCCATAATCTGCCTCAAGACGTTGTCTGGCTCTCTTCTTATAACGTGGCCAAGCCATCTAACTCTTTGTGCCTTTATGTTTCTCATTATTTAGGTCCGTTTGGCGTTTGTTTTTATTCTGTATTCATTTTCATCAAACTTTTTTCTCAATATCCTCCTCTCGAACACTCTCAGCTTCTCCTCCTCACTCTTAGTCAGGTTTAGTACTTCCGCTGCATAAGTAACCACCGTTCTCACAAACGTCTTATATACTATTATTTTAGTTCTCATTGTTATATTTTTGTTTTTCAATATCTTCTTGTTTGCGTGGAATGCTCTCCATCCAGTTTGTATCTTTTCGTTTATTTCTGGGGATCTTTCGTTGCTCTTATTTAGTTGCACTTCTAGGTACTTGAATTTATCCACCTCTTCAAACGTATAGTTTCCTATTTCTAGGTTTTTATGTCGTGTATCGTGTTTTCTCTTAAAATTCATATATTTGGTCTTGCCTTCATTGATCCTCAGCCCCATTTCCATCGCATGTTTTTCTATTTCTTTGAATATCTGTACCATTTTTTGTTTTGATCTTGCTATGACCACGATATCATCTGCGTATGCCAGTATTTGCCATTCTTTTGTTGCTATTGTTGCTCTGGTACCCAGTTTTCTCACTACGCTCTCGATTATCAAGTTGAACAAAACCGCTGACAGAGCGTCACCCTGCCTTACTCTGCTGTTAATTGTAAACTCGCTTGTTTTGGCCATCCCAAATTTTACTGTTGCTCTCGAATTTTTCATCGTCATTTAGATCAACCTTCTCATTTTTTGGGTATATTTAGGTCGAGCATCACATCGTTCAACTTTTCGCGCCTAACAGAGTCGAATGCTTGTTGGAAGTCGACAAACAGGAGATGCAGCTCTATATTGTGTTCATATGCCTTTTCTGTTATTTGTTTCGTTATGTGTAGTGCATCTACTGTCGATCGTTCTCCTAAAACCGTGCTGGTATTCTCCAGTTCTGTCATCGATCACTGTTTTTATTCTTTTATATATTAGTGTCGAAAGAATCTTGTAAGTTACTTGTAGCAGAGTTATTCCTCGGTAGTTCTAGCATTCCTCGATTTCACCCTTCTTGTGTATTGGTATTATTCGCCTGTTTGTTCGGCATTTCTTCTTTTTTCCAAATTTCTAGTATTAATTTGTATATTCTCAGATGTATTTTTTTCACTGCATTTTTCAACTTCACCATAGATCTCATCTCTTCCCGCAGCCTTTCTATTTTTTACCTTTTTCAATATCTTTTCTACTTCGCTGAATGTTGGTTCTGTCGTTGTTTCTTCATCCATTCTTTTTTCTACTTCTTTAATAGCATTATTTTTGTCTTCTTGATTTAACAGTTTTTGAAAGCGCCTGTTTCATATATCTTTTACTTCATCTTCGCTGTTAACTTGTAGTCCGTTTTCATCTTTCATGGTTCTAGTCTTTACTTTATTTTTTCTTTTTGTTGTTTGATTCCGAGGTAGAATTTCTTGATGTTGTTTTGTTGCAATCATCTTTTATTTTGTTCATCACATCGTTTATCCACTTGTTTTTTTGTTTGTATTTCTTGCATGCCTCTTTTTCTTTTTCTTCTCTGTACGTATTCTGGTCTTTTTCCTTCTTTGTTTTCATCCATAACAATCTTGCTTTTCTCTTGCTCTCTGATTTTTCCTCGCACTCTTCATCAAACCATTTCTTATGATTGGATCGCTTTTTGAGTCCTATTATACTTTTGGCGGTTATCTGCATCACTGTTTTAATAATAATAATAATATTTATTGAAGACTTATAACTTTACAGGTTAAAAGATATATAAATCAAAGGTAAAAGTTCAGCAGAGCTGATTTTCAACAAATACCTAGTATCCGAATCACGGAAATCCAGAATTCGATCTTTAAGCTTGGTCTTAAAGGTGGAAGGTCGAATTCACTATACATATTCCGTTCTATTTCTTTATGGTCCATTGCTGATTCTTCTGCGTATTTTTCTTTAATCTTCATGTTGGTAAATTTCTCCAGCGCTAATTTTGTATTACCTTCACCTCTTCTTTTGTGTATACCCATGTGTGTTATTTTTGCAACTACTAGGTAATGATCGGAATCTGTGTTTGCTCCGTGGTAGGTTCTTACGTCTTTGATAGTTGTTTCTCTTTTTCTTGATACGCACACATGATCTATCTGGTTTTCTTCAAAGTCGTTGTCTGTGCCCAGTCTCATTCATGTTATTTTGTGGATTGGATTGTGCTTAAACTTTGAACTACTTATACTCATATTTAACACTGTTGCTATGTTGCACAATCAATGTCGAAAAACAAAATCCTACCAAGTCAAAAAATGTAGAGTGGATTAATGAAACCGATGTAGAAATTGAAGTTAAGGAAAACTAGAAAGACAACGCTAACGATAATCTACATTTTTCTTGCATAATCTCGATAACGGAATGGTAAACGCAGTTAAAACACACATTCATTGCACCTTTACAGATAATAGCACACTTACTTGGAGATTTCCAAACTAAAATGATCAACTCTTTAAAATACCTTATCTTATCTACATTATTAGTAAATGACGGAAGTGATATTACACAGCTGAAGCGCCACTGTACCGGTGTGCGTACAAAGGCCGACGCTTTCATTTAGCTACTAGTACAGTCATTATATACATTTCAAAGCGCAAATAAACCAAAAAAGCTGATTTTCGGATATTGTATAGAGAAAGCTTAGAAAAGCTTAACTTGAAATTATCAACCAAGATTTCCCATCAGCGAATTGCAATTTTAGTATCATGGCGGAGCGCCGAGTTATCGCAAGAAAACAAAATTTACACCATTTTTCAAGATGACGGAGAAAGCTCATAGGAAATCTTGGTCGACAATTTCAAGTTAAGCTTTTCTAAGCTCTCCTACACAATATCCAAAAATCAACAAAATTTGCTTTTATAAGCCTTTTTTTCGTATATAATGACTGGACTATACGTGTACTGACCGTTTCAATCTTGTTGAAAACGCTCTTAATATCCTGGGCTCGTTATGTGCCGCTGGGGCGCGCGTGGCCCTGTATTGCTTTTTGTCACCATTGCCTTTGATTACAATGTTGTTTTCTAAAGTACAAAATGATGATCTATATTTTTCATTTATTACTTTTTCAATCAGATACCGCTTTACATAAATCCAATTTTAATTAATTACCCAGCACCAAGCGATTTTACCACAAAATATTACGGTAATAATAGAAAGCACTTTTGACATGTAATGATTCTGTTGATGTTAGATTGTATGATTTATTACTATACGTATAATAACGTACAGCTTTTTAGTTGATCCGAATATTGAAACCATCAATGAAGTAGATTGTATGATAATTAATCGGAGCGCTGCTTTACAATAATTAAGATTGATGTGGACGAGGTTGTTTTAAAAATGTACATTTATGCATACATAGTACGTATACTAAGCCAAGTCATCAAAGCTTTCAATGTCTAGTATTTATACGGTATCTATGTTTACAGTTTTAATAATAGTAATTTTATTTTATCATAGTAAGTAGAATGATTCAAATTACAAATTATAAAATAACAAAAAAATTTTAAATAACAATCATGTTAAATTAGTTTATATAAGCATTCATGTTGTATTATAATCTGTCTGTATATAAAACTTGAACAGTAATATAGTATGACAATGATAGGAAAGACAATTATTGTCTTGATAGGATTACAATTGAAAGGTCAGTCTTTGTGGTTGGTTAATTTTTCGTTTCTAAAATTTTCATGTGTTTCGAATTAATATAAAAATCAAAATTGCCCTCTCTAACCCATATGGGCGGCACATCTCTTTAGCAACAAATTATTGCTGCGCTAAACTCAAAATTCATGCCCATGTGCCGAAATATAATTTATAAACGTAATAGGGATGTTGCATGGTATCGCATTTAGTGATAACTCCTATTAATTCTTGAAAATAATATCAAATAAAATTTATAACCGAAATAAAAATTTTTGAAATGCGGTCTGCGCTGAGAAAATCAAATTTGAAATTCAAAATGAATCAGGGCAGCCGATTACGCCTCTGACGTCATACACGTGATCCCGAACGTTTTTATGGAAATTTTACAACGTCGCAAAGACCTGTCAGTTAAATATTTGACTTGTATTTGACAGTTGCAAACAATAAAACGTTTACCATTTAAATTGTATTTTTTATTAATATAATATTTATTTTAATACAAACTGTAGTCACAAACAATTATAGGAAAAATGGTTTATTCCGAGTTTTCTGTGTTTTTATTAAAATTCATTTTTCAATTTTTACGCAAACTATTTATAAGTTACATTATCAATACAAAGTGCATTTGGTGTGTTGTCAGTTGTTAAAAAAAATAGTTTGTGACGTCATTCGCGCTAAAACACGGTTTCAAAAATCATTTTTTATAAATTTTTTTTGAGAAAACTGAAGGTCTCCTGAACTTTTATCTATGCAGTGCTGTTTACTAGCACCTAAAGTTTATAAAAAAATACTTCAAAAATCATGCAACATCCCTATTACGAGGGGCTGTCCGAAAATATAATTCACCAAGGAAAATAAAACGTTACATCTTCTTGAAGTCAAAAGCACAACCAACACTTATTGTTTTTGGGAAATTTATTACTGTTAAAACATACGAATATACTCGTATCATAAATTTATATGGCTATTTATTTGAACATATAAACTAATTTATATTGCAACAAAACGAAATTACTCAATCAATCTAGCATCGGAATTTAAATGTAGTCTTGTAATGTGCATTTGAAATAGTAAAGTTACGCGTGCTCATGTGATGTAATTTCTGGAAAATCAGCTTGTATCCTCTATTTTGAGATTCCTAACTACTCACAATCGTGCTTTGTCACATACACTAAGGTTCTACCGGTTTAAAAATTGCCTTTGGGCGTTTATGAAGTTATGGTAGACTCGGTGTACTGAGTTCATTGTTGCTTCAATTTCTCTCTGAACTACCAAAAATACTATAAACTAGGCGATAACATTCCCTTAAAACTAATACAAATTGTAGCATCTATCTCAGACACAGAAGTCATCTGAGGACTGCTTATGTAATCCTTCAAAGACAGGTCGAATGCCACTTCCTAGATAATACAAGGTTTTACGGACATGCAAGACAGGTCGAATGCCATTCCTAGATAAAACAAGGTTTATACAGATATACACAAAGCCCCACTTATTCATTAGACGTTGAACCCTTGTGCCACAGGCTCTAGAAATTGTTAGTCAAATAATTACATGTTCCCATTATTGTATTTCAATACAATCACGTACGTGCTTATTATATTCACAACCTCTATCTTGACCAGCACATCAACATCAAGTAATCCCATTACCAGCGTCTAACAGTATTTTTTTATGTAAAATAATTATTGTTGATGTAGATTAATTGATTATATGGATTTTCTCTACGTATGACATAGCAATATATACTGGAGTATCTGCGCCTAACACCGCCTTCTCGTACTTCTCTCTTACAGTATATCATGGTGAGCAAAGTTAGCACTATTATTTATTTGAAACAAAATGTAAAGCACCACTAATCACGGGTATGTTGTTTATTGATATAGTAAACAATAATCCCATGGTAACTGGTTACCATATCAATTTGTGTACCTTCCTTAAAGCTCCCTGATCTCTACAATTATCCCCAAACAGGTTGTGGCGTTGGCCGCCACAAGGGTTAATCGACTCTTGCCGAAAAGTGTATATTACAACATTTAATACATTGCGATATGTTGCTAGCACTTTGCAAGGGATGTATAGTCGAAAAAATTTCTATGTACTTAGTCGAGATTTAACCCCACGGCAACGGCATAGCAATGAAACTCTCTAACGGTTGCTTTCAATTTCATTATTTATTTTTAAACCTACATTTTTTAAAACAAATGAAGTAATTTAGCGTAAATTACAATTATTTGTGCAAACATATCCGACGAATTTTCGGGATATAAAACTACTTCACAAGTTTATTTAAAAACGGAAAAATCTCTGAAAATTAAATATATTTCAAATATTTCGTTAAAGAGTGACGCTTGAGATCAAAACAAAAAAGTAAAAAATAAGCTAATTAAGTAAGCAATATTATAATATAGTAAATTTTGGTAAATTTTATCTGATTTTCAACTGTTTATTTAAAGATTTATTCTTTCTCACAAAACTGAAATTTTCTTTACATTGCCATTTAAATCTATTAGCAAATTTAAAAGCATCGCGATTTTTGTCATTACTACATACGTATAAAAAATATTTAACTAAACTAAACTATTAATGAATTAAAAGAAATAAAAAGTTAATTAGATTAAAGCCTGGTTTAACATATTTTGTTCAAGTGTTATTTAGTTAAATGTCAGCTAAAATTAAAGAGTGTTAAAAATTGCTAGTTGAAAATAGCTAAAAGAATATAAAAATACACCTTTTTGAGGTAACAGAGACTTATTCAGGGATTTAACGTTACATAACCGTTGAATAGAAGATGAAAAAAAACGAATTTTAGTTGATAAATGCAGTTGTATTTTTTAATTTAATTTTAGTATGTAAGTTGTAATATTAGTAAATCTTAGTATCTACTGTCTTCTCGTTGGTGTAGTAAATAAACTGATAATTTCATTTTATTACATTATTTCTAAAGCCAGGTCCAAATTCCATGGCAAACAATTTCAACTTATAAGATTATTTGAAAAAAGTAAGTAAAATGTGTACCTAAATAGTAAATACGTAAAAATGTGTTATCCAATGAGTGGATAGTGACAGTGCAAATATATTTATGTACTTTTTTCAAATAAAATATTATTAGCTAACATTGTTCGTCTTGATTTGGAGCCGACTTTATGAACTAGTTTGGTTTATTCAATGTTCACCACATTTGCTTTGCAAATGTCAAGAATCAACGGTGTTAGTTAGAAATAATGAGATTTTAAAAATATCTCGCACATACTCGTACCTATGCAATAAAGTACTAGGTGTAGCTGTAAATGTTAACCTATATAATAGTATATCATCTTATTAATTACCTGAGTTTAGTTATTCCAACTATAACAATATAATATAATTATATAATATAAAACATTGGTTACAATATTTTAATAAAATAAAATTAAATAATTTAAACATGCAGTTCAGCAGTACCATAACCAGATCAGATGCAACCGATATGTCTGACCCCTATAACATTGGCAGCGAGCACGACGCATCACGCTTCGTAGGGTTAATTTGTTAACAATTATTTTTATCATTAAATATTTTTATCGATTTAGCAATTTATTATTGTAAGAAAATTTTGATATAGATTACTATTCGTAATTATACATGTCTGGAAGTGACGCTTGCTACCTTCACATACTACATACATACCACTGCAAATGGTATTTAAATCAAGTGGACAAAATATTCTTAGAATATCCAGAGAATAGCTTTTAAAATTTTTGCCGTTTGTTTAATAAACACTTTGTATATTTACAAAAATTAATTATTTATTATAATTTTACAATGAAAACAGTTTTTCTAATTCAGATTGGTTCAAATTTTAATAATTCTTGCTGCAATTGCCTTTTAATTAACTGACATTCTTTTTCCATCTTTGGTTTTTAAAGTGCCACACGATTGCATTCTAGGTTTAATTTTGCTCTAACAAAATACTCCTTTGACAGTTTAGATTAAAAAAGTTATTGCTGTAGGTCTTCTGGGTTAGCTGTAATTAATTCATTTGGCACACTTTATGTTATGAAATAATACTAAAATTATATAAACGTTAAATATTACAATGTAGGAGTAAATAATTTAATGCGAATTACGTCAATGTCGTCTGGAACATAGTCTAGAATACGGTTGACTTCAACGTAACCTAGAACTTAACGTTGCGCTAATATTGTGAAAAGAGAGGTGGTTCCAAATTCAAAATTGCTTTCAACCTAACACATTTTAATTTATATGTCACGTTGAAGATATTACTGGTAGAAATATTACCTCTAAATTCAATTTATAATTTAATATTTAATTTATTACTAAATAATGAGTTACACACTATTAGGTTTTACATACAATTGAGCTTAACACCTAAAATTCCTAAGACGATAAGCATGGAAGAACTCGACATTGCAACCCCTAAGTGGTCTCAACTTATTTGATAGAGTACAATGTACTCTGGAATCGAATAATTATTTACTTTTTTTATGCATTCTGGTTAGTTAGGTTTCTACATTGGGGCTATTACCAGCTATGCAGCGTACAATGTAGAATCACAATCAACCAAAACATCATTTTGCAAAAATTGTCATATTGGAGTTATTCACAGATCGACGACGTCATATAGAACTAACTCATTCATTGATTTATAATTTGCCAGTCGCTTCCTCCACGTGTCGTTAATTGCTGATCTAAAGATCTTTGCCGATTCCTCGTTAATTCCTTTATTAGTAAGTGCCTCTCCGTGACTTAAACTTTACACCTTCTTTTTACGTTCATGAACTTTTGATTTTTAAAGTTATTATTTCCATGTATGACAATATTTCGAAATAACATAATTATCGACACTTGATTGGTAAATGGGCGTAACCATCATTTAAATTTTTTTTAGAAAGGCATTAAAAACTAAATAAATTATTCAATTTTGCATTGTTATTATAGAAAACTTTGCTGTTGATCAATAAGTTTTGTTTGTGGCAAAATTCAATTAAAGTACCGAGGACGGTTTCATATCACAGATATACAGTAGGTTATACCGGGTGGCCGGCCGTACAACCCAACATAGGGAATTGTTTTTTTATTACTTCCTGTTTCTCTTTATAACGAATTTCAATGAAAAATATATCAATCGAAAGATATTTTTTTCTGCGTCTAAAGATACGCAACATTTAATATTTTGCTTTTTAATTTTTGCTAATATATTATGCAATTTTAAATAATTTTTCTAAAAAAATATTGCCTTGCATTTTCAATAACTATTGCTATCAAGTTACTTTGACAGATTAAAATAGATTTTTGTTACCATGAACGTAAACAGCTTTTACTCAGTTGAAAAAAAGATTTTCATTATAAAAATGTATTGTAGTGACTATTCAATTCACATGTCATCTGTTAAAAGTGAACTAATCAAAAAGCAACATTCGCAATTTCAGAGCCAACCAAAATGAATTATAGTGACTATTCAATTCACTTGTCATCTGTCAAAAGTGGACTAATCAAAAGCAACATTCGCAATTTCAGAGCCAACCGAAATGAATTATAGTGACAATTGCACTAGTGGAATTATATCGACAATTCCACTAGTGGTTCAAGTGACAATTTATATATAAATACAAAACTTTGCGAATGACAAAAGTTTGTTTACTGGTTGTAATGGAAATGAAATCATGTGCAGCTCAATTTTTAAATTATAATTTTTGAAAATGAAATTTGTGAATTGAATAGTCTCTCGAATACCATTCGTAGTCAAAGTTTAAGTAGACTATTTTTGAGGTGGTACACGAATATTTATTGCGGTTGTGTCACCTCAAAAATAATCGACATAACTTTGACTACTTGTGGTATTATAAATGATAATTTATTAAAAACAAACTTTTTTTAAAAACGAATTTTTAAAAACCGTTAATTAAAATTTTTTAATATAAGGATTAAAATTTGCAATAATACAAATTGTATAATGAAAATTTTTTATTTGTATTTTTTAGTTGGCAATAATTAAAAAACTGTAAATGTTTATTATTACTTGTTAAAATTATATGTTGTATAAAATATTTTAAAAGGTTTCAAATTTTTCAAATTGCATTAGAATTGTAAAATATAAAAAAAAAATTTTTTTTCAAATTTCATTAAACTTGAATCCTTTTAAAATATTTTATACAACATAATTAAAAAACTCAATACTTAAATATTGCATACGATATCTTTAGCGTGGAAAAAAATTATCTTTCGATTGATATATTTTACATTAAAATCGGTTATAATGGAAAGCAGGAATTTAAAAAAGACAATTTTCTACGTTAATTCCCCATGTTCGAGTGTGCAACCGGCCACCCGGTGTAGTGTTCAGCATTACAAAAAAGTGTTAAAAAACGGTTGTACATGCACTATTTTTGAGTTATATTACAAAATTAAAATCCAAGTTTTGCAAAAAAATAACTATATTTCTTATTACGTACTACTACATAGTACATAGTTGTGCCTAAATCTATTAGACATATTATGTTTTCGTATAAACGATAAAACTCTTACCCTTATACTATATTATGTTTACATTTTGCACACTGAATGAAAAAATAACTATGAATACATACAACTACTTTCAAATCTGATCATAAGGAAAACAAAAACCAGCGAATTCAATTTCTATTATTTTAAAACTTATGTTGGTTTATCGTTTATTATATTATATTTACAAACAAGAAATACCTATTTGTTGAAATTTGCATAATACTGTTTGCATAAGTGTGCGGTGCTATCGATTTCATAAGTCTTTTTTTTTATATTTCACAAATAAAGTAGAGGATTTATAACCAATGACGATCATATAAATAGATAATTTAATATTTCATTTTTATATGTGCTGTATACCGATGTATTATTATATTATACGTATTATAATGTACGTGCACATTTGTGAGTGATAATATAAAAATCTAAAACTGTTTATTTTTCTTCAATTGCAAACATGTCAGATAAAATGAAAGAGAAAGAGAGTTAAAAGTTTCTAATTAAAAAGAATTAAAAGAAAATATAAATATAAATTAGAGTTAACAGAGACTTATCAGAGACTGTTACATGACACTTTATTAATTGATGAAAAAACCAAGTGTAGGTATGATTCAGTTTCGCAAGTTTCCGAATCAAATTAAATTTTTTTTACTGTAAATTGTTTTCATGTTTTAAGTTTCCTTAATAATAAACAAAAGAGAATGTAGTTTTTGTTTATTACATTATTCCCTTTAGGGTTGCTAAAGTTTATTCATATTAATTTTGTTTGCATTTAAAATGTTGCTTTGCATTTTGACGTGAATAATATGTTAATAAAATCGGTATTTTGTTTTTATTTGTAAAAGTCTTTGACTTTGTGGATTACTACATTTGGTACATACCACGGCGCATTAATTTACAATAGTGCAAAGTACTTTTGACTGCTATTGTCGAAACTTCCCCAAAAGATATTGGGGAGATGCTGCACCTCGAGCGCTTTAGTTGCCTCCCGATCAGACTCAATCGGGATAGGTCGAAAAAGTGTCTTAAGTTAGCAACCAAAGCAAGTCGAAGTACAGGGAAGTACTAACGAGACGACGGTCTTGATAATACTACGTTTATTAATAATATTTACATTGATTATATACAAATATAAAAATGTTGATTTACATCGATTACAGTTTATAAAGTTTTGGCATATTAAATTTGATTATTTTACATTTCATCACATATAATAATTATTGTTAAAATTGCATTTGATATGCTTTACCTTGCAATGTACTATGTGCACTTTGTTTATTTAAATGTTGATATACAAAAATTTGCATATTTGTTACAATAGTTTAAATTAAATCATCTGCAGGGTATACTTTTATTTAGTTAATTATTAAAATTATGAAACAAAATATTTTGTATAAAAATTACCATTGTTTAATTGTATCATTAAACAGCTATCTTTGAAAAATTTCAATGTTTCATGCCCCATAGCTATATATCATATGTCCATATGAGTTTATATTATAAAATCAGTTTATTTTCCAATGATAATTTTGAACAGCGAACTAAGAGTACGTACGTAAATTTCTTTGAATTTGGCATTTAGTTGTTTTGGAATGTTAGACGTTTTTCTAAACTCATCCTTAAGTACTTCATATCATCCGCTTGTGGTGATCTGCGGCCATTTAGCGTTAGTAGAAGGGAATCATCTATCTTTGTTGTGAAAGTTACTGACACTGATTTTGAGTCGTTTACTCGTATACGCCTTTTCTTCGTCTATTTCGTTTCGTTTTATATTTATGTAAAGACACAATGACTGTGTCATCTGCAAAGGTGGAGGTCGCCTTGAAACCCGTTCTTACCCGATCCGTTGTATGTAACAAGTAGAGCATTGGTCCCAGGATGCTAACCTCAAGGCACTCAGAGGTTATAGTCAAAGATTTGAATAAACTGTGCGACTTTTGACTAGCAAGATTCTTTCCGATAAGTACAATTTTAGTAGGTAATACTTGGACAGTTTCTGCTTAATTTTTATTGAAAATTCCCAAAGGTTAACCGCTGGTGAAGTTTTTGTACACATCTCATGAAGTACATAAAATCCCATGTGAATTAATACATGAAATACATAAAGTACTTGTAAAATAGATGAAAAACAATGAAGTATATCGATGAAGTAGGTGAAGTACAGTGAATTATTGATGAAGTACGGTGAATTACTGATGAAGAATATGAAATACGGTGAATTTTGACGAAGTATGTGAATTTAATTGTACAGGATTTCCTGTAGCGGTTGACCTCTCGAAAAATTTACATACCAAAGCTTATCAAAAGCCGGTAAAACGTAGATGCTTGCGGTTGTGCTGAGTATTTTATTTTCAACAGTTTCGATTTGTCATTTCTAAAATAAATGTTTATTAACTTATTAAAATATAATCTAAGTATTAAATTATGCATAAATTATAATTAAGTATAGTGATATTATAGTCCCACACTCTTGTGATACGTTTTTGTCGTTCATAACATTCATAATTCATAACATTAACAATGCATAAACATTCATGTTGTCTAACATAACAAAATACCGAATAAAGAGCTATGGAAACTCAATAACGAGAAGCTCGAGTTGATAAAAAACATTTGAAAATACGAAATAAAGAGATATATTAAATATTCAAAAACATTGTTCAATAGTCGTAAAGTTATATCCTGAAAGTTAATAATTTTGCCGAGTAGCTTATTTGTAAAGTGAACTTATAACTTATATTATTAGTAAAACATTATACATCATAATGTCGCTCAATTTTTATCGCGTTCATAGCTTTAAGTTTTAAATTTACAATTTTCAAATTTTTTTAATTTGCAAAAAAACAATTTTGAGTAACATATTATTTTCATATTATCATTGTTGCAATCCTAAAAAACAATTTAATGCAAATTTGTTTTAAATTTTATGTTATCCAAAGTGAAAATCTAATTAAACTACTTGTCACGGTTAAAAATTGAAATATTGATTATTTTAGAAAATTTATTTATTCAAATTTTTATGCGCCAGGCTTACTCGTTACTCCCTTGACCTGGACGGCTTCGTGGCTACTGATGCCTACCGAAAAGCGAGTCCAGCTTTTCTGAAGATCATCAGAAATCTAATATCCTAATTCTAAAATTGAGATTGTTACGGGTTATATCTGTAACTGGTGCGTTACAATTCCTTTTTTTATAATACATAAAATTTAGAAATGAAATCCATTTTTGGCTGGTAACAAATATTTCATTTCTTCATCTTAAAACTCCTTTAATGATTGGTGCCAAAAATACGCGGATCGCTAAGAAATGAAAAATATGTCAATTATATCAATTCAATAAGAAGCAATTCTAAAATACCTGCAAATCCAAATAATATACAATAATTATTCCAAATTATGTTAATATTTATAATCAGATAATATATTATTATCTGGATAGCTTTGAATTGAAATTTTAAGATTAATAAGTGCGGAATTTTAAATTTGGAAAAATTTAAGAAATTTTAAAAAATTGTTACACTATCCTTTTTTATATATGTACATTTGTTCAGATAATTGGTCTATGGAGGATCAATATTCCTAATCCCTTTGTGAACCAGGCGAGTACGAAGGTACTTTCTGAAGCAAAGGACTGTTATGTAGTTGCTTTGTTATACGAGTGATTTTAAAGAAAGCTCAGGTTTTGTATCCTGAATATACAATTGAATATATCAGTGAATATGTAATTTAGAAACAATAAAATAACATAATATAAATACTGTACATTAAATTATTAAAATACGAGCTGGAGACAACACAGTATTATTGCTACGTAACTATATGGAATTGCATTGGACTAATTATTTACTGTGCTTGTGCTTGTAAACAAACTCTCTACATCCTGGTAATAGAATATGGAGCATCAAATTAAGTAACTCTTTTACGATTAATTGGATCCATGTATTTGTGGTATCAAAGCTTTAAACGATTATAAATATTTTAACTAATTATAAATGCGTCTGCATACATACTAGCGGACAGTAAATTCTTACTAATCAAAAATTGTTTAAGCTTTATGTATAAAGTTTGATATTGCACCATCATGTTGTTCATATTATTTTTTATTTTTTTAATCCAAATTTGGGTGCGGTTGCAAATTTTTCAATAAATTAAATTTTTTTACAATAATTAAAGTGTGTCTTTGATAGCTCTTGCATTATTTTTATATGTTGTATATCGGGTAATTTCTTATCTATACACCACTGTTCCTGATTTGAGTAGTTGAACAATTAAAATTAAGCTATACCTTCCTTAGAATTTTTTATTTAAAAAATGACTTGCCGATTTATTTTTTTCTTGCTCCAATTGAACTAACCATAAGAATGTTTGTCAATCCTCTGAGATCTAGAAAAAGTTGAATCTAATTCCCAATACCAACTTTTGCCGTGGCAGATTCCACTATAGCAATAACTAATATTTAAACAAATTACAAAAAAACAAAATGCATAGAAAAAACTATACCCATCCGTTTCTATCAATTCATTCGCCAAAGAAAATGCATCAGATGCGCTGAATAAAACAGGTTTTTAAAACATAACTAAACATTTTATAAAACTTGGTATAAGTATTTGATTGCTAATTACCAAGTCGTACAAAATTAAAAATCAAAATTTAGGCACGTAGCTATGATGTCATTTATTACATTCAAATATGTAAATAAAATAAGAAACTTTGTTATTAAAGTTATGATTTATTAGACAGAAGAATTATTATGTAACGTTTTCTTTCACGCCCACGGGACGACACAGGTTTCTCTAAAGCTAAGAAGAATTTAATGATTACCAAAAAGTTTTTACTCAATTAACTCTGATTTTATTATTTTCTGAAACCGCTTTAAACCAGATGAATCATAAAACTTTATTTACACTCTTCGCCGCTTTATTAGAAGAAAACAAAAGAAAAAATTCAAATAATTCGCTTTGGTTTTAATAATTATTGTTCAACGTTTAATCGAAAAAGAAATAATTATTTTTGTAAGAAAATTATTTTAAATTTCGGCTTAATTTTAATGTAACTTTAGTCAAAGAGTATATAGATATAGAAGAACAGCTCTTATGCAAAAGTGTCACCAAAATTTTTCGTGCTTTATCACCAATTTGTATTCGATTGGTACCGACCCCAAGTGAGCAAAATTTGCATTATTATCGTGATATTTATTTATTACTATTTATTACTAATGCTCGAGGGTACGTAGGTACCCTAACTAGGCAGGCAGACAAACTCAAAATAAAAACATAAGTCCTTTTTATTGTCCAAACATATTTTGAATAACAAGAATTTGTGTAGATGTTGAAAATTTTATTTTTAAGGTTTTAAACTCATGACACAAACTTCAATTATTAAATTAAAATATTGATTTATTCTAGAAATTTTTTTAGTTCCTTTTTTTCTAGGTGACTGTGTTATAGTTATTTTTATTACCTTATTACATTGTACAATTTTTAATTTAAAATTTTTATGGTCACTACAATTTATTATGATTGTTATTTAAAATTGTATTAATAGATAATTAATTTTTGCAATTCTGTAAAAATTGAATCCTTGATACTAATAATTTTATGTGGTATGAATGTGTACTAATAGTGTCATGTTAAAAATATTTAAATATTTTTATCCAATACCTCATGATAATAGGCTCATAACTATGGCGATTTTAAACCAATAAACTAACGTATAAGTCACGGAGTGAGCTAAAACATTAAAACTCACGCTAAAATGCTTTAGCTCACTCAAAGTTAAAAATAAAACACTCGCGTACTAATACATTTTATTAATTTATATTAAACAGATCAACGTGATTAATTAATATTTACATTAATCTGGAAGTTAAAGGACATCGTTCTGTTATTGGTTTCAGGCTGATTTGGGTTATTGGACGTTATAGTTGTTGTAGTACTAGAAAGCATATTTGACGAATCATGAACAGATCCAACCGTTTGATCAACAGTAGTCGAGGGTGAAGAATAATTTGTTGTTTGTTTAACCGGGCCCTGTATCTTCTTGGCTATATCAATCTTGTTGGAAACTGAATCTTGTACATAACCTTCCGCCACCGTGGATGATTTCCAACCACCGTGACGTTTCAATGTTAAAATATCAGCCCCTGCGTTTGCCAGAAGAGTAGCTGAAGTGCGTCTCATACTATGTCCTGTATATAATTGAGCTTCAGGCAGGTTCAAGAAAGACGCCACTTTTTGAGGTATCTTAGATAAGGTGTTAATGCCAACTGGTTGGCTAGTACATTTTTCATTCTTGTAATTCAGAAAGAATCTTCGATGTGATATAATTTGGGGTCTTAAAGATACGTATTTTCTGTAAAGTTCAAGAACATTTAACGAAAACCCTTCAGTAACAATCGTGAAGCTTCTCGATACGTTTGTTTTGTATCCAGTAACATAACATACAGATATCCTCCCTTATCTTCTACATCATCAACCGTCATCTTTGTAATTTCGTCACATCGACAAGCCCCTGATATTCCTATTATTAATGCAACCTAAAAAATAATAACAAGTAAATACTTCAGTAAAACAATAATAAATATGTAATACCTTCATCATCAGGTATTCACTGTTAGGTGCCTCAGTCAGAAACTTTTCAACGTGTTCTCTTTCCAAGATTTTCGCTTTTTAGGCTTGTAAGGTTTTGCTACACTTTTCAAATAGGCAATCAGTTTTCCGTATTTTGATATGTCAATATTTTATATATTTTCAAAGTACTTCTTAGCATGGAATATTTCGTCCACATTGATGAAGGTGCTAATTTTTTTCTGCAATTATAGAAATAGGCCAGCATGATATCTTCATTAACTCCAATTACATGTCGCTGCTTACTCCATTCATTAAATTGATGAAATTCTTTATCGTAGTAAATTTTGACTTTTTGGAATTAAATCCTTACATGCTGCTTGCGCTTCTTTCTCAACTTCTTGAGGAATATAAATATTTTGTTGTAATTCAACCATTTCTAATGAATTTGTTGACAATATTGATTTGTTTTAATTCGTTTACCATAGTAACTTCACACGGCATTCTACTACACGGCAGACTACTTATTAAATTTTTTTAAATTTGATTTACATACTACATAAATTTAAATTTGACAATTTAAAACGTCAAATTTAAAATTTTGAAATCGTTATATGAGGTATTGGATAAAATCTTGTATGGCACTCGTGTGTTAAGTTACATAAGTCACTTGAGAAAATTCAAACAATGTCTCTTTTAACAATGTCACGTATGTGTGCTAAAATGAGGAGGCCATTTTGAAAATTTATTAAAATAAATTTTGTGAATTTTTAACCTTTAACCTACATCTTGTTCATTATTTTCGTAATTTATGTGAATTTTTTTTCCCAAAAAAAATTATTAGACCAACGTTGTAGCCCGTTAAATTTCCTATTCGGTTTAAGCCGTTAGTTTTTTTCTAAGACGTTTCGTTTAAAAGATATTGGGTTGGCAAGAAAAGTAAAAAGATAAAACTTGGAATTTTTGACATTTTTTCCTTAATTTAATTCATAACTCGAAATCTGTTGATTTTAAGCGATAAAGGTTATAACATAATTTGTAGATATTCAAATGCTCTATAGAAAAGCTTTAATCCATTAAACCCAAAAAATCAAAAATATTGGTGCAATGGCCGCTTGAAATCAGAAATTAAAAAAATTGCTTTAAAGGGTGGTACCCCCCAAGAGTTTGGACTTGGACAAAAATTTTATTTAAAAATATGTCTTAAAGAAGTGTCCTCTATCACCACCTAAAAGGTTCTCTACGGTCACGGGGACACCCTGTATGTTAATATTAATTGTAATTTTTTATATATTATACTAAGCAAACAGACAAAACAACTTATAAAGTAAAAATAATAAAATCAAAATTCGATTAAAATGACCACAGAGCGACTTGAAATCAAAACATCTTGTCAGCCATTCTATCGAATATCTCATACCAATCCATATTCAAGGAAATTTTTCGTCCTTACTATTATCGCACATTTAATGCATAATGTCGGGTTGCTCTGTATAGCAGTATATCTACGTCTTCATTAACTTTATTTGCTAAGACCTGATTTATGGGTGAGATAATTTCACTTTGTAATAGATTGTGATTTGTCCCATCAGGTTGCTTTCAATAACAATTAGCTCAATAATGTAATTTTCAAGTATACCAGCCTACACATTGACTTTTTAAGATATACTGTATAATATATTCGCGAAACTTGTGCCAATTTTATGGTCCTTATATCTTCAATTATGTTTGTTGACAAATGCGTTAAAAGACAAATTTTACCAAATTTGGGTTATCTTTAATTCTCTGGGACATCAGTTCTCAAAACACCGAGTTTTTATCAAAATCATTTTCGTTTTTTATTTATCAACTATATAAAATATACTTTCAAAACAAAATATTAAATATATAATTATAAAGAATGTAATTGACCATAAATATATTATTCCTGAAGATTAATCTCTATTATACCATTTCATAAAACAACCCAAAGAAACGTTTTTGCAGTGTAAACAAATAGATTGGTAGAATTAATATAGAGTATTTAAGAGTATTTAAAAAGTCAACCTGAATACGGCCCTGTAATTTACAAGTTTTAATACATACATCTCTCAATTGTTTTAAAACGTTAGAATAAAGTTAACGTTGCATTGGTTGCTCATATAATTGTAAAATAACGGAAGAAAAAACAGAAAAAGCTAGAAAATCAATGTTAGTAATTATTAGCACAAATTTGAAACCACTAATTGTCTGTACTAATTGTTACACTAAATCCCTCCCGCGATGCTAAATTCCGGGTTTATTCAAAAAGTACACACATAATTCACAAATTAATAACAAGTCAATTTATACGTAATTTCTTCTGCAGCATGTTTGAGGATTGGATTCCGCATTGCGGAATTGCACAAAAATTAATCTTAAAATTAAACGTTTAAACTTTGATATTAAGAAATAATGCACTCTTTGTAAAACCAACACTGATCAAGCAAGGATTGATTGAAAGTTCAGCTGTAACAATAAAAAATTTTCTTGGTTTTGTTGATTTAGTTAATTAGTCATTAAGTAGTTTATTTGAAAGATAAACAATTTTTATGTTAATAATTTCACAAGATTGTTTTGGTACTGAGTCGAGATTCATTTATTCAATTAATACCATTTTTTACTTTAAATTGAATCATTTATTAAAATTGATCTTAAATTTGTAGAATTTGTTATGTGCATTTATTTAGTTCTTAATTTATTACAATCAAGAGATTAACTTGATTTACATAATGTAGATAATGATCAAGATACGTGTTCTTTATTAGATTTTTTAAAAAATAATTGTTCAAACTGATAATTTCTAATTGTTTAATATCGATACTTCCTTCAGTTCTTTAATTATATTTTATAAAATTTACTACTAATTAAATCAAAATGCACAGTACAAGACTCGAGACTTTACGAAATAGTAATAGTTCATCAGGTAATAGTTGATCAGATTAATATTTAACTTTAACACAGAAAGTTATTTTTATTATAAATAAAAATTTATAATTTTAGTGATATTTATTTTTCAAATTGAATCAATGTTACCCCAAAATTCACACAAACTCACATGTCCGGTTTCACAAACACTTAAACTGCGATTATATTATTTAAGCCTATGCTATTTAAGTCTAAATTTAAGCCGAAATCGCAGTTTAAATGTTTGTGAAACCGCATAAATCAACTTTTAAAAAGCAATATAGATATTTCTTAACTCAACTATATTTCTTTTTCAATTTATAATTAACGTCGAATATGTTTTTCTAATTTATTCTAAATTCAAATCAAATATATACATACCTACATAGTAATGAATGTAGAATATAGCAATAATGATGGAACTGCAGAAAAAGATTTTCTTTTTCACTGAAGCTTTGAAAAATTTTTCAAATTCTGCAATTTTTAAATTAAATATTATATGAGAAAGCGAGAACAAAAAGCCCAGCAAAATGATTTTATAATTATGTTTCTATAAGTCTTTTTATTTATACCCGAACAGTGAACACCCAAAGCAATTTAAAGTTCCGGCGCATATGATCCGCTTACTTTACTAGTCTCTGTCAAAACTGTACGTATATTTTTTGATTAATTGGTAAAATTGAAGTTAAAGTTATTTCTTATTATTATGCAAAGTTATAATATATCTACCGCATATTAATTTGTACAAATACTGTACAGCATTAGGTAATATTTTAAATAAACCAAAAACTCCAACCGATAAATTGGTTTTAGTAGAAATAATTAGATATTTCGTTTTACTTACAACAGCGTAAAATTTTACACTAAATCACTTTATTGTTTATTTTCAACTAATCTGTATCGAAATAATTTCCAATACATAATCCCATTAATAAAATAATGAAATCCAAGTTTTGTTGTATTTCTTATATCAATAAAGTTTTCGAAAATACAAAAGTTATTTCAGATTTGTGTTTAAATGAACAGAAATGTATTGTTACAGCTTATTCAATTCCATAAAACAATATACGTCTGTACTGATTATATTCCAAATGACAATATAAAAAATTTTCATAATTTACAATTCTGTAATAATAATGAAAATTTTTCATTCGTATGACAGCATAAAAATAATATTAACTTAAGCTACTTTTATACTATCATAGTCACACATTTGAGTTTACTAGAACTTTTGCATATTTTTTACTGTTATAGTACGAAGATCTTGAACGGCAATCTAATCTAGTGCATATGCAAAATATTATTGACTATTGTCACCGATTATACATTAGATCAAGTTAAAAAATTAAATTAAACGTCATCATAACACTTAGTATTTGGGGTAATGTTTTTAAACATAAGTATATTTTAGGTGAATTGTAATATTTTCAAAATATTGGTATTAATTTTTTCTTCTGTGGGTTTTAAATTATGTTATACAATAATGTTCTTCATTATAATTATAATGTAATTATTATTATTTTTTTTGTGAGTGACACACGTGTGTGGATTGTTTTCTATGGTTATTTCTTTTAATTTTTGTGTTTTTAGAGAAAGATAGATTTCATTATTTCCATTATATCATCATCATCAGCGGCTTTCCATTCCTGTCGGAATATAACCACTTCCATTCTGGAAGTCTTCACAATCCGTTTTACGAGGTGGATTACTCCTCTGTTTTACTTTAGACAACAGGCGCGTATGGAATTCGAACCTGCGACTACTTATTCGTAGTCACATACGTCTCCCAACACGCCACTCTGCTGCTTTATTTCCATTATATATAATATATAAATATCTGTAATTTATCTAGAGATAGCAGTTTGGTAAAAAAATATTTGATGCCGAAATCGAAGTTATTTACCAACCAATGTTAAAATTTTAAAGCTCTATCTAAAAGCTGGAAAATCAGAATTAAAATTTAGGTCGCGAAATTTAAGTCAGTTGTAACTACTACTGCACAGGCCATCATTATAATCGTTTATCTTACAGTGTAAAAGTTGTAATAGCGACACATATGTATAATTCAATCTCATATACACGGCACATATTATTGTAAACTTTATACAAACTCGTGTGTGCTATTATAGCATAAAAAGGCTTTAGGCATACATAACTACTTAAGTTTTTCTTATACAGTCAAAACTAATATGGCGTCGTAACAAAATTTGTCTAGCAGAATAAGCACAGTGGAAAACGCTAATCGTTTAGTGTTGCCTGTTTGTCACATGAGAAACAGAATATTACACTGTCCGGTTGAAAACCGAAAGAAGGTAAGAGCGTTGGGTAACGAAGCTCGTTTCGTATCACTTTAAATTATAATTTTAATTAAGAAATTTCTAATAAACTTTAATTTTTAAGTTTTTAAAAGTTTCCAACCGAAAATGGCACTATGTGCCTGTTGCTACCTAATATTTAAGCCTTTTCGCCCAAAACTTTAAATGCACTCTGCAGCCCTTTTGGTACTTAGTCGCTTTTACTCATTTTGCGACACTAACTTGGAAAAACCCAATTAATCCGAAAGAAACTTGGCACCACATTTTGTCTGCTAAAAGGCATATAAGCCGCGGTATTGCAGAATCTTCTTTTACCTTTACAAAGCGTTTATCTGTGTATTGGTTTACCGTAACTTTGAAAACCCGGTAAAACTAATCGATTTGTGATAGTTTTATCTTTACCTTTGTAACAGGTTTTTTGTCTTCGTAAAGAGTTTTCTTCTTATCGTTGTGCAGAACAGTTGTATTGTAGCTTAGTGGAAAAAGAAGTGGTGAACGTTTCTTTATCTGCTGATTTTATGAATTTATTCAGTGCAATTATCGCGATCTTATCAAAACGACTTCGCTCAATTACCATCAATTTATACAAAAAACTTATCTTAAACTTTGTATCATATACAGTTGATTTCAATAATCATTTAGTGATTATTGAATTTTTAAAATTGATTTAAAATTGACAAAATAACCAATCAGATGACAACAAAACAAATTAATCAATCACCTGATTGGCTATTTCGTCAATTTAACCTGAAGTTCCTTAACTTGAAGACAACTACGAGTGAAAAATCGGGCATAAGCTGGTCTTCTGTTTTGTTTTCTTTCATTGTGTGTAGGGTTTTTACTTAAATTTGTAAATCTTATTATTAAATGTATTCCTTATGTTAATTTATTGTGTATTGTTCGTTTATTGTTTATGGCCGGAAATATCTTTGTACGTTATCAGCTTGTTATAATTATCGCGTTAAAGAAATCCTTCTTATTAAGATCCTGAACTGCGCAAACTACGAGTTAAAATCATCAAGTAAATGTTAAATAAAACTTGAAAAAATTTTCGTTGTGAATTAAAATATAAAATTAGTGTATGTATCATGTGTAATAATGAAACTAAACTTCGTCTTCAAATATTTGGCTGATATCTTGAAAAGCACTTAAAGCTCTCCAACATGTTTGCGTCTTTCGGTCAGAAGCACATTATAACAAAAAAAGCACATTATACTATACAACTGAACTGCTACTGCGCACTTATAGATATTTCAATAAACAAATTATAATGCAGAAGTTGTAGGTACACACTGAGTAGAAAGGAATAAAATTCTAAATTTGCTTATTGAGTTTATTATGTAACCACCAAGTTGCTAAAAATGGAAAATTAAAAGGTAACATGAAATTTTTAGATAAAATGCACTCATCAGCAAACTTTGTAGACGTCGCAAATTTTACAAAAACTCGATAACAATTTTTTGGGAAACTGTAAGCAATAAACTCAAATAAATTCAAATTTTGGGTATGTATAGATAATTGCGTTCTTTAGAGGTAACATATTTATAATTTAAAAAATTACAATTAAACATATTAATATTATTTTCTCAACGTTCTAATTTAATTTAAAAAGAATATTTGTTAGTCATAGCTAAAGTATTTCTACGTACTTCTTTAAATTTTTGTACAATTCAATCAATTAATAGCTGAGAATTTTTGTCTTAAGGTTTGCATTTATTACGTGGGAAGTAGAGTAGAATACATATTATGTACGTCATTGGAGGTGTGTCTAAAGAAAAATGTGTAATGATAATAGCGCCAAAATAATGCGCGGAATAGTTACAAAAGCATTCATCTATGCAAAAATAGGTGGCGCGATTGTAATACGTAATATAATATTTTGTATCTTATCGTATGAGATAAACTTGACCTTGTCAGTTTAGTGACTCCAAGTTGAAATCTGCACAATATAATTTAAGATGATTGTCTTCATTCATCATCGAAATTCACAGCCCAAACTGCCGGAGCTAGAAAGCTGAAATTTTGGGTGCACCTAGAACGACCGCCAACGAGTCAGGGAAAATTCCAAAAACTTAAAAAAGGGCCCCTCACGAGGGGTTCCTATTTTTAACTTTTTTATTTACCGGTCGATTTTCGATTTTTTGATTTCATTTTGTTCTCTTAATCTTTTTATTTGCATTTATCGAAAAAAAAAACAGGGTCGTCGTTAACTTTTAAGGGATTTTATCGGTTTGAAAGTACGGATTATATTTAGCAACGTGTAGGCAAAACGGCGGGCGATAGAAAGTCGAAATTTTGCAAGAACGTGAGCAAGATAGGTCTAACGACGATAAAATTTTAAAAACTTGAAAAAGTACCCCGCCATTTCGATGGGGTTCGAAACGATTACTTATTTTGCTCCTAATTCCGTTATCCTAGCTCGAAATTTTGATTTCTTTTTTTCTACTTAGTCCTTACGAAGATTGCGATACTTAACTGGAAAAAAATAAGTACCTTCTCGCTTTAATTTTTCTGTTACAAGCTCCCGAAGGTTCAATTTTGTTTCCGAAATAATTGATTTTGCCAACGCTCTGCGCGCCGTAATTTTGCACCAAATTTTAATTTCAATAAACCCTCGGCGAGACAAAAATTAAACCTACAAAATGGTATCTTGACATTTTTCCTAAGAAGTACCGTTTGTGCGCAATCACAATATACAAATATTAGAATTTGAACAATTTCGAGAAGGCATGCGGAACATTATGCGGAACGTCGTAGATTCGCGCGGCCCTGCAAATTTATGTAAAACACAAAAACTATTAATTTTTAAATTACGCTAGCTTGCTAATAAGCTCAAATTTAATTGACTATCTCCCTCTGATGTCATAACTAGCCTGTCGACCAATCACGAGATCTAATTTCAAAAATGTACTCCAATCAGATTTCAATTTAGCGAGCATTTAAGGTGCCTAGTGAAATCTACCAATCACGAGTAAGATGATTAAATTACCGATCATTTTCGATAATTTTTTATAATCATGACGCACTATTATAAAGTTCTATTCCTTAATATACAAGCAAATTAATTATCGGGAGATAGTCCTCGGAATTTCCCTCTTGCATAGAATATTATCCTATCATTTGTTCTCTTACATATTTTCGATTGCAATCGGCCCTCGTCTGCGACTCGGGCCGATTGTTGTCGAAAATATGTAATCGAACAAAATGATCGATAATATTCTATGCACTGAAATATATATGAAAATCTCAAGTAAAAACAATTTACGACAATTTTTATACATTAAAAGTTACATTAAGAAAAAGAAATTGCGAAAAACAAAAACCTTTAATTATGAAACATTTGAAAATAGTTATTTACATCACCAGCTGCGTAAGTGATTTTTTGAGCAAGGAGGTTGTTTTCGGGCCGAGGCAAAGCCGAGGCCCGTGATCCTCCGTGGCCAAAAAGCTACGCAGCATGTGATGTATTAAACTTTCCTACTACCGAACTTAAAATTATATAAAAAGAAAACGATTATGATGTATAATATTATGACAGTACCTATACTTATTATTGAGTAGGCCGGTGTCATTTCAAAATTTGTTCACTAGCAACAATTAACAATTGACATGTTTGTTAATGACAATCTCGAAAGTTTTAAATTGTATCGTTAATTGAAATAATTTTTGATTAAGTTGGAAAATGTTAGTGAAAGTGCAATTGATAAGGCTGCAAATATTGCTTGCGCCTCACTCCTGCCAGAACAACTAATTTAATTATTATAAATTTGCTTTTTCTTTCCGAGTCGCTTGTGATTTGACAGATGTCGATTTAATTAATATACGATCTGTCAAATTAAGTGTAACAAAGACGATCTACTTTAATGCCCAGGCCGCGGAAGTGATCACTTCCGCGACTAGCAACGGGGTCCTCAAACGTTTCACTTTCGTTTACATGCGTATTATTACAATAGTAAATGTTAGTTACGGAAGCGGTAGTAGGAAAAAATATTTTACTGAACCTAGCCGTAACGAAGCTTGGAAACAGTGCAATAAATTTCTAAAAATGATTTTCTGTTTTGGGAAAGATGTCATAATAAATGTTATAATTTTTCCTCCCTTTTTCGTCGACAGAATCAGAGAGAACCCTTATATTGTCGGTATTTTAAAAATCTTTTCCTACTACCGCTTCCGTAACTAACATTTACTATTGTAATAATACGCATGTAAACGAAAGTGAAACGTTTGAGAACCCGTTGCTAGTCGCGGAAGTGATCACTCGCCTGGGCATTAAAGTAGATCGTCTTTTGTTACACTTAATTTGACAGATCGTATATTAATTAAATTGACATCTGTCAAATCACAAGCGACTCGGAAAGAAAAAAGCAAATTTATAATAATTAAATTAGTTATTTATTGATATTAAACGTAAATGTGCAATTTGAACAATTTGAAATTTTAATAGATGGATTTTTTTCTATTGAATTTACCTCCTTCAATTAACGATACAATTTAAAAACTTTTGAGATTGTCATTAACAAACATGTCAATTGTTAATTGTTGCTAGTGAACAAATTTTGAATCGACACCGGCCTACTCAATAATAAGTATAGGTACTGTCATAATATTATACATCATAATCGTTTTCTTTTTTATATAATTTTGAGTTCGGTAGTAGGAAAAGTTTAATACATCACATGCTGCGTAAGCTTTTTTATGGCCACGGAGGATCACGGGCCTTGGCTTTGCCTCGGCCCGTAAACAACCTCCTTGCTCAAAAAAAATCACTTACGCAGCTGGTGATGTAAATAACTATTATCGGCAAATATAACATTTTCCACCACTTTTTATCTTTAGTTTTGTAGCAAATTTTTAGCAAATTAAATCTTTAGCAAATTTAATGTTTGCTTCTATTCTTGAGATTAATAAATGGTTTTCTTCTGGTAATTCTACCATGATAGCCTTGTTATTTGAGTATATTCCGAATTGGTTGAGCAGTGCAAATATTTAACTGTCAGGTCCTTGCGACGTTGTAAAATTTCCATAAAACGTTCGAGATCACACGTGTGACGTCAGAGGTGTAATCGGCTGACCGATTCATTTTGAATTTCAAATTTGATTTTCTCAGCGCAGACCGCATTTCAAAAATTTTATTTCGGTTATAAATATCATTTGATGTTATTTTCAAGAATTAATAGGAGTTATCACTAAATTCGATACCATGCAACATCCTATTCAATATAAATAATTGATAAGCTTCTGTTGAACCATATTAATATTATAATATTATAAATTACAAAATTGGAAATTGGAAATAACGTGTACCTGTTAGGATTCGGGCCAGAGCCTTAAAACTCTTGTGCTAAGTCTGTTTTGACACGCTAGGTCTGGCTGAGACTTAAAACTCTTTGTGCCTGGCCCTGTGTCAATGAATCGGGATGACAGCCACCATGGGGAAATCAGAGGAATCAGGCACCCACGTGTAAATAAAAAGTGCCAGCACCACAATATTTGAAATTTTTTCGTTTCAATTTTTTTTACTTTCCCAAAGGAAAGTATTTTAAATTGGAAGTGATTAGTATTTTCATACAGTTCTAAATCGTTTATTAATTTGTAAAAATAAATGTTTTTAAAAAAATTTTTAGTTATTACGATAAACCTAGCAGTGAATGGGAAAGTCATGTGATGTCACACCAGATTTTTTCCAAATGTCAGAAATCTAGTATATGTCGATGAGGGTTTGTCAAAACATGTCATTTAATTTATATCAAGTTTTCCCAGTTTTTTGTAGTTGCACTTGTTACAATTCTTTTAGGGTTATGAAATATGTAAAACACGATCATGTTAATTATTGATAATATGTATATTTAAAAAAGAATAAAAAAACAAAAATTTTAACAAAATAAAAGAATTAATTTATTTTTTTTATTAGTAAAAAAAACAAATTTTTGCCTGCTGTCTTGAGATAGAACGCCGTTTGTGTGACGGGCTTCGGGATGAACGCCGTCGAGACGTCGACGGACGCCGTCTTCCGGACGACACGAAAGGAGGCCTATGGTTTCTCAATCTGAACCGTAGGTTTTTGGTCCTATTGGGATTCTTCTTTGATTTAAATTTGGTACTTGATTGGTTTTCAATTGGATTGGTGGTTGATGGTGAGGGAAGCGCACGGGTGAACTGACCCCAACAGCTATTTCTTCAAACATTTCTAAAAATTAAAAATCGGATGTAACCATGCCTACGACTATTTCGTACTTTTACTAAATATTAAAAAGAAATATTTTTAATACTTGAAGAAAAAGAAACTTTGAAAATTGAGTGCACATTTCTGAGTAAATTTGGAACCCAAAAATAATATTTCTAATTATTATAGTTGTATTTACAAGGGAGATCAATAAGTTCGGTAAAAACGGTATAACAGAATCAAATAGAAAGCCAGCTTTAAAAAATGAAAGTTTGTTTTTAATTTCTAAGGGTATTTTTTGAACATTATTTGTAAAAATGACGAAAACTCCGCCCTGATGATTTTATTATGTTTTGAAAGTTTTTGGTTTTTCAATCCCCGTAAAACAGTTATTTTAAAAAAACCTTTTCTACAAAAAAAATTTGAAAGAAGGAAATCGTAAATTAAAAAATGCGTATTCTTTGTATTAGGTAGGCAGTGAAAATTTTATTTTCTAATGACGACGATAGTAAAATTATCAGATTGTAGGTATAAAACTATGTTTTATTACATTCATTTTCACTACTTAATATTCTAGCAATTTTCAATTTCCGACCAGGAAAATATTTAAAGAATGTGTTTTACGTATCAACTATTTTGCAACTCTAATGTAAATTTAGAAATTTTAAAATAGTATTTATTACGTTAACGACAAAATATAATCATAATACAAATATGCACTTACTTGTAAGCAGATTGTAGATCGAATAATGTAAAAATCACTGATAAAAATTATTCAACAAAGAAAAAACACAAACAACAAACAATGACATTTACTCCGCCACTTTTATTTTCGTTGAGATAAAGAAATGACATAATAACTGCAAGCTGAAGCGCGTCATCTGTCCGACTAAAGCTACATTAAAATTTATCAAATATTACAGTTTCCTTAGCAATTCGGCTGCAAATAATTTTTAAAACCTTGTAATTAAAATTTTACTAAATGATCAACAAAGATCTTTAAGTGGGGCGAGTTTTTAAATGTTTTGGTTTTGTTTGAAAGATAATATATTGGCGGTTTCCCTAACGGCATTTTGATGATCATCAGGTTTAAAACGGCGTCAAAAAATTTAAAAAAATCGGTGTAAAATTGTAGTAACAATTTTTCGATGATTTTCAAACTATTGTATTTTTAAAAGTAATTAACCGATCAACTAGAATTTTATATTAGGGTCGCCGTTGAAGTTTTATGTTTCGAAAAATTAAAAAAATTAAGAAATTTTTTTACTTCCTCTTTTTCAGGGGACTGTTTATAGTTTTATTTATTACCTATTACATTTACAATTTATAAAAATATTTAAATTTAAATTTTTTATGGTCACTACAATTTATTAATTGTTATTTAAAATTGTATTAATAGATAATTAATTTTTTGCAATTCTGTAAAATTGAATCCTTGATACTAATAATTTCATGTGGAGTGTCATGTTAAAAATATTTAAATATCTTTGCACAACAATTTTCATATTCAAAAGAGCTTTATTTTACAAACACTTTATAATTTTTGTACAAAAATATTAAACAATGATCAAGTTACAGTCGTTGTTCGACAAGTTATATATTGTAATATTGACGGAAATAGTGATAAGTACTTTTCCATTTAAATTATATAAAAGCGATGAGAACTGCATTTCTGCATTTCAGAACTTTGTAAATATAGAAATGCACATTCGTTATCTTTTACTTTATATAAAGTAGCCATTTTAGAATAAGCAAGTTAGTTACTCACATTAGTTTAAGGGCGTTACGCTGTTGTTTATAGGCATTTGTTTTGGTGTGTTGTAAAATTAATAAATAAAATTTTGGAAAATTTTAAAAAGTTATTTCAAGACGTCCAAAATATCACTCGACAACCCTACTTTTAAGAAGTATTTTGCGGTGATCAGTGCTATACGGGTCAAGTTATCTAAAATTAAAATTCAAAAGATTTAGGTTAATATATAAGTTTATCTAGTACTTGACAAAGCCATATTTCAAAATTTGAATTTTGACAAAATGGCAACTGTTCAAAGTTAAAATATCGATTTTCGTAAGAAAAAAGTGATATCTTTGTCATAAAATAAAAATACGCATTAAATGAAAAATCCCCGTTAAGTACTAGATTTAAATGTCTGAAAGAAGTATAAAAATTTTTAAAAAACTTGTTTTCTAGTTTTTGAAATATTTTGATCACCGACTTTCAACATGTAGTATTGAGTAAGTCGCGTTTAAAGTTTGATATGCAGTTTATACTAAAGCAAAATGGTTAATTTTTACTTACACGAAGTCGTATAACTTTATAAAAACCATCAGATTAACGTAAAACTTTTAGGGAATATTTTTAAAATTATATACTTCAAGAAAATGTACTTTTGAAAATCAATTTTAAGTAGGCATAACCTTAAAGGTGGTTGCAGCGCTCCATTGGCATTTTCTCAAATCCATGTCAAAAATATGAAAATTACAAAATATAAAGTTAACGATTTGTCATAATTGTAAAACAAATTTGAAAAGATTGCCGTGTACCTTGCGAGATAATTGGATTTGAAATTTGTGAATTTAACATGTAAAAGCATAGGAACTGAGTAAAAGTTTTGAATTTCCATAAAATAAAATAGTTATGTTCATGTCAGACCATAAAAATTAGTCTACATGTAGAAATAAATCTTATAAAATGCCAAAAATTTAAAATTTGACCATCTGGTTTGTCCGTAAATAATTTTTGCATATGATGCAATTTAGTTTCTGAAGAACCGTATAAATTTGGCATCGTCGCATAAATTAAAAAGTTTTATGTCAGTGTCAATTTTGAAATTAGGTACATTTTCTAAAATATGCGTTGGCAAAATAACGGAACAGGCAATAAACTAAATCTGAAAAGAAGAAAAAGGTTTATTTATTACTAATTTTAATAAAAAAATAAAAACGAATTTTAATGAAAAATAAAATTAATTTCGATAGAAAAAACTTGGAATCATGGATTCGATTCAACCATCACGTGTGTATGAGGTCGGACGCTAGATAATCACGCCATGAGCCAATCATAAATTTTTTCTACACAAAGTATATATGTTAATATTAAGAATACAATTAACATTAATTGTAATTTTTATATATTATACTAAGCAAACGGACAAAACAAACTTATAAAGTAAAATAATAAAATCAAATTTCGATTAAAATGACCACAGAGCGACTTGAAATCAAAACATCTTGTCAGCCATTCTATCGAATATCTCATACCAATCCATATTCAAGGAAATTTTTCGTCCTTTCTATTATAGCACATTTAATGCATAATGTCGGGTTGCTCTGTCTTACCTAGCAGTATATCTACGTCTTTATTAACTTTATTTGCTAAGACCTGATTTATGGGTGAGATAATTTCACTTTGTAATAGATTGTGATTTGTCCCATCAGGTTGCTTTCAATAACAATTAGCCCAATGATGTAATTTTCAAGTATACCAGTCTACACATTGACTTTTTTAAGATATACTGTATAATATATTCGCGAAACTTGTCTCAATTTTTATGGTCCTTATATCTTCACTTATGTTTGTTGACAAATGCGTTAAAAAAAAGGTTATCTTCAATTCTCTGGGACATCAGTTCTCAAAACTTGAGTTTTTTATCAAAATTATTTTCGTTTTTTATTTATCAACTAAAATATACTTTCAAAACAAAATATTAAATATATAATTATAAAGAATGTAATTGACCATAAATATATTATTCCTGAAGATTAATCTCTATTATACCATTTCATAAAAACAACGCAAAGAAACGTTTTCGCAGTGTAAACAAATAGATTGGTAGAATTAATATAGAGTATTTAAGAAAGTCAACCTGAATACGGCCCTGTATTTACAAGCTTTAATACATCTTTCAATTGTTTTAAAACGTTAGAATAAAGTTAACGTTACATTGGTTACCCATATAATTGTAAAATAACGGAAGGAAAAAACAGAAAAGGTAAAAAATCAATGTTAGTAATTATTAGCACAAATTTGAAACCACTAATTGTCTGTACTAATTGTTACACTAAATCCCTCCCGCGATGCTAAATTCCGGGTTTATTCAAAAAGTACACACATATGTAATTCACAAATTAATAACAAGTCAATTTATACGTAATTTCTTCTGCAGCATGTTTGAGGATTGATTCCGCATTGCGGAATTGCACAAAAATTAATCTTAAAATTAAACGTTTAAACTTTGATATTAAGAAATAATGCACTCTTTGTAAAACTAACACTGATCAAGCAAGGATTGATTGAAAGTTCAGCTGTAACAAAAAGAAGATTTCTTGGTTTTGTTGATGAGTTAATTAGTCATTAAGTAGTTTATTTAAAGATAAACAATTTTTATGTTAATAATTTCACGAGATTGTTTTGGTACTGAATTGAGATTCATTCATTCAATTAATCCCATTTTTTACTTTAAATTGAATCATTTATTAAAATTGATCTTAAATTTCTAGCATTTGTTATGTGCATTTATTTAGTTCTTAATTTATTACAATCAAGAGATTAAATTTTACTAACTTGATTTACATAATGTAGATATGACTAAGATACGTGTTCTTTATTAGATTTTTAATAAATAATTGTTCAAACTGATAATTTCTAATTGTTTAATATCGATACTTCCTTCAGTTCTTTAATTATATTTTATAAAATTTACTACTAATTAAATCAAAATGCACAGTACAAGACTCGAGACTTTACGAAATAGTTAGTAATAGTTCATCAGGTAATAGTTGATCAGATTAATATTTAACTTTAACACAGAAAGTTATTTTTATTATAAAAAAAAATTTATAATTTTAGTAATATTTATTTTTCAAATTGATTCAATGTTACCCCAAAATTCACACAAACTCTAAATCAACTTTTAAAAAGCAAAATAGATATTTCTTAACTCAACTATATTTCTTTTTCAATTTATAATTAACGTCGACTATGTTTTTCTAAATTATTCTAAATTCAAATCAAATATATACATACCTATATAGTAATGAATGTAGAATATAGCAATAATGATAAAACTGCATAGAAAGATTTTCTTTTTCACTGAAGCTTTAAAAAATTTTTCAAATTCTGCAATTTTTAAATTAAATATTATATGAGAAAGCGAGAACAAAAAGCCCAGCAAAATGATTTTATAATTATGTTTCTATAAGTCTTTTTATTTATACCCGAACAGTGAACACCCAAAGCAATTTAAAGTTCCGGCGCATATGATCCGCTTACTTTACTAGTCTCTGTCAAAACTGTACGTATATTTTTTGATTAATTGGTAAAATTGAAGTTAAAGTTATTTCTTATTATTATGCAAAGTTATAATATATCTACCGCATATTAATTTGTACAAATAGTATACAGCATTAGGTAATATTTTAAATAAACCAAAAACTCCAACCGATAAATTGGTTTTAGTAGAAATAATTAGATATTTCATTTTACTTACAACAGCGTAAAATTTTACACTAAATCACTTTATTGTTTATTTTCAACTAATCTGTATTGAAATAATTTCCAATACATAATCCCATTAATAAAATAATGAAATCCAAGTTTTGTTGTATTTCTTATATCAATAAAGTTTTCGAAAATACAAAAGTTATTTCAGATTTGTGTTTAAATGAACAGAAATGTATTGTTACAGCTTATTCAATTCCATAAAACAATATACGTCTGTACTGATTATATTCCAACTGACAATATAAAAAATTTTCATAATTTACAATTCTGTAATAATAATAAAATTTTTCATTCGTATGACAGCATAAAAATAATATTAACTTAAGCTGTTTTATATTATCATAGTCACACATTTAAGTTTGCTAGAACTTTTGCATATTTTTTACTGTTATAGTATGAAGATCAGGAACGGCAATCTAATCTAGAGAAGTTAGTTACTAATGCCCGATTTTTTCACTCGTAGTTATCTTCTAGTTAGCAACCTTCAGGTTAATTTTTAAAATTAATTTAAAATTGACAAATAACCAATCAGGTGACAACAAAACAAATTAATCAATCATCTGATTGGCTATTTCGTCAATTTAACCTGAAGTTTCTTAACTTGAAGACAACTATGGGTGAAAAAATCAGGCATAAGCTGGTCTTCCGTTCTTATCTATGTTTTTTTTCTTGCATTGTAGGTAGGGCTTTTATTTAAATTTATAAATCTTATTATTAAATGTATTTCTTATGATAGGTTATTGTGTATTGTTAGTTTATTGTTTATAGCCGGAGATATCTTTGTACGTTATCAGCTTGTTATGGTTATTGCGTTAAAGAAATCCTTCTTCTTATTAGGATCTTGAACTGCGCAAATTACGAGTTAAAATCATCAAGTAAATGTTAAATAAAACTTGAAAAAATTTTTCATTGTGATTTAAAATATAAAATAAAGTGTAAGTATCATGTGTAATAATGAAACTAAACTTCATCTTTAAATATTTGGCTGATATCTTGGAAAAGCACTTCAAGCTTTTCAACATGTTTGCGTCTTTCGGTCAGAAGCACATTTATAACAAAAAATCACATTATAAACAACTGAACTGCTACTGCGCACTTATACATATTTCAATAAACAAGCTATAATGCGGAAGTTGTAGATACAGGATTAAAATTCTAAATCTGCTTATTGAGTGTATTATGTAACCACCAAGTTGCTAAAAATGCAAAAACTTCGTTTTATTTATAACACTTTAATAATATCACAGTTTATTAATTTTTTAATTTAATTTACTTAATATGGCTATCAAGTACCAGTGGGAAAACTCATCAAAGATATTCAAGTTTCAGATTAAACATCTAAATCAGTCTAAATTACTGCAATAATTTAATTATTATCAAATCATACATAATATATAGATACTTAGAGTACATGTTTAATAATTAATTGAAATAGCATTAAATGGTACAAATTAGTGAAAAAATTCAAAGTTAAGACTTAGTACATCACACCATCATCATCACTCGTATTCAGAATTTCCACTCTGTAACCTCAAACAGCGGTCAGAACCAACATTGTCTTGCTTGCTTAATTTTTAATTACCTTTCATAGATTTGATAATAATCACAATTTAATGGCAAACAAAACTCCTAAATAGGGAGTAAAGGAGGTGTCGGAGCAGGGGTTGTATAACAACATCTGGTTTGAAATAAAAATAAAATTTTCTAAATTTAACGTTGTTATGTGGAAATGCAATACTCCTGTAAAATCGGACTGTTACTAATCTGACTAATTAATTGTGTAGGAATTGTGTTGTGTAGGAATTTATTTTAAAACCCAAAAAGCGTTAAAATTAAATTTATAAATTAATTGTGACGTTTACTTGAAAATAGTTACAGAAGTTCGAGTAAGTTTTTAAAATAAAAGTTAAAAGTTAATCCGATCAAGATATTTAAAATATGACTACAAATATGAAAAACTTTCTTATTTTTACGTAGTTGTACTAATTAGTTAATTATGTATACTAATAGCGTAGCTAGTATTAATTAGAAACATAAACAAGTTGTACTTTAAAATATGGAAACTAAATCTGTATTTTACAGCAAACAAGAAAATTATAACGGTGTTAATTATTATACTAATAAAATTGTCGCAATACACACAATTTTCTTACAGTTTCAAGTTTTGTTAGAGGGAAGGTATATACACAGAGTAACACTGATTTATTGAACGGATGATATTGCGAATGTATTATAATAAATTATGTACTTACTCATACGAACCAAGTTCGCTAATTTTTTGAAATTGTCAAACATATTGACAGATAGTTGGAGCGTATCCAAATACTGTAAACTCTCTTCTAAATCGATCGTATTTGAAAATTGGTTCATTCTTATCTTGCCATTGTAGATTTCTCGCAGAAGTATTTTTTTTAATTTTTTAAAAAATCTTCTGGCTTTCTCCAGTTGTATTTTATTTTTTCTGGTGTTTTTCATTCCATTTTGTTGATTTATCAACTTCTGTTTTTTCCTTTTGATAGTTTCTCTTTCTGCTAGTTTTGAAAAGCAGACATTTCAAGTTACAGTATATTTTTGTACCTTAGATTATTTTTTGCATAAACCACTTTAAATCTGATTTAATCTCGGTTACGCTTTTCCAAGTTTTCCTGAGCTCTTGAGACATTCTGTCATAATACGTATGTGTAAATATTCAGCTAATTTTGATTTGAGGTTCATATATCAAAATTTTTATGTACAATGCTTATAGTCCATATTTTTTTAATGCTGAATTTGACGAATGTTTAGTGATACTAAAGATAAAAACTTGATTAACCCATATGTGAAAACTTTTTGCTTAATTTATGATTTACTTTTAAAGGGTTTTTATCGGCGTTATGCAATGGACACTGTATTCTGCGTATTTGTAATTTTTTAGTAAATAACATGTTTATTTATTAAAAAATTTTTTAATATGTATGTAAAAAAAAATTTATAAAATTTTTAAATGATTTGGTCAAATTCTTTAAATATTCAAAATTTTAAAAATATTCTGTAGAAACGTCTTGTATAGCACTACTTATCCATCTATAATTTGAATATTATCAAATATTTTCTTGCAGTCAGTAACTTAGAGTAGATATTAATAGTTATCGTAGTACATCAGTTTTATGTAGGATAGAGTGTACGGGGGGCAATAAGTAAATATGAGAGCAAGAAAACTTATTTATTGTCAAAAAATTTAGATGTATAAACACCAAAATGTAAATAACCTCTCTCGTCAAAATGGTGCATAACTTCCACCACATCAGCGCAGAGACCATTGGTTATAAAACTTGTTTATCTGAGAAGTCCTCTTATTTTATTATAACATTTTATGGCAGCGTAGTACAATTTCTACTCTAACGTTTAATAAGACATTCCGTTGATCAGATATTATAAACCACAAAACATCCGCCAGCTCGATAGCGCAATTTTAATAAGTTATGTAAAGTCGCTTTTCATTTTAAAGTATTAAAGTTCTTGAACTTGATCAGCATTACTAATTCATAAATTTAATGTTCCAATGAAAAATAAGCATTATTGTTGGCTGGGAGTTAAAATTTCAAATGATAAGCTGCAGTTATAGATCCAATCCGCTTACAAGTATAACTCATTTCTCCGACAGTTTCGGAGAAGTAAATAAAACAGTGCAGTTAAATGATAATGATAAATAAATTAATGAATAATTAATGAATTACGGTAAATAGAAGAAAAATTAAAATAAATTACCTCGTAAAAAATATTTATGGTTAAAATTAAGTTTGGAAAATCAAGCTTTTTATTTAAAATTGTTACATTACGTTACTAAACAAAAATTAAATTAAATCAAAATAGAATGAAGAAAATTGAACAATTTCAATAAACAAAATTCACTTGCCTGTGAAACATAAAGTGGATGGCCGTAGAAAATTAGTAAGCCACATCAACATTGGATTTCAATGCAGTTAGTGAATGAGCCACCATCTGGTAGTGAATGTAAAATAACTAGAAAACCAATTTTGCAACTTAAAAAAAAAGTATCAATGACAATAACAATAATGTTCTACTTTTTGTTGTTTTATCTGCAAAGACTTACATTTTTTATTTTAATGGTAAAATTTTATATTTACCATTTTCTTAGCCTTCAGGTGGAAGTAGCTCAGAAGAACGTTTTTACTTACCTGATTGGAACAGAATATGTCGCCTTAGCGATTGACACATTTAATAATGTTGGGTCATTACCGTCTTCTGTTGTTCATTTCCTAACTAGACAAAATTTATAGGGAATCACTTGACATGCAAACATAAACTCCTTCTTTTGTTAGAGAAGCCTTATTGCCACGCTGCATATTGCGAGTTGATAGGAGAGCAGCGAAAAGCTTTAATAAAAAAATTTATTGTAATATAATGTATGTTAAAAAATATCTTGCATGAGCATGACAACGGCACGTTTGAAATATAATAAATTATTATTAGTCCTGCTGCTCTGCTCCGCAATTATTCAATCCTCGCAGTTCTAATGACTCATCGATTTCAGATGCTGAACCCGTGATAACGGCGGCAGAGCAGCGTGGACTCGCACGACGTGTATTTAAATGCGTTTTCACTTTAAGAAAAGGTAAAATTTTAACGAATTTTTTTTAATAGATTTTATTTTAAATTTGAAATTGTTAACAGTAGGTTCTGGCGCAACTCATAGCACATGCACAGCTGTAATACAGCAAGGAATAATCAAGAGATCACAACCTAACGAGCAACTACAAGCGCTCTCCTATCAGGTAAGTACATAAATAAATCTACTTCATTTATAATCTTTGTACATTTCACTTTTAATTTTTATATAAATTTGAAAATAAAATTAACTATGAGAATATCATGAAGAGTACATAATTTACGAAAGTTTTACGAGAAAAAGGGACAAAAGTAATATTTTGCATTCCCCAGCGTAAAGGTGCTACTTGAATTTCATTTTTCGAAAATTAAGGTGTTACTTCGTTCTCAAGGGATGAAAGTGAAAATAAATATCACGTTTACCTGAGTGCTTAGTTCCGGATCGTTTCATATGAATTGGTATAATCTGGTCGCTCGATGATATAAAAAACTGATTTTTTATTTGCAGTAAACCCAATATATGTAAGTTGGTAGTTTAATATGGTTATTGCTTAACTTTATAGTTTATTGTTTTCGTGCGGCACCCATAGTAGTTTCCAACCTGCAACATTGTCTACAATTTATAAAGTTTGCGAAAGCTGAAGTATAGGTATTATTTATTCTCGTATTAGTATGAAGTTATTTTTCACTTTGTAGTGCATTTTTACATTTTTTTAATTCTTGCGTTTATTTTTTTAAAGTCAGTTTTATTTATTTTCTTTAATTAATTTTATTTTTCTCTTTTTAGGGATGTTAACAATGGTGACTTAAGATAGCATTAATTTGATTACAATCAGTAAGAAATCAGGTCATAGAAAACATCCTTTCTCTAAGCCGTTGAGGAGTTTTATTGTCATCTTTTTTACTTTTATTGATTAAGTTTCACTATTACGTTTACTTCACCATAAAAACATAATGGTAACTCAAATATCCCGATACCCTAAGAGATTTGTCCGAGTATCGTTTATGTGCTCATATGAATTGAAGAGCTCCGTTATATTGTCATTAATCATATCAGAACTTGACCAAATTAATATGGGACCACTCCTAAGGTATACCCTTTAAAAAAAAACAATCATCAAAATCGGTCGTTGCAGTAAAATTATCGCTTGCTCACAAGAATTGAAGATATTCGTTATTTTGTCATTGATCGTATCATCGGAACTTGACCAAATTAATATGGGACCACACCAGAAGTACCTACGTTCCAATAAAAAAACAATCATCGAAATCGGTTGACGTGGTAAGAAATTATCGCGTAACATACATAAATAGAAAAAAAAGATTTCGACGAATTGATTACCTACTGTTTTTGAAGTCGATTAAAATTTATATGGAACCACCTAAGGTACTCTCCTACTGAAAACCAATCATCGTAATCGGTCCTCGTGGTAAAAATTATCGCTTGCTTACAAGAATTGAAGATATCCGTTATTTTGTCATTGATCATATTATCAGAACTTGGACAAAATAATATGGGACCACACCAGAGGTACCTCCGTTCCAATAAAAAAAAATCATCAAAATCGGTTTACGCGGTAAGAAATTATCGCGTAACATACATAAAAAACAGATTCCGACAAACTGTATAACCTTCTTTTTTTGAAATCGGTTAAAAATCAATATAGTATTTAAAAAGAAACGGACCATAAAATTTGCATAAGATACGATATTGTTATATGTATATTGTAATGTCACAATTACATGGATCCCAGATTTTAGTCACTTCATGACAATTTTTGTTTTAAGTACGCTTTCACCAAGTATTGGAAAAGCCGAAACATTTAAAATTTCATTATTTGAAATTAAAAGTAATGTAACTTACCAGGAATTATTGTCGGGTCAATTCTAGACAACATATTCAGCAGATACAGTTTAGTTTATCAATGAACTGCCAAAATTGCATTGTTGGTTTGTTTTCGCAAACCAGTGAATGGCCTCTCACACACATCACAAATTTATTTGTAAATTTAAATATTGTTAATGTTTTAATTTAGATAAGTAATTTGAGTTTGCAAAGACGTTTAGTGCTATAGGTAGATAAACAATATTTCGGGTTAGTTAACCTAGTTAGTTAATAAGAGTTAATCAAAGCTGCCGCAACTCGTTTCAAGGTTTTGGCGATAGTGATTAATAAAAAAGTATAACGTCAGAGTGGATGACTTGATGACTTGGCCAGATAGCCAAAAAGGTATAAAATGCGCGGGAACAAAAATTACCGTTGGCTGGTGAGTTGGAGAAAACAAAAGACCATTAATATCGCGTGGGGAGACGTAATTCTCATTGAACGTTTGTGTTGTGACGTGGTTAGGTAAACCAATAAAAAAATAAAAGAAAAATGTGGGAATAAAATAACCGTTAATTTCGTGTGGCAATAGTAGGAAACTTACAGATATGGATATAAAAGCAGCATTTTCAAACTTTTAGTAAGTGGATTCCAAGAGCTCAACTCAAGTAGAAGCATAAGACGAACTGTGAACAGTGACAAGGTGGTGAATTTTGGAACAAAGTGCAAAATAAACTAACTTGGAAAAGGGTTAAATAAATGCAATTGTAGTTGCAAATATTCTTTAACAAAGAATATTAATAAACATAAAAATCGTGAACATTTAGCGAACTCGTCAAATAAGGTTTTGAATTTAATTTTAATTAGTTTTTAAGTTGTACAAAATTTGTTATTTGTTATTTGTTTTTCCGAATCATCCCGTAGTTGATGAATTTGAATGTTATGTTATAATGTACTCACCATTAATTTTATTTAACCTGAGTTGATTTCATGATGGCCAAGTCAATTAACGTAGAACAATTGTTTTTATTAGATCATTATATTTTATTTAATTAGTGAAACTTGAATTTATTTATGAGATTTCATTTTAACAAATTTAGGTTATAATTAGTAACTGTAGAATGTGGTTTTTGTACCGCTAAAATATAATATTTATACAAGGGTTAATTTATATAAAGTTTTTTTTTTTCGTACATTAAATTAATATTTACTCACATTTAAACTTTTTTTATTTTTAACAACATTTGTATAATTCAAACGTTCATTACAATATACCTTTAGGGAGTTTTTACAATTTGTTTAATCGTATTTCATATTTTGTATATAAGATATTGTTACTTAAATAAAATCATAAAATATGAAATTTTGAATATTTTTTCAAGTCCAACTTATAGGCAAAGGTTAATTATATACCCCCACATGTGACCCACAAGACCCCTGACAAACATGTTTTTCTTTTTTCGCGAAAATCACTGAATTTTTCTGAAAAATAATCTAGTAAACCGATTCTAAGAATTATGGAGATCAGAAAACCAAAAGAACAAAAAAAATTAAGCAATCAGTTTGTGAGTAACAAAAAGTCAAAAAGTCGTGCCGCAATTTTATCGTTATTTGACGCTGGAAATCGTCAGTGCGAAGTAGTTCTAATGCTTACAATTCCTCAAAAAACCGTTTCCGACGCCATCAAACAATTCAAAGAACTTGGTAATATGGAAGACCGATCTAGAAGAGAAAAAAAAAATGTTCTTCCACCACTCGCCGGAATCGCAATATCATCAAACTTTGGATAAAACACAAAACTAATAATAGTTCCCGACCTCGAGAGTAATCACATTTTTAATATTTTTCCTAAATAATTTTTCCTTTTTTACACACTAAAAAAAATCATAACGACTGTATGGTGGAAAAGATCGAACTGCATCGACTTTATCAATAATAGCAATAAGTAATTGCGCTTTGCGAATTTCCCGCGCAAGAACCGCGATAAATATCTAATACACGGCGTAACAAAAGTAGAGAGCAAGGAAGATATAGTAACAATTCTTATTTAGAGAAAAGAAATACGAACGATAAAATGCAATACCGATGAAGAGCTGATATACTAATGTATGCATGTGGAAAGTAATATTTCGTTAAGGAAACAATTAACCCAATCATTTAAACGATGTATTCATAGTAAGTTACTTCTCAATGCAATCTCAAGGAGAGCACTTATAATTATGAGAAAAATATAATATTATTAATCGTTAATAATTTATAATTATGTTAAACTGTAAAACCGATTTTACCAAATTTATTGATACCCCCTCGTATGTTATCTGACATAGTGTCAAGTTACTTCTCTTTACATGCAAATTCTCGATATTTATTTTTCACTAGATACATCACTAATGGAATTTGAAACTTAAGTATATAATATTATGTACAACTCGTGGCAATAGATAATTTTAGTAATTACGTGGTTAACACACTGTAACAACCATAGAGTGTGATACCGATTTTACCAAATTTATTAATACTCGTATGTTAAAATCTGAATAGTTCAAGTTATTTTCTTTAATGCGAAATTACTCGATATTTATTTTCACTAGATACATATAATGGAATATTGAAACTTAAGTATATAATATTATGTACAATTCAGATAATAAATTTTAGTAATTACGTGGTTACCACGAACAACATAGAGTGTTTTTCTAACGAGTTTTCCTTCTAGGTAATACATAATATTAAAAAATTCAAATTTTATTTTTAATATTTTTTCTTTCAATTTGAAAATAAAAACTGAAATTCATGAATTAATCTAAAAGTCAATAGTGTACATAAAGAAAAATATTTCAAAAATGCTAATCTTGATATAATTTACATTTTTTATAGGATAACACAATATTACAATCAAAATCTGCATATTTCTAAGGTTATCCACGATGACGATATTAAGATGATGTTCTGATTAAAACTTAAATTATGCTAAGCCCGAAAATTTACATTAAGCCATTTCCTGCATCAGTTATTCGATTTAACCTACATTTATGTTTGTATTTTGTTTATATAGCTCTAAAGTGTCATGTCTTCTGATATCAACACCATTCCAATATCTTAGTAATTTGATACACATAGGGTTTTTATACTTAATATTACTATAGATATAATATTTAGGTACAAATTTCTCAGCTCAAGCAACAATGGAGTTAGAACTTGTTAAAACTATCGATTAAACTTTTAGGTAACACAAGATTTAAAATTTAAATTAACTCGTGCCTTTTCTTAAAATTGGAAACCGTTGGATGAATAAATGACTGGCTGAATTATAACCATTTCAAGAGTTTGCTTTCCTAATCCCATCTTTTTAATTCTGTCCGTGTCCATCATCTTCCATGTCTTTCGATTCTTAGACCCTACTTTTCAGTTGTCTTTTCGAAAGACTCACGTCTTCTCACGTGGCCGCGTTCCACCACCTTGCTCTAGGAGGCTCTATTCTTCTTGCATTTTATACCCATTTCTGTTCTGTCACTGCTCCTATCGCCTCCTCCCTTCTCTTCATCATGCACCAAACACGTTATTTTTTGCGTTATAATACATTTTACTGTGCTTTGATTTTCCTTTATTTTCTACAACACGGCATTTTTCTGAATTTAAGTTTACTTTTCTCATCCTTGCAATTTTTTTATAACCTTTTATTCACAAAATCTGTCTTTTCTTTTGTTGTCAAATACAAAACCTCTAGTGAATACCTAAATGTCAATTTTATTAAACTTTCGTGTAATAATTCTTATTTCAGTACATAAATAAATATTGTTCTATTGTGTGCTAGTTAATTAAAACAGAAAATCTAAAGTGATTTCCTACGGTCATGATTCCTGAAAATTGTGCGCAGACGGCTTAACTCATCGAAGCTTATCCGAAAACATTAGATAAATGTGACCATCAATCACATTCTTATTGTTATTAATTGTAAATGTTTATTATTAAATTGTTGAAATTATATGTTGAATAGAATATTTTAAAAGGTTACAAGTTTAATGAAATTTGAAATTTTTTTGCAATTTTAATGAAATTTGAAAATTTTCCAACTTACATTTTAGTCTAGGACCCCCTTACGTAAAGTGGTTTTGTCTTTTCAAGATATTATTAGCTAAACTATCCCTAAATGAATGAAATGAATTAAAATCTATAAAAATTGCAAAAAAAATTTCAAATTTTATTAAACTTGTAACCTTTCAAAATATTTTATTTAACTTATTATTATTAAATGATAGGTATTTATTGTATTATTTAACAATATAAATAATAATAATCAGTTTTCTTTAAGATTATTGAAAGGGCGTATTATTGTAAACAAATAAAAATGACTTTATTTTGTAATATGTATATACGATTTATATACATGCAATATCAAATTTCCTTCCAAAAGAAACCCAACCAAGATGAATAAATAAATTCAAAACCAACATAATCTTTAACTTCTTTCAAGTCAACAATTTTGTCTCCAACGAATTAATTTAAAATTGTATTCTAAATCAAAAGTATATTGCCTTAAGTTTTACTTAATATGTAAACGTTGTTATTTAACTTCTATTGAAATATATTTTCGCGCATTTTAGAGATTATGACCAAAGGAAGCAACTTTATGGGCTTACTTAATAATTTTTGTTCAATATTTTAAATTTCTCAATGTAGCTAATTATTTTATAAATGTTAGAGTTATTTTAACTATTTTAAAATAAAACTATGTTTCAGAATAATCGTCAAGCAGTAGAACGCCCACTCAGCGTGGGTTACATCTCAGTATTAACAGACCATACAGGAAATCGTGGTTACCTTACTAATTTTCACAGTGATCCTTATCCTTGCACTGACGATAAGGGTAACGAAGCAACTCATCATAGTTTTGCATACAGCACTAGCCCGAGAGGCCAATTAAACACTACCCTAGAATCTAAAGTCTGATATCTAAATAAGTAAAGTTTTACAATAATCTATTTATCGGTAACGCAGGTCTAAAAGCGCTGTGAATAATAAATAATGTGACAAATATTTAGCTAGTGTTACAATAAATTAACTATTTAAAATAATGGCAAAATACATTTTCAATTCAAATTTTAATCAAATGTGTAGGTGTTAAATTATCCATTTGATCCAATGTATTGAATTTCAATTAACAGAATGCTAATTTATTATTGTTACTGTAAATATTACATTCATAATATATGTATATATATGTAAATGTTACATACTTTTTATCGAAGTAGGATCAACTGATATAATTGTAATAATAATTTTTGTAACTTCAACTTTACTTTTCGAAAACTATAACTGTTTTTATTAATTTAATTATCATGAGATTTAGATAATTAATTTATGTGTGTTAGCTGTTTGTCTCCAAAATAAGTGGTCTATAAAGTAATTAGTTTTTAATTTATCACATTTACCCCTATACATTTACATTTATTCCAATCCAAAGGGAGAGATGATAGCAAACCTGTTGAAATGTACCGAAGATAATGTTAATATTGCAATGGTGAATGGTGAACAAAAGATAAAATGAGGAAACAACACAGTGACGCATATTCAGATTTATCCTAATAAAAATTGCTACATAAAAGCAACAAAAATTTTAAAATAGACAAAAAGCAATCGGTAACGATAGAATCAAGAAAATTAGTCTACTCCTATTCACCTTAATATTGTCGATCGTATGCTAAAAAAACCTCTGCTTTTGGCTTGGGTGCTTTTGGTTCGTTATTCGCTCTCTTCATTAAAAACTACTCGCAATTATATTTGTAAGTCTGGAAAAGGAAATCCAAAAAACCGTTAAATAAAATAAATCCTTTTAAATATTGTGATGTAATTTAATTAAAATATACCTCAAGTTTTTATGTATTATTCTTTAAATACAAAATGTTTACGAAATTGTGATAAAATCGAATACAGTTTATAAATTGTTTCATATTTCCTATAAAATCTAGGTAACCGGATTTAATATGTGCTATTTTGTATGTTCATTTTTGTGGAAAATTAAAAAATAAGCAGCAAATAAAACTTTGTTTTTATTTCAGTTTTGTATGCATTATTGAAAATATTCCATTACCGTTTGTAATGCTTTTATAATCATTACTAAATCCAGCTTCCATTTCAGAAATGCTATTTCACTTATTATTAATAAACTAAATAGGTTATTTGCGGGGTTACCGAAAAAATTTAAATGGATGAACCTTTCGGCTATCAATAGTACTACCGACCGTAATCATAAGCAAACCAGCGAGGTTAAACCTGTAGATGAGCATTTTTATAGTTGCTAAGTGCGACAAATTGTGTGCTTGTATATGAAGGCAACATCAAGAGAAGAGAAGGTAAAGTATCTTCCTACCTCGTTCTGATCATTTACGGGAATCACAGGCAATTCTTGATTTTATGATTATTTTCAAATCGAAAGAGATTAGACTTTTTCTTCTATTTTAGTTTTTTTGTGTTTTTCTATTATTGATCATTTTTAGTTATGCTTTATTGTGTGTATCAGTAGATTTAGATTTTCAGATATTTAATTTTTTCAACAACTTGACAACAAAAAGAGAATGGTGACCATTTTGTTTTTGTGATTTTGAAAAATTCTATATTGATGAATTGCCATCATTAACAATAATATAAGGTAACAGGCACATCTGAAGCCAGTCTAGCAAACTACTTCAGATGTAAAACAAATAATATGCTCACAGTACCAGCAGTAGCTTTGGATCTTTGCCGAGGTAACTGTTGGATATTACAGGACCTAGTCCTAATTTAAGAAGAAGAAGATTTTGAAAATAGATTAGTTTAAGGAATCGGGCATAAACTTCCGATTGTTTAACCTGCTCTAAATTGCCTTTTCAAGAGCACACACTGTAGAGGCTCTATTGCAGACGCTAAGTCGGTCAAAAACGTTAATAATAAAAAGGTTTTGTTTTGCTAATGTAATTTTTTGTGACAAATTTGTAGATTTGACAATTAAAGCCGAGATATTAAAAGTACCTTTTGCTTAAAATAAATTATGTTATAAATTTTGTTTGCACGTAAAAAATTAATAGATATTACAGGACACAAACTATAAAGTTAAAAAATTTCAGTAAAGTAAAACAATTGCTTTCACAAAAAGGAAAAACTACTAATGATATATCTTACTGCATTGCCAAGAACCGGCAAAGCAACTGCACTACTGAAGCAATTAGTATTAAGTTGTGTGTATTTGCTACATGTGTTACTAATTCTAGGATCGCTATAACCTTAATTTGAATAAATTTCTATTAGAGACGGTCATTGGCCTGGTTGTTAGCTCAATCAACTGCTAATGTAAGGCGCCCCCGGTTTGAATCCGAATAGAGGCTCACATTGCAATCCGTCTGCCGTCTCCGTGCTTCAGAAGGCACATTAAGACGGTGGTCCTCTCACAAGGTGCTAGCAACATCTTTGAGGTATTAAATGCTGGAGTACCCTCTTAGGGGAACGGGTAAAATTATGTAAGTTGTATCCTTGCAAAAGAACTACATACAATTTTTATTATCGATTTACTAGATTTAGGCTTTCCACAACTTTAAATGCAGCTCCTAATAGTTTCAGGTAGGTAACTAGTGCTCTTGCATGTATTGTAAAAAATCCACCCTATAATATAAAAAGGTAAGGGTTTTTATGCAACGCTAAAATGTAACGCGCAGATACAACGCCCAGATGCATTTTATCCGATTATCCCCGATGTATTATCCAATGGGCCGATTCATTAAATGCATATATAAAAGAAATGGTATGGAGTCGAGTAAAGAATGGCATACAAATTCAAAGTACAAGCAATATAACAAATGTCGTATGGAAAGAAGTTTTGTAACTCGAAGGTTTATTCCTTTACATTAAACTACAAAAGGACAGCCAATCAACGAAAAGAAGAAACAAATCACGAAAAGTAAATCTTCCCATACGCCAGAAAGACGCAATGCAAGCATGACACGTTAGAACCAATCAGGATAACCAAAACAAGATCCAACACTCAAGTGTTGCCGTTGGATCAACCTCACAAAAAACCGAAATTATACCAAAGACGATCCTGTACAAGACTTAATCACAGCACTTGACACCGGCGAACAACACTTCGCTTTTTTCTATATTGGTATTTTGTTTCTTTATTTTTTGTTTAATTAATAAAGAAACTTCAAAAGGTGGCATGAATGGCGACATCTGCGGTGAAAGTCAGTAGTAGGTGATGTTTGCTGAATAAATGGTTGATTTATGATTCAACAAATGTCGTAAGGAAAGACGTTTTATAACTTGAAGGATTTTTCATTTATATACAATTATAAGCGGGCAAAACGTGAGAGGCTCAAACGCAAATTGGCCCGCGAAGCGGGCCAGGGGGGTTGGGCCGCGTAGCGGCCAGAGGGGCGGAGCCCCTAGTATATTTATAATATGTAAAAAATAACATTGTAAAAAGCATCTAATAGTATTATGTACTACCATATAGTGCTATACAGCATATAATGCCATAGAAAGCGTAGTCTCCAATGTCTTTAATCCAATCTCCACAGTCCGTATATAATACATTTTGTGTTGTAAAGATATCTTTTATAAAAAATATTATATCGGATTATGTTTTATTATTATATTGGTAATAAAGACGAGCTGGTTACAACATTGTCGCTGCTACAAAAATTTCCAAACAAGGATGTAATTTTGAAAAAAAAATTAAAAATAAGATACAGAGATATCGTATTCATCAGTCAAGTGGGTAACTGAATATGAAATAATTTATTATATGATGTAATATATAATACGATGGAGTTCGTGGGTTACAAATTTTATAGCTGAATAGATTCTTTAGAGCAGCTTATTTCTTAAAATTATCCTTGCCAGTTTTCTTCCAGAACATGTTTATGTAATGCTTGGTTGCACCTCTTAGTAAACTTATCACTCAACGATTTAGCTTAACGTCAATACTTGTAAATTTCTTGTTTGTAATGTATTAATTCATTAAGGAGTTATTTTTAACTTTATTCCAAACAATTTTAATTTTAAAAAGATATTTTTTTAGAAATTAAAGTTTATAAAAAATTATAAAAAGGTATAAAAATCTCTTATTTGCTGGATGTTATTTAATGCACAATATATCGACAAAAAAATCAGAATAACTTCTTTTTAAGTTATTAATTTTTTTTTAGATTACGTAAATATTAAGTTTATAATAATTTATTTTTAAATTTTAATAAACTTGTGAATAGCACGTTTATTTAACAAAAAAATTATAAATTTTCAAAATAACCTCTATGAACATCATTTATTAGCAGCAGTTCGAACTGGCATTTCAATCCAGACCTTGACAATGACAGCACGTAATGTGTGGAAAAACTACTTCCTAAAAGTTTTTCTTTGAGCCTTTATTGATGAACTTAAGCGATAGTTTTCCTACAGCGGTAAAATCAGCTTAAACCATAACACAGTTGGAACTCTGGGAGGTAGTTTTGACCAAATATGGTTATTTTGACGATTGTAGAATTGTTCAATTGTGAACCATTGCTCATTCTTCTTGGAGTGTCATACACTTTACAGTGCCTAGGCGATCAACTTAGCCGAAGCCAAACTGACCTTACTAGGAAATATAATTAATAGGATGATTTCCCGTTGCCTCCCCACAGTCCCAAGATTGATATCGGACTTTATATCACAGCATTGTATCCGACGAGACCAGGACTTGAACCGCGGTCTCCCGCTTTCTAGTCGGCCGGTGTATACTTTACACTACACTGGTGCTCATTAGTAAAAATAATTTTTCTACAGCCACTTCAGTAATACTTTGCGTTTTTTGAAGAGGTGTCAGCTTCATTTTGTCCGTAAAAATATGGGCTTTTGGAGCTTATACGGATAGTTTTTGAAGTCTTTTTTGGTTATTTTTTTAATTGTTTTGCTATTTACTTGAACACTCCTTGATTTGCGGATTTCGGTGAATCCGACATTTGATGATGTGGCGGCTGTGTGTTGACGGTACGTGGACGACCTGTTCCTAAACGGTCTAAAGAATTGCCTAACTTCCGGTTGCGTTATATCAGTTTGAAGACTGTTAAATGTGGAAGACAAAGACTTGAAATTATGTTTTCTGTCAAATTTTCAGCTTCATACAGTTCGGTAATAGATACGACTTTTTTAGACAAGATAATTCTAAAAATAAAATGAATAAAGAACTGATTTGTTTTTTAATGAAAAGGCTTTATTTTAATGCATATATAAAACAAAACAAAATTTGAAACAGCATTCTTGATGAAAAGAAAATTTAAAAACAGTCTCCGAATTGTCACCCGGTACAATTAATTAAATCATTCTTTCATCGTCATAAAATCGTAATAAGTGTTATCACACATTTAAATTATTTTTATCACTTAACAGCTTGGTAATTTATTATTTAATGGGTTCCAGGTTTAACTGTCAATTAATTTATATTCCACTTTGTACTAGTAAGTGTATTTAATATTGCAGTATTTCCAGGAAACACGCATAACTAAAAACATTATGTTTAAAATCTCAGAAATAAAGATATTTACTATTAAGTTTACCTATACACGTTTACTTTGGCGGAAATTCTTTGAGATTGCTCTCTTTACTTTTGACGGCTGGGTTTAGCATGAAGACAAATTAGAACTACTCTTTTAAAAAATAATCCTTTGATAATCCTAAGCCAAGTAATTCAACTAAATCAGATTATCCAAGTTTCTAATTACAAATTTGTTTATACCAGGAAATACTGATATATAGTTAGCTTGGATCAGCGGTTCTTAACCCGTGGTCCGCAAACTCCCGGGGGACCGCAATGTTATGTTAGCAATTTGCAATAGCATGAGGAAAACCTAAAAAAGCTTTTAAAAAAATTTTTAAATTATATTTTTTTAAATATTCAGGTAATGTAAATAATCATTAACCATGATTTTTTTGAAATTATCAAGTCCAGGGGTCCGTGGTGACATGATATATTTTGAGGAGTCCGCGGTAAAGAAATGCTTAAGAACCGATTTTTTGAACCACAGCAAGACAAACCAAAAGTTTACATCTTCTTATTTTAAGTTCCATGTCGAGTCTCCCCAACGCAGCTAGGTCTCTTGCTCTCATTGGCAAATAAGTCTCTGCATCGACAACTTTCTCTTAACATTGTGCCTGGTATTTATGTGTATTATGATATTTATGGAACGCACAATAAAAGTTGATCTGACAAATTGTAAAAATTTATCGCAGTCGGTAAAGTAGAACAACGATATTGTCAATAATCACATCAAAAATCATATAGGAAATAGATGCAGTTCTAATTTAACAATCGCGTATGATATTCCTTATGACTGGTCGCCTTAGGACTTATTCTGTATGATAAAATCACATAGTGTAAATACAAAAAAACTGCTTATGTTTAAATCATAAGAAAAATCATAAGCGAGATCACATAGTCTGAACTACGCTTAACTCCAAACTACTCGCAGTAACCACGTCGTTGAAGCTGGCAGTAGATTCAATTCCCAGATTTAAAATTTTAGAGTTGACCAAACAAATACTTCAAGTTATTTTGAACATAGCTTTATTTTACAAAATTTATATGTTTAAGACCTCAAAGGCCCAAAATGAGTATTCGAAAACTAATATTAGATTGTACCTGAACGTTTGCAACCCTAATATTACCTACTGAAGTCAAAATTAAGTGTTATATTTATTAATATATTATAAACTTCGAAAATTCACAACTTTTAAGCAGAGTTTGTAACACTCTGGGTTAGTTTTAAATAATACCTAGACACCCTTGCGTATTACAACATATCAGCTTCAAAAGATTTGCCGTCGAAGGGGTCAAATTTCGTCTTAAAATTTCAAAATTCACAACTTTTAAGCAGAGTTTGTAACACTCTGGGGTTAGTTTTAAATAATACCTAGACACCTTGCGTATTACAACATATCAGCTTCAAAAGATTTGCCGTCGAAGGGGTCAAATTTCGTCTTAAAAATTTCAAAATTCACAACTTTTAAGCAGAGTTTGTAACACTCTGGGGTTAGTTTTAAATAATACCTAGACACCCTTGCGTATTACAACATATCAGCTTCAAAAGATTTGCCGTCGAAGGGGTCAAATTTCGTCTTAAAATTTCAAAATTCACAACTTTTAAGCAGAGTTTGTAACACTCTGGGGTTAGTTTTAAATAATACCTAGACACCCTTGCGTATTACAACATATCAGCTTCAAAAGATTTGCCGTCGAAGGGGTCAAATTTCGTCTTAAAATTTCAAAATTCACAACTTTTAAGCAGAGTTTGTAACACTCTGGGGTTAGTTTTAAATAATACCTAGACACCCTTGCGTATTACAACATATCAGCTTCAAAAGATTTGCCGTCGAAGGGGTCAAATTTCGTCTTAAAAATTTCAAAATTCACAACTTTTAAGCAGAGTTTGTAACACTCTGGGGTTAGTTTTAAATAATACCTAGACACCCTTGCGTATTACAACATATCAGCTTCAAAAGATTTGCCGTCGAAGGGGTCAAATTTCGTCTTAAAAATTTCAAAATTCACAACTTTTAAGCAGAGTTTGTAACACTCTGGGGTTAGTTTTAAATAATACCTAGACACCCTTGCGTATTACAACATATCAGCTTCAAAAGATTTGCCGTCGAAGGGGTCAAATTTCGTCTTAAAAATTTCAAAATTCACAACTTTTAAGCAGAGTTTGTAACACTCTGGGGTTAGTTTTAAATAATACCTAGACACCTTGCGTATTACAACATATCAGCTTCAAAAGATTTGCCGTCGAAGGGGTCAAATTTCGTCTTAAAAATTTCAAAATTCACAACTTTTTAAGCAGAGTTTGTAACACTCTGGGGTTAGTTTTAAATAATACCTAGACACCTTGCGTATTACAACATATCAGCTTCAAAAGATTTGCCGTCGAAGGGGTCAAATTTCGTCTTAAAAATTTCAAAATTCACAACTTTTAAGCAGAGTTTGTAACACTCTGGGGTTAGTTTTAAATAATACCTAGACACCTTGCGTATTACAACATATCAGCTTCAAAAGATTTGCCGTCGAAGGGGTCAAATTTCGTCTTAAAATTTCAAAATTCACAACTTTTTAAGCAGAGTTTGTAACACTCTGGGGTTAGTTTTAAATAATACCTAGACACCTTGCGTATTACAACATATCAGCTTCAAAAGATTTGCCGTCGAAGGGGTCAAATTTCGTCTTAAAAATTTCAAAATTCACAACTTTTAAGCAGAGTTTGTAACACTCTGGGGTTAGTTTTAAATAATACCTAGACACCCTTGCGTATTACAACATATCAGCTTCAAAAGATTTGCCGTCGAAGGGGTCAAATTTCGTCTTAAAATTTCAAAATTCACAACTTTTAAGCAGAGTTTGTAACACTCTGGGGTTAGTTTTAAATAATACCTAGACACCCTTGCGTATTACAACATATCAGCTTCAAAAGATTTGCCGTCGAAGGGGTCAAATTTCGTCTTAAAATTTCAAAATTCACAACTTTTTAAGCAGAGTTTGTAACACTCTGGGGTTAGTTTTAAATAATACCTAGACACCCTTGCGTATTACAACATATCAGCTTCAAAAGATTTGCCGTCGAAGGGGTCAAATTTCGTCTTAAAAATTTCAAAATTCACAACTTTTAAGCAGAGTTTGTAACACTCTGGGGTTAGTTTTAAATAATACCTAGACACCCTTGCGTATTACAACATATCAGCTTCAAAAGATTTGCCGTCGAAGGGGTCAAATTTCGTCTTAAAATTTCAAAATTCACAACTTTTTAAGCAGAGTTTGTAACACTCTGGGGTTAGTTTTAAATAATACCTAGACACCCTTGCGTATTACAACATATCAGCTTCAAAAGATTTGCCGTCGAAGGGGTCAAATTTCGTCTTAAAATTTCAAAATTCACAACTTTTAAGCAGAGTTTGTAACACTCTGGGGTTAGTTTTAAATAATACCTAGACACCCTTGCGTATTACAACATATCAGCTTCAAAAGATTTGCCGTCGAAGGGGTCAAATTTCGTCTTAAAATTTCAAAATTCACAACTTTTAAGCAGAGTTTGTAACACTCTGGGGTTAGTTTTAAATAATACCTAGACACCCTTGCGTATTACAACATATCAGCTTCAAAAGATTTGCCGTCGAAGGGGTCAAATTTCGTCTTAAAAATTTCAAAATTCACAACTTTTTAAGCAGAGTTTGTAACACTCTGGGGTTAGTTTTAAATAATACCTAGACACCCTTGCGTATTACAACATATCAGCTTCAAAAGATTTGCCGTCGAAGGGGTCAAATTTCGTCTTAAAATTTCAAAATTCACAACTTTTAAGCAGAGTTTGTAACACTCTGGGGTTAGTTTTAAATAATACCTAGACACCCTTGCGTATTACAACATATCAGCTTCAAAAGATTTGCCGTCGAAGGGGTCAAATTTCGTCTTAAAATTTCAAAATTCACAACTTTTAAGCAGAGTTTGTAACACTCTGGGGTTAGTTTTAAATAATACCTAGACACCTTGCGTATTACAACATATCAGCTTCAAAAGATTTGCCGTCGAAGGGGTCAAATTTCGTCTTAAAAATTTCAAAATTCACAACTTTTAAGCAGAGTTTGTAACACTCTGGGGTTAGTTTTAAATAATACCTAGACACCTTGCGTATTACAACATATCAGCTTCAAAAGATTTGCCGTCGAAGGGGTCAAATTTCGTCTTAAAAATTTCAAAATTCACAACTTTTAAGCAGAGTTTGTAACACTCTGGGGTTAGTTTTAAATAATACCTAGACACCTTGCGTATTACAACATATCAGCTTCAAAAGATTTGCCGTCGAAGGGGTCAAATTTCGTCTTAAAATTTCAAAATTCACAACTTTTAAGCAGAGTTTGTAACACTCTGGGGTTAGTTTTAAATAATACCTAGACACCCTTGCGTATTACAACATATCAGCTTCAAAAGATTTGCCGTCGAAGGGTCAAATTTCGTCTTAAAAATTTCAAAATTCACAACTTTTAAGCAGAGTTTGTAACACTCTGGGTTAGTTTTAAATAATACCTAGACACCCCTTGCGTATTACAACATATCAGCTTCAAAAAGATTTGCCGTCGAAGGGGGTCAAATTTCGTCTTAAAAATTTCAAAAATTCACAACTTTTTAAGCAGAGTTTGTAACACTCTGGGTTAGTTTAAATAATACTAGACTTGCGTATTACAACATATCAGCTTAAAAGATTTGCCGTCGAAGGGGTCAAATTTGTCTTAAAATTTCAAAATTCACAACTTTTAAGCAGAGTTTGTAACACTCTGGGGTTAGTTTTAAATAATACTAGACACCTTGCGTATTACAACATATCAGCTTCAAAAGATTTGCCGTCGAAGGGGTCAAATTTCGTCTTAAAATTTCAAAATTCACAACTTTTAAGCAGAGTTTGTAACACTCTGGGGTTAGTTTTAAATAATACCTAGACACTTGCGTATTACAACATATCAGCTTAAAAGATTTGCCGTCGAAGGGTCAAATTTCGTCTTAAAATTTCAAAATTCACAACTTTTAAGCAGAGTTTGTAACACTCGTTAGTTTTAAATAACCTCATGAGTTTACAAAATCAGCTTAAAAGATTGTGAAGGGTCAAATTTTTTAAAAATTTAACTTCACGAAATCTTTTTAAGCGATGTTGTAATACCTAGGGGTCTAGGTATTATTAAAACTAACCCATGAGTGTTACAAATCGCTTAAAAGTTTGTGAATTTTGAAATTTTTAAAAAATTTGACCTTGCGAAATCTTTTAAGCGATTGTTGTAATGCAATTGTCTAGTATTTAAAACTAACCCTGAGTGTTACAAACTCTGCTTAAAAAGTTGTGAATGTTTAAATTTTAAAAAATTTGCCCCTTTTCGGAAAAAAGAAAATCTTTTTTTAAATGAATTTTAAATTTGTAAAAATTTACGCAAATTTAAAAAGGGAAATTTATTTAAAACTAACCCCAGAGTGTTACAAACTCTGCTTAAAAGTTGTGAATTTTGAAATTTTTAAGACGAAATTTGACCCCTTCGACGGCAAATCTTTTGAAGCTGATATGTTGTAATCGCAAGTGTCTAGGTATTATTTAAAACTAACCCCAGAGTGTTACAAACTCTGCTTAAAAAGTTGTGAATTTTGAAATTTTAAGACGAAATTTGACCCCTTCGACGGCAAATCTTTTGAAGCTGATATGTTGTAATCGCAAGGGTGTCTAGGTATTATTTAAAACTAACCCCGGTGTTACAAACTCTGCTTAAAAAGGGTTTTTTTTTAAGACGAAATTTGACCCCTTCGACGGCAAATCTTTTAAGCTGATATGTTGTAATGCGCAAGGGTGTCTAGGTATTATTTAAAACTAACCCCAGAGTGTTACAAACTCTGCTTAAAAGTTGTGAATTTTGAAATTTTTAAGACGAAATTTGACCCCTTCGACGGCAAATCTTTTGAAGCTGATATGTTGTAATCGCAAGGGTGTCTAGGTATTATTTAAAACTAAAAACCTCTGCTTAAAAAGTTGTGAATTTTGAAATTTTTAAGACGAAATTTGACCCCCTTCGACGGCAAATCTTTTTAAAGCTGATATGTTGTAATACGCAAGGGGTGTCTAGGTATTATTTAAAACTAACCCCAGAGTGTTACAAACTCTGCTTAAAAAGTTGTGAATTTTTTAAATTTTTTAAAACGAAATTTGACCCCTTCGACGGCAAATCTTTTGAAGCTGATATGTTGTAATACGCAATGTCTAGGTATTATTTAAAACTAACCCCAGAGTGTTACAAACTCCTTAAAAGTTGTGAATTTTAAATTTTTTAAAACGAAATTTGACCCCTTCGACGGCAAATCTTTTGAAGCTGATATGTTGTAATACGCAAGGTGTCTAGGTATTATTTAAAACTAACCACAGAGTGTTACAAACTCTGCTTAAAAAGTTGTGAATTTTGAAATTTTTAAGACGAAATTTGACCCCCTTCGACGGCAAATCTTTTGAAGCTGATATGTTGTAATACGCAAGGTGTCTAGGTATTATTTAAAACTAACCCCAGAGTGTTACAAACTCTGCTTAAAAAATTGTGAATTTTGAAATTTTTAAGACGAAATTTGACCCCTTCGACGGCAAATCTTTTGAAGCTGATATGTTGTAATACGCAAGGTGTCTAGGTATTATTTAAAACTAACCCCAGAGTGTTACAAACTCTGCTTAAAAGTTGTGAATTTTGAAATTTTAAGACGAAATTTGACCCCTTCGACGGCAAATCTTTTGAAGCTGATATGTTGTAATACGCAAGGTGTCTAGGTATTATTTAAAACTAACCCCAGAGTGTTACAAACTCTGCTTAAAAAATTGTGAATTTTGAAATTTTTAAGACGAAATTTGACCCCCTTCGACGGCAAATCTTTTTGAAGCTGATATGTTGTAATACGCAAGGGGTGTCTAGGTATTATTTAAAACTAACCCCAGAGTGTTACAAACTCTGCTTAAAAAGTTGTGAATTTTGAAATTTTTAAGACGAAATTTGACCCCCTTCGACGGCAAATCTTTTTGAAGCTGATATGTTGTAATACGCAAGGGGTGTCTAGGTATTATTTAAAACTAACCCCAGAGTGTTACAAACTCTGCTTAAAAAGTTGTGAATTTTGAAATTTTTAAGACGAAATTTGACCCCCTTCGACGGCAAATCTTTTGAAGCTGATATGTTGTAATACGCAAGGGTGTCTAGGTATTATTTAAAACTAACCCCAGAGTGTTACAAACTCTGCTTAAAAGTTGTGAATTTTGAAATTTTTAAGACGAAATTTGACCCCTTCGACGGCAAATCTTTTGAAGCTGATATGTTGTAATACGCAAGGTGTCTAGGTATTATTTAAAACTAACCCCAGAGTGTTACAAACTCTGCTTAAAAGTTGTGAATTTTGAAATTTTAAGACGAAATTTGACCCCTTCGACGGCAAATCTTTTGAAGCTGATATGTTGTAATACGCAAGGGTGTCTAGGTATTATTTAAAACTAACCCCAGAGTGTTACAAACTCTGCTTAAAAGTTGTGAATTTTGAAATTTTAAGACGAAATTTGACCCCTTCGACGGCAAATCTTTTGAAGCTGATATGTTGTAATACGCAAGGGGGTCTAGGTATTATTTAAAACTAACCCCAGAGTGTTACAAACTCTGCTTAAAAGTTGTGAATTTTGAAATTTTAAGACGAAATTTGACCCCTTCGACGGCAAATCTTTTGAAGCTGATATGTTGTAATACGCAAGGGTGTCTAGGTATTATTTAAAACTAACCCCAGAGTGTTACAAACTCTGCTTAAAAAGTTGTGAATTTTGAAATTTTAAGACGAAATTTGACCCCTTCGACGGCAAATCTTTTGAAGCTGATATGTTGTAATACGCAAGGTGTCTAGGTATTATTTAAAACTAACCCCAGAGTGTTACAAACTCTGCTTAAAAGTTGTGAATTTTGAAATTTTTAAGACGAAATTTGACCCCTTCGACGGCAAATCTTTTGAAGCTGATATGTTGTAATACGCAAGGTGTCTAGGTATTATTTAAAACTAACCCCAGAGTGTTACAAACTCTGCTTAAAAGTTGTGAATTTTGAAATTTTAAGACGAAATTTGACCCCTTCGACGGCAAATCTTTTGAAGCTGATATGTTGTAATACGCAAGGTGTCTAGGTATTATTTAAAACTAACCCCAGAGTGTTACAAACTCTGCTTAAAAGTTGTGAATTTTGAAATTTTAAGACGAAATTTGACCCCTTCGACGGCAAATCTTTTGAAGCTGATATGTTGTAATACGCAAGGGTGTCTAGGTATTATTTAAAACTAACCCCAGAGTGTTACAAACTCTGCTTAAAAAATTGTGAATTTTGAAATTTTAAGACGAAATTTGACCCCTTCGACGGCAAATCTTTTGAAGCTGATATGTTGTAATACGCAAGGGTGTCTAGGTATTATTTAAAACTAACCCCAGAGTGTTACAAACTCTGCTTAAAAGTTGTGAATTTTGAAATTTTTTAAAACGAAATTTGACCCCTTCGACGGCAAATCTTTTGAAGCTGATATGTTGTAATACGCAAGGTGTCTAGGTATTATTTAAAACTAACCCCAGAGTGTTACAAACTCTGCTTAAAAAGTTGTGAATTTTGAAATTTTAAGACGAAATTTGACCCCTTCGACGGCAAATCTTTTGAAGCTGATATGTTGTAATACGCAAGGTGTCTAGGTATTATTTAAAACTAACCCCAGAGTGTTACAAACTCTGCTTAAAAGTTGTGAATTTTGAAATTTTTAAGACGAAATTTGACCCCTTCGACGGCAAATCTTTTGAAGCTGATATGTTGTAATACGCAAGGGTGTCTAGGTATTATTTAAAACTAACCCCAGAGTGTTACAAACTCTGCTTAAAAGTTGTGAATTTTGAAATTTTAAGACGAAATTTGACCCCTTCGACGGCAAATCTTTTGAAGCTGATATGTTGTAATACGCAAGGTGTCTAGGTATTATTTAAAACTAACCCCAGAGTGTTACAAACTCTGCTTAAAAAGTTGTGAATTTTGAAATTTTAAGACGAAATTTGACCCCTTCGACGGCAAATCTTTTGAAGCTGATATGTTGTAATACGCAAGGTGTCTAGGTATTATTTAAAACTAACCCCAGAGTGTTACAAACTCTGCTTAAAAGTTGTGAATTTTGAAATTTTAAGACGAAATTTGACCCCTTCGACGGCAAATCTTTTGAAGCTGATATGTTGTAATACGCAAGGGTGTCTAGGTATTATTTAAAACTAACCCCAGAGTGTTACAAACTCTGCTTAAAAAATTGTGAATTTTGAAATTTTTAAGACGAAATTTGACCCCTTCGACGGCAAATCTTTTGAAGCTGATATGTTGTAATACGCAAGGGTGTCTAGGTATTATTTAAAACTAACCCCAGAGTGTTACAAACTCTGCTTAAAAGTTGTGAATTTTTAAATTTTAAGACGAAATTTGACCCCTTCGACGGCAAATCTTTTGAAGCTGATATGTTGTAATACGCAAGGTGTCTAGGTATTATTTAAAACTAACCCCAGAGTGTTACAACTCTGCTTAAAAGTTGTGAATTTTGAAATTTTTAAGACGAAATTTGACCCCTTCGACGGCAAATCTTTTGAAGCTGATATGTTGTAATACGCAAGGTGTCTAGGTATTATTTAAAACTAACCCCAGAGTGTTACAAACTCTGCTTAAAAGTTGTGAATTTTGAAATTTTTAAGACGAAATTTGACCCCTTCGACGGCAAATCTTTTGAAGCTGATATGTTGTAATACGCAAGGGTGTCTAGGTATTATTTAAAACTAACCCCAGAGTGTTACAAACTCTGCTTAAAAGTTGTGAATTTTGAAATTTTAAGACGAAATTTGACCCCTTCGACGGCAAATCTTTTGAAGCTGATATGTTGTAATACGCAAGGGTGTCTAGGTATTATTTAAAAAACCCCAGGTGTTCAAATTAAATATTTAATTTAAATTCCCTGAATTTATAAGGTTTAAACCCTAATAAATATTTAATTTTAAATTCCCTGAATTTATAAGGGTTTAAACACCCTAATAAATATTTAATTTTAAATTCCCTGAATTTATAAGGGGTTTAAAACCCTAATAAATATTTAATTTAAATTCCCTGAATTTATAAGGTTTAAACCTAATAAATATTTAATTTAAATTCCCTGAATTTATAAGGGTTTAAAACCTAATAAATATTTAATTTAAATTCCCTGAATTTATAAGGTTTAAAACCCTAATAAATATTTAATTTAAATTCCCTGAATTTATAAGGTTTAAAACCTAATAAATATTTAATTTAAATTCCCTGAATTTATAAGGTTTAAAACCCTAATAAAATATTTAATTTAAATTCCCTGAATTTATAAGGTAAAACCTAATAAATATTTAATTTAAATTCCTGAATTTATAAGGTTAAAACCTAATAAATATTTAATTTAAATTCCCTGAATTTATAAGGTTTAAAACCTAATAAATATTTAATTTAAAATTCTGAATTTTGAATTTACAGGTGTATATTAAAATAATCTAATGATAATTTAAGATACTCGCAATGACATAAAGTATATTATAAGTAACAACCCAGATGTACAAACTCTGTCTTATAAAGTTGTGTAATACTAAATTTTAAACGTATTAATTTGAACCATTCGTTAGAAATCTTTTTGATAGCTAATATGTTTGTAAAATAAAGTGTCTACGGATTATGTTTTATTATTATATTGGTAATAACGACGAGCTAGTTACAACATTGTCTCTGCTACAAAATTTCCAAACAAGGATGTAATTTTGAAAAAAATTTTAAATAAGATACAGAGATATCGTATTCATCAGTCAAGTGGGTAACTGAATATGAAATAATTTATTATATGATGTAATATATAATGCGATGGAGTTCGTGGGTTTATAGTTGAAAATTTTATAGCTGAATAGATTCTTTAGAGCAGCTTATTTCTTAAAATTATCCTTGCCAGTTTTCTTCCAGAACATGTTTATGTAATGCTTGGTTGCACCTCTTAGTAAACTTATCACTCAACGATTTAGCTTAACGTCAATACTTATAAATTTCTTGTTTGTAATGTATTAATTCATTAAGAAGTTATTTTTAACTTTATTCCAAACAGTTTTAATTTTTAAAAGATATTTTTTTAGAAGTTAAAGTTTATAAAAAATTATGAAAAGGTATAAAAATCTCTTATTTGCTGCATGTTATTTAATGCACAATATATCGTCAAAAAATCAGAATAACTTCTTTTTAAGTTATTAATTTTTTTTGGATTACGTAAATATTAAGTTTAAAATAATTTATTTTTAAATTTTAATAAATTTCTGAATAACACGTTTATTTAACAAAAAAATTATAAATCTTCAAAATAACCTCCATGAACATCATTTATTAGCAGCAGTTCGAACTAGTATTTCATTCCAGACCTTGACAATGTCAGCACGTAATGTGTAGGAAAAACTACTTCCCAAAATTTTCCTTTGGCCCTTCATTGATGAACTTAAGCAATAGTTTTCCTACAGCGGTAAAATCAGCTCAAACCATAACACATTTAGAACTCTGGGAGGTAGTTTTGGCCAAATATGATTATTTTGACGATTGTAGCATTGTTCAATTGTAAACCATTGCTCATTATTCTTCGAGTGTTATACACTTTACAGTGCCTAGGCGATCAACTTAGCCGAAGCCAAGCTAACTTTACTAGGAAATATAATTAATGGGATGATTTCCGTTGCCTCCCCTACAGTCCCAAGATTGATATCGGACTTTATATCACAGCATTGTATCCGACGAGACCAGGACTTGAACCGCGGTCTCCCGCTTTCTAGTCGGCCGGTGTATACTACTTTACACTACACTGCTGTTCATTAGTAAAAATAATTTTTCTGAAGCCACTTCAGTAATACTTTGCGTTTTCAAAGAGGTGTCAGCTTCATTTTGTCCGTAAAAAGATGGGCTTTTTGAAGCTTATGCGGATAGTTTTTGAAGTCTGTTTTGGTTATTTTTTTAATTGTTTTGCGATTTACTTGAAGACTCCTTGATTTGCGGATTTCGGCGAATCCGACATTTGATGATGTGGCGGAGCTGTGTGTTGACGGTACGTGGACGACCTGTTCCTAAACGGTCTAAACAATTACCTAACTTCCGGTTGCGTTATATCAGTTTGAAGACTGTTAAACGTGTAAGAGAAAGACTTAAAATTATGTTTTCTTGCAAATTTTCAGCTTCATACAGTTCGATAATAGAGACGACTTTTTTTAGACAGGATAATTCAAAAAATAAAATGAATAAAGAACTGATTTGTTTTTTAATGAAAAGCCTTTATTTCAATGCATATATAAAACAAAACAAAATTTGAAACAGCATTCTTGATGAAAAAGAAAATTTAAAAACAGTCTCCGAATTGTCACCCGGTACAATTAATTAAATTATTCTTTCATCGTCATAAAATCGTAATAAGTGTTATCGCGCATTTAAGTTATTTTTATCACTTAACAGCCTGGTAATTTATTATTTAATGGGTTCCAGATTTAACTGTCAGTTAATTTATATTTCACTTTGTACTTGTAAGTGTGTTTAATATTGCAGTGATTCCAGGAAACACGCATAATAAAAAAACATCATGTTTAAAATCTTAGAAATAAGGGTATTTACTATTAAGTTTACCTATACACGTTTACTTTGGCGGAAATTCTTTGAGATTGCTCTCTTTACTTTTGACGGCTGGGTTTAGCATGAAGACATATTAGAACTACTCTTTTAAAAAATAATCCTTTGATAATCGCTAAGCCAAGTAATCCAACTAAATCAGATTATCCAAGTTTCCAATTACAAATTTGTTTATACCAGGAAATACCGATATACATATAGTTAGCCGGGATCAGCGGTTCTTAACCCGTGGTCCGCAAACTCCCGGGGGACCGCGATGTTATGTTAGCAATTTGCAATAGCATGAGGAAAACCTAAAAAAGCTTTTAAAAATTTTTTTAAATTATTTTCTTTAAAATATTCTGGTAATATAAATAATCATTAATTATGATTTTCTTGTAATTATCAAGTCCAGGGGTCTGTGGCGACATGATATATTTTGAGAGGTCCGCGGTAAAGAAACGCTTAAGAACCGATTTTTTAAACCACCGCAAAACAAACCAAAAATTTACATCTTCTTCTTATTTTTTTAAGTTTCATGTTGAGCCTCCCCAACCCGACTAGGTCTCTTGCTCTCCTTGCCAAATAAGTCTCTGCATCGGCAACTTTCTCTCAACATCGTGCCTGGTATTTATATGTATTATGGTATTTATGGAACGCACAATAAAAGTTGATCTGACAAACTGTAAAAATTTATCGCGGTCGGTAAAGTAGAACAACGATATTGTCAATAATCACATCAAAAATCATATAGGAAATAATTAGATACAATTCTAATTTAACAATCGCGTATGATATTCCTTATGACTGATCGCCTTATGACTTATTCTGTATGATAAAATCACATAGTGTAAATACAAAAAAACTGCTTATGTTTAAATCATAAGAAAAGTCATAAGCGAGATCACATAGTCTGAACTAAGCTTAACTCCAAACTACTCGCAGTAACCTACACCGTTACAAACGAACGCAATTTTCTGCACTACCGTACTTGGGTAGTTCAGAGTACACAAACAAACAAACCTTTTGTCTTTTAAAGTTTTTACTTAAATTTTAAACTATTATTTTGAACAATATCGTTGTATACTATATTGTTATGTAAAATAATATGTGCACAGATTGTTCAATAATTAAAACTTGCAATGCAGTATAAATATTTTTGATATGTATAGTAATTGTTGCAAATTTTGTAAATATGTAATTTGATAAAATGTGGTTTAAAACTTTACATTTTTATCACATTTAAAATTTGATACCGCGTTTTACACTGACTGCCCTTTTTATGAGATGTAAATGTCTCCGTATTTACTTTATTTTGCTCCCAATACAACTGTAGAAATAAATAACCGAAACATGTCGACTATCAGCATATTACTTTTATTTACAAAGAGATGTTTTCATTACTTATATGTACATATTATAATATAGTATATTAATATTGTATTACTTAAAGTACTTAAGTATCTACTTAAGATAAGAAGATAAGCTATTTAGTTTTGAGACTCTTAAGAAAACATTTACGAGCATTAATTCTAACTGCTAGAGCGGACTATTATTGAAATTGTTAAAAATTTTAACAAATAAAAAATTGTAGTTATGTTATTTTGCAAATAAATAAAAGCAAGAAAAAGTGCAAATATATAATTAGACTTGTCTCTTAATAAAATTACAAATTCGGTAATAAGGACGCACTGTGGTATTGCATCAAAACTTAAAACTGTGATTGCAATTAAGTATTTCTCCTCTGTAATTAGCAAATACCACTTCAAAGTCATTGAATGGAGAAAATTGAACACAAATGCAATCTACGAAGCAAAGCTAAAAGAAAAGATCGAGTTGAACACAAAAGAAAAACACAATCAACTGTTGAGATCTCATTTAATTCAATGTGAATTTTACACTCGAGAGCATTCAGATATTATGTACATATGTACGTACATGGTTAATTACACCTACGGTGCATTTTACATAGCACAAAGAAGAAGCTAGTATATAAATGTAATCACATTTAAACTCAGATTCTTATAAGAAACTTTACCTTCAAGAAAATTACTACCACACAATACACAAAATATCACACAAAGCAACTCATAGCACTCGCAATCTTTATGTGCTTCGTTTAACGTCTTGGAGCGCTTTTTTGTGCAATTTTCTGTTAAAACAATTTAAATCATCTACTCCAATAGTAATTAGAAAATTTTATTTGAACTGTAAGTATACGTATACATACTCGTGAAATAGGTTCTCAGAAAATTTGTGGTTTTTTCAGAAAAATGCCAGTTGTGTTAACAAATATTTATTTAATTAACAATTACATTAAATCGGTAGGCATAGCTTCCTGTCGTGAATAAACTCAAATTAACAACAACTCACTGCACTTGCAAAGTACGTCTATTTATTGATATCAACAAAAAGAACGAGACGGTTGTTGGCCTGGGTGTTAGAGGGATTAACTGCTAATGTAAGGCGCCTCGGTTTGAATCCGGGCAGAGCTCCCTTTGCAATGCCGTCTCCGTGCTTCAGAGGGCACCTAAAGACGGTGGTCCTCCTATGTTAATGAAATGCCATCATTAACAATATAAAATAGGGCAACAGGCACATCTGAAGCCAGCCTAACAAGCTACTTCAGATTTAAAACAAATAATATGTTCACAGTACTAGCAGTGGCTTTGGAACTTTTCCGAGGTTACTATTAAATATTACAAGACGTAGTCCTAAGTTAAGAAGAAAAAGAACAAAAATAACGTGATCGGCGTTCTAATAATTGTTAATATTAAATAGCCGTTTTAATAATATAAGTATGTACCTACCCTAACAGCAAGTATTTTGGTTTATGAATTCTAGAGTTTAATGTAATCTACTTAAGGCACATCCCACACTTCGCACTGCCACCACTCAAGCTCGTATTTTGTGGAGGTGCATATGTTAGTAATTCTCTAATTAGGGATTATATTTTCGCCCTTAGTGTTGAAACAAACTATAGCACATAGAATTTTGTATTTAAACTGATTATTTTTGATATCCCAAGTGAGGCGATTAGATGCATTCTATACGTTTAGTCGTGCAAGTCAGTTTTAAATTTCGTTTTACCTTAGCCATTACGTATTTTAATGGGTAAGAATTTTTTACCGCCATACAAAATTTAACTATTATGAAAAACATTATAAATTATTAAATATTTGTTAAATATTTAATTCAGTATTGAAAGCCACTCTATAACAAATAAATAGTTCTTTTGTATTTTTCAATTAAAAATTGTATTTATTTAATATGAAACAAGGAATTTACGTCTGCTCTATAAATCACCTGCTTCCCCATAAAAACACTTAAGCCTTGAGTGACATAGTCAGGAACTAACTTTAATTTAAAGGGATAGAATAAACTATCCGTTAATGGAACGAAGCTGTTGAAATATGACTAGAACCAACCAAACAATGAAATAATTGGTTTAGACAGTAATAAAACACTTTTTTGATTGTAAATGTCAAGTTTAAATTGTGTAATATTGTAGCTTAAGAATTAGACGTAATCTACAAAGTACATGTTATTACTATATTTCATGTATAGTAGCATGTAATCATGATCGGCGTCTGGGTGAAGTCGGGTTGCTCCTGCAAATTTTATGACTTTTTAAGAGCGGCAAAAATTAATATAACTTAAAATAGTAATAACATAAGCAGCGTTGACATGGTAGTGACTTACGACCGTGAGTCACACTGTTGAGATACGCCCGTCTCAACTTCTGAATCGTGAAATGTTAATCGCAATATTTTATCACGAACTGATAAAATTGCAGTCGTGGTAAGATCAAACGTGTTTGATATTTAGTCGGTCGGTCGGTAGCTTAAAGCTAAAAGCTACGTGGCTTAAAGCTAAAAACTACGTTGACATGGGTAGTGTATCACGATCGTGCCCCACATTCCTGATAATTTTCAATACCGTTTTCAATTTAGTTCACGACCGACTAAATATCAAACATGTTTGATCTTACACGACTGCAATTTTATCAGTTCGTGATAAAATATTGCGATTAACATTTAACGATTCAGAAGTTGAGACGGGCGTATCTAACAGTGTGGCTCACGGTCGTATCACTACATCAACGCAGCTTAAGCGTATGGGGTAGTGTTCACGATCGTGCCCCACGTTCCTGATAATTTTAATACCGTTTTCAGTTTAGTTCACGGCCGACTAAATATCAAACATGTTTGATCTTACCACGACTGCAATTTTATCAGTTCGTGATAAAATACTGCGATTAACATTTCACGATGCAGAAGTTGAGACGGGGCGTAGCCTACAACAGTGTGACTCACGGTCGTAAGTCACTACCCATGTCAACGCTGCGCTGCTTAAAGACCGAATTTGTCAGGCGCATTTATGCATTCGTAACGTAATGCACTTTGTTCTGTTATGCCTTGATTTTCAATAGTTAAATAATGATACTTCTTTTTAAAAATTGTAATTTATTAGAACTCAAGTAACAAGTTGTCGACTGACTGCTATCACTGTTATATCAAAATATGCCAAATCTCCCTCCTGCACCCCTTTTTATTTATTTTTGGAGTTGGAGTTGGGGGGGGGGGTAATTATATACAATGTCGATAGACAGTTCCAAGCAAAGTTGTTCTATACGTCGTTTTTGCTTGTGCGTAGATTAACAAACCCTGCGTAAAATCTAAACCTATTTACATTTGCATTATTAGGCATATATACGTAATGTAATATTTTGTACGTAAAGATGGAATGTACATACTTACATATGTAAAAAATACTGTATTACTAATATCTAATAAGGTGATGGACGAAAAATGGCTATCTACACACATCAACCCGGTTACAAACTTGCTGATAAAACGATAACTACTATAATGTTCATTAGACAAATTTAAAGAGCAGACAAATTTTAAAAGATTTTAATGTTTAGTGAAATAAACGTTTTGGTTTGCGTGTTATAGACGTTTGGCATGTTTGAAATAATTTTAACTTTATCGTAGCTAATATAAAAAAAGTATTGTTTTCGTGCAGAAAAAAAATTAGATTTTGATGGATTTACAGTTTTTGAGATCGCATGAGCTACATAAAACCATTTCATCATTATTACATTATGAAATCAAATTATGATGTGGTGCTGTAATTTAGTGCACCTCAAAAATTTTTATAATTAATTAAAAAACTATAAGTTCTCGATTAAAAACCTTTTTATGAAACAACTGTTTATAAATGCCAAATTTTTAAAGTTTTTTAGAAATACAAATGTCTGTATCACAGAAAAATGTCTATAGCCATTTCTTGTGTAGCACTTTTTATTATTATGAAACGTGCATGGTTCTCTGGATCCCATCTGTTTCTATTCCGAACATTTGTAATTCTATTTTTAAGCAACGCCAGCAACCCTCAAAAGAGCAAGTTGAAGGGTATACATTGTAATAAAACAAATCGGTCAGATTAAAAATAAATAAGTTTAAAAACCAGCGACTATTTTAATCAATCTCAACATTGATCTGTATCGAGCACGGATTGGATTAAATTGGATTCATTTCAGGATTATTTGGAAACGCGAAACTAACATTGTGTGTTAAAATTTTCTGGTCAAGAAAATACTTCGATAATGCTAAGCCAACTTCAAAGTGAAAATTTCTAGCTTTAGTCGAAACATAGTTTTCCAAACATTTCTTCATAAAGAAAGTGGGTAGGTGAATAATTCCTTTTATCATTTTCATTTAAAATTTGATTTTACTTGTTAAAGTAATTAATTAACTCGGGTTACTCTAAAAAGATTTAATACAACTGTTTTACATAGTAAGTGATCTTTTGCAATTTCTAACAATTTGCAATAATTAAGGAAATTTTTGTATTGGTTTTAGGTTATGGAATATTAATTCGGTATACACAATATTTTATTTTAGTTACACGCCGATACGACGGTCAAGTATTTCTTAAGAGTGATTTATTAGGGTCGTAAAAGTATGGAGATGGTCATTGGCCTGGTTGTAAACGGGATCAACTGCGCAAGCTAAAGCGTCCAGTTCGAATCCGGACACAAGCTGACTTTGTTGTGACCGTGTCCTTGCTTCGAAAGCCACGTAAAGCCGGTGGTCTTCCTATGTTAATCAATTTCCATCATTACAAATAAAATGCTTGCAGTACTAACAATAGTTTTGAAACTGCCAGAAAGTTACTGTTGGATATTACAGGACCTAGTTCTAAATTAAGAAAAAAAAAAAAGAAAGGTATTGTTTACTTGTGTGATTTTCTTAAAAATTAAGAACATCTAGTACAGCAGGCCTTGAAGCAATTTGAAGGTTTTGTAATTTAGCTAACATTCTATTCTAAGAAAATCAATTAAATTTGGACAGTCTTTCTAAGTAAGGTTAGAAATCATTATTTTATAAGTCACGGTTATTAGTACATTATTTAAATTTTAGGTATTTAATTTTATTTAAATTCAAGTGAAAAATGATTTTAAATTTTATTAAACAAAGAGTGTCAATCAAGGATCGTTTGACAATTATAGAAATATTTATCTATGCAAAAAAGACAATTTTTGAAGTTAATGACAAATTACCAATAACCTCAAGTGGAAGACGTGATACAAGTTCAAGGAAGAAGTGAAGCGTTAAAATCGCTGCTCGAACATTTCCAACAAGTTTAGTTCCAAATATAGCCCTAACCGCGTCAAATTTGTAAATTGTTTAGGATAATTTAAATTCTAGATATAATAAAGATTGGAGTTTGGCACACCATCACATTAAGGCGGCAGTATTACTCACTCAATAATAGGTGAAGACGAACAAATAAACGCACTCTTGGTGTATTTGTTCAGTACAAAACTAGATGATACAACTTTGCTTTTGTTCGAAAATTCCTTTGACTCTGACGCGATCTTCAACTCGGAAAACGTAATAGAATTTGTAGAAAACGGGCATCTCGTTTAAAAAGTGTAGGACAAAGTGAAGGTAAGGTAAGTGTCGATCGCCCGTCATTAAAGAGCTTCGTAACAACCGTGGTTTCATCTCCAATATGCAAAGATTCGCATATCTTAAGTGCATGTGACGCTTTTAAGAGACCTGACGCGGATACGTGCTTGATTAAGGTTGGAGAGTTCAGGATTTGTTTTAATTTTTTAGAGAAAGGGAATGTATAGGCAGGTGCACATCTAAGATTAAATGCTAAAAATTTATAACCAGGCACCATACTTTATTGCGCGTAGATAAAACTCCTGCAGTTGCGGTTAGTAATCTTCCATCCATTGTTAATTCAAAGAAAAAACACAATGATATCTATGTTTTTCTGGCCATTGAACAGTATTGTTGTGCACTGCCATGGTTCGCGTTGTAGATATAAATAGGAGAGCTCACCCTACACGAATTCTTTTAGATTCGGGAAGCATGTCTAGTTTCATAACAGAGGAGTTTAGTGAAAAATTGAGATTAGAAATCCAACAAATTTTTATGTCAGTAGTATTTCTAACAGGAGTACAGAAGTTAGCTCCAAATGTTTCTTTTAAATTACTTCTAGTAATTCGCGGTTCGAATTAGATATTTATTGCTTGGTAATACCCAACATATATGGTAACATTTCTACTAAGTATATTAGTGGATAGAAACTCATTGAAAATATCAAGCAATATACTTAGCAGATAAAAATTTCTACTATTCCGGAAAAATGGATATTTTATTAGGTGTAAATTATTTTGAAAGATCTTGTGTGTAAGGTAATACACCTTGAGTGAGGGCAAGCTAATTCTGCAAAATCACTAGATTTCGATAGGTAGGTATGCACCACCCGAATAAATCTTCAATTTATCCTTAACTAGCGACCCGGCCCTGCTTCGCACGGGTGCAATGCTGATACTAAATTAAATACACTACAGAAAAACTATGAACGTTGTATATAAAAACATAGCGGCCCGCTCCGACTTTGCACGGGCATAAAATATATATGCCTATGTCACTCAATGAAAACATGATTAAAATCGATCCAGTATTTTGATTCATTCATTACTGCCCTTGGCCTGCACGCATTAAATTTGGAGTAAAACAATTCCTCTTTCCTATACTTACTATGAAGATTTCCTGCTATCTTTGGAATATCTAAATTCATACAATTTTATTACATTACACATTTACACACGGGTTTTATCAAGTACTGTTATTTTCCTCGCTAGAGAGCTCCGATAATAAACGCGTCCGATTGCTGCTAAATTCAAAGTGCTATAGGAGAACCGCGGCCTCCGACGCGCTATTTATAGGCATGCCTCCGCAATGCCCCGTCCGACCGGTACCGCCCGCCGCAAACGCAAATTTTAAATTTGTAATATCTCCGAAAATATTTGTTTAATTTACATGCTGTAAGGAACCATATTGATCTATATTAATTGCACACTGTATTAAAGGTACTTAATTCGATAAGGATTAATGCCGTATTGCTTAAAATAGCTTCGTAAATAAGCCATTTTTCACGTAAAAGTAAACAATAAAAATGGTTAATGTGGGTTATCCCTAAAAGATAAACATATACCATCGCGGACTTTTTGTAGACCTTTTATGGTGTACAATACTGTAGTACATTAATTTGATCTAACTCGTAGGGTTTAGGCAGCGTTTTGCTAAATTGCTAAATAAGCCCAAAAATTACGACATCACGTTAGAAACCTCTAAAATTAGCAATGTTGCCTTAGTATATGATGCATGTATTATACATATAAACCTTCCTCTTGAATCACTCTATCTATTGGAAAAACCGCATCAAAATCCGTTGCGTAGTTTTAAAGATTTAAGCGCACATAGGGATATAGGGACAGAAAAGGCGACTTTGTTTTATACTATGTAGTGATAATACACTCTATGTAATATCTCTCATATAGCAAAGCTCTCTTAGCAAATAAGAAGATTCTAGGAAATTGATGAAGTTATAACAAGATTCATCTTTAGTTGCAACTCTATTTAAGGAATCGTTTGAATATTTTAGCGAATCTTATGATTGAGTGAAAAAAAGTTTTATGAACTTAAAACAAAAGCTAAGTTCTAATCATTTCTTTTCAGTTAAGTGTAAAAAATTTATGAAAAAATATATAAGTGCCTAAATTGCCAAATCGATTAACTCCATAAAAGTAAATCTAGAAAAAAATGATAAAATAAATCTTATTTAGGCCCACTTGTATAGTGCGAGTTTAACAACCGTTTAAACCAAGTTTTGGGTTCACTGTGAGTTTAAACGTTAAACTGGGTTTATACATAGTTTAACTTAAACCATCATATTTTAGGGTTTAAGGGTAGTTTAAGTTTAAACATAGTACATGCATAATTTTTTGAATTATAGCAAAACCAAAATTTTTTAGTTTATTGAAAAAATCTGCTAATTTGATATTTTAGAAGTTTTTTTAAAATAAACAAAATTTGTATAACATCGCAGCTGTCAATTCAACTGTTTTCGACTTTTTAGCACTTTTACTAACTTTTACCATTACGTTTCTGACCTTTAACACTTATTTGTTTGTAATTAGTAGTACTCTATAATTTTGATAAAATTTACCGGCTATTTTAGCATATAAAAGAGACCTAAAAAAGCTAGCATTTAATCAAAGCTGTAATACCCTTATGCCCGGTTTCACAAACATTTAAACTGCGATTATATTATTTAAGCCCAAATTTAAGCTGAAATCGCAGTTTAAATGTTTGTGAGACCGGGCAATAATATTTAGTATTTTTGATGTACTAAAAAAGCAAAACAAATCAGTTTTGTACCAAGAAGGTTGTACTATAATCGGTTTCAAAAAATCTTTAACAGTTTTCATAAAGCGATATTTTAACAGGTGCCTAATACTTTTGCACAAGGCTGTATATTTATTACCAATGATTTTCAGGAATTGAAAAATGTAAAAATTTACAATTACAAATTTTTAGTCAAATTTTGCATGAAAACTTTTTCTATGCAAGTCTAAGAATACGTTAACAATTTATTGTGCTTTATTTTATTGAAGTTTTGAAGAAAACGAGTAATTAGAAACAAATTGTGTTTACTTAAAATCAAATTCTAAAGTTGGGAAGTGATCACTCAGGTCAGGATGTTAAAGTTAATACTAACTTATTTTCTAATTAAAATTTAGTAATGGATCTACTAACTTAGTTTTGTGTTTATTTGAAGGCCAATGGCAACTTGGAAACCAATTATTTTAGACAACAATGTATGTTTTAAAGATGTGTAATTTTATTTGTATTTACATACCAGCTGCCATTGATCAGTTATAAACGCATAAAAACTACGAGATGTTTTTACCAAAACCTTTCTCTATCTTCTTATTTAATAATACCGATAAGTATACTCAATAAATTGAATTTGAACCTCTAATTGTCAATTTTATCAGCAGCTAATATAAGACAACTTTTTGCCGTCATCATTCGATTACAAAATTCTAATTTTAATTTTGAATTTGTATTCGTTACCAGAAAATACACATAAGGTATTCCACGCCAAATGCAAGCCTCAGAATTTTTATTATTTTTTCTTTCAAATAAATTAGGTATACAGTGATTCAATAAAATAGATCACACTAATTTTTAAATCTTTTTGTCTAGCTGTTAGGATCAGAAATCCATTGTGTAAATTTCAACGTATCGATGAACAAATAATTTTTCTCCGCAAGTACACACTTGCCCACATACAAAAAATTCCGACTAAAGGCATCTGGTTTAGGCAATAAGAAATTATCGGTAAATTTCTATTCTGAGTGTGTAATATGTGACCCCAAGTATTCGAAATTGCGCCACAAATTTCAAAACCAACTCTAGATAACCCTGGCCTAACATCGTGATCGTCAAAAGAACCCCCACACGTTGTGTAAATCGTAACCCAACTTCTTTAAACAGACGGAAAACAAACAGTAGTTGAACCACAACAAAAACCAGTGGCGTCGCTTATAAACTAAACAGATAAGCAAAACTCATAAAATAAACGGAGATGGCCTGGTGCTTGAATTAACCTTTCGAAACCCAAATTGAACACCAAGATGACCCCATCCGAAATAAAACACAAGTCAGTTAGGTTTTGGATATTTATTAAATACCAACCACGCGGTAATTCGAACAACATTTAGAGTTAAAAACAAACCTTATTCTTCATCTGCGAGACTGGTTATTCAATAATTAAATAGTGTCGATATTGACTTGATTTGATTTAATACTTGGTATGGCTCTGATCGCAAGTTACTTATAAAAGTAAACATGAAAACAAATTGTCCTTAAATAAAAATAACATTATGATTTTCAATTGTTAATCGTTACTATGATTATGCCTTATTCGTCTGCGATTTGTACGTGCAAATGCTGTGATATTATCATTATTGATTTTTATTAATCTTGGTTTTGGACAATGTGTTTAAACATATAATTAAAATTCCTCCACCTAAGTGTCAGTGGAGACTTTCAAATAATTAAAGTTGATAACAAATCGTAGATATTAGATATAGTAACGGTAACTCTTACAACATAAATTGAAATGACCAAAACCCCAACCACATACAAATATTAGTATTTACAAAATGTTTCAAAAACTAATAAGAATTTTTCATATTTTGTATCGTTGGATTAAGACTTATGTTAGAGCTGATTAGAATTTGGGTCAAATTCGTTAACGAAAATCATTTTTTGCTTTTATTAATAAAAATTATTTTTGAATATTTAATAAAAATATGATAAAGTCATGGGCGATTACTTAAAGTTTATTATTTTATGTTAGTCTTTAATTAATATTAATTTTGGTTAAAATTGATTTATTTTTCTTTTTTTTCAATTAAGATTTACAATCTGGTTGGTAATACACAATAAGTAAATTATCTGGCCTATTATATGACATGTTGAGAAGATTCCAGTGAATGTTCTCATTACATTTAATTAATATTTCAAGTACAAGTATTAATTATTGATCAGAACGAAGTAATCAGTTAAAACGTGTCGCTAGGTCTGTTGGTTTGAAACGTTTCAATTTTCGGGTCTCATTAGTACCATTAAGCAAATTTGCCACCTCGTTTGGGTGGGAGTTCATCCGATCTTTATATTTATCAATGTAGTTTTTAATTTTGTTGTGCACAGTAGGAATTTGAAGATCACGATGGATTATTTTGTTTAACACATACCATGGAGCCATAACAATAGTACGAAGCATTTTATTCTGGAACCTTTGCAGAATTTCAATGTTTGATAGACTTGCAGTTCCCCAGAGCTGAATACCACAAGTCCAGATTAGTTTTAATATTACTTTATAAACTAAAAGTTTATTCTCTAAGCTTAATTGTGAGTTTCTGCCTATTAACCAGTACATTTGTCTAGATTTAATGCCAGGCTGCTTCCTTTTATTGAATATGTGCTTCCTCCAAGTAAGTCTTCTGTCCAGGTGTATACCCAGGTACTTTGTGTCTTCGGAATTGATTTATGGAAACAATTATTTTTAATCTTTTTATTTAATATTAGTTTTTATTAAATATTTCACAAACTAATGAGAATTTCAAAACTAAAGTTGGTATTTTGTAAATTTAACATAGTATATTGAGACTTAGATATGATTAGATTTTGGGTCAAATTGGTTAATGAAAATTTTTTTTTTCATTTTATTAAAAATTATTTTTTTAATATAAAAGTATGATAAAGCAATGAGCTTGGCCACATCCGATTTTGTAGTTAAACCTTCCAGCCTAAAAACTGTGATGCAACGGGCGGAATCGAGCTTGCTCTGATAGAATTGACATCAAAACAACACACTTGCTTGCAAGGTAAAAAACTTTAAAATATATTTTATTTATTTGTATTTATTTATTAATAAATACTGCTTGAAGTCGATTCTGAAAGATTAACTTTTTTCAATTTAAAGTTGTTATTCATACTCAACCGTGTTCGCCAGTTATAGGTTAGTAAGGAATCAGCAACAAGTGGCATTCTTACACTAAGCTTACATCCAAGTGTAAGCTACAAGCAAGAACAACCTCGTTTGATTCCAGTGATCTAACGAAACCACGTAATCGCATTGTATTCCTTTAAAAATAATAAATTACATATTTATTTTTAACCATTTTAATTATTATAATACCAATAATATGGTAGATATAAGTTAGTTAAAACCAGATGATATTAATTTATTATCTATAACATATGTATAGTATATTAAAAATGTTTATTTTAATGTATCAAAATGATATAAAAAATTAATTTGTTAAAAATAAATATGTGAATCGTTATTTAAAACCTTTGAAATTATCGCAACAGTTAAATTTATTCAAATTCGTTTCAATATCTAGATTAATGTGTTCTAAATTTCAGTACATACAAAACTAGGTTACCTAAAGGCAATTTGCACATTAACAGGGTTACCCTTAATTTCCATAAATTTGTGTAGGTACCATTAATCACACTTAAGTATTTCATATGTTAACAATAATTCCATTTTTGCAACATGACGTCGAAATGTCACTTTTTGTTCTTTTGTATAAATATATTAATTACCATACGAATTGAAATAGCTCCAAAACTTAACAAAAAGTTATAGTAAGAAAATTAAAGTCTTAAATTAATCCAAGTTATATAACCTTTGGAGTATGAAGAATGGTATAATCAAAACTTTTAAATAAAGATGCACGGAAATTACTATCGAGTTAATTTAAAGGAGTGTGGAAAGCGAAGCCTAACAGCTAAAATTTATGTTTTAGTAAAACCACATTTAACCCAAATATATACGCATAATATATACAGGGTTCCCTGATTAAACCGTTGCTACATATTGATTGAATACAACTTAAACAGTACATCTTGTAATACAAACATTTACGAAACACTTTCGTTATATAATTGAAGTAAAATGTTCAAATTGTACTTTTTATCATTGTTTTCAAAATTATCATTATTGTATATCAGATACATAACCTTATTTAACGTACCAATTACGTACTTACGAAAACTCTTTACTTCCCATTAATCTACTAATATGTAAGGCTTCCGGCACTAGATGTAGTATGTACTATATAGTATGAGGTGTGGAATTTAGTCCCGCAATACCACAACTTTGCTTATCAGCAAAATAATTTGTTCCTTATTATTTGTTGGAATAATGGAAAACATTGAAATAATTATAAGATTTCTAATTTTATTTAATTCATTTAATTTAAAATAATATTTACCTTATATTTTTCTTTCGTGCATTGAAACTGAAAGTTATATGTATGTTATATTGTTTTTGGGGAGTTTATCATTTTATTGAAATTATATATATTATTAACCTTTGAAATTAATATTTTATTCAAATTTTTTTAAATGTTTATCATTTTAGTTACTTTGACTAAAAACCCTGCTAAATTTGACGTTGGTAATAAATGCCAATAAATTATCAATTTGTGAATATTATTTATTACTGCAAATAAAATTATTTGTCACCAGCAAAGGGGGTTAAACCGAATTACTCCTATTTTCAGTAATAACGTCGTGAGTTAATAAAAAATGGCGGGTACTGTTGACAATCCTTTTGATTGAATACTTAATACTAAATTTGTTTGCATATTTAATAATTTAAAATTATGCGTGGTGTTTGGTGTTCGTTTATTAGTGGAAGATGGATTACTGTATTGTATTTTGTTAATATGATCGTATTTATGATAACTTGGTACTGTTATAGGTCTGCATTAGCAAGGCTTGGTTTTTATGTTTGTCAGAGAAGGGTAGTGTAACTTGTCGAAACCTAGGGACAAAAATTGTCAAGATTGTCAATTGTCAAGAAAAATTGTCACCTATAAATTTTCACAGCTTATGGTAGGCACTACACTGGGTTTTACTGAAACAATTTTAACAGTTTTGAAAGATTACATAAATTTCAAAAAGGATTTTAAAATATGTGTTGTTTTACCCACGTTCCAGTTTAGTATCTCTTACCCTTTAGTTGTTATCGTGTTATTTCTATGTGGAGTTCATCGCTAGTGTAAATATTTGTGTTTAGTAATTTGTACTGTTTTATTAAAACTTTTAAAAATCTAAGATAAGTTACTGTGTTTTTTAATAAACTCTCTAGCCTCGAGGTTTATATGGCTTATTATTGTCACGTAAAGATAACTTAATAAAATTACTTACCTAACTTCAAATTTCAGCAAGGTAGCAGCTTAAATACAACATACTAAGGTTGAAATTAACTTGGATTTTACGAAAAAAAAATCATTAAAAATAAATTATTTAAATTTCACTAACTTTTATAACGCATTCAAGTTTAAAGTAAATTTTTAAGATTTTACCTACATTATTAATTTAAATATAAAAGCGGAAACTTGATTGTGTTAAAAGTAGCTGAAATTATTTCAATTGTTTCATTGGCGCGCGGCGTAATTTACTGGAAGCTTTAAAACCTTGTTTCCGTGCTAATTGATAACCAAGCTTAGTTATATAAGCATTTCTTACAGCAAATTGCTGGTTATATTAGTATATTGTTTTATATGAAGCAAAGGTATAACTTTTTGTAGCAAATTTCTTGGTTTTGCGGATGAGTAAATTGATCCGATTGTTACAGATAAGCTAAAATAAGTACATTTGCTCCGAATAACACATGCTACTTTTCCTTCTAACTCAACCTTTTATTTAGGTAAATTATTATTTTTTCTTATATTTGTTTATGTAATAATATATAAATTACACATAAATAATTAAAGCTTTGAATATGTCAAGTTAATTTATATTGAAAATAATTTTTATTTACATGTAGTAGATATAAAAATGACTAATAAAATTATTTGAATTTCCTCAAACATATTTTTTGGTTCAAACAAAAGGACATAATATTTTGTCTGTACAAAAGGCTCATCAGAGAGAAGTAATTTTCATCCGGAAGAAAAACGATCATGGATTGGATGATAATAATTTCCAAAATAAATTTTTTAATGTTCATGTTTGATTTTTTAGATGATATGAACTTATCAACATATCAATGATATGAAATGTAAGTAATCAAAAACACATTTATTATTCCTTAACAGTTTAAAGCCCACTTCGTATGGCTGTCTCCGTGCTTCAAAAGCCATGAAAGACAGTAGTCCTCCTATGTTAATGCATTTTCATCGTTAACAACATAAAATAGAGTAACAAGTACATTTGAAGCCATCCTAGCAAGCTATTTACTTCAGATGTAAAACAAATAATATGCTTACAGTACTAGCAGTGGCTTCGGAACTTTGCCGAGGTTACTGTTGGATATTACAGGTTCTAGTCTTAAGTTAAGAAGAAGACGAATTTAAAATTAAGAAAACTTGAATTTTGACAATTGGATGACGACAATCAACTTCATTGGAAAACTACATACTATAACTACATTATATTATCTATAAAAAACAATAATTCGACTGAATCACAACCAGTCATTAAAATACCAGACCAAAAATATGATACCGGTATTCGGTATTATAATACCGGAATATATAATATAATTTAAGTACAGTAGAACCCTATTATCCGTGCGCGGATTATCCGTGAAGCGGTTTATCCGTGGGCGCATTATAAATCGATTACCGTCAGATTATTATGCCTGCGGCGGCTTATCCGTGCGGCGCCAGCGGTTTATCCGTGGATATTCGCAACTTTAGTAGTATACTCTGTGAAATCAAATGTATAGAATTTATGCTTACTTCATAGCTGCACTTGGATTATATACAAAGCTGTTTAGTGTATTTTTTGCAATAATTTCACAAAACGTCAATTATTATTATCCGTGCTTTTCAATTTTCTCAGTCTCAGTCGGCCCGGATAATCGAGGTTCTACTATTTGCCGAATTTACTTTTGAGCTAAAATCCATTTGAATAGTATTTGCAAAAAAAGGAATAACTTGTTCTCAAAGAATAGTGTCGCATATTTTGTTTATTTATGTACTAGGTAGTATACTGTAACAATAATTGCAGAAATTTTAATTTTGCCACTACTGCTTGATTGACCGTAGCTGTTATTAACGGTCAGCTAACTCATATACATTTAAGTATTTAGCCGGTATGGAGGGGTGGTTCGTAACTAAAATGCATTGCTCAGTATGAAGGAAAAATGTTCTTAATAGGGCCAGCTAAGGTAAATAAAACTTATAAGAAGGAAGAATTGTTTAATTTAACAAAAGCAAAGATAGTAAACAGTTGGTGCGACATTTATTTTCAATTCCTTATCAGAACAAACACATAATGAAATAATAAAACAAAGCAAGTAACATTAGCAAGTAGCTGAAGGCTACAGGCTAAAATAATAAAAACAAAGGGTTAATAAGTAAGTTTACCTGAGGTAAACTCTTAAAAAAATACAACCACACCAGCTGAAGGCTAGTGATGGTTCAATCGACTCCCATTACTATGAATTGTTCAACAATTGAATTCTGTTGTGAAAATCGTTGACGTTAAATCAAAAGTCCCACCTGAAGCGCAGTTAAAACACACATTCCCAATCTTACTGACATAGCTCACTTACCTAGAGACTTCCAAAATGATGGATCGAATCTTTAAAATACCTTCCATTTCGGGTTACCTTCAATTTCAGAGTAAATCACGTCATCGTCCCACATCAGGTTATCTCCGGAAGTTTACTAAAATCAAATAAAGACACAAGAATGGATTAAACATAACTTCAGGTCGACAACGTCAACCACCAATGTTGAAAATTGAATAACAAACTACACAAATTCATATAATGGTTCGTTACAACGCTTCGTCCAACTTCAAACGGAGGAAAACATGGAAGGAACCGTCGCCATCGTGAAGAAAATAAGGGCCTGCCAAAGAACAACTGGCATCTTGACAGGAGCATAACAGAAGCTCACAAATCTTCAAATGATACCATCGTCCCAAAATAATGCAAGGACCCCATTATCCATAAAACGCAACAGTCCAAAATCCAAGAAATATAAAAATAATTTTCCGAACCAGCTCCAATATAAAAGTTAATTGACGAAGGTCGACTTTAATGGTGGGCTAAATTTTCCTTATCAATCCAGGTGTCACGATTGGCATATCACGTCTTGACGACATAGCAAAAATTCAACTAAAATATTCGATGAAAATGTACCAAACAGATTCTTAAACCTGGCATTAAAACCCACTAAAAATAAGTGGTAAGAATCGAGAAACAAAGTTGAATGTAATTTACCTGTGATATGGAGGATGAAATAATCACAGTAGGTTTAACACGAAAATTTGCACCAAATTAAAATTAAATACTGAGCGCTCTTAAGATGTTGGTCGAGCACTGCCCTTTTATCAAATAGCGGGCTTATCTCATAGGAAAACATAGTGCCAACTTTTACTCTCACCTTATATGCAAACTTGACAAAACTCAAGGGGACTAAACTTAACAGGAATGGCGGAAGTTACAAATTTGTTATAATATATATATTAAAAATATATGATGAGCCGGGGGTTAATTCCATGATGAACTCGAAAAATTTGAGGTTGTTTAGGAATCGTTGGCTCTTCAGAGCGTAGAATAATAGTCGAATAATAATAATTGATATTTAATAAAGACCCAAAATAATATCTTAAATTATATAATAGTAGAGTACAATAAAATATACATAGAGGAAATGGAAGCTATCTTCAAAGGTTAATCCTTAAGGTCGCATCACGTCACGTACAAGGCTCTTAGCTTATCGGATCTAAAACTCAACTTCCCTTAATTAATCTCTTAGTCCTTTTTATAAACTTCTATGTTTCTTCTACCTTACATCCCTAGTTAATGTACTTAGTTGTGCTTATCTTGTTCTTGACGTTTCTTGACATCCGACCTCTTTCTGTAGAAATTTGCTACATATGAAGAGTAATGTCACTGTCGTGCTTAACTTAATGTTACAATGTCATTGTTTATATAATTATAAACTGCCGTTTAATTATAAATTATAGATTGTAATTTACTTTTATTTAAATTATTTATTCAATTATTTTTGAATGGGACAATAGTTTCATTGATTTGAAAGATCAAATATTTACTTATAAACTAGTAAAAGTATAATTTTGAAAGAATTACAATAGGTACTCTTGTTTTGCTTTATGTTTTAAAACAGACTCGGCTCATCCTTAAGAACTGCATAGTATAATGTAGATTTGGAAAATCATTAAAAATACAAATAAAGATACCAATTTTTTTAAAATCACATTTAAAGTATTTATTAAAGAATTAAAGAATTTGCCGTTATATTAGCCAAGTATTTTCTTGTAATTATAATTTGACTAATACCTTACTTTTTTATGATTTTATGACACAAAATTGCAAGAAAAGAAAATAAACAATCTTCGCGAAAAATATTTTGGAAAACGCACTTTTTTGGTGATCGAGACTACGGTCGCGACTTGGCGCTTAAGTGCGTCAATTACTAAGCCGCGTGCCTCGGTTCGAATCCGGGCAGGGATAAGAAATTAAGAGAACCAAACCACTCCTTTATAGAGAGGTTTGAGGGAACTAAGAGCTTATGTCTCTCTTAAAAGTTAAAACTTTTTGTTATAATTTGTTATATTGCTGTTGTATTCCTACGTTTTTACAAAAAAAATTACTTTTATTTTGAACACAACTGGATAGGAAATTCTCAGCATAGGAATTAACGGATAATGACACTCTAGAGACACAAAAAATTGCATAATTTTAACAATTTTTTATGGTTTTATAATAAATTCAATAGAAAAATTGTTTAAATAGATTTATTGTACATATTTTAAAAATTAGTTTATTTTTTATTTTAAATTGACAAAATTGCTGCAGAAAATCTCAGTAAAGAAAACCTCTCTTTATAAATACCGTTCCATGCCGGTAAGCTTTCTTTTCAATTTTAACTTTAAACAAAAACAAAATTTTGCAGTTCTAAATAAGATTATCTCAAGGAGTAAAAATATTAGTTATTGTAAAAATAATTCACGATTGATTTCAAATTTCCATTTTTCTTGCAAAATTACGTGAAAAATTGTTTATAACAAGAAAAGTTTTTACGATGTAACGTCAAATCCCTGAGTACTTCTTTAGATAATTTAATTTTATAGCTACAGTTAAAATTTGAAAACATCGGTTAAGATCTGTTAAAATTATGTTGCCGGTCAATTTACAAATTGTAGTTTTGAGATAAAGCGTTTTAAAGTTTTACATAGCATTATTTAATGAAAATCTTTTATTTGCCTCTAATCTGCAATACCTGCACCATACAATTGACCTTCTATATTGATGTACTGCTTTTCTTTTTTCTTCCGAACTGATTTTAACGACAGCCGAGCCTCTTTGCAGCGACGGACAGCCATCGCTCCGAGAACTTATTGCGGCGTGCATCAACTTCCGCACAGAAATTAGAGCAACTAAGTCCGATTGTCATACCCAACTTTTTTTAATACTACACATACTACAGTTAAATGTATATACAGCAATTTTTGTTGCTATATCGACGATAACTTTGCCACTTGAAACAGTTTTTGTGATCGGGGTCTACGCTAATGCACAATTGCAAAAACATATAAAAATTAAAAGTTTTTAATTAATTTTTACATGTTGATTTTTGAATTTTTAAAAGTAATAAAGATGCATTTTAGTTTATTATGTTTACCGACAGTTGTAATGCTCAATTTGAGTATGTTATTACCCACGTCTTTTTGTACTTTAAATGCTGTAGTTCCGAAAATATTTGGAATATTAATATGAAATTTTAACAGATAAATGTAAAGGTATTGAACTATAAATTAATGCAAAAAAAAATTTGTCCTTTAAAAACCCTCGAGTGTCATTACCCATTAAGTACCATTGTATATTCTTTTTCAATTCATGTACGTCAAAACCATGTGTACTTGAAAAAATTTTTTTATAATATTAGTCTTTGCAATATGCAATACTTCTATTACAATTAAGTTTAAATGTTAACTGGAATTTAAAATTGAATATAATAATTATTTAAATACAGATATTATTTTCAAACGATCATCATTAAAGCGAAAAATTATAAATTATAGGTAACTTTAAGATTAAACTTACGTAATGAGTTATTCAAATAAATTTATGTGCAAATTCTAGAAAGTTGTGTTGAATATAATTCCTATATTAACTCAGCTTGTTGAAGTGTTAAATATACATATATTTAAAATAAAATATTAGTGATATACTTATATGTAGTTAATACTGAGTTCTTCAAATAAACCACCTATATTTTGATTATAATTGAGTAGTTTTAAATTATATAATTTCGGTTTCGTCCGCACATGAACGCGTATGGCGTAGCTTGTTTCCTAGTAGCCATTTATGTTGAATAAAATATTTAAAAATTAGAAGTTTTATTCAACATATAATTTCACAAGTTAATAAACATTTATAATTAATTGGCATTTATTTAACATTGCAGTATATGGAATTCTCGACTCTTCTTTGTTTGATTCTTGTTTATTCTTTACTTTAAGGATACAAAATATTTAGATCTAAATAATAGATAATAACACTAATTAGATACTCTAATAATAGGTTTTACAAATGTAATTTACAATATTTAAACTAAACTAATATTCAAATTATGACAGGTTTTGATTTAGAATTAGGGTTAGTATTATAACTCGTTATTGCACAACGCATTTTGTACGCACTAATTAACTGTAGAACAGCAAACAGTAAATAAATAAAATAGGTAATACAAAATTGCACTTGCACTTTTGAACAGTCTTGCTTCGAATGAATAAATGAACTTTTACACTTACATTGCATAATTTATTTAACAATAGCTGCCATAAAAGTTACCAATAAAATTTGTAAAAAATTTTCTGTGATAAAGATAAAAGATAAAAAAAAATAAGTCGAGTATAAAATTTAATTTTTTTCTATGGTACATGTTGAAAAAAAGGGATACTTGTAGTTATATTAGAAATTTTAATTTTAAATTAAATTATAATTTAACATCAAGCACATTTTGAGTTTGATTGCATAAAAATACAAAGTTTTAATTTTAGTAAAAATAAAATATTTTATCTATAAATATAAATTTTTAAAAACCAACCGACTAATTGAACAAAAAACAAAATTATTTATATTTTTCTAATATTGGTCTAAGATATCCACTTTTTTTCAGAGCCAGTCAGCGAACTTGTATGGATTTGATTTAGGTACTACATTTTTAAATTATCTTATATAGAGTATTTATAATAGCGTGGCAATAAATTTTTCTATTTTTAGGAAATAATATTAGAACTAGTCTGAAACCCTTACGATCTGTCACAACCCTTTTCAATTTTTAACTAATTATTTTTTCGACATCGGTCAATGAATCTACAAAAAAGTCTTGATTTATTACGGTACTAGTTTGGTCAATGCGGTACGTCTCGATTTTCAAATAGCCGACATCACCTACACGTTTCCGATTAAACATAACGGTTAGTTCTAATACACATTTAGTTAAAATTTTGTAATTTTAATATAATATAAAAATGATTCTAGTCCAGCGTCTAAACGTTTTAAAATATTAAGGTTTATTTATTAACCTTTATTTTAACATATTATTTCACAAGTAAATAAACTATTTACTATTAAGGTTTATGGAGAAACAATCAAAGTGCGTGGTTTTAAGTTTAATTTCTGCAAAATATAAAACTAGTGACTCTGATCATTACTCCCGTGCGCACTTCAATTATATTTTAATATGAAATATGTAGTATCTAAAGTCTTAATGCTTAAACCTTTCCCTTAGAGAAAGAGGCCAATGCCCAAAAGTGAGCGGAGAAGGCTATAACGAACATCTAAAGCGTCAAACCTACCTTAAATAGACTACATTGATCTCTTGAAACTCTAGAATCTATAAGCCAAAGTATTTGCTGATGGGGTAGGGACTCATATTATTATTAAAACGGATGTTTAAAGATAACAACCCCGAGAACGCTGATCACGTTTTTTTGTTGATATCAATAAATAAGAGTACTTAGCAAGTGCAGTGAGTTATTGACTATTTTAGATTATTTGCGGACGGCAGCTATGTCTCTCGATTTTATGTAATTGTTGATTAAAGAAATAATTGCTAACTCAACTGGCTTTTTAGGAAGTACCGAGAATTTTCTGATAGTCAATGGCAATTCAATATTTCAATAGAACTAATTATATTTTATGGTTTTAAGGCATCAAATGAACCGTCAAGGTTAATATGCTGTTCTTTTAAATTTTTAAAAATCGGTCTATCATATGTATACTCATATTTTGATCAGACACAAGAATAATTGACATCTGTAATCAATTATGTCTATTTAAAAGTGCTTCTTCATAGAGGCAAATTAATTGGTAATTTTTGTAGATTATTTCATCTGAATGCATTATTCGTAAAACTTAATTTTTTATTCGGGATGCCTTTAAAAACTTTTTTGATTTTTTGAATTCACATTTGCTGTGTACGTTTAAGATGTTTTCCTATACAATTTTTTCCAGGTTATAAATTATCTGCTGGTTGTTTTTACATGTTTATTCAAACACTTTTTCTATTATGCCCTAAACAATAAGTACATATAAATAGCTCTTTTTACGTTCTTTCAGCTCCTTACAGGATTTAAATATTTTTTGTGTGTCAATTTAAATAAAGGTAATCTTATTTTCGCAGCGCAGTGATGAGAACTAAATCTTCTTTATTACGCGATTGTTAACTTTGCAATGAAATCACTTCTTTGTGATTTTTATAATGCCTATTAAGATGTTTACTAAAACGCAGCCCACATCATTAAAGTAAATTGGATTTTCTCCGAAGTTTGGTCTTTCTCTAGAGCAAACTTTTTTGGAATATTGTTGAAAATTCTAAATTATAAAAAATACCAAAATTTAAGTAGATACATCAAGTTTACCAAATATAAACTTATGGATGGTGTAGCTAGTGACGAAAAATTGGAAATTTTGTTATTCGCTTCAAGTTGCGGCTTAGAGAACGTGTCGGATTTATTCATAAAATTTTCTGTGTATTCCGGTTGTTGAATGGGTTGTAAAAAAATTTTATAATTTAAAGCAACACCAAATTTTTACTGATAGGAAACACAGTAAAATTTTTGGTGCATGTTACCTTATTTTGAACGCTGGAATAAAAATCTTTTAAATCGTTTATGCATTTTATGCAACCTGCATTTTGCATTTTGTTTGCACTGTATTATTGTTGAGTTATTTAAACTATTCCATAAAAGAAGGCAGGAGATAAGCTAGCGTCTCCACATTTCACCATATCTCTTCTAATTTGAAGTAAATTAAAAAATTAGGTAAATGAAAGACAGATATGTTAACTTTTTTATATTTATAAATTTAGATTTGTTATAAGTTAAATCGTTTGTGCCTTGTTTGTGCATCTTTTATTTTTGTTTAAACCTTTTTGTTTTGGAGTTACTTGATAATTTTCCTCTAGTAGAAATTGATGATATGAGAGTTTCTGATAAACTAGTAGTTAAAAAAGAGAATCATACAAAAATAAAAAATGCACAAACAATTTAGTCTACCCTAGATTAAAAATTTTGCATCACAGAGAACGAATGGTGTATTCCACAAGAAATATATAATTGATGCATGAATAAATTGCACAAATACAATTTTAAAACAAAAGTACGAAAGAATGCAATTGCTGCCCAAACATGTTTAAACGACTCACAAACGATTAAATCTATTTTAGATACAAAATTTGAGAGACAAAGTAGAACAAGGAATACAGAAAGAAATAATGAATATGAAAAAATAGCACAAATATCCATTAAAAGGGCGAATAAAATAAAAATTAAAAATGCAATTGTAAGGTAACAACGAGAGTATCCAAACACATGTACATACATTATACATGGGGTACATGTATGTAAGTGCATTAATAGATAAGCTTAATTACACACTTGGTTTGTTTGTTGTACGTATTCTAAACTGCTTTGAACAGCTTTTGATTACGCCACATTGACAGCTTTTTAGAGCCAACACCCGACAAACACTTTTGTAACAACTTATCGTTGATGTAAATAAAAATATTAATTTTATAAATAAGTTGTGATTGTGGTGTCTAATATGAATAATTTAAGCTACAAGATATTACCGTAATATCTTATAACTTAAATTATTCATATTTGACAATACAATGACAACTTATTTACAAAATATTTTGAGGTTAGGTTATTTACAGTACCTAAAAATTGTTTCAAAAGTATTCGTCCGATGTTAACTCTAAACAGCTGTCAGTGTGATGTAATCTGAAACTGTTCGGAACAGTTTAGAACACGTGCAAAGAACAAACCTATTAATTGCGCATATTGGAAGCTGCATTGACATCCTGTTTATAAAAAATCTCTAATATCGACGTATACTACTCATCTGAATGGTTGTAAAAAATATAATGTACTCGTACATTGCATGAGAGTTAAATATTTACTCAATTTCTCGTGTTCTTGCCTGAGCGTAGCAAAAATCATTCTATGTAGAGTAAATCTCACTTATTACTTTTGTAAATTACCTGCCTATTCAATTGTTTTATCCTCAAATTATAATTTAAAACGTGTTTGATATACCTTCATAGTTACATAGGCACATACATAGTATATTAAAATAGGTATTTTATTTTAAACATTGAAGAATTAATTAATTAATTCAATTTTGTAAACTATGTAAAATTTTAAATATTATAAATAGTGTGGATCTTCCCACCTGTCTTGTTTAATAATTTAATTTTGTATAAGGTCCAGCAAATAACATGTTTACAGTTTAACTACAGCCGTAAGCATGCATGTAGAAAATTTGTTTTTTTATAGTTGACATGAACTTAATTTTATTTTAGGTAAATAAGAGTATAAAATTCTTGGTTAGAAATAAAGTAAACATCAAGTTGGAAAATTATGAAGAATTAATAATTAACGTCCCTGAAACTTCTGTCATTGAATTGTAAAGCACATTATGTAATAAAAGTTTAATTAATTTTAAAGTACCAATATCTATTTATATATCTCTAGCAATATTTATTTGAAGGATTAATTTAGTGTTAAAATTTAAATTTAACTTTTAATCAGCTTTTATTTTAAGTAAATTACATTTCTACCACGTTTTCAATCAAATAAATGTTCTCATATTAACGCAACCCTTCCTACCCAAACACTGGATACATCAAGTTCGATGTTTCTCCATTCTGAATTTATTCCAGTAAGATTGATTTAATCTTACTAAACAATCACTAGTGACTACATATCGGGTATTGTAACTGAAGATAAGATGTAAAATTTTAAATGCATTATATATAATTAAGAAATGATAGTTGTTATTAATACCAAGTTTTTTAATTTTACGCTCTATCGATTGGTATAAAGAACATAAATATATTAATTTCTCAAAGTAAAAACAAGAAAAATGTTAAGTTCTTTTACACCTATCTGTATTCTTTCCAAACGTATTTCGCTCCCCTCCAACCGCTACAAGCAGTTTTGACAAACGCAACTACGTCAAGACTGGGATTCACCTTAACAGTGAATTTTTTCTATGTTGGATAAAAAAGTTTTTCTAACGGAAGTTGTTTGTTTTTTATGCACTATCTGAATCTACCAAAAAGATATAAGGTGCCATTTAAAAAAACAAAGTTGACTTTCAAGTGACCTTGAAAAGGTTAACTAATTAGAAAAATAATTATACCATATTCTTTCCCCGTCGCCATTATGCAACTTTTGTTCAAAATTTTTATTCATCAAACGTTTGGTTTTTGAGATATTTATTGCTGGGAGTTTTAAAATGATCATCCGGAACACCAATGCAACGGTAACAAAATAATTGCAACTATTTTGTGTCGACTAACAAAAGTTGACATTTTTATTGTTTAAAATTCTTCCGCATTGGTAAAAAGTAAAATTTGTCTTGTCTGTGGTTGAAGTATTCGCGGAGAGAAATAATATCCTCTTTTATAATCGAAAAAATGTTTTTATTTGATAATAGTAAATGCGAGATTTAGGTACTAATGCTAATAAAATATTTTGATAGAATTAGAAATTTATATTTAGATTAAGCTCTTATTTCTTAATTTAAAATAATATATAATTTGTTTGAATGAGTTAAACAAAATCAAAATCAAGAAAAAAACTATTCCAATTCCAATCCAATAATTTTTAATTGAAGAAAACAATTTGTTTCGTAATAGTAAATTATAAAATAAACTTTGTAAGATAAACGTTTTCCTTAATTGTTAGGGCAATTATCTATATTGGAAAGAACAATGTATAAATCTAGAAAATTAGAATAAAATCCTATATTATGTGAAAATAAAATTTCCATTAATTTTTGTTACAAAAAAATAGAATAATCAAATTTTCAAATCTCCCAATTAATGATAAATAATATTGAACATATTATTATTTAAAAATACACGTTACCGATTTTAAAGACGTATTCACGTCAAAAGACGTTTTATAAAAATTTATTAGTCTAGCATTATAATGCTTACAACTGCAAACATATATTTAATTCAAAATTCATTTTCTTAATGTGTGAAAATTATTTTCAATCGAATTTTACAGTACGTAGAGTGGAATTTTACTTAATGTACAACATATTTAGTTGGCAGTTAATTGTAGTTGCAGCAAAAATCGTACCATATTCTCTCAGTGCATAAGTTTTAGCATGTAAATTCGTTTATGTTTCAATTTTTTAGTCGTAAAAACACAAAAACATCACAAATAAAAAAGTTACCCAAATTGTAACAAACTCGTTGAATGTGATAGCTTTAGTAATTATGTCGCGTGGCATTAGAAGAGATAAGTCGTGCATCAGGAACTACCAGCTTTCACTTTGTCCTTCAAATCCAAAAACGTACATTGCTATCCTTCAAATCAGATTTGCATTTACAAAAAAAGATCGCAATTTGTCAATATCAATTTCATTGACAGTTATGTCTAATGTAAGCCATATTTTCCAATATCAATTAGAAAATATTAATTACAATTGAGGTTTTCTCAATAGCAGTTGAGCTTTTCTCAATTACTGTTGGGAAAGGTGTAGACCAAACTTTCTGCATCATTGTCACAATCATCTTAGACAGTTTTTCGCCACCATACTTTATCATCTCGGACTGAATTCCGTCAATTCCCGCTCCTCTATTGTTTTTAAGTTTTGCGATTACTTCCAATATTTCTTCTTCATTGAGCTTTCATCTTCAGTTCTACTTACTTCATTGTCATAATCTTTGTTTTCTCCTTCATTTTAAATTCGATCTTTATTCAACAGGTTCTGATCCCTTCATTCATAGTTCATAGTTATATTCATAGTTATTAGTTTACTTTAAGCCGAAGTAATCATTTTCATTTGTTATCACTTAACGAGTATTATTCAAAGTTGGCCCAAGAGCAATTTGTGTTGTTCAAATTGATGAGTTGTTGGAAGCCAAGAATATACTTTATGTTACTTTCTTACTATTAACTGTTTAACTCTATCAGTACTTATATTGGGTAACGAGATTTTCTGGAAAATTTATACCACAGTATTTTTCTTGATTCACTATAGGGAAACTTTAACTCCACTTCAATACCCTATTGCATCCGCAGGTGTATGACTTGTATCGGTTCTTGCCAAATCTATCAAACGCAAATATTCAACACTAAATTTATTGTTCACCTGCTTGCATTATAATTTCTTCAGTATTTTTTGTAGAGCCGCTATTACTTTTGAATTACTTGAAATTACAGAAAATATGTGTTGCAGATTTATTAACCAATTCAATCTTTGGAATTATAATACTAGGAAATAAGCTCCTCTTTTCAGCTGATTGACTTCACACACGCACACCTGGATAATAAGGTAAACTTTTACAAATTTTTGTGCTTCCGAATAATTGTACATTTTCTGGCCGCAAGTTTAATTATCACTGTAATATTTTTACATCCTTTTGTTATTTGATTTTTTGCTTATATTGGGGTTTGCGCTTGCTAAATTTTTTTGTATTGGTTTCATTTTATAACTAGAAAGGTCAAAAGCATTGCAATAGTTAATTACAAAAGTTTGCTTGATGCGAGAGACATACCTACATAGATTCTCGAGTTTATTCCACAATAATATTTTTTTGTTCGTCTATTGAATTCTACGAGTATAATCAATACCATTATCTAGATACTGTGTAAAAAGGTTGTTACACAATTCTATTATCTACATCTTTGAGATTTAAATATTAATTTCGTTTAGCGAGTTTCATTTTGTATCTTTGCCGCCCTCAAATTTTTTAACACCACCACAAAAACCCACGTCATCTTATAGAAGAACCTTTGAATTATTTATCGTTACTAAAGTTCTGGTACTGTTTTTTTGCTAGCTGACATGTACCTAACATCTACGGTTGATTAAATGGCGGTTTGTTAATCTTCTTCTTAAATTAGAACTAGGTCCTGTATTATCCAACAGTAACCTCGACAAAGATCCGAAGCTACTACTGGTACTGTAAGCATATTATTTGTTTTACATCTGAAGTAGTTTGCTAGACTGGTTTCTGTTACCCTATATTATTGTTAATGATGGCAATTTATTAACAATAATAAATTCATTTGTTAAATCAGTGGTACACTTTTTCTCCTATATTCGTTGTGAGCGCGTTATAATATATTCATATAATAAAAACATATACGTACATATACACAGGGGACATATGGTTTAACGTATACTGCAAACTGCGGGAATTGTTAACATTTTAATTTACAGAAAAGGAAATCGACATCTAATACCTCAAAGAGAAAGATTAAGAATGATTAAAACGCGGTCAGAAAACTACAATGCATTTGGTTGGGGATCGAAGCCCCGACTATGGAAAAGCAATTTATCGGTCGAACTGCTAGCTTACAACTTTATTACATGTTTTTAAATTTTTCTTGTAATTATTATATTTATAGCACTTTTATTAATAAAAAAAAAACAATTGGGAAAAGTAGTGTAAATTCCAAATCTGGATTAATTCCAATATACGCCTTGAATATAGTTACGATCTTGCGTACTATAGCATTTCAAAGTCAAAAATTGGAACTAAATAAAACTTTTAAAGACATAGCAGTGGCTTGAGGGAAAACATTTTGCAGAAAACATGTTTTGATTTCGTTGCTTCTATGCCTAAACCAATTATAAGTGTTATTTAGGCAAAGGTGGGTATACTAAATACTAAAATATTTTAATAAAAGCATATTTACAATACATACATCTTGTTTGTTTTATTAAAACTGCTTTAAAATAGTAATTAGGGCTGTAAAGCATAGTGACCTAATACATTTGGCAAAGACTGTAAAATATAAACTTGTATTTTATAATTATTTGAAGGAGGAAAAAACTAGAGAAGCAACAACGAATTTTAAGTAAATTAATTTAATATTAGTGAAATATATTTCACGAATATGCTCATCTTAATCTTTCTTGTAGTATAAATAATAAAGTGTATATTAGAAGAAATAATAAATTGCTAGGTAACGCAGATCAAAATTAAAATTCTTAAGTAATTTATGCCTTTTCTTACTACTTCTATTCTTGGTACAAACTTTTTGAGATGAGAATAGTTTTAGATCTTTTCAGCATTTCGAAAATAATTTTCTTTTTTAATTAGCTATACTCGAGACTATACTGGTACCTAAAACGGGAGTGGGTAGTAATTATTTACGCATCTCAAAATAATACTTTGGTGCACGAGAATGTAAAAGTGTTTTAGCGGAGACAAAATATCAATCGAGAGCACCAAAGATATTTCTCGCACAGGTTGCACATATAATTTTTTCTATAAATGTAATTTAATGACAAAAAATTAGATAAAATTTATAAGTATATCCTACATTTTTATTTTTAAAGACTAGGAAAATTACATTTTTGGCTAGCTAAATTCGATTTCAGGAATACTGTATTGCTTCTCGAATTTTGAATATATCGCAAAATATTTTTCGTAATATAAAATCTAAAGTAAATTTGTCAAAAATGTTATTTCCTACAAAGTTGATTTCTATAATATAATATTATCAAAAAGCTTCATCGTTCTCAAATAAAATTTAGATTAGTAAGAAAAAATATGTTGATTTTATACATCATATAAAATATTATTAGAATTTTAATTATTTTTAAGAGGTATTAATGTGAAGCAACATGATCGATACCTACCTATTTTTAATTGATCATATCAAAAATTAATACTTAGTATTCTATATTTGATTAAAAAATACCGTTTGAATTTTTATGAAAATAAATATAATTTTTTTTGGCGAGAACTTTGAAAACTCTGAAAATTGAACCATCGCAGAATGAAGTTTCATATTTTAAAAGACATTGATGACTTTATTGCATCGCATCGTGTATTCTCAGACTAACGAAAAAATCACAAAGCGGCTTTAAATAAAAATACAAAGAAATTCTACGGTTTCAAGCGATTTTAGAGAAATGTGACTAAAATTACGAAAATTTTAACATAAAAGTGTATTTTGTTATACCGCGAAAATAAGTTTTTTGGTTTTTAAGCATATTTCGTTCATCTGCTATAATTGCTATTGTGGAGATTTAAATAAATTTATTTATAATTCTGCCTTAGAATATCGAATTCAGTCAAATTATTATCAGTCGAAAATATTTCTAGTCTTCCTTAGTAAGTTTCTGCGTATAAATAACAGAGAACAAGCTTGACAACTCAATTTCCAGCATGAAGAAGGGCAACGGAACATGGTGTTTTCGAAATCTAAATGCAAACCACGACTTGTATTGCTTGAACCCTATCCTGTGATTTGATTTAACTACAACGGGTATCTACAATGAGTAAAAAAAACAAGTTGGACACCTAAGAAAATTTTAGTAAATCGTTTGTATTTCAATTATTTCTGCAGAAAATAAATTAATTTGAATGTTAGTTGGTAAAGTATTTAATGTACTTGACCGATACATAAATTTTTTTCATTAAAATTGCATATAAAGTGACATTTTTTCTCGGAATTGATTTCACATAGCGTTTACTAGCCAAAAGCAAGTTGAACACCAAGCAATTTTTCTTTCGTGGGCGCATTTGTGGCGCCGTGTATTTGTACTTTTATATAATCAGCATTTTGTGATGTTATTTTAAAACATTAATTTTTATAAAACTGCAGTTTGATCGTAACAATAAATAAAAATGGATTGAAAACGATTACACACTAGTTTCGATGTAAGACAACTCATGATTTATCACCAGGAAAAGGGTAAATCCTATCGCAACATTGCCTTTAGTTACTAAATGTGACCAAAAGTACCGCTTGTAACATAATACACCGGTTTGAATTTGAAGATTGCGTTGATATTAAACCTAATATTGGCCATCATAGGAAATTAAATTAGAGAGAACGAGCAGCAATTGTTCGTAAAATTAAGAATAACCCTCGACTTAGTGCCTCTAGATTGGCGGATGAGGTTTTTCAAGATTTTGGACGGACAGTGACTGCTTAAAGAATTTGAAATAAACTCAAAGAACAAGGCTATCATAGCAGAATTGCCAGAAGAAAACCATTTATTAATCTTAAGAATAGAAGCAAACTTATGAAATTTGCTAAAGATTAAATTTTCTAAAAATTTACTATAAAACTAAAGATGAAAAGTGGTAGATTGATGTTATACTTGCCGATAAAAGTAAATATAACATTTATAATTCTGATGGTCGACTTATAATTTGGAGAAAACCTAAATTTACCTAAATAACCTCTCAATTTACAAGGGACAGTTAAACATGGGTGCGGAAGCTTACTTGTTTTGGGGTGTATTTCGGCTGCGGGGGTGCAGAAATTAGTTTCTATTGACGGTGTTATAGACCATTATAAATATATCGACATTTTAAATGACAATTTATCACAAAATACTGTGCAAATGAGCATTAAAGACACTTTTGAATTTTATCAAGACAATGACCCGAAACATTGCGCCCGTTTTGTGCAAGAATATTTGTTGTATAAGTGTTCGAAAGTGTTGCACCCTTCTTCTCAATCTCCAGATTTGAACCCTATCAAAAATTTGTGGGATGAATTGGACCGTAAAATTCGGAAAATCCCCATAAACAACAAGTAACACTTAAAACAACGTTTACTAGAAGAATAGGAACTTATAAGGGCTGATTATTTGTTCAAAATTATTTTTAATATGCCAAAACGTATACAGTGTGTGTTAAAACAAAAGGTTACCCAAAAGAGTGTAAGAATAACCAAATTTCTTAAGGAAATTTAGGACGGCCCTGTGCTAGCAAAAGCCGGAGAACATTAATTTTCTGAAGACCCTGCCGGGGAAGGAGGTTCACTAATACCTTGACCTGCCATCCTTTGCAAAATAAAAGATCAATTTAATTATTAGATTTTAATAAAAAATAAAAAATAAATTTAATTAATTACGTGGATAATTATTCTCTCTTGAGAGAATAACTAACCAAGTACTAAGGAAACTAAAATTACCTAGCTAATAACTTACAGACTAATATTTAAAATTTACAATAATTAAATCTACGGCAATAAAAATATAATTAAACTACTTAAACTAACCCAAACAAAAATATACTGTAGTCTATAATTTAATGTGGCTTACCAACTTTGGGGGTAATCACTATGTTTAATTGTTGTCTGCACTATAAGGGCCCTTTGGGGGTTCACTTCACTGTCTTCTTTCACTTATTGATGAGTTGAAGAACGATGATGGGATTGTTGACTTAATTTGATTGAAGGACGATATAGTTTGTTATGGGTGCTGGTAAATTAGTCACTAAATTTAACACCTTAGGACTACCCTTTAATTTAATTTTCTAATATTAGATAGCTATTATACTGTACATTCATTTAATAGCACATCAAAACAATTGTTTAATTGTTGCATCGCACCTAAATTTAATGTTCATCTTACTTTTAACCGTGTTGCGATTTGCGGCACCAACTTTAGTTTTACTTGAAATTTGAACTTTGAATTACTCTACTGACGAGCGAAATTAGACCCTCTATAATAATCTATTTCTATTCACTTAATTACTTTAATCTAGTATCTAAATTAATCTACACAAAAATCTATCGAAGCTGACCACTTCGGCCTATCTACCTGACTGCCTTATTTATTTTCTTGAAAAGTTGTTATTAGCTAAAGAAGGGGGAAAATGGTCAAACAATTCTCACGAAAACCACCCTAAAATATTAAAATTTATTACTTTAATGTTTTAGGGCACAAATCTACTGATATATGATACCCGTGTAAATGATACAAAGGTCCTTTAGAGTTGCCGATCTATGCAATGCAGCTATGCAATGCACATGGGCGTATTGAAAGAATGTTTGTGTTTAAGATTTAAAATGTTACAAAATGAATTTTCGTAACAAGAGTACTAGATTATATCCTTTAAAAGCATTTAATTCAAAATATTGCTTAGTGTCCAATTTGTTTTTTTGCTAGTAAACAGGGTGTAAAATCAATTCCGGTAAGCAATATCATTTTGTATGAAATTTTAACGAAAAAAATTTATGTGTGGGCCAAGTATATAAAATATTTTATCAACTAACATTGAAATTAATTCATTTTCTGCAGAAATAATTAAAATACAACCGATTTACTAAAATGTTCTTAGGTGTCCAACTTGTATTTTTACTACGTTTCGTTATGTCACCAGTAGGTTTAAAAAATAAAATTTAACAGCTCGATGTTTTTCGATTCATTATTTTCCATTTTCAAGTTCTTAGATATTAAACTTACAAAGTGAAAAGTATGAAAGGTAGAACTTTTGGTGAATTTTATTATAAAATACCTTTTTAACTTAACACTTTTAGACTATAGTATATAAAACATAATGAGCTATTTTATACTTTTACATTTAAAAAAATATGTCTTTTATATCAAAATATATAATTTTTATACAAAATTTTCTAAAAAGTAAATATTCGACAAAAATATGTACGAATTTTTTAAAATACAAAAATTAGAAAAAATAGCTTGGTGTGTTCCCCATACTGTTTTACAGATTCTCTAAAAATTTTAAGTTAAACTGTTCTCAAGACCGGCCGTTCCCAAGACCATCATTTTATAGTAAAACATAGCAAAAGCACACATAAAGTGCTAATCCGTTTACTAATTGAACTTTTGTAACAATTAATTTCTTTAATTAAATGTTTAGAAAATTCATTTACATTAGATACCAGTTTCGGTTGCAGTTTTCAGTTGCATTTGAATCTTAAGATTATTTCAAGAAACCAGGATGCTAATGCCCGTTTTCACCAACCAATTCCTAACGTTAGAATTCCCTAACTTTGACATAAGAAACTTTTATGTCAAATTTGGTTTTCACCAAGCGCTAAAAATTCTAAGAATTACCTTAGATTAGGGATTTCTTAACACCTTAAGGAATTCTTAGTGCTTGGTGAAAACCAAATTTGACATAAAAGTTTCATGTGTCAAAGTTAGGGAATTCCTAACGTTAGAAATTGGTTGTAAAAGATTTTGTTGCAATGGAAATAATTGTTATTAATAAAAATAAAATCATAAAACAACTGCATAAAAAACCATCTTTGTTCACTCACGTATTTTACAAAATTCTAACAGTTTCACTTTCTAAAAAAAAGTCAAATACACAAAAAGATCATCTCTCGTTCGCTGTTTACATTTTGAAACCCTGAAAAAGAGAAAATTAAGCAATGAAATTACAATTTTGTAAAATTGATATTTTTTTTTTTAATTTTACGTTCATTCGTTGTTTTTTTATACAATGCATAGTAATTTATTGTAGACAAGTATTAAATTAATGAAATGTGTAATCGGATTGAGAATCGCCTGATTAACCAGTCACCAAGAGGAAGAAGATCCCGTCAGAGGCATTCTACATTCGGTCTGTTGTGGTGATTACCAAACAACTTCAACCTCCCCCTCTTTCTTGGTTACACTTAGTAGCGCCAAAACGCCACTCCTCTTGCTGTTAATTATTCATAATTGGTTTTCCTTCATTACACCATAGCTAACGTTAACTAAAAGGTGTCAACACCTTACTAAACCCAGTCGGCATGATCGTGAGAATATTTCGTCACTGATAGCCAATCTTTAGTTTTCTAAATTATCTGAGAATTTAAACTTGAACAGATTAAAGAAGCTTCCCTATAAACGGAAGCTTATATTATAAGCATAAGTGGTACTAACATAAAAAATTTTTAATGACAAGTTAAAACATTTTTCAATTACTAAATAATAAACTGATTATACTACAATAAAAATAACAAAACCGTAAAATATTTTTAAAAATATGTATGTAGGCATAATATTAATTTATTTTTTACCAGTTTAGTGAGTTTTGGCCACGATAATTTAAAAGTAAAATAACATGGTACACAAGCAAGCAAATTTAAACAATACTAGTTTTGTGTTATCTTTCGCTACACATTTACGAAGCGGCAACAACATATTTACATACTGAGGTAAAATACGCTTCAATATATCCGGCGGCTTGCACCGAAGTCAACTGTGCTGTTCTTAAACATTAAAATAATTCTAATATTTGAATGAATTTTAAAATATAAAAGTTAAATAAAGGTTTTCAGCGTATTACTAATCGATTCATATAAAATAGGTATTATGTTTTGCTTTTGAGTTTGGAGCGATTTATATTTACTAACAGGGGTTTTGAACAGTTTTTCAACTGTAAAAATGAAACTAATCAGCCTATCTTAATCGACCATGGAAATTATAAATATTTTTTTGCCCATACTTAATTATTAAACATACAGGGTGAATGAGACCACCCGTATCGGTCATTTTTTTTAAAAAACGGTTAGTCGTAGAGAGCTGCGTCAAAAAAAATTTATAACAAAAGCCGTAGTAAAAAATCTAATGGTGATATTATTATTTCCTGGAAAAGTCGGGATCCCGAGTAGATGGTTCCAGAATGTCTAGAACCATATGTCAAATGTGGTATCGTTGAAAAGATCTTTAAAACAGAAGCAACTTTTCTAAGAAATTTTTTTTTTTATTACTGCCACGCTTTTCGAGTAATATTTTATTGAAGTTATTAAATTTGGTTCATTAAAAATCAGAAGTCAAAAGTCTACTGCTGGTAGATCCTCACCTTAAAGAGCTTGTATTTTTCTGTTCTTTCATTTAATAAAGCCATTTCTATGGGATAAAGTGTATTTTCTAACCCCTAAATTTGAACTCTTACCTAAATTTCATACTCCATTATCAATCGCGTTTGCATTTTCACAACCAAATCTTACCTGGCCATCAAAAATTTATCAACTAATTAATTAATAATAATTAAGCATTACATTCCTGTCATAATTTAGCTATCTCTGACGGAAACTTAATATCCGAGTATTGGGGTAGATAAGTCCCCATCTTCTATACAATATTTCATATTCTTTTATATATATGTTACAGGCCAAACCCGATTTCAGGCCAAACTAGTTTCGCCTGATCAATATTAGGCGATTTAGGCCAAACTAGTTTAGTTTAGGCCAAACTAGTTCGGCCTGAAATTTTAGCAGATTTCAGGCCAAACTAGTTTAGCCTATAAGATATTAAACTAGTTTGACCTGAAAAATCAATTTCAGGCCAAACTAGTTTTTGTTATGAGTTAGTTTTACTTTTTAATGTTATATTTTGGTATATTTTAAATTTTTCAATAGAATTAAATTTATTATAATAATGTGATAAATTTATTAACAATTACTTATTCCTACAACTAGAACTGGAATGGCATTTTGAGTTACATAAAAGTCCTTGACGTTTGCACAGACATTGATTATTTCCGCACGATTTCTTGCAATTGCATCTAACGTATCCCTGAATTTTGCCTGTTGAATCAACTGCTGCGGCTCTTAAAGTTACCTCCTTATCTTGAGGTACATCTTCAAGCCTAATAAATTTTTCTGCGCATATATCGAACTCGGATCTTGCATATAACTGTTTCAGACGACCACTTTTGTACCCAATGTGTAAAAGTGATTTTCATCAACCGCCATAACCACCGCTACTATATTACGCAGACTTCCTCTTGCCTTGTCTACATCTGGAATGGGCAATGTGACATTGTCCCCAATTACGGCAGGAGGATAGACACATTACTAATTTCTTTCATTCTTTTGCTTGAGTTTGCAACGATTCTGCTGCTTGTCTTCTGGCCGTTGTAATTTTTAATTGTGTCTCATTATTAGCAGTTTCCTGCTCACTTACTTCAAGATCCAATTCTTGATCGTCAGCTGCGTATTCCAAAACTTCATCAGAACTTTCCGGTTGTGTGAGAATTTGTTCTAACTCTTCCTCTGTTTGAATATTTACTTCGTTAGGAATAGATGTTGTCTTCAAGCCAACTCGGGGCTCTGTACCAAACATAGCCTTATAAGGAGACATTCTAATTCCTGAATGAAAAGCCCTGTTTTCATGAATTGAACAAAACGAAGACCTTCTGCCCATTTCTCTGTATTGTTATCATCCAACCATGTAGCCAACATATTTTCTATGTCCTGATTTGCTCTTTCAACGGAGCCTTGGCTTTGGCTATGCCGAGGTTTTCCATGTACTAATTTTAACCCAGGCCATAATTGTGTAAGTTCAATAATAACTTTATTGCAAAATTCCCTACCGTTGTCGGAATGCAAAATACATGGCGCTCCAAATGTAGTAAAAATGTCGATAATATTGTGAGCAACTTCTTCAGCAGTTTTGTTTCAAGTGCGCGTAAAATAACAAATTTAGTTAAATGATCTTGGTAAACCATAATAAACTTTTTATTCCCATCACGTTGCGACTGCATGTCAATCAAATCGACTTGACAACGACTGTTCATTTGAGTGTGCAAAATTGGCTTTGTGACCAAACCTTTCTTCTTCTTTACCCTCTTTTTCTGAGACCCTTCGCACATCTTTAGAAATGTATTGATCATGTCCTTGGTAATATTTGCGTACTTTTTTGAAGTCTCGTGCATTAATCTGTCTCGCCCTCCGTGTCCAATAGCCAAATGAGCGTCACTGATTTCATCAAAAAAATTTTCAATTGATAAAAAGTAGCGTATATCATTATTTGATGATTTTTCAATCAATTTTTGAACACCATCTATTTCAATTACATTAAATCTTATCAATTAAAAAATCACAAAATCAAAAAAGTCTATTATTTAATACAGTCCACTAATCAGCCTGTTTTAAGTTAGGACCAACTAGTTTGGCCTGCTTTCTATCAGGGCAAACTAGTTTAGCCGGATTTGTATCAGGCCAAACTAGTTTGGCCTATATGTTACTCAGGACAAACTAGTTTGGCCTGTTTTAAGTTAGGACCAACTAGTTTGGCCTGTTTTCTATCAGGCCAAACTAGTTTAGCCTGATTTGTGTCAGGCCAAACTAGTTTGGCCTAGGCGAAACTAGTTTGGCCTGAAATCGGGTTCGGCCTGCAACATATATATGTATATATCTTTGCCTCGTTTACAATTCTTCTCCATACCAGTCTGTTTATTATTATCACATCTCTTATTAATAATTTTATATAATTCTTCTAGCTTGTTGTAGAAGTTTTCTTTTCTGTTTCATTACTTTCTTTTGTTGGAGCGTAAGTATTAATAATCGATATGTTCGATGTTTTCATTTTAACCCTTATATAGTATGCCAATCTTCCTCCCATTAGTTTGAACTGCAATATATTGTTTTTCGTTTGACTTGTTATCATGAAACCGGTACCATTTTTTCCTTGTTTTTTTCTCCAGAGTACAACATCACATATCCATCTTTGATAATTTTTTTCCGTTTCATCTTATTTCTTGCAAAGCGGGTTGTCTATTTTATGGGATAAATCATCCAATGAGCTGAAACTAAGCGAGGAAACTACACAATCAGCGAAAACCAAGACACAAAAGAGCGGGGAAATTAGATCGTCTCAACCAGTTGCTTCAGAAATAAATGATGAGGATACGACGACAACAATGTAAAGAAAAAGAAAAATTCTAATGAAAGAACCAATAAAAATAAAAAAAGAAGCAAAGAAAATAAAAGAATAAAAGAAATATAAGTAGAATAGCGAAATGGAACATCAGAACCCTTTTGAAGCCAGGAAAGATAAATGAAATCGCAGAGGAACTCTCAAAGCTAATGAATTATCTCTATTAATTTATTAACATTTTATCAAAATACTGTATTCTCGAATAAAATCATACATTTCCATAAAAATAATTTTTCCCAAAATTACCGTACAATTTCCATAATTTTCTATATTTTCCAAAATTATCGGCTCGACCTGAAAGCTTTACGGCGATCGATTTCTTATGAGAACTAAAACTGTGGCTTTTCGCTACTTGATCGATTCCGCTGCCAAATACAATTTCAAAATTACAAATAAACCTTTTACACATTAAAACTCGGTCTGTCCACTAACTGTTTGTATAGTGTACAGTGTAATTATTTATTTTTACATTTTGTAATTCTTGCGTTTATTTTTGAAGTCGGTTTTATTTGTTCTTTTAATTAATTTTATTTTTCTCTTGTTAACAATAGTGCCTTAAGATATTATAGCATTAATTTGATTACAATCAGTTAGAAATCTGGTCATAGAAAAATCCTTTCTCTAAGCCGTTGAGAAGTTTCATTGTCATCCTTTTACATTTATTAATTAAGTTCCACTACCACGTTTACTTCACCAAAATGACATCATGGTAACTCAAATATCCCGATTCTCTAAGAGCCCGACTATCGTTTATGTGCTCATAAAATTGAAAAATTCCGTTATTTTGTCATTGATCATATCATCAAAACTTGACCAAATTAATATGGAATCACACCAGAGGTACAGTGACCTTCTTTTCAATAAAAAAACAATCATCAAAATCTGTTTACGCAGTAAAGCATTATCGCTCAACATACATAAAAAAAAAATTTCGACGAATTGATAACCTCCTTTTTTTAAGTTGGTTAAAAACTCAGTAATATGTACATTATACTTTCAATAATAACGTAGGTCTTCGATATTTAATTTTTCTATGTTCTTCAAGTGCTATGCACTATGCTGCGAGTAGGCAATCGACTTGGCTGGAACCAAGATGACTAATTAGGAAATATAATTAATCGGGTGACTTCCCGTTGCCTTCCTTATCCCCCACAGATCAATCTCGAACTTGAAGATCATACACTACTAGATTAATTATTTTTTCTTAATTTCAGAAATAATTTTTTTCTAAATTTGTTTTACATGTTCACAATATTGTATACATTTTAAATTTTTAATGAACCATTTTTATAGCCTTAATAATCTATCTCGTTTGTTAAAAATATTTTTAATTTTAAAGGAATCGTAATGGCCCACTTCTGAAATATTAAAGATAGAAATATTCACGTAATATTTAACATTTTTAAACAAATTTAAATTCACAAATCTTTAATTTTTCTTCACCGGTGCAGAATGGTGTGATTATTATTTGCAAAAAGATATCAACTTAAAAACATTACAATGGAGATTTTAAAATGATTGAATTTTTAATTTAAAAATACATATATACGTATTATTAGCCAGAATATAATTAAAAATAATATTTATATAAAATATGAACATTTCTTTGATATTTATAACTTAAAATAAAATTATATTATTTAAATATTTCAGTTAATACTTTTATTTTCAAATGCGTACGTATTAAATAGCTAATCAAAAATTCTTTTTAAATAAAATTCTTTATAATTAGAGAAATATGTGAAGTGGTTTATACAGTTACATCCGTGGTTTTAAGTCTAAATTTTCAATATTAATTTATTCAATTTCCTCTTACTCTTATTCGACTTTATATGTATATGTAGTATACCGTATATACGAATTTTACTCGGGCTATCCAATTCTTCTTGGGTATTAATGGTTTCCTATCTTTTCTTTACGGTTTTTGTTAAAATCGCGAGTGATCTCAGGAGCCGTTAGATGAGGATTTCTTTTTGCTTCACGTGCGATCATTTTGTCATCTTTTTTGGTTGTTTTTCTTGGTCGTCCACTCCTGGATCGGTTATCCGCTGTTCCATATTTATTTATTTTATGACATCAAACACTTATTGTTTGATGTGGGATCTGAAACTGCCTAGCAGCTTCCACCAGCGTATTTCCGTTTTTCAATGACTTTAAAACACTTTCTTTCAGATCTACTGAATATTCTTTTTTCCTGGGCATTTTCTGAACTATCGTGATAAATAATATTCCAATCAAATTGATTCTATCTATAATTATCGTTGTTTTATCAAATTCGCAATTTACTTTTTGACGATGAATAAAATAAATTTCGCGTTATTAACAACTTCATAATTTTTGTGCCATAATTTATATTGAGCTACGTACTTTTAAAAAATATATAACATTTAACTAAAGGATTCTTGTAACTATTAAGTTTTACATGTGTAGATAAGTGTACATATAACTTATCATTCTCATTTGTTTATAATATAATATACTTAGTTTATTAATTTGTGAATACATATATTTTATATTTGATTCAAATTTTTTCAAAATTATAAGGTTAAATGAACAATAAAACGAAACATTATTTGTGAGCTTTCAGCAATGGTTACTGCTGTCATCAGATTGCTGTCATTATTATTAAACGTAGTGGCAGCAGTAACCATTGCTGAAAGCTCACAAATAATGTTTTGTTTTATTGTTCATTTAACCTTATAATTTTTTAAAAATTTGAATCAAATATTAATTTCATAGGTTAATACTATATATAATTTCTATATATATTTTAGGTATAAACTTAACAATATCACAAGTTTAGTAAAATTTAGTTGAATTGGTGAATTTTTTCACACTTATGATTTTAAAATCAATTATTAATTCAGGTCCATCTGACGAGTTTCAACAAAACAAAATATATATGTATGATTATCAGTATATTATTATGAGCTAATTAAATAAGTGTGAAAAAATTCAGTAATGTAATTAAAATTTTACTAAACTTGAAATATTATTAAATTTATCCTTAATATAATTATTGTATTTCTTGTAGCGCTAATAATTTATAGTGTTGATGCACATTTTTAAAGCACAGCACATGCGATGGTTGGAATATACTATAATGCGAAGAGAAAAAATTGAAGTGTGAAAAATGGTGACGTAGTGTAAACCGGATAAGGAGAGAATAAGAAGACGACCGAGGCTGAGATAGTGGGATGTTGTGACAAGAAATTTGAAAGTGATGGGAGTCAAGGATTGGAAGTTGAAATGCACAAGTAGAAAAACGTGGAGACAGATTGTCCATAAAGCAAAATCACACGAAAGGTTATAGTGGAAGTTGCTTTAACATAGGAGTAATCCACCTCGTAAAACGGATTGTGAGAACTTCCAGAATGGAAGTGGTTATATTCCGACAGGATTGGTACCAATGATTGATTAATTGATGCACATTTTTATATTTTATAATAAAGATAAGTTGTAAAATTTATGGTTTATTTAGCTTATTATTAAAATACTCCAGATGGCTTAAATTTCGATGCCATAAGACTCAAATTTAATATTAAAGTAGACGACATAAAATTTTTACTTATTTATGTAGGATTTGCTTGAAGACAAGTAAATACTATAAGGTTAACTAAACATCAATTGAATTTAATAAAATAACACGTCTTGATCGTTCCGTCACACGTCTGTCTCTAATCGTCGCACGTCTTCACTGTTCCGTCTCATCCACGTCTCTCGTCTCTCGCGTCTTCTGACCTCGCTTTACTCACTCAGCGTTTCTCCTTCTCCTTCGCCTTGGATCCCACATTAAGTTTAATAATACTTTTTCTAATACTTAGTTCTTCTTTTTTTTCACTTTAAGGATTAGGTAATATCTGGTCTTTCTACATCTCCTTTATTAATTAGTTTTTTCATTTACTTGCTATAAAAGTATTCTAATACTTCAATTAAAATTAGGTGTTACGACACTTTCTTTCAATTTACAATATAATATGGAAACTTCATTATAACTTTTCCATAAGTATTTGTGGAATTTGATGTGCATGAGTACTGAACCTTAGGGTTCAAAGCAAGCTGCGGTTATAAAATACAGTTTTTTTTGTGTCTGCTAAAAATACCAGCATTCGTTCACTTGGTATTTAATTTAAAGCACTTACAGTGGCTCCAAGAATTGTTAGAACGCAATAATTTGATTGAATATTGTAGTAATTTTACTATAATCAAAAAAAAAATTTTATAAAATTTTATATATAAAACAAAAATTTAGTATAAGAAAACATAATATAAAAAACTTCCCATGTGAGGGTACAATTCGAAAAACTAAAAGTTAACAGAAATTCAGTTCAAACAATTATTAGAACGCCTATGCACTAAACTGAATATGCACTATGGATGAATATGCACTAAACTGCGAATGATGCATTTTAATAATTTTCTAACGCAATACCTAGTCAATCAAGAGATCAACAATATATTCTTAGGCAAATTAAAATTAATCCAAAAAACAAGTGTTCCAAAACTAACAGCCGAGGTTTCAACACGCATTGGTAAACCTATATCAACTAAAACTGTACAAAAAATTTTACGTAAAGCAAGGTATAACGGTCGAGTTGCTCGTATGAAACCATTCTTAAATAAAATTAATAGAAATAAAAGACTACAATTTGCAAAAAAATACATTAATTAGAACTTTAACTCCTGGAAATAAGTAATTTTTAGTGACGAAAGTAAATTTAATATATTTGGTTCAGGTGGGAAGGAAATGGTATGGAGGAAACGTAATAGAGAAATACAGAAAAAAAATTTATGTGCAACCGTTAAGCACGGCGGAGGAAATTGTATGATTTGGGGCTGTATGTCTGCAAATGAAGTAGGAAAGTTACAATTTATTGACACCATCATGGATAAGTATGGTTATATGAATATTCCACAAACAAACTTAGAGCCTAGTGTTGAAAAATTAGGGTTGAAAGACGTATATATGTTTCAACAAAAATATGTAAAAGAATGGCTGTTGTATCACGTTCCAAAACAATTCCACACGCCACCCCAATCACCGTCCCTCAATCCAATTGAGAATTTGTGGCAAGAATTGTTTAAAAAAATTAGACAGCATCATATTTCAAGTAAACACGCATTAAAAATCGTATTATTACGAGAATGGGAAAAAATATCAAAATATATTACCCAGGAAATTAATTGAATCGATATCAAGACGATTGCAGGCAGTAATTGATGCGAAAGGATATTCAACAAAATATTAATAGGTTTAAAAATAATTATTTTCACTTCTTTTATGTAACCGTTCTAATAATTGTTTGACTGTAATTTTAGTACAATCATGTTTTATTTTTCTATAATTTTATGTTAATAAATATAATTTTTTTGCGGTTTTTTTTATCATATTAACTATTAATTGTTATTTAGTACAATATATTTAAATTCAAACTTATTGAACTATAATCAATAGGTTTTTTCGTATTATTACTTGCATTGTATAAGGTGTTCTAATAATTCCTGGAGCCACTGCGTCTTACTTGACATAATCTGTAGGTTAGTTTAAATTTGAATTACCATTAAATTTCGAGGAAGGTAGAATCATTTTGGAATTATAAAATTAACAAAATTTTCTTCTCAACACAAAAAAAAAGAAAAATGTATGCACGAATTAAAACTATTTTTACCAACATAATATTTACCTATAATGAAGCGAAATTCCAGAGAATTATTGTAAGATCAAAAAATAAAAACTACTGAAAAATAAAGCAAGGATTGGTAAAAACTACAGTAAAAAATATTGCCGGTTGTATAGTAATAATATGTGAAAAATATCTGGTGAAATAAGTCATTAGTCAGTAATTACTATATCCCTAGTGCATGCTATATACCTGACTATTCAATTCACATGTCATCTGTTAAAAGTGGACTAATCAAAAGAAACATTCGCAATTTCAGAGCCAACCGAAATGAATTATAGTGACAATTGTACTAGTGGAATTATATCGACAATTCCACTAGTGGTTCAATGACAATTTTATATATAATGTAGTGATATGCTCTGTTGAATAATTATTGCCCCACGTTGGTGAAGCCAAATTTGTAATGAAATGCCTCGACGTAAATAATAATTAATAATTTGTAAGACAAATAAACTTGTAATTGAATATAAGATTGCTAATGGTAGATAAAATGTTACCTGGGATGTACTTACTTTTGCTGCTCTAGCTGCAATCTTGACATAAAACTTTGCTCCTGTTAATGTGAATAAATTGTTTTGAAATCTTTAAATAAACCGCCACAAATCTTTACCTTTCGTATTAAACTTTGTATTAAATTGAATAAATTTTTATTTATGACTAAAGATGTCACCAACATAGCCTCTTTCTTGGTATAACTTACTTTATTAACCTAATGTGTGGAGGTGTGAAGTGTTTGTGTTTAAACTAAGAAAACAAGTGATCATTCAAAATTAAAATTACTTAAAACTAATTAAACTTAAGTGTTGCAAAATCGTTTATGGTACGAGTTTTAAATTAAAGGACAACTAACCCGTATTTCACAAACAGCTGTTAAACCAGGTCATTGATCCTCTTCGCATACAGTGGTTCCAAAAATGTAGGCTTGTTGTCAATCGTCATCAACATTTTCACAGGTAAATACGAAATTTTTATTTATTAACTTTTTCTTCGTTGTATTTTCTTGAAATTCACTTTTTATTACATTAAATATCCATGACGTCACTAATAGTTGTACATTGCATGTCGACAAAATTATTTTATAGGTTATCGTTCATTTTATAAATTTTTCAGGAACGAAATTTTCACATGTTCACTCGACTAGTGAAATGGGTCGACTAAACGTATTTTTCGCATCGCGAAGCATATAAAATTGGGAATTCCAACTTTTTATTTTGGGTTTTTCCACAAATGGACGACTCCTATTGGCTGGGTAATCTTATCAAACGGAAGTCCATGAAACTTTCACGAAAATTAAAGTCTTCAAAGCCGTCCCGCACAAAATTATTAGAAAAATTCTAATTACACCGGTCGTTCTACAATCGTCCGTTAAAGTACGAATTCTTTCTTTACACTTTATGTTAATTTTCACACACTTTGTTTATCCTAACCACTTGCGTAACACTTAGTTTTAATTCCTCATCCCTCAATACTAATCTCACTCAAATCCTTATTCTATTAACAAATCTATTACTAAATCTAAAAATCTGACATATTTGCAGGTTACAATTTCACATTTTTCAATGTAGAAGATTCAATTTTGCATCTACCATCCTCACTTGGATAGCAAATCGTTCTACAAATTAATACGCATCTTTTGGTATGCCTTATGATCCAAATACAATTTTTTATGTGACCTAAATCTCTCTTTTTTAGGTTTTCCGAAGGATGAAATTTTCTTTTGCTCATTTTAGCCTTATTTGAATCTTTTGGATTTTGGATTCATTTGCAAAGTGCCAAGAAATGTGGACGCTGCTATTGGATATGCAAAACAATTCCAACTTTGATCTGTGATACCCGTAGGATGAAATTTAACTTTTAGAATGCTAACTGCTCTCGACAGCTTATGAAATGAAATTTTGTATTTAAAATGGCTCTAATGGCATTCCATGAACCTATTATAACTGCTACATGCCAAATATTATCAACCCGTTACACAAAAATTTCCATCCGAGGTTACAACTTTATCTACCGTAGCCGCTGGCTTTCATCTGAGGATGCTATTTTCTTTATTAAGGTTATTTATCTTAGTTTTTAAGTTGCCAACATGACAATAAATACAAAACTTTGCGAATGACAAAAGTTTGTTTACTGGTTGTAATGAAAATGAAATCATGTGCAGCTCAATTTTTAAATTATAATTTTTGAAAAATAAAATTTGTGAATTGAATAGTCTCTCGAATACCATTCGTAGTCAAAGTTTATAGATATTTTGAGGTGGTATCACTCATGTTCATTGCGCTTGAATAGCACTCGTGCTAACGCACTCGTGCTATTTGTACACAAGCGCAATAAATATTTGTGTACCACCTCAAAATAATCACATAACTTTGACTACTTGTGGTATTATAAATGAATATTTGTAATAAGTTTTTTAAATTTTGTAAATGTTAATTTGACGCTGTCATAGGAAACTTAACTTGTATGCTTAAGTTGGCTGAAGTCAAATGCGGTGCAACCGGACATTAGTGTCAATTGTGCAGTAAGAGCTTAAACTGAGCTCAACGTTTAACAAATTTTAAAAACAAATTTCAGTAAATTTAAGAGCGGATCAAATATACCCAGGACTAACAATATTAAATGTGCTATAAATCAGTGGTGTGATGTACTTTTAATATTTAACATAACGTAAAACGTTATGGCTTATTTTAAATCACTTATGTTAAAGTAGAAATAAGTATAGATTGCATGCGATAAGAACAACGCTATACAGAGATGTCATAAGTTAGAAAGAGAACAAGCTTATTTAGTATAATGCAAGCCCTCTTTGATGTCAATTATCAAACTTGAAATTCTTCTTGTCAAATTAATTCGCGTGTTACAACTTTTAAAAAAAACGTGTTTAAAAGAAGTAAGTAATGGCAATTCGTTTGAAAAAATTCTAAAATCTATTCGAAAGTGAGTGATTTGTGGAAAGAATTTGCCACACAAGAAAACGCAAAGGGATGTGGACCATTAAAAGTGGTGATCAATGGAAGGTGTGTAAAAGTATAAATGCATGTTTGCCATCGTTTTCAATAAGTATTTTTTTCTTAGATATTTAACGAGTGGAAAATGAATACCAAACGAAAGAGCAGGGAAATATGTGTGAGTTTAACAAAAACTGGCGGTGGTAGTGGTTCATCCAAGAAATTAACTGATCTGGAGGAAAGGTTGCTAAACCTAATCTCAAAATTCCAAAAGATTCCTTTTGAAATTCCTTTCAACGAAAATAGTACTAGAAGAAGAAGAAAATAGTACCAGTAGTATGTTATCTTACATATACTAATAATTAAATAAGACAAATTTTATCATTTAACTTTTATATTTTAGAAGAATCGACACACAATTCAGCAAATTGGCTTCCTCCGTGGACAATTTTGCTGCTGCTGTTAGGGAAAACGCCAACGAAAATTTTAAATTAGAACGGGCCAAATTTAAATTGGAATATTTTAAAGTATTTGGTTCTTTTGAAACTTTATTTGAGTGAAAGTTACATTTTATTAGTATTTAGTTTTATTAATTTATAAGTTTATTTAAAGAGGCAGTCAGTCACTGGCCTAGTAGTTAGAGCGATCGACTACTACCGCTAGAGCACTCGATTCGAGCCCGGGGGGAGTCTACAAAGAAAAGTTTTCTTTCTGACTCTCTTTCTGTCTATGACCGTCCTTGTAACCAGGGAGCCCCAATGTATATATATATATTGTAATGATACGGTCCGACGTAAATAATAATTGATAATTGCAAAATAAACCAACCTGAATTGCATGTAAAATTGCCAACGGTAGATGAAATGCCACCTGTGATGTACCTACTTTTGCTGCTTCTTTAACTGCAATCTTGAAAAGAAAACTTCGCTTCTGTTACTGTGAATAAACTGTTTTTGAATTTTTAAATAAACTCCCGCAAAAACTTGGCGTTTTGTGTTGAAATCTGTATTAATTTAATAATATTTTACAAAATTGACTAAAGATGTCACCAAAGTAGTTTCTTTCTTTATTAATCTATTGTGTAGTGATGTGTTCGTGTTAGGAATAATACTAAGAAAACAAGTGGCCATTTAAATTAAAAATTACTTAAAACTAATTAAACTAAAGCGTTGTAAAATCGTTCATGTTATACGTTTTAAATTAAAGAATTAACAAACCGGTGTACGATCAGCTGATTACCAGGTCATTGCTTCCTCTTCAATACGCAGTGGTTCCAAACATGTAATCTTGTTGGACATCGTCATCAACATTCTCACAGGTAAATACGAAATTTTCTTTAATAACTTTTTCTCCGTTGCACTTTCTTTAAATCACTTTTGTTACATAAAATATCTATAGCGTCACTAGTAGTTGCATGTTGTATGTCGACAAAATTATTTTATAATTTATTGTTCATTTTGAAATTTTTAGGAACGAAATTTTACGTCCTATCTGGGCAAGTGAAAATTGTCGACTGATCGTATTTTTCGCATCGCGAAGCCTATTAAATTGAGGATTTCTACTTTATAACTGGGTTTTTTCCCAAAAAAACTCGATTCCAATTGGCTGTAAATTCTTATCAAACGGATCCTTTTGAAACTTTCACGAAAATTAAAGACTACTAAGCAGTTCCACACAAAATTGTTAGAAAAATTCCAAGTTCACTGGTCGTTCCACAATCATCTGTCAAAGTACGAATTCTTTCTTTTGCACTCCATGTTTATTTCCACACTTTCCTATCATAACCACTTGCGTAACACTTAGTTTTAATTCCTCATCTTACAATACTAATCTCACTTAAATCCTTATCCTATTAACAAAATTATTACTAAAATTAACATTTTGACATTTCTGCAGGTAACAGTTTCACATTTTTCAATGTAGAAGACTCAATTTTGCATCTACCATCCTCACTTGTATAGCAAATCGTTCTACAAATTAATCCTCAACTTTTGGTATGCCTTATGATGTAATTACAATTTTTTATGTTATCTAAATCTCTCTTTTTTAGATTTTCCGAAGGATGAAATTTTCCTTTGCTCATTTTAGCTTTATTTGAAACTTTTGGATTTTGGATTCACTTACAATAGTGCCAAGAAATGCGGACGCTGCTATTGGATATGCAAAACAATTCCAACTTTTATCTGTGCTACCCGTAGGATAGATTTTAATTTTTAGAATGCTAACTGCTCTGGCCAGCTTATGAAATGAAATTTTGTGTTCAAAATGGCTCCAATGGTATGCCATGAACCTTCTATAAATGCTACATGCCAAAAATTAACAACCCGTTCCAACAAAAAGTTCCATCCGAGGTTGCACTTCATCTATCGAAGCTGCGGTTTTTTAATCGGACGATGCAATTTACTTTATTAAGGTTATTTATCTTAGTTTTTAAGTTGATAACATGACATAATTACCCCTAAATAAAAATTTTAAATTTCGGTAACACTTGTCTTACATGGAATTTCAAAATTTTTGTTTACAAATAGTTCAATGACTTTTGTATTAACACTCCTAACCTAATATTCAAATAAACTTTAACTACTTCTAACCTAATCTTTAATTAACTAAAACTCACTCATCTCCTCGCATTACGATGCCCAAAATACTAACATTAATTTATTCTAATCTATTCTATTCTAAAACTACGCTAAACCTACTTCCGTAACTTATTTACCTCTTTTCTTTCCTTCATCGTGTTTATCTTATCTCCTTTTATCATCATAAACCTTCCTTTTCCATCATCACAATTCTTCCTGCTTTAATCTGATTCCCCTATCTATCTTCCACATTATCGTCTACTTCAACTACCTTTACGTCTTAATCATTTATAATACCATCTTCCTTTACTCACATAATTCTTCTCCTTTTCATCATCCTAATTCTTCCTCCTTTACTCAAACTAAATTTCTCCCGTTACCTCTTACATTATTATTTACTTCAAACTACCTTCTCTTCTTAATCATTTACCTCTTTTTATTACTATTACTGCTTCTCCCTTTCGCCCCTTTTTATTTACACATTTTATTTCGTTACTCCTACCTTACGTTGAACCATTATTTACTCTACATTAAGTCCTCGTGTATGTTTATTTTCCATATGAAACTCATCATGTTTACCTCCACCTCTTTTCCTATAGCTTTATTCACTTTAAATTCATATCTTTCACCTCAATACTTCGTATACTCATTTTAATCAACATCATCATCTTCTTCTTCTATTTACCCCCCTTTCATAATTCATCAGGCATCTTACCTCTGACTTTAATACTTCTTTGGACCTTTTGTCCTACTTCTATAATTCCCCTAATTCATCATCATATTCCTCATCTTCTTCTTCTATTTACCCCCTTTCAATACTTCATCATCATAATTCTCTCAACTAACTTCGTATACTCTTTATCGCTGCTCCTTATATTTGTTCATCATTTATTCCACTATTTCACATCTCCATCTCCTCTTAATCTTTCTACCTAACCTCTTTCTCTGTACTTATAAACATTCACGAGTTCTTTTTCCTTTTTATTTATTTCATAAATTTTGACGTATATCTCATTTGTTCCCCTGAATTTCCCCTTGAATTTCTAAATGACCCCATCCCGTTTCTACACTAATCATATTATTACATGGTCACCTAACTTTAAATCCTAGTTGCTTCACTGTCTCGTAAGTTCTTTATTTATTCAAATAATGCTATCCTGAGTTTCAAACTACCTCCGTTACTTCAACTTCCTTACATCTACTAAATTCTGGCCTATTGCCTTTCCCTACTTCTTCTTCTACATAATAACAACTTCATCTTACTTCCGGCTCATACTTGGCCCTTACTACAACTTCATCTTACTTCCGGCTCACTTGGCCCTTACTACAACTTCATCTTACTTCCGGCTCGTTTAGCCCCTTATACTATTCTTTCTTCACCTCGGCTCTCACTTAGCCCTCTATTCTAATACTTCGGCACTTTTGCCCTTACTACAAACTTCCTTTTTCCTCCGGCTCGTTTAGCCCCTTATTACAACTTCCTCTTACTTCCGTTCTCTTAACTCAGCACAACTTCTAATCCTAATTTCCATCACTCTTCGACAGCTACTACTTTTTCCTAACTTCGACTACCTTTCCCCATGCATAACTAAATTTTCTAAATTATTCTACTTTAAATTTTCCCTTCAAATCTATAAATTTTTCTTACTCCGGACTACTACTATTTAATCATCTCTCACTACCTTTCGCTTCCCAACTCCTTCCAACATCAAACCTTCTACTCGTTCCATGAAATTTTTAAACTTTCGTTTATAAACTCCTTCCAAATCTTTCTAAGTTCTTTACTGGATCTACTTTCCTAGTACTCTCCCATTTTGAATACTTTTATCCAGTTTCATCAAATTTACATCTATCCTACTCTAACTATCTACCTAAATTATCCTAATTACCTCTATTAACCTATTCCTCTTCTCTAACCATCTATCCGATCTCTTGTCGATTCTAATATTCAATACCCCCAAATACTTATCTACGGTCCTACATTTGACTTCCCGTCTCCTACCTAAACTTCTTCATATCGGCTCCTTTGGCCCTCCAATTTACTTCAATAATACTTTCATCTCGGCTCCTTTGGCCCTCCAATTTACTTCAATAATACTTTCATATCGGCTCCTTTGGCCCCTTCAATTTTCTTCTATAATCATCAATAATTCCCCATTTAATTTTAATCGACTCAATCCCTTCTTATCATCATCCTATTCTACTAAATCTAAACTAAATTAACCTAACTTATTTCTACTAATTACTGCTACTTATTCTTTCTTACTTCCGATTGCTAACGTTTAATTGCTTTCCGTATTGACACCATTTAAGTTCTTCTCGTTTCTTCCTCTTACTCGAGTTACTTTGTCGGTATGCTTTTCCTACCCCCGTACAAATTTTAACTAATTTTCATACCAAGCAATGTGTCTATAATCATCGTAATCTTTACACCCCCTTACTTCCTTTAAATTTTCCTCCACCGTTTCTTTTTGCTCTAGCAATTTTCTTAAAATTTCTGTTATAATAACCCCTTTACTACCTTCATTAATACTTCCCTCGTTCTCGTAACCTTGTTCGATTACCTTTAACGACTTCTCTACTTCCTCAACTAACTCAAATTTTACATTCCGATTCATTATTTCTATTTCGTACCCCATTCGTTGCCTTTCGTGTACCTTTATTTTTCTTCCGTTAACACAATTAAACACTTTTTCTACTCCAACTACTTTCCTATCTATTATAATGCAACCTCCTCTTACTTCTTTCCATTCTACCTGAATCATCTCGTTACCCCCTAATTTACCATTACTATCGTGACCTACCTCAACTTGAATTTCTAAATTTACCTTTTAATCTCCACCTCTTCGACTTTAATATTTAACTCCACTTTTTCTCCCTTACCTTCCTCAACTTTGTCACACGATTTAACTAACTCACCCATTTTACTGTTCATACTATCTAACTTATCATTTCGTTTTCCCAATCTATCAATTATTTTTCCCATCTCTGATTTTAATTCCTCTCTTTGTTTTCCCAATTGTTTATCCATTTCCGACCTTATTTCATCCCTTTGTTTTCCTAATTTATCTCCCATTTCCGACCTTATTTGTCCCAATTCTGCTTTTATTATCATAAGCATTTTCATCATTTCGTCCGAACCTTGTGTCATGACTGATTCTACCTTATTCCCTTTTTTACTTTCTACCTCCGTTTCCGAAAATGTCTCTTCTTCCCCTAAACTACCTTCTAGATCTAAATCTCTCTCAACGTCTTCTAATAAGCTCTCCTCTTCCCCTTCTATCACAATCCCTTTACTCCTAGTATTCATTTTTAAAAATTTCTAAATTACCTGACAAGTTTACTTTAATTTTAAAATTTCTATGAGTCGTGAGTTCTCGATTGGTTTGCCAGTATTTACTTGGCAAGATCGAGCCTTAAGTTGGGCGCCAAATTTGTAATGATAGCCTGCTGAATAATTATCGCCCCACGTTGGTGAAGCCAAATTTGTAATGATATGCTCCGACGTAAATAATAATTGATAATTGCAAAATAAACCAACCTGAATTGCATGTAAAATTGCCAACGGTAGATGAAATGCCACCTGTGATGTACCTACTTTTGCTGCTTCTTTAACTGCAATCTTGAAAAGAAAACTTCGCTTCTGTTACTGTGAATAAACTGTTTTTGAATTTTAAATAAACTCCGCAAAAACTTGGCCTTTTTGTTGAAATCTGTATTAACTTTAATAATATTTTACAAAATTGACTAAAGATGTCACCAAAGTAGTTTCTTTCTTTATTAATCTATAGTGTAGTGATGTGTTCGTATTAGGAATTATACTAAGAAAACAAGTGGCCATTTAAAATTAAAATTACTTAAAACTAATTAAACTAAAGCGTTGTAAAATCGTTCATGTTATACGTTTTAAATTAAAGAAATTAACAAACCGGTGACGATCAGCTGATTACCAGGTCATTGCTTCCTCTTCAATACGCAGTGGTTCCAAACATGTAATCTTGTTGGACATCGTCATCAACAATCTCACAGGTAAATACGAAATTTTTCTTTAATAACTTTTTCTCCGTTGCACTTTCTTTAAATCACTTTTTGTTACATAAAATATCTATAGCGTCACTAGTAGTTGCATGTTGTATGTCGACAAAATTATTTTATAATTTATTGTTCATTTTGAAATTTTTAGGAACGAAATTTTTACGTCCTATCTGGGCAAGTGAAAATTGTCGACTGATCGTATTTTCGCATCGCGAAGCCTATTAAATTGAGGATTTCTACTTTATAACTGGGTTTTTCCAACAAAAACTCGATTCCAATTGGCTGTAAATTCTTATCAAACGGATCCTTTTGAAACTTTCACGAAAATTAAAGACTACTAAGCAGTTCCACACAAAATTGTTAGAAAATTCCAAGTTCACTGGTCGTTCCACAATCATCTGTCAAAGTACGAATTCTTTCTTTTGCACTCCATGTTTATTTCACACACTTTCCTATCATAACCACTTGCGTAACACTTAGTTTTTTAAATTTCCCCATCTTACAATACTAATCTCACTTAAATCCTTATCCTATTAACAAAATTATTACTAAAATTAACATTTTTGACATTTCTGCAGGTAACAGTTTCACATTTTTCAATGTAGAAGACTCAATTTTGCATCTACCATCCTCACTTGTATAGCAAATCGTTCTACAAATTAATCCTCAACTTTTGGTATGCCTTATGATGTAATTACAATTTTTATGTTATCTAAATCTCTTTTTAGATTTTCCGAAGGATGAAATTTTCCTTTGCTCATTTTAGCTTTATTTGAAACTTTTGGATTTTGGATTCACTTACAATAGTGCCAAGAAATGCGGACGCTGCTATTGGATATGCAAAACAATTCCAACTTTTATCTGTGCTACCCGTAGGAAAGATTTTAATTTTAGAATGCTAACTGCTCTGGCCAGCTTATGAAATGAAATTTTGTGTTCAAAATGGCTCCAATGGTATGCCATGAACCTTCTATAAATGCTACATGCCAAAATTAACAACCCGTTCCAACAAAAGTTCCATCCGAGGTTACACTTCATCTATCGAAGCTGCGGTTTTTAATCGGACGATGCAATTTACTTTATTAAGGTTATTTATCTTAGTTTTTTAAATTGATAACATGACAATATATGTTTATTTAATATTTAAATTAGAAATAATAAATTCTGTTATGTGAAATGCCTCTGTATGAGTTGGGCTTGAACTCTTCTACCTTCATTCAAATGTGATACTAAAAGAAATTTGTTACATTTTGATTACCTATAATAAATTATTATATATACCTGAATTTAGTGAAACTTGATTTCGAGCAAAAATATGGTATCGTGTGTAACGTCCTTCTGGAGACTCTGCTGGATAACCCTCGAGAGGTGTTAATAGCCACGGTTGCAGTGCATAACCTGCATCTCCTGGTAATATAAACTCAAAATATAACTGTGACTAAGTGCAGACTGTATTAACCAACCTATTAGCCATGATGAATTTAATTCGTTGTTGAAATATTTCTCCTCTAAATGTCGATTAACTACACTCATTGTTCAAAATGAAAGTGCACTTAAAACCTATACACATTTTAAATTTCATTAGGGGTTTTGTACTTAAGTATATTTGTACTACTTACTTTAAATTCAGGTTTCAAAGAATTACTTCTTTGACTCTCTTTTAAATGTGGTCGCAGAATTTGTACTAAATACCAGACTAAATCTCGTGACAATCTGAAATTCTTTCAAAATTCTTCTTCCCTTAATTCAAAAGGGTTACTAGTATCTCGTAAAATCCTTCTTTGAACGTTTATTTCATTTCTAAAATTTTAAACAAATTTAAATAGTACATATGTATATAACCTCACCATAGATTATATTCAATTATATTATATTTTACTGTACCTTTCAACTGCATTATGTAGTTCTTCAAACAGAGCGATATTTAAAATACTTCCAAAATTCATGTTTTTAACCTCACTTTATCGAATTAAAAACTTTCGAATGACAGTTCTATTTATAACGGCATGTAAACTTTGCCTGTTATAAGTCGGGTGTTATTCGTAAAATTTTAACGTAAATGTAAAAATTAACACATTTGAAAAATTTCAAATTTGAAAATTTATCAAAGAGGGCTTGCGCATTATACTTTATAAGCTTGTTCTCTTTCTAACTTATGACATCTCTGTATAGCGTTGTTCTTATCGCATGCAATCTATACTTATTTCTACTTTAACATAAGTGATTTAAAATAAGCCATAACGTTTTACGTTATGTTAAATATTAAAGTACATCACACCACTGAATGTGTGGTGATATGAGTATATCAATACCGCTATTAAAACTGCTGAAATTTATTTTAAAAATTTGTTAAACTTCAGCTTATAAGTTTTTACTATGTAATTGGCGCTCAAAATCAATAATCTACAACTATTTCATAACTAGAGAAAGTTATACTTAATAATAACCATCACCATTTGATAGAGCAAGAAAACTATTTACTTAAAGAGACATTAAAAAACTCAAAAAATTAAAAAGTAGCCTAATCCTGTTTGGCGCTGAGGATCAGATACGCATTACTATTTATTATACCTATGGCGTTGTATAAATACTTATTTGCATAGCCAAAGAAAATTTAAATTATCTGTTTGAATACGCTTTTTTGGGTGTATAATTTGGAAAAGTGATTGACCCCTGAAGCAAGCAAAGTTAAAGTAAATGATATCCTGACAAATAAACGTCTGTTGATTGTTTAAATCAATTTGTAATATAGCAGTTTTTGTAAAACAAATACGAACTTGTTGAAATTAAGTTAAAACTTTTTTAATTTTATTTTAATTAACTTTATGTTTCTCAAATCAGACAATTCATTTATGCATTTGCTTCTGAAATATTACTTTTAGCAGAAGTATCAACAAAACAAAGCGAGACATCGGTATTGTTATCGGCGTTTCATTCTATATTATTTACTTAATTTTAATCATAAATTCATAATTTCAATCATATAATATTTAGATTTATCATATTTTGTAAAATAATAATTGCTTTTTAATAAAAATATTTGCCTCTAACTAGACACTTGAAATTTATTGATTCTAATTTCAGAAAAAATCAAAAAAGTATTTTTGACTATGACACAGTAAAGCCAGGAGGTATTCAGGTCTATTATGTATCACAAAATGTTATTTTAAAGGTGTTCGTTATGAAATAACATAAAGATTTACGTCAAACCGGTGACACTTTAAAGGTTAAAAAAATTTTTATTATAAAGATCATAACTAAAATTATATATATTATTAACCTTTGAAGTTAATATTTGATTCAAATTTTTTTAAATTTTATTAAATGTCTGATGACAGCAGTAACCATTGCTGAAAGCTCACAAATAATGTTACGTTTTATTGTTCATTTAACCTTATAATTTAAAAAAAATGCTAAACGTCATCTGAAAGTCATTTCTACTAAGGTCGATAAACGATATATGTATTTTTTGTAAACAGTAGAACTTGAGCAAGTTTTATTATCGTTCAATGAAGCAAAAGAATATCTTATAACCTATATTGATACAAAAGATGTCTTAATGCCGAAAGCTATTACTACGGCATCCATATACCAATAACATCTTGTATTGTAAGGTATGCATTTTATATTGAAAATTTTATAGAACCAGCTGTACATAATAATTATTATTATCATTGCAGTTCATTCAAAATCAGTTCCAAGCAATAAGTTTTGCATAGCTAAGTTATGCATTGAAAAAATAAAATAATAAGTTCAATAAACGGAATTCCTTTTACTTTAAAATTTAAAAACTAATAACATAAAATTAATCATATTTCAAAAATCATGTTTTATTAAATTTTATTTTATATTTAAAAAATTTTGTTTTAAATTATGAAAAGGATGTAAATTATAATTATATTTTATGCTTTAATATCTCGTTCTTAAATTTAATATTTTATAAATATGAAATACCACTGTGACGTTTGAAATTACAACTTGTACTTATAAGAGATCCCTGCTTGACGCAATTTAAAGTCAGAAAAATAATACTCAAATCTATTATGAGTACATAACAATGTAAGCATTTCCTCGACACAATTCTACAAAAATCCATTACGCAATTGCGGATATATTCTTTGACGTAATAAAAATTTATTATCAAATTATCCGGTAAAGCATATTAAAAAATCGGATGTGGCCATCCCCATGACTTTATCATACTTTTATTAAATATTAAAATATTAATTTTTAATAATAAAAAGAAAAAATATTTTCCATTAACCAATGTGATCCAAAATCTAATCAGCTGTAAGTCTAAATATAAAGATACAAAATACCAACTTCAGTTTTGAAATTCTCATTAGTTTTTGAAATATTTAATAAAACTAATATTAAATAAAAATTTTAAAAAATTGCTTCCATGAACCAATTTTATCCTAAATTTAATCAACTCTAATTCCTGGCATACATAACAAATCTCAACTTTAGTTTTAAAAATCCTGTTAGTTTTAAAGTATTAAATAAAGACTAATATTAAATAATAAAATTTGAAATATGTAATAAAAACAATAGTTTTATAAACGCATTTTAACTAAAATTTAATCAGTTCTAAATATCGATTAAAATATGCGAAAACCTAAATTTGGTTTTGAAATTTTTAGTATTTTTGAAATAATAATTAAAATTAATATTAAATAATAAAATTAAAAATTTTTATTTTAGAGAGTATTTTTGTGCCACTGCGCAGTAATGATTAAATTTAATATTATAGTTTGATGGAATACTACGCTCGGTTTCTCGCTTCGAAAACTTTCTTACTTGCAAAATCAAATAACACTTTTAACACTCGTAACGTAAATAATCATAATCAGAAAAGAATGACAAAAATTAGATCTGCACAAGTGCTTCATTTATAACTACTCGTATAAAAGCTCTCTAAAAAGCAAAAATATTATTGCAAAATTAAAAACTTTTCATATAATTTTAGTAAGATTTAACAACAATTTTAGAAATTATTCTTTGTATATTTGCATAATGTTATATTTTTACACTCTATCTCCAATTTACAATATAGACGAATAGCATGGAAAAACACAAATAAATTAATGTCTGAAGTTCCACTTCCATATTATACAAATGTAAGCACTTGAGATAAGCATCGTTTATTTCAACAAATTGGAATGTAAACATCAATCAAACTTTTGTGAAAACTTTGTAGTTTAATTGTAGTGCATTGTTAAATTACGAGAATTTTATAGTGAGATTAAAATGAATAATTGTGTTTTTGTATGTTATATTTTTGCTAATTAATGTATTTAGGAGAAACAGGCATCAATTGAAACAAAAATCAGTATTAATTTTTTTATGGTAAAATCTAGTAAATCATTTGCAATTTTGCGGTAATTATATTTTTTAAAAAAGAAGTGATATCTGGTGTGTTGCAACTGATTTTTATAATTTACTTATTGTAAACCGATTTGAAGTACTTTTGCATTAAGGCATAAGAAGACAGATGCTACTTTTGAAATCGTTTTGGTGTCGATTGTAACAAATAAAAATTAGTTATTAAAATAAATGCTTAAATACAAATTTTAATTAAACTTTGTATAATAATAAAGAAAAATTTAAATGAAATATACAAAAGTGGGAATTCTGGAAAAAACTATGAATAAAAATATTAAGCCAATCTTCACTGGCAAACTCAATTTGTTTCTATTTTTTAAAATGAGGCAATAGGAATGTTGCATGGTATCGAATTTAGTGATAACTTCTATTAATTCTTGAAAATAATACTTACTTACTTACTTCCGATGGCCAAGTAGCAATAAATAATAGCATTTGAAAATAATATCAAAACAAAATTTATAACCAAAATAAAATTTTTTGAAATGTGGTCTGAGCTGAGAAAATCAAATTTGAAATTTGGTAGGTTAGAACAAGTCAAATAAAAATTAATTAAGATTTATGCTGATCTTTTAGTTAAAAAATATTAAATATGAAATAATTCGAGTTCAGATCAAACGGAGGATGTATAATTTTAAACGAGATATTAAGCGACAATTAAATTAATTAAAGTAAAGTTGATCATTAAACCTCTCTAGATAATGGATGGATGTAGATTGGTCAGCGGGGTTCCTATTTTTAGGTCTGTGCGGAAAAGTATTGCCAAATGAGCTCGGATTTTGGGAGTAGCGTTCTTTCCTTTGGGAGCCACGGCACTAGTCTGCGTTTGTTTCAATTATCTTGAGAAAATTTGTCGGTAAATACTGATTTCTTTGTTGATCAATTTTGAGAAATTAAACACCCAATTGCTAAGTAAGCAAGAAAATAATTATTGTATCGTAAATTATTAATATGACAAAAAAAAAATCTACGATGTAAAGTAACAGATTGTAAGGTTTTATAAAACAAGTAATGCTACAATTTAGTATAAATTAATGGAAATAACATAATAATTAAAGTGTTTATTATAAGGGAATACTGGGCACATATATAAAAAATTTGTGTATAATTAAATTTGTAGTCTGTTTAAAGAAATGTAGTTAAATTTCAATTGAGAAAACAAGGATTAAGGTTCAATGGACAAACAATTTCAAGGACAAAAATCCAAATACGTACACTCCATGGTCCAAATGATAGTCGAGAAAAGCGTAGGTCGCAAATCAAAAAAGGTAATATGAAAAGAAAAGGACTTCCACAATCAACTACAATATCGAAAAGGATGGTAAACCGGGTCGTGTGTCACGAATGGAGATGCGAGCCACTTCGAGGACTCATCACGTTCCTGCAAACCACCAAATTTGGAGTCCAAATTTGACAATGCGGAGGGGGAAAGAAAAATTGGAAAAAATAGACTTGAAAAAATCCTGATGCTGCAGTAACCTATCAATTAGGTTAAAAGTGTAAGAAAATCGAATTAAATTTTTTTAAGCAAGTTTTTAGAGGGAAACCCAAACTTAAACGTTAAGCAATTTTTAAATCAACCCTGAGGATAAAACTTTCTTGAATTCTGGCGATTCACATGGAAAAAAATTCATATAGGTAAATTTCAGTTTTCAAATAGCAGGAAGAGATAAAGTCAGGTTAAAAAAAATTGCAACGTAAAGTTCCGCGAAGCGTCAAGCTTACACTATTATATCAGGTCAAATTAAAGGGCATAAATAGGAAAATTTGGGTAAAAATAACGTGTAAGTTTCTGTTTAAAGATTAACTAAAGGGTCACTCGCCAGCACGCATCCAGATGGAAACGTTCAAGACGTTCGCCTCACCAATGGTACAAAATATGGTTACAAAATTAGGAGTCGTTATGGAAATCATACAAAATGTAAAAGGAAAACTTCAGTTGGAATTGGACGCAATTCAAATTGAAATAACCACAGTTAATGGTACAAAACTAGGACGCTGGATGTCAAACCAGGGGCTGATCATCTCAATGGAGGCACCACACCTATAAACGATCAATTTGGAATAGTATGTTACAACATCAAGTTAAAAAATAAAATGGAAGACAGTATGGATTTGGACAAACAAAATTTGCGAGGAACATTAACGAACAGTCAAAACAAAACCAAAACAATGCTGCAGTAGGACCTAGCCAACCCTACGTAATCATCTCTTGTCAGTCAACCCAGATACCTACCAATTTTGTTCAATTCACACCAACCAATTTAAAGGAACGACATGATGCTGTAATAGGACCTAGCCAACCCTATGCAAGTAAGACATCTCATGTTAGTTAAATTGCCAAATTTTTAGTTATCATGGACCAGCCACAAAATAAACAAGTACTTTTGGAAAATGTCAATAAATCTCCAATGGAACATGGCATGGAGGAAGTAAAAATACTGGAGAAGAGAACAAATAATTTGCAGAAATAATGTAAATAATGGATACGTACGTCAAAACGTTTTAACATATGGGTCGCGCCAATTATAAGTGAACAGTGATAAATGTACGCGAAAGTAAATAAACAGAGCAAATCAAAGAAGTGCCACAAAGTGAAGAACTGTTCCAGAGATGAACTCATCAGAGCCTAGCCAACTCTACGATAAACATCTCGAACAAGTTAAAAGAAGAATAAGTGCTTATAAATAAAGTGAATAAAAAGCAGAGTAGATAAAATAAAGTGAATAAAAAGCAGAGAAAAGTGAATTGATTAGTGCCGTAAAGAAATATTGTAATGATAAATTATGTAAAATGTGAAGATTAGAAAGAAACGTTAAAGCAAAACAGTATTTGCATCAAATATCACAAGAGGGTGTAGTGCACCCCAAATAAAATGTGCGAGGTTCATGTACAAGGTTAATATTTAACTTGCGCAATTAAACAAATCACCACTTTTTACATGAACTATCCAAGCATTTGTGATAAAATAAAATAAATGGGCATGCAGACCCAAACGAAAGAAATAAATGAAGGAATCAATAAAGGTATTCATTGTAAATTACCAAGGAAGGTAATAATGAAATAAAGGTAATAATAATTGTGAATCACCACAGGAAGGTGATATATTAAAGAATACCAATGAAAATAAAGGGCACAAATAAAAAGAATAAAGGGCACAAAATAAAATAAATCTATCAAGTCTCTGTAAAGTACATGTGACTAAGAACACAGGTATAAGTCCAATAAACTAACTTGAAGAACCATTTTAAAATTCAATATTTTCAAATCACATTTATTAATACATCATATTGCAGCATTATTACATATATTTGATCATATTCAATTAAACTAAAAAAATTAGAGGCAAAAGAAGTTGCAAACATTTTAAATATTGAATTTTAAAATGCGTTTCTCTCGCAAGTTAGTTTATTGCATCTTATATAGTGTTGTTTCAAAAAAGTGCGAAAGTAACTAAAACAATAAAGTACCTACTATGTGAAATACAAAAGGTATTGAAATTTTCAAAGGGTAAATTTTAAGTAACAAAAGGAGTCCAGTAAAGTAAAAAAACAAAATTAAACCAGTATTTTAAGCGTAATATGATTAAACGTTCTAAAGTTTAAAAAATTTGAATAATAGAATTGAAAATTATTAATTTTATAACAATTTTAATCAAAATTCAAGTAAAATAAGTAATTAAATGGCAGTATTGAATTTATAAAATTAAATTAATCAAACCAAAATAAACGAATAAGGTTACGGCAAAGTTAAAATGTACTAAGAAATTAAAAGAAAAACTAGATCATGGCACAAATTGATTGCAAATTAATGAAACACTGCACAAAAATAAGATAATTAAATTGATTAATTCAATTAATTAATTTATCAAAAATAAAACTTGAATTTTAAAAGAATTTGAAAATTTTAATTTTAATATTAAAGTAAATAAAAATAATTACTTTTTAATAAACGTTAGAAAATAAAAAGTTTTGTACTGTAATTTTGAGACTCGTTTAAACCATTTGAAAAATATAACTATATATTTTTTGCAATGATTGAAATGATAAATGATTTTTATTATAAGATTGTTCTGATCCAACAACAAACTAATCTGTATAATTTAATAGTTTTGTATAATTCAATAATTTTATAATTTTTTTTTTAATTGAGAATATTTTTAACTATATGATATAAAATATCTTTTAATATAATGTTAACAACTTTAGCTAATGATGACTGTTGTTTCTAAACGGATTCAATTTAAAATTTTTTACCGCCTTGGGGCAGGCGTTTTTGAAGAGGGCATGTCACATATGTCCACCCTGTATATAAAATAAATAACTCAGTAATCAAATGAACAGGAACACCGTCATTTGAAAAATATATCATGATATTTTTTTAATGAAAATGATAAATGATTTTTATTATAAGATTGTTCTGATCCAACAACTAATACTATATCTGCTATAATTTAATAGTTTTGTATAATTCTAATAATTTTATAATTTTTTTTATTTTTTAATTGGAGGAATATTTTTTTAACTTAATATGAGATAAAATATCTTTTAATACTAATGTTAACCAACTTAGCTAATGATGACTGTTTTTTCTAAACGGATTTATTTTTAAAATTTTTTTTCCGCCTTGGGGCAGGCGTTTTTGAAGAGGGGGGCATGTCACATATGTCCACCCTGTATATAAAATAAAGTAAACTCAGTAATCAAATGAACAGGAACACCGTCATCAAATAGCTTAAGGTGGTGCGAAAATGTATGGTAAGCTAAATGGTTGTATGAACGAAGAAAGGAGGAGTTGCGTGTGTGCTGTGGATTCGAGAAGATCGAATTTACGTAAGTCCAGCCATGCCGATTTCCTTCACGTGAATCGTTTTGTGATCTTAGGATACCTGGCTCTCAACCAGGAGGCTCGGGGGAGATGAAGTGTTGAATGTAGGGTAAGCTAAAGTTGTAGTAATGTTAATAGACTGTAAAATTAGGTTGTTATTTTAATATAATTAAATCGCAATAAAACATAGCCTGACTGTTTATTCCCAGTACCACTCAAGCCAAGCGAGTATGGAATACAACCTCCCAAAAAGTAAAATGCGACAATATGCAAAGAATTAAAATGAAATAAATAGTTTTGTAAAGGTTAATTAAATAATAGTAGATTACATAATCTGTAAGAAGATATTATTAATATAATATAGATTATTGATATAGATTATAGATAGAGATCAATTATTTGTCTTTCCCACAAATTATGTACAAACGCTTTCTCTAAGTTTGCGTGAAAAAGTCGTTTATTAGTGAAACAAAAATTCAATTCAAATTAATATATTTCTATAACCTAATTGATAAAATTAAAAAACCCAGCGGTATTCATGAAAATAGTTGTGTAATTTTTATTACTCGAATTTTGATTTTACAAAAGTTTTGATCCCAAAAAAACAAATTTTTTTTACAAAATTAGATAAAATAATTATTTAAATAACAACAATTTTATTGGCCGAAAAGAAAATATAGTTAAGGTAATAGACTAATAAAAATCTAACAAATAGACACCTTTTTCACACCACCAACGTCAACATTCAAAAAGGCAGAGTCGCATTCAGCAACATCGTCGAATGAAACAAATAGCAAACAAAAATTATAATTTCTACAACTTACTGGATAACTTAAGGTTTCGTTCTTATCCACAATTTATAATTTCAATTTATTATTCAGGTCAACTATGTTTCTCTTTTTTTTCATTTCTAAAAATTTCCAAAAAAATTTTGAAATTTTTGTTTTAATTAATTTTTCTAATTTTTCCAAATTCAAATTTTAACGCGGCTATTAACAACAATTTCAATTCTTAAATTTGAAATCGGATATTAATATAGATTAAATTGTGAAGATGTCGTTGCTCTTGACAGTTTCAATGAATCTGGTAGTGATATTGAAGACAATCAAACGCCGAAGTAAGTAAATAGTCGGTTCTTTCAACAATGGAATCTTTTCTACGGGGTTCATACAAAACTGGAAATTTTTCATAAAACAAGTGATAGTTACAAAAAGGAGATTATAACTAATAGAACTAATATCAGTGATAAAATATTAATCCAGCTAGGCATAAAACTCCAACAAGTAAAATGAAATCTACAAGCAGTATCGTCACGTACACAAATAATAAACTCGAAAAACTTGAAATCAAACACATGCAAAAATTCGTTTAGTACATTTTTATTTTACAATTCCCAAATTCAACAGTTGGTTTCACCGTTTTAATTTATAAAAATGTATATACAATTTTAATAAAAGTACTTATTAAGGTTATATACCCATGCTTAAGGGGGGAGATTCATGAAGCAGATAAAAAAAATAAAAAAAATCCAGTAAAACATTTCAAAAATATGTTTCCACGTTTCAAAGTTAAAAACCACTAACTTTAATATCTTAAACGTAATTTATTTATGGCATCCAACAAGTTATCTTATGCGCACATCTTGTTAAATATTGCATCTACTTACTAAATGGAATGTATCGAATAGTTTATCGTAAAAGTAATAAATATTATGGTCAGAAAGTTGTGCTTTATAATTTGGTTAAAATGTATCTAAAAGATGCTGTTCGGCCAGATAATAGGACTTTTCAGCAAATACCCGGAATGTAAAGATTAGCCAACTGTGTAAGCTCTTAATGTCAAGATGTCAAGAAAACATCTACGAGGAAGTATAGGGTTTGCCACTTGAACCCGAAATAACAGACTAACTTAAAACTACAGCAAGTATTAAATAATTTTTACGTTTTTATAATGTACTTGTAACTTGAACTTTAATTTACTAGAAACGATTATTCAAAATCTACAAAAACAATTAAGATGAACTTGACGGATTCATGTAAACAACTAAATTCTATCGTCGATGACCTGATAAAGCCACAATTTTATTAAGTTAAAAAATGGTTACAGCATAATAAAAGCAAAAATTAAGCAGTACAAATCTGTTGTTTTGTTTTCAATTACCGTAATTTTCTCAAAAAATACACTTTTGATTAGTAATAATAGCATAATAGCAGTAAAAAAAATGTTGTATTTATGCTTTGTTTGAAAATTAAAAGTACAATTTATTTTCATTAAATAAATCAATCTGAAGCGTTTGGAAATTACCACGAAATGAAAATTTTATTTTATCAATATTGTGCTCAAAATAAATTAGAAAAAATATGTAGTTGAAGTGATAAGCCAGTATAATCTACTAAGTTTCTACCATCTTTCACAACCAAGGTAAACATTCAAAATGACAGAGCCGCATTCGGCAACATCGTCGAATAAAAAAAATACCAAACAAAAATTTTAATTTTCACAACTATGTCACTAGATGATCGCGGTTTCTATATCGCCCACAATAAACGTGGAATTAATTTCCTTAGAACCAAATTGATTAAGAAAAATACAAAAAGTTTCGAGGCCGGCAAGTTTTCTCCGTCAATTTTTGACTTTGAACAAAAAACAAAAATTTTTTTAGTTCTAAATAAGATTATCTCGAGAAGTACGTAGGAAAATTAAAAAATATTGGTTTTTGTAAGAATAGTACACGATTGATTTCAACTTTTCATTTTTGCTAAAAAATTACATGAAAAGATGTTTATAACAAGAAAAGTTTACAATGTAACGTCAAATCCCTACGTACTTATCTACATAATTTAATTTTATAGCTACAGTTAATAAAATTGAATTTTTTATTTACCTTTAATATGCAATACTTACACCGTAGAATTGGCCTTCGATATTAATGCACTGCTCTATTTTTTTTTTGACTGATTGTAACGACAGCCGAACCTCTTTTGCAGCGTTAGACAGCAATCGCTCCGAGAACTTATTGCGGCGTGCATCTGCTTCCGCACAGATTAGGCCCGATTGTCATACTAAAATTTTTTAAATACTACAGTTAAATGCACATACGGCAATTTTTGTTGCTATATCGACTATAACTTTGCCACTAGAAACAGCTTTCGTGATCGGGGTCTACGCAAATGCACAATTGCAGAGGGATGCTACCCACTTATAAAAAATTTTAATTTTTTAATTTTCATACATTGAATTTTGAATTTTTAAAAGTAATAAAGATGCATTTTAGTTTATTATCTTTTACCGACAGTTGTAATGTTCTAACATTATAAACTTGAGTATGTTATTACCCACGTCTTGTTGCGCTTTAAATGCTAAATTTAAATGTTAAATGTCTTGCTGTCAAAGTTTAATAAAAGTCGTACGTTACTAATATTGTACATTAGTAAATCAAAACATTAAAAAATTAGTATGTCGTTACTTGTACTACATTATAAACTAACAAAAATTTTGAGTTACGTAGTGATTGTAATATTTGTACATTAGTTCAAATTGTGATAAACAGAGAGAGTTACATCAAAATAACAAAAAATGATGCATTTTAAGATGCACTCATTTGACTAGCGATTCTGATCTTAATTCATTCCATTTTAAACTATGACGCAGGGCTCATTTTATTTGGGCTCAAGTATACATATTATTTATAAAGTACACACCGTGCCTGGGTGAAGTTATTTGTTTAGCTGACGTTGTAGGTTGATGGCAAAATTGTCATCAATTTTGCATTTTCAATCATCCGTTCTAAATCCAAAAATAGATTGAAAATGTTATTATTAATATATTCTGTGTATGACCAAAAATATTTAATGTAATTCAGTAATTATTTACATTTTATTTTTTCATAAGTCGAGGTAATGTTTTTCATAATTTTTGTTATTACTTGCATTGATTTTACTAATTAATTTTATTCTTTTAGATAAAAATTTCCACTTTCCCACATGCATGACATGTACATTGGAAAATTGCAATTGTTGAAACAAAACGAGTTTGTACCTTAAATTTTGTAACCCGTTAATTTGTCATTACGTTACAGAACAAGGATCGGCTCCTTAGTTTTTGAATTCATTCGCGTTGGATAGGGTAGTTTCAATTATAGAGACTTTTCTGCAACTATTGATTTATTTGACATCAATTATTTAACATCTGAAACGCCCTGTACATAAACAAAATTCGAATGTTTACGTTTTTAATAATATTAATTTTGGGAATGTTGAAGACTTGTTATCTTACGAAAAGTACATGGTTTTAACCAGAAGTTGACTAAAAATCGAGATTTAAGTTAGATTATATGAAGGGTACAGGAATAAAACAAGGTATGTCCATTTTTTTGCAAAATGGAACTGTTAATCCCATTTCTTGCCTCTATGTGGCTCTTTCTACATGTAAAATACCAAAAAAATAAAACTAGGGATGTCCACAAAATTTAACGTTGAAAATATATTATACCGGTATAAACTATAGAAGAATTAAAATTAAAAATTAAGATTTCTCAATATTCTACTTTTGTGACATACCCTGTTTTATTCCTGTAGCCTTCATATGGTGAATCGATTATCGGAACAAGTGTATTTTTGTTTTTTTTTTGCACATTACCTTTGTTAAGAGGGATAAATTCGATATTCGATTTTATATTTTTCTATTGATTGGAGTTTGCTAATCATCGAACGATAACTTCCGTTTGGTTTACGGGATCAGAAATGCCACTATTATCTATGAGACAATCAAGATTTGGGGTTACCTACGGACTCCAAAGTACACCACCACGTTTAAGTTGTTACCATCGACCGTATTAGCAATTCCACACCACCAGGAAAAAGTACCTTTTTTTGGGTGAAACTAGGTGTTGCCACCGTTGCACAGCGGGGCAACAGGCCTTCAAAGTTGGCAATAAATCAAAAATTAAATTGTACTTACACTTTACTCGTTTCTATTTTTCGATGCATCAGTACCCCGTACATAGTAAATCATACGATTTTGGTCATCAAACCTACTTCCAACATAACTTCCAAACCAAACCAACATAACAATTTATTTTGTTTGCTTGAATTGGGGACCATTTTCAATTGTATGATCACCTGGAAAACCGTGTCAGATTTGATTAGGTTGTCTTTTTTCTTTCAGCTGCGTCTGACGTTATTATTTTTATTGCTATTACTGTGTCGTACATATTATGTACTGTGCCTGTTGATTTATAATATTTATAATTTTGTTTTGCTTTCTGAATTAAACGCAATTTACTGGGTGCTGCGTTTTATTGAACTTAACTTTTACACTTTTAGCATTACACCTCTCAGGCGATAAAAAAGTGTGTGGCGCCTTTATATTTGTCTATTGTTTGAGAAGTCTGTTATTCAGCACCTTCGGAGAGCTAGGCCGAAGTTTCGCCATTAATTGCAGCAGGCCAGGTAAGTCGACGGCCGTTTAAGGTCACAGAAGCTTTTGTTGGCGAGAGCCGTAGTTACGCAGCAACTTCTTGCTGTATGAAATTTTACACTCTCGGCATTTTGCGAAAACCATACTATTGTTAGCAAATTTGCGGGTTAATCACTTTAATTTTCGAATGTATTACTGTTTGTTACTTTTGTATTTAATACACATTTTAAAATTAAATTGAAATAATATTATAAAGTTTTTATTTAACCCTTCAGTGATCGCGTGTGCGTAAAATTTACACAATGAAATATCTTTCTGCTCTAACTTTTTACATGAGCGACTTGTAATTCTCGAACTCGTGTATAGTATTTTTTTAAGAACAATGCCTATTTTTAAATATTACATTGTAGAAATATTTTAACTTTTTATACCCCTTCAATACGCCATAGGCCTCGGTAGGATGAAAAATGTAAAATTTATCACATGCCACCAGTATAATATGTCAAGCCAAAATTCTCAAAATTAGGCCAAAATTCTTAAAGTTGTGAAATCTTCTTGCTGAAGGTATACAATTATAGGAAAAATAATTAAAAACTCATATTTCTGAATGGAGTGAGTTTTAACGGTTAAATGCAGTGTGTGGGCGAAAGCTATGCACGCACAAGAGTTGTACGTGAAAGACAATTTTGCGCGCACAAAAAGTTTACTTTAATTTTGTGTAGATGTTTTTGTTCAGTATTTATAGAGAAATATTGCAGAAAATACGTAATATTTTAATTACAAGTGTAGCCTTCATAGTTATAAACATCAGCAGCAAATCTCATATATCTCAAAAACTATAGGTGAATTTTGTATAAGACCTTTTTATTAAGAATTAAGTAATAAATAAAATTTATAGTAACCTAAATTGACGTAAAACTAATAGTTTACGAGATATTCGCAAAACTGATTTTCGCGACCTTTGACCTTCAATCATTTTTTTCTATTCTATTATGTACTATTTCTAATATCAAAATTAAGATAATCCTGATGAAAAATTTTTAACAAGTTTTTTTTCACATATTCACACGCAAAATAAGGTTTTCCTGTTTTAGAAAACAAATCGTAATGTTTCTGGACGAAGCGGGTGTCAAGTCCATAACATGAAAATGAATCCGCTAAGTGTTGCATACAATGCAACGGTTTTTTGTATTAGCTCTACAAGAAAAAGTTTTCTTGGATTAAAATATTAAAGATTACCGTTAGTTCGCTAAAACTTTATTTTGCAGACTTACAATGATTTAAGTAGAAGGCGGCTAAAATAAAATTTTTTGGACTTAAAATAGTTTCAAAAGTAACCATTTTGTAGAACTCATACAAAAATTTTTTTAAAACATATATAGAATTATTATATTTTAAGCTTTAGAAAGCTTTTCTATTTTGAGCTTTGTCTTTCTTCTTGATTTTAAGTTACAGTTGTTTTACTTCCAGCTGTGTTTTCACTGAACGGATTGTTATATTACACTTTGAGTATTCTTTCTACGTTTTTCATTTCCTTTTATACATTACAATGGGTCTCGTGTGAAATATTTTTGCTAATTTTTTTTATGATTTATATTCTTACAACAAATATTACAATTCTGCTTCATATAATGTAATAAATGTGTTAGATTTTCATGGATTTGAATTATTGTAAAATTACCACAGGTTTTTTAAAAAGCAGACCACCCAAAAATGTTTTCTGTACCTATTTTTTCATGCTTTGTGTCTAGATACTATTTTTAGCTATTTATTCGTCTTATACATAGACTTTTAGCACTCGCTTGCCGGTTCGTGCTTATATCTCGTTATGTAAGCTTTTCCTCTGTTTCCACTCAACGTGTAAACTAGTATTATTACAAATATTGTCTAAATATAAACTATAATTATTAATTAACATCATTTACAACGAAGATGTTAAACATGCTAACAGAATTTGACGACAATATGCCTATTAAATTGTGCTATAAATCTTGTTAAATTTAACATACGCACGTAACTGTGGACATTTAATGGTTTCTATTAATAAGATAATTAACTATTGTCTGTGAAACTAGAAAATAATACAACAGCAATTTTCGTGAGCCGTAGAAGTTTTTGCAACTGTTTGCTATTCTACCCGTTTTAGCAATTAGCGTTATCTTCTCTACTTCATTTTATTTGAAACTTGAGAAAATATAAACACATCATCATCAGATAATAAATCATCGTAAATGAGACAAGAATTTTTCAAGTCTTGATTTCATGCTTTGATGTAGTATTAATTAAATACCATGTTAAACATAATATTTGTGCACAGTAAGGGTATATACCTAATAATAATTATTGTAAAACAAATATTATATATTATGTATTTTAATATTATATAAGTATTTATTTAAAATATAGTATTTTGTGATCCTTGGTTTGTAAGGTACATAAATTAATGCTGTCAAATGTAGATCTTGTCAATAAATCGGCTTTACCATAAATTGTAGCCATTTCTAAAAGCCTTGGCCATTTACCTTCTGTATCGCATCCAATATCCTTTTTCACTTCTTGAATATTACTAAGAGTTAATTGCTTATCATCAGCTTCAAAATTTAGAGTTGCTTTATCAAATTTTAAAGTACCAGTTGCACTACATAATATATCCTTCTTCTCACATTTTAAAGCTATTGCTACTCCAAATGTGTCTATATTATTATTGTGATCTCCAATTATTTGGCTTTTGATCTGAAAGAATAAAATTGTTGTAGATATTATATAGTATATGTATATTATTAATCTGTAAAATTAATATTAAAGTAAAATTGTTGTAGTTACACAATGAATTTTAAATTTCTTCTCAAGTTATTAATAATTACAAGTGGCATAGAAATGATTAATGAAATCAATATTTTGCGTCATTTCAAATTTGTAATAGTTTGTGACCTGGAACGACGATCCAGCCGAGGCCAGTTAAAGTATCTATTTTGACGGGTGTTTTTAGTTGATGACCTTACGGTGAGCCAGAAAGGAACCGCTGAATCAACATGAGGGTAACTGCGATTGTAATAGCACAAAAAGAGTGGAACCCGTTTTCGAAAGTACACTTTTTCCTATAAAAATGGCTTAACTAAACGAAAGAGGATGAATTTAGTCGGACTTCTAATAAGGCCACAATTCAAACTTAAAAATTACAATTTTTCCGTAAGAAATACATGTAAGTGTAATATTGCGTAATAATTTATGCATTGTGTCAAAGGTACGTCCGTGCCATGCCTAGGTTGACAGTGACTAGCGGTGGGGAGATACCAGTCGCTTCCTGACATCCATCGAGTCAACTTTCCCACTTTTTCTAGTTGTACCGTCCTGGCGGATGTTGTAAGTAATTACAGCGTTATAGTGCGGAAAGTAGGTTTTAACAAACGCAACTACATCAAGACTCGGATTCGCACAAAAAGTGAATTTTTCCCGAAATTTGTTGACCAACGACAAATTTTATTTTTTTATTTGTTAATTACACTATAATCTTTCATAATTTGTTGTAAAAACCGAGATTCTGGTGTATTTACTGTATCCACAACCTATCTTAATTTCGATAGGCGGGGTTACAGTTCAAAAGAGCCAATGAGTAAATTGCATTATTAATAAATTTTTAAAGCCGATTTTTTCCAAAATATGTAAACCGTCCTCAAATTTAAAGTTTTTTATACGTTAATTAGACGCTCATCTTTCATAATCCACTTTAAAAATGGTTAAAATCGGATCACGGGATTCTTACTCGTCCCCCACAAAAGCTTCAGAAGTTGTTGTGTTGAGCAATCCATACAACCAGCGTGTAGTAAGTTTGTGCTGAGTTTGGACGTGTGGTTGCAAGTGACGCATCGCAACTTGAGACACTGGATAAGGTGCGATTCAGGCGAGTTGTTGCATTAGAGTATGTTCATAAATAAAAAGAACATTATTCATCAAGGTGCGTACGTACTGTAAGGTAGGCACATAATTTTCCTACTTTAGGGCGAAAGTTTTTGCAATATATTATGCAATTAGGTAAGATAATTAAATTGCGAGAATAAGCATTTACAAGTTTGTATTTCTCTTAAAGCTCAAAATTGTATTTAATAAAGCCTATTTGCGTATTTAGGCACACTAACAAATTCTATGACTTTTTTATATTATATTTGTTACAAGAAAATTCAAACTAGAATATTTGCTGCTTTTCAAATTATGCTTCTGTGCAATAATTTAGTTGAAGCTTTGTGAGCATTACCTCAAAGAGTTTGTATAACATAATATGGTGTGTATCAAATTTTAGGAGTGCAGAAAACAAAAACCTTTAAAACCACGGTTAGCAAAACCATTTATTATTCAAGTTAAAACATCTTTTCAGGAATAAAATTTGTTTTAACGATTAAATTATTCCTGATTGTGCACGTCAAAATTGAAACAACAAATTGAAACTAATAACCTTTCTCTTTTGTCCTTTTTTATTAAATAGTGGAAGAAGCTTTTTCAACAATAAACGTAAGAAAAGTAACTGACGAGGATTATTTTTCTCTAAAATTTCGAATTTCGACCTTACCACACTTAGGAATGGCTTACTTAATTTTATTTCAACATTTTAGATGAATATGAAAAGTTATATTTTGTCTTCAAAGAAGTAAAAACTGCAAGCAATTGGGATTTATAACTAATAATATACAATTTAAAAAACTGTTAAAATTAAAAGAGTAAGAATATTAATATTAACAAAATTAAAAAATCAGTTCAACAATCTTACCGCGTGACAGATATCGATTTGGTTTTTAAACACAAACAAATTGCGTGTCTAAATTGTACGAGCATTATTATTAAAGTATTGGAAATTATAATCTTAAAATACATTATAAAATTTAAATTTAAAGACTTTCCAATTAATTTTAATTCTAAAAATTTTAAAAAATATAAATAGAAAATGTGTTGTATTTGTTCATTTAACTATAATAATATTGATTATTACCTAAATAATTTATTCTTCCAGCAAAGTGGCGTATTGAAAGACTTAGTATGTGACTCCGAATAAGTAGTCGCAGTAATCCGGGTAATCCACCTCGTAAAATGGATTGTGAGGACTTCCAGCATGGAAGTGCTTATATTCCGACAGAAGTGGAAAACCAGTGATTATTAATTATTATTTATAAATATCAATATAGTTATAGTGAACTATCGTTTATATTCTAACTCGTACAATAAAATACCATTGGGTTTTGACATATTTTACAATGTATAATATTTATTTTTATTTTCCTAGCTATGTTACAGAGGAAGTTCTTTGACATGAGAAATTGGTTAAAGCTATTAAAAAGCTTCTGGAAGGAACAGGCGTGACACAGCAATCGTAGCAAACAACTGTAGATATTATATCGATTTCAAAATTTACAAATTTTTGTAATTCGTTCCAAGTTATTTTCGGTATATATTTCTTAAATAAGTAAAATTCTTATTTCAGCATTATCTTAATACTGTTATACGAAAGAAAATTTATCATCTCATTTTTTTTGCAATTATTTTTATGAAACCAATAAGGCCATTTAAAGCGAACGAAAGATTTCATTTAGTATAAATTTTGAATGATTTTTTCTAATTTTTTGGTACTGAACTACAGATTACAGAAAAAGTTTTGTGTGCAATTTATACTCGAAATGCTTCTCTTGAATGATTTTTTGTTTTTCTCGAATTTGGTACTTTCAAATGATGTTTTGACGTTAATGTCATATAAAATGTTATCTTCCACCACATTAAATTTAGAGTTGGGTTTGTCTTTATTTAGTTCTTTATTTTAGAACAATTAGTACATAAAACATACTTTCAGCAGTTATTTGCGTTCGAAAAGAGTTACTTTTACGCACCGATGTCGAAGATGATACACCACACCATGTTGATAATACCGGAATTATGCACCTCGTTTTATTCCTTTCTTATTCAACAAATCAAAAATTCATTATAACTTATTAGTTATAACTAATTCCGTAAGTAATAACAAATTTGTTACATTATAATCCCAGCACGTAGAATTTAGGAAATTGAATTGTCTAAACATTGTGTTTTTAAAATATCCGACTAAATTACGCGTAAAAGGAATTGGAAATCGAAGATCAACCTAGGTATTTTTTGCGATAACACAAGTGGAAACTGGAGACGAGCAATACATAATAACACTAATAAATCGAAACTATCAGATCGAAGTAAAGAAGCCATTTTGGGTTCCTCAAACATAAAATCGGAGCAAACCTTCGAAAAGCTGCTTAAAGGAACTCCCTCGGATAAAAATAAAGTAAACAGTGCTGTAATTAACGCTCTTGCTAAAGAAACAAAGTCGGATTTATACCGTACACTGTTGCCCCTTCCTACCCGCTATATTTCAGTTCTTTAACGCAAATTTAAAATTTTATCCTTCTTGCGCCAGTGTTTCGCTTCCATTGAAAAAGTTTCGCACGGCCTTTTACAACACTCCTAATACATCTTGTAAATTCTTAGTAAATGAGAAAAATGAAACAAAAATATTTATGTGAAGTTTTGTACAATCTGTATATGCCGTCAGTACCTAATTCACTACTTTAAGTAATCACAATTAGGTAATAGAAGTAAAAGTTTTTGAACACTTCAAGAATATTTGTATTATCATCGTGTTCGTACCACTAAATGCTTTAGAACTAATTATCATATTTTATACTGAAATTCACTTCTGAAGAGCCTAAATTATATATTACTAGTAGTACATTAAGAAGTTAGTTCTTAACTTGTATCAAATTACAACTCAACATTAATCATAAACATTTACATTGTAATGCTTTAACGTAGATCTGTGTTTTATCTGATTTATTTTAAGAATATTAAAATATCTTTTTAAAATTACCCACGTTGGTTTCGTAATTTCTATTTCATTAACCGCTTTCTTTATGTGTACATACTTAAATATTAGAAACGCATTTCGTTATTAATTTATGAGAGTGATTTCAATCCCGTCGGACGGGTCTAGTATTTATATTAGAGACCCGTCACAAACATTCCGTATTTATATTAGAGATCCGTCGGACAGGTCTCTTATTTAAATTAAAAACTGGTCATCTTAGGACATATTAATGTAGAGTACATTTAACTTAGAAAAAAACTCATTTTCTTCGAAATTAATAAATAATTAAACATCTATGTTTTCATAATATTATATTCTTCTTCTGCGCTTTACGGTGTAGGCATTTAAACCTATTCTGGTACCCATCTTTCCTCGGTCTTCCACATTTCTCTTTCCTAGTGGCTTATATCTTTTGTAATATTATATTACGAAATAAAATATTCGAGACCCTTTGAACAGGTCTGAAGTCACTTTCTTAATTTATTATAAATATAATTATAAATTTAAAAAATCAATTCAGCCGTTTCTGAAATATTTAAGAAATACATGGAACGCAACGTAAAACATTAACCTTACTTTTTATAAACAGTTCATTTTTTGGAAAAATTACACTTAAAATGTTTTCTTTAACGAGATTGTAATCAACAAGTGTATATTTTAGTAATTTAAGTAAAGTTTAACCAACTGTAATGCATATGTACATAATTTTAAACAATATAATATAAAAAAAATATAGTCAATTTCATTTTGATGTAGAATTTTCTATTACGTAAAAAGTCCTACAATAGTTATTTTTTTTATAAGGCGATAAAATTCAATTTTCTCGACGAGTGGAAATTATTAATTAGCAAGCAAAATAATTATTTTTCACGAGTCAATAATTAAATTTTATCGTCGTTAATTAACAATTTTTCCACTCGTCGATAAAATTGACATTTATCGTTGTGTATGAAAATTAATTTTTTTCTATAGTAGACGTTGAAGAAAATTTCAGTTAAGAAGAAATATAAGAAATCTTAATTTCAAATTGAATTGTTATTTGACATCAAACACACTTTGATATTAATTGCAGTCGAAACAAAATGTAAGTAACCAACAAGATTATACACGCTGATCTAGAACTGGAATATGTGAAACAAGAAATCCTGAAAAAAGCAGAAAAACACTATATAAAACTGAAAGATCATCCTAACCTAAATATGCAACAACTGCTCTAAGTTGAGGTTTGCAAGGTACATGTCGCTGCCCCCAAATTGAATTTTTTATTGAAATTGGTGTCAAACGTTTGAGCTTCGTTTGAGCCTCAATGAGCTTCCATTCCCGTCGTTTGAGCTTCAACGGTTGCGGAGATATTCGCGAAAACTTTTGGGGGGGGGGGCTGTGGACACGTTAGCCCCCAAGTCGAATTTTTGAGTAAAATTGGTGTCAAACGTTTGAGCTTCGTTTGAGCCTCAATGAGCTTCGCTTCCCGTCGTTTGAGCTTCAACGGTCGCGGAGATATTCGCGAAATCTTTGGGGGCTGTGGACATGTTTTTTAGTTTTTCTCCTATTCAAAATTTTTGGTAAAATTTGATATCAATTGATAGAGCTTCGTTTGAGCTTCAATGAGCTTATATGTACATAATTGTAATTTCACTTGTTACATAGTTATAGGCATCTGAAATGTTTACACCTCCGAGCAAGTTGCGTGTGAAAAGCTGTAATTTAAATTATGTAAACAATTTTTTATTGAGTTTGTAAACAAATGAATTGAACTGTAAAAGTATTTAAGTAATAAAATAAAGTTTATTAATAATAATAAAAGTAACAAATACGTTAGTTATTGAACAATTTCAAAAAAAGTTTTATATGCTATTAGCAGATCAGGCAGGCTATTGACCAGCAATACCTCCTAGTGGGTGGAAGTCGATTAATGTCCAACTCGGATCTGAGGCTCAAGTTACATAATTTAGTTAAAAACACTATATTTTTTACTAAATTACTTTACTTTAATTCTAAAGAATATATAGTTTGTACCTAATACTTACTAAAAATTATTGGAATTATAATATATATTATTAACCTCTGAAATTAATATTAGATTACAATTTTAAAATAAAAATGATAAATAAACAAAAACGAAATTATTCTATGGAATAATTGGACTCATATGGGAAGTCCGATTTCAGCTACGATTTCCAATTTGGTTATAGAAATTTTAGAAAAAACCTGAATTTCATCACTTCCTTTTCAACTACCTTTTTACAAACGGTACGTCGATGACATTATCACCGCTATTCCAAAGGGCTGCGAAGATTTTGTTATACAACATTTTAATGGGTTCCATCCTTGCTTACAATTTACCATCAAAAAAGAAAAACTTAACAGAATAACATTGATATCCAACTGATTCGCGAGGCTACTTTCTTAAAATATAAATGGACCCAAAAACCAACGTGGTCAGGAAGATAATTTAAACTATAATTCCTATCACCATAAAAGTCAAATAATAGGAACAGCTATAGGACTAGTCAATAGATCCTTAAAATTAACTCATGGCGATTACAGAAAAAGACCTTTGAAAATAGTGAAAGAGACCTTAAACAAGAATGGATATCCAGAGTCATTAGTTAATAAAATTATAAAAGATGGTGTATACAAATTATACAATGGAAGTATGTTTAATAAAGGTCTAACTACTAGTTACACAGTTATGCTATACGTTCAAGAACCTTACCAGATTAATATAACGTTCAAATCAACCAATAACATTGGACAACTATATGCCAAATTAAAAGACCCTGCACCGTAAGAAAGGAAGTTAGATTTGGTATACAAAGTGGAATGCCAAGATTGTAATCTTGTAAATATTAGCCAAACTAACTAATGCCTTCATAAAAAAAATGAGTGAGCATGTTTCAAGTATCAGATGTAATAAATTAAAAACCACTGCAATTGCAAAACATATTTTAATTGATGGACATAATGCTGCCTTTACAAATGCCAATATATTCAAATCAGTGACCAATTATAAAGATCGACTTTTTTACAAAATGATATGTATCAAGAGAGAAAAAAACTCAATAAACAGAAAAACCGACTTCAAAGGTTTAAGTAATATTAAGTAATGAGACAAAATATCCCTAGAAGAGAAACGAAAGCAGCCGAAAATTTTATTCGACGTTTAAAGCTCTGTATCAACGCAGACGAAAGCCACTTTGAAATGTTATAATTTATGATGTACATAAGATTATTGTTAATTATTGTCCATTTTTAAATTTTTGAATTGTTGCGTTTAAATAAGTTTTTTTTATAAACGTTTGTCCGAGTTCTTGTAGGTGACGCTGTATTATAATTATACTATAATCATGTACTATATTGAAGAACTAACAGCTTTAGCTCTATTATTGTATTAGCTGACATCGGCGTAATACAATTTCGTCACTAATTCTAATTAAAAACGACAGTAAATTAATGAATTTTTGTTGGCTATTCACTAATTTTAATCGATACTTACCAAACCTTAAAGTTTACGGTAAATGGTAGGGTAAAAATTATAAAAAAATGTGCAATGAACGGAACAAAATTTTTACGACAAGTTTGAGGATGATTTTTAGTATTATTGTCTTCGTAAAACCCAATATATCTACACAAATCTTTATTAGAAATCTTTTTTGTTAATGTGAATGTTAACTGTATAATTTTTAATACCGAGCATCCGATTTGGCCCCGAGCAAAGTAAGAACTAAATTTCTGACCGTCTCTTCTTGAAAGGCAATGGCAAACAATCAAAGTTTAATTTGTCTAATAAGCTTTATGATCAGTTCTATGGTTTGGAGCCCACATTAAACACTACTATGTGTAATTAAACTTTGCACAAACTCCAGATACGAGTATATGTACATAGTACATTACGAAGGGTGAAATTGGTAATTTTATCAAAAGAAAAAAAAGTTAATAATATTTTGTAAAATTATGTAAAAATAATTCGAAAAATATAATTATTATATTTTTCTACAAATTCTATTTCTCAAAAATAAGCTATCATCATTGCGTAAAAACTATTCCTGATTATAATACGAAAAATGAATCGTACTTACATTTCTATATGGTACAATATGTCCTGCAGCAATGTACATAATCCAATCAGTCTCTACTATGGTAATTTGTACCCAACCAGTTGAATTAGATTTTTGACCACCCCAAAATTCGTACCATGTTTCAACAATAGGTGGTAAGTATAAACGTAGTCGGTATGATGGCTCTATTACGGGTTGTGCAACAAGCAAAGCATTGCCTAGCATGTACTGTTCGTCCAAATTAAGGGTTTCATTATCCATATAATAATCATAAAATAAAGGTCTCACTAATGGCTCTGAATTACTCAAAATTGTGTGATAATACGGTAGCAATTTAAAACGCTGCTTAATAGCGTTGGAAGTAAGTTGAAACGCAAACTTAGATGGTAAACTGAGAGGATCTCGTCTTGGAAAATCAGATGAAATTCTAAATATAGGAAAGGTAACTGCTGCAAGATACCAACGAATGCAAAGTAGCTCGTCTATTTTTTTGTTAAATTTTTCGGTGGAGCCACAAACTGGAATGGTAATAAATGGATTTCCAAAAATACTGTGATATAATGTTGTAGATATAGCTTTCTTTAAATTTACCCAAGATATATTAACATTTTGTATTTGTGCCACTTCTGAAATACCGTAATCGTACGAAGACGTTATAATAAAAGCAGATGGAAAATTATTAATATAAGCTTGTACTTGTGAAGCACCATATTGATTATGTTTTGTAATATGTTGTACATTATCGTTAGCGGTAATAGCGTTCCAAGGTATTGTGTTAGAAATTGTTGTATTAATATCCTATGAAAATATTTCAAGTCATTAAGATTAATTCAGTATAAACAAAGTTACCTTAGTAATGTATGGAAAATGATATTCTTCGTTACGGAACGTATAACTATCGTCGGTTGGCCAATTATCTTTCAATACAAATCCATCAAATTTAACTGTCGGTATTTGTTTTTTCAATTCGGTAAACCAACTTTTAATATCATCGTGATTAAAATCTGGATATATAACTTTTCCATCTAAATAAACACCCTCGTACGGTTTTCGATCTTTATCCATGTAATTCACTTTCAAACTTAAAGCTTTATCGTACAAAACTGAATTCTTTTTTAATATCTACAAAATTGACAATACTTTTATTTACAAATATCGCCAAAGACGTATTACACGGCTTACCTGGGGTGAAACTGACATCACGAAACGTGATTTTTCTTGTAGCGATTTAATCGCTTTTTCGAGCTCAGGATTTTTGTCTGCTTCCAACAAGCTATAAAGACTTTCGTGTATACAATCGGATGAAAATTTAATGATTTCTTTATTATCTTCTTCGAATTTCTTATATTCTTCAATTGCAGAATCTATTGAAGTTATTGTGCCATCTCTACAAAGTAAATCATTCTTATGTCTGGTTTTTCATTTTCTGTTAAAGAATCTTTTAGCTAAATCTCATATAAAATAAATAAAAATTAAAAAGTTAAAAGAAGATGCAAATACCCCTTTTGAGTTAACAGAGACTTATTAGAAATTTAGCGCTACATGACACTTTATTAGAACATGAAAAACCAGACTTAAATAAGATAAATTTGGTTATAAAAATAGCTTACTTATTTAATAATAATTAATTGATAAATTATTATTTTAAATTTTGCGGCGATGCTTACCTACAAACGTGCGCACCTAAAGACCAATATGGTAAATTTATTGGTTTGTACAATTGATGTTGCTGTTGGTTTCGTACATCTTTCGGAGTTGGACCAGTACATACGTTAAGAACAATTCTATTGCCAGACAAGCTCTTTAACTTTATTAACTGTGATGGAAGAACTGTAACTTCAAGAGGTCCATCACTTTCGATATAAACGCCATGAAATAGTCCGTTTAAGTAAGCCATAAAAATCGGCAACGTGTTGTGATCGTTTTTATTTTTATAAATAACTTTCGAAATTGTTCTATTTTTCTCTAATATGACTTCACCAAAACCAAAAAGGTTGTCATTCCTTAAATACACGTTCCATTCCCAATATCCGTTTGAGACTATCAACGGACCTTTAAGTGTTGTTAATAGTAAATCGTTTGTATCAGAACGATATACTTCAACCCCTAGTCTGTCTGCGAAACCTTTCGTAAAATATGTTTTATCCTCGGTATAATTGTTTGTTGAAGTAATTGATTGAGAATTTAAATGTATCTGTAACTTATTTTTATCAACAAAGTCAACCGAGAAGTTAATATCAGAAAGTGTTTTATTTAAAAATGGAGTTACGTTTTGAGATGATGAAAACGCAGAATTAAGTGGTTTATAATAATATTTTGACGGAAGATAGTGATAGCACGCATTTGATGTAAAATTGTAACAACAAGAACTTGTCATGCATTCTAAAAATGATGTGTTGGATCCACCACACGAAACTTTATAATTATCCCCTACTAAACATGTATAATCATAATTTCTTAAATAATTTTTGGAATTATCTGTTATAAAATAAAACAGTAATATGGGCACTAAAATAACCAAACTTAAAAATATTATAGTTACAAAAACTGATCTAGGACACCGTCTTTTAGGTTTCTCCACGGTTTCAATTTCTATGGGGTTTTCGTATTCTTGTTGTTCGTACATATTTTCTTTAGTTTCCATGTCTAATAATTATTTTATCACTATGTTTTTTAATAACCACAAAATCACTCTACGAAACTTTTAAAATTTATATCACCTATTTACAACACTACATCTTCATTATAGAACCCAATTTCCTCTATCGATACGATAGCGTCAATTGATTGATAAGAAAATAATGTTCAGGCTTAACTGATTAAAGATTACAGCTATATGGTTTTTGATATTAACTAACTTGACTCATTTTTTAGAGTGCATAAAGTACTTGTAACCATATAACTGCTAATGTGCGTCTTACAAATAAATGACAGATCACTGTAAAACCTGAAATTCATCAATCTGCATAATAAGAATTATTATTATAGATGTCAATTTGAATACAAAATATCTAATAGACCACATTTATATTAAACTCAATTTGGAGATTACCTTCTAATTAATTCAGACTTTCTCAAAATGTGGTAATTCCCTTTGGTTCTAGGTATTTCAAATAGAAAAAATTTTGTATTGCAGAATTAACGTAGATTAATAAGTTACCGACAATATCAAATACAAAGATTACGATTTTCGATTATTCTTCAATCAAAAAGGATAAGCAAAAATAGAATAAGCAGGATAAGGCCTATATAAAACCTGGCTGAAAATTATTTTAAATGTAGTTTAATCTTGACAATAATTCATTTTTAAACACCGAAATTTTTGTATTTATTTTATTTAGCAATTCAAATTTCAATTATCGCTTCCGAATTAAAATTATATTAATAAAAATTTAAATTTTTCAACAACGCCATCGATAACAACACCACAACTGTGCATCTACATATATCGTATTCCACAGACTTCAAAAAGGACTAATAAAATTCATTTATCAAAAATGACATAATAATATAATAAGGTTCCATCACCCATGCAAAATTTTGATAAATTATCTATTCAGAAAGAAAAGCTAAGTTTTAATTCAAATTTTCAATTTCTTGAAATTTTTTTTATTTAAATTTTTGAAAATGGTTTTCAAAAGTTCATTATGGAAGTCTGTTTTTTTCCTGCTGATAATGCTCATAGTGGGCTCTTATTTAAGATCATTTGACAATGCACTTTCAAATCCTACTCGATCTGTTTTAAAATATGAAGATTTTAACATTTTTATGTTTTTCCCAGTGCATGTTACTTAAATTACTCAACGCAGTGCAACGACACTAGAAGATGATTGACACTAGAAAATGGTTTTTCAAAAGTTCATTATGGAAGTCTGTTTTTTTCCTGCTGATAATGCTCATAGTGGGCTCTTATTTAAGATCATTTGACAATGCACTTTCAAATCCTAGTCAATCTGTTTTAAAATCTGAAGATTTTAACATTTTTTATGTTTTTTCCAGCGCATGTTACTTAAATTACTCAACGTAGTGCAACGACACTAGAAGATGAATTGCAAGGTAATGGTAGAAGTGCTAAAATTGACTGCCATCTACCGCATTAGCTGTTGCTTCAAAACAGTATCGCAGGCAGTAATTCAATCTTCTTCATCATTTGCTTCTTGTCAGAAGCGTCGTGGCCCAACTTCGCCGAAGCCAAGATAAATTTTCTAGGGAGTATAATTATTCATGGGATGATTTCCCGTTACCTCTCCTGTAGTCTAACGCTAGCTGGGCTTGAACCGCTAGCTTATTCTTCTTAATTGACCCGTACATGCTTCACGGTATACTACTGGCTTAGTAATTCATTATTTCATTAATAATAGAAGCATTCCCAAATGGTCTATTCTCAATCAACAAACGGAAGCACTCTTTCACAATGACCACGTCAGGGTTACATAAGAACTCCGTTCACTAAATGATAACCCTGGAATACATAAAAAATGCGAATGGTTAACTTAACAGCCACCGCTGACCAGACGACTTCCAAAAAAAACTAATATGCAAACTATTTCCCCGCATAATGTTGACCTCCACCATCAACAACAGCCCACAATCGATCCCGCCACCCCAAGTGGCGTTATACCAAACTTTTCGAATAAAACTGTGTACCAGATTAGGATAATCGTAAATCCACGCACTCAATATGGAAACCAACAAGCATTCAAGAAAAGGTCTAAAAAAATCTATGGAAAAACATCTAAAATAGATCCATAAATTTCCAACAATTTGAAATTAAAATATATTCAAACAACACAATACAAATCGTACAAAACAGGAAATCAATCGAAATAAACGAATATAAATATAAATCCCCGGTAGTCACAAAATTACAGATTAAGAATCAACCCCATTTCCAGGTGGTAAAATTCTTATCCATTTTTAATGATGACGGTAAAATAAAATAAAGTGGCCTGCATGAGCACAACGTTTAATTGATATCAAATTGATCCGCTTGCGACATCAAAGAACTAATTCGTACATTATACAATTTCCACATAGGTAAAGTAGATTCGACCAAAATGAAGAGCGAAAAATTTATTCCGTGAGAGAATTGATAGAATTTTTTTACACTATATTATGCATGTTTAGTTATTTTTCAAATAAATATATTCATTAGCAATTATCCGTCGAAGAAGTCGAATTAAATAATAAATTAATTTGACTAATAATTAATTTTTGTTTTTATATCGTATAATTCAAACATTTTATTAGCAGTGCGGCTTTTGAAACTTCAGGTTGTTTTAAATAGTGTGTAATTTTGTAAATTTTAATTTGACGCTGTCATAGGAAACTTAACTTGTATGCTTAAAGTTGGTTTAAGTCAAATGCGGTGCAACCGGGCATTACAAAATTATGTACACCAAATATATTAAGTGGTCAAGTTATCTTCAAGTTAGCAAACTTCGAGTTTAATTGACGAAATGACCAATCAGATTATTGATTTATTTGTTTTGTTGTCGTCTGATTGATTATTACGTCAATTTGATTTGAAGTTCGCTAACCGGAAGATAACTATGAGTGAATAATCGGGCATAAAAACTTTTGTTTATTAGTTTCTTACCAGAAAGGCTGTGCTATGGTTATATTCAAAAAGTTTCAGCAATTTTCTATATAGCGAGATTTTAAAATGTGTTCTATACATTTGGCCATATGTAGCTTTATTTTTCCACAAAATTTTACTTTAATCTAATTACCTACTAAATTTTAAATTTTATTAATAGGTATACACCGTGACCAACAACACCGCGGACAAACAAGTTTTCTATTTTCACGAAAATTACTGAATTTTTCTGAAAAATAATTTAGTAATCCAAGAACTATGGAGATCAAAAAAACAAAAAAGCAAAAAATTAAACAATCAATGTGTGAGTTACAAAATGTTAAAAAATCGCGTCGCAATTTTATCGTTATTTGAAACTGGAAATAATCAATGTAAAATTTTCGAATGCTTAAAATTCTCGACAAACCGTTTCCGACGCCATCAAACGATTCAATAAACTTGGTAATATGGAAGACCGACCGGAAGAGAAAAATGTTCTGCCAACACTCGCCGGAATCGCAATACCATCAAACTTTGGATTCAAATAATTCCAAAACTGTCGATGTGAAAAGTGGTCCGTGAAACCGGAATCACGCGAGAATCGACTCGACAAATACCTAAAAATGAACTTAAGAAGCTTTATAAGCTGCGAAAATCCCAAATGCTAACTAATGAAAACAAGCGAGTACGACTTCATGCGGTGCTCTGCTATATCCGCTGCTCAAAAATGGGAAAGTTTCGTTTTTACTGATGGAAAAATTTTTTACTATTGAACAATTTCACAATTGTCTAAATAATAGATATTAGTCAGAAGAAGCACCCGGATCTTCTGCCATCGCTTTTCATCGCTAATACTCCAAGTCTGTCATGGTTTGAGGCGGCATTTCTGCTACCGGTAAAATACCTTTAGTTTTTGTGAAAGAAGGAATAAAAATTAACAAGGAAATCTACCACTGGAATATTTTAGAGGCTGTAGTTCTTCTGTGGGCCCAACAACACTTTGGTGACCAACATTGAACCTTTCAACAAGACTCTGCACCTGCCCACAAGGCGAAAACTACGCAAGATGGTGCAATCAATTTTCCTGATTTTATCAGTTCCGCTGAATAGCCTTCATACTCACCAAATCTCAACTCAATGGATTACGCCATATGGTTAATTTTAGAAGCCCGAGCATGTGAAAAATTTCAAAAAAACTTAGAATCACTAAAACAATCTTTGCGTCAGAATGGGACAAAATATCCCTAGAAAGTGGTAGAAAACAGCCGAAAATTTCATTCGACGTTTAAAGCTCTGTATCCACGCAGAAGGAAGAGACTTTGAAATTGTATAACTTATGATGTACATAAGGTTGTTATCTATTTTTAAATTTTTGAATTGTTGCATTTAAATAAGTTATTTTTTTAAACGTTTGTCCGAGTTCTTGTGGGTCACGCTGTATAATAGATTAGAAAAAATCTTTAATTTTAATGCACTATATAAATAATAATTTATTGATTGAAAATATGTTTATAAAGAGATAATAATATTAGATTTAATATTTATCTACAATATTATCAACGGTATCGCTTCAGAATACTTTTTCATTAATTTTCCCGTTGTGATTAAAAATAATCATTTTTGATTTAATCACAGACAAAAAAGGCTGATTTTTGAAGCACAGATGATGTTGCATCGCACTATTTAAGAAAAACTTAAATTTAAGAAAATCTCTCATGTCAATATAAAATTAAAAACTTTTAATTAATTTGCCCGTTTGTATCGCACTATTTTAAAAAGTTGAAGTTTCACAAAGTAAAAATTAATTATTTTGTATCAATAATTTATAATTCTTACGTCAAAACAATACTCGTATTTGTTCGTAAACACGAACAACATATGATCGCTAAAAAATCTTAGATTTAAGAATTTTTTTCAAATTTGTTCCGCATGCTACTTATGTGTTGTGCTCAAATATAAGATTTTTTTAGCGCTCGCATTTTGTTCATCTTTACAAAAGACTACGAGTATATTTTTACGTAAGAATAATTAATTTATTTTTAAGAATAATTAATTTTTTGCTTTTATATTGTATAATTCAAATAATGTTTTTATTAGCGGGTGCGACTTTGTAAAACTTTAGTTTTTCTTAAACAGTGCGATGCAAACGGGAAAATTAATTAAAAGTTTTAAAATTTCTATAATAATAAATTTGGGGCTGTCAAAGAAAACTTAAGTTTTACTTATAAGTCAAAAGCGGTGCAACCGGGCATTACTGTATTAAAAACAGAGGGTCAACGCGGATTTAAGAGAAATTTTTGTTTTAGGGATTAAAATAGTGACAAATCGTTTTTTTTTTAAATAATTTAAAAAAGACTAATTTTATAAAAAAAAATTACAAAATACCTATTTTGTAAATACAAAATTACTTTCAAATTTCGTCATTTGTTAAAAAATTTTTTTTTGTAATTTTTTCGTACCTTACTGTAAAAATTTATCAAGTTACGAGTCATATGTGCAATTATATGAAAATCAATATTATTAATTTAGTTATTTAAATTTTATTCTGATTTTTAAAAAATTCATAATTCATGAACCATTTTTAGTAATTTTTAAGAAGATAAATAAAGAGTTGTGTATTATTTTCATTAAAGAGAATTTTTCACCTGAAAAAATTATTTTGTAAATATGTATATAGAAACTGCCAACATTTTTTAGGACTTATTATGACGAATGATTTTTAAACAAATAAGTTTTGTCGAATTTATGTTGTAAAATAAATTTATTAAAATATCTTACTAACTATAGTTCATTAGGTTCAAGAATACAGTAATATAAATTTTATAAATTGCATAAATACCACTACATATAAATTTTATAAATATCACTAGTCGTATTCTTTTAATATTATTCCGATGAGTGATTCCACATTACATTTCATTATAAATGAATTCGTTTTTACCTTTTTGTAGTTTTTACATACATTTTAGTGCGATGTTTTTTTAAGTTTTTTTAAGTGTTTAGGGCTTTCAATTAAATTTTGTATGTAACTCTTACGGAGAGTGCACATAGTACACGTAAAAATATTTTAATTATTTTTGTTTATTTATTTTAATTTATTTTGTAGAAAATTTAATTTTTTCAACATTTCAAATGTAAGTTTGTGCAATTTCAATATCTTTTTATTTTTTTAAGGCAAACAAAAAGGTTGGTATGGCGATATATAGTTAAAAACTATAGCTACTCTACCGTTTAAAAAAAACTATCAAAATTCGATTTTTCGTTGGAGAGTTATAAAGCCACAGACAAACATACGAGTCAAACTCTTTTCTCTTTCACCTCTCTTTTAGGTCGGGGCTTAAAAAATGATTCGTGAATCACAAATTGTCAATAATGGGTTATTGCATTTGGTGTAGTTAAAAATTGAATAAAGATGAAGCTACATAGAGTAAATGTGCTTGTTCGCGGCCATAAGGCCATAAAGGATAAAAAGTTAAATAATAGTAATTTTGCGAAAATCACATTAATAGTTTTGGAGATCATTTTTTAATTAAATTTAATTACTATTTTGCCTAGTTAACAAAGTATAAAAGAATAAAAAATGTTTCACTATGACGCGACGTTAAGATTTACGCACTTGGTACAGAAATTGATATAAACACGGAAGGGTAAAGTCAAGAATCCCGAACTCAAAAGTACACTTTTCCTTATAAAATGGCTTGACCAAACGAAAGAACGCAAAAATACAAGCTCTTTAAGGTGAGGATCAATCTTGTCGGAGTTGTAATAAGGCCGCAATTTAATTTTAAAATTGCAATTTTCTCATAAGAAATACATGTAAGTGTATTTTTGTGTATTAAAATGCCAAATATGGAATACATTCTGTTGGCGGTACGTGTGCTATGCCTCGGTCGACAGTGACTAGTGGTGGGGAGATACCAGTCGCTCTCTGAGATCTGCCGCGTCAACTTTCAAATTTTTCGAGTTGGAGCCGCTTAAGGTGGCAAATACCAATGTTATTTGGCCATAAGAAAAACCACGATTAAAACCGAGTACATATTTGCAACATGATATATTTGAACATTTGTCGATAATATATTATAATTACAAGTACAAAACATTTATAGTTAATGAATAAATAAATAAACAAAACAGGCCTGCGGAACGGTTCAGTTTTTTTATTTATTGTAGTGAAAATAGTAAAGTAATCATGCTGTATTTACAGTATGTTATTAAAAATTATCTATTTGAGAGTTTGCAGTTTAAAAATCTGTTATTAACCTCATTAGTAACGAAATTAATCGTGGTTCTTCTAGTTCCTATCCTGCTTATGCTATTTGCAGTTTGGAAAATGTTTCATAGATGGCACGCGCATAGCCGTACAGTATATTATCTTATTTTACGTCGCAAAGATTTACAATTTAAGTTGTCAATATAAGCATTTTTTGTGCTCAAAACTATTTTCTAAATAGGTAAGCGGAAAAAAGTACGAACTAATACAGGCGTCGATAAATTTTGCTGCTTCCATTATCTAGTGATCAATCGATACCAGAGTCATTTATCAGTAGTGTTTGAAAATAATTGATACTTTTGCCACTTAAGGGATGTTTTCATGAGTTTAGCACGTGTCAAAACCGCTCGAAGCGCCGCCAGCTCCCGGAACGGGCGCGGACGTGTGCGGAGAGTAGGTTTTGACAGTGCAACCACCTCAGAAACGAATGCACACAAAAGTGATTTTTTTTGAAAATTTGTTGTCCGATCACAATTTTAATTCTTTTTATTAGCTAATTACACCATTATCTATCATAATTCGTCGTGAAAACCGAGTTTCTCGTATACTTACTGTCGCCACAACCTCTTTCAACTTTGGGAGCGGGTTACAGTTTAAAAGAGCCAATGATAAAATTGCATTCCAAATTAACTTTAAAGCCGTTTTTTCAAAATTGTGTAAACCAACCGCAAATTTTATTTTTTATACGCTAATTAGACCCTCATCTTTCATAATTCACTTCAAAATTATGAAATTCCGAATTCGGGTTTATTGACCGTCCCCACACGGAAGTGTATAGTGGTATCTTATGACAATGTCCGAGAACTGAATGATACGCATTTTGTGTGTTGTCAGAGTATTTTTGATAAAATATTTAAATAGTAGAATATTTTGTTAAAAATAAAGTCATGCTACGCCGGTAATTCTAACTTATGTCCGATATAAATTTTACAAATAGTACAAAGTAAAAAATATTTTCCGAAGTATCAAACATGAAATTTCTGTTAAGTGGCCGAAAATAGACACATTCGCCCTATTATGTACATGAATATGCTATCTTGTAGATACAATATTTAAAATAAATATATTTGCATGCAAAAGAGTGTTCATAGCATAGCTATATATTATATTGCAATATAATAGATCACCTGCAGTTTCTATAATAAGATTAAACATTTATAATTTAATAATTTCAGCTTTTGTTAACAAAATTTATATAGCAATACAAAGGTTTATTCTATTTTCATTAATTAAATTGTATTCGATTTACGAAACTCAATTTGATTCAATGCAAGAAAAATACTTCGTTAGACACTTAAAAAATAAATAATTGGTTTAAATTTTTGCGCTGCCTTGAAATTACCAATATCATTGATAAAAATTCAAAATTAAAATTAACGTTGTTTAAGCGACATACGCTATTGCTTCAGAAAATGACCGCCTATATAATAATACAAATTAAATTTTGCTATGTTGTAGCAATAATTGCATAAATAATAATTTTACCACGTTAGCCACTTGCTTGATCGTAGCTGTTATTACACGATCGGCTAACTTTTATACATTGAAGTATTATTTAGTCGAAGGACGAGGGTGGTTCGAAAACCGTCGAAATCGATTCGTAATTAAAATGCACTACTCCGTATGAGGAAAAAATGATGTAAATGAGGCGCCAGCTAAAGTAAATAAAACGTAAAGAAAGGAAGAGTTATCCAAATTGCAAGGAGTTTGCAGCATAAGTGCAGATGAAAATGAATCATTCAGTGTGGGGCGCTGCCGACTTCCCTTGTAAGTAAGAAAACATAGTTCCAAATTAGATGATCAAAAACCCTGGTATAATTTGAAAGTAAATTAAATAAAATTAATGTAACAATACAAGTTAAATTGTAATGTTACAATGTCAGTGTTCGTTTGCTTTTATTTTTATGTAAAGTTAACCAAATTTACTGAATGGTGTAAAACAGATTATTATAATAATATAGGACGCCAAATAAAAAAAAAAATTTTATTTAAGTACAGGATATCATGTAATATCAGGGTCACACCAAGTGATGACTAGTTTTAGATATAATGTAGTTCTGTGGCTAGAAATTAAAAGGGAATAGGTCCAAAATCTTAATTTCTTAGAAAACACAAAGAAAATGTTCCTTGGCAAAAGGAATAATCATAATATAATCTCCATAATCTTCTTTTAACAAGCCATTATGAAACTATTTCTATTTTGGCGAAGGTACAAGTCTACATAATTTCTTTTGTCGGTTTTAAACTCTAAAATGTAATGCATTTTTTGCATAAATACGGAATAACTATACATAGTATATTTATAACTTGAAACTTTTGTGACTTTCAAATTTTCCTAACAGGTTTAAATAAATTTTTTACCGTTGTTTGAAAAATCGAGTTTGGAATAAATTAACTTATTCCCTTTTGCCCACAAGCCAGTAATATTTTTGTAACATTCAAATAGTAACAATAAGGGTTAACATTGTCGTTTCTCTTATTTTCATTTATTAAGCCATGCATTGGTGCATATAATAATTCACAAATTTTGAAAAACAATAACGGTTTGAAATATTAATAGAATATTATGGAAGCCGTAGTTATTCACATAATGGAGGTTTTTTCTCAACAAATGCGATGGATTTACTAATAATTTTCCAAGTGATGAATATATCGCGGGTTTTTTGTAGTGTCACCAAGTAGTACTAAGAAAATGTTTGGAACTAACGCAGTTCAATGAATGCACAAGCTATCAGTGCTTATATCTTCCTATAAAATCTTCGTCAAGTATTAAATTCATTTCAATGAAAATTTCATGTGGTTTAATTAGGCATTTTTAATGTGTGGTCCACCTCCCCACAAACGTGAGGTGAAGTGGGACAATTTTGAAAAATTAATTAAAAGTCATACATTATTTTTTGGATCAATATGATTTTATATAATAAAATCTCTCTCTGTTTCGAACAAATGCCACTTTTACGTCTAAAAACTTTTGTAAGATTGGCCCGCTTGAGAGTGTACGATACACAAACTGTATGCAAAAATTACTTGTCAAATACAGTTCAACTTGTAATCCGTATTATAGTATTTTTTTAAAATTGTGTTCGTAACATAAGAACATTTGTAAATCGAGTACTCTCTATATATAGTAGAGCATTGAATTAAAATTCTGTTCATTTGAATTTATACATCATCCCCAAATTCTAATTAGACATAATTAGTGTATTGTTATTTAAGATACGCCCAAAGTAAAATTTAAATTGCCTATGTCTTTAGTAATCTCAATTTAGTTCAGAAGCATACCGTAAAGTACGTTTACAAATTGATTTCTGAATATTGTTTCAATATCTGAATCTTTATGCATAAATAATTATTATCCTGTTCAGCATCAATTTCCTCCATACAATAATGTTAAACATTTTATTAATCCTGTAGGGAATATGCTTAAAACTCGAATATTTGATTAAAAAGTTCTCATCGCCCTCATTTTTTTTAAATATTGATACTCTCTCGTCACTTTTGAGGGCAAAAAATGAAGGTAAGGTTTAAAAAATTTTGAAGCAGCAATTATTAGAAAAAGTGGTTACGTAGTACTTAGGAAAAGTGCATTATTAATATTTACGAAATATAAATATTATAGTAGTTTGAAATATATTTGTAGCTGAAAATTTAATAGTACGTAAATCTTAACAAATACCCGAGTTACTTAAGGTTCTTATTTTCAATTCTCTAAAAGGTTTTGCGTTTTTAAACAAGTAAATATGATTTTTAGTAATAGTACCTACATTTTTAAGTTTAAATCGGAGGATTAGTCTCTCATGCAAGGGATGGAAATATCATATTTATTATAAATATCGAAGACGGTCGCGCCTTGGTGCTTAAGTGCGTCGAGCACCCCGGTTCTAATCCAGATGGGAGAATTGTATTTTCACGCCAACACGTTCAGCAAGCCCGGCGTGTAACTGCCAAAACCTCTAGGGAGGACCAAACCAATTCTTTAAAGAGAGGTTTGGGGGAATGAGAAAGGCTTATGTCTAGCAGTGGAGGAATATGGGCTGACTAAGAACATTATAAATATCATAATATAATAAGTGGTGGACTGGGCTGGGATACCGGGATGCAATTTCATCGCAGGCTTTTCGATCAATGAAAAACTAGGCACTTATTGCTTTTACAAAAACTATATACAAAAACAAGTCAAAAGAAACTAGACTTACCCATATGTTTCTAAAGCCTGCCTTTTTGTCATTTTTAATAAGGTAAGTGATAAGGATATAACAATGCTTGGTGTGATTTCTACAAATTTAATATTTTTTGCATTGCAGACTAGCTTTGACTCTTGCGTGTTTTTGTTGTTTGTGATTTAATTCGCGACATATACAGCAGTTTCTGTTTTTGAACGGATCTCCGATGGACGACGCAAAGCTTGCATTGGTGACAATGAAACAACGTTATTTGACAATACAATGGATAATCTAATTTACAGAATTCTGGAGTGCGTCCTATACAGGGATGAGAGGCGGAGACAATTAACCAGTCAGCCTTAACGAACTGTATAAAAGCACCCCACTGGATTTAAATTACACGTTCTAGAAACCCAAAAAATATCACTCTAAAAGAGAAGAAAACTAGTCTGAGCCCAAAGAACTCAAAACGATTCAACATTAGGAATCTAGTCTCAGTACCGTAAGTAGGCATGCGCAATAGGTACAGCCTCCCATCATTCTAGAAAAAGGAGGGAGCTGGAAATAACTGACAGAAAATATTACTTTTTAAAACAAAACTTTTAGCATTTAAAAAAAATTAGATTTTGAAGCAATTTTTAAAATAATATACACAGGGTAGTTTGCGAATGTTCCAAGTACTTAGGGGTAACTCTCTCTAACAGTCGAAGCAGCGAAGCAGATCTAAACAACAAAATAATACAGGAAAACAGAGCCATACGCCAGCTAAATTCGGTCCTTTGGAACAAACACGTCACGAGAAACACCAAAACCATGATTTATTCATGAGAATTAACTAAAAAAAATATAGATCATTTAAAAGCTCTAGAAATAAACGTATGGAGACGCTCTACAGTGTATCTAAGCTAGAGCACATAAGAAACGTGGAAATGTGGTAAATAATGGGAATCAATGGAACAATAATAGACACTATAGATAAAAAAGGATGTGGTACGGTCACTTCCAAAGAATGGAAAACAACAAATGGCCAAAAAGAATATGGGAATGGGTACCCCCAACAAAAAGAAGAATAAGGCCAAAATTAAGTTGGCGCAAGGATGTCCAAAACTCAATAAACTCCCAAGGACTCGCAAAGGACGGCTGGGAGAACCATAAAGGCTTGGCATAAAGGGTGCGAAATACGATTCAACTTATTGTAAAAATACTATATTGTAAATATATATCATCATCATCATCATTTCCTTCATGGGTTAGGTCGTTGACCTGTTCCGGCCCATCTCTTCGTAAATATATATTTAAAGAAATATTTTTTTGTTTAGTTTTGAAAATAAGCATCTAATTTATTAGCTTAGCTATATGTAGTTCACTGCAATACTTATAAATAGCAAAAAGAGCTAGTATATAACTGCCAATTTTAGTTCGTGTTTACAGTAAGTGCACTGTATCTTTATTCATGTTTATATTATTTTAATATAATTTTAAAATTTTTTGTTTATCTTAAAAATAAGAAATTTTTGTGACAAGTAGATACATAGTAATTAAATTACAATAGTTATTTATATTTTATTAATTAAGAATAGTAAATATTTTAATTTGCAAGTAAAAATAAATATTTGAATATAACACTTTTCCTTCTGCTTCTAAACTCAAAAATTTGTAGTCCTTTTTAAGTATTAATTTAATTACATTATAATTTAATAATAAGTTTAGCAAATTTTTAATTGAATTAGTGAATTTTTCAACGTTGAATTATTTAATAAATTAAATTAAAAGGTTAAATTAACAATAAAACGAAAACATTCGTTAATTTAAAAATTTTAATCTAAAATTAATTTCAGAGGTTAATAATATATATAGTGTGATCCACAAGACCCCGGACAAACATGTTTTCTCTTTATCCAATACCTCATGATAATAGGCTCATAACTATGGCGATTTTAAACCAATAAACTAACGTATAAGTCACGGAGTGAGCTAAAACATTAAAACTCACGCTAAAATGCTTTAGCTCACTCAAAGTTAAAAATAAAACACTCGCGTACTAATACATTTTATTAATTTATATTAAACAGATCAACGTGATTAATTAATATTTACATTAATCTGGAAGTTAAAGGACATCGTTCTGTTATTGGTTTCAGGCTGATTTGGGTTATTGGACGTTATAGTTGTTGTAGTACTAGAAAGCATATTTGACGAATCATGAACAGATCCAACCGTTTGATCAACAGTAGTCGAGGGTGAAGAATAATTTGTTGTTTGTTTAACCGGGCCCTGTATCTTCTTGGCTATATCAATCTTGTTGGAAACTGAATCTTGTACATAACCTTCCGCCACCGTGGATGATTTCCAACCACCGTGACGTTTCAATGTTAAAATATCAGCCCCTGCGTTTGCCAGAAGAGTAGCTGAAGTGCGTCTCATACTATGTCCTGTATATAATTGAGCTTCAGGCAGGTTCAAGAAAGACGCCACTTTTTGAGGTATCTTAGATAAGGTGTTAATGCCAACTGGTTGGCTAGTACATTTTTCATTCTTGTAATTCAGAAAGAATCTTCGATGTGATATAATTTGGGGTCTTAAAGATACGTATTTTCTGTAAAGTTCAAGAACATTTAACGAAAACCCTTCAGTAACAATCGTGAAGCTTCTCGATACGTTTGTTTTGTATCCAGTAACATAACATACAGATATCCTCCCTTATCTTCTACATCATCAACCGTCATCTTTGTAATTTCGTCACATCGACAAGCCCCTGATATTCCTATTATTAATGCAACCTAAAAAATAATAACAAGTAAATACTTCAGTAAAACAATAATAAATATGTAATACCTTCATCATCAGGTATTCACTGTTAGGTGCCTCAGTCAGAAACTTTTCAACGTGTTCTCTTTCCAAGATTTTCGCTTTTTTAGGCTTGTAAGGTTTTGCTACACTTTTCAAATAGGCAATCAGTTTTCCGTATTTTGATATGTCAATATTTTTATATATTTTCAAAGTACTTCTTAGCATGGAATATTTCGTCCACATTGATGAAGGTGCTAATTTTTTTCTGCAATTATAGAAATAGGCCAGCATGATATCTTCATTAACTCCAATTACATGTCGCTGCTTACTCCATTCATTAAATTGATGAAATTCTTTATCGTAGTAAATTTTTGACTTTTTTGGAATTAAATCCTTACATGCTGCTTGCGCTTCTTTCTCAACTTCTTGAGGAATATAAATATTTTGTTGTAATTCAACCATTTCTAATGAATTTGTTGACAATATTGATTTGTTTTAATTCGTTTACCATAGTAACTTCACACGGCATTCTACTACACGGCAGACTACTTATTAAATTTTTTTTTAAATTTGATTTACATACTACATAAATTTAAATTTGACAATTTAAAACGTCAAATTTAAAATTTTGAAATCGTTATATGAGGTATTGGATAAAATCTTGTATGGCACTCGTGTGTTAAGTTACATAACACACTAGTACCATAAATAGCTATTTCGCGAAAATCACTGAATGTTTCTGAAAAATAATTTAGTAATCCAATTCTAAGAACTATGGAGATCAAAAAAAAAAAAGCAAAAAATTAAACAATCAGTGTGTGAGTTACAAAATGTCAAAAGTCGCGTCGCAATTTTATCGTTATTTGAAACTGGAAATAGTCAATGTAAAATTGTTCAAATGCTTAAAATTCTTTGACAAACCGTTTCCGACGCCATCAAGCGATTCAAAGAACTAGGTAATATAGAAGACCGACCCGGAAGAGGAAAAAAATGTTCTGCCAACACTCGCCGGAATCGCAATACCATCAAACTTTGGATTCAAATAATTCCAAAACTGTCGATGTCAAAAGTGGCTCGTAAAACCGGAATCACGCGAGAGTCGGCTCGATGAATAGCTAAAAATAAACTTAAGAAAAAGCCTTATAAGCTGCGAAAATCCAAATGCTAACTGATGAAAACAAGCGAGTACGACTTCAACGATGCGGTGCTCTGCAATATCGCACCGCTGCTCAAAAATGGGAAAATTTCGTTTTTACTGATGAAAAAATTTTTACTATTGAACAATTTCACAATCATCGAAATGATAGGTATTAGTCAGAAGAAGCACCCAAACCTTCTGCCATCGTTTTTCATTGCCAATACCCCAAGTCTGTCAAGGTTAGGGGCGGTATTTGTGCTACCGGTAAAACACCTTTAATTTTTGTTGAAGAAGGAGTAAAAATTAACAAGGAAATTTACCACCGGAATATTTTAGAAGCTGTAGTTCTTCCGTGGGCCCAACAGCACTTTGGTGACCAACATTGGACCTTTCAACAAGACTCTGCACCTGCCCACAAGGTGAAAACTACGCAAAAGTGGTGCCGAATCAATTTTTCTGATTTTATCAGTTCCGTTAAATAGCCTCTATACTCACCAGATCTTAAACCAATGGATTACGCCATATAGTCAATTTGAGAGGCCAGAACCTGTGCAAAACCTCACAAAAGTTTGAAATCACTAAAATAATCTTTGCGTCAGGAATGGGACAAAATATCCCTAAAAGTGGTAGAAAAAACAGCCGAAAATTTCATTTGACGTTTAAAGCTCTGTATCCACGCAGATGGAAGCCACTTTGAAATTTTATAATTTATTATGTACATATAAAGTAATTGTTATCCGTTTTTAAATTTTTGAATTGTTGCGTTTAAGAAAGTTTTTTTTAACGTTTGTCCGAGTTTTTGTGGGTCACGCTGTATAATTTCGTTACTTATTTAATAACATTGAACTTGTAATGTTATTAAATTAATACTTAAAATATTTTCACAAGTTAATATAGTTATTTTCGTGACTAGTACTTAAATAGGCCACATTTCCATTCGAGGTTGATCAACAGAAAATCAACCGAGAATGAAACAATCTATTAAGTACGTGTTGCAACAATATTTTGCAAATCTGCAATTCGGTAAATAAAGAAAGCGAGTTATTATCAGTAATGCTCTTGACCTCATACTTGCCGATTGCTAGAACAAATAAGGAGATCAAGTTACAAATTGTTTGCAATTCTGAAAGATCAAATTTATTATTAAGCATTAAAGCCCACGTTAAAGCAAGTTAGCGAGTTATTATTAGTAATGCGTATGACCCCGTAACCTCCCCTCTACAATAGTTGCATATAAGGATAAACTCAGGAATACAGCAGTTGTGTAATGCTGAAATGAAAATAACTCGCCACTAGTGCCGAAAAGTGAAGGTGAAGTCATCTCGCGAAAGAAAAGATAACGAAAAAAGATCAAATAACATGAGTATCTGTTACGTGCAGAAAACAAGCCGCTTTCAATGCCATGTAATGTGTATGAAATGATAGTATTTCGCTGCAGAATTGCAAAAAACTATTTCATTCTTTTTATGATTAATTTTTGAAGAATATAGGTTTTTTTTAATATTAAATTGTGTTTTAACCCCCCTCCCACTCTCTTTTAAATTATTAAGTAAAATTTATATTTTTTGTGTACATAAAAATTATTTATAAGCAGTAAATTGTTAGATTATAGCAAATTTATATTATTTTATTATTATTTTGTAAAGCAAAAGTTGAATAGGGCCGAAAAATAAAATCTTAGACATAGGATACACTATCTTTTTTTACTTACAAAAATTATAAAATACTTACGCACTCTAGATCTACCGTAGTTTTGCTGCTCCGAGCAACAAGCATCCGGATCGCGTCCTCGCTTCCGAAGCAAAATATATGCTTCCAGTTTCGTACGCATGCCGGACTGTTATAGTGTTACGCCTTCGAGATTTGCCTTACGATGGGTATTGCGCATATATATTGACGGAAGTCAAGTTTCACTGCTCCGAGCAACAAGCGTCCGGATCGCGTATCTCGAGCGTAATGCATCGAGGCTCGTTTCTAATGTTATGGGATAGGAGTAATAATGGTGGCATTGATTCTGTTCATAGCACTGCTGAACCAATGCATGTCTGAAGATGGCAAATCCTTTGGGTAGTGCCGAAACCGATAACATGATAAGGTTCCAGCGGTCTATGATACAAACAAACCACCTGCATCTGTATCCTATGCGGGAGACGCGGTTTCGACAAAATGCGTCCTGTTACTGTTTTAGATACGTAATGCGTAAGGATGTAGTATGTCTTGATTTGTCTATGACGTTTTATTTTGACTGAAAAACTATCTTTCACACTTTTCGATTAATTTTATGTTATGTGTGTACTAAATTTACGATTTTGATTTACTCATCGAAATTAATACAAATATATTTTTATACCTTTCCGCCCAATCGCCCGCATACCGGTATACCGATGGCAAGACACTTGCATAGCACTTGCGTAAGCCGATTTAATAATTTCGAAAGATTTCGTCGTTACAAAAAATGTCAGCATTAAATAATAATAAATCAAGTATTGACCAGTTGATTACAAAAATTTCAAGGATTCCCAGAAAAGCGTTGAAAATTGCAATGCATTATTTGTGATAGAGGCCATGTGTTCTTGCCGTACTGTGCCATCTTTGCTGGTCAATGTCAGGGGCTTTCCTATATAATTTTTGAAAACACGTACAATTAATTCTCGGAGATATATTTTTAGTGTTATAATTATAAAAAATTCATTCACAGGTAACATTGCTGGTAAAACGCATATGAAATACATTAGGGTACAGGTGTACCTTTTCAGTAGTTAACGGGTGCTAAAAATGCCAGTAGGATCAAGGTTAAACTAAATTGAAATTTCAAAAGTTGTAATTTTGTCACAAGAGTAGAAAATCAAACTACCTAGATGCAATAAACATAATTTAAATAAATAACTAACTACGCAGGTATGGAGATAATGTATAGTGGGCCACCTCCACCGAGTGTAAACACAAGCCCCAAGCAACGTTGTTACGCCACTGGAATAGCGTTTGTAATTAGAAATGGTTAGGATAAATAATAATTTGGAAATATCTTGTTAGTTGACGTTATAGTAAGTATAATAATATTTAGCTAACAATTAGCTAATCCTTTCTGTAAAGACTTACACATACCGTATCTGCCATCTATGAAACAGGAGTTATACCTGGAGCAGCTGTGTGATCCAGAATTAGCGAGACACATATCCAAACCGTTAAGTTGGTATAAAAAGTTACAACGCTGTTGCGCAACTAAAAACATAAGTGAATTTGTGTATATTTTGTCAAAATGTGATCAGATTGTAACAATGTATTCTTGTACTATCTATTGATTAGTTAAAGCGCTAACGATGATTAAAAATTAATTTAACTTGTATAAAGTCGAGATGTGTCTTAAAAATAAACTACGTATGGCCATTCACGGGGACTAGAAGCCATTTTGCGTTTCAGATGTTTACGTGAAATAAAGAATGTAAACATGAGTTGTATTGTGAACAATACGTTTTGCATAAAAAGAAGATTTGTATTTTCAACAATATGAAGTACATCTGAAGCAAAGTGAGTTTTGTTCGTTTGTCAGTTTGACGTTAAGGAATAACGGTTTTGATGCACCTAGCAGACCAGTCATTTTTATAGCTTTTGGCGCCAATTTTAAAACTTTCCAACTTATTTGATTTTACTCTAATTTTATATTTTTAGATACTTAAAAATGGCAGGCAACGAAGGCTCAGGACAAACTGATTTGTTAACTGGATGGTCATGTGTCGTGCATCGACCTAGTGAAGATCCTGAGCCCTCCGAATTGCCTAGTACCGTTGATATGGCTGCATTTAGTTCTGGTATTACGGTTGAACCCACACAAACGTCAAACAATGTCAACACTTGTGAATCTGACTCGGAATCCGATTCTGATTCAAACGTAAGTTACTATTTAATGCTGTGATGGCCGTCTTTAATTTATATTAACTTTTTATTTTAGAACTCTGGCACTGATATATCGGGTTCTTGTAGTCAGTCGGATTCGTCTGATTCAGAAACATCAAGCTCGAGTCAGGAATCTTCGACCCGTAGTTCATCACCAGAATTTTCGGTTACAAGTTCTCAAACAAATGGTTTACGACTCAAAATAGCAACTGTACGTAAATCATGCACAAGCCCAGTTGATAAACAGAAACCTATTAGTGACATTAAAGTATGTGATAAAAGTGCGCTTCAAAGCTCGATTAAAAACGTCACTAAAAGTTGCAATTTAAGTTCTAGTTCGGAGAGTCATTGTTCAAAATCCACTTCAGATTCTAGCAGTGATTCTGATACGCCATCAAATTGCAAAAGTGATATTATTACTGAAAATAAAAATGATAAAAGTACTAGTGTTAAAAAACCTGTGGCTAAAGTACGTCTTAAAGATGTTGACAATAAGAAAACTGATAAAAAACCTAGATCTGTTACTGTTAATTCGCCAAAATCTGTGTTGAAAACTAAAACTAGGCCGAAAAGAACACGAAAGGTATGTGATCATACTTTTTTAGATTTTAATCTATTTTTTGTGATTCAACTTTTCAGCAATATTTTGTTTTGTACATGTTAGGTATTACCTATTGAGCATAACCATAATTAGAAACTTTTTGAACGCTTCTTTGTCGGTCCGAGTGTTATTCAATGACATCCGTCTGCTATCGTCAAGATTTATAAAGCCTTTCTCGTATTATGTAAGACACTACTTGAAAAGCAACCCTTGTCACTACCTCAGTAACTGATTTTTGTTGGTGCATTTCATACATAGATATTCTGCAAAGTACTACCAGGTGTAGAAGTATTTTCTACGTCATGCTAATAATTATTGTTTAAAGCAATGCAAAGCATGCTTAGTACTCATTTAAATTTGCTTATTAATCTGGTGATAAGTAAATCTCGCTTTTGTAGTTGTTCAACTTGGAATACTGGATATTTAGACTTGAACTTCTTTACTGTCAAGAGAAGTATGCACTTCCTTGTTTCGAAAGTTATGAATCAAAATTTTACGAATTGCTATTTTTTTACTTCAATAGCAGCTATTTTAACAATTTATTATTTTCTTAATTTCTTTGTAGTCCAACCATTAGTTACTTCTACATGAAAAGAACTGAACATTACAAGTTTGGTTGTTTTACATTGGTAAAAACCCCTATATTCGTTAAATCAGACTCGTAATAAAATATACATATTATTATCGCCAAATTTTTAAAGAAAATTGTAAAAATTGCAGTCATGTGTTTCCTTGATAAAAATAGTTACAACTAAAATGAGAAGAAGATATAGGAAGAAAGTAAATCTGGAAATAAAGCATATTATGCTAACAAGAAACTGCTGAGCATCAGAAATGTAAGTGTAAATACGACAATAAGAATACACAACAGATAGTTATGTATTCTCGGGCCCAAGTAAATTGAGCCCTGCGTCACAAATTTCTGATTAAGAAACGACAACCTGAATATAATTTAAGCTATCGTTTAGCTTTGTATAAAAGAGTACAAAAATATATGCATGCCTTGCTGTCAAAGTTTAATAAAAGTCGTGCATTACTAATATTGTAGATTAGTAAATCAAAACATTAAAAAATTAGTATGTCGTTACTCGTACTACATTATAAACTAACAAAATTTTTGAGTTGCGTAGTGATTGTAATATTTGTACATTAGTTCAAATTGCGATAAACAGAGAGAGTTACATCAAAATAACAAACAATGATGCATTTTAAAATGCACTCATTTGACTAGCGATTCTGATCTTAATTCATTCCATTTTAAACTATGACGCAGGGCTCAATTATATGTGGCAGATGCTTTATGCTTAACAAAAACGAAGAGGAAAGCGTGAAAATTAAAAACCAAGACATGTACTATTAAGGCTCAGAGAATAAGACGGATGGGGGAAATAATGAGTCCAGTCCAGAGGGAAAGATGATAATAGCGGTATCAGAATGAAAACCAGCAAATGAGAGAAGAATAGTACGCCTGAGGGTAACAACAAAAATTTGAAAGTGAAGTGTAAGAATTGAGTTATATCGAAGAAGATTGTGGACTAAATCACATAAGAACTTGTAGAAATAGTATCGAGCTGAGGAGTTAAGGTTTTAGGTTTGATTACTAGTTACTCCTGAATTATGTGTGCTGTGGTTTGTAGTCCACGTTGTATTAAAGGCCCCTTTTTTTGTTGAACCTGTTATTCGGTATTTTGTTTCGTTGCTATAATAAATTTTCACTTATAATAATAATAAATCATTGGGACAATAACCAAAACTAAAGACAAATTAGTCTTGAATGTTGTAACCGAGGGGTAAGCCACAGTCAAAAATTGTGTACGCTAGACTTTCTCGGGCTACCAGATTCTCGCACTTGTTTACATTAGGTATTTCTTTGTTTTAAATTGTTTTTTACGGAAAGAAAAGTAGACCCTTACATAAAAAATAAATCAAAAAAATACATTTTTAAATTGATATACAGGGTGAAATAAACCACCTGTATCAGACATTTTTTTTCAAGTATTTAGAGTCAATACTAGTGTTGTCAGAAGAGTTCGAAACTGCTTAGAATTAGAGGAAGGCAGTTTGAACATTTGAAATATTGTATAAATTTTTAATTGTCTAAAATTTAACTTTAATGGAATACTTCCTTGAAAGGACTTTTCAACGATACGACTCCTCCTCCCCCTTCTTCATGCTATTTGAAAATCAGGAGGTCGTCATTTTGGAGCAAACTTCAGGATGCTAAAATTTCTGGTGAATGCCAATATCGTTTAATTTGTCGTGGAAACTTTTGTGATAAAAAAATTTTTCCCAGTCCTCTGTGAAAAGAAATACTGAATACGGGTGCTCTGGCTCACCCAAAATATATGGATGTTTATTTTAGCAAATATATGCCGCAACAAATATATTACAATAATAATGCAGGTAAAGCACTTTCTTGTAGTTAGTTGGTGAGGATCAGCAAGGCTGTTGTTTTTATTACAACTGTAGTTTGTCACATTGCATTGACGTATACTAGACCTGTTAGAGAGTCATCTATGTTGAATTAGGCTTCTTTTATTCAGGTGTTCGCGGAGCACTTAAGTAAATTTTTCTTCTAGATTTCTTACCCCGGTTGGCAATTGCTTAGAGCCTTGGTGCATAGTAAAAAGAAGTTTTGTTCTGCTTAATATGATATAATCCATAATATGGATTAGATCGGTAGGTTAAATCAAGCAGTGCGAGCAGTGTTATTATTTAAACGCACGAATAAACCAAAATTATTTCTAATAAAGGATTCTTACCTTGAGCCTACATAATAAGATTACATAAAACTACTTTATATAGTGCAATTTAACAGTTAATCTACACCCACAATACTCAAAGAAGTTGGCTTTAGAACGAATCACAAGCATTTTCTTACTATAGTTTTATAGACCAAAGTCTTTGCTCTCGATGATAAATGGATGACGAAGTGAAGGTAACTCTACTAGAAACTTTTGAGGGTGGCTGTGATGTGGACTTGCTTTAATCCAATTTAAAAAATTTTATGTTCTAAGTCAGTTGTTATACTCAGGTTGTATGCTTTGAATCATTATCGTGCAAGAATCTTTTGCATTACATTCACCGTGCTTAATAGCTTTAATTATGTATAAAGCCCAGTTGTATAATCGTCAGTTAAATCAAATTCAAGGATTAACTCACAATTGGACCTAAGGGATTGATTAATAGGACATCGCACGCATCATTTCCCATCTCATAATTCAATTTCTTAGAAACTATCGGCTTAAATGTAAAACGTAAAATACCACAGAAAATAGATTTTAACTTGCTTTTATTATCCCTAATTTCAAAAATTGAGGATTTAACTCGTCCTTAAATAAATTATAAAATAAAAATGTATAATTTAATTTATCAAAAAATAAATAGATCACATGCTTTATTTCACCACGTTTTTATTAACTCGCTTTCTTGTCTGGCTATTTGTTTGTTTGATAGGTACACCAGGGTCTCGTTTTGCGTCGCATCGATTTGCGTCGATTCGATTTGCTTAATAACACGAATATAGGACCGAAAATCTTATATGCGTCACATAATTCAATTTGCGTCTTTTAAAATAATACAAATTCAATTTTTTGCTTCATGCGTAAAATTCTAACGACTGTAATTTAATAGTTTTTATCTGCAAGTAGAATTAATATCTGCATGAATCGCGCCGCCATGCCACTTGCAAAGTTTGTAAGTCTTGTAATGTATACATACTACTACATAATATTATGAATAATTGTGTACGATGCGTTTTCTACATGCAATTACATTTTTCATTATTTAGTTTAAAGCAACCGTCAGAGAAGCTTTAAAATTAGCAGTATTCTTCTGTAATAAATAATTTTTATTTATCTTTTTTTATTTGTTTTTTACCGATATTTTACTAAAAAATAAATTTTTGTTAGCATAATATGTGATTTTATTACCATTGTGAAAAAAGTTTTTGATGATTGTAGAACGCATCTCGTGAATTACTATGGAATCTTATGGAAAAATGTGATTCGATTTGAGTCGATTCGAATTGCGTAGCACTTTTACAGAACGTATCCCCGACGCAAATCGAGACCCTGGTGTATAGCAATTTTCTATTTGAGATATGATAAGGTGAAGAGAAACTGAAATTTGCCACATGTCTCGGTCATAATCTCATCAAGATGTTTAAAATCGATTGAAAAATTTTACACACACAAGACTAAGGTCAGTATTCTATAACCACCTTTACGAAAGGATCCTTTCGTCAAAGGAAAAGCTTGGTTTCCATGTAAAATTATGTCAAAGTTTTGGATATTTTTAAATGATCCATACGTAAAAGACGAGTTAGAGAATACCAACCTAAAAAGCAGAAAATAATTATTTAAATAAAAAAATATTAATATACCACGTTTTTGAACGGGCTAAAAATCCCATACAGATAGTCTTGAAAATTTGTGATTGTGAAATTTTAGTAGCTTGAAATAAAATGAAAATACTTGTAAAATTTAAAGTGAAAAACGTGGAGTGCATACAATAGATAAAAGTAATAAGTGTTCGTTTAGAAAACTCACAACAGTTCGTTATCATTTGTAGTGCAATAAAATTGTTAGGTGTTTTGCTTGAATTTGTGGCAGTTAATCTGGGGAAGGCATAAATCCAAGATGGCGGCTATTAACGGGAATAATCGATCATAACTCGTTTCGGAGTAGTCCTACGAGAATTTTGTACGAGACTTTTTGTTCGTATTAAAATTACAAATCAAAAAGGAGCTCATATATTTTTTGATATCTGTTACTGTTAAGCGGTACGTCAGCTTTGAAATTGAGAAGGAATTAATTTTTTTTTTATATAAAACTAGCTCCATCGTTTCCAAGTTCAACTGGACTGGTATATGGAGCTAGCATCCACTGAAAACTGTAAATATCATTTTCATCAATAATATTCAACTTGTAACGCCAACGGCACGCAGCTTACGTCACATGAATAGTTTTGTTTTAAAAATCCCAAAAGCAAAGAAACGACGACACGAATAATTTACACTAACGGCGAATTTTGACAAGTATAATGATTAATTTAGATTCGTACTACAACTAAACTGTAGAAAACACAATTTCTAAGTTCACGCTTACGCGTACTTCCTTGGCCTGGACGGTTGATGTCTACTGATGCCTACCGAAAAGTGGGCCCAACTCTTCTGAAGATCATCAGAAATCCAATATCCTAAAACTGCGGTTGTTACGGGTTATACTTGTAACCTGTACGTTACATTTCCCTTTTTCATAATACATAAAATTTAGAAATAAAATCCATTTTCGGCTGGTAACAAATATTCCATTTCTTCATCTTAAAACTCCAAGAAGTGATGATTTTTAATGGTTGGTGTTAAAAATACGCGGATCACTAAGAAATGAAAAATATATCAACTATATCAATTTAATCAAATGCAATACTAAAATACCCGCAAATCCAAATAATATACAATAATTATTCCAAATTATGTTAATTTATAAGCAGATATTTTAATATCGACCTGCGATTCTTCAGTCATGTTTGTTATATTTCTCGTTTCTTGGCGATATAATAAAATAATGAAATCTGAATAGCTTTGAATAAGTGCGGGAGTTTTGAATTTGGAGAAATTGTAAGAATTTTTAAAATAAGAAAAAAATTGTTACAAATTAAGTCAATGAAAGCAGCTAGAACAATTTGGATAGAAATGTAAACTAAGGTTGCCAGGAACATTCCACACAGTGTTTTTGTTTTGTTTGAAAAATCCTATTAGATTTTGCTGTAGGTCGCACACAAAATTTGACCACAGACACACACACACACGCACAGACATTTTTGAAATCGTCTTTATTTTATTCAGGGGACCACAAAAGTGTAAATCCATCAAAATCTCAAATTTTTTTTCTGCACGAAAACAAATATTATAAATACGCTTTCTATCGCTCAGAATGTTGGATCGTTTACAGTATCGTAACTAGCTTTTCGTGTTCCCTGCGCAAGATTTTATTTTTGGGCCCTAAGCAATAAAATATTTCCTTAAACTTACTCCATGTACATATTATTTTAGGAATTGCTTTAAATTTCGAATTTCAACGTAAAATGCTGAAATGTGTTGTTTGATGCTATTATTTATTTTAATCTCGTAACAAATTTTTAGAAAATATTTTTACGAAGTCATAAAACCAAAATAAACCATTCAAATGGTTAGTTGTCTATACCCTATCTCGTTTTGAATATATAATGTTTGATTTTTAGTATTTTCATAAAAAGGTCTTATGGAAGGATTTTACAAATCTGTAATTTATATTGTGTACTATTTGAAATACAAATTACATATATATACCCTGATTATATAATGTATATCAAATACTGTCCAACCCTGGGCGAGAGTTAATTAACCATGATTTCGATTTTCACCATTATTTTGTAAATTATGAAATTTGGTTAAAAACTGCTTTAAAAGATTTTTTTACAAGAACAAAGAATTTGGAATGCAATTTTATCATTGGCTCTTTTGAACTGTAACTAACCCCGCCCACCAAAATTAAAGTAGGTTGTGGTGACAGTAAATATACCAGAATCTCGATTTTACAACGAATTATGAAAGATAATGATGTAATTAGCTAATAAAAATTAAATTTGTGATCGAACAACAAATTTCGGAAAAATCACTTTTGTGTGAATTCGACTCTTGATGTGGTTGCGCTGTCAAAACCTACTCTCGCAGCCTACGCGACCCTCCGGGTCGTTTCGTGTGCTGGGGCGGTTTTGACACGCGCTTACTACTAAAAACAACCCCAAGTAGCCCCAACTCGAAAAGTTTGGAAGTTGACGCGACGGATCTCGGAGAGCTGGTATCTTCCCACCACTAGTCACTGTCAACCCAGGCACAGCACACGTACCGTCAACAGAATGTTTTCCATATTTGGCATTTTATTACACAAAAATACACTTACATGTATTTCTTATGGAAAATTGAAATTTTCAAAAGTAAATTGTGGCCTTATTACAAGTCTGACTAAGTTCATCCTGCCTTTAAAATTTTTGTATTTTTCTGTTCTTTCGTTTGGTTGAACCATTTCTATAGGAAAAAGTGTACTTTCGAGTCACGTTTAATTAACTCTTGCCCAACCCTGGTTATAGAAATATTTCCCAAATCGGTCTAAGCAGCCGTAGGGTCTTAATGCTGTTACTTTTTCTCTCTGCTCCTATAGAGAAAGGTTGATTTTCAGCAGTGGGAAAAAAGAGACTGAGAATAAGAAGAGAGAAGAATTTAACAGTAGTCATAGTAAGATGTCTTCATCAGTTCATAAGTATGCATCTTTTAAAAACGTCATCAATATTTGCGAGTACTTAAAAAGTCCTTATAAAAAACACCAATTCGTATGTACATTTAAAAAACATCGTAGTCGCCCTCAAGTACATTTTCACCAAAAAAAGTCGTTCTCCTATCTAAAAGTTTTGCCACCCCTGTATAATAGGAATGCATTTCCATGTAGTCATACAAATCCATCATTTAAAATTTTATTTTGATTTAATTACTGGACTAGATTAATTACGGTTATCCTGCAGGCTACACGGTAGCAGTTACATATTATTTTTTCTTGTAATACTATTATATTATGCAGGAGTATATTATGTATATTTATTTAATTAAAAAGTTACGATTTAAAAAAATTTATTATTATTTAAATAGGTTTCAATTCATCAAGATTGAAATTTTTTACTTTTCGTTTATTTATAGTTATCTTGTTACAGAATGTAGTGTTATTAAGATTCGCAACATTAATTGGGTTTTTATTTAGAAAACAATTTTTTATAAATACATCAATTAATTTACATTGATAATAAATTATATAGCAAGTTGATACATTATTATTAATTATTATCAGTTGAGTTACAATTAAAAAAATTGCAATATATTAATACGAACCAACACTGAATTTTGTCTGTGTAATTACTAACTGAAAGCTGTTTGTGATTTGCGAAAATATTTTTTCTCGCTTGGTAAACAAATTATTGATGATGCTTATTTGCGTCACATTTCTGCTAAATTTTAATTATCTTTTATTTTCTTAATTCATTGATTAATTTTGGTATAAAGTTATCATAATGATTTGTCTTTCTTCAATAAAAGACTAATTTGTTTTCGTGTTCTAACTTTTTTTTGTACGTCGATTTTATCGTTTGATATCGATTAAAACCGTTTATTACAGGCAGTACAATTATTATTGTTATATTTTACGAGACCTCTTCGGGTTGTCAACACAGTTAATAAATAATTATAACTTGTTTATATTGTGTTGAGTCTTTGTCAATTAGTTTTTAATATCTAATAAAATAATAAGTTTCGTGTCGGGGATTATTCAATCAAGATTAACTGGTTCCGCCTTCGCCCCCACGGATTTTATATTGTGAGTCGTGTGTTCAGCGCCCCTCGACATTTATTCGAGGATCACGCTAATAGCTTGTTAGTGGTATCGCTACCTAAGTTGCCCTTTCATTGAATCATTCGTCGGATCCGGAGGCCCCTCGTGCATGTTGGTGTTTACTACGAATACAATCGTTTGTCCACACGTTTTTCGAGGCGGTAGTTAGTTGTGGTTCTACTTTAATGCGATTTTAATCGAAAATTATATCATTGATTTAAGTTTTAACTCGCTACCTATCATTAATCAAGAACGCGGTTGCTTGTGAATACTTCTTTTGATGTGACATATTTTGGCGGGATTTTGTTTGATGAGGTGCATTGTTGTAATCCTTCGAAGTCGGTGCTCATGGTTAGACATATGGAGTCGGGAGGGGACGCCCTTGACGGCGGCGTCCTCGACGGAGGAGCCCTTGCCGAAGGGGTTTGGGATTACGTTGATCGGCTGATTAAAGCTTACCGTTCTCTGGATACCGAGAGCTGTTGCGAGGTTAGAATAGAATTTTTTGTATTATGTCGTAAAAGTAATTATTACGGAGAAGGTGTTGCAATTTCTACTTTTATAAATTTAATTATGAATCTAATGGCATTGTCAATTAATTATTATAAATTAAGCTTATATGATAGTTCTGGTGTATTTGTTAGTTCACAGCTTGAATTCTCTTCTCTTACATAAATATGATAAACGTTTTATTATTGTTATTTCTCAATGTAACTTTTAAATTACTACATATTAATTTTATTATTCATCGGTCACAATCGATCAAATTAGTACAACATGTAATAAATATTGTGCTGTTATTTAATTAGAAATTATTATCGACGAACTTAATTATTTAATTTTATTTTAAGTAATTTTTATTACAAAAATGATGCATTATGAAGGCCCAACTACTGCAGTCGTAAATCTCTTGAAAGTTACTATTTTTTCTAAAACTATTGAAAATGTAGAACCATTCTTGACAAATGATTATATCAAAATTGCAGTTGACACTCGTCATTGAATTTAAAAAAAAGGTTTAATTAATCGAATTAGTGTTGTCTAGACTTAGTTTAGACATCGCTTAATGGTCGGTCGTAATCGAGTCGGGAACGAAACTTTATTATTATCTAAATAAATTTGAAAAAGCTCTTTATTATGCAAATTTGATTGGTTAAAATAATAATAGTAATAAAATATAAACCATATTGTTTTTTAGCACTCATAAGAATGTGGTTTACCTTTGCAAATACAATTTATTTTACCTGGTGTTTCAAATATTTTCGTGATCTTGATTAGTTTAACTTGCTTAATTACACACTGTGCATCTTGACCAATTTTGATCATGTAGTACATTTATCGTAAATCTAGATGGGAATACATCGATTAAAAACCAATCAATTGAAATTTTTTGAACATTTTATTAAATTAAAATAAACAAACTTTTTGCAACAATTTAATTATTGATCTTGAATGGGTTTTTCAACCTAATCCCAATGTTAACAACCTTGTTCGCTTACAAGGATTTATCATGATTTCTCACTATGATATGAATAATAAAGGTCTTAGAACAAACAAAAATTGAGTAGATTAACCTTTTTTTTTCATCTATTTCAGCATACCAATATTAGTTGTTATTGTTCTACTGTAAGTAGCAAATGTTTTCAACATTTTGGTAAATCTGCTAAAACTTAAAAGTGAAACTGAAATACAACTCATTTCAAGTTCATTAATTTTTTTGATTGTTAAAATTTAAAAATATTAGCCTTGAGACTGCTGTTGGAAACCACTATAAAATAATGAAATCAGGTTATTACGTTGGCTGTAATTAGTCTCGGAAACGAACACCAGACACCAAGACTTCCTTTATTATTCCTTTATCTTATACAAATCGTTTTCAATTGAATTGGGGGGCTTAAATATCTTCATAGTCTTACTTGTTAATTTTTAGTCGTTTTATCCATTATTTATTTATTACAATGAATGGTGCGTTTTTACACCGTTAACAGGAAAAAGTAAGATACAATCGCATATTTAATTATTTTAATACAATTTTTACATTAAAACGATCCAAAGTAGTTCACTTTAAAATTTCAAGGTTACGTTGCAACATTCATAATTTAAACCATAATTCTATTGTGGGGTTGCGGACATGCTCTATAATAGCAACTATATTAGCATTTAGATCGAAGTGATAAACTTAAAAAAACTTCTCACACACAAATTCGTACACAAAAAGTAGTTTTGAAACCTTGTAGGTGTTCTTTACCCGTATTTTAAGGACGCTGATCTTACCCACTCAATTTGTGTCATCTACGAATTACTTTTATTGTGTTAACCAAGACATTGGTACAGCATATCAATTCTCATAATGTTCAATTTCAATTATTATACTTCTAGAATAGTAACAAGAAGTCGTGATGTCGTTCCATTATTTATTTCGTCATGATTCAATAACTTACCTATAGTAATTTTTTTAAGAAAATAATTATTTGTTAGTATATTGCTTGTTTTTTCTTCAAATGAATCTATTTTTATTGATGTGTGTCATATGGTAATTTATTCGATTCGGTTGCGGAATTTTAAATACATAATTTTATAGATAAATTTTGAAATACTACGTAATATACCTATATATAATTTTTATTTTATTATAATTTATTTTTGGCGCCACTTTGAAACCATTTTATATTTATGCAAATTAATTATAAACAGAGTAGTTTTTTTGTGGTGATACATCTAATAAAATGAACAACTCGAAAATTGAAAACATTATATTGATGTAGTTTTAATATTGGATTATCGTTAGCCTTGAATAAGCGTCGCATAATTTAGTGACAGTAGTGGTCCAAACAAACAATCATGGTGCGCATCATCGGTCAAAATTATAATAAATAACCGTTCTAAAAATACTCTCCAGTTTAAAAAAATGTACATCCTAAAATCATAACATGTAGATGAACATTTGAATGATAGATAACCTTGCACCCAGAAGGTTGCGAATTCAAATTTTGTAATTTATTGTTCGTATTATGTAGGTAATAGGTAGTTACAAAATTTAATGTTTATTATTATAACAAAGTATATACTTTGTTATAATAACACAATTCAACTTGCATTTAAAATTATTTTTTCTGTTCTATAGCAATTCCTAAATTTTTTTCTTTAAAAAACAATGAGATACGAAATACATATACAGTAAATTCTCGTTAATCCAAACTGGGACCAAAATATGGGTAATAAGCAAAACAAAATCCAGCGAATATTTTGGCGTACTTATTAGTACTTATGGCATATTTATTGTTAACATAGTTAAAAATTATTATCTAATGTGAACATTAAATAAAAAAAATATCTACAAATCTGATCCAGAGATCCAGATCAACGAGGGTCGAATAACCGAGGTTTTTACTGTACGCATCATTCAATGACCAGCAGTTTAGCATACACGGGTCGACTACGAAAGCGTAAGCTCGCGGTTTGAACCCTGCTCGCGTTAGATACACTGCTGTGATCAAAAGTCCAATATCGATCTATGGATTATGGGGAAGGCAACGGGAAACCACCCCATGAATCATACTCCCTTGGCTTCGGCCAAGTTGAATCGCCAACGTCCGGGAGACCGGATATGGCACATGAAGAAAAGAGATCATTCAATTATATACATACATAGCATCTAAATATATAATATAGATTTGGATGCATTAAAAAATTAAATTTTTGAAATTTTAATTTCAAAATCTTCTCGGGCAAAGAATTTTTATCGGCTACTTACTTTAATTGGATTGATTTGATCTTGGACTGTTTTGCTTATAGAAAATTGCAAGCATCAGTTCGTTCACTCATTTGCATTCAGTAGGTATATCATCTAACCGCAGAAAACGTTTATTACTTCAAGTATTATTAAATATTAGGTTATGCACTATATATAAATGTTATTTTATATTTATTTACATCGTTAGCACGACATTACAATTATTGCTTTCATAAATTATACTAGTGCAAGTTGAGGACTTCGAAAACTACATTAATTTACATGCTAATAAGTAATAATTACATTTTCTATTTTTTTACTCTACCTGCATCACAAGGCCAAACAGGTAAATTTCATATTAATTCATATTTATTTTTTGCTAGTAGTGAATATGTTGTCTGTACATACAAGATCTTTCCGAAACCAAAGTAAATCCCAAAGATTTAAGGGATGACCCATAAGTTATAATTTTTATTTAAAAAGGTTTCTATTAAATTTTTGGTGCAGACCAATATTTATTCTCTAATTTTTTCAATAGATTCGTATCGGGGTCGTATACATACTAGAATACGTAAATGGAACCCGAGAGTGTAGTGGTTTTTCTCACAAAGTTTTCTTCCTCAATCAAAACTAAAAATAAATACCAGTTAACTGTTACAAAAAGAAAATGACACTTTGAAGATAGTAATACAAATCAATAAGTACATGAACTTCTTCGACTTGATGTACCTTCGATATCTTGACGCTAGGTGCGACTACCCTAATATATCCAGCTTTTGTATCGTACGAGCTGCAAGGTTTTGAATTTTGCCCCATTGTCGTGGTGTCAGCTAGACACATCATTAGTAATTACTTATGCAGCACTGCGAGCACGCATTGGGCAAATGTATTTCGAAAATGCTCTATTTACAAATATGATAAGAAAACTTCGTGTAATGTTTGAAGGAAGTGATAATATCCCAATTCGTAAAACCTAAATAAAAAATTAGAGTAATGATAAACAAATGTCGGCGAGAGTCCGAAACCCAAAAATGTCATTAAATGTTCATAAATTATGTAAACTGACCATTATTTTCTAGTTTTCGTGGCTAAAAATAATTTTGACTAGAGTATTTTATATTAATAATATATTCGCAAATGGTAGTAAATTAAAAAAACAAAACTCGAAGGGGTGGATGTTCACCACCTTGGATCTTACTATCGGAGAGCAAAGAACGCTGCGCGAGTCGCCGATTTCGTTACATACTGTTTTTCGGCACACGTACCGTTTACAGAATGTAAACCTTTGCCAACCAAAGTAACCTTTGCATAGGGAATTTTGTCAACTTAAAAATCGATTTTTCGGGTTATAAAAGGATCCACCAACGCCTACCTCACCTTAAAAATTTTACTTTAATGCTTTCTAACTAATAGTGAAAGAATTTCTTTAATAGTTAATATTCGGGGTTGACTCCTACAATGAATGAAAATGTCGCAGGTGATCCACACACTTCAATTTTACGTTTTTCACAGCAATTGCACATTCCAACATTCGTAATCGGTTAGAGAATGAAGCTATTGATCCTGATTTTTAAACAAAGGTCATTTTCACCTCAGCAAATTTGTCGATAATGGAGTTTTGAGGTGTTCAAAATCTACATGTGATTCAACAACTACCATGCATCCAAAAAGATTTAGCGTATAGTGCAGTTCTTGAGCAAAAGGTATCATTGGATCAGTTCGAAACTACTGCCGACAATCGCGCAGGTAAACGTTACTGTTTAAACGTCCAAATTATATGGATTTGGATAGCACATTTTGGTGATAGCTTCATTGTGATCTAAATTTCCCGATTGTGTTTTCCCTCGAAATAACGAGGTTTTTCTTTCGAAAAGAGAAACTTGATGCCAGCAATCAACTATTCTAGAGCTCAACAGAGCTAGAATATTTTATGGGAAAATGTCATCAAATGTTTTGCAAAAGAATGTGCCAAAAGTGCCCACGAGGCTTTTTTTGAAAGATACCGTACTTACGGTTTTGATATTGGGGTTAAAAAAACATTGAATTTTCCGATTTTCAACTTTTGTCTCCGTTCTTGTTTGTAAATTTCAATTATTTTGAAAACGTAATTTAACATGCTATCCTTTCGTGCAAATTGAAGTGTCGAAAAAGAACAAATTTAGCTAAGCATACCTAGCGGAACAAATTATTATTTATACTTAATAGACCTTCAACATTAATTATTGTGTTTATTAAGATGATAACGTGCAGATAGTTGTTAATATGACTTTGGTTATTGAAACTAACACCTGGTTAATCGTGCGTACATCGTCAAGTCAAGGCCAACTAGCCCACATTGTTGTCTCTGTGGTCTGCGCCCCAAGCATCCAACGCGCCTTTCAAAGGACCATTGCTCTTTTATTACTCCACCTCAATTAATTGGTCAACTTTAAACAACATACCATGTACTTACATAAAACGTCAACTTAGGTCGATGGTGGACGCCATAACGAGCTTCACTTAATTTTGATTGATTTTGGTTCGGCATCGTGAAATTGAAATTTTAAAAATTGATATCTTCTTTTAAGTTATTTATGCATTATGTAGTTGAAAAACAACCTTGGTGTTCCTAGTAAACGTTTCATAATTGGTATATTTTATCCTTTTTATGGTAGCTTGTCTAACATTATTATGTAATTCTGATGAAAATTATACTACGTTGAGGTAGGATGCATATATGGATTTAAATAAACGTTCTGCGACTCATGATCGGTTGTGAATTATAACCGACGGGTTAAACAATGAGTTAAGTCGCCACCGCGGGATATTTATTGGCATCTTGGTCGTGAGAGTGCACCGTGTGAACGTTGGCTCTTGATTGTCGATATTCGAGTTGGCTAGTTTTTAGCAACTATTATTTACGCGAATTTCGCAATTATAATTATTATGAAAGTTCATTTCTCTTCATATTTATAAATGCTAGATTTCCTTGGAATGTGCTTTAGAAATGTTAAACGTTTTTTAATACTACCATTTGCAATGTATTCTGCACGCTTGAACCGAGTATTTTCGTGACATTTAAATTAATTTTATATATCACTTTTTTTTCTATTAATTAAGGAAAACGAAATATTTACTAATTACACCATACGTATTATGTATAATGGATGGCTTTGAAAATTGGCTCTTTTTATCAAATTAAGTTATGCTGTATTTAAGGGGGCTAATGTTGCATTGGTGATCTTAAATCTGCCTATGTGTACCAGAGGGGGCCAAAGCAGCGACCGCGTAACTATCCCTAGTCGCCCGCCTGTCTGATATGTACACATTTCTGATGCCCGTTCCACACAGTGTGCGAGACAAATTAAACTTATTCTTGTCTTTAAATTACTACTTTTCTTATGATCATTTACATATACAATGCTGGTAGACCGCCGCCTATAATTTAAAAAAAATAGGTCGCCCGTAGTGATCAAAAGTTTGACCACCCTGATATATTCCTATCTACCAGGACTGGATTACAATATAGAGAAATGTCTGGGTGAATACCGATCAACCAAATCGGTTGTCAGCCCGACGTGCACATGCGACTGAACTGAAATTTTTTAGTATAGTGCTTTTACGAGAATAACAATAGTACGCAAATTGCACCTGATATTAAGCGAAACTAAAATTAGCTTGTTAAAATGGCATTCGCCCATGCGTCTGATAGTTTTGAGGTGTAGTTGGTTGAGGATTGAATATATTTTTCTTTAGATCCGCCCCTGTATAAACTTACTTTAAGTGCCTATTCACTATGAACGTGAGCGTAGTTGAATCAAGCTTAAATAATAAATATTAAACTTTATGATGCAAAAGGTATTTTGCATATACCAAAACAACTCCAAAATTGTGAATAGGACTGCAAGGGGCTCTGAAAAGAATGTCTAGTTCTCCAAAAAACGATGAATCCGTTCCTGTTATCTACAGACATGCACTTGAATTTGATTTCAATAATTTTGGATATTAGTCGCCATAAATTGTCCAATATTTCAATTTTAATATTTCATGTTGCTTAAATATTTTCTATATTTAAAAAAGGTAGTAATGATAAAATTAAAAAAAAAGTTCTAATTTTACACCATTCGTTCGATACACAACATATAAAGTACAAATTAATTTTTATCGATCTATAAGTAAAGCACATTTAATTAGTTTTTACAAGTTTTATATTAATACTTAACGGTTTCGATTAATAAGCAATCTCTTCTATTAAAGTCAAAATCCGTAAAGATAAGAAAATTCAATCGCGAGCATTTTATAATGGTTCACGATTCTTGCTACATTTCAGCATTTTTATTGCGACACTTTCATAATATGTATTGCATTAGTTTGATTGATAAAGGTGTGTTAATTAATTTGTCTTACTTCCATAAATATTTTTCTTGAGATTGGACACTCCAAACTTCCAAATGCTATAATTTAAAATAACAACATATTACAATTCCTTGAACGATTAAAACACATTCCTTAATACTTTTTATGGTAGTTTTGGTTTTTTAACCAACGAACAAGTTCTTGAGTTGAATTTCGTTCAGCTCGAGTTGCAATAAGTGCACACATATGAGCTCTGATTTAGATTTACTTCGATGGTGAACGAAGTTTGTTGTATCGATGTACATTCTTTATATTGATAATTTGCTCATTGTTGGCGATGGTTACTTGCATGGAATACTACATTCCTGACATTTGTTGAATAAAATTACTACGGTAATTCTGCATACCTACACAACTACACTATATTATATTATTGATACCATAAAATGCTTCCGATGTTCAAAATCAATCAATTACGTTTTTATGATAACAAATATTACGTAGGAGTACTATTTTGAAACTTCAATATTTTGTTTCTCTAGTAGTACCTACCTAGTAATTCATTTTAAATTTTGTCGTGACAGTGAAGTTCTAATTATATTTAGATGTACCTACTTCCTGTTGGTAGAAAATAAAAGTTCGATAATAATTTGTTTTTATCAATTCCATAAAACCAGACGTAATTTTAATTGCCATTAGAAAGCAGTTTCCATTCAAAACGTGAGAAGTTTTAATGAACTTATCGAGGGTTCTAATTTTAGTTTTGTTCGCGCAACTTGATGTCATTTTGTTTTACTTAAAGTTTTCTTATACTTATGAATAATTAAAACAATAATTTTGAACGTACACATCATGTAGCCAAACTTTCCTGAATGGAATACATAATCAAGTTTAAATTTTGTTTTACCCTTTATACCTACATATATAGTAGAAATTATTTCCTTTAATTTCAACAACTTCCCCAGCATGGTTTTACAGAAAAATTATTATGTTGTCATTACTAAAATTTCGTTTTAAGAAATTTATTTTGAAAACTATACATATTGCAATTTTATTTTTGACCTAATTTTTAGTTTTGTGATAACATTAATATAAATCGTCATTGTTTCAATTCTTTGCACCTTGCTTAAACGTTTTTACATACACCTGGCACGGTTACCCTATCGCATGCTTACTTTACCCTCCAAAACTAGCACGACAGTCAATGCGTTTACTACTGAACCCCCGTCTGTGCTTTAAGGGTTAAAAAATGAATATTACGTTGTGCGCTTTATGTATCAGCTAGCTTTATTTTTACTGCGTGAGAGTTTTTTTTTATTCAAAATGTGTGATTCATGTGATAATATTGATCGATGCATATTAATTGGTGTTGCTGTAGGTACCTATAATTAAATATTTGGATATTATACTTAATATATAGCACTTATTATGCAAATTTGTCTGAAATTACTTATTCGGAAAATTAAAGTCGTTACTTTAAATATGTTAAATTTTACGAAAAAATGACTACTTTTTCGATGGTTTTAGCATCTTCTTACCGTACTACCTGCAATTACTTTTTTAATATAATTGATCACTAAAGTTGTTTTTGATTTATAATTGGCAATATGAAGTATGAGTACGTTAAGCCATCTGACTGATAAATTGCAGGCAATCCGACGTGTACAGGTCGTTATAAAATAATTTTGCTCAGTTACAGATAATTGATGTAATTTTATAAAATCGTCAATTTTATTTTCAGATGGCTTCTTTGCCAATGTCTCGTTGTTCCACTGCATCCAGTTCAGATTCTGAAGATGGTTCGGAATCTGATAGAACTATGTTGGCGTCTTGCAGTCTTCAGGAAATACGACAAGAAGATTTAGCTGCCATACTTCCCGATCAACAAGAGTGTGATGCATTTGGAGATTTTGATTGTAGAGCTGATAAAAACTCGCCACACACAGGTATTTTGTAGTTACATTTAAAATTACATTATTGAAAATATCTCATAAGTACATAAGTTTCGGTTTTTATGCAATTCTAATTTAATTACAGGAGATGGTTCTGGTTCTGATATGGAACTACCTCAACAGGCAGTAAATGCATTAATACAAAGAACAACAGAAAGTTCAAGTGAATCAGAATCTCGTTTGCCATTAAACCCTAATACTCTTTATTCTAATAGCTTATTGCAACAATTTGTAGCACAAACTCAAATGCTGAACGCTCCAAGTTCGGGTGCGACAAGTTCTGTCGATCCAAATATTGCCACGCCACTTCAAATATCAACAGATAATACAAATGCACCTGTTGAAACCGAAAGTGCAAAACGCAAACGGGGTCGACCTAAAAAGTCAGGTTCCCATAAATTACAAGACGAAAATAAGCCGAATAGAAGTGGTTCTAGTTCAAAGTCTATTTTAAATATAGAATATTGTGGCAATCCAAACGTATCTCCCGATTCTGGAATTCAAAATAGTTCTGATCACGTTTCTAGCCCAGAACCGAGTCCTAATCCCAGTTTAAAACCAAAGTTTAATAAAAGCGAAACTTGTAGTACTTCAAAACACACGTCAAAAAATTCAATAGAAAGTAAAAGTTCGTTAAATTCAAAATCCATAAATTGTAAACTAAACGTTAAGGAACAATCTAAATTGTCTTTAACTTCAAATAGTTTTGATAGGGTGCTTTACGGCAATACGGATCGAGTACTTTATCCTCCAAGAAGAAAAGCGGGAAGACCGCCCATAACGCGAAAAGGTCCTGGTCGGCCGCCTAAACACAAACCAATAAATAACGCTTGTCCTGAAGTAAAATCATCTGATAATAATTGTAAAGTAATTGAAAGTAACTCAAGTTTAAATAATGTTGCAAAAGTATCTGACAAACTTGAAACCAAGTCGAATAGACATAAAAAGAATTTAAAAAACAATTGTGATATTAGTGTAGCAAATTTAGAAAAGAAAGATCTTAATAAGAAAATTAAAAACAAGTTAAGTCAAGAAGTGTGCGATAAAACTGACAAACGTGTCGATCTAAACAATAAAATAGTTCAAAAATGCGAAAGTAAACAAGAAGGATGCGATAAAAGTGTTCCAGTTATTAAAACTTCGAAAAAAAGCGTTAGTAATAGAGTTGTTTTGGCAAATAAAAATAAAAGCGATATACTTAAGGCAAAATACACGACACTTAAAAATTCCAAAGTAATGCATAGTAGGCATAAAGATAAAAAGCATAAAAAATGTAAATTTAAAATTCTTAAACCTATTAGTGCCGCAATTTTTGATCCAAAATTGAATACGGAAATAGAAAAATTAGTTTCTGATTTTGGAAAGTATTGTAATATAAGTTTAATTAAGCAATCAAAAGAGAATGTACCTGAAATGTTAAAAGTAGCAAAAAAATCGTCTAAGAAAAGAAAAGCTTCCGATTATAGCGAACGGAAAAAAAAAACAAAACGTCAGTAATTCTTTTAACAAAGAAACAAACTCGAACGAACAAAGATTGCCGCTAAAGAAGAGACATTATCATGTATCAACAAATGAGTCTGCCAGTGTTCCTTCACAACCTGATGCAGAAATTGAGGGAAAATCGAAAATTAACAACAGCGCAAAAGATAATAAAAATACTCTTATAATTGATGAGCATTTATCAGATACTAAAGCATCAACTGACCCTGTAACGCCACCCAAAAAATCGACTAATGACGATGTTACTGAAAATTCTGAATCTGTGGGTATTCACATAAATGAAGCAATAGAAGCTTGTATTACAAAATATTCTTCGCCACTTCAAAATTCTTCTAAGACAAATCACGAAAGTATTACCACTCAATTAGGATCAACTCCAATAATTAAAGAAAAAATAAATTCTTCAAATAGTTCTATTGCAGCAACTACTCCTAAGAAACGCCACAGATTAGAGGCAAAGAATAATTACGAAGAATCTCCCACAGTGAACGACATCATTCAAAATCGTGCGATCGTTGTTTTAGAAGAAGAAAAATTATTGGACAATAAAAATTGCGATTTAGAAAATTCTGTTAAAAAGCAAAACGCGTCACCAAAACCTATAGAAATTTCTCAGAAAAAGATTCAAGAAAAGAAAAATGAAAGTGTTGCTCAAATAATCACTCGAAAGAAAAATAGACTGGAAGATTTGACGCTGACATTGGCGTCTAAAGTAAATTCTACTACTCCAATCGAAAATGTACCAGAAACTCATTTAAGACGCAAAAAGGACATTATTAAATTGGAAGAAAGTTATCATAATTCTCAGAAATTAAAAAAGGATGAACCTATCATTGATAATGCCACTGCACCTAAATTAATTGTGAAAATAGAAGAAGATATAATTGATAGTCAAAAACGTAAAAGGGACGTAAAGAAAGGAAATGATACTGAACGCAATCAAAAATATAAAAAAGATATTTTAAAATCTGATCTTCACGACTCCAAACGGAAAAAAGATGCCTTAAAGGAAACGTCTAAAGATGTTTCTGGAAGTAGCTTAAAAGTCATTAAAAAGGATGAAGATTTGAAAATGGACGATTCAATTGCCGAGAATAATGTTAAACGTAAAAAAGATCTTGCCAAATTAGAAGAATCTACGTCACGTGCATCTGTTATAAAATCGCCGGTTTCTAAACGCGTTAAACCTACAGAACCTGATAAATTGGATTCTATAACAACTGATATACCAACTGGAATTTTTATGCCAACTATAGATATCGAATTACACATTCCATCATCTACCATACCAAACTCTCATGCTCTCCACAAATCAAACTTTGCATTTTTAGAAAAAGTTGCAACACCCGAACTTTCCGAAATAAATAAATCAGAAAAAGTTTCTCCATTACCAAAACAAAAGGATTCACCGGAAGGGGTTTTGCGTAAAAAAGTTAGAAAACGTCGCGCGATTAATAGAACCGGATTTCCAACTATTAAGAAGAAGAAAAAGAAAGTTGTCGTTGCTGAACCAATTCCACAAGTTAATCATGAAGAAAAATAGTTTGTGATCGTGTACCTCAAGAAGGTGAAAAATATTCCACCTTTTTGCAAAGAACTGAAAAATTAAACGTTTCTAATACTATCCTAGAAAAATTACAAAATTGTATTAATTCTCCTACTCATAATAGAGATGACCAAATTCCAAAATATAATTCTGATACCGAAGAAGAAAGCATGTATGAACTTGGAATTTCCAAAAATGGTCGTCCTATAAGTAGACAAAGTTTGAAAAATTCCAGGTCCAAGGATGTTTCTCCAGATGGATCAACCACCGATAAAATTTTAACAAGTTTTAATGGTGATGATAAAGATTCAAATACGGACTTGGACGATCTCTCTTTGGAAGCACGACTTGATCTAATTAAAACAAATAAGGAAGTTGCTCAAGTGGAGTGTAAATGGAGAAGTCGACATAGTCGACATGTTATTAAAAGTGAAAAGAGTTTGTTGAAACAGAATTTAAGAGATTTTTCGCCAGCTAGTAGCGTAGACACTTTTAATGAAAAGAAGGGCACAGAGGAAGTAGCAGGATCTGGTGACGAAAAACGTATAAGAAAATTGCCTAGATGGAGGAAGAAGTTTTTAATTGCTGGGCTATTTTCTGATTATTATAAAGAAGATGAGTAAGTTAACGTTTTAATCTAGGTAATGTTACTTTATTAATATGTTATTGAAATTTCAGCGAAGTGATCAGAGCAAAACGAACTGAAGCGGCATCAAAATCCTCAAAAATAATTTACAATTCTAGTGAACATCCTTATGGCTTGTTACCTCCGCCATATCATTGTGGTAGATATTTGCGCTGTCGGAAAATTCCATTTCAATTGCCTCATGACTTATGGTGGCAGCATACCCATTCACAATTACCAGGTCGTGATATTGTTCCGTCGTGGAATTATCGCAAAATTAGATCTAATGTGTATAATGTGAAAGTTACGGGGGGTGCTTGTGAGCCGCAGTCTTGTAATTGTTCTCCAACAAAAGGATGTGATGATGATTGTATTAATCGATTAGTTTTGGCAGAATGTCCTGCAACGCATAAGTGTCAGAATCAAAAGATTCAGAAACACGAGTGGTCCCCTGGCATTGAAAGATTTATGACTATTTCTAAGGTAAGATTTATTTTTTATAAAACTATTAATTAAAACAAATTTAAAAGGAATAATGAAATTATAAATCTATCGTGAAAATTTGTTTTGAGAGTTGGGTTTTGATACCTGCATTTTTTGTGCGGGAAGTTAAAATTAGAATTTTTTTAAGAATTTTGATCATTTATAATTTATATAGTACTAGGGAGGTTACTATGACAGCCCTCCCCCCCCCCCCATGGCAGTATATGGCGACGGTTACCATAGCCCCTGCCACGCTCCTCCCGCTAACTATTCAATTTTTTTACGTGGTTAAATTTCGTATTAAATTTTTTTAATGATAAGACCATAATAAAAGGTTTTAAATAGATTTCACAAATAGTTTCAGTTTGCAAAATATTTGGACTTCTGATCTGAGATATCCGAATTTATGAAAATCTCACTATTAAAATTTTAGTTCGAGATTGCAATCCCTAGGCCCTTAACATATTATTCTTCTTAACAAAGAACAGGAGACAGTCGTAGGCTTACCGGTTAAGTGAATTTTCAATGCAGAACTAAAAACAAAAAGAGATGAGACATTAATAATTTATCAATTAATTATTTATTAGATGACGTCTGGTCTCTAATTCTCTTATTATTAGTTCTGTCTTGAAAATGGGAAAATTGATTTCCAAAAACTAGTCGGAAGTATAAATTAAGCACTAAAATTATTTCAACACATTATAATAGTGCATTATTTGTGTTTTTAATTTGAGTGTGTTTCACTTAGTCCCATAGTTCAATTTTTTTATATTTTGAATAAATGAAAGTTTCTATAATATCATTGATTAAACTGACAATGAGTGTGATTGAAATTTCTAACTAGATTACATATTTTTATATAATTTTTTCTAATCTCAATTAATGACGAATTCGCCTTGTGTGGTCCACTCACGGATGTGGGTCCACCTCATAAAATATACAGTGCATTATTTTCAAATGAAAACAAATACATATTTTTAAATTAGGTTTGATTACTCTTACTTTTCAATAAAAGGTTCACCCGACAGTTTTGCATAATAGTATTATTTGGTACTAATTGAAAAATTCTTATTTTATCTCATTTACTTTCAGAATAATCCACAAATTTAAATAATCTATAGTTTCCAACAATCTTGAAACATCCCTCTATGCAAACACGAAAAAAATTGATTTATTCATTTAAATTTTGCCTAAAATAAAAATTAGATTGTCGGAAACCTCGAATTTTTATTTTACGCGGTATACAAATGGGCAAATTAATTTATTTGTCTGTTTGCATGAAGGATATAGTAAAAGATTGCGCAAAACCAACGATTATTTAAATTTTTGTAACATTTTGAAAATACATTACATAAAGCATGAATCTTCAATATAGCACGGAATATTGCTCATATGTATGTATATAAAATTATACTTTTAGCATCAGAATTTAATTTTTATATATTTTTGTAGCGGGATCTTCTTTAAATGGTTTTTTTTTAAATTATTCTTAAAATTCTAAATCAGACTGACATTTAAACTTGCAACAATTTTCAGTAATTTAAACTAATAAAATATCTTTTATCTTTTCATCATGAGGTTCTGATTTCGTCAGAATTTTGTACGTGGCATAGTATATTTTATTATTCGATTTTTTTGTTAGAAAATCTTACTAATATTAAGTTTTTGAACTTTTAATTTTTCAAAGGTTTTATTAGTTTCCCTCAAAATATACTCCTCGATATTTTGGAAAAGCACCTGCTATTTAAAAAAAACAATGCGTGGATCCATAAATGTGCATTAGATGTTTTTCGTAAACTTTAAAAAATAAGTTTCTAGTTCAATTTAAAAACTACTACTTGATAGATGATCAGTTTGGAATTTAGTTGTAATACTTTTGAGGTCATTAAATAACAAGAGCTATTTTTTCAATAGTTTTAATTTGGAATTTTTAATTGTGATTTATGAATATGTCTTAATGATCATTAAATTCTGTGTGTATAGTATATAACTCATAGGGTAAATTTTCCATTATCCAGATTAATTTATGCAGACCCCAGTCCGTATAAACGGAAATGAGATTTATAATATCAAATATAATTGGTCCGGAAAACCAAAACTCCTATATTTCTATATTAATATAACAATTTTTATATTACTTTACAGGGTTGGGGTATACGAACGAAATTGTCCATTAAGCAACATGAATTTATATTAGAATATGTTGGTGAAGTTGTGTCAGATCAAGAATTTAAAGAGCGAATGGCAACACGTTATGCACATGATACACATCACTATTGCCTTCATCTTGATGGTGGCTTAGTAATAGACGGTCATCGAATGGGTGGAGATGGAAGATTTGTTAATCATTCGTGTGAGCCAAATTGTGAAATGCAAAAGTGGTCCGTTAATGGTCAATTTCGAATGGCTCTGTTTGCATTGAGGGATATTCAGGAGGGCGAGGAATTGACTTACGATTACAACTTTTCCTTATTTAATCCTGCTGAAGGTCAAGAATGTAAATGTGGTAGCGAAAATTGTAGAGGAGTTATTGGCGGAAAATCACAACGTGTAAGGCAAAGTATTGCGAGTTCTAACAGTGGCAATTCAAATCAAGTCGGTCGTGTCGGTAGGCCAAGAAAAAACCAAGCCAAACGTACGACTAGCAGTCCAAAAGAACCACCTGCTGCCCCAGTACCACCGCCTGTTGCTCCAGTTCCTTTAATGAAACCCATGAATAATACACAGAAGATGTTTGTACGTGAACACCATTGCTTTATTAATTAGAATTTAAATAAAACCAAACATAATCGCGACAAATCCACGGATCCGTTATCGGTAGACAGAGCAAACGCTGCCACACCCACAACTGACCATAACGATGCTACCACATTTATGAATCACTTAAATGCATTACGGCAACCTCGCAATATGAAAACTAGAAGATTAGCACAAGCAGAAGATAATCCAGAGCTGAAAAAGGTAGCACAACTTGCAAGCATTTTAAGAGATCTTTACACCATTGTCACAACTGCAAAAGGTTTTTCATTACAAATTTTAAAAAAAATTTTTATACAAACATATTTTTGTTTTAGATGAAAAGGAAGAGCTTTTATGTGCATCATTTATGACTTTACCATCTAAAAGAAAAGTTCCTGAATATTATCAGCGAATTACTGAACCTTTAGATTTTGCAACTATCGAACAAAATATTAGTATGGGCGTTTATCGTACAGTGGAATATTTTGACAAAGATATGAATAAAATTTTTACAAATACAGTTCGATTTTTTGGTAGAACATCCGAAATTGGAATTGCATCTGCAAGATTGAAGAAGATATACGGTGATGCTAAACAACAAAGTTTGTCTAAATTGGAAGAAGTTATTGGTGAAAAATTGCCTTCCAAGTTCATTTCAAGCAAACGTAAGGGAGATGAAGAGGACGTTATTCGTTGTATTTGTGGAATGTTCCGTGATGAAGGTCTAATGATTCAATGTGAACGATGTTTAGTTTGGCAACATTGTGAGTGTGTTCAGGCTGATGTTGCTGCTGCTAGCTATCATTGTGAAAGATGTGTGCCTAGAGATGTCGATTATGAGATTCCACTTGACGAATATACAGAGCACGGTCATCAGTAAGTTTTCCTTTTGAAATTTTAAAACACTTTTGTAATTAAATTTGTGCAGATATTACATGACTTTAATGAGAGGAGATTTGCAATTACGACAAGGAGATACTGTTTACGTTTTGCGTGATATACCAATTGCGGGCACAAACAAGAAACACACTTATAAAACCATCGGTAAAATTAAATACACGGATTTGGATATCTTTAGAATTGAAAGGCTATGGAAGGATTGCAAGTCTGGACAAAGGTTTGCATACGGTCATCATTATTTGAGGCCGCACGAAACATTTCACGAACCTACCAGGAAGTAAGTTCATATTTTTATAATTATTCTCTACATGTTTAATTATGGCATCTTGTTGTAAATTAGGTTTTTCTCAAACGAGGTTATGCGAGTACCTCTTTATGAAGCAGTGCCAGTAGAATTAGTGATTTCACATTGTTGGGTATTTGACATCAACACTTACTGCAAAGGAAGACCCTTAGGAGCTCCCGAAGATCACATTTATATATGCGAATATCGTGTCGACAAATCAGCAAGATTGTTTAGCAAGATTTCGAAAGCCAAATATCCAATTTGTACAAAATCATATGCTTTTGATAGATTCGATGTTAGATTAAAAATATCTCGAACATACACGCCTCACGATTTGGATCCAGCATTCGTGAAACCGAGAGGTCGAAAACCACAAGATAACGAGGACGTTAAAGAAATGCCACAATTGCCTGTACACGTGCCTGTTATAAGGGTGAGTACAATTTAAATACGTCTTTATAAATCATGCGAATATCTATTTTTAGACTTTAAGTGAAAAGAAAATTAGGCTAAATAAAATCCTACTGATATTGTTGAATAAAATCCCGGCTAAGCAAGCTTTAGATGTTTCTTATCTATTGGAGGGTGGCAGAAGAAGAAAAAAGCAACTAGAAAAATGATAACGTTGGAAGTTATGCTATTTAGATAATTTAATGTTAATTTATTTATTGAGCTGATCCATAAAATTTTACACACAATGTTAATTAGCTAGTCAAAAGTATTGATTTTTTTCGCTCTTATATTTATTTGTATATACAACAATTTTATTTATTTGTCTATTGTAGCCCAGTGTTTTTAAAGATTAATTTTAAATTGAACATAAGAAGTATCTCATTTAAATTTTATGTCGTAGGTACATTATTTTTTTATATTATTGTTGTTATTTATATTGTACCTAAATTTAAAAGATATTATGTTCCTCATAATTTTAATTGTTGTTTTATTTAAATGAGGTACAATTAATTAATTTATTACTTGTATATATTTTTTAATAATCATCACTATTTAATTAAATTTAGTATTTTGTTATTTATTCGATATACAATGCTATTTATTACATGAAGTAATTATAAATCGTACTTGACGTACAATTTTATTTTATTAATAAATATTTATTCACAGTTAACAAAAATGTAATATTGCATCTCGAATATTACAATTTTGAGATTTAATGTACTGTAAATCTGTAGAATGTTAATAATGTTTATAATTAATTGGATTATAGTTTACATTAATAAACTTGTTACATTTTTATAAATAATTTTATTTAAACATGTCAAATATTGATGGCATTATTTAGGTACCCCTCACGTTTGCACCATAACGACTACTACAGTGTAAGGAACTACAAGTCTAATTCAAAACAACACTATGCTTAGCAATTGCTTACTTTTAATTATAACTTAATTACAAGCAGTTATAAAATACTGGAAAAATTGAAATCGAGAATATAATTTAACCACAAAAATGATCAGAATCTTGAATGAGGCCTTCACATTATGATTGCAACAGTCCTGAATGAAGAAGAAATATGGTGTTAATGTATAATTGTAATCACGGTAAGTAAGATTGTAACCAGACCCCTTCTTGATAACAACATGGTCAATATTCCAATCAAAAAAATAAAACAACATTATAATAATAAAATATTTATTATAAAATATATAAATTTAACAAAACTATATAAATTTTTAATAATTAAGTTAGAATTCAAATAATTGAGAATCTTGTATGTAATTTGAAAATGTATTTTAAGTATTAATTTTATAATTATTTCAAGTCAATTTTATGAAAGAGTATGAATCGTTGGATCACATGAAAAAGCCATTTGATAAAAAAGTTTCATACTATGTGCCACACCACGGAGACGTTTGAGAAGACAGCTTAACTACAAAATGCATGTAGTTTTTGATGCCTCAGCTCCAAGTAAAAGCGGCATGTCTATTTGCAAAAAGTTGGGACAACCACTCAATCTGAACCAATTTCAATTCTCTTGAGGTTCAGACAACATCAATATGTAGTAGCAGGTGACAGCTAAAATATACCGTCACGTTTTAGTAGATTCGAAACAACAGAGTTTGTAACGCATATTGTGACGGACCAGCCATTAGAAACTTTTGAACTGAAAACTATTAGTTATGGAACAACTGCAATATCGTTCCAGGTTATCAGATGTTTGTTTGAGTTGACAAGAAAATGAAAAGGTGCATCCAAAGTTAGCCAAAATAATAAAGGAAGATATTTACGTGGATGATATGCTTACTGGAAGCAAAACAAAAAAGGAGAAAATCACAAGACATTGCAAATATCCTTAAGGGGTTATACGCAGTCAGGATTTTTAGAAAAAAATTTATTTTTTTATTTTATTTTCGTAATGTAGATATATTTAAGTATGTACATAAAAAATTTCATGTCAATCCGACCAAATATTCTCGAAGCTACACGCATATTTGTAAAGACGTTCCAGAGCGTTTGAAAGTAGGTGTAGAGCAGAGGCCAGAAGGGCAACTCTTTACCTAAACCGCTGCTTCCTTTTTTAACCTTTTTATTGTATTCAGATACATTGAGTGATAATGTAGTAGTGTTCTTTTTGTACCTACGAGCTAAATTTTGAAGTAAAAATTATTCCAATGTGTAAAGTGCTTTTGAGACTTGGAACAAGATGGCAGCTTTAAAAATCATTATTTTTAGAAATAAAAAATATAAAACTAGAGCTCTAAAAATTACTACAAAATGTACACTAAATTTATATATTAATCAATTAAAATGTCTGTCCAGGAAAAATTCTTGAAAAATCACATTTTTTGGCCTTCCGACTGCGTATAACTTCTGAATCAAGGCTGCTTTGAGCTACATAAATTTTACTCAAAAGTATGAAGTGCGCCAACATGTAGAAAAGGGAGACGATCACATTAAGGTAGTCATGTTTGATTTGGTGCTCTAAACGTGACAAACTAAAAGATACCATCCTTCCCATGTGCAAAGGAACAAAATTTAGAAAACGATCAATGTTGTCCAACATTTCTCAATTGTTTCACCCTTTGGGCCTGGTAGGTCCCTGCATAATCAATGTAAAAAGCATTCAACAATTGTGGTTGAAAAAATTGTCGTGGGATGAAGCATTATTGGCAAGTATCTACACAATATGGTCTGAGTTTTGTAACGATTTACCATTACTGAACCTGTTGAACATACAACCAATTGTAGCTTGTAAGGAAGCACCGTAATCTCATTGCACGGGTTTTCGGATACGTCCGAAAAGACCTTCGAACGTTCGTATATTTGAGATTGGTAAACCAAGAAGGAAAGGTGTTTGTGAACTTATTGTTTGCCCAGTCAAAGTACGCGCCGTTAATAATGATAACATTGCCCAGACTGCAGCTTTCAGGAGCTGTGATTTTGTTAAGATTAACAATGAAAGTGACCGAAACTTTGAGAATTAAAATGAATGAACGCGTATTTTGCACGAATTCGAGCATTGTGTTGTGGTGACTCAAAACAGCTCCCAATATAGCGAAGATTTTCGTAAGTTAATGCGTCGAAGGAGTCTAATGCCCGTTTTCACCAATCAATTCCTAACGTTAGGAATTGGTTGGTGAAAACAGGCATAAGAGGCAACAAAGGCAGACCACCGGCGACACGTTCCTAGCCTTGATAACTTGGCGGACATACTCTCATAAGAAGTTCAACCAACTGAATTGAAAGAATTAAGTTTTTAATGGCAAGGACCTAAGTGGCTTAGTAAAACAAATGGAATAACGTGAAACCAAAAATAAAACTATAGATGTACCTGAGGTGCGCACAAACATTCTAACAACTGTCGTGGCAGATTTCCCATTTCATAAGTTTTTAAAGTTGGATAATGCACGAGTCGCTGCTTGGGTAAACAGATTTCCAACCCATTGCAAAAAAAAGGAAGGTCAACGAAAATAGGGTACACTTTTAGTAGCTGATCTGAACGATGCGTTTAAAATGCTAGTAAAGGTAGCTCAAAGGATGTTGTTCACTAATTTTCAAATTCAATTAAAAATTCACTAAACTTGTAATATTATTAAATTAATACTTAAAATATAGAATCTTGGTAGACAAGAGTCGGTTTGGTAAAATTTGTGTTATGCACCTCACAATAAGTATTGAAGTAATAACGTGAAAACATTTCAAGATTGCACATTTATAAAAACAATTCCCATCAATACAGGTAGGCATGGACTGGCTATTTTTTTCAGGAGCACTAATATTGATAGAGCTGACTAAAAAATTGTTTAAAGCAATTATTTTTATAAAAACATTTTCTTTTCAGATTAATTTGTTGGGAGCTCCGATTTGTCATAACTATGATCAGTGCATGCCTGCTACTAAGTATAACAATTACAAATATGAAAAAAATGTAATAGACGTCATTTTTATAGTTTAACTACTTTTTTACTATTCCAAGAAATAATTCACAATCAAGCTGGGGTGAAAACAATTTGTTATATCAGATTCAGTGTTAAACCTGTACATAAAGAAATAACATGGTAAATCAGTTGTTTTAAGATTCCTGTTTTCCATTCTAATAGATGAAAAGAAAATGGTTTCAATGACGAGAGATTTCAAACATTATATTTTTCTCGTTAATTTTTGTTAAAACATGCAAACAAACACTTTAGAAAAGCTTTATGAAAACCACCTGCCAATAAATTTTTTGGCAGGCCAAAAATTAAATTTGCAAAACTATGACTGTAAATATTTATTTTGTTGATGGAAAACTTTCACATGCTCGATTTCTTCACGTATAAATAGTTGTCTATTAGTTAGCTAACTAGAGTTTAACTGACGAAATAACCAATCAGACGACGACAACAATTAAAACACCTGATTGGTTATTTCGTCAATTTAACTATAAGTTAGCTAATAGATAACTATATTATGTGAAGAAATCGGGCGATAGTAAAATTGTATTGCTATGGTAATAGTAACCATATTAGGTTTAATAAAGAAATTTGTTTTTTTTGTACTAGTACAACACTTAACGAGCCGACCACAAGTCGGCGCCTCAGAGATAGCAAGTCAAATCGGGCTGAAAGGCCGATTTTACTTGCTAGTTATAGAATATGATGGCAAGCAGGAATTTATGTCGAAGTAAATTACTTGGGTATCTTCGGATGTAGAATAAAAATCTCTTCTGATTGAGACCCTTTTCATACTCATCGGTTACAATCGGAAGTAAGAATCTTACAAAATTGATTCATCATGCTATTTTTCAATGTTTGGGTTTAAGATTTGGCACTTGGTATACTAATTTCATTAAACTACACAACAGTTTCTAGTAACTAGATATTTTTAGCATTTTGTAAAATATAAAAGCTTATGTTCCCTAACGTGGTATACATATTAAATAAGATATTACACATAAGATGAGTATAATGCTCTTTTAACTTTGTCATAACACAAAGCATAAGTAACTCTTAACAGATTTGATGTTACTGTTTTTAATAAGTATCTATCTGTGATTGGAGAGTATTTTAATAAAAATTTCAAACGCGTTCTAGCTCCGATTAGCCTGGAAGTGTAGAGAGAGTTAGTAAACATGCATTCGTTCTGGAGTTCCTTGAACTATATACATATATAGTATATAAATATATGTTGTATTATGTGAAGTGTACATTTTTGTCAGAGAATATCCTATACTTAAATAAGCAACTCAACTGCAATTGTATTAATGAATTTTTAATAATGCTGTTTAGGAAATGAAAGGAGAACGCATGACCATTAAACAAGCCATGTGTGGAAAAATGTGGTAACTTTTTCCCAATGATATTTAAGAAGAACCTATTGCAGATAATTGTGAAGATACACTTCTTATTTATAAATGAATTATTAGAAACATTTATTTCCATTTTGAAGACACGATAAGAATATTTTATAAAAACATTCATTCATTAAACAATTTTAAGAAATTACAAATGGGTGTTTTTCATTATATTTCAATGATAGCTTTCATTAAGTCATTTCCAGATACAACTTGATCACTACAGACAATAATTTTACTATCAGTTAAACTTTCAAGTAAATTGCAGGCAGCAATTTCGGCATAAGTAACACCTCCGATAATATAAATCAAAATACACCTAGATTGTAAGCTAGAACCCTTTTCATTTTTAATTAACAATGGTCCCAATGGTTCAAGTTTAGTTTTGATGTCATTTACAGGCGTGTTACTTAATATTAAACTCGCAATTTGAGTCAAAAGTGGTATATAGTTACCCCCATAAACATAACTGCAACAGGTGGGAACTTTCAGATTAACTTTAGCAGGGTCGTTTGGTACTTGCCTTAAAGTTTTGCATTTGTATAAAAATCATTGGACAAAAATTTAGGAAGTTTATTAACGATACTGCTAGATAAGTTTTGCAAGTTTACAGTTTCTAAGTGCTCGTTTGTAATAAATCCGGCTTTCAATAAATTGTTTTGAATGAAACCATAATTGTACCCAAATTCTTGCAAAAATCGGTTATAAAAAGAGTTGTATTCGCTAGCGCTTAACTTTTGAGTGATCGACATGAGACACATTAATCTTAAAGCGAGTAATTTTTGATTTTCAGTCGTTAAAATTTTTTGTAAATAATCAAAATTTGCGCTCTTACTTTTATTCTGAATTATAAGACGTTCTGTGTAATGCTGATCTTCAAATCGGTGGCCTAAACAATTAACAATAGTTTGTGACGCCGACAGATGATTGACTATCAATTTCTTTTTTGACGTAGTTGCTTGCAGTTTTGTCTCCACGTACTTTTTAATCTCATCCAAAGCCATTTCTTTAGAACTTTCGCCTTCCGAACGCAGAGTTTTTGTTAAACAATTTAAAATTGTAATAACTTCAGTAAAGTGTTTATTTTTTATGTCTTTATAAATCGGATCTCTAATGTTATCCAAAGTAATGTTAATGGCTTCTTTTTTAATATTCAAATTACATTTAGTGTCGTAAATTTCTAACTCTTCCATTTTGTGTTCGCAAATTCCACTTGTAACTCCATAGATTTCGTTCAATAAGGCAGCATAGGTGGTAGGAGTTAAAAGTGCACTGGGATAATCTAAATTACGATCCAATAACAGGACGGTTCCAAAATCTACATTACTTTGCTCTGTATTGGGGAGATTTTCATTTAAAATGTCTAAATGTTTCAAAACTGCAATTGAATGCTGTCCCAATGCTAAATATGTACAAGGTTTACCAAATACAAATGACAAATGCCACAAACTTTTAGCATAAATAGGGAGAAACGATAAATCCAGATCAACATAAAGAGTCTTAAAAGTTGAGGCAGCTCTAAACTTAGAATACCTTTATCTAAATGAATCGGTTGCCATTGCAGCGAATATAATTTTATATATCCAGATAAACCCAATTCTTCCAGTATATTCTCAAACACATACAAAGACTTTGGAATTAGTATTATGTGGTACTTTTCCTTGGACGGATTTTCTTTATTTAGTTGCGACCGAATTTGATTAATAACATTTTCAAAAGTTGCAAAATTGGAATAAATCAAGTAAACTAGATTATTTTCTGTTTTGGGTGATTCCACTTCTAATTTGAATATTTTTTCGATTTTATTTGATCTAAAATTAAAGAATCATGATTACTTACATTTAAAATTTTAACAGCCAAGTCATACTTTAACCACAAAGCACCACAAATTTTTTGTAAGGGTGTAATAACCCTGGGTCCCAACACAAGGTCTTTGGGTTCGTTAATTAAACTTAATATCTTTGATAATTGTGCTTTTGAAATTTCAATTAACGACGACAACTTTTTATAAATCATTTTTATTTGAGGAAATCAACAGAAGTACTAATTTAGGTTATGTTATGAATAGCTTACAAGTTACAGTGGCAGCTTTAATTTCGTGCATCTGAATTTAAATTGTAACATTTTTACATAATATGTTTATTAAAATTTGTAGCGTTTTAATTCGATAATTGCTGTGGTATTCATAAAACTAGAATTTTAATAATAATCACAATTTGTATAAATAAATTTTTCTAATTTTAAAAACGCCGCCACTGAATTTTGTTTTTGAATCCAAACTTAACCTCACTAAAGTTTTAATTTTTCATTCTGATCATTCTTACTTTTCATGCTTTTCATAAATTAAATGTAAAAAAAATGGAAGATTTAGAAGAACAAGATCCATTAGAGAAGTATTTGTTGTTGACGCATAAAGCTAATATTTTACAAATACTATTAGATACCGACACCAAAAAGCATTATTCGATAAATATAAAGTGGGTTGTTTGGAAGTTCAGTTTAAGCTCAATTAAAATTTAGTTTTGTAGAATTATTTGAAAATAATACAAATTTAGGAAACACTATTCTGAAACGCCCTGAAGAAGCATTAGAAGAATTAGATGATTGGATTTCACACATTCAAGATATTCTTGCTAAAGAATATAAGAATCAGGAGGAATATGTTGCAAAATGTAATGTTCATGCTCGAGTGTATGGTCTCCCACCCTGTCCAGAATTGCACCGAACTGTGTTTCCAAAAAACGAAGACATGGACTTATTTTTGCAAATCACTGGTAAATTGTTTAATTATTAAATTAATTATTAATTTATATGATAATTAGGCACGGTGATCAGAGTAACAGGTACAAAAATGTTAGAATACCAAAGAAATTATATGTGCACGAAATGTAAACATATCGAAAACGTTGAAGCGATTTTTGATCAAAAATATATTATTGTCCCTCCGAAAAAGTGCACCAATCAAGAAAAATGTGCTGGCACAAATTTAGTAGCAATTGGAGACTTAAACTCTGATAATTGTAAAGATTATCAAGAAATAAAAATACAAGTAAGTTGGATTGCAATGACGAGTGATAAGTAGGCAATTAAAGCGTTGGTTGTAGGAGCAATCGTCAAAAGTAGGGGTTGGTGTAATGCCATCTTCAATGTGGGTAATTTTAGAAGACGATTTAATAGATGTTTGTAAACCAGGCGATGATGTAACTATTTGGTGAGTGAGTTTTACAGTAGGAACTCGTACAATAAAATATAAATTTTAGTGGTACAGTAAAACGGAGGTGGAGCGCTTTTGTACCAGGTAAAAAATTAGAAGTGGAATTAGTAATAAAAGCAAATCATGTTCAGGTGAACAACAGTCAAACATTTTCAAACTTAGTAACTCCAGAGATACAAGAACAATTTATCAATTTTTGGGAAAAGTACAGAGACTGTCCACTGAAAGGGCGCGATTTAATTTTAAAATCATTTTGTCCAAAGGTTCATATTATAATTTTTATGTGTTTTGCTTTTTATTCAATATTATATTTTAGATTTTTGGAATGCATTTAGTAAAATTGGCAGTTACTATGGTACTAGCAGGAGGTAGTAGGTGCACTGAGGGTAATCAAGTTGGTATACAAATTAGAAGTGAACCACATATACTTCTGGTTGGTGATCCTGGAACGGGAAAATCTCAAATGCTTCGCTATGCTGCTAAAGTAATACCACGGTCTGTTCTCACCACTGGTGTGGGCACCACATCAGCTGGATTAACTGTAGCAGCTGTCATGGTAACACATTTTTAATTGCATGAAATATGTTTCAACTTTTTATTTCCTCTACCTACTATAACAGGGGTTGTAGTAATAATTAGATAATTTTTAATAATTAAGACTATTCAATTCACATGTCATCTGTTAAAAGTGGACTAATCAAAAAGAAACATTCGCAATTTCAGAGCCAACCGAAATGAATTATAGTGACAATTGTACTAGTGGAATTATATCGACAATTCCACTAGTGGTTCAAGTGACAATTTTATATATAAATACAAAACTTTGCGAATGACAAAAGTTTGTTTACTGGTTGTAATGAAAATGAAATCATGTGCAGCTCAATTTTTTAAATTATAATTTTTTGGAAAATAAAATTTGTGAATTGAATAGTCTCTCGAATACCATTCGTAGTCAAAGTTTAAGTAGACTATTTTTGAGGTGGTATCACTCATGTTCATTGCGCTTGTGAATAGCACCGTGCTAACCATCGTGCTATTTGTACACAAGCGCAATAAATATTCGTGTACCACCTCAAAAATAATCGACATAACTTTGACTACTTGTGGTATTATAAATGATAATTTAATTATTTTAGTAATAATTAGATAACAAAATATCAAATATTTTGCATGTGATGCAAATATCGCAGTGGCACGCAGTGCATATTTTTGCACCTTAAAGAAAATACGACGCGTTTCTTTAATATTATTTTTATTAATCTAAAAATAATAATTATTAAACAATTAAATTCATATTATATTACACCTGTTCACATGTCGCATTCTAAATGCACAACAACGATATGCAAAAATGTGTGCTGCGTCTTGTGACTACGCCACTGTGATATTTGCATCAAGTGCAATAAGTTGTTTTCTATCTCTGTCGGAACTTCTCTTACGCACATGTCAAAACTTTTGGAACATTTATGTGCGTTATAAATATTGCTCGTCAGTTCACCTCTTTAATTATACATCCGTGGTTGGGTGCTTATCTGAAAATGCAGAAAAACTTCTCTTTCAATTTATATCATTTTCCTCATTATCTCTTGCAATGGGAAAGATATTTGCACTGCAACTATTTTTAATTTTTTTTAATTTTATATTATTTAATTTAAATTTTTTTTAAATCAAAGGTTTTCAATAGACATTAATCTATTAAAATTGCTTACCTACCCTTACCTAGTCTTTTAGTTGGAAAATCGTAAGAAATATCTACATATTTTTAAATTTCTGTGCTAAATTTATAATTTTCTATATTGAATTGTAAATGAGATAGCTAAGATAGCTATCTCATCAGCTATCTCTTAAGAGATAGTAAGATGAGAAGTAAAGCATTGAACACGACTAATATTTATTAATAGGAAGATGGACAATGGCAATTAGAAGGAGGTGCTTTAGTCTTAGCCGATGGTGGCATTTGTTGCATCGATGAATTTAATTCTATGAAGTCTCATGATAGAGCTAGTATTCATGAAGCAATGGAGCAACAAACTATAAGTGTTGCAAAGGTAAATAAATTTCTTTTTTTGTATGTCTTCTCAAATTACTAAATTACTACTTTAGGCAAGCATTGTGTGTAAATTAAGTACAAGGTGTTCAATTTTGGCTGCCACTAACCCAAAAGGTGGACATTTGGATTCTACACAATGTTTGAGTTTAAATTTAGCCTTGCCGAGTCCTTTACTAAGTCGATTTGATGTAGTTTTAATGCTTAAAGATACCTACGATAAGGATTGGGATAATCTAATCGCAGATTATATTTTGAGTGGAAAAAGTGAACATGAAACTAAATTGGACACCACACTTTGGAATCTTGAAACTTTACAACAATATTTTAGCGTTATTAAAAAATTGAATCCCATTTTAACAAATGCTACAAATACAATACTTAGTGCATACTATCAAGCACAACGACGAGCCACATTTCGAAATAAAGCCAGAACTACTGTTCGATTATTGGATAGTCTTGTTAGGTAGGTATTTTTTGAATTTTGTCTGTATTTAATAATTGTTTTATTATTAAGATTATCGCAAGCACATGCAAGATTAATGTTTCACCCCGAAGTTCAAATAATGGACGCAATATTTGCTATAGTACTAATCGAAAGCTCTATGCATGGGGAGTGTTCAGTGTTACCATTAAATAATTTAAATGTACAAGCACCTCTAGCAATACTCCAATGCAAAATTATGCAGATTTAGTACAATCAATTTTAACTAATTTAGGATTATTTGACTTATTAAAAATCGAATCAATTTCACTTAATAATAAGTACGATTGCACATTTAATGAGGAAACAACATTAAACGACGCAAACACTACAGATGCTGGTGTCTTACAAAAAACGAATGATAATGAAGTCAATATATCAGAAATTTCAATTTTAAATCAAAATTGTAATACAACAATCCCTAGCATAGAGAAAATCAGGAAGTTGACATTAATAGTATTTCCAAATATCATGAAATACCTGCCGAAATAGAAAATAATGATGATAAGGTACAGAATGAAAATAATATAAGCAAAACTGAAATGCATTCTAAAATTGAAACAGCTACCAAAAATGAAATAAAACAGAAAAAAGAAGTACAAAAATTTTAAAACCTTTAAAAGAAACTAAAATTGCTAAGACGGATTACAATTTATTTAATTTAATACCCAGTGTCAATGATGAATTTAATTTGGATATTCTTAACTATACAGATTCGCAAGACGAAAATAATATGGCTTGTTTAGAAAATACAAATGTTTATAATGACGACGAATCTTTGAAAACTACAATTCAAAATAATGAAAATTTGATAAAATTAATAAAACCTTTTAATGAAGAGAAAACATCCAATAATTCTAGCCACAGAATGTTCTACTGTAATTGCTAATTCTTCATCTAAAATAAACTTAAAAGATAAATTTAAACAGTTTGTAAAAAGTTGTACAACAGATAATGATTTGGAGAAAATAGAGACTTCTAATTTAAATAACTTATCAGTAAAAGATGTAAAAAATGTAAATAACGTAAGTGAAAATACCGTGAACTCGATCAATATAATTGAAAGTGACCAAAGTAGTCAAGTTATGACACAATCATTATTTGAAAATGAAATGAAGATATTGATAATTTAAACTTAGATTTTTAAGTGTTGGTCATATCCATAAATAAAGAGTTGTAAGCGTTTGTAAATTTTTAATTAAAGTTTTAAAAACTTAGAAAATTAATTTGTTTCTTTTCCTTGCTCATTTAATGCTGTGCTCTATAAGTTAGGAAAACTAGAATTTTAAATTGCGAAAATAATACTAAGTTAAAATTTAAAAAATTAACCGGTTTAATGAACAATTAGTCACAAGTATTTTCCATGAGCTTTCAGCAATTGTAGGTGCTCTTCTAAATGACTTCAAGTATATTACCTTGAAATTTCATAGTGATATCTTAAGGAATCTCTCAAATGACTACTAAATAAAATGAAAATTTAATGAGTGTGTCTTTATTTTTTGTATTCTTTTAAGAAACCCCTTAAGGTATCACTCTGAAATTTATAGGTAATGTATTTGAAGTTATTTAAAAGAGCACCAGCTATTTTTAAAAAGTCGTTTTTTTTAAATTTCTAGTTGTAATATCAATATTAAAGAAAGTAGGTTGGTCGAATATTTATTTAAATTATTAAATGTTGTTACGAGTGTCACCGTTATAATCTTATTTTAAGTAAATTTTTAATAGATCGTGTATAAGATCACTATTTAATTGCTGAAAATCTCCGGAAAGTGGCATCCTCAATCCACTTGCCTTAAAGATCTCAAGCGTCCTTAATAACAATTACGTAATCAGGGCACGACTCAGGGTTTACACATTTCATGGGAATCCTAAAAACGGCACTCGTATGAGAGCATAAATATAGTCCAGTGAGTTCAATCCGGTGAATTGGGTCAAGAAGTTAAGCAATTCGGACGAAGTGGGCGTTTTTACCTTTTCACAAAGCAAAATTGCCCGCGACGTTTCCCTTATTTCTGTTAAATTTATTTGATTTTTAATTTACTTAATTGTGAGTTATTCCATTCAACCGAAAGAGACCTGACTGCGAATAGTTTTAAAGAGTAAGTGAATACTTAATTTTTATCATTGTTTCGAGACTCGTAACTAGGAAACTGTCAGTTACATTTAATTTTGTGTTGCAGTTTTAAGTTTCATTTTGTAAACCTTTTTTTAAACCGAAAGCCATAAAAAAATTTAAAATCATAATTATGTTAGATCAATTTTCTCTTTATTTGTTTTTATCCCTAAAGTTGGTCAGGAAAGGTGAAATTTAGTGGAAGCAAGGAATCATCTGATTCCACGTCTTCCGAAACCCTGATTTTCTTTCTCTTAGAGAAAGTGGGAGCAGCATACTCACGCTACCTGTTACAGCCCCCCCCCCCTCTCTGTTACAGTGATGAAAGCGGCAAGATCTAATCAATTCATTATTTAAAACTCCGGTTGTTACAATGGCCTGAAAAGTTCGTATGTTTTTTTATAGAATCTTTTCCCCACCCCGTACCCCAATATTAAAGAGGTTTCCACCAATTTTCTGATTTGAAAAATAAAGTTATTGAAACTACAACCTCGTTTTTCTTAAAGTGTTAAAAACTGATTTATGACCTTTTAAGTACCGACCACAAAATTTATACCCAGTCCAATGATGTATTTTTGTTCTGAAAAGTGTTGCCTGTGATAATTAAATACAAACTTAGTTAAAAATCTCAGTACGCTTATTACCTTACTTTTTCTACGCCACTGATAGCCACGTATTATGTCACTATTTTAAGTTGGTAACCCTCATTGTATCATACACGCATGGAAAAGTATAACCTAAAATTTTAATTTGTAGTCAATTTTCGATAAACAATGCGAAATGGGTAAACCAAAAGTAAGTATATTTAAATTTATATACACATAAAAAACTAACGATGATGGTTGTAGGTAGTTCGATATTTTCATAAAGATGAAGAAGAGGAAAACGGTTCCAGTAAATCTGGTAAAAGAGGAAGAAAAAAAACAATAACTTATGATAGTACAAATGTTAAACCCAAAGTTTGGGAACGTAAACATGCAAATCAAATAAAATTAGCCAAGGCAGCAAGTACGATAGAGAAGAAGAAACCAGATCGAGTCCCAGTTTCAAAAGAATTGTTAACTAAATATAGTCGTGGTGAAGCAATACAAGAAGACGGAGTTCAAACCAATATACACAAAAAAAAGTTGTTGGCAAAAGAAAAAGAAGTAGAGTTTGCTAAAGAAGAAGCAGCAAGAGTTGAAATTTTACTTACGGAAAATGCTGGGTAAGAAATTAAAAAGGCAGAAAAGTGTTGATATTAATTTTAAGGTTTTAGATTTTTAGAAGCCGATGCCGGACAAAGAACTACTCATTATACTCAAAAGGAAATTACTGATAATATTGATATTATGTCTGCAACTAAACATTTTGAATTAAAACTAACTGATTTTGGGCCTTACCGGATGAAGTACTTTAGAAATGGTAGACATTTGTTGATTGGCGGTAAACTGGGGCATCTTGCCGCTTTTGATTGGGCTACCAAGCGATTAAATTTCGAAATAAATGTAATGGAGTCTGTACATGACGTATGCTGGTTGCATATTGAAACGATGTTGGCTGCTGCACAAAAGAATTATGTTTATATATATGACAATCATGGTACTGAATTGCATTGCCTAAAAGTTTTATCAAAAGTTTCCAGGATGGAATTTTTGCCCTACCATTTCTTGCTTGCAACTGCTGTGAGTAAAATAGTTTCTTAAACGTATTTTTGTAATAATTTTTATTTAACTATCAGAGTGAAGAAGGTTACTTAAGTTGGCTAGATGTTTCAATTGGAGAAATTGTGACTCAATACAATGCAAAGATGGGTAGAATTGATACTCTTACTCAAAATCCATATAATGCTGTGCTGTGTGTGGGAAATTCGAAAGGTGTTGTATCTATGTGGGCCCCAAACATGAAAGAACATCTTGCAAAAATGTTGTGTCACAAAAGCGGTATTACAGCCGTGCATGTTGACCCCTCTGGAAAGTATGTCGATATTCTAACTAGCAAAAACCTAAACGAAATTAAAATGTTAAAAAGGCTTTTGTTTGCAACGGTTTAAAATTAATTTTTTCTTAGGTATATGTCAACTGCTGGATTGGATCACACTTTAAAAATTTGGGATATTAGAAAATTGCAAGGACCCATTCGAAATTATAACTTAAGAACAACTGCCACAAATGTTGCAATGTCTCAGAAAAATATGCTAGCCGTAAGCATGGGAAATATTGTAGAAGTTTATAAGGATGCTTGCACGTCAACAGCAAAACGACCATATATTCGTCACTGTTTAAATAATGCAGTAGGAAATTTGGGATTCTGTCCGTATGAAGATGTTTTAGGTGTAGCTTCTAAAAATGGTTTTACAAGTCTTATTGTACCAGGATCAGGTGAACCTAACTTTGATGCTTATGAAGCTAATCCATTCCAAACTACTTCACAAAGACGAGAGAGAGAAGTTAAATCCTTATTAGAAAAGGTATACGGTCATAATTTCAAATTTAATTTAAATTTTAATTTATATAATTATTTTAATCTAATATTAATTTCTGAGATTAATAATATATATAATTTCTATAATTTTTTTAGATTCAACCCGAATTGATTTCACTTAATCCTCATGTGATATCTGCAGTTGATATTCCCACAGCGTTGGAAAAAATAGAAGCAAGAAGAAGTGTATTGGTAAGATCTAACTTTATCTTAACTATTATAAGCTAGCCCCTGAACTTAGTCAATTTTAATTTTGCCAACTTTTTTAATTATATTGCAGTGTCATCAGCACTTACTTGTTTTTAAAATTTTATCTTCAGCTATTTCCAACATAGTTTTGAAAAAAAAAGGCTATTGAGTATGTTCAGGGGAGCGGTCTTTAGTTTGGGTCGTGACCAATTTTTACAAAAAAATGTTATTAAATAATGTATAGTTAAAATTTCAATATCGAGGGTGCCTGTAAGCATTCTAGTAACTTGGGTTTTGTAGAAACTTGCAGTTTTCATTCTTTAGGAAGTTTTAGAAAAATGAAACGTCAATGCTGACACTTCACTACTTCAACAAGTACAATAATTGCTTATAAAATTAATTTTACTTTTAATTTTTATAAATTTAAATAATATACAGTAGCGATCTAAAGTAAGTTGGCAAACAGTTTTTTACAAAAAAATTATTAGAAAAGAAATCATTTAGTGGACTATCATATATTTTCTAAAAGTATGTAGATTAATACGTAGTTTAACGTATAAAACTTGCAGTTGGTATAAAACAAAGAAGTATATAAGCGAATTGAATTTTATGGAGGGTTCAAAAGAAAATTGGCATAACATCCAAACAATATCAAAACAATAATAAGCGTTCATAAAAGTTAATTTGATTGAAATATATCTTTCTTGATAATACATCGACATGCCCAGAAGGAAAGAGTATTCAGAAGATTTAAAAAACACGGTTCTTAAATGGTTAAAAAATGGAAATTCATTGAGAGCAGCAGAACGCGAATTTGACATTCCAAATCAAACAATAAGTCTCTGGTGTCACAAATATAATAAATATGGATCAGTAGAGACACGCCCAAGAACAGGGCGACCACGAAAAACAACCAAAAGAGAAGATAAAATGATCGTTCGTGAAGCAATAAAAAATCCTCGTGTAACGGCTACACAAATTGTTCAAAGTTTTAACGAAAATCGCGAAGAAAATATACATGTTTCGACAGTGAAACGTCGACTATATGCAGCTAAACTATTTGGCAGACGTCCTTGTAAGAAACCACTTATATCAAAAAAGAATCGGATAGCCCGTCTGAAGTTTGCTAAAATCACTTACACTGGGAAAAAAAAATTGGTCCAAAATTCTTTGGAGTGACGAAAGTAAGTATAATTTGTTTTCCTCGGATGGTATTAAGTATATTCGACGTCCAGAAGGTAAAAGATATGATATTAGATATCAAGTTCCTACTATAAAACATGGTGGAGGGAACGTCATGGTGTGGGGTTGCTTTTCTCGTGATGGCATTGGATCTCTACACAGAATTGATGGCATTATGGATCGGTTTATGTATGCCGACATACTGAGGGATCATATGCTACCACATGGCAAGAGAAAATGCCGCGCGGCTGGATATTTCAGCAGGATAATGACCCAAAACATGCTTCACAGCATGTTAAGCAGTACATGGACAAAGCTAAAATTCGTTTTTAATGGCCCACAATCTCGATTTGAATCCCATAGAGATTTTGGGGAAATCGAACTCGAAAAGAAGTAAAAAATAGACAACCCCTAAATTATGGGAAGCAGTTGCAGAAGAAAGGTCAAAATACCCTTTAAAATTTAAAAATGGGTTACTGAGTCCCGGGAAATTTATCCTGCAAAATTTGCAACAAAGTACTAAAATTTTTTTTCCCTTTGTTCAATGATTTCTTTATTTTTTTTTTTAAGACTTTTTTAATTTTAAAAAAAATTTTAAATTTTGTTTTTGAATTTTTAGTTAATAAATTTTTGAAAAATTTTATTTAATTTTTAATTTAAATTTTTAAAGGTAAAAATTTGAAAAATTAAAAAAAATATTGAAATTTGAAAAAAAAGTTTAATTCTTTAATCGCTACTGTACCTTGTTTAAAGGTACAGTTTGAAAAACAAAAAATAAATTTTTATTTTTTTAAATTTCTAATTTAAAAATACATGTCCTTCAGATTTTTATTCTATTTAAAAACTTTATACTGTGCCCTTAATAAAACCCGATTATTATCACCTCCCAAATTTTCCCTGGGGGTTAATTTTGGGATAATTGTAAAACAAATTTTAAATTTTGCTTTCTTCAGAGTCCCTTTGGTTCTACAAACTGTTAGTGATTTTTTTCTTCATTAGAAAAAAATTTCGTAATTTTTATGCAAAGACTTTCGGTAGTAAAATCTAAAACTCAATTTAAGTAGTTTTCCCTATTTTTTAATTTAAAAAAACGCAAAAATTTTTACCTGTTTTAAATTTTCCGTGCGAACTTGTCGCCGGATAACAGGGTTTTACTTTTATTTTTTGTCCAACCCAATTTTTTCTGATTTTTAAAAACAATCAATTTAAAATTTTAGTTTTAAAACCCCCCAAGGGTTTAATTTTGACCAAGAAAAAAAAAAGGTAAAGGGGGTTCTTAAACCCGCCCGGGAAAAAAAAATTTTAAGAAAAGGGAAAAAAGGGAAGACAAATTTAAATTAAATTTTATTAAAAATTTTAAATTTAAATTTGAAAATTTTTTTAAGGGAAATTTTTCAAAACTACAAAAAATTTGGTTTAAAAAAACAAACCCAAAAAAAAAAAGCAGAACCCCACCATTTTTTATGGTTTTTCCCCAAAAAAAATAATTATGTATTTTTTTTAAATAACTTTTTTTTTTACTTGGGTTAATAAAGTTGAATTTAAATGGTTATTCCATTTTTCATAGATCACGTTTGTTGATAATCTAAATGTAAAACATCACTTTTAAGTTGTTACTAACCTTAAATGTGGTATTGATGTTTAGCAAACTTGATCTAAGATTGTTTTTATATTTGAAAAAAAGGCTATTGAGTATGTTCAGGGAGCGGTCTTTAGTTTGGGTCGTGACCAATTTTTACAAAAATGTTATTAAATAATGTATAGTTAAAATTTCAATATCGAGGGTGCCTGTAAGCATTCTAGTAACTTGGGTTTTGTAGAAACTTGCAGTTTTCATTCTTTAGGAAGTTTTAGAAAAATGAAACGTCAATGCTGACACTTCACTACTTCAACAAGTACAATAATTGCTTATAAAATTAATTTTACTTTTAATTTTTATAAATTTAAATAATATACAGTAGCGATCTAAAGTAAGTTGGCAAACAGTTTTTTACAAAAAAATTATTAGAAAAGAAATCATTTAGTGGACTATCATATATTTTCTAAAAGTATGTAGATTAATACGTAGTTTAACGTATAAAACTTGCAGTTGGTATAAAACAAAGAAGTATATAAGCGAATTGAATTTTATGGAGGGTTCAAAAGAAAATTGGCATAACATCCAAACAATATCAAAACAATAATAAGCGTTCATAAAAGTTAATTTGATTGAAATATATCTTTCTTGATAATACATCGACATGCCCAGAAGGAAAGAGTATTCAGAAGATTTAAAAACACGGTTCTTAAATGGTTAAAAATGGAAATTCATTGAGAGCAGCAGAACGCGAATTTGACATTCCAAATCAAACAATAAGTCTCTGGTGTCACAAATATAATAAATATGGATCAGTAGAGACACGCCCAAGAACAGGGCGACCACGAAAAAAAACCAAAAGAGAAGATAAAATGATCGTTCGTGAAGCAATAAAAATCCTCGTGTAACGGCTACACAAATTGTTCAAAGTTTTAACGAAAATCGCGAAGAAAATATACATGTTTCGACAGTGAAACGTCGACTATATGCAGCTAAACTATTTGGCAGACGTCCTTGTAAGAAACCACTTATATCAAAAAAGAATCGGATAGCCCGTCTGAAGTTTGCTAAAATCACTTACACTGGGAAAAAAGATTGGTCCAAAATTCTTTGGAGTGACGAAAGTAAGTATAATTTGTTTTCCTCGGATGGTATTAAGTATATTCGACGTCCAGAAGGTAAAAGATATGATATTAGATATCAAGTTCCTACTATAAAACATGGTGGAGGGAACGTCATGGTGTGGGGTTGCTTTTCTCGTGATGGCATTGGATCTCTACACAGAATTGATGGCATTATGGATCGGTTTATGTATGCCGACATACTGAGGGATCATATGCTACCACATGGCAAGAGAAAATGCCGCGCGGCTGGATATTTCAGCAGGATAATGACCCAAAACATGCTTCACAGCATGTTAAGCAGTACATGGACAAAGCTAAAATTCGGCTTTTAGAGTGGCCCAGTCAATCTCCAGATTTGAATCCCATAGAGCATTTGTGGGAAGAGCTCGAACGTCGAATAAGAAGTGAAAATTATAGTAATACCACTAAATTATGGGAAGCATTGCAGAGAGAATGGTCAAAATACCATTAGAACGTTTAGAGAAGCTGGTTGACTCGATGCAATCACGATGTAAAGCTGTTATCGCTGCAAAAGGGTTTGCAACAAAGTACTAAATGTTTTAATCCATAGTTGTTACTATATGTATTTCTTTATTTTTTTGTTTTAAGAGCGTTTTGTCATAACTTGATAAATAGAAATATTTCGAAATTTTCGTTTTTTGAATTTTTTCACGTTAATAAATTTTCTAGAAAATTATATTTATATTTTTTAATTTAAAGCCTTTTAAGGAATAAATATTTGAAAAATTAAAGCAAAATATTGAACTTTGAAAAAAAAACTGTTTGCCAACTTACTTTAGATCGCTACTGTACCATTGTTTAAAAGGTACAGTTTGCAAAAACAAAAAATATGAAATTTTGATTTTGTTAACTTTCGTAACTTGAAAACTACATGTCCTTCATTGTATTTTATATTACTATTTAAAAACTTTGATCACTGTGACCTCTATACAGTAAAACCCCGATTGATTGATCACCGTGCGCAGATTATCCGTGGGCGTCTCCAATTTTGGTAGTATACTATGTAAAATCAAATTTATAGAATTTATGCTTACTTCAGAGCTGCACTTGGATTACATACAAAGCTGTTAGTGTATTTTTTATACTATACATTAGTAATATGAAATTTCGCTGAATTTATTATGTACAAATGACTTTCGGTAGATAAAAGTGCTAAATCTACAATATAATAAGTATGTATTATCCATATTTTATAATTTAACAAAAAACGTCAATAATTATTATCCGTGTTTTTCAATTATCCGTGCAGAGCACGGTCCCTGTCGCCTCGGATAATCGAGGTTCTACTGTATTATTATATTGTCCAGATCTCCTAATTATTGTCTCGATTTTAAAACAATCAATTTGAACATTTTCAGTTCTTAAAACCACCCAAGGTTAATTATGACACAAGAAAGAAAATGAAAGGTAAAGGTGGTTCGGTTAACCTAGCCCGGAATAAAAAGATTGTTCAAGAAGAAGCGAAAAAGGTAAGACAGATTGAATTACAATTTGAGTTAGAATATTAATTAACTGTTGAAAATTTTTCATAGGAATTTATCAAGAGCACAAAAGATTTGGATTTAATAAAAATCAAACCGAAAAAAAAGGAAAAAGCAGAACCCTACCATGTTTTGGATCGGTTTTTACCCAAGAAAAAATAACTTATGTATTTTTATTAAATAACTTTATTTTTTATTGCGTTGGCTTAATAAATCGTTGTATATTTAACTGTGTTATTACATCATTTATCATAGTATCACGATTATGTTGATCAATCTAAAATGATTAAAATTAACAAACTTCTTTTATTATATTGTTTAACTTACTTTAAATAGATAGGTACTATGATTTTTGAGCAAAGATTGAACTAAGGGCATGTTTCTTATACGATTTGGAACTGTGGCCAAGATTACAACATTTGGTTTGTACTGTGTTTCGACAATTACATTTTGAAATTGTTTGCTTAATAACTCCATCTTTCCAATTTCATCTATAACCAATACACCTCGTTTGCACTGCAATATCAATTTTTTTATAAACATTCAGTTAATGTGAAACAAAATTGTACTTCTTTTATAATTGGACAAACGAGATTTTCAAATTTATCTGGAAAAACGTAATATTGACCAACACGAAAGTACTTAAAATCTCCAGGTTGCATAAGATGTCTGCAAATAAGTATTTGTTTTACAAGTCGGTACAGTTAAATTTAATTTTACAAAACACGAGCTAATCTTTCTGTTTTTCCATTCAAAGCGACTACATCAAATCCAAGACGTTTATGAAATTCGTCTCTTAATTCGTTAGTATAAAATCCTTGAGGATTTACTTTACTTTCTTGGAGTTTCTTGCATACTTTTTGAATCAGTGTTGTTTTACCGATACCTGATAGTTATTTTTTGTAAATATTAATATCGTAGATTACATTACTTCAGTGATAAAATATCTACCTGGAGGACCACTTATTAGTACATATTTTGGGAAAAAACTCATATTATCACTTCCATTTAATTCGATTGACATTTGTCAATATTTAATAAGATTTTGTTTGCAATAACTAATAAATATTTCTCGAGAAATAGGGTTATGTTGCGAAACTCTGGAGTTGCTGTCAAGTAAGGGTGTTTAAAAATAATAGAAGTCGCCACCGTGCTACAATACTAATGTGCGCAAGCAAACGCGGATAAATTTAAATTTTCGAACATATTTATAATTATTAATCAATCATAATTATATCTAAATTTTGGGTTTTGTAAATATACGTTTGTCCTTTTTCTCGAATTATTTGATGTTTTACTTGCTACCACGTGCTTATTTTCAGTTTCATATTTTTGGGAAGCACGGTACCAGCATTTTTATTGCCAGTAAGGATTTTGGTAAAATACGTGGCGCTATCTACCATCTTACATTCGATCGTCGACTTTTGAACGCTGGTTTGGGCACATCACTGTCAAGTTGGTTCCTAAGCCCCTGGCTTTATTGGATTTACTTAGATCATTATTGTTTTTGTATTTATAACCGAAGTGCCTGGGCCAACCTTTGAGTAACTTTCTGTACTACCTTTAGTGAGTTTAAAATCCTACGACTCTGAGGTGCATGAAAATTTATTTTGGATTATTTCGCGGTACAAATTTAAAACTCAAGTTTCACATATTTTTTCACTCAAGCAGCTGCACTTAAGCATTCTACCAGAAAAGTTAAGAAACGACAAAATTCGCAAAACTGAGGCTGGAAAACCTCAAAATATGGTTTGCTTTCTATCAGCACTACCATGAATCTAGTAAGTTTATAAGCGTTTCTCAATGTAACATCTTTGCAGTTTAACCAATGCAAGGTTGCGCTGCATCAGTTACTTTGTATTATAAAAATTATAATTAATTTTAATTGAATTACATTAAATTAAATTAATTTTGGTATGACCAATAAGGTCAAACATGAATATTAATATAATTTTTTGTAATTAAAAGAAAGCTTTCATATACGTTCTAATGAAAATATCAAACTGATTATAAGCATACGGAACACCAATTGTAATTGAAATTAATAACTCGATGCTTTTGAGCAGTAAAAGGAAGTGCATAAAGTTTTATCTCGAAACTCGAAAACAGTTTTTAGTCTTTAGATTGTTATTTTTTGTATTGAATCATAAAGTACATAGGATAGAGTTATTTATGGAATAACACATTGGAGAAATGGCTTTTATTTCGGCTTTACCGGCATTCTTTTGTCAAAAATTTCCATAACTATTTTGTATAAATGTGGCTAAAATTCGTTGATGCAGCTTCTAATTTCCTTCTGTAATGCACGGGAGGTTGTGGGCGTATTGACATAGACCATTGACTTCAAATAACCCCATAAAAATCTAAAGAAGTGTCAAATCACACAATCTAGGAGCCAATTCTGATTACCGAAACTATGAAATTTACTGATAATGTTTTTAAAGTTATTTAGAAAAGCTCCTGATATTTTCAAAAGTTACTTTTTAATTTCTACAAATTTTAATTTTCTTAGTATTTATTCGAAATTTTAATCAACGTCTTGCAGAAAACTTATTTGGTAGCATCCGGATTCGCAGAGTGCAAAACCCAATTTATATAGTTTACAGCGTTATTCCAAATATTCCATCTTAATGGTTAAGTAATTTAAAATAAGTCGTCCTATTCTTCTGATGAAAACTTTAAGAGGAAAGAAAGTAACGAAGTCCTAGATAGTTTTCAAGGTTTGTAACTGCAACAAATACCACTGAGGAGAAGGAAGAAGCTATATAATTGTAGTAAGAAAGTGAAAGATCTGCCATAGTATTTCAGGACTAAAATCAGTCAGTGGAAGAAAAAATGCGACAAAAATGGAACTAAAACTGTATTCAAGTATTTTTGCAGAACACTATAATGGTGCTTGTATTTTTCTGGTGTGTTGATAGCTTTGTGGTTTTCCAACCGCAGTTGTAAATTTTGAAGCAAAAAGTATAATCTTAGTTTTAAAAATAAAAGCATTGTATGTTCTAACATACCTTATTCAGCACGCTTAGCTAATGACTACATAGTAATGATTTTCAGTCGATACTAGGTTGTGACAAAAGGTAGCACGATGGCGATTGTTAAGCAAACTAAAAAGTAACGCTTTACAAGTTAATAATTCGATGGCATAAAACTATAAATCTTGGAATAATAAGCTATCACTAAGCACTCGAGCATTTAGTCACTCATGTAACAAATAACATATTATTAAGTTTACTAAAAAATCAGATGTATAAATATAAAGTATCATATTGCTCATTTTACTCAATTTGAGGGTAGATGGAAAGCTGCTTTCAACTCCGAGTTTCAGACGGTCAATTCTATGATAGTCAGTTATAACGATGTTTGAGGAAATGTTTTGTTAAAATTCATGGCAATTAATGTTAATAATATTTTATATAACTTTAAATGTGTGTAAAGAAGGGTATTTTTAGTTTTAATTTTCAAGACAATTTAATGACATTCGGTGAAATGAGAAATAGAGCAGAAGTTTTTTAACTAAATATGTTTTTAAACTTATAAATTGAAAGATACGGTAAAATAAAAGACAATGGTAGAATATACCACAAAATTATGTATTTTTTACAAAAGCTCTTGCCTTGCCTTTTTGGCACTGTAGAGTACGGGGTACTCCCCATACCTCTTTATCTGGCCGGCATATTACTTGGTTTTTCACTCTGAAAATTAAAGAAAGTCTCGGTTTTGCGAATCGCACCGAGGTGGGTACCTCTGGGTCGGATTGTGAGTTTTCTAATCTTGCAGGGGAGGTTTTCTACAAAAAACTGAAGAAGAGAATATACCTATACTTATCATCAAAAGTTTACACGTGAGAGGCATTCAAAAGCTGACATTTTAACTTTTTGGGCATGGGGCATAAAAGGAATTGTATAAAAGTTTTGTCTCTAAACTCGAAAACACAGTTTTTAGTCATGAGATTGTTATTTTTGTATTGAATCATAAAGTACATAGGATAGAGTTATTTATGAATAACACATTGGACAAATGGCTTTTACGGCTTTGACCGGCACATACGCATTCTTTTGTCAAAAATTTCCATAACTATTTTGTATAAATGTGGTTAAAATTCGTTGATGCAGCTTATAATTTCCTTCTGTAATGCACGGGAGGTTGTGGGCGTATTGACATAGACCATTGACTTCAAATAACCCCATAAAAATCTAATAATGTCAAATCACACAATCTAGGAAGCCAATTCTGATTACCAAAAGAAAGAGTATACGACCAGAAATGTCTCACGTCTTGATAAAACTACATATATGGCACATCAATATGATTCAATTTCGGCAAAAGAACTATGTTATCATGTCCAATATCAAGCACCAGTAACAGTCACTGCTTGACCAGCCTCATTTTCAAAAACTATCATCCAATGATGCCTCCAGTCAAAATTCACACCAAACAGTGACACGTTGTGAATGCATTTCTTTTTGACAATCACATGTAAGTTCCTTTAACCCCAACACGGCAATTTTGGGGATTAATAAAGCTATCAAGATGAAAATGTGCTTCATCGCTTAGGATTATTTTGCTTAAAAATCAGCATCTACTTGTTGATGTTCAATAATCATATACAATATCCGAGTGCATTGAAATTGTCGACAATTTTTGAACTCACAAATGCGTTTGTTGCTTTCGCAATTTTGCACCTGTCCAAAAATTTGAAGCGAAAATTGTTTAATAATTTCAAATGCACGAGAGGATATTTATTTAGATTATTTCACGAATAAAATTATGATAAAATTATGAAATTCGTCTCTTAATTCGTTAGTATAAAATCCTTGAGGATTTACTTTACTTTCTTGGAGTTTCTTGCATACTTTTGAATCAGTGTTGTTTTACCGATACCTGATAGTTATTTTTTGTAAATATTAATATCGTAGATTACATTACTTCAGTGATAAAATATCTACCTGGAGGACCACTTATTAGTACATATTTTGGGAAAAAACTCATATTATCACTTCCATTTAATTCGATTGACATTTGTCAATATTTAATAAGATTTTGTTTGCAATAACTAATAAATATTTCTCGAGAAATAGGGTTATGTTGCGAAACTCTGGAGTTGCTGTCAAGTAAGGGTGTTTAAAAATAATAGAAGTCGCCACCGTGCTACAATACTAATGTGCGCAAGCAAACGCGGATAAATTTAAATTTTCGAACATATTTATAATTATTAATCAATCATAATTATATCTAAATTTTGGGTATTGTAAATATACGTTTGTCCTTTTTCTCGAATTATTTGATGTTTTACTTGCTACCACGTGCTTATTTTCAGTTTCATATTTTTGGGAAGCACGGTACCAGCATTTTTATTGCCAGTAAGGATTTTGGTAAAATACGTGGCGCTATCTACCATCTTACATTCGATCGTCGACTTTTGAACGCTGGCTGGTTTGGGCACATCACTGTCAAGTTGGTTCCTAAGCCCCTGGCTTTATTGGATTTACTTAGATCATTATTGTTTTTGTATTTATAACCGAAGTGCCTGGGCCAACCTTTGAGTAACTTTCTGTACTACCTTTAGTGAGTTTAAAATCCTACGACTCTGAGGTGCATGAAAATTTATTTTGGATTATTTCGCGGTACAAATTTAAAACTCAAGTTTCACATATTTTTTCACTCAAGCAGCTGCACTTAAGCATTCTACCAGAAAAGTTAAGAAACGACAAAATTCGCAAAACTGAGGCTGGAAAACCTCAAAATATGGTTTGCTTTCTATCAGCACTACCATGAATCTAGTAAGTTTATAAGCGTTTCTCAATGTAACATCTTTGCAGTTTAACCAATGCAAGGTTGCGCTGCATCAGTTCTTTGTATTATAAAAATTATAATTAATTTTAATTGAATTACATTAAATTAAATAATTTTGGTATGACCAATAAGGTCAAACATGAATAAATATAATTTTTTTGTAATTAAAAGAAAGCTTTCATATACGTTCTTGAAAATATCAAACTGATTATAAGCATACGGAACACCAATTGTAATTGAAATTAATAACTCGATGCTTTTGAGCAGTAAAAGGAAGTGCATAAAAGTTTTATCTCGAAACTCGAAAACAGTTTTTAGTCTTTAGATTGTTATTTTTTGTATTGAATCATAAAGTACATAGGATAGAGTTATTTATGGAATAACACATTGGAGAAATGGCTTTTACGGCTTTACCGGCATTCTTTTGTCAAAAATTTCCATAACTATTTTGTATAAATGTGGCTAAAATTCGTTGATGCAGCTTCTAATTTCCTTCTGTAATGCACGGGAGGTTGTGGGCGTATTGACATAGACCATTGACTTCAAATAACCCCATAAAAAATCTAATAGAAGTGTCAAATCACACAATCTAGGGAGCCAATTCTGATTACCGAAACGAAAGAGTATACGACCAGGAAATGTCTCACGTCTTGATAAAACTACATATTGGCCACATCAATATGATTCAATTTCGGCAAAAAGAACTATGTTATCATGTCGCGATATCAAGCACCAGTAACAGTCACTACTTGATCAGCCTCATTTTCAAAAATGTATCATCCAATGATGCCTCCAGTCCAAAATTCACACCAAACAGTGACACGTTGTGAATGCATTTCTTTTTTGACAATCATATGTAGGTTCCCTGAACCCCAACACGGCAATTTATCAAGGTGAAAATGTGCTTCATCGCTTAGGATGATTTTGCTCGAAAAATCAGCATCCACTTGTTGATGTTCAATAATCATATACAATATCCCCGAGTGCATTGAAATTGTCGACAATTTTTTTGAGCTCACAAATGCGTTTGTTGCTTTCGCAATTTTTGCACCTCGTCCACAAATGCACGAGTTTGAAGCGAAAAAAATTGTTTAATAATTTCAAATGCACGAGAGGATATTTATTTAGATTATTTCACGAATAAAATATATAGATAATAATTATAAATAATTAATTATAATATATTAAAACCAATGTATCTTTGAAAATGTTTTTTTACCGTGACAACAAAAACAATTTTAAAATAATTACCATAGATAAAAGAAATAGACTATCTTTTTCATCTATAGTCAAGTCAAAAGATAGACTACCTCTTTCATCTATGGTAATTAAATAATATAAATTTATTATGAAAATGTCGCAGGGTAAACGCTTTGGTGCTAATAATTTGTAAAATATTACAAGAGCAATTGAGAATTTGGTACCAACGAATACAAAAAAGTCAAAATGTTTAGTTTGGAAACAATTCAATAAATTTTGAATCGAAAAAAAAATTATAAATTACATCGAGATGCAACAATGGAAGATCTGGCACACATATTGGTAGACTGGGGCTATAATATGCGCCAAACCGACGAAAGTGACTATAAAGAGAGAGTAGTAAAGTACACGTGGAATATGGGTGCAAAATTAATAAAAAAAAAATATTTTTCCGAATATGACATAATTGTCAATCCGTTCAGAATTTAAAAGCGCCCGAGATGCACAAGATGCAAAAAGAAAAGCATTACAAATTTAACCAGAGAAATAAAAAATGACTAATTGCATTTAAGGAATATAAAAAAATATTATCGACTTTTGGCGAAAACTGTCCAGATGGCTTACAAAAAAATTCTTTCATGTAGTTTTATACGAATTAGTGTGGAGAGGAGGTGAAGTTGTAAAATTTTTAGTGCAATATTTTGTAATTGAGTTAGATAATTCTGGAATTGAAACTGGACGGATTGAATATTCAAACTACATTTTGAAAACTACATTTATTATCAATAAAAAATGTGGAAGCACGATTACAAATCGATGAAGTTGAATTGAATAAAACAAAATAAAAAGACAACTTACAAACGTTTGATTTAGCAACGTTCATATTACATATGTAGGTAAGTTAGTATTAATTTTATTTTACAAAAACAATTAAAATTTTGTTTATTACAGTAGATCCAATTTCATATGTCGTTTAACGATTTTGAGAACGAAAGCTTTAAAAAGGTTAAGATCTATGTTACGTTTAAAATTTAAAAACCTTAAAAGTTTTAATAAAAAATTAATATTAAATTAAAGCGTATTGGTTTGATTAATAACAATTTAATCAAAGTATTATTACTAGAAACAGGATAAATAAGCACGGTTTTTTGGAAAATAAGTGCTTAAAAAGCACGCTATTTTACTAAAAGAAGGTAAAAAAAAGCTTTAAAAAAAGCTCAGACAATATTGTTAAAATTAAAATTAAAAGTCTAAATTTAAAATAAAACAACTCACGGAATAAATTAATCAACGCATTTAATCAGCGCGGATACAGATGGTAGGCAATTGCGGTAATTGCCCTCCCCCTGACTTACGATCGAAGAACTTTATTGTGTGTTTTTATTTTATTTCTTTAAGACAAACAAAGCATAATAGTTTAAAAGCAAGTATTACATGAATAACAAACTAAATATTTATTAAATTTTTTTGTCTGGAACGAATTTTCTAGAAGATGGGTAAAATCACACAAAACCCCTCCCCTAAACGAAATCCTGTTATCCGGGCCAGACCGGACGCATAAGTAAAAGCAAAACATTGCTTTGAAAATTATTTTAATGAAAAATTTTCTCGAAAAACTCGAAAATAAGTTCAAAATAAGCTCAAAAGTAGAAAATAAGCACGAAATCGAAAAAAAGCATAAAAAACTATACGTTAAAATATATTTTAGTATGTAATTCGTCCAGATGTTAAATTTCAAAGAGCTGCTTTTAAAATTGACAATAAGCACAAATGCTTAAAATCCGATCTTAATTATTACTTTAAAAATAGTAGGTGGTGTGGTAGAATTTGATTCTTGAATATTAATTTTATTATATTTTTATTTAAATCGGTATTATTTTGAACTATCATGAGTACCTAGAATATAAAATTTATTAAATTTTCTTTAAATTGTAGATAACGTGAAATTTTACTCAGAGGAGCGGTATCCATTAGGCCATCTATGGTCACATTCCCATGGTGACATACCTATGGGTACTTTTCGAGCAGGGATATAATCCAGTTTTTGAAAATACTGCTCGTGGAGGTGCTTGACGTATAGTAGATAGCAAATGGTTAATTCCTAATCTTACAAATCCCGAAAGATGTTCTGTGAGGTATTGATTTTAATTTAATAACAATTTTAAATTAAGTTCATATTTTGTTTCATTTTTGTAGATTATATAAGAAAATGATGGAGAAGGGAATAAATAATATAAAAACTGATCGGTTATTTTTCACTGTAAATAAATTGTGGAATGAAAAAAACTGGGATTTTACAAAAATTGCTCTGTGGGACGTAACGAAATATCCAAAAGGACTAAAATATTTGCTGAAAGCATAGTGTTAGATACGAAACGTCTTAAAATCACGAGTCATTCAAATCGTGTCAGCGCTTTATGCAAAGTCGATGCAATAACAATTCGATTGCTATTGGTTGAACTTTTCGTTGTTTTGATCGCGATTGGTCTAATGACATAAGAGTGAAATAGTCTATTCAACAAACATGCTCTTCGCTCCATTTTTACTAACCCTAAACTCTCAGCTGTGAAATTTTTTTTTTCAGGGTTGCCAACAATTTACTGGACAAATGGGGAAAATTTAAATCTTACGTTAATTTTGGGGCAACCTTTATTACCGATGATATAGGATTAATATTTGATTAGTAATAGTTAATAGTTGTCACTCAAATTTGATTCTGATCATTATAAAAGATCTTAAGTTATTTACAACATAAAAACTAATTTTGGCATTTTTGAGTTGCTAATGCAAAATATAAATAATGTAATGTTAGAAGGAATAATTCAGTGAAAGAATGGTAAAAAGGATTGAGTAGAATTAATTGAAATTAAGATTTTGGATAAAATTTAAAAGTAAAGAATAAAATTACCAGAAAAAATTTAAGAACCAAAAAATAAAAATTCTGAAGATTCTTTTATTTTGCGTACGTAAAACAACAATAGTCAGAAATTGTACAACACATTGTACATAAAATTATTTACACATTTATACATATAAATACAAGACACACTTTATACACATAATTGACTAGATTGCCATGACTTTCCACATAGGTAATATAATGTTCTTAAATATATTTAAAAATTATACATCTTATATTACGTTAATTAATTTACCTTATTTTTTAAAAGCAGAACGCTTTCCCCTTTTTATTTTATAATAACTATACATTTAACATGAACTTAGATATTATAATGAACTAAGTAATAATTTATTATTTAAAAATAATCAGTAGTAGGTATATTTTAATAATATACTTGCTATTGTTCTTAATAAGTAAACCCCTAAATTTATAATATTGATTAACCATACACAGTAAACGCAGTAAACCTATATTAGTGTCAAGTTGACAAAACATTATCTTGCCATTTAATTAAATTGAAATAATTTAGTAATTATGTAATTTGTTTAATTATGCTTTACTTGGTTATTTTAATAAACGATTCTATTTGAAGAAACAATGACCCAAAATTGTTGTATATAACTTTCCTTTTGTTAACTTTAACGAGCTTTAAACTGAAACACTGAAATACCCATTTAGGAAGTTTGCATTAAGTCTGAATTATAACGACGTTAAAAAATTATTATAAAACAATTAAAATGCAAATAAAAGTACAACTTTTTAGTTTTTAAGGTTTTCAATTTTTTGAATTGGTAAATGTAAATGAAAATTTTAAAATATTTTTTATTGTAACCTGATTTTTTAATATCATTGTAACTTTCGAGTTACAATTAAATATTTTAATTAATTATATATTCTAAAGCAAAACGGCATAAATAAATACAGTGAAACAAAATGGCAAGAGGTTTGGATATTTTGATAATTTTTAATGGAATGACTTACTGTGAATCAAAATTTAAAATTAATTAAAGATTGCATAATATAAGTTGAAAGTGATGAATGTTGTGGTAGGTATTTTTATGTTTAAACGCATATATTTATTTTAAAAGTGCATAATGTTAAATAAATACTTGTTTAAAACTTTTATTTTGAATTTACGTATATAATATACAACTCGAGTATCTACAGCTTGCTGCGCTTTCTCATTCTTCTCTCGTATGTCCATTCTAAATGTAACAAATAAAATAATGACTTTAAAATTTATGATTACATGGAATTTTCTCGAATTCTTAACACATTTCCCTTGTTAAATTTATTATGCGGGTTTCTTAAGTAAATACCTACCTACGTCGTGCTAAAATTTCATGTGCTAATGTTTGCCGTGAAAATAGAAGATACCAGCATTTAATAAAAATTATTTTTATACTTAAAATTTTGTTACATAGTATAATATGATCTCTAAGTAAATACCTATGTCGTGATGAAATTTTATTACAATAATTAGTGTAAATTATTATTTAAAAATATTATAATCTAAGATTATTGAAAAATTAACGTGAAATTTTATTTAAAGAACAAGTATAATTAATTTTACACGGGAAATTTGTGTCAAGAAGCCTATGCAAAGGTAAATTTTTCAAGCATTATTTACATTACATTATACATTAACTAAAAAAATTCTACAAATATTTAACATCAGGGCATTGAATAATATGCATTTAAACACAAAATACCCACTATAACATTCTTAATATGCATATTATGATAACACAGGTATTTATTTTTAATTTTTTTTACTATATATACTAATCACATAAAAACCAAATACCTAAAGCATACAACAAAAATAACAAATATGTTATTGTCAAAATTGTTAATAAAATGTAATGAAATTATTTCCCTTTTGAAACAGAAACAAATTTATCTAATAGCTTTCAATTCTTTTTTTATTTGAAACAACAATAATAATAAAACTGTTTCAATAAATTTTTTTGTATTAGATTAAAATTTTTTAAATTAAAAGGATAAATAAACAATAAACCGAAATATTGTTCGTAAGCTTTCAGCAATGATTACTGCAGTCATTTAATATTAATTTTAATCTAATATTAATTACAGAGTTTAATAATATGATGATAATGGAAAGAAAAACAATTTTAATGTTAAAAATGTTTATATTTACATTTACTGTGTAGGTGTAGTTTTCATTTAATATACCTAGATCACATTTGTTATAAAATATTTATTATTTAAACTAATGAATAGACCATATAAAAACATTTTATATTCAATCAAAAAGTAAAAAATATATTATTCTATGACTTAAAATAATACCTTTAATAGTTCAACGGCTAATCACAGAAAATTCATAAAGTTGAAGTTTTATAATCTGTTATATAAAAATATTGGCTTTTGTCAATTGATGGTAAAATTCTTGTATCAATACTGTCAATACACGCAACGCACATACATATAATATGTATAACTATTAACTAATTTTATATTGAAAAAGTCGACTGTATATAAAAATTCAGTTTTTTTAAAATCGAGTTACATATTATTTATGTCACTCTTATTGAGCTAGGTGTGGGCGATCTGGAGCATGAGTGAAGAACCCGATGTGTAGGACTACAGATACTTATAGAAGTCGATTGTTGATGTCTACGTCTTGTGTGGTGTCACAATGTATAAAGTTCATGTTGCCCTACAGAAGAATAACTCGTGTTGCTAGGTGTTGCTTCGACTACATTGGAATGGAAGTACTGAAAATTGAAAAATAATTTTAGTGGTGCATTTTATACCAAAGTTATGCATATTTTGTACAATCCATATTATAGGGATGACAATATAAATTACAATTAATACAGACAGATGCAGGTGCTAGAGAAGGTATACGTTTCAATAATAATCAAGAGCTACATAGTACATAAAAAACAGGCGTGATACAATATTATATTTTAAGTAGGAAATAACATAGGGCAATAGTGTAGGTTACGATAAATAATAGAATATTACAATAGAAATCAAAGGTCTTTAAATTGATCGTGGTGATAGTAAGGGTGCTACAAATTACCCACCATTAAATAAAAAAATAAAACAGCTTTAATAGTGAACGTAGTTTGAAACTAAGTTGATAACTGACTTATGAAGGCCTTTCGTTTTTACTGCTGTTGGTGTTATTCAGCAGTATCTTAGCATTTTCTTCAAATTAGTTGGTATTATTGCTGTCATCGAGAGTTTTGCAACCTATAGAGATGACTAAATTGATATTAATGATAATGTTAGCTCATGTAAATAATAAAATACATAGTGGTTTATTCTTTTAGAAAAAAACACACATTACATACATATATTATGTTACCATGATAATAGGTACATCATGGCAAATGGTAAAATGCCATAAAAAATGTTTAATTACCATAGACAGTAACTACATTGTAAGTGAAAAGTTGCGTCATTACTTAGTTTTTCATACTTGAACCATCAGTCAATAACGGAAAAATAAATGCTCATTACTTATGTAGGTATACATACTTGCTTTCCAATATTAAAGTACATTTAGAATTGATGAACAAACAATTTTTCCATAATTGAAAAGATATAATTTTACTGTAATTCAAATATAAATGAACTGTCGGATATTTTTCGGTTATTTTGTGAGTAGGTAGAAAGCATTAACGAATTCAGTATTTGGGCTTAACGACTATCACTAATTGCTTCACGTTTTATTGTTTCCACTTATCTACTGCCATTTATCTTAAACTAAAGCCACTTAGGTGGCTGAAAAGTAATAATATTAAAGAAACATTTAATTTTCAATTGATCCAAATGATATAATTGAAACGTTTGATATTAAGTTATTCCAACTATATAATACGAATATTAAATTTAATATTGGATAATATTGTTCAATATGTACTATTACAACAAGGTACACATAATTAAGTCTAGGTAATATTATATAAATCACGGGACCTAGGTATTATTTGTTTGTAGTGCGGTAGTGCAGAAATTTATCCCAAAGCAAACTTGAGATAAGTTTCCCTTTGTCACATCAAAAAGGAAAGCAGTTTAAAGTGTTGCTAGAAATAAATTTATTTAAATAATTATCAATAGTAATGTATTAAGTGCATAGCAAGTTGCCGATAATTCTGGCTAAAATGCACGACAGCTTATTACGACGAAAATTTGCACGACGCGAAGCGGAGGGCAAATTTTCTCAAGAAATAAGCTGGAGTGCATATTTAGGCAGAATTATCGATGGCAACTTGCTATGCACGTAATACATTTTGTCAGACTATTGCATAAGTAATAAGAAAAATTCAAAAATTTGCAAAAAAGCTGCGATTTTGATAATACGAAATCGATAAGTGCACTTGTGCAAGCTTATCGCTTAATTGCCATGGAATTGGTTCTAATTTTGACATTTGAGTTATTCCGAATTTTTCTATTGGTTTATAGGTAACTATGTACATACGCGTGCAATAGTCTTTAAAATTACTCAGTTACATAGAATAAGGATCACAAAGCGTGTTAATTCGCTATAAAATTCAACTATCATCAACATGTAATGGAGGGAATTTCTCGGAAAATGCGCTACTATTCCCTATTAAAAACGTTTCAAAATTTTATACAACAACTATTAGTAACAATTTAATATAAGATTTTATTACAAAAAAGATTAGTGATTTTTACTATACTACTAGGTATTGAAATTTATATAAGTTAACTACATAATATGTATTTTTTGTTAAAAACGCAAAAATTGACATTGAATAGCAAAAAAAGGACAAAGAAGTATAGTTTTTCGTAAGGTTTTTTCATCATATATACCAAGAAGAATGCATAATATGTGAAATACCCTAACCGCTCTATTGAACTTCTTTTTGTGGTGCATTAAAAACTTTGTTAAAGATGTAACAACTGTTACACTAGACATGTTCAGACTAATATCAACAGAAGAAGGTTCTGATATTGAAATCTATAAATAAAACTTTAAAAGTTTTTTTTTTAATCTCTTGCAAAAATAATCTCTTTTATAAAAGTTATAAAGTTAATTTTTCGTATTAAATTCAAGCTTGAGTTAAACCTAGGAAATTTAATTATCAGATATAATAATTTACTCAAGTTGTACTCTTTGCAAGCTACGCTTTTTGAACTTCCATAATTTGAAAAAACTAAACAATTATTCTACTTGGTTCCTTTGTAATTTAATAATAAAATTGATAAAAAAATATCAATTAAAACTTTTGAAGGATAATTTTATTCAAAATTCAGTCAGTAAAATGAAAAAGTTCTATATTACATTTATGTATTTATATCTCGACATAGAATTACTACGATTATTTGTCTTATTTTTTTTGTGGGAATTGTAGTTCATAAATGTCGAAGTAGAGCTGTTTGTTATTATGTCAGCTGTGCAAGTCCAACAAGCGAATTCAAGTCATTTCTCTCTTTGCAGTCGGCTAGTCAGCACAGGATACTGTAAGTAGCATGTTATTGTTTGGGATGTGCTTTCGCTTTCAAAATAAATGAAAGTAGAACAGAGCATTAAAAATTTAGTAGTATGAAATATAAATTTAAAAGTTAACCTTTGCCGAATATCAAATAAATATTACAAATTTAAAATTATAACAAATCATCGATGAGGTATAGTCCTTTAAGTGACGGTTTAGTCAGTTTAGTTCAACAATAAAACGAAATTTTCTCAATGTTGTGAACTTTTCCCCATTTTCTTTTGTTAGCTCTTGGCAATATTTTCTAAAAGTAGTGGAAAATACAAACTTTCCACGGGATATAATATCGCTAATCTGTTATATTATTAACTTGTTAAGAAATTATTTCAAATTGAAAGCAGTTTTGGAAGCAAAATATTGAAAAACAACAAAAGCATTTTGTAGTACTAATGCTATGCTGCTTTATTCTTAAAATGACAACTCTAAAACACATTTTCTGTTTGGATACTTTGCTCTTTGTAATAAATCTTTAATTACTACACATTGAATTCCGTCTTCTGCAATGATTTAAATTCTACGACGAATAGTCGAGAGCATTATTATTCAGATGAAGGTTGTAAAAATCTAGTTTTCGGAATTTTTCTTGTCCGAACGAGAACCGTAGGGTAGCATACCCCGTTCTCTATTACATGAGAAAATTATTTCTATAAAACGTTTTTATTTTTATAAATTAACAAATAATTAATATAATACATAGTAATGAATAATATTTTGTATATAACAGATATTATTCCTATAACATATTAATTATTTCTATATAGCAAAATTAGTTTTCAAAGTATCAACCATTACACAGCAATATTTGAAAATATTATGGCAAATAGGAGTTTCAAGATTATAACAAATAGAAATGGATCAGTCGATAGAAGTTTTTTCTTTATCTGCAGATAAAGTCATTGCCATAAAAGAAGTCAGCTACGTCACTAGCGTATGAACTTAGAAATTCGTGGCGAATAGTAGGCATACCTATCACTTGATTATTTAAGTTTAATTATTAGTTAATTATTGTAAGTAATAAATAATTTTTGAAAATTTTATATTTACATAATAATACTGTATAATATAAAAAAATATTATTAATGAAACGGCGTGGTTGTATATGGCATTATGTACTAAAATTGATAAACTAGTGCGGTAACTAACAATTTTGATAGGAATCTTAATTAATTGTTGAAATAAAATATATTTATCAATGTGATGCGGGGGTTATCATCGAAACGCATAGTTGTGTAATTTAATAATTATTAATACATAGTTTTGGAAGCTCTAAACAAGTAATGTCATTCATATAATATTCTTTGAAGTAGTTCTTGTGTTTTGCTCTATTTTTATCCAGATGTGCTTTAAAATCTCTTAAAGGTTAAGTTTTGATGTTGCATTACTTTGCTTATCAAAATTTATTTGTGTTTAAAAGTCGAAACTATAATACATTTATTCATATTGATCAATATTCTATCTGACCTAATAGTGACCCGCAGAAGATCAATTCCAATCCCACCGGAAAGTATATTTGCTTAGGTAAATTTGTATTCTTCTAGCAGGCAACGACATAGTATTGTTTCGCCATTTTAAAATATTCGTTTTTTTTAAATTGAAAATTTTTAGTTATATTCATTTAATGTAAATAAGTAAACTAAGCAGTTATCGTCTTTATTAAAATCTTAAAGTTTTGAATGGGTTTAACTAACTTGTTATTATAATAACATTAATTATTAAAAATTGCTTTGATCGGGTGTATGTCGTGACGCTAGTATTTAGTAATCTCAAATGATGATTACTGTCCAGTAATACAAAATAATGATACAAAAATAAAATACTTCTATGGATACTAGCACTCAAATTAGATGATTATTCCAAACTCTGCAAATTGAAGCAAGTTCTTTGCAGCGTCGCGTCACCGCAATAATCTCAGCGTCAACAGAATTATTTGCAATATTAACGGAATTTATAGTGCCTACCCACAACAGCAAAGCATCAAAATGTAAAACAAATAATTCAGTTTGATTCCATTTTTAATCATTTTTTCTATTATTTCCGTAATCTTCGTGAACTAAATCACACAGTATTTTCTACTAGGTTTTCAATTAATAACATTAAAGGAAAATAACCCGCTGACGCAACAAATTGTGAAAAATACCAAAAGTTATTATCAAAAATATTCAGAGACAAGAAACTCTCAGATAATACTGCAGAACAAAGTTATATCCGGAAAAGACTTGATCTACCCTCGAACTATTTAATACAATTTAGGTTAATTTTTTAAGAGAAAGTAATCTGAACAGTTAACATTCATTTGCTGTAGGTAATGAACAGTTGAGTTATACATCCTCCCTATAATAGAATAACTACGATAACTGCACAATTTTCTTAAATTCTTTATTAAGATAAAGAAAATGACCCAGTTTATTTATTATTTTTTTAATATTTCAGAATTATTCGCATACTCTTCTGAACATTCATTTGTGAAAGTTTCAACATGCTTATTCATTACTTAGTTTGTTTTTTATTCTTTTTAACAATTGAAACCGATGGTGAGTAATATAATTTCAATATGATTTAACTAACCAATAATTTAATAATTTTTGATTTAGGTTCACTGCTCAATATTGAACGAGGACTAAACGAATATGTCTTTACTAAAAAAGTACCTCATTATTTAGTTACTGCATTTAATGCAATGAAGTTAAAAAATAAAATATCAAACAATAAATTACAATGTGATGTTTGCAAGATTGTAGCACAAACTGCAATAGATTTTCGAAAAAACGAAACAGATGATGAAGTACTTAGTAAATATTTTTTAGATATGTGCACAATAATGTGGGGTACTCCCAATGAATGTAAAGCAGAATTGGCGATCGACATTGTATGTAATTCTTGCATTATTAACAATATTTTATTTAATTATAAATTTTTAGCCGTCGTTTCTATACATTCTTGACAACACCAAAAATTTGACCGCAGAGAGAATTTGTGCAATTTTACTTCAGCCATTTAATTGTCAGGATCCTAATCATGAACCGTGGAGTATTGATATTCCTTCTGAGATTTCTTCGGAACGACCGCAAGTAGATATAATAAAATGATACAATTTATTACATTTTAAAAATGTTTAAAATTGAATTTTAGCGAAATAATACTACTAGCGAAGAATTGAAGGTAGTACATTTAACCGATATTCACTATGATCCTCTATACGAAGCCGGCAGATTATCTGTTGGCTGCGAAAGTAAACCTTGTTGTCAAAATATTCATAGTAAATCTAATAATTCCAAAACTGCCGCTGGTTACTGGGGCGATTATAATGCTTGTGACACACCGTGGTATGCTATTCTTGACTTGTTTCAACAAGTAGTAAAGCAACATGTAAGTTAGAAAATTAATTCAAAATTATTATTATTAGTATATAATAATATTTAACAATGAAAATTTTTGTGCGAGTGTGTAGTCTATTAACAATTGCAGATATTATTTCGTTGTAGTCACAAATCGAAATGATCTATCTTACTGGTGACATAATTAGCCATCAATCTTGGGCAACCAGTGTTGAATTTAATTCGGAATGTTTGCGGAAAGTTATGAATGAATTAAAAGAACAATTCAAAACAATTCCAATTTATCCAGTATTAGGTAATCACGATTCTTATCCATCAAATGTGTAAGTATTTACAAAAACACGATATTCCAGGTGGAATAATTAATAATTTGGGAATTATTAGTAGTAGTTGTGATAAATAAAAAATATATTTACCTACTAAATATTAAATGGATTGGAAACAAGTTTTAACCATAATAAATTTGACATCACTGTTTGTTATAAACCTCACATTTATAATTTCCTTCATTGTCATTCTTATCAAAATATTGACTATTCTTCATGGATGTAGCTGTAATTAATTGATGCCTAATGCATTTGTAAATTTTCATGCTTTTAAGATTTTCTCCTACACATGTAACTGCTGAAAACATATCTACTCAATGGTTATTGGATTTTGTAGCTGATGAATGGAGTCGATGGTTACCAGAAGAAACTAAAAGTACAATTAAAAAAGGTGGATACTATACCGTTTTAGCAAAGACAGGATTTCGAATTATAGGTTTAAACAGTAACGTTTGTGCTGTTTACAATTAGTGAGTGAAATGATAAATATTTAATGCAATATAAAATACAAAAGAAATGTAATTTGAACAGTTGGTTAATTTATAATGATCAAGATCCCTACGATCAACTTAAATGGCTGGTTGAAGTTTTACTGGAAGCTGAAAAAAATAACGAAGTTGTTCATATTTTATCACATATTCCTGCTAACGATGCGGATTGTTGGAAACAATGGAGCCACCAGTACAGAAGAATCATTAACAGGTTAATAAAATTTTAGTTTATTTCCTTTATGAGTACCCGACGTCATAAAAGGTTTCACAAGTAGCAATAAACGAAACATTTTTTAAATAAGAATACCAACTGGGACCATATGAATACATACATTAAGATATTAGTTCTTTCTCCCAAGATACATATTATATTCATTATAAAAGTATTTGCAATAATATAATGATACTTTTAAATATCATATATAAATAATGATAAATAAATATATGTTTATTATATTAAGCAATACCAATTCACCGGGGTATATCACATCGTGAGAAGAAACTTTCATACCAAGTATTATCCTTATTTGCCCGTTTATTGTTAGGTAATACAATATTAAACTTTAGAGATGACAACGTGATAAATTGTAATACAATTACTGCTTTTGAACAACAAAGTAAATTGAAACTTACTGCAGCACAAAAATTATTATCACTTGAGGCGGTTGTAGTACAATATTTGTGTATTTACATGTTCTAAAATGAAGTACCTACTAAATTAGCATTCGGATAAAACTTATACTAAATTACATTATGTAATCTAAGATACCAGCAGTGTAGCGTGAAGCATACACGGGTCGACTAGGAAGCGTAAATCGCGGTTCGAACCCTGCTTGCGCTATATACATTTCTGTAAACAAAAAGTCCAAAATCGATCTGTGGACTATGGGGAAGGCAACGAAAAACCACCCCATGAATTATACTCCCACAAAAATTCATCTTGTTGGCCAAGTTGGGTCACAACGTTTCTGACAAGAAACAACGACGAAGAAGAAGAAGAAGAATTCAAGATCCAACCAGAATCATTTAAAACAAATATTTAATAGTAGAAAACGTCCAGTATGTAAAGGTTATTACTTCCCCCGATGAACTAATTCACATCAAAAAGTAATAATCATCATAACGCGCTTGTGGAATAATATACTATTAACATACTAAACATATTATTTGTTTTCTTAGATTTTCGAATACCATTACTGCACAATTTTATGGTCATACCCATTCGAACGAAATAAGTGTTTTCTATGACTTTACCAACACCGATAGTGTAACAAATGTAGCCTTTACCGGTGGAAGTTTTACCGGATTTAGTGGTGGAAATCCTAGTTATAAAATTTATAATGTTGAGTCGATTAATTATGTAAGTAATGTTTCAAAAACTGATTTGAAAAATATCTATAATGTATAGAGGACATTATTTTTATATATTTTGTCACGATTTCATAACAGAACGTTTTGGATTATGAAGAATGGATATACAATTTGACAGAAGCAAATCAAAATCCTGAAACGAATCCAAGGTGGTATAAATTATATTCATTTAAAGATGCATATGGATTAGAAAGCTTAGATTCAGACAATCTAAATAAATTTATTCAGAACTTAAGCTCTAATGCTACCATTTTGGAACAATACCGCAGGTAGGCAAAACAAATGTTTGCTTGTTTTACTGAAAATTAACAAAAAACTACTATTTTTAGATTCAAAGTGCGAGATAGTCCTGCAGCAAAATCTAGATGCGACAAATATTGTTTAAAAAATATATTTTGTAGCGCTACAGTTGGAGAATTTGAAGAGTCGATTCAATGCAAAGCTTTTAAAAATTATTTTGGTATTGCAAGCACATAATAAATTCTTTTATAAATAGTAGGTATGTAAGGTAATTTACAAAATTGTTTGTACTAATAAAATTTGAAATAAAATATACTTATAAATACTCGATATACATAATTATAACATACCACCAAATTAATTAATTACTTGTAAATAATTACTAATTAATCATTATTAATTTTAATATTTAATATTTTAACGATTTACTTGATCAGTAGCATTTATTGATCATAATAAGAAATAATTAAAATCAAAAGTTACTAGAAAATGTTTTTCGGTAGTTTATCAGTGCCGGTTCATAATCTCAGAATTGAAGTCGACGATGAAAAATTTAAATATCTGGGATAATATAATATTATGTAGAACACTTATTTATGATATAAGTGATAACAATAAATTATTCCCATATTCTTGCATCAGGTATTAAATAATGATTTTCTTCCCATAAAAATCACAATTACCGTAAATCAAAACGTTTAAAACGTAAAACAAAAATAGATTTTCAGTCAACTGATTTGTCGTAGAGAAATCTAGACAAATACATCCTTCACAATTTTTATTCACAATTACCGACCCATTTGGTATTACTTTAATAATTATAACAAAAATGATTAATTTTTTCATGCAGTCCAGACTGGGTCGATATTTCGAAAATAGTAATTTGCAATTTTTCAAAGTATATGTTCTTATATTATCGCTATGATTAAACATTTATAAGGTAACATGCTGAGAAAATAGTGAGAAGACATTAATTAACATATCGTATATTTTTGCAAGTTATATACCTACTTAAAGTAACATTAATTCTTGTTATTAGTTATAATAATATAAAAGAGTGTTCAGAACATACGTATAGTGCACGCAAAAACATATACAAAAGTGCCTTTTTTGTTTTATTTGTGGAAAAATGTAAGAAAAGTGCGTTCGTGATTTAACAAACAACATTAACCCCATTAAAATAAACATCAACCATATTAACGTACCTTCACTTAGATATTGTAGAATTCTTATAAGCAAACATACAAAAATAATTTTTAAGCTACGTAATAGAATATACGTCATTCAAAAATAGAAAAGAGATGTTGATCGTGCAAATGGAAGATTGGATATAATGTTGGGCCGAGGCGGGGCCGTTTGCTAAATGTACGTTTGCTCACAAGAATTCTGACGTAGCGAATAAGAAGAGTAATAGCGTGTTGACGATAATCTCTGTAACAATAAAAATGAATATTTAATAAATTATTTTGCCATATTTTGTCGAAAATTAATGATTTGGTCATTCAATTCCTATAAGCTCGGCGTGTTATTAAAATGTCATTTATTATAATATGTAGGTATCTAAAAAATTTACATATTATATGAAACAAATTTATTTCAATATATCAAATAATCAAACATTTAAGACAGATTTGGAAAAAATATTCAATACCTATAATAGATGATATAAACAAAGCTGTTTCTAAAATACAAAGTGTCTGTATCCAATTGCTTTCTGTCCTGACTAATGACACCGAAATGTACCTAGGTTGTTCCATTGATTATTAACTTTTTATGAATCAATGATGGTTGTTTCTATATATTTTTAGACATTAAAAATTATAACCATTGGTCGTATTATATGTATTTATGAATATAATATAATATTTATAAGCTTACGTCAGAACCGTCTGAATTAAGAACCGAAAATTAGTTTCTTAAATCATTTTAAATTACATTAGTGCGATAAGGATACACTCAAACGAATGTGTAATTTTCGTCTAATTTAGCAACATTGTACGTGGAAAATTACATTAGGCCGAATTATGCATTATAGAAAATGATAGTACAATAATTTTTGTGGTGCATAATAATTACAATAAAATAGCTTTTCTTTCCTTTTGACGCGTCTAATCTGTAAAAGTCAAAATTTATTCAAAATGGATTCAAAATCAACAACGAAAATTTTTTTATTTAAAAAAAAATTAGATATCTAAATTATAACATATGTATTTATCACGTTCAAATTAATGTTTGTTAACTTTACTATCGAATGAAATAGTTCTTTTTAGAACTTAGTAGTTGGGACAATGGCAATTCAACGTAAAACTTTAAAATTTTTGCATTGTTACCTTTCTTTGCTGTGCAAGAGATAAGAATTAAACCGTACAGTTAGAATTTTTACATTGTGTGGCAGATTGAATTGGAATTTCTTGTCCATCTGTTCAACGAATAAAACACCAAAGAAACATGAATTCAATTATTTGAAATCCAAGCAAAAAGTATCCACGAAAAAAATTAAAACTTCCGATTTACCAGAATCATCAAAAATGAAGTAAATTATTAAAGTAAACGATTGTAGCGATTCTGATACTAATTGAGAGTGATTAAAGGGATAAACACGATAAAATTGAGATTCTTTTAGATGAATGAAATGTAACCAATAAATTTTTTTGTCTTCAAATCATCTTATTTTCTAGTTTTGGGTTGTTTCACTTTTAATTATTGAATTTTAAAACTTTAAATGTTATGTAAATGAAAATTCTTTTATCCAATTGTTATAACTTCAACAAAATAATTATATTGACAAACATTTAAATTTGCTACTTTCTTTTAGGATTTATATTTTTTATAATATGGACTTGCTAGTCAACTAGTACTAGCAATTCTCCTCATTTCATACAATATCGAAAATTAAGTAAGCTTGTTCTTTGGTGATGGCAACTGCATGTAAGTATGTACTAACATTTAAAACAAAGGAACATTTTTAGGTATCCTTAATTAAAGAAAACACTATATCTTTCACAAGAAACACTTTAGTTAATATTTGTATATAATGCTGCATTTAGCTTTTTGTAATTTCAAAGTCAATTTAAGCAATTGCCAGTTAAGAAGTTTTGAAGTTTGCAAGTTACGGAAAACTTTAATTAGTTTGTGATTTTATAAAAATACAAATTTTTCAAACAATGCCAATAACAACTTTATAATAATTTTTAATTTCATATCAAGTAAATTAATTTATTCAATTTCCATTAAAGTAATAAATCTTTACTATTTAAAATATACCCAATATAAAAAACTATTAATTCATGTTATAATAGAAAATAAAATACTATTTTGATTGTAAACAAATAAATTCAACAAACGCTGTAGTGCGGTATAGTGGTTAATATAATAAATTGTGAATGAAACTTAAGTAATCGTGATTTAATAAATTTGAATGAAAATCGATTGTTCCTAAAGTATACTTTTCATCATAGTGTCAAGTATCTTATAAGCATCTTTTGCATTAGAAGTTTTTCCTATTCATAATTCACAACAAATAAAATCAATTTTTTTTCAACTCAATTATAGGAAATATAATATCCAGGAATATATTTCATACGAGCAAATTTTTTAAGTATGTTTTGGATGCTCAAGGTTTCATAACCTAAGGGATGTAAAGATAACGCTGTAGAGGTAGTAGCTTTATTCGGTACCGGTCATAACTGATTTTCACAGGGTATCCAACTTTTACTTGTGGTTCCAAGCGCCACTGCCCGGAAAACTGCATTGATCTGCAGGTTAAACTATGTGAGGCTAACCAGATATGGTGAAAAATCACAGAGGGCGGCAACTCTCTCATTAGGAAACATTGGCGAAGACTGAAGAGTTGGTACGGTAATGTGTCGCACACTTAATTATGAGCGCAGTTAGAACTAACTACTTCGACAATCATGACATTGCGATGAGGAAGGCAACGGAAAACCACCTCATTATAAATAATCCTCAGGAAATTGACATGGCTCAAATAATTAAACAAGAGGCCCTTAGTCCCGGGCACCCCTTAAGTGGGGAGAGGCTGTAAAGAATTTTCCGGATGATGGACGGATAACATAATGACGTCAAAATGTGAATTGGTACCTGGGATGTGCGTAGTTTATATTAGGTTGGAAAAGTCAATAACGTTTTACAAGAGATGAGTCGGCTGGCCATTGACATCTTAGGATATAGTGACGTTAGATGGCCAAACTTGGGAAAATGCACAATGGATCAATATACATTAGGTTTGTCATTATATTACTTTGCACAACTATCAGTGTGACGTATTCTGGAATTGTTTAGAGCAGTACCAAAGGCATCTAACGAACAAACCTAATATTTCATAGCGGAGATACGAGTACACGAAACCAAAATGTATTTGGTATTATAGTCAACAAGAAAGTGATTAATGCAGTAAAGAAATTTGTTCTATTATTTGATTGAGTCGCAATGCTTCAATTGAAGTTGACGTCCTGTAATATAAATATAATCCAGGTATATGCCCCGACTTCTGCTGGTAATAATGAAGAGATGGAAAAGTTACGGCAAGGTACAATAATAACGGGAAATTTCAATGCGAAAGTAGGCGACAAAAACAAAAGAGAGGTAGTAGGAAGACATAGCCTCGGCAAACAAAATGAGAAAAGACAACATTTTTATATCACTCTGCAAAGAATATAATTTGTTAATAATAAACACATTTTATAGAATGCCACCCAGAAGACTGTACACTTGACGATCACTGGGAGAAAGCGACACAAAAATCGTAAGAAACCAAATAGATTACATTCTGGTAAATAATAGATACAAAAACACAAAAAGGAGCGTAAAAGCATATCCGAGAAGTAGGTGCAATGTCGGATCACAATTTATTATTAGGAGGTTTAGAAAACGTATCAAGAAAACAACGCCAAGTAGACGACCACGAGAAGTGGTTACAAAAAGACTAACAGACGAGAATACCTTTCAAAGAATAAGAGAAAACATTAATAACAGATTTCAAAGTTTGAAAACAAAGACCGATGACACAATAGAAGAGAAATGGAAATGGATACAAAATTCAATAATAAGCATGTTTAAGAAATATTTAAAAATACAGAAAATACACTTCGGATACCACACGGAAGAAATTCTTAAGCTGTAAGAAAAGAGAAAAACAAACAAAAATATAAATCAGAAACAGTACAGAGAGATCTTTGAATAATTAAAAGAAAGATCCAAAAAGCAAAGGAAATATGGTTGAAATATACTGAATGGAAAATATGATATATTTAATCTACATAAAGAACAGCTGGAATGATCAAAAGAAAAAAATGGGTATACTGACAGACGATGACGGAAGGATAAAGGTTGAGGACAAACTGCAGTTGTGGAAAGAATACACCAAAAAACTATTTCAAGGTGACGAAACGGGAATCGAGAATAGTGAAATAAAAATCGGGCCAAATATTACAAATGAAGGGGTCGTGCAAGCCATAAAATAAACAAGAAAATAAAAGCTGTGGGACCAGATGAAATCCCTGGGGAACTACTGCAACTATTTGAAGAACAACATATGGAGGTTATAGTAGATCTTTTTAATGCTATATATTAAACATCTCTTTCAAGATAGCTACTTGAATTGGAACAAGTTAACAGGCCTAATCCATGAAGTAGATGATGATGATAATGATATTAATCAGGGCAACTTCCGGGCGACTGAATGAGAGCGACATTTATACCACTACCAAGAAAAGCAAACTCTAGGAAATGTCAAGTACATCGAATGATCTCGTCGATGAGCCATGTCTTAAAATTTTTTCTAAAGGTGATTCATGTTTAAATACAGACAAAAATAGAAGAAAAAATAAGAAAAACGCAGTTTGATTTTAAAGAAGGTTTGGGAACCAAAAAGGCACTGTTCAGCGTGCAGGTTCTAATAGAATACAGGGATGCCAAGATATGGATATGTGTTTGCGTGCTTTATTGATTTTAAAAAGACATTTGATAAATTATAACACACTAAGCTATTTGAGATTCTACTAGAAACTGGAATAGACAACAAGGACGGGCAAATCATCGTAAATTTATTCAAAAAACCAAAAGCATCCATAAGAATAAGAAATTAAATGTCTGAGCTGGAAGTCAAGATACGCAAAGGTGTCAAACAGAGCTGCGTGCTACTTTTAGAACTGCGCACTTTTAGAACTGACATTGAAGATCTGGAAGAAGGAGTACTAATTAATGAAAAGATCATAAATAACATAAGATGTGCAGACGATACCCTTCTTTTAACGGACATAGCACAAGGACTCCAAAGAATAGTAGACTAAATTACTGCAATTAGCGATGATTATGGAATGAAACTCAACGCTTCTAAAACAACTAAGATCATGGTTATTGCTAATACGAAGGATATGATGGCGAGACTATTTGCAAACAGAGCGGAGCTAAAAAGAGTTAAAGATATTACTTCCCTGAGATATACGTTAAAAAAGAATGGGACCACAGCAAAGAAATAAAGATCCGTATAGAGAAAGCCAAGAACATGTGTAACAGCCTACAAAATGTTTTATGTAACTTGCAACTAAACATGTAAATCAGACTCAAAATGCGACGTGTTCTTTATCCTCATGTACGGAGTAGAGGTTTGGACACTCACGGAAGAGACCTAACGACGACTGACTGTATTCGAGTTGTTGTGTTATAGACGCATGCTTGCTAAACCATTTCATGGTTTTATCAGGTAACAAATAAAACGGTTCTTTAAAGAATATAAAATAATAAAAAAGTCTTCTAAACTGTTAAAAAGAGAAATATTCGGACACATAATGAGAAACGATAAATACCACCTGCTGCAGTTCTAAATTGTGGGGAAAGTTAAAGGATCAAGTAGGAGAAGAAACTCGTGGCCGAAGAACTTGGGGCAGTGGGCTGATATGACATTAGCAAACATCTTTAGGGCAGCAGTCAATGAGGTTATGTAGGCCGGGTTAATAGCCAACGTCTGAAGAAGATATGGCACTAAGAAGAAGATTTCATTAGCACCTAGAACTTGACGTAGATTCATAACCACGGTATAAAAAGTAATGTTATCTAGAGCTGCTGGGAATTAAATTTGAGACGCTTAAATATTGTTGCTGCTGTGAATTGAAACATTTAGAAACTGCAAGGTGCTTGAAACACGCTAAATTCATTGATTAAAACTAGCATAGTTATGCGGACTAAACAACTACCTGTACATGACGTACCGGTTAATTTGAAACCGGCTCAACAACATTATTATGTACTCAATCAATCAATAAAATTTTATTTAACAAATTATCAGACAGATTATTTTAAAATTTAGAAAGAAATAAAATTTTAAAATTAAACGATGAACGAGATGTTGAGAGACCCTGCATAACGCGTAACTCTCTTTGCCAAATTATTTAGTGTCGAAATAGTTTTAAATAATTTATAAATAGGTATATAACTTTTTATTATTTGTCGTTTTCGTTGGATTTGGTTAATTTGGAAATTTGGAGGAGAAAATTAAAAACCTGCTTGTTTATATTTTTTGAATTTGGAATTTAGGAAAAACTTACAAAATGATTAAAACACTGCCATACTGGGGCAGTGCAATTTTATGTGTCGTAGTCGCAGTCGTCATTGTGGTCTAGTACTGTCAGCGTTTGTCCAAATAGAGCTAAATTTTGATATGGTAATTTCGGTGTGATGTGTTGTCGTATAATGTATTTGTTAGATATTTAATCGGTTTGCTTTTTGAAATTTAGGTTTTATCCTGTTATAAGTCGTAGGTTCTTGTTCTGAAAGACCTGCAGCGGCTTGATGGCAGTTTTGTTACATTACACCAAGCTGCTGAGGCATATGCAGTATAGGTCCCAGTAGTGTTTTGTATAGTAGCAGTTTGTTGTTATTGGTCATCGTTAGTCCTTTCATCAGTGAGTAGATTTTTTGCATTTGTCTGTATGCAAGTTGTTTTTTGTTTTGTAAATGCTATCGAAAATTTATTTGCGTGTCCATGGTCACTCCTAGATACTAAACATGTGTCTTTGGTTTAATTTTGTGTCCGTCGACAGTAAGATGTTAAAAACTTTTGTAGTGAAAAGTAAGAATATCCCATAAATACGTGTTTTCTCGCTTGATACTCTTAAATAATACGCGCAAAAGATTGTAAATGTATTATTATAAAATATTTAACAAAATATTTGTTTTTTAATAATAATTCATACTTCTGAAATTTAAAATCTAAATTTTTTTAATAAATAGCTAAAATTTTATATTTTTTAAAAGGACCTTTACTTTTCGAGCAAATCATGAGCGCGGTGTTAGAGGCACCGCGGTACATTCTCTTTTCGTAAAATAAACACATAAAACACACGAAGGACGATCAAACATACCTATTACAATTTTTAATTTTTTTGACCCTAAACGTCAAAGTTTTGGAAGAGTCATAGTTTGTAATCTTTCGTTTTGTATCATTTTTCATAAACTACCATCATTTTTTTAGGAATTTTTGAATTGGCAAATTCATATTATCCATATACTCTGCTCGAAACAACTTGTTTCTAATATTATTTTAAAGAAAAAGTGTATTTTATTTTTAATACCGATGTACCTGTATTATTCTAACAAAAGTATTGCTAACTTGATGAAATTCTTTGTTTGGAAAAGTTTGAAAGTTAAAGATTTTTTACAACAGGAAAAACAGGAAAATATATTGTTTTTTATTTTACGAGAATACCTATGTGTTTAAAAAAATAGTTTATTAGAAGTTTGTAAGTGTTCTTTCCTGAATAGTGGGTTGCAATAAATTTCCATTTTCATTTTTTACTCTTGTTCTGCTATAATTTAAAAGTAAAACGTTGCTAGTAAAATTTTCTAATCAACAAAAAGCTTCATCTTAAACTTCAAAACTAATTAACTCATGGTATATTTGCTTTAGTAAAGTTAGTTGAACAACTGAAAGCAAATCAATCGAAAAATGTAGTTACAAATTAAATTATTAAATTTATGCATAATTAATTAATTATTAAGTAAACTACTTGTAAAGTTTTTATTACTATTATTAATTTCTGAGGCTTCTAAATTTACTTATTGCATGCTTATGGTATAAAACTTGCTTTTCGTCATCTAGACTGGGGTAAATAATACTTGCAAATTGAACTTTACTTTACGAACAATAATAGTTTTTATTATTTAATTTTCACTAGCTTTGGAAAAGCAATTCATTTACGTGTTGGCTGCTTATACCCTAAAATAGATGTTTTGTAGAGTAATTTGTTTTTAACATACTGCAAATTTGCATTTATTCCTTCACATTTACATGTATCCCTGTCCATAGGGGGGAACAAAAACAGACAGATAGTAAGGTTACATTACTAGAGGTAATGTTAATATTGCAGAAATAAAAGAGAATATGGGCAAACAATATAATGACATTTGTACGCAAATACCTCAATACACACTGCTCCGCAAAATAACAAAAACTAAGAGTAGACAAAAGCGGAAAATGGCCGCAGTGTTTCTGGCCTGGCTTGAATAAATATTTTTCATAGTGATTGCTATATATCAGTTTTATTCATATTTAAAACTTAGCTGATAGTCTACTTTTAATTTAAAAAGTAATTATATTTTTAAATCTGCATCTATAAAAAGTGGTTAATTGTAAAAGTTGCTTAAAATCTTAAATCTTATCACAGGTTTTATCATTTAAATTGCTAACTTCCACTACATAAAATTTTATTTAGTTTACAATGTTAAACATTTATTAATTTTAAATAAATAATTTCAGAGAAAAGTGTAGTTACAAATAGCAATTAGAGATAAATATAAAATTCCTGAAAATGTTGTCACTATACTGACATTTTCAAAGTAGATAACTATAAAGAAAATCTTATAAGGGAAAACCCGAGACTGTTCAGCGACTACTGAAATTGTTTATTAAAATTGACAATGTGATTCTACATAAAAAAGGTTCCTTCCTATTTGAGGAGTTTATACAATGATCAATAGTTTTTCCTAAAAATATTATTTTCAATTTCATTTTAATACATGGGTAGGTATTGGGTATAAGTTAGTGTGGTAGAAAATGCTTAGCTTACTAGACTCTGGCAATGATTGAGGCTAACATTTGATACATCGCCATCGCGTCGGCATGTGAAAACTCTGATCTAATCAATTTCTAGTAAAATTCCTTATACGGAACGTACTTAAATTAAATTGAAAATCTTTTTAGGAAAGACTAATAGTCGTTATGTCGATTTCTGTAATTGAAAAGTTGCTCAGTTATTACAAAACATATTAGATCAATTACAAAATTAATTTTTAGGAGTAGTTGGTGAACTATCAATAAGTTGATTAATGAAAATTCTTATGTGTAACTGGTTAAGGTGGTTTGAATTGCATGTGATTTATAATATCATTTTAGATTTTTCAGAATCGAATTAATTTTAATTAAATCATGCACCGTAAGTCACAGTAATAAAGAAATCATTTCGATATTGTAAATCTGGTTCATAAACGAATCCGATGAAAATTGTTAGGAATTACAAAAATATTTGCTAAGAAAAAAATCTAGTACATAGAGCTTAGTTCGTTAGATGGGAAATCTAGTAAACTACACGACCGCGGTTTAAATTGTGTGGCAGTTTAGGTACCTATTGTATTAAGAAAAAACATTTTTTTTCTAGATATATCTAATTAAAAAGTGAAAAAGCTAAGGTTGTTAATTTGGAATTATTTTCTTAGCAAAGAAATCAAGGATGTTATTCTCGATATTATGCTTCTTAACCTATTAAAGAATTATTATAATGATTTATAATAATTAAAAATGTTAATTAAAAAAATATGAAAATTTCATTGCCACACAAGATATACGTCAGAGATCTATATTAAAATGATTAAAAAAATTCTGTAGCTGTCGTAGTAATAAATATGGCAGATCGGTATAATATAAAACCAATCATCTTGGTAGCGCAGCCCATTAGCTTTCACTCATTCGTGCAATCGCAAATTGTTTGATTCCAGTTTGGGAAGCATTTTGTTAGCACATCATCATGCTGCAATTCAATAATTAATCAAAATAACTTTTGAATTATTCCTCTAAATCAAAATCACAGAACATACTTGTAAAGAACTTGTCAAAGGTCTTTAAATTACAGAGTAGGAAACTTGATTTTCACAAGTATTGAGTTGTATATTTTCAACAGTTAGTCTTCTTGCAGTTAATTTAAATGTCTGCTTTTATAACATCGTATTTATCATATTAATACCGACCAAAAGTAAGACCAAAAGAAATTTTATTAATTACTTCAGAGAATCTTTTACATTTTAATTAATTCAAAATAATCACTTTTTGCTTTCACACAGACCTTTAAACGACGCGACCAATCATTTATAGCGGCACGCATCACTTCGGTCGGTATCGATGCCGCTGCCTTGATTAAATCTCGCTTAAGAAGCTCGATATGTTTGTGAAGTACGTTACAAGCTTGTTCCTCAAGAATTATCCATAATTTGTAATCCAACAGGTTTGGATCGAGACTTCTTGAGGGCCAATTTTCCGCAGGAATAACCTCAGGTAAATTTGTCTAAAGCTATCGTTGCGTTGTTTTTGCTTTATGCGTTGGTACAAAGTCTTGTTGAAATACCCAACAATGTCCATTAAATAGGATAGTGGTAGTAGTACCCTTAGTGGTAGTAGAAACCTTAGTGGTAGTACTTAGTACTTGTAGCCTCTTCTCTGGCGGTCATTCCGTTTTCTGGTTTCGTGCATTTGCATACACTTTATAAAACATTCACCTCGTTATTTCGGGTGTTTATTTTGATATTATTTCATTTCATTTACACTATAGAAATAACGTTGTTAAAAATAAATATGTTGTAGCAAATACATTTCGTTTATAAATGTTTTAAAAAAGAAATAGCTAAAAGGTATCGATTTTATCAACATAATTTATTTTCAATAATTTTCGTAGAAATAGAATTTTTATTTGATGCTATAAAAACCAAATTGATTAAATGGGTCTAAAGATAACAAAATTTGTCGTCTAAAGATGTGGAGCTAGAATAATTGGCATTTTAAATGGTTCTTGATATTTTCTATCATATTATGCTATGTATGTTCATATTTTGTATTATATTAGTAATAGACATCAGTTGAGAAATTCTTGATTTTTAACTTCAAAAAAGTTCAAACCTCATTGTGTACGCTAAATACTAATGAACTGAATATTGTAATATGCTCTACAACCAAAATATAACCACAAGAAATATATAAATACTTAAACCTATATATTTTTTAAATTTAACGTTATTTATGTTCGACAAAATATTTCATTTTAGCATAAAAATAAAAATTAGGTTAATAATACCTGATTAGGTTTGCTGCGAAATGCAGGCTGATATCGACGTCTGACTGAACGTGGGCAGCATACGCACATAATTCGCAGGAAAGCTCTGGAAAAAGAATAAACATAAGCCAAAATGTTTTTAATAAATTAATATAATATTATTACTTCGTTTATTGTTTATAGTAAATATGTATTACAGCAGTTTGCTAATTTTACTCTTATCTCTTAGTGTACTAAAAAGTTGCAATGCAGTTTTAACAATGTAACTCTTTTATTACATTTTTAGTTTTGAAATATTTATAAAAAAAATATAACTTTTGTAGGGTATTCATTGCCGCAGTACAAAGCTTTGAAAGAGTATAAAACTCAAATAGCCGTAACTGTCGAGTACAATAAAATATTTTTGTAATATGCTTGTTGCCACTTCAACTATACCTATACAACAAATTGCTATGCACAGAATTTAGATGAATTATTTACCTACAATTCTGTGGTCGGCACTTAAGAGGTACATAAGTATATTTTTTGAGAAATTGAGATTTTTACACATACATTTGAATAACAGTTAAATGTTTATTACCTATATTAAAATATATTATAAAAATGTTGATATTTAATAATAAAATATCAAATTGGGGAAATTTTGCTTTAAAGTCCTTTGACTTTCTTTAAATTGATTTATTTACATCTTTTCAAGATTTTTGAGTAAACACATGTACCTACCCATTCCATTCGGCCCGCAACCCATATGGGCAATAAACTTTTCGGTTCAATATTTTTTGACATTTAATAAGATGGTATCAAGTAGGTCGGCAAAAGTTTTGTAATAGTATATTATGTAATTAATCCGCTAAAACCATTTGCGAGCTTGTTGCATACAACGTTTTATTGTATTAAAAATACAATTATTGCAGAAAATGTTTTCTTAAATTAAAATATTCATTTTAAATTGACATCAATACGGTAGTATATTGAAGACTGTGCGAAAATATTCATAGCAACCGATTTATTTATTAACGACGCGTTTGTTAATACTCAAAAATATTAATGTGTTGGTTTGGTATCTAAAATTAGCCATATGTTATTACGTTATTATAATAATTATAATTTTAAAGTAATCCTGTTATGTAAAATAAGTGCTGTAGTCGATGTAAACATATCAGAATCAATTGCCGAACGGGCAAAGAATATTATATGGAATTTGTTACCAAAAAAATTTTGTAGCCAATACGAGAAGGAATATAAAGTATTTCAAAGCTGGAATAAAGAAAACGGCCGTACCGCTATAAACGAAAATGTAATGCTGACTTATCTTCATGAAAAGTCAAAAACTTTAAAATCGTCGTCTTTGTGGTCAAAATTTTCAATGCTCAAAGCTACTCTTTCGGTGAAAGAACATTTAATCATTGAAAATTATTCAAAAGTGACAGCGTTTTTAAAAATACAAACCGTAAGGTATGAAGCTAAAAAATCTAAGGCGTTTTCAAGAGAGGAATTCAATATTTTTAAGAAGACTCCAGAGGACATATTGTATTTAATAGTTTGATACGCTTCTATTTTTATTTAAAAATATATTTGAAATAATTACCGACTTCTTTAATTTTATATCAATAATTTTCCAAATGTGGTATAACAATTCAAGTTTTGAATTTTAATACATTTAACAAATATTTATCAACATTGATGGAGCGTACATTTTTTCCAATTGAGTCTTGTCATTCAAGAAAGATACTTGTTACAACAAATTTTAAGTAAAGTAGTGTTATTTAGGACGATGTAGTTAGCCAATTTATTGTGATATATGGTATAGTGTTGGTTTTATCAAGTTTTTGAGATTAATATTGGTTACTACGTTTTGGATTTTTCCTGTTTACTAGCTTTAATAAAAACCTTTTTTGGGAAGTAATTCGTATCCTTATTGTTGAAGGATTAAAATTGTCCATTTGCATTGCATCGCTTAAAAATGATAATAAAACCCTCCAATAACATCATGAGGTATGTTTGATAACTTTAAAACCATATTTGTTAAATTTAAATTTTCAGGGTGCTATCTTTAGCTTACAATTGTTACTATTGGCTTACTATTAATTTTGACTTACTATTATTAATTTTGAGTCACCATTATTATTTGTGGATTACCATTACTATCGTGGTATTATTTTGAACGTACGCTACCGTTTACACCAATTTGACTTGTTGATGTTGCATTCCTTGATTGGTTATTATGGACTAGCAGAAAATTAAAATTAGAGCCTTCTTATTTTAACATCTATTATTTCTGCTTGGTGCAAAATTCTACCTGTTATTGGTTACTTTTTACTGCTGCCCGAGTCCAATCAAGAAAGAAGTCATCAAAAAGATAAGATCTTGTTTTGTGCTGTCAGATATTATTTGTTAATTTTCAAATTGTTAACTATTTTTATTGCGCGGCAAATAATTATTGGACCGTTCTACTAAACAAATTTTTATTTAATAATTTAACCATTTCTGGAAAATACTGTAAATTGATTACAGAAAACGTGTAAAACATCTGTTCGGCAAGTATACGTCTACGCGGTAAATTGTAAATGCTGGTTATTATAAAATAATAATTTTTTCCACTACTAGCCATAAACACTATCATTTCAACGTAAGTGATCGAACTGTGAACCACGCCTTCTATCACCTGAGGTGAATAATATTTTATTATTCACTAGTAGTTAATAATGAACATAAATGCGTAGTCCGGAAACTTCGGGCCATTTTGAAAGAAAATTTATGTGTAAAACGAATTAGCATAACCAAGAAATTCTATCAATAGTGTTTAAATAATTAAAATCGGTCTATAAATAAGATTAATTTGATATTTAAAATGTTGATTAAATTGGAATTTTGTGACGTTTAGCAATTAGGCGAAATGAGAATTATGAATTATGACAGCTCATGACAGCATGAAGTAACAACTGAAAACTTTATAAATCGATTATTAATAATTATTACAATCAATTATCGTTACAAATAGTACATTTTCGACAAAATAGTTTTCGTCAACATCTATTTACTTGCATTCCACGTTCACTAGTTTTTATTCGATATAGAATTTTTTGTTTGGTAAGTGTTTTGTTACATTAATATTATTAAAAATCTGTATATTTTCAATTGTAGGATAACTGGATTGTGAAGATATTAAAGAAATTAGTGGTCGAAACAGAATCATGAAAAATTTATGCGCTTCGATGTGCAAATTTATTCTATCGTTAGAAGTAGTCGTTCGCAAACTTGTATAACCTTTACTCCATTAGAAAATTTACAATCTCCGTGCTATTGTAACTACAGTTTAAAACACTTCAAAACGCTCAAAATTTCTTATTTGATTAATTGATGTTGATTGGCTTTGGACCATACAGCTATGCTCGTTTTAACCGAGAGTGAGTCAGCTATATAGCCCTCGGCTACCGTAGATGACTTCCAACCCCCATGTTGTTTCAACTGCAGGATATTTCCACCGCTAGCAGCTAATATTGTGGCTGAAGTTCTTCGGAAGCTATGACCCGTGTAAGACGCAGGGTTTTGCAAATTTAAATACATTGCAATTTTGTTTGGTACTTGCCCTATTGTATTATGACCAATATTTTGCTTTGTAGCTTTTCCATTGCGTATACTAATAAATAATTTTTGCATGTCGGAAGTTGGTCTAATTTTTAAATATGTTTTTACAATTTTCATCCAAAGGGGTTCCATAACAACAAATTTTCTAGATTCTATTACGAATGTTTATAATAATCATATCATCTTTTATGATAACATCAGAAAGAAGCAAATTGAAAGCTCATTGCATCTGACTGAAAACGGAAGACTTCTTAGCACGGTAATTCACATTTTGGCGTTTTAAGAACGCAACTAATTTGAAAAACTTTGAAATGTCTATGTTGTCCTTTAAAGAAAGAGTTGATTTTAACATAGAATAATGTGCCCATAAAGTGGAAGCTTTTTTATCATTGGCATAACTTTGGAAATATGCTAACAGTACATTTTCAGATATTATAACCACACTTCGCGCACTGCACCAATTTTTAAATGTTACATAAGCTTTCATATAAAGAGTCTTGATTTTTCCGGCAGTAGCTTGTCTGCCACTGATTCAGCAATCTCTCTCATTTCGGGTGGTGTACAACTTTCACTCATTTTTAAAAACACTGCAAAACTTATAAATATCAAAATATTTAATGTAACCTTTATGTCAAAATTAATTAAACATTTTCAAGCAAGTGTCAACATCAAAACAAAAACTATCATTTGTTTTATAATTTGAAATAAATAATTAAAACGATTTACTTTATTCATTAACAATTATTATTATAAGAGTAAACAATCCTAGTAGTGGAAAAAATTGTATAAACACGTGTGAAGCGTTATAACCGCGTTAAATCGTGCTACGCACCTTGGGATTTAATCTGGCGCTAGGGTTATAACACTATGCTTCACTACCTTGGTGTATAATATACTATTACACATCTTTTTATTATCTTTTAAGTTTAAAAAGTCGCCCAATACTGCGTTTATTGTTATTAATAATAAAAATAATTAATTATATGTAGAAAACACAACAACAACATACTATTTATGTTACGAACAACCTTTGACCTAGTCGCTCCTTTTTTTTTGCAGCAACCCTATTAGCTAAGCTAGCCAAGAGAGCAATTTATCCATCTTTCCAGCCAAGCATAATTTTGGTTTATTTACGTGGCAGGTTAAAGTGACTTTTCTTATTGGCATTTGCGGAGCCTGCAGAAGAGAACCTACTCAGAAGTTATTCTGAGTAGGTCAACTTAATTAAGCTGTATTTCTGTATAGTTACACAATATGTACTGTACTGCAAATATTCTAGAATTAAGATATTTTAAAAATAAAATTTTAGATGGCATGCTTTTGACAATTCAAAAATTTTAGAAGTTAAATATTATGTAAATATTGTATAATGTCAATTCAACTGACTTCTTTATGTAATTGTATGTCAGTTTATATCATGCAATGGCGCCTGAGGTAATATTGTGAAAGATTTCTCTTGTCAATAAATTTTAAGGACTTAAAACAATCGTTTAAAAAAGGAACTTCTTTGATTCCTATACAATCAAGTTCTGAGTAGGTCAACTTATTTAAGCTGTATTTCTGTATAGTTACACAATACTGTACTACAAATATTCTAGAATTAAGATATTTTAAGAATAAAATTTTAGATGGGATGCTTTTGACAATCAAAAATTTTAAAAAAAGTTAAATATTATGAAAATTGTATAATGTCAATTAAGCTGACTTCTTTAGTAATAGTATGTCAGTTTATATCATGCAATGGCGCCTGAGGTAATGTGAAAGATTTCTCTTGTCAATAAATTTTCGGGACTTAAAATCTTGTAAAAAAGAAACTCCTTCAATTCCTATACAATCAAGTTATATATAATTTAAAAACAATAGTTTCTTAACGATTAAACAATGCTAAAATTGACCCAAGTTCAGCAATACAGCTCTAAAATAAAATATAGTAACAAAGATCTATACACTAAGGTGCATCATACATATTAAAACTGACGATAAAAAGTGTTTTAAAAAAGTAAGTTTGCACAGGTTTTGAGAAAATTAGATACCGTATCTCTAAAAAATGTTGTAATGGTTTTAGATAACATAATATTTAAAGAACTTAACTGCAAGAGGAGAAAAATCAACATCTATTTCTGTATTACTTGCATGTTTCCAACAACATAATTGATATCATTAGCTATGTACTCGTACATAGTACTATATATTAAAGATGTACCACAATAAAAATGTTAGCAAACATTAATATGTAATACATCAATTACCAACGGTTATCAGCTCCACAAGAAAGAATAAATTAACAATTACACATATCTTTTGAGCACTAGTAAAATATAAAGCACAACCAAAAAACTGTTTTACACGACAAAAAAGACATTGCATGTCAAAACATACATTGTGCAAAAAAGCATATATTGAACGACAATAAGTAGAAAAGAGCAAATGAACAGTATAAAATGTTTTCAGTTATAAACAATGACATCAAACGGCGTAAGTGAGGGTAGCTTGAAAATAATCAGAAAAGGCACGTATTCAGTGGTGGATGAAAATGGCTGGAAAAAGAAAACAGTCAAATTCTTTATACCGTAAACTTACGACAATCTCTAGCTGTTAATTGTTAATAAAGTATTACTAAATCAAAATAAAATCGGTTAGGAGCTGGTGCAGTAATCGGGAATTGTGTAACTTAGAATAAATAAAGGTAATTGTAAGCCAAAGCTCTTGCGTTGTTAGAACCTGGTATATACCAAGGTAATAGATATGCAACTGATCTTTAAGAACTTAATAGTTAACCTATTTTAAAACTCACACTTTCAATTCTAAGCTTGAAATACTTACTTTTAGCTATCCATTTAGCTGAAGCGTTTTTCAGGTTCACAAATATTTTAATGTTCAACTCGCGACTATTTGAAACTTTTTGCGGTGTACCTCTTCTACGATGTTTTTTTTTGCAACCCTAAAACTTATAACATAATATCTTTTTTTTTGTAAGTGTATTAGTTTGAAGTTATTATTGCAAATACATTTACAAATCGAGAAATTCGATTATTAAGAATCAATTTATTACTAATGTAAATAAAAATTTCTGGATATCAACATTTTAGAGATTCGTAAAATTTATTCAATGTGAATAATGTTTTCATGATAAATTTTGATAAAGTATAAGTACTGGATTTTAAATAAAACTTGAGAAATACGAAATATTGGTGAAATATATTTCATTACGACAAAATTGTAAATTTTGAAGATGTAAAATAATTTAAGTATTATTTCGTACAACGTTAATTGATATATTATTTTCTTATAATACAAAATTTGAAATTAGTTATTGTTTCATTTACATATATTAAATAATTCTATATCACCAATTTTTCGCAATAAAATATTAATTTATTCTCGATTGATATTCGTAAATATTTTTGTTGAATATTGGAATAAAGGAAATTATTTCAAGATCTTATCTATTTACTATTTAGAAAAGTGCAAAAAAAACTCTTTAGGAAATTTTCCCATTTTCTTATCTAATATCTAAAATATAAAAGACTTACTTCGTCATGTAACATCAATCACCCTTTAGTCATTTATATTTCAAACTATATTTTTTATCGTATAATTTATTCAGAATTATTTGATCTAATAAATTTATATAGGTAATATGATAGTTACACGATATAATATATTTTTAATTTTTCACGCAAAATTGTGAGTACAACATTGACATTATAAAACTACCATCAAATTATATTTACTGGTTAACCATTCAGTACTATTTGTGATAGGCTGATAGGTATACCGATTTCTCCTGGGTCAAATAAAGTCAAAGTTTGAGTGAACACAAACATCCCTTTAGAAATTACTTCGGCAATTTTCAACAACACTAGAACCTTATACCGGAACCAATAATAACTATTTAGAAACTGTAGGCGTTTTTTCATCTTATTCAGTTATTCATTTTTTATTAAAAATACGAACATATAAAAGTTCTCTAAATTTTTAAAAATATGTACAGATGTACTGTATATCAATATTCTTTTACTTTCAGTTGCAAATTCTTCAGTTCACATTTTATTTTTTATCTTAGCATTTCTTAAAATGATTTATTAAATTTTTTTAAAACTTGATATTTAAATAAGCAAATATATTTGCTTAAATTAACAGAGTGCTAAAAGGCATATCTACATTAACTGCAAAGCAACAGGTGCCACAGTTTTACCTATTGGGACTGTAATATTTTATTAAGGATTAGTTCAACTTTGCTCCTCTAGTTTGTTTGATGCGAATCAGATAATTTTTGGTTTAGTTTTAATTAAATAAAGCAAAAACAAAGAAATTTAAAAATCATATGAAAAGTTTAGATAAGAAAGGCGTTATTATTTAAAATTATTCTTCTTAAAAGATGTATGAATTCATAAGAAACAGCCTTGACAGAAAACATAAAAAAATTTTAAGAGAACATTGAATTCAACATCATACGGTCGAATCGCACAAAGTATGAAAACTAGCGATTTGGACACAGAGGTAGGTACTTCTATAAAAAAGGGATAGGTAATTTATTCAAAATGTGTTCTCAGATTTATCATTTCAACTTTATTATTAGTACAGAACTTGATATCGGTTATAATACGTAATATACTTTTATGGTCAATTTTCAAATTTCTATATTAAAGCGTGGCACTGAAATAAAATACAAAGTAATGTAATTCAATTGGATTATTGGATAATTGATTTTAATTATTAATTAAATTTCTAGAAAACATAAAATTATTTAAATTAAATATAATCAATAATCCTCTGAACTTCATACTACCAACTCCCTTTCGGTTTCCTTTATATTTCTTCTAACGTAATTTATCGCCCGTTGCCATATATAAAAAAATTTATACGTGCAGTATATTTTATTTGTATAAATTTATTGCATTTTAATTTTAAAAAGTACTTCATGCATTTGTTAGTGATTCTGTCCATTAAATATAACAGACAAAATTATACGTGCAGTATATTTTATTTGTATAAATTTATTGCATTTTAATTTTAAAAAGTACTTCATGCATTTGTTAGTGATTCTGTCCATTCTAAAGTTATGACAGACGGACATATGTAAGTTCCACCGATGGTCAAATTTTAATCCTCTTATGAAAACCAGGTGTAAAATTGTGCAGTAAGGTACAAAATTTAGCTGGGCAAAACATGTAAGTTCAGGTGAGATTACGCAATAGTATTGGATAAATCAGATTTAAAAGACAAGTCTGTAATAAAAATTATAAATAAATGAAAAGACAGGTCTGTAATAAAATTGTAGGAATGTAATTAAAATTGTTCTGCTTTTAGATGTTAATTTTAGATTTTAGTATTCCAATATGGTGGTTTCGAAAACATAACAACGGACCCCCCCTATTAAATGGTGCGCTAGTATGCGTCTACTTACAAGTTTCTGCTATAGTGCGGTTTACAACTTAATATTTATTTGATATTCCACCGACACACAGATCCACCTTCTTGCACATTCCACCCATTTGCATCAACTCTAAAAACTATAAAACCAAACTCTAACCTACAGCCCGATCCACCTTCTCGCGCAGATTTCACTATTCGCATCAAACCTCCCCGATAAAATTATCCTAAGAAATTCATATCGTACATATTCCACCGACACAAGATCCACCTTCTTGCGCACATTCCACCCATTTGCATCAACTCTAAAAACTATAAAAACCAAACTCTAACCTACAGCCCGATCCACCTTCTCGCGCAGATTTCACCTATTCGCATCAAACCTCCGATAAAATTATCCTAAAAATTCATACTGTACATATTCCACCGACACACAGATCCACCTTCTTGCGCACATTCCACCCATTTGCATCAACTCTAAAAAACTATAAAAACCAAACTCTAACCTACAGCCCGATCCACCTTCTCGCGCAGATTTCACCTATTCGCATCAAACCTCCCCGATAAAATTATCCTAAGAAATTCAAACTCGTACATATTATTTTAATAAAACTTTATTGAAAATATTGTAAATATAACACACATATATTTAATTAAAAGTGCCCACCAATAAAATTCTTCATTCTTCAACAATTTCAGAGAAACGGTTGGAGATACTTTTTACTAAATCAAATCTAGTAATTGTTTTGGAAGAATATGATTGAAGTAAATACTCCAACCGTTTACTTTTCTGCACAGTATGACTATTGCCATGTTTTGTAACGTGAATACTGTTGAGTTTGATATAAGTTTCTGTTTGTACTTCTTTAATTTTTCTAAAAAGTATATATTGGGAGGTGGGCAGTATAAAACTGTGAATTAAAATGTTGTGAAAAGATTAAGCAATTAAAATACGTACTTAACTCTTATCCCTTGACCCCACAACTTTTAGTTGACCATCGGTGGAACTTACATGTCAGAAAAAGGGGACCAAAAACTGATCGGTGGAACTTACATGTCAGATTAAAAAGGATTTGACCCACCGGTGGAACTTACAATGACAGACATCAGTGCGGGTAGGTATCCTTCGGTTACCATCCTATGCCTTATTGATTAATTTTTGTCTGGAGAAATCTACCTGATCTGTGGAAGACGTTCATAGGTAATTTTTTCTCTTTTGAAAGTGAATAAAACTAATAATTTTGGCAATTTAAGACCTATTAGCATCTTACCTGCTGGTGCTAAAGTTTTCTAATTTTTTGTTAACTAGTAATTACTAGCACATAGAGCTTATTGAAGCCCTTTTCAATACTACTTGATTTTGTTTTCGTTTTGGTTTTAGCTTCACTTTTGCACTGATCAAGGTATCGAGTGAAGTGAATAGCAGTATGAATTACTCTAAGTAACCATTATGGCTCTTCTATATTATATCGAGATATTTGAAGTAAACTTAACTTCATTAAGAAAACTAAATAACTACGTGTCATGTGGGATCCTGTGATCTAAACTTTGAAGATCATGTTAATAAGATTTGCGTGTGGGTAACTTTGAACTTAAGGCATTGTAAAGATTCAAATTATTGTTCCTTTCTAAATCAAATAGAACTTAGTTTAAAGTTTGGTGTTGTATCATATCGATAAGAAGTTGGAGAGGACGAAAATCAAGAAAAAAGGAAGAGGTAGAAGAAGAAGAAGAAGAAGAACAAAAAAACGACCTATAATTTATAAAAACAACTATTCATATAATCTATGGATTAGGCCTATAGAGGACACCATGTAAAAAAAACGCGCTTTACATTCTACCTCAAAGGTGGTAAGGAAAGGAATGCTTCGTAACGCCCAACTTGAACACGGAGTTGGTCTGATCGTTCGAATTCATAGCTCACGCCTGGGGAACGTGGGTTCGAATCTCGACGCGGTCGGTCAATTTTCGCCGTTGTTCCGTGATAGATGTCCACGTAAAGCAGGAGACCCAGTGTATAGCTGAGCTTCCGTATGCCCGTTCGGATTCCGCGTTAACAATGTGGGTCCACTGCTGCTGCTTCAACGGCGCCTGACTCATGGTCCGGAATGCGTGATGCTGTGATGTTGATTCCGGACTTGCCCGATTGGCTTATGCCTTTCAAAGCAACCACCGACGTTCCAAGGACATACGTCCTAACCGATGAAAGGTATGGCTGTATCCACAGTGCCATGATGACTAGGAACGCCCAACTTTTCTCAGCCGTATAACTCAAGAACTATTGATCCTACGTTAATTGTATATGGAGCCTTCATTATGCAGAATTAAGTAATAAATAAAATTTATAATAACCCAAATTGACGTATAATAAAAACTTAACGAGATATTCGCGAAAAACTGATTTACTTGACCTTTGACCTTCAATAACTTTTTTAGCTCACACGATTTTGTAATGAACTTTTGATGCACTTCTTCTAATGTCAAATAAAGATAATTCCGATGAAAAACTTCACCAAGATTTTTTGCAGATTGTTTTTTTTTGTCTAATTTTCCTGGGCTATTAATGTTTTGAATGTCAAATTGATATTATTAACTTGTAAAATATGTATGTTGCGAGATATGAATTTAAGGATTTTAACTTAATTAAATTTTTAATTAAATTTATAATAAATTAGCGTTAATTATTATCAATTTCGTTAAAAAGTAAGTACAAAAATTTAATAATTTATTGTTTCTTAGTTTATTTTTGAATTTGTTTACGGGATTAATAGGCTGGATAAATTGTGAATTTAATTGTGAAAAATATTTATGTATAGGTAGATGTTTTAATACTTTAGTGGTATTTTAATAATCAATACTTATTTCAAACTATTATTAGCAAGATTTATTTAAAAACATTTAAAATTTATATAGCAGTTAATTTATGAACAAAGTGATATAGGCATACTATGGATAATATGAAACTCTTAAGTCATTACACCCATAACAGTAATTTACATTCTAAATTGATTTCTATTTTAGATTATTGATATAAATATGCATTGATTTGATATTAGCCAGCAGTATAATATAAAGTATACACGCTAAAGCAAGAACAAAGTAGACAGCATTTATATCTACATATAACCTATTTAATAAAAGTATTATTTTCTGAACATAATAACTCAAAAAAATATTCACCAGCTCTGAGAATCGATTGAACCAACCTAATTTAGAATTTAACAGACATTTAGCTTAAATAGAAATTTTAAAATGATATACAAAAATGTATTAATCTAATTTTAGATCGTAGTACAATAATAGGCACTCGAGGACTTTGGAGGTATTTGTAAACAATTTTTTAAATTAGATAATGTTGAAATGAGTTGATTAAAGCTTGCTTCACACGAGGCTTGTTTTGCTAATGGATTGCTTACTGGCCGTTGTGATGACCGGCCGTGATGAAAGGTGACGTCACATGCCGGGTTGCTAGCTTATTTTCGTGATGGATTTTGTGATAGAATGCGTGCTATTTTGCTTGCTGGTTTTCTGATAGTTTTAAGCGCTAACCAATGACAAGGTCGCGTCGTCTTCGTAAACACGAATGCCACCGAGTTACGACGATGCTAATAGTTGATCGTCTGTTGTCAAGTGATAAGAGTGTTTGTGCAAAAACGAGCTCATTAAAACCACAAAGCCGGTGTGAAGCCAACGCGCTGAAAAGCTATCACGATACCCAGCCGCTTAAAAAGCAGCAGAAAAACAAGCAAGTAATCTATCAGCAAAATGTGTCGTGTGAGGCAAGGTTAAGATGAGGATAACCAGCAGTATAGCGTAAAGTATACGCCGACCGACTAAAAAGCGGGAGACCGCGGTTCAGTCCTGGTCGCGTTGGATACACTGTTGTGATCAGCAAATACTTTAATTTATAGATTCTAGAGTTTCAAGAATTCAAAGTACCTAATCTACTTTAGGTACGTTCTACACTTCATATACGGTATTACTTATTTCATAATAAAATGTAATTATTATAATTATTATACTTATACTACAATACGAATTTCTAAAAGCATTTGACACATACGGGTCGAATGCTTCTCCAAAATTAACAGAAAACGCCTGTTTATGTAATAGTTATTTAAGCTACTAGGGATGTAAGGACCTTATTAACATTCAAGGAAGGTTAATATAATCCGAGGCGGGAAACCGAGGATTATATTACCTTCCAGAGTAATAGTCCTTCATACCGTGTACTATTATATTTTCCTACTGCAATGTACCAGTTTAATGTAATTATTTTAAAACAATTTTGACATCGATTGTCATAACTCGAATTCAATTTTCATTTCGTTACTTTTATTTTCTAAGTTTGCTTTGTAATACAATTTGTGTGGGACTGATTTTCTGGAAAACGAGCATGTAATTATAAAAAATTCCTCGTTTTTAAATTGTACATTTAATTTTTACAAATAAATACTCCTAAAATATTAATTTATCATTATTTTATTATTTTCCTAGGAGTGTAAGTGTCATTAAGTTCCGTCGTCAACGAAAATTATATAAACAAATGTTATGATCAGCTTACATCTATTGTAACTATGGACATAAGGCATACTTACGTCAACAGTAGCGGGAAAACGATATTTACGTAACTGGGTGGTGAGAGCTGAGGCGTACGAATACAGCCAATCAAACATTTGCATTAAAATTTTTAGATGAACTGTAATTTATAATCTTTCTAATAAATTGTATCCTTTTTCATAATTTTTTATTATTTCTTTAGAAAATTTTCAATTACAAAGTGCCTATTGGTATACGTACTTTTCTTAATTTTATTTAATGACAATATTTAACTTCATGTTAAAATTCAGTAATTCATTGTACTAACACCTTTAATGCTAATTTTAAATATTCATTTAATTTAAATGTTATTTAAATGATATTGGTGCAACCGACCCTAAGATTGTAGAATAAATCATTGTGTTCAAAGATTAAAATAAGATATTAAAAATAAAGTAAATACTAGTTTATTAACTTGTGAAATTATGTTGAATAGAATTTTTTTTAAATATACAAGCTTAGTGAAATTTGAAAATTTTCCAACTTACATTTTAGTCTATGACTAAAAAACTTCATTTAAGGATTATTACAAGAATTAAGGATTTAAGGGGTTTTAGACTAAAATGTAAGTTTGAAAATTTTTAAATTTCATTAAACTTGTATATTTAAAAAAAAAATTATTCAAGATATTAAAAATAACCTTGTAAATGGACTACTATCATAACTTTTTCAATTTTTGCTTTACAGAATTTTATTTCCAGTTTTTTAATTAATAAAAATACATATTTGGGACAACTTTAGTAAAAAATCGATAAAGTCGTTTGTAATAATAGTTTACCTATCTATTCGAATCTAACCGTAGTTGTCATCCTGTGATGATTTATTAGTTGAAGAAATTATAGTGACCACAGTGGATATACATATGTATCTGTCGCTCATTGTAAAAGTGGTGTAACTCCATTTTTAAAATTTTTCTTTTTGTTAATAAGCAATATTTACATTATGACAATTATGACATTTAGTCATATCTTTCATTATAAAAATGAAACAACTCCATATTATGCCATAGACGATATTAATTCTTTTCCAGGGTACTGAAAAACACATTTTTCAACACATTATTTTTGCAAAAAGCTCGATATTTCAAAATTCAATTAGATGGAGATAGTTTACTTTTACAATAAACGACACATATACAGTGCGTCTCAGAACTTAAAGGGATATAATTGAGTAAAAAATGTTAAATTAATACTTTGGGATAAATGGAATTTTATTAATTAATAAATAAATACTTGCAATTTAATAGAATCTTAAACAAATTGTAAGTTTTTACAAATCGCTATTGGTTTATCAGAGAAACAATGTTAATTATTATAAATTATAAGTTTTTTTATAAAAATAATTTAATAAATCTGTGCGATCAACACGAATTTAAATTTTAAGTTAACAATATGGCAAAACATGTTGTAATAGTATATTTAAAATAAAAAAACAAAAATAATACTCCTAATAATTTTTTCCACTCGTTCGTTTAGAACATGAAATATTAAGAAATTTATTTTTAGATTTCACAATTATTTGGAAAGTAAATACATATTTAAAGCATAAGTAAACCAACTTTTAAAAATATATTTTAATTAAAATAATGTTAGGTATCTAAAATATGTAATTTTAAAATATTTCACGTATCTATATTGTTAGAAATTCAACAAATAACAATTTTTCTTATCTTTATAAACACCTTACCGAATAGCGTTAAGAAAGCATTAATCCGGTTTTGAAAGCTTTTTAATTTATAATTTAATAGTAACTTCACAATACAAGCTAATAATTATTATTTATATATTCTAAAGCTTACAGTAATGTACGTGAACAATCACATCTACATAACTATTTTTATAATCATTTTAACAGAATAGTTTTATTACCTGAAATTGTTAAAAAAGCAAATAGCCCATTCTTGTGCTAAGGCAGATTTATATAAAAGTACGCAGCAGCATGGAATATTAAATTCTGCACAAGCCATAAATACAAGTGCAGTAGGATAAGTGATTTAAAGTGAGCTGTACGATAAAACGCTTAATATCTTCGCTATAATTTATTCGTATCCATTTATAAAACGCGAAATTACTACCGAATACACGAATAATGTTTTAATTTTTTGTTCTCCTAAATGCCATTAAAAGTTACAAAATTAGAATATAAAGGTTTTATGAGAATAATATGCAGTTATCTCAAATTGTGAAGTTGTCTTTCGACTCTTTCCAAATCTTCACCGTTCATACCACAAAGAAAACGTAACGAAACGTATCTGATATACATTAGACTTACATATTTTAAGCGCCTAAGTATTTAGTAACGATTACAAATTTTTTAATATGTGATAACATAATATCATACTCATTTGATAAATTTTGGAAAGATTAATATTCATCTTGCTTAAAATTGTAATATTCTTTAGTAGTTAACAAATTATACCTTGCTTCACCCTTCTATATCGGAAGAAGAGGATTAATTTGCTCAAGTAGTTTTGGATTACATCGAGTAAACATGTATAAAGAAACATTCCAATAAAATATAACCGAATAGAAAATAAAAATATTTTATAAAAATTAAAAGCTTCCTGAAAAGCTTTTATTCAATTTTTGTGTAAAAAGACATTTGATATCACAAATCGTGTGCAAAGTAACTCTCGATCAAAGTAGTTTCTATTATAATTTTTATAGAAATCTTTTTATAATAATTGATATACTGGTTCAATTTTGTACAATATTTATTGAAAACGATTTATAGATTTCCGTTATCCCAATTAGGACTTTCTCATTTGAAATTTGATAAAACGTTATACGCCAATCGTAGAAAAAGGTTACTGAATCCTTCCATTGCTCTGATGAAATAATTCTACACTTTTAATTATCTGCTTCTTTGCCCACTTATTATGTAAATTACTATTATTCGCAATCGGTCGGTAATTGCTCGTTTCCCGACTTTTAAAAAGTTTGAAAGTGACCAATTTTTAACTACTAATATCAACCGGTGTGTAATGGAAATTATTCACTCGTTATACCACGTGACCGGTCAGTAATGAAGAATTGGGCGTGGTTTTAACGTAAATACAAGCGCTGATGCAAATGTCAAATATAGTTAGGTTATAACAATAATTAGAAATCATAATTGGGCGTGCAAATTATAAAACATTTTAATTAGAATAATTGCTTATTGCAAGTGATAGCCCTTTTTTAAATTTTCGCTAAGATTTATTTGTTGCTAGTTTAAAAAATATTTGGATAATCCGATAAGTTTAAGCTTCGACATCGAAAAGTTTTGTTAACAATTCCTGGCATTTTATCGTTCAAATTATTGATGTATAAGTACATATTGTGACATTTGAATACTTATTTATGGTAAGTCCTATAATACTTTCTCATTTTCTTGTTAAAATTTATTTGTTACAGTCAGGGTTCGCAGTTTGGAACCGTAGAAGTCTTCTGACGATTGGCTACACCGTCACACTTTATTTGCTACATGACACCAGAAGTGCAACCTAGATTAGCCTAGCTTATCATAAAACCAACCTAGAAAGTTTAAATAATTTTATTATGGAATATTATGCAATTTTGAAAATTATTGAAAATATAAGAAGATTACTTAAGAGTAACTAATGTTTACAAGTTTTCTTCCGAAGATTTACGTATTCTTTAACAATTACAATCCATTCCGGGCGCGTTATTAAGAATGATCGAGAATGATAGTTCACATAGAATGATCACTTCGGCATGCACCGCTAACTTCGATTATTAAAGCAACCTAGAAAGTTTAAACAATTATGTTCATTGTATGTGAGTACAAAATTTATAATTTTACCTTTTGTAGAAGAAATTCTATAGGCGCATCACTTAAAAATCTATCAATTTCAGTTTTATGTAAAACACCTGATTTTTGGCTTGAACCCAACATTTTGCTTCTTCAAAAAGCTCTCAATTTCGCAAATTTTGAAATATCTGTATTATCTTTAATATTGAATGTTGTTCGTAGCATTGAATAAGTTGCCCGTAGAGTTAACGTAGAAGGTTTTTTGTCTTTCGACAATTCACTAAAATAAGCAAGCACCACACTTTCTGAATTATTCCGTGCTTGTTTATTGCAACGCCAATCCATGTAAGCTTTGTAGGCTTTTCATACCTTGCCTTACTTTTGTTGGGTAACAAATCACCTACTGCATTTTCTGCAACTTCTCGAAGCTCTGGTGGAGTACAAGATAATTCACTCATAATCACAAAGCGACAAAACAATAATACTAATTATTGTCAAAAAAACGCACGGTAATTTTTGCTTTGACGCCTACTAAAAAAATAATTATCACTAACGTGATATGAGCTATTAAAAGTAGAGGCGCTGATACAAATGTCAAATATGACATAACTTAATATAAATTTGAAAACGCATTATTTCCATTAAACCAACCCCAACTTCGCGATTGCGAATAAAATAGTATACATGCTTCGGCGTAAAGCGTCATTACTAACTTCGGCCAATTGCTGACCTCCGGCTTCGCCGTCGGTCAGCAGAACAGACCTCAGTTAGTAATGACTTGCTTTCCGCCTCGCTATGTAATATACTATTATTGACTTGTTTTGCGAATTTTGCACAGGGATCTATTAACAGATATGTTAATCGCTGCGGTATGATTAATATCAATTTAATTTAATTTTTTTGTTCCTTGTAGTTTAAATTGTTGAAAATAACGTAAAAAAGCAAATTCGAAGTGCTTTGTGTAGCTGAATGACGTTTTACGTTTTCTGAACAGTAGATACAAAACAATTAATAAATGAGAAGCGTAATATGCCAAGTCTTATAGTTTTCGAGTAAAAAATTTTACTGACTTGAGGGATTAGCCGAATTTCACGTCAAACTAAAAACTGACTAGATATTCTAATATGATTGCAAAACAGTATTGTAAAACGCTTCTTGTGTCTCCAACTTAACGATTTCTAGCTATCGATTTAAACTTCCTTGAAGTTCCTGGTTTAGTAATTGTAATCGTTAGAAATTGCTTCGTAACAGGAAACGAAAGACAACTTATTAAAAATTTATCACACATCAAGATATTATATAACCAATAACTTCATTAATACTGCTACTATTGGATATGTGTGGTATTATTTTAGTATAGGGTAAAGGATTTTGTTATCTATTCGTGAGTATTTTCAATTCTATGTAATCCTCAATTAATCGTTACGCTTCGATATTCATCCATAGAAAATAAATGCAATGAAAATGGAAGCATTTGTATGATGAAAGCTTTTTGTTAATATTACTTATTGTAATTTTTTTTATCGACGGTGTTTTTAGGTTTATAATAGTGCTTTTATCGTTATTATTAAATTTTTAAAACTAATAGATAGTAGTAGTAAATATTAGTTCTCCGCTTTCTGATTATTGTTTGAAAGTACAAAGCTATATGATTTCAAATAGTAAACTTCAACTTCCGAGTTTTAAAATATGCAGCCCGGTATAAAGGATGAATTAGAAATTAGATAGCGAAACTTTATAAATTAACACCATTGACTGTTCAGCTTTGCATTAAAAGTAGAATCTCGAGCTTATGTAGGTAGTTAATAATAATTAATGCCATCAAAATCTAACGTCTACGGCTTATGAATATATTACGGTGCTTTTGGAGTTATTTAAAATAGTGCGATAGTCTTTATTATACTTGCTGAATAATAGTAATACCATTACTTCACGAATTATTATTACTTAAAATACATTTGGAAGAAATTTTAATTCCATATTTAACAATGCCAAAATATCTGCAATATTAATTTATAATAAGGAAAATTTAAAAGAAAACTAATTTTGCTCAATTCTCAATTTTAAAAATTAACTAGAATAATCTACAATAAACTTTTTAATATGAACATATTGTCATGTTATCAACTTAAAAACTAAGATAAATAACCTTAATAAAGTAAATTGCATCTTCCGGTTAAAAACCGCAGCTTCGATAGATGAAGTGTAACCTCGGATGGAACTTTTGTTGGAACGGGTTGTTAATTTTGGCATGTAGCATTTATAGAAGGTTCATGGCATACCATTGGAGCCATTTTGAACACAAAATTTCATTTCATAAGCTGGCCAGAGCAGTTAGCATTCTAAAATTAAAATCTATCCTACGGGTAGCACAGATAAAAGTTGGAATTGTTTTGCATATCCAATAGCAGCGTCCGCATTTCTTGGCACTATTGTAAGTGAATCCAAAATCCAAAAGTTTCAAATAAAGCTAAAATGAGCAAAGAAAATTTCATCCTTCGGAAAATCTAAAAAGAGATTTAGATAACATAAAAATTGTAATTACATCATAAGGCATACCAAAAGTTGAGGATTAATTTGTAGAACGATTTGCTATACAAGTGAGGATGGTAGATGCAAAATTGAGTCTTCTACATTGAAAAATGTGAAACTGTTACCTGCAGAAATGTCAAAATGTTAATTTTAGTAATAATTTTGTTAATAGGATAAGGATTTAAGTGAGATTAGTATTGTAAGATGAGGAATTAAAAACTAAGTGTTACGCAAGTGGTTATGATAGGAAAGTGTGTGAAATAAACATGGAGTGCAAAAGAAAGAATTCGTACTTTGACAGATGATTGTGGAACGACCAGTGAACTTGGAATTTTTCTAACAATTTTGTGTGGAACTGCTTAGTAGTCTTTAATTTTCGTGAAAGTTTCAAAAGGATCCGTTTGATAAGAATTTACAGCCAATTGGAATCGAGTTTTTGTTGGAAAAAACCCAGTTATAAAGTAGAAATCCTCAATTTAATAGGCTTCGCGATGCGAAAAATACGATCAGTCGACAATTTTCACTTGCCCAGATAGGACGTAAAATTTCGTTCCTAAAAAAATTTCAAAATGAACAATAAATTATAAAATAATTTTGTCGACATACAACATGCAACTACTAGTGACGCTATAGATATTTTATGTAACAAAAAGTGATTTAAAGAAAGTGCAACGGAGAAAAAGTTATTAAAGAAAAATTTCGTATTTACCTGTGAGAATGTTGATGACGATGTCCAACAAGATTACATGTTTGGAACCACTGCGTATTGAAGAGGAAGCAATGACCTGGTAATCAGCTGATCGACACCGGTTTGTTAATTCTTTAATTTAAAACGTATAACATGAACGATTTTACAACGCTTTAGTTTAATTAGTTTTAAGTAATTTTTAATTTAAATGGCCACTTGTTTTCTTAGTATTATTCCTAACACGAACACATCACTACACAATAGATTAATAAAGAAAGAAACTACTTTGGTGACATCTTTAGTCAATTTTTGTAAAAATATTATTAAAGTTAATACAGATTTCAACACAAAACGCCAAGTTTTTGCGGGAGTTTATTTAAAAATTCAAAAACAGTTTATTCACAGAACAGAAGCAAAGTTTTCTTTTCAAGATTGCAGTTAAAGAAGCAGCAAAATAAGTACATCACAGGTGGCATTTCATCTACCGTTGGCAATTTTACATGCAATTCAGGTTGGTTTATTTAGCAATTAACAATCTTAATAATTACGTCGGAACGATATTACAATATATATAAATTATAAATAATATTTTATATCAAATCGGTGCTTATTTGTCGTTGATAAAATAGCTATTTTATTAGGGCGCAAATTAGTGTTTGAATGGCACTTGAGAATGTAAATTTTTGGCGAGACCGTCAGGTCGAGACAAAAATTCATTAAAGTGCCATTAAACACTTATTTTGCGCCCGAAATACAAACAATATTTTATACAACGTCAAAAATTAATTAATTGAATTGATTTAATTGAAGTAAATTTTGATTATTATTATAAAAATAAAATCAAATTATCGGTTTTATGATAACATTGTAACTTAGGAAACGCGCAATTGTTTGTTATTAATTCAGTTACAATTTATAATTTTGTAATAATTCCACGCATTACATAATTTACATAATTCACACTTTTCGAAGTGATGGACTATAGCAGTGAAAGCGCACTTGTGAAATGGCACTTCACAATCTAACTCAAAGTAACCATATACCTAACAGTCGTGGTATTGCTAGATTTGATCTTTCCAACATAGAGGAGATCTCTGTAACCTCTTCAATGGACAAATTATCGAATACATCTATCCACCATACTGCCTACTCAATCAATGTTCCTAGTATTAGTGCATCGCAATCCAATATGGAATTTGACAATTATATTTTTGATTACAAATCTGCCAATTTTGACATTATCAATCAGTGTTTGTTCGAGCTCAACTGGACCGAGATTTTGATAATAATATTGATAAAGTTATGGAGAACTTTACAGGATATTAGGGCTTATCATCAACGCCCATGTTCCGCGAAAAAAAATAATGGTTTCAAAGTATCCGGAATGGTTTTCCAAAGATTTGATCAACTTAATTATTCAAAAGAAAATTATGCACAAGAAATTTAAGGAAACCCGTAGTTTACATTGTTATCACCAATTTTGTGTACTTCGGGATCAAGCCAAGAAGACTCACCAGTTGCTTCATCGAAAGTACATTAGTAAGATAGAAGAGTCAATCGCAGACAATCCCAAAGCGTTTTGGCGCTATGTCAATGATTGCACTAAAGTTAATGGTTATCCTGCCTCTATGTTTCTAGATGAAGTCGTTAGCTCTTCGGGTCAAGAATGCGTTGATTTATTTGCTAAACAGTTTTCGAAAGTTTACTCAAGTAATGATGCTACCAATTACAACTACGAACAACTCAATGTGGTCGACTGCGATGCGTTTGGAGTTACTATTGAGGAAGTCTTCAATGCCATCTCTGATTTACCTGACAGTGTGTCCTGTGGACCAGATGGAATCTGCGTATTTTTAAAAGATGTCAATATTCGTTATCAAACCCAATTTTAGATTATTTGAACTGTCATTATCAGTGGTTGTTTCCCAAATATCTGGAGAAAGAGTTTTATAACTCGATTTTCAAAAAGGTAATCGTGGTGATATTAGTAACTATAGGGTATTTCGATTCAATCCACTATTCCTAAGCTACTCGACCAACTAGTAGCCAAACAACTAATGAAAGCTAGCAAAACTTACATAGTGCAAAATCAACACGGGTTCTTTCCGGCCGTTCAACAACCACCAACTTATTATCATTTGTAACTCAAATTTTGATGCCTTTGAAGATCATAAACATGTAGATGCTGTGTATACGGATTTTGCTAAGGCCTTCGATCGTGTCTCCATTTTGCCCTTCTAGCCAAATTAACTTTCTAGGATTTGGACCTAAGGTTATTAATTGGCTAAGAAACTACTTGCAAAACAGGATTCAAAATGTGCGAATTCAGAATTTCCTCTCGTCGGATATTTTGGTACATTCGGGTGTTCCGCAAGGTTCCACTGTGGACCTATTTTGTTTTCACTGTTTATCAATGATATTGGTCGTTATATTAAGTATTGTTCATATTTATTATTTGCCGATGACCTAAAAATCTTCAAAACTATCGAGTCCGCTGAAGACTGTACATTACTACAATTGGACTTGGACAACCTGTATCAATGGTGTGATGACAACAATCTAATGCTCAATCTGGATAAATGTTCAGTCATTACATACAAAAAACATAATTGTGATGTATTTAATTACAACCTAAATGGCATTCGATTAAATCGAGTATTTGAAATCGACGATCTGGGTGTTAGACTAGACTCCGGTTTATCATTCAAGAGTCACATTGCCATAATATGTAAAAGGCTCTTCGCACATTAGGCTTTATACGTCGACAAAGTAGATTTTTTTCTGCTAACACAGTAAAACTACTCTACTTTTCACTAGTTAGGTCACAACTAGAATATGCTTCAAGCGTTTGGTTCCCCTACTATCAGGTCAACATTTCCAGGCTAAACCGTGTCGAACGTAAGTTCCTAAAATATCATAATTTCAAATCTGGAAGCGGAACGGACGAGTTCTCTCAAGAAAGAAGCCTGATTCAATGCAGGACCAAATCTTTAGAATACAGAAGAACCGTAATTGAACTCTGTTTTGTCCATCGCCTATTGCATGGACAAATCAGCTGCAGTGTTCTGCAAGATCGCTTCAAGCTTCGAGTTGCATGCCGTAACACAAGGCTTGATGATGTGTTTACAGTCGCTCACCACCGTACGAATTATGGTTTAAACAGCCCCATCACCAGAATGTGTCGATCAGCTAACAAGTTGAATAAGTTTCCGTGTTTCGACATCATCTACAGCTCATATCGTAGCTTCAAAGATTGCCTTATGTGGAGAATAAACGCACTTCAATCCTGAAAGCCTAGTTTCAACATTTGTTACTTTTCTTTTTTTGCTACTAATTGTATAATTTAAATGGTTTATCCGTATATTTGCGTAAATAAATAAAATAAAATAAATAAATAAATAAAATAAAGCGATACTCCGCCAGAGGTAATAGAAACTGCAAATGCCGCAATTTCAAATCTGTTACCTGCCAAATCAAAAGTGCAGTATGAGAATACGTATATTAAATTTCGCGAATGGTGTGCAACAAAGAATGTGGTAAAGATATCGGAGAAAGTGCTTTTAGCTTATTTAGAAGAAAAGTCTACAAAATGAAACCGCCCACATTGTGGTCTACTTTTCAATGCTGAAAGCAACACTGAATGTAAAGGAAAACATCGACGTCCGAAAATTTCCAAAATTGGTGCCTTATCTCAAAAATAAATCAGTTGGTTATAGAGGAAGAAATCAAGAGTTTTAACAGAAGAAGATATTGCTAAATTTATAGTAGAAGCCGACGATGAAACAAATTTATTTAAGAAGGTACTGGTATTTAATTATATTCATTTTATATGAAGCTAAATTTAATGTATTGCAGGTTGTGCTTATTTTGGGCATAAGTGGGGCTTGTCGTCGAGAAGAGTTAGTAAAATTAACAATCGATGACATAGAAGATGTAGGCTCTGTGTTAATTGTGAAAATTCCAGATACAAAACTCATTCTGAACGTACTTTTACCGTATCAAATGGACAACATATTGAGATATATCGGAAGTACAGGGCTTTGCGACCGACTCATACTTCAAGTCATCGATTATTCTTGAAATATAATAACGGCAAGTGTGTTAATCAACATGTTGGAATCAATACAATTGGAGAAATTCCCAGTTTGATCGCTAAATGGCTTGGAAAGGAATTGTTTAAGCAATACACTGGCCATTGTTTTAGGCGAACCTCTGCCACTCTTTTGGCCAATGCGGGAGGTAATATGACATCTATTAAGCGCCACGGAGGGTGGAAAAGTACTGCTGTAGCCGAGAGTTATTTAGAAGACAGTTTGAACAACAAAATTAGCATTTCGAATAAGATTGCAAACTGTCAACCCTCCACTTCTCAAAGGAACGCCACTGACGAAGTTCTTGACAACAAGATCTGCACTTCTGGGGAGAAGAAAACGTGTGTGATGAGGTGTGTGAGAAACCTACGGCAACCAATCATCTATAAATACTTCTCTGGGACACTCTAGAATTAATATACAAGATTGTTCCAATTGTTCGATTAATTTTTATTTGTAAGATTTTATTAAATTTGATTAAATTTTGAATACAATATTAGATTCCTATTTTCGTATCTGAATCGTCAAGTTTTTTTTAACGCGTGAAAAAATATTTTTTTTTCACGGTGAAAAAATGATTTCCACCACTTTTTTTGTTATATTAAAAAAAGATACACTTCGCGTATCGATAGTGATGCATAAATGTCGTCTTTTTTTGACGTTTGTATAAAAATGTTTTATTTTTCGATTGCATGTTTATTTTTCGATCGACAAGAAGATACGATAAATTCTTGAATAACAGTTTTGTTGTAACGATTAGTTATTTATATATCACTGATATAAATTACAAACAATTTTTAAAAAACAAAGTATTAAAACTGCATAGTAATATGCCATAAAAATGAATTTAACGATTTTGTTTGTACTAGCAAATTTTTGACACTTATTATCATTTATGTCATTATAAAAAGTCAGGAAAAAAAGTCATTATAAAACTATCTTTATTTTGGCGAAGGTATAAGCCCCCTCAACGCCATTTACTGGACTTAAATTACAAAATGATGCGTTTCTTACATAAATACGGGATAATTCGTTTACATTTTTTTTGACAACTTTAAAGAAATTGTTTTTACAATTATAATACATTAATATGTTTGGAATTATAATTTATATGAAAATCGATTTCGAGTTAAGTCGACTTATTCTTTTTACCTTTATGCCACAGAATTAATGCTGCAAATCATATTATAATATCTACTGCATTACTATTTTGTATTAATTACACATAACCTCACTATTACAAACTTTTATTGAGACAAATCTGGTGATATACTAAAAATATTGATTTATAATGTAAATTTAAAGATATTAGGTCTCTAAAAGTAAGGTTGTAATAAAGAAAAATATAGCATTTAGATATAGTTGATATTATATGAAATTAGTTTAAATAACTTTAATTTAGATTTTAATATACCTAAATATTTAAGACGTAGTCAAATTATGAATTTTATAATATGAAAGATATGATAAAACTTTCAGTATTGATAGTTCCCAAAACTTACCGCTCGATGATTACCAAACTGATCAAATTCACACTGCAGCATACTGTTTTCTAGAGCATTTTAACGTGTATTTTATTTCTTTCCAGCTAACTACTTATTAAATTACTAAAATTAAATTTCTAACTTGTAATAATATTTTAAAATTCAGTTTAATTATTTTCAAGTTAAGTAAAATTTTAATTGAATTTATAAAATAGGAAATTTTTCCACTTACTATTTTAAACAAACTTTTAGTTTAAGGTACATATGTTTGGTAAAAAATTTAGATTTATTTCGATTTAAGCTGAATCTCATCAGTTAGACTTATTTAGAATATAATAAGAATTTATTATAGAATTTAGAATTATTTAAGAATTTATATAATATTGGAATTATTAAAAATATAATTATAACTATGATGAAATTCAACTTAAATCAAAATAAATTTGATTAATGATTCGAATTCATTTACAATTAATAGAAAGTGAAAAATTTGTTAATTTATAAATTCAATTAAAGTTTCACTAACCTTAAAAATAATGAAATTCATTTGTAAAACATATTATATTATACTACCGTGTTAGGGAGTTGCGTTGTTGTAATTTTATTTCAAGGACTATATAATATTGTTTAATCAAGTTTAGAATTATCTTTAGGAGAAACTAAAATAGGCACAAATAAATGTGGCACTCTTTCTCTTATCTTTATATGCGAATTGATAAAGTTATCAAGCAATATCCTCCCTCCTACTAAGCTGAGCAGGCAAGAGATTTAAAATTATTAGTACAGTAAAAATAGAAAAAATTAGAATTAACGAAGCTCGGCGTAAATGTAGTCGAATAGTTACTTTTTCAGGAATCAATGGGTCTACCCTGAATTTAATGGCATTTATTGTTAGCGCTTTAGGGGTAGTTAAAAGAATAAAAAATAATTTTTTTATAAATAATTAAAAAACGAAACTACTCATTTTATCGAAAAATGACAAAAGATCTTTTTTCTAATCAAATAATATACCTTTAAATTCGATTCTTTCGTTTTGTTATACTATAACAATTTAACGAGTAATAATTTTGTTAGAATTGATATCTTTTCAACTCCCATGTAAAAGTCGAGTATTTTAATTGGACAACCTTAACTAAAATATATACTTATTTGTTTTTGTTACTAAACATGCAATTAGTGTAAAATATTTTCTTTAAGAAGGATCCAAATTTTTTTTTAAATCATACAAAATATTAAAAGAAAATACCTATATACTATATGATGTTTATATTTTCATAATCTTTTAATAGATCTGTTTTTCGATGAATTATCCTGTGTTAACCTATTTACATAAATTAGATAATCATGGGTTACATTTTAATTACAGATTTCATGTATTGATATTTTAGTTGTAACTATGGACGACAGTGCACTATAAATCCTTAAATTCGTGCGAATTTGTTTCCATGATTTGCAAATATTGCAATTCTGTATATTGCGTAAAAAGTAGGTATTTTTTAACTGACAATGACGAGTTCAGTTTGTCAAGGATTTTGTGTAGTTACTGCAATTAGTAATGACAAACTTATTTTATACATTTACTAAAGAAATTTGTAACAAATGCGATTTTGTTGTTGCATAGACAGGTATTCTCCATTGACTTTGGTTTTATTATTTCAGGTGTTGAATGGTTAAGATTAATAACGAAATTATTTACCATATAAAAATGTATGTAGATAGTTTTAATAAACAGATTAAAATATCATACATTTTATTTCCGTATAAATAACACATTTGAAAGAAAATTCTGGTATCTTAAAGACAAGTGATACATTTTGGGAAAATGTCTTTATATCTCTAATCTTTTTTGTTATCGTAATTGTGTGGGCTTGCAAAACACAATTGGAGTGGACACAACATATAAAAGATAAGCTATTTTTCAAGCTGTTGTATTGGTTTTTTTTATAAAAAGTTATAACAAGTTTTCCGTTAATGATAAATCGGCACTTTAGGGCCAACTAAAGATTTGAAGTTTTTGTTGAGTTCAATTAATTAAATGTGATCAACCATTTTAAAATTTACCTGAATTTATTTTCTTTCATTGCAAAAACTCGTTCCAAATGACTCTCATGCGAATTTCCTTTATTATCAGAGATATTATATTATTGAAAAGCTTTTAATTTATTATTTAAATGAATGTAATAAAACGTGGTAGCTAGTGATAAAAATTTATTGAATGAAGAGATTCGTAGGGAGTTAAGAAAAATTTGTAATCTGATTTAAATTTTATTTAGTTATCACAGTTCAGTTCTATTTATAGATTGGATAAGGGTTTGACACTAACATTTTTAATCTATTTGCATAAGGTTTAAGCGATTATTAAATTTTCATATCACTCAAACATAATTTCTAAACAGTTTTTACAACTTTAATCGTTTCATAAATTTTAAAAATTTCGTCAAGCTTCGATGTTGACGCGGTGCACAATGAAACACAATGCCAAAAAATAAAACTTTATTTATATTTTAGACTTTTCCAGTGGTATTAACAAATTCGTCTTGTACAACAATTTAAAAATTAAACTTCGTAATCAGTCGCCAAGCAAAGACTTTAATTTTTGCTCTCGGTTTGGTTTTGACAAATAAGCTACGCATTTGGGATTAAAAATGACACTTAGTCCCTAGATGTATAATATTCTTAATAAATATTTTTATAATACCTCATGATAATAGGCTCATAACTATGGCGATTTTAAACCAATAAACTAACGTATAAGTCACGGGTGAGCTAAAACATTAAAACTCACGCTAAAATGCTTTAGCTCACTCAAAGTTAAAAATAAAACACTCGCGTACTAATACATTTTATTAATTTATATTAAACAGATCAACGTGATTAATTAATATTTACATTAATCTGGAAGTTAAAGGACATCGTTCTGTTATTGGTTTCAGGCTGATTTGGGTTATTGGACGTTATAGTTGTTGTAGTACTAGAAAGCATATTTGACGAATCATGAACAGATCCAACCGTTTGATCAACAGTAGTCGAGGGTGAAGAATAATTTGTTGTTTGTTTAACCGGGCCCTGTATCTTCTTGGCTATATCAATCTTGTTGGAAACTGAATCTTGTACATAACCTTCCGCCACCGTGGATGATTTCCAACCACCGTGACGTTTCAATGTTAAAATATCAGCCCTGCGTTTGCCAGAAGAGTAGCTGAAGTGCGTCTCATACTATGTCCTGTATATAATTGAGCTTCAGGCAGGTTCAAGAAAGACGCCACTTTTTGAGGTATCTTAGATAAGGTGTTAATGCCAACTGGTTGGCTAGTACATTTTTCATTCTTGTAATTCAGAAAGAATCTTCGATGTGATATAATTTGGGGTCTTAAAGATACGTATTTTCTGTAAAGTTCAAGAACATTTAACGAAAACCCTTCAGTAACAATCGTGAAGCTTCTCGATACGTTTGTTTTGTATCCAGTAACATAACATACAGATATCCTCCCTTATCTTCTACATCATCAACCGTCATCTTTGTAATTTCGTCACATCGACAAGCCCCTGATATTCCTATTATTAATGCAACCTAAAAAATAATAACAAGTAAATACTTCAGTAAAACAATAATAAATATGTAATACCTTCATCATCAGGTATTCACTGTTAGGTGCCTCAGTCAGAAACTTTTCAACGTGTTCTCTTTCCAAGATTTTCGCTTTTTTAGGCTTGTAAGGTTTTGCTACACTTTTCAAATAGGCAATCAGTTTTCCGTATTTTGATATGTCAATATTTTTTTATATTTTCAAAGTACTTCTTAGCATGGAATATTTCGTCCACATTGATGAAGGTGCTAATTTTTTTCTGCAATTATAGAAATAGGCCAGCATGATATCTTCATTAACTCCAATTACATGTCGCTGCTTACTCCATTCATTAAATTGATGAAATTCTTTATCGTAGTAAATTTTGACTTTTTGGAATTAAATCCTTACATGCTGCTTGCGCTTCTTTCTCAACTTCTTGAGGAATATAAATATTTTGTTGTAATTCAACCATTTCTAATGAATTTGTTGACAATATTGATTTGTTTTAATTCGTTTACCATAGTAACTTCACACGGCATTCTACTACACGGCAGACTACTTATTAAATTTTTTTAAATTTGATTTACATACTACATAAATTTAAATTTGACAATTTAAAACGTCAAATTTAAAATTTTAAAATCGTTATATCAAATTTAAAATTTTTGCAAATGTAACCATATAATATTTTTTTATATACATAATATTAATTAATAATTCAATAGTCATTTTTTTGATAAAGTTTTGAATCCACATTGACTAACAAATTATTAATTGAATTTGTTTGAACATATCAAACAAATGCAGAATTTAATGCTCTTTACATTAGTTAAACCATAAAATGATTTTTATGTATTTGAGATCCACTTGTGTATTAAGAGTTATTATACAAATTAATGTAAAAAAAAGTCCAAAATTTTGAAATTCGGTTAGAGATTATTATTTACGATTAATAATTTGGTAATTTCCTGTCAGTATTCCGTATAGCAGTATTTGTACTTACATGCTTTATTTATACAAGATAAAAATAAAATCTTCACACCACCGTTTGCAACATACCACCTTATTTCGATTCTCTACTGACTGGCCTAATGGTAGAGAGAGAAAAACAAAGTAAGCAAATAACTTAATAAATAAATTGGATAAATTATTATTTACGTATTAATAATTGTGGTACATTTCCTGTCGTATTCGTACTAGACACGTATTTAGTACTTACTAATGCTTAAGTGCCGAATTGGGATATCATAGTTGCATATTTAATGTTAATAAAACGGAAGCACTTACCATAATATAAGTTTTAGTCAAATATTGGTCAAAGGTAACACCTTGACCAAGTTAGTATTCTTGCCCTCTAAATTTATACTGAGTTTACGACTATGACTGTAGATTCAGCGTTGAAGCAATATCAAGTTACTAAATAAATATTTGTCAATGAATACGGGCATAAGTAACCTAATAACCTAATGGAGATCTTGGCAACCTAAAAATGAATTATATCCATAACAATAAATTACAAAATTAAACTTTTATATACTATATTATCACCGAACTCAGTGCAATCTACAATTATAGGGGACTAGCCATCGGTACAATCTACAATAAGCCATTTTTTTAAAGCCCATTAAATTAACCGGTGATTAACTAATCAATTCCATCCATAAAAAGTACTAAGAAGTACGTTGGAATGTTTATCGGGCATTGGAAAACCGGGCTTTAAAGTTTTTAATTTTTTGTAATAAAATTGAGTTATCACATGTCATGTAGGTAGGTAATCGTTGGCTCAAAATTTATATGTTATAGCTGCTTCTGATATAAAGTGATGGAAGTTCTTAAATGCATTCAGAAGTTTTAAGTATCTTCCACAAAATGTCATAAACTGATATACAGTTATAGAAAAGTAAAATGTATGATAAATAACGGAAATTTCAAACCATTTCGAATGTAGAATTTTTTTATTAGGTATTATAAATATTATTCCAACTATCCTTTAAAGTAGTTGCAATATTATAATTTTAGTTCAACTAAAGCAGTTTTTCTTTTATATCAAAACTATATTCAAAAAATTACAAGTTAAAATGAATTTACTAATGGGTTGATTATAATGTTTAATATTTTTAAACTGAATTGCTTCTAAACTTTAAATTTACCAGAGGCAATTTTCATTAACTAATTAAATTTAAAGAAATTACCAAAATCACCTTTTAAAATAGTTTTTGCTTTAAATTAAAATCATATTCAAAAAATTACAAATTAAAATTAATCCACTAATGCACTTTTTTTTTTCAGAGACAGAATCAAATAAAACTTCGATTTTCATTGACAAGTTAAATCTTTAAGATTTAAAGGAATTACCAATATCACTCCATTAAAGCCCACTGCATTACCCCTTGTTAATTTTAGTTATCAGTTAGATAAAGTACCAATCGTACATTACGGAATACTTGTATGATTGGTTGCTCTATATAACGAATTCTTAAGTTTAACTGAAAGTGGAAAGATAAGACATTAATTGACAAAAAATAAATCTCCAAAACAAATATTTTGAAGCACTAATGTTTTATTTTAATTGATTTAACTGTAATTATCGACATGATATCAATCCGACGGGCTTTATTGAAACTTCTTCTTAAGTAAATCAATAATCAATTCATTTTGACTTGTAATTTTTTTGAATAATTTAATTTAAAAATATTTTATGTGTTAAATATTATAGAAGCATTAAAATAGTATATTATTCAACAAACGAATAATGACTGTGATTGATTACTCTTGAGAATGGTTTTGCAGCACGTGGATACAAGTTCATTAATTTATTCTAGAGAATAATAACTTGTACGTATACGAGAGCTGAATACTGTAATTTTCAATACGTAAAGTTAACCATTTTAGACAATTTTGTTTTAATTTTAAATAGTAATTTGACAGTTCAAAAAATTATGATATGTGTTTTGTTTTGGTCAACTAGTGCAATTGTTCACGCATACAAGATTTATTACTCAACACTGCTGAGTAATGTACGTATTAATCAATTGTACTTTTATAAAATATTATTGTTATAATCTACCTATAAGTTAAGTAGATATTAATTTTAAGAAAATTATTATTATTTTGAACTGAAGGTTTTAAATTTAGTTTCAGTTCTTATAAAAACCAAAACCACATTTATAAACTATTCGAAGTAGGGTAAAAAATTGAGGAAACCTATGTCAAGTGAAATGACGTAGATAACCCTTAAGTTGAAGCACATATCAACTAACACAAAATATTTATGGATTCGTATAGAAAATAAATACTTTGTTTTTGTCTGCTGTGTTCATCATCATTAAATGATTATTAACTTATTAATTTTATTAACTTGATTTAATACAAAAGTTTTTTTTCTAGAATTTCAGCAACTGAATGCAAATTTTAATTAGTTGTTTGTACCGTAAAAGTAAATTTTAAAATTCATATTATCTAGAGGTAAATGAAGTTAATTTTTTGTTGTAAAATATTAGAATATCTTCTAGTATCAGGAAAATTATGTTCATTAGAATGTACATATATTAAAAATAGATTATATGTTATCTAGTAAATATAAATAAAATTTTAAATCGAATAAAATGTCTATTATTTTTTATTTTACATGTTTGGAAGACGTCTACTAACAGGCAATTTATGTGGCAATTTTTTATAATAGAATTGATTTTATCATAGCCGCTTATACCATAAATTGCAGTTTTGATATTTTATAGCGATTATATTTTCAAGATATAAGTTGAACTTTTAAAATTACTTTAAGTGATTTGATTTTATTTATTTAGTAAAGGAAAAATGAGCAGATAGCGTTGGTATACAGCAAATTGATTAAATACTAAGAGTTTTAAATATTTTCAACAGATTTTATCATCAAAGCAACATGATTAAATGTATTCAAAAATTATACCATATTCCGCTTCATAGTCATGCAGATTTTCGTGGCAAAACGTCAAGTCTAGCTTATCTATGCACTTTGTTTGACAATCAACAATTTCCTTCCATTCTCTAACAATTTATTACTATTAAAAACTGTTAACTCTGACAAAACTGTTCATCAAAGTTGTAATTGTAACGAATTTATTTGCTTGCTGAATTTGTGCTTTACCATGTCGATATATCAAATTTAATGTGATTATTATCCTTGGTGATTTGTCGAGATATTTGAAATATTCGATTTTCCTTTTAATTTTATTCAAAATTTTTCTATTAATGCGCGTATTTAAGAGACAATTCTTTTTATCAATTAATTATTTTACAATTTAAAATTTTGTCATCTGGACTTTACTTTCACCTTGCAAAAATTTGAGGTCGGCAGATTTGTTCAGTAATTGGGGAACTGTCTAAGTCGTAAAGGAAATATATGAACTTCATTAATCATTTCAGTATCGTTAAAAATATAAGATTGTGAAATTTAAATTAAAAGTTGTACTGCATTGAAAATTCGATGGCAATTTGAAATGTATAAATCATATTGTACACACGATAGTGCACGTTTGAAGTAGAGTTTCATTTAATTTAATGTATTTTAAAAACGTTAACATAATATTTAAAATACATTTACATATTTTGGAAATGTGGGAACTATTTTGTAAAAATTGTATTCAAAAAGATAGGACAGCGTTTAGCTAAATAAAATAAACGGCATATCGATTCCACCAGTCGTGAACTGCTAACTTACTTACTTCTCTCCTCGCTAACTAATTTCAACTTCAGACTACACGTTTTATTTTGATTTCTTACAAAATCATGTATTCGCGTATATTTATAGTAAATCTTGTCACTGGTTTTAATTTTCTTATGGCAGGCAACTTATAAAAATAGATTTTGCCTATGGAATAACGACATACGCCATATTAGTTCAGTAGCCTAATTCTTTGTCATCAGAATATAAAATTTTGTTCTGTAATTTGCAACTTATTGGTTTTTGTTACAACTTGAACAAATATTCTAGTAAAACGATACCTTGAAAGATATATTTGATAACGACACCCGGTGTATTCAAAAGGTTGTCCATCCAAGCAAAAGTCGTGCTCGATATTGCTTGATTGAGAAAAAGAAATATATTTGTCCATTGGAGTTCAATAAAATGGAAAATGTAATGCTCTGAAAAATATTTTTGCATTATCTTTTTTGAGGCGGTCTTAGTATCAGCGTGTATAAGTGACTTTTATGACAAACAAAATGCTCACACGACCTTAAAAAAATTAATCTTAGAGCTTTAGATTTTCCATTTTCATTCTAAACTATTACAGATTAAATTCAAAATCTTAAAAATTTTATTTACAGTGTATGTTGTTTCTCTATGTTTGGGTGTTCCGCTAGCCGGTATACCAACTAATGAATGTTTTGAACACATATTTACACTATAAATTCACGCAAAATTACATTTAATATGGAAGTAATAGCGTCAAATACCAGGCGAAGAGCAGATTAACAATTTTCTTAAGTCGTCATTTTGAATGTCCAGTATTATTGTAAAGAAGAAAATCTGAGATGTACTCATATTTAAAATAAAATCTTTTTTACCAACACAAAATAACCCAATTTTATGCTTGTATCATAATAATACAATTTATTTAATTATTTCACATATTATCTGTAAGCTTTGATATCAATTTATTACCTAGTAGTTGGAGGTTTAAATGGTAAATTAACTGAATGGTGAAATAAATGGTCGTAATTTTGAAAAAATTTATTAAGTATTCCAATTAGTAAAACAAAGTTTCGTCAATTGACTGGACTTACTCAGTAATCACATCAAGACACTGAAGTGTAGTAACCTGTACATAATGCTTTTCAATTTGTTACCATCTGAAGTACTTATCCCTCCATGAGCATTTGATGGGCGTTTGGCTTTTTACTTTAGAGGGCTTCATATGGTGTGTTTGTTGTTGAGGGTTTTATGTGATTGGGATTTATTGTATACTGTGATGTATTGTTATTTATTATACATTGTATTATACCCATTATCGAGGCGTGTGAAATTATACTGTTACTAGCGCAAAAATTATACTTTTGATGTGAAATGTAAATTTTCTATTTTAGTTGTCTGTATTTATTCAAACTACTTTGGTGTAATAATAATTTTAATAAATATTCAATTTAATTTTAGTAATACAGATACGGGTATAATTAAATGTCATTATAAATGTCAAATACACGTGCTTTTAAATATCTTAACAATAGAAATACGGAAGTACTCTACATACGTAATTAACACAACATTTGGTAAGGCAAATTGTCATAGCGTCAAAGTAAAACGTTAATTGAAATCCTCTTAGACTTACGTTAAAATTAAAGCTTACTCTTATGGAGCAAGCCTAAATTTACACTGCCTACAGATCTATTAATCATCCTTTATAACTTTCATATTCTAATCTGCCAAAAATCTGCACAAATTTACCACATTTTAGTTTAGATTGAACTTTACGTACAAGCAAATTAAATTTTGTTTAAAGTACCATTAGTCAACTTTTGAGTTGAAATTTTAAAACAAAAAGTTTTACTAACCATTAAAGCTTCAACTTGGAAAGTATTGTTGTTGATTAGACTACAACTGCTTTAACAAAAAAATTAAATAAAATTTGATGAAAGTAACAGATAAGTAAGAATCAGAATTTTCTTCTTTTGATTGTACCTATTATAATAAGTTTAAAGCATTGAGTGAACGAATAAGTGAATGAAAGCATTTTCCGGTTTGCGGATATTTTGTGGTTAAATTAACCGTACTCTTTTTGAGAGCAATTTATTATTTATAACATTAAATCTACAAACTTTAAAGCATTATTGAATTAGGTTCTTTAAAATAAAGAAGAATACGAATGAAATAAATTTGATAATGCAAGGACATGCTTTATCTAAAGCAGTGGGAGTATGAAAACCCGAGGTAATTAATTAAGGTTGATTGCAATTATTGATTTTTAAAAATTATACAACATAATAATATCCAATAATAACTAAAAATTTCCTTGATGTCAATCATTTGTGGGTAAGTACTAATTACATTAATTAGATAATTGATGACAGGATACTATAACAAATTAGATCTTAGACAAACGTTGAATATAAACGGCCTTTACAAGCATACCACAACAATCTTGAGAGTATTAATTTGCTATTCTCAATTTACTCTCTAACTTTAATGTTCTTGCAAATTTAACGGAAAGGCACAAATGTAAATTTTCCTGAATTATATTTTAATAAAAGGGTTTAGTTAATAAAGTTTATTTATTGCATATGGGTATTTAATTTTCAACTTATAGTAAACCTTCTTCTACCTATTGTTTTTAGAAATTGCATTACCTTATTAAGTACAGTATACCTATCTTATATAATAATTATTATACAATGCTTCAACAGAGTGGCATGTTTACCCCGTGACTTTTATGTAGTATGTAGGTACCTCCTTCTTACAACAACAAATTTGGTTCAAATAATAGCTATTTGTTTAATTAGATGAGTTGCTTTTATTATATGCATTATAAAAATTCTTATTATCAATTGAATATGTATTTTACGGATAGTCCATGTGTTTACTCCACAATGTGCGTCATCTAAAGAGGCTGCTTCTAATTATTGTCAACTTTTGTATTACGATTTGCATTCAAAGATAGCTTACAGCTAGAAATGACAATATTGGAAGTTAGTTCCGTCACCTCGTGTTTAGCTGACCTGATAGCGTAGCCAATTTGGGACAATATCAATTACAGGTTTTATGGTTATCTACAACATAATAAGAAAGAAGCATGGTTCTAAACGATCTAATGACGAAATAACGAAATTATGGTGACATGCAGGCTATGGAACAAAATAAATTACATAAACTGAATACCATGATTCACTATAACAGTAATGGCAGAATCAAATATAAGTCTAACAATGTTCGTTGATAACAGCCGAAGAAGCTGTAGCTGATCGTACCGGAAATAGAAGTATAAATTTACAAAAACTTATTAATAAACCATTAAAATATTGGGGTTAAAATAATAAAGGAAGTAGTCTTTAGAATGTCCGCGCAAGATACCTGCAAATTATGAAATTAAAAGTTTCTAAATTCAACTCATAAACTAAATAAAAAGTTGCAACTATAATATTTTATATGGTCACGGAAAGACACTTCCGTTACTAATAAGGGAACCTTAAGTTTTTTTGGTTATTTGAAGAAAAATAATTTTTATTTGTTTTGTGTCATATAAGTCACATTTCCTGATTAGGATATTGCGACGTAAAGCTACACATAATAGTATGCCTATATAACATATACCTAGTATTAACTGTTGCTGTTATCGTTAGGTGATTGAGATTGATTTACTACTAGGTAATAAAAAAGCACTTTCATAGTTAAAGCAGTTAACGATCTATCACTTCAATAGCAGAAATTTATTTTGTTAATATTTTATTCGGTAGATAATCTTGTAACTTCGATATTACTTAGTAATGATTATATGACGAGCGTTTCGTCTAATAATATTCGTATTTCTGATAATAAATTAAACTTGACTGCCTTGGCCCACAAATAACTATTACTTTATTCTAATAAAATGTTTAAAATTGTTTCAACTAATCGGTTATGTTTGGTTTCCCCATTTATACTATTTATACCCATTTATACCCCTTCTCCTATAATTTCTCTGTTTATTAGAGAGTTTAAAATGCTTTTATGTAACAATATACAATATTTTAAATAATAAATAAAAATTTGCGATTTTTGACAGTATTTATTAAAATAATTAAAAAGGCACGATCTTAAAGTGTCATGATCATAAGTAAAAATTAGAAAATTTAAGAGGTATTAAATTACTAGAATAACTAATAAATTTTAGAATGTTAATTCGATAATAGTCCTACTGCCATAAGCATCAAACAAAAAAATATAAATCTTGCGATATTAAAAACTGATTAGCATGTTGCAAAACATTTGTTACAATTTTCACACAACCGTGTACGACTGCGTAGGATACTTGAACAATAGCATTACAATAATAAATTTCATAAGATACGCCGGTGCCATTTGTCCTAAAACGTTGTAGTTATAAATATGTCAGCCATTACACACATATTTTATTTATGAAGTCTAAATACGCATAGTATATCACCAACGGAAACTTCTAAGGCTGGTGAAACAAAACTATGTTTCCAAGTAGAACAGAAAATTTGCTTTCACCTATTTTGATCGAATTACAAAATTTACTGAAATTTTATTAAATATGGAATATAAATTAGTTGGTTGTTTTGTTTATTAATTAAAATATTTCACAAAAAATTAATAAAACCAGCACCGAAGTTGGTAAATTAAAATTAGTCTCTCTTGTAATGGAATTAAGCATACCGAGTTTACCATATCTGAGGCTTCTAGCAGAGCTTCGAGTTAGTTCTATTAACTGTAGTTTTATCGTGTGGTGACAAATGCAATAAAACCAGAAATTTTGATGAAAATTTTTGTCGCATTCGTTTGATCGATGTTCATCATCAAAAAATACAACAGTTTTCCTTAATCTCTTAATACAAAATGTTTATTCGATTACAACAATTATACTTAGAGCTCGTGCTAGAATTGCAATCAGTGTACGTCGTTTCATTTGAATTAATAAAATGACACTGTTTGATAGAATTAAAGGAGTGTTTTTACATTTAAGTGATTTTCGTCATTACTTCTAGTAAATGTTTATTTATAAAGCAATTTCTTTCTTAGTTACAACAAAAGTTATTTTTCCAAATTTTTATTCGATAAACTTATTTTTTTGAACAATTTTTCATCTTATCATTCAGTACCTCAATCTATAAAAGCTACTTTTCGGAAAAAATAAATTTCAAAATTGGTCAGCATTTTTAGAAAGATTAACAGTTGCAAGATTTACAGCCAAAATCTTGATACAACTTTTAAATAAGTTTGAAAATAAAGTTCTAAACAAGCTATTATCAAACAATGCTAAACTGGCATTTCAAATGTTAATAAATTTGCATTAGCAAAAAAACGCTCATCTAATTTTACATAACATTTCAGAAAGTCGAAAACGTTTTAAGAAAATTAGCTTAGAGGGTAACAATACAAGTTCATAACTAAACTGAATTTCTTGACCCACGTTTATGAAACTTAATTAAACATCAGTAACACAGTTAAAGAGGATGGTAAGATTGTCGCCTAAGTATATCTTACCTTCTCCTTTTAAATTTACATAATGAAACTCTTCAAAGTTTGTATAGGAGCGCTGAATTTTAATAGCTTGAATTATAACAACATGCAAAAAATGAAAAATGAATAAAGCATCCGGATATAGACGACAAGAGATAATTTACATTTCAGATTCTTTGATTTTTCAGAATATAATTTTTTTTCTAATAGTATGATGGAAGCATTTCTTAAAAATCAAGTTAAATTAAAGTGAAAATTATTTTCAATTTATAAAAATTCAAAATTATACAACCAAGTATTAATCTAATTTAAAAAATTATTGTTCAAACTTATTCCAAATAAATTAAATAATAATTACCGTCTCGTTTAAAAATTATTTTTTGCAGTCCGTGAACACAAATATCTGTTTAAGATTATACCAATCTGACATAATTCAAATAATCAAAAATATTTTTATTAAGAATAATTAAGAAATAAAAAATAGGGTAAAATTTACAATAGTTTTCGGTGATTAGCAAATTAATTTAACATCTTTTTATAAACAAAAATTTTTTTTTAATTTTAGCCTCAAGCAAGTCAATTTAATTTTTATTTTTATGTACTATTTTGCCGAGTGTTTCACTCTTCTAGCTCCGTCTCGTGCACTTTAGAGATCATGACCGAAGGAAACATCTCTAGCTAATTTTTCGAATAACATACGCATGGAAACGAGTTGATCATAATGTTATACTTAGCGTTTCAGATTTTTATACTTCTGTTATCATTTTTCCTTTTTGATATTGTATTTTAAATTAACGATTTTAAAATTACTCTGCAACCAATTGAAATTTATTAAATTATTAAAACTTCTTAAAAATTAATTTGGTCTTATAATCATACACAGCAAGCAAAATTTGGTTTTATGCATGTGTTATCTAAGAAGATGGTTTCACTGGTATTTTACACCAACATATTTAATATTTGTTAGCTATAAGATAAGGTATAGCTAGCTAGTATACGGTATAAGAATCCATAAACGGTTTATGAATCGACTGATCAATATTATAATATCTCTTTGATCACGGTAGCATGAAATAATATGGTGTATAATACAGACATGGCCTTACGTAAGTAATTTAAATATCGATTTTATCTTTTATACTAAATACTAAACAATAACAAATATTAATTTAATATTGTAATTTTGTAACCAGAATTACATGTATTATATTATTAAATAATAGGGTGAGTCAATAGCCAAGCGAATAACTTGTTAACTTCTTGTGTCAAGATTTACAAATTTTCCCAGAGCCAGTCAATCTATTTACAAGTACTTCTGAAAATTTTTGATCTAATACATTTTGCCAAAGACTAAAAGTTAGTTAATTTAAAAAATCATTAAAGCAATAACATAAAATTTTTGCATATTTTTTAAGAATTTACCGTGCAGTGTTTTTATTAACTCCATTTTACATTTAGTTTGTGTAATCATAATACCTCTATCCCAATTAGATCAATTACTAGGTGTAGGTAATTTAAGTTATTTGCGAAAAAATATGGTTCGAAATGTGTTCAGAACGTTTAATAACTTCCGAATGAGTTATGTGTGGACGAAAAGATTAAACGTATTTGTTTTATGTCTGCTTAAATCTGTGAAAAAAATGTCACATCTAAGAGATTTATATTATCCAATTACGATATAGAAAATTTATGTAAATAAATTCATAGTTTACAACAACTATTCCACTAACGATTCGATTATTCTGATTCGTTAAATTCCCTTTGACCAATAAAGGCATAATCAAGTATATCTCTTGTTTATAGCTCAGAATTAAAATTTTCAACTACACGTTTTGTAATAGTCTGCAATTTCTTTTTATCCTTTTGAGTAAATAATGCCTACCAAAGGCTTGCATTTATAATCTGTATAATTTAATAGAAACTTTTCCAATACACCTTGAAGTGGGAAGATAACAACATGAAAAAATTTGAAATTCTTATTTTTACTTGTAAATTGTTTACACGACTTTAATATTTCAGTATTAGGTATTGTATGTACATACATACATATGTGCATATAATTAATGCTAAGTATAGAGTATTATCTGTAATAGTAATTGAAAATAAGAAAATGGTTTTTTTAGGTAGTAATCTATAACTGTATAATCTATAATACTGTTCACCGTTTTAATAAGTTGGAAAATAAGTAAATTATTAACTCGAACTTTTCAACTAAATAGTTGGAAAGTAATTTCTTAATTTCCGATTGATCGGGAAGTGGTCACTTTCCAACTCGAGGATTTTATTTTAAGTAAACACAACTTATTTCTGCCTACTTACAAGTATGGGATCCAATATTCCTTAGCGATTTTAATAAATTTTTGATATATGGTCGAATATCGAATAATAAAAATTTCGTAGTTTTTAAACGTAGCTAATCGCTCCTTAAAGCTATGGTAAAAACGCCTTTATATAGAGAAAGTTGTTTTTTAATTTAAATAAAACTAACGCCATACCATTTTATTTTATAGCGGATTTTCAGTTTCTTCACCCTAAAACTGCAGGACGAGTAAGGGAGAATATCCTTGAATTGGATACTCCTCGAATTGGATAGTTTTAATATTATTAACGCTGCTTTTGCTAATAAGCATTTAATGCAATTGTAATTAATTGCACAGTTATTAACTTTCTAGTATTAGTCAGACTGTTAACTTTGTAGTCGTTACAGTGTAGGTATGTTTATAATTTATGACTGATATGTTATTGTAATATGACTGATAAGCTAGGATTATAATATTGGAAAAGCTCTGCAAGAATCAAAAATTTTCACCAAATGTAATTTATGTTGTATAATAGTATATTACATAGCGAGGTGGAAAGCGAGTCATTACTAACTGAGGTTCGTTCTGCTGACCGACGGCGAAGCCGGAGGTCAGCAATTGGCCGAAGTTAGTAATGACGCTTTACGCCGAAGCATGTATACTATTTTATTCGCAATCGTGAAGTTGAGGTAGGTTTAATGAAAATAATTATGATTTCTAATTATTGTTATAACCTAACTATATTTGACATTTGTATCAGCGCCTCTATTTTTAATAGCTCATATCACGTTAAAATCACGCCCATTTTGTTCATTACTAACCGGCACGTGGTATATCGAGTGAATAATTAAATATTTTTAATTAAATAATAGTATATTACATAGCGAGGCGGAAGCAAGTCATTACTAACTGAGGTCAGCAATTGGCCGAAGTTAGTAATGACGCTTTACGCCGAAGCATGTATACTATTTTATTCGCAATCGCGAAGTTGGGGTTGGTTTAATGGAAATAATGCGTTTTCAAATTTATATTAAGTTATGTCATATTTGACATTTGTATCAGCGCCTCTACTTTTAATAGCTCATATCACGTTAGTGATAATTATTTTTAGTAGGCGTCAAAGCAAAATTACCGTGCGTTTTTTTTTGACAATAATTAGTATTATTGTTTTTGTCGCTTTGTGATTATGAGTGAATTATCTTGTACTCCACCAGAGCTTCGAGAAGTTGCAGAAAATGCAGTAGGTGATTTGTTACCCAACAAAAGTAAGGCAAGGTATGAAAAGCCTACAAAGCTTACATGGATTGGCGTTGCAATAAACAAGCACGGAATAATTCAGAAAGTGTGGTGCTTGCTTATTTTAGTGAATTGTCGAAAGACAAAAAACCTTCTACGTTAACTCTACGGGCAACTTATTCAATGCTACGAACAACATTCAATATTAAAGATAATACAGATATTTCAAAATTTGCGAAATTGAGAGCTTTTTTGAAGAAGCAAAATGTTGGGTTCAAGCCAAAAATCAGGTGTTTTACATAAAACTGAAATTGATAGATTTTTAAGTGATGCGCCTATAGAATTTCTTCTACAAAAGGTAAAATTATAAATTTTGTACTCACATACAATGAACATAATTGTTTAAACTTTCTAGGTTGCTTTAATAATCGGAGTTAGCGGTGCATGCCGAAGTGATCATTCTATGTGAACTATCATTCTCGATCATTCTTAATAACGCGCCCGGAATGGATTGTAATTGTTAAAGAATACGTAAATCTTCGGAAGAAAACTTGTAAACATTAGTTACTCTTAAGTAATCTTCTTATATTTTCAATAATTTTCAAAATTGCATAATATTCCATAATAAAATTATTTAAACTTTCTAGGTTGGTTTTATGATAAGCTAGGCTAATCTAGGTTGCACTTCTGGTGTCATGTAGCAAATAAAGTGTGACGGTGTAGCCAATCGTCAGAAGACTTCTACGGTTCCAAACTGCGAACCCTGACTGTAACAAATAAATTTTAACAAGAAAATGAGAAAGTATTATAGGACTTACCATAAATAAGTATTCAAATGTCACAATATGTACTTATACATCAATAATTTGAACGATAAAATGCCAGGAATTGTTAACAAAACTTTTCGATGTCGAAGCTTAAACTTATCGGATTATCCAAATATTTTTTAAACTAGCAACAAATAAATCTTAGCGAAAATTTAAAAAAGGGCTATCACTTGCAATAAGCAATTATTCTAATTAAAATGTTTTATAATTTGCACGCCCAATTATGATTTCTAATTATTGTTATAACCTAACTATATTTGACATTTGCATCAGCGCTTGTATTTACGTTAAAACCACGCCCATTTGTTCATTACTGACCGGCACGTGGTATAACGAGTGAATAATTTCATTACACACCGGTTGATATTAGTAGTTAACAATTTGTCACTTAAATAAATAATAATAGTATATTATACACCAAGGTAGTGAAGATAGTGTTATAACCCTAGCGCCAGATTAAATCCCAAGGTGCGTAGCACCGCGGGATTTAAGGCGCGCGGGTTATAACACGCTTCACTACCGTGGTTTATATACAATTTTTCCACTACTAGGATTGTTTACTCTTATAATAATAATTGTTAATGAATAAAGTAAATCGTTTTAATTATTTATTTCAAATTATAAAACAAATGATAGTTTTTTGTTTTGATGTTGACACTTGCTTGAAAATGTTTAATTAATTTTGACATAAAGGTTACATTAAATATTGAATAAAACTATTGAACGTGGAATACAAGTATATAGATGTTGACGAAAACTATTTTGTCAAAAATGTACTATTTGTAACGATAATTGATTGTAATAATTATTAATAATCGATTTATAAAGTTTCCAGTTTCAGCTGTCATAATTAATTTGTTTTCTCATTTCGCCTAATTGCTAAACGTCACAAAATTCCAATTTAATCAACATTTTAAATATCAAATTAATCTTATTTATAGACCGATTTTAATTATTTAAACACTATTGATAGAATTTCTTGGTTATGCTAATTCGTTTTACACATAAATTTTCTTTCAAAATGGCCCGAAGTTTCCGGACTACGCATTTATGTTCATTATTAACTACTAGTGAATAATAAAATATTATTCACCTCAGGTGACAGAAGGCGTGGTTCACAGTTCGATAACTTACGTTGAAATGATAGTGTTTATGGCTAGTAGTGGAAAAATAATTTATTCGCAATCGGTCGGTAATTGCTCGTTTCCCGACTTTTAAAAAGTTTGAAAGTAGCATATTGTTAACTGTCAAAACCTACCAGTATGTAATGAAAATTTTCACTCGATATACCACGTGCCGGTTAGTAATGAACAAAATGGGCGTGATTTTAACGTGATATGAGCTATTAAAATAGAGGCGCTGATACAAATGTCAAATATGGTTAGGTTATAACAATAATTAGAAATCATAATTATTTCCATTAAACCAACCCCAACTTCACGATTGCGAATAAAATAGATACATGCTTGGCGTAAAGCGTCATTACTAACTGGTTAATTGCTGACCTCCGGCTTCGCCGTCGGTCAGCAGAACAGACCTCAGTTAGTAATGACTCGCTTTCCACCTCGCTATGTAATATACTATTAAAAGGTTTCAAGTTTAATGAAATTTGAAAAAATTATTATTTTTATTTACAATTCAATATGGTTTTTGATTTTAATTTTAATGGATTTTAATCCATTTCATTCATTTAGGGATAGTTTAGCTGATGATATCTTGAAACCACTTTACGCAAGGGAGGTCCCCTTTCAAATTTTAAATTTCATTAGAATTGAAAAAAAATAATACATTTTTTTCAAATTTCATTAAACTTGAAATCTTTTAAAATATTTTATACAACATATAATTTCAACAAGTAATAATAAACATTTACAAATGTAATTTAGAATTTGGACGAATAAACCTATATGACTGTTTAAAAACATCAAAAAACGTAAAAGCGACATAAAAAGTGTTGAATAGATAGAAGTTTTGTATCTTGAAGTTTTTTCATTGATATGGTATTACGAGCGAGCGAAGCCGAAGAGGAAGAAATAATAATGGACTACAAATCGGCCAGGAATTAGCATGCAAGATTCATTAATAAACCAAAAAATGTACAAATCATACTTATGTTTAGCAAGAAAACGAAGTAAGAGAACTGATTACTGCTACAACCGATACTCCAATCCTATCTCAAGTCCAAATCGAGTCAAATATTTGATAGATACTAGAGCAGGTGTTAGCGTCTTCCCAGCATCACTAGACACAGACTTTCAAACAATCAAAAATTTTAAGCTACATGCTGGAAATAACACAGTTATCAACGCATCTATAGATTCTTACCTCTCAAACTCAACCTCGGATTAAGAAGACAATTAAAATGAAAAGTAATTATCGCTGACGTAAATAAAGCTACTATTGGATCGGATTTTCTAAACCACTTTAATTTATTGGAAGATATTCGTAATTTCAAACTAATTGACAGCACAACAAGCATGGAAACAATTGGACGAATAAATTCGAGCAAGGAAGATATGGAACAGACAAACAAATACTGCAAGCTAATCACAGAACACCCTTCCATTGCACAATAAAATGTAACAAATGTAATTATCTAATTAAAAACAATGCATAGGATTAAAACCTTACTAGGACAATCCGTCACATGTCGCCTAATAAATTCAAAATTGCTTGAAAATTACCCAACAAGAATTCGATTTTCTATATCACCAAAAATTATTAAACTTTCCAAAAGTAACTGGTATTTTTGCTGTTCCTTGTAAACAAAACAAATAAAGAATTTAGACTTTCCAGAGATTACTGCGCTGTGAATGTACGAAAGGTGCACGATTGTTACCTAATTTCACACATACAAGATTTTGAGCAATCATATTCTGTAAAAGTAATATTCTCCACGATTAATTTTGTCAAAGTCTTTTGTCAAAGACCAATTTACCAGTATGATATTTACAAAATAGCGTTAACGACTCTATTTGAATTATTCGAGTTTATACGTATGCTGTTTGGTTTAACAAACGCCGCACAAACTTTTCAACGCTTTGTCGATGAAATATTACACGATTTCAATATTTTTTATGTCTTTTATTATAATAAATTTAAGGATGCGTTTTTTCTCTTGTTTGTCAAAAAACATGTACAAGTTTTCAGTTAACCTGTTACCTGTTACCCGTACAAGTTTTAAAATTTTAATTTAATATTAATTTTGCACATTAATAATATGCAATATAATTTAAATAAAATACATATATTATATTATGTATAAAATATAGTAATTAATACTGCTCATAGAAAACTAGAATAAATGCATATTACGTATATAGTTTTTATCGATGCAGATAGCGGTCATGTAATAGTTAGGAAAGAAAATTGATTCTAATAAAAATTCAATGTTGGGAGTAGTTGTTGACAGCCAAATTAGATGTGAAAATTGATCTGCGGTTTTTTGAAACTTATGTTGAAAAGATATAATTATAGAAAAGTATTTATTGCTATCTGTCTTTTTTCGATTAATAATATAGAGGTTTTTTGTAGGTATAAAAAAATTACCAAATTAATGTTATGCGTTAATTAGTTTTAAATTTGATGTTTGTTAAGAGACTGTACTATACAATAGAGCCAATTAAAAATATTAGTTAAAGTAACTAATAAAAAATCTTGCTGATAGGTATAACAATTATTAATAATATAAATGGAAATAAAAAAGAACTGTATATGCTGTACTAGCACAAACTACCAAACGGGAAACTCGCATATACATATTATACCGATTAAGATTTAAAATCACATAAACCTACTGTTATGAGATTTTATAATGTTTACATAATAAATTGATGTGCTGCTGTAATTACTAATACAACTCATAAAAGTTGGATTACTTTATAAAAAGTAAGTTGAAATTTATTAAAAGAAAGTAATCGTTTAACTTATTTACATTCTTGAAATCTGAAGTGGGAAAATCAATTTCCTTGAAATGATGTGTAATAAGTAGTGTAATATGTTTCCCTAGTTCGATAATAATCAGTGCCTGACATTAGAACGAGTAGGTATAGTAAAACTGGAGCGAGTTTTGGATATGGTATGGTAAATTACATAATTTATTTGTTCGTATAAATGTGTACTTAGAACTAAACAAAATTATGTTTTCTGTGATTTCCTAAAAACTTATTTTACAGATTGTTATAACGTTACAAGTAGCTTATCGTGTATGTTTTCAATGCTTTTTAACAGTGATTTTATTAAGCTATAATAAGCAAATACGAGTTACAGCTCTTTTTAGTAACTGCATGCTACAGCTTTATAATTTTACGGTGCCAAGTTATTCAAACGCTCAGATTCTTATTGTTTTCTCCTTCAAAAAATGGTAATGGTTATTCAATTTTAATTAATTTCTACCTTTAGTAGAGATTCAAGAGTTTGTTTTACTATTATTTAAATCATATTAGAGAAGGAACTTTATTAATTTATAGTATTTAAATTATTTACTATCTGAAAATAGCAAAACCCTATTTACTGAGAGTTTACTAAATTAATTTTACAATAAAATCTAAAATTAATATTTAATTTGTGAAATAACAATCGCAAATGAAATTTCAACAGTGTAAGCTTGCATAAATTTTAAACAATCACGCTGCAAAGTCATATTTATAGCACAAATTTTTACTGTATTCTTGTTTCAAATGAACTATACTACTATGCAAGACCTCATAATAGCTACAGAATGAAATGAAGATACATCCACCACTGCAGGTACTCTACAAGTTTAATACTTTCATATTTTTCTAAATAAAACTAAAAAAAACTAAACCATGATTTGAAATTACAATAAATGTGATTACGTTTAAGTAAACATTAATTAAAGTAATGAGTCTTAAAATATTATTGTTATTAGCTAAATTTATTGCTATAATTGAACAAAAGAAATATTAATATATCATTTGTTTGCATGCAATGTTATATTTCCTTAAAAGCTTATTTTTAAAATACTCTTTAACAAATAATTCTTGGGAAAACTTTGAACTGTGCAGGAAGCAAGTCTAAGTAAGTCTTAATATATCTCATTCATTACACAAATTACTTTTTTGCTGAAAGTGTGAGCTATTTAAGTATAACAAATTAGGTGGATTTAATTGTATTTTATGATATTAAAATGTTTCATCAGAATAATTTCACTTTAACATTTTGAAAATTGTTTACCATTTATTATTACTTAATTTGCAGACACCACGATTAAAATTTGAAGTAGAACTATTTATTATTGACAATTTAAATCTCTGGAGTGCAAATCAAATTACACAAGACAATAATTGCATAGTGCAATATAAGTTCTAAAAGAGATCGGCGCCAAATATAAAATAGGTCAAACATTGACCATGTCCTTGATATTTTATGCTGCTACGAAAGGATAGAAAACTTAACAAAACTGAACCGGAAAACCACCGTTGTTGAATACATAACTCAAATTCAGCAATAGTTAGTTCACGCTCTGCTTCCTTTTTTGTTTTCCACGGTATGTAGTATCTTGTTATATACCGTTTCAAAAAAGTCAGTCCTTCGTAACTGCCTTTGTTTAATAAATTATAATCACTTATAAATCAATTTAAACGACATCAATATTTTATTTTGCTAAATTAATTCTATATTATTTCATTTTTAAGCCATTAGCACAAACTGTTTCAAATAAATGTTAATCGACAAATACATTACCGCGACGGAAACTGAGTATTTAATTGATTATAACAAAAGAAAGTTTTTCAGTAAATTTTCAGTTATTTCGGTTATAAACAGAAAAGCGTTTAAAGTAATTAAATACTTTTAATTCAATTTTTAGCAAAAAGTATAAAATAAGATGCATAATATAATTAATTGCGATAACGTTTTTCGTTAATCTAATTTTGTGAAAAGTATTTTTTATTTTTATATTTAAAAGAAACAGACTTTTTTGTTAAGAATAAGCTTGTAAGATTTAAGTACAATGATAATCACTTAACGGGGCCACTTAAATAACAGCAGTTGAGCCTTGCCACTCCCGTCTTTGCTAAATCATGAGATTACAAGAATTCAAGAATCAATTGTGTAAATTCTCAATGTCTTATTAATTCATTTCGAATTGCGTTTAATTTATGTTCATTATTTTTTTAACAAATTACGGTATTTTATAGTAACCACATTAAATTTTTATCAAAGACGTTGTAATTTTTTAGAAAGACGCCTTTTAATACTGAAAACAGAAAAGAAAAGAAAAGAAAACGTAAAATTTTATGAAATAAACACTGGAGCACTTTGTAAAGGTTTACTTTTTAAATTGAAAAGCACACATTAGATAAAAAAATGTTGCAAAGTTAAACAGTCATTCAAAATTCAACACAAACTAAAGCCGGCTCTGACAACGCCAAATGATTAATAGCTAAGTTTTGAATTCCATCAAATGGAAAACGTGCGACTTTTGACGCTGAAGTTTAAATAAATTATTTGATAGAGAAAAAATTAGAATAAAAAGTGTTGACAAAACAGTAAGTTTAAGTTCCATTTTCGTTTTACAATATTTAAATGAAGTGTTGCTCACGTGATTTAAGATAATATCATCTAATCTATGCTACGCCATTTAATACTAAAATGTATTTTGAAGGCAGTGGTAAAACTTTTAACAACCTAATTTCGAAATTATTAAGGAAATCATTTTTCTGTTATATTTCTGTTGTGCAGAAGGTTTTTTTAAATTTTTATTACTAATTAATTTTTTATTGAATTTAATAAAATGGAAATCCATAATAAGAACACATTGAATCTGAATTTAAGCTAGACTTTCAGATTTCAAAAAGCTTAGTTAAAATAATTAACAAAATTTATATACATATTATTAACCTCTGAAATTATTATTAGATTAAAATTTTTAAATTTATAAAAATAAATAAACAATAAAACAAAATATTTGGAAGCTTTTATTTCATTATTTTTGTTAATCAACGGATAACAGCAGTAACCATTGCTGAAAGCTTACGAATAATTTCGTTTTATTGTGTATTTAACTTATTGTGATTATTATAGTGCACTATAATAGAAAGGGGAAAAGAAAAACATATTTGATGTAAATCTAAGTAATTCTTTTGGGGAGACGGTCAAGAAACCCGAATTCGGATTTTCAGGATTTTTAAAGTGAATTATGAAAGAGGACATCGTTCTCTACATAAAAAAAAATTTGTGGTTGGTCCACAAATTTTCAGAAAAAATCAACTTTAGAAATTTAAAATTGGCCGTGTCAAAAAGTGCCATTTCCATTACATATCCAAAACATTGGCATGATACATCAGACGAGGCCGCGGTTTCTACAAAGGATACAAATGCAGATAGCAGTCTGTAACATGACTCTTAAACTTTACCATGTGACTGGTATTAGTATTACCCTAAGGATTTACCGTTAGCAGGCTCAACAGACTGGGTTGGCTCAACGGTACCACGATTAGACTTTATACCACCGTTATGATGTGTTACGTCTATTATATTGGGGGCGAGCCCATATGCATCACACTTTGTAATGGTATGCATGTGAAAATTTCCAAAATCTAGGCTGTATGTATCCATGTATATATCCATGATATATGATGTATTATGCTAATTTCTTTGATATACCTTATATATAACCACAGAACCAGCTTTTATCAAAAATTATATTTCAACCTTGCTCGCGTGCGTTCAATGAAATTCAAAATTTACAGATATTTTATACTCGGTCTGCTTCCAATTTATATAAAAAGACAAAATTATATAACTTTTTCTTTTTATTAAGTCGATAATAATTAGAGCCAAAATTGTTCATAAATTAGCTACATTAACAAAATAATGGAATTAAAAGTAACACAATGTTAAATATTTAATGATATATCTAATTCATTGTTAAAAGTAGATTGAAAACCTTCTTTTGTATAACTTTGATACTTTTTTATATTTTATAAACAATTTACTTACATATTTATTTTAAGATATACATACATATTTATTCTTAATATTATTATATTAAGGATTTAACAGTACCCATTACATGAAAGAAAAATATATTTTTTAAATAACACATCATGCTTAGATACGAGTAGGTAGGTATAATAAATGAGTATTGATTTTAAAGTTAATTTAAAACTGAAAGGATTGCACTGCATGAGATAGTCTACCGTGTAAATACAATTTGACCATTTTAGCCACAAAAGTTAGGAGAATTTTCTCTGAATTTATTAAGGCAATTGAGTAACCCTTTAGCATAGTTGAAACTAGTATACAATACATCTAGAGAAACAAATTAAAATTCCCGCAATTTATTTATATTAATTTTATAATTTAGTAGATTAAATCAAACCGACTAATCTAGTGCAATTTACTTAAAACTTATACATGATGTGTTAACGGAAGTGCACATATTCAGTTTTAAGCCAAATACAATAGCTTTAATAGATCATTTATATTATATGTAGGTTAAAGAGCCTGGGTGATTTACTTTTACTATTATCCTGTATACTACACACATTATAAAAGCCTTGTTTCATACATGCCTAAAACCGGATAACTGGCTATCCGGTTGCGAGACGTATGAGTAGAATACTAACCATTTACAATAGATTTTTTTACACCTTGTAGTGAGCTTTAGCTGTCTTTCACTAGAAAATACTCTTAAAAACGGCTAAACTGATTTAATTAACATTTTTGGAAAAATATATTAAGCTAACATGATCAATAATTGACTCTATATAAGTTTCTAATTAATATTTTATTTAAGAGTACGCCTTTCTTGAAATATGAAACGCAATATTCTCAATATGACATTTTCATAATCGGTGACCACGATATATCGAAAACTACTGTATTGCTTTGTTTCGAACTTATATTTTCTTTCCGAATTTTTTGATCTGCTGTGATTAGCAATTAATCCTTTGTTTTTTCATTGATTACATTAATTTTCTATAGAAATTATATACGAGTATATTATTAACCTCTGAAATTAATATTAAATTAAAATTTTTATAATTAAAGGGAAGAAATGGGCCGGAACAGGTCGAAGACCTAATCCATGATGGAAATGATGATGATGATAATTAAAGAGTTAAATAAACAATAAAACAAAATATTATTCGTAAGCTTTCAGCAATGGTTATTATTATTAAATGTCCGATGACAGCAGTAACCATTTCTGAAAGCTTACGAATAATATTTCGTTTAATTGATTATTTAACCTTTTAATTTAAAAATTTTAATCTAATATTAATTTTCTATAAAAGAATAGTTATGTTGCATTTTGTAAGTGTAGTTTTAACACGAATACTTTACCCTCTCGCACTTCTGATTATCTCAGTTTGTAAATCGTCAAATTTTGTTCGTAAGATCTGATGAAAAAATTTTGGCATGTAAGGGAACCTAGCGCTTAATTTTTCGAGCTTGAAAACACTGAATTTTAATTATAAATGACAATTTTTGGAGTAGTTGTGAGAAACAGTAGCGACAATATTATTTTACCTTATTTACAAGAGCAGTATTGCTTTGAAAAATTGTTGATTGATGTAAAAGAAGCAAAGTTGTAAATGGTGAGAATATTCTCTTGATACAGATTTTAATGACGACAAAATCTGTTACAATAAAGTGTTTATTGGTAGTATCTACAGATCATGTGTATTCTTTTATAATTTTTGTTACATTTTAAATAATTAAACCAATTCGTAAATATATTATTAAGAAAATAAAAACACGACGTGCTTGGAAACCCCATATTAAAATTTTAGCGGTTTGGTGCAAACTTCCATTGTACAACTGTCAAAACTATTGACTGCACAACTTTGTTGTTCGTAGAAAATTTTATATTCTGCCAAAAAAAGTATGTACAGTTTTTGCTCAGTCTCGCTTAGTAAATTTATTAGTAATTCATGTTGTTTAGTTGTTATGATTTTAAACAAATTTTTAACCCGATAAAAAGGGGCAGATACTTACGAACGTCATATGCACGAAATCAACTGGGTATTTGACGGTTAGGGTTGCTCTAGTTTTGGAGTTGATTAAAATAATGGTTAGTTTATTTTATATTTTTTTTGCCGGCCTGAGGGGATTAATACGAGGGGAGTTTTTCATGTTATCTACCTATCTATAAAAACAAGAAGTTAGAGGATAAACACAATTTTATTTTTTAACGTAAGAACCATTAACAGTAACACACTTATTCCAACGTATTTCTAATAACGCCATGCCTCCGAAAAAAATGTCTTTTAATAGTTCTGCAAAATACGACTCCACAGCGTTTTCCAAGTTGTCATTCGATAAAAAACGACGCTCTCTCAAGTGTTTTTTACGTTTTGAAAAGAAATAATAGTCATATGGGCAAGGTCAGGACTGTAAGATGGATGTTGTAATTCCTTAAAACCGCATTCATTGATTACTTCTTGAACAATTCGTGCGTTATGTACTCTGCAGTTGTCGTGCAGAAGCAGAGTTTTCTGAGCATAATTGTGAGGTCTTTTCTCGTATATAACCGCTTTCAAGTTTTTAATTGTATCTTTGTAGACATTCCCCGTAATTGTAGTACATTTTGGCATATACTCAATTAAGAGAATCCCTTCAGCATCCCAGAAAACTGTGGCCAACACTTTTTTCCCCAGAAAATTGCATCTTGGCCTTCTTTGGTAATGGAGAACCCTTATGAACCTATTACATAGATTTTTGTTTTGTGAGAGGGTCCCAGTAGTGTACACAGGTCTCATTCCCAGTAATAATTCTATAGAAAAAGTGTTTATTTCGAGATAAAGCAGTCAAATACTCCTCGGAAATTTGTCGTCTACACAGTTTTTGTTCGGGACTGAGCAGCTTGGGAGTCCATCGTGCCAACACTATGCTCAATCTCAAATCTTCATGTAGAATTTTAAAAATATTTGTTTTTGATATTCCTATTTCTTTAGCAATAATCGAAACTTTTACTCAGGGGTCAATTAGCACAAAATCTTCAACTTTCTTGACGATTTCGTCAGTTTGTGTTTCTAGAGGTCTTCCACACTTTGGGTTATCGTGAATGGATTTCCTGCCATATTTGAACTGCTTGCACTAATATTTGACTTGGAAATAAGACGGGCTATTTTCTCCATACACTGCCACTATTTTTTCGTGAATATTTTTCGAGCTACTATCTTCTTTCGACAAAAATTTTATGACGCTTCTGTGTTCAATTTGTATATCACTCATTTTCGCTTCTTTAAACTGATATAAAAATGACAAATGTTAAGCGATTGGAACTAAACTTGAAAATGACACTAGAAAATGTCACAGAAACTTGACGTAAGAAAATTGCCGCGATAGCATATTATTGTTTTTATAGCAGTCAAATGACTGGTTTGAAGCAGCTCTCCACTCTTCTTGGTTGAAAGCCAATATAGCTAGATATTAGATAGATAGATATAGCTAGATCTATATAACACAACCGAAACTTTTTACAATTTTTACAATTAAGCTTTTGTTGAATTTATAATCTTTCTGTCTTTCTAATTCTTTATTCAACGATACTTCTAAATACGGCTCTGTACGTTGAATGTTTTTAGGATATATGTGATAGTATATCTACTTTTAAATAAATTAATAATAATCGCACATCAACCAAATAATTATTACTATTATAACTTTTAAAATTCTTATTTTTGCATTATTGTAATATTACAGGGTTTTGATCAATTTATTTTTATTAAAGAAGTCTAGTTCTTTGAAACGTTATTTGACTCCAATTATTCGATTTTGTTTATGTTCTTCATCATGTTATTACCATTACAGCAAAATTTACTGCTAATAATTCTCTTCTTCCTTTTTTAAAAAGATTTTATCATGTTTATGTCTCATTAGAGACAAATGTTTATAGAATATTGATATAATATTGCTTTGTAATTTGTGATGTACCAAAGTTTATAATAAATTTGCAAAGCTATACGTACGTAAATATTATATGTACATATACCTCATTAATTTATAATTAATATAGAAATAATGTAAAACCAAGTAAAATTAATAACTTTGAATATTACCAAACAGAGTTAATAATTAATAATAAAATCAATTAAAACATTGTTAAGTTAATTACCACATAGTACTACCACATATGTATGTACGATAATTGTGATTTATTTTTTCTACGGCGTATACAGATATTTAAAAATTACTTAGGTGCATAATATGTATTATCAATGAAGCCATGATGTAAAATCGCCCTTTGGAGGATTATATAAATATGATGCGTTCATTTACGTTCAGTCAATCTTAAATACAAGAAAAGTTATCAATCTTAGTAATAAATATATTGATCTAAAAAACGCATTTACTTTAACCTCTATATTGAAATAAATGAATCCTAAATAATGAATTACGCTAGTAGAGTAGTCAGACAAACAGACAAAAGTCGTATTTGATTAAAAATTCTTACAAGAATAGATTATTAGCCTAAAAACAATTAATAATACAATATTTAAACAATATAAAAAGTAATTTTAGCTTAAAATACTTCTTCCTCGGTTTTGATTTTAAAATTTATTTTGAACTGCTTATCTTATTTAAAAATGCTACATAATATTATAAATTGCTATTTATAATATAAATAAATAGAGAAGTAAAAGGTAAATTTAAATTTTAGGAAAAATATTTTAAGGTATTTATACGCTCCAGGACACCAACACTTAGCCCAATACAATAAAAAATAAATTAAAACGTTTCATTCAAGTGCTCAAGAATAAATAATATAAATTAATGAAATAAAATTTATTAGTTTTTGAGTTCTAAAGTTACTGCATATGCAAATAGGGATGCGTACATTTGCATCTCCATGTAATAATAATATTATGCAATATCAAAATTGCTTTAAAAATTATAAAAAATTTTTTTTAGTTTTTGAATGCGGTTGTTATCACAACTTTCTCTCGTTTTTAACTCGGGAAAATTGCTTTTTAGCAAAATATGTGAGTTAAAATAAAACAAAATTTTCGATCAATATTAAATGCACCAAAGGATATCTAGTAAAAGTACATTGCGCGTGTAGATTTTCCGCGCGTGTAGAGATCTTCTCCTTTGCCCGATATACATCGCATCACACATATTATGTACAGCAATTTAGCTGGTAAATTCCGCTGTTGTTAAAACGATCACATTTATTTTTATTGTTGATCAACAAGATTTTAATATTCACCTTATTTACTTTGGTAATTTTAAGACCCAACTTGTGCAAATGTTTCCGAACTTGGTTACTGGTCCTCGACACATTAGTAGTTATAAAACCCTAACTCAGACTTGAAATAAAAGCGTTGCGGCAACCATTTCTCTTTTGACCAGTTTTTCATTTTTTAACGAGATTATCAACTAGATCAATATTGTAACCATTATTAAATGCTATCGTCCGGATCTTATTTGCTTCAAGTAGAAAGCTCTGTTTTGGCGACGGTACTTTAAAAGATTAAGTGTTTCAGAAAGTACAACATAGTAAGTTAATTTAAATAATAATTATTGTTGCACTAAATATTTCTGACGATTTTGTGCAATTAAAAATTATTACGGTACAAAGTACTTTTTGTGTATTTTTTGCAAAATCGAATTTAATTAGTTTTATTTCAATTTTTAAATATAATTTATTATTTTTTTCTATAGTAGATGTTAAAGTGCAGTTTGTTTGATTAAAAATAATAAAAAGTGACACATTAGACGCAAGAGTAGATAACGTAGCATTTTAACAGCAAGGGTAGATAATACTTATTTAAACTGCTAGGGATGTAAGGACCTTGTTAACATTCAAGGAAATTTATATCACCTTTTGAGAGTGTTAATAGTTCTTACATTCCGTGTAGCTTATTATATTTCCCGCTACCGCAAGGTAGCAGTTTAATATATTAACTAATGTAAAAATAATACGGATGATTTGATATCAAATGTCAAAATTTTAATTTATGTAAATTTTGATTTAATTATTTTTACTTTTTATGTTTACTTTGTCTGTTGCTTAGTAATAAACATTACAAATAATATTAATTATATCGCTATTTTCTTATAGGAACGTAAATGACTATTAGTTTCGTTGACAACGATAATCAAATTCACAAATGTTATGACTAACTTACGTCTATTGTAACTATGGGCATATATGTATATTTGGCACACTTACATCAACGGTAACGAAATAATACTTTTACTGAAATTAAATACATTTTGTTTTCACTGCAATTAAAATCAAAGTGTGTTTGATGTTAAACAATCATTTGATTTGAAATTAAGATTTCTTAAATATTATTTTCTTCAACATCTGCTATAGAAAAAATAATTTTATGTTTATATAGATCGGTTTTTTGACGTTCTACGTCTTCCGATTTCCTCTATTTTCAAGAGGGTATATAGCATTTAATATCTCAAAGATATTGCAAGCAACTTGTAAGAGAACCACCAGTTTTACATGCCTTCCGAAGCACGGAGACGGCCAAACAAAGTGAGCCTCTCCCTGGATTAAAATTTATGTAAAAAATGTAAAATCTAAAAACTAATTTTATACACTGCAATAAAATTTAATTATCGATTTGCGAAGAAAAAATTTCGTCGCTTGTTAATTAACAATTTTAATATTTATTTCAATTCAATTCAGTTTTATCGTCTTATCTAAAAAATTACTATTTCTGTTTTTTTCATTCGTTTGTTTTTTTTTTTATTCTAAGTTCTTTAAAATGTATACAAATACAAATTTTTAAGTTTTCGGTGAACTCTACCTATTTGGACCAGCCGCTTTATTGAGCCAAACTGTCTTTGCCCGATGTGTTCTAATTAAGTGAAATTGGCAGCATTAAATAGTGGAATTGCTATTATGGATCTTATTACAAAGCTAGATTTATGTACAATCTTAAAAGATTGCGGTGTTCTCAAAAACTTGAACCCTTTTGTGTAAAATTGTAATTACTCACGTTCCTATGAAAATAGACTCTGAAGATGTGGTAATCGTTCTCGAATTCACGCATACAGCTCTAGCATTTGCGGTTAGAAACTATACAACTTATTTGAATTCCATGTATTTAAAAAATAAAACATGCAATTCTGACTGTAAACATACATAATATATTGTCTTCTTATAATTTAACTATTTATTCAAAAAACAATTCAAATGTTTAAAATGTTAAATAATAATAAAAAAACTTACACACGTGTAAGTTCGTTACCTAAACTTAAAAAAATCAAAAACACGATTAAAAATTTTTAAAGTAATATTTAGTGAGATTGCTATTGACCTTTACAATGCTCCTTAAATGTCCTAGACATCGAATCTACTAAATTTTGGGTCATTGAAGTTGGGATTTTATCCCATTCTTCTTTTAGAGCAGTTTTTAAGTAATTTTTATTTACAATTTTTTAAATTTTAATTTTTGTGTTATAGTTTATGGAATTATTTTCAGGGCTTTGAAGCGGAGTTTCTAAATACTTTGGAGTGTTATAAAAAATATTCATCCGGATTTTTCATGCTTTATGTTTGGGATCGTTGTTCTGCATTAATGCCTCATTATTTTGCAGGTTTATTTTTAGAATTAACCGGTAAATTTTCATTTATATGAGGTTTGGATGGAGCATCTTTGCAATACAATGTGTAAACAAAAGTTTTCTTGGAATAGAATGGATGAATAGATGAATAATTTATCCAGTTTTGGGAGAAGATGTGTTTAAATATACACTGTTGTGTATATTCAGTATATCCCGAGGGCACGCCAAATACTTTCGAAAGTATTTGCAATAGCACATGAATACCCGCTGATGCTTCTCCCTCATTTATTATAATTAAAATAGTACAGGGGTTTCATTGGTAAAAATTATCAGAGAGAAATACTCGTATACATTTTATGTAATCTATATATTCGGTTTTTCTTCGTTGCATATGTGGATATGATGCAATGAGGCTTCACTCCATATTTTGCATAGTTTAGACTTGTTCTTGTTTGAAATAAACAATGGAGATCATGCAATACAAGTTTTAAAATGAATGGAGCAAATAAAACAAAATAAATTCTCAGAACATATTAGTTTCCTAATTGATTACGTATGGTAAGGGTTTGGGAATGCCAATAATGGAAACATAGTAGCTTGAAGATTCCTTAAAAATTATCAAACGTCTGTTGAAATAAGTGATATTTATATTATTTTGGTAAAAATGTTTGCAGTTGTCGTACTAGGAATATCCTCAGGCAGAACAATTAAAATACAATAATTTACAGAATATTGCTGAGACCGCGGTTCAAGTCCTGGTCGCGTCGGATACGCTGCTGTGATCAAAAACCCGATATCAATCTTTGGACTGTGGGGAAAACAACGAGAAACCACCCCATTAATTATATTTCCTAGTAAAGTCAGCTTGGTTTTAGGTAAGTTAATCGCCTACGTACTGTAAAGTGCATGACATATAAAGAAGAAGAAAATATTGTAAAGAAACATCCAAATTAAATGTCACCTATACCCTAGGTATTATATACCAGAATCCAGATTTTATTCAATTATTGCAATTTGAATACTCTGAAAGAGGCATCCGAGGCTCGGAATAAAGACTTCTACCATGTGCGACATATAATATCAGAAAAATTGAAAAGAAAGAAATAAAGATGTGCATTATTTCACATATTAAACCTAAATACTCTAAACAAAATTAAATGGAATTTTTTCCATAAAAATGGAATATTTGTTAGTGGACGAAGATTTGAATGCCCGTGATAATCTTAATTTATTCATTATGACAAATAGTTTTATTGTTAACGTGCTTTTAATTTTTTTATGGATAATTCCTCAGAAAACTACGAACGCCTGTAAATACCAAAGGCGATAAGATCCTTTTCTATGGATAAGATTCTATGGTATACCTCTTCTAACATAAAGGGTCTACCAATCAGGGGTTTGTTTTAAATTTTAAAAGAAACACATATTTTGTATGAAAATTTTCTAATTCTCTACTGAAATATGTTGTAGGGCTTGAACATTTATGAATGGAAAACAATATCCGGTAAATGTCCTCCACGACTACGTTTGCAGACGTCGATTCTTTTAACAAAATTTTCGAATACATTTTGCATAATTGCGAACTTATTTCTCGGATGACGGCTTCGATATTTGTTTTAGTTCTGAAATTGTTTGTGGATTATTCGCGTAAACATTATCTTTCACATAGCCCCACAAAAGAAGTCCAATGGCGTTAAATCACAGGATCTTGCTGGCCAGTTGACGTCACCTTTTCGCGAAATTAAACGCCCGTTAAATTTAGTTTTCAATAGTTGGATTGTTTCTCGCGCTGTATGGCACGTAGCTCCATCCTGTTGAAACCACAAGTCTTCCACACCCATATCATCCAAAATAGGCCATAAAAATTGGTTACCATATCCCTATAGCGAACTCCATTGACAGTAACGAAAGCACCAGCCTCATTTTCGAAAAAATAGGGACCAATGATGCCCCTACCCATAAACCACACCATACAGTGACACGAGATGGATGTAGTGGTTGTTCAACAACTGCTTTTGGATTTTCAGAAGCCCAAATTCGACAATTTTGCTTGTTAACATACCCGTTTAAGTGAAAATGTGCTTCGTCCGAAAAGATGATTTTTCTGAAAACAAGCACCACGTTCAATGATCCAATCAGCAAATCTAAGACGTTGAGAATGATCTGCTGGCTTTAATTCTTGTACCAGTTGTATCTTATAAGGCTTTAGAGCTAAATCCTTCCGTAAAATTCGCCATGTGGTCATTGTGGACAGGCCTAATTGTTGAGAACGTCGTGAAACCGATAAATTTGGGTCCTCTGTGACACTTTCACGTACTGCAGCAATATTTTCGATTGAACGACATGGACGAGCACATATTTTTGTGCTTACGTTTACTACTGAACCGGTGGACTCAAATTTTCGCACTAAATTCGCAATTGTAGTCTCAGATGGACGATCGTTACAAATAAAAATATCGCGAATTTTGCGAAATGTAGTCTTCACGGATCGACCATTTTCATAATGGATTTGAATTATCTTAACACGATTTTCGAGCGAAATCAAAGGCATTATATTAAATGTTGACCTTTATTATACATATGATAAAAACTGAATAACAGAACTGCCTACTTGACCTATTTCAACCAAATTTAAAACAAACCCTGATTGGTAGACCCTTTATTACGCAAAATCGGCATTTCATACATTTTTTTAAAAAATGCGAAAACGTTTTTCATACATTTTTTACTAACAATTTTTTTTCTAAATCTTAATGACAGATTATTTGGAATTATTGTTGAGTAAATAATTCTCTATAATAAAAAAAATCGGATGTGGCCATGCCCGATTTTCACAAAATATTAAAAAATAAGTTTGAATAAAAAAAAGAAAAAAATATTTTCCATTAACCAATGTGACCCAAAATCTAATCAGCTCTAAGTCTAAATATAAAGATACAAAATACCAACTTTAGTTTTGAAATTCTCATTAGTTTTTGAAATATTTAATAAAAACTAATGTTAAATAAAAAGATTTAAAAAATATTTCTTCTATGAACCAATTTTATCCAAAATTTAATCAGCTCTAATTCTTGCCATAAACATAACAAATATCAACTTCAGTTTTGAAAATCGTTTTAGTTTTTAAAATATTAAATAAAGGCTAATATTAAATAATAATATTTAAAATAATAAAAAACAATAGTTTTTATAAACAAATTTTAACTAAAATTTAATCAGTTCTAAATATTGATCAAAGTATGCGAAAACCTAAATTTAGTTTAGAAATTCGTTTTACTTTTGGAAATATTAATTAAAAACTAATATTAAATAATAAAACTTAAAAAAATAAAAAAACAATAGTTTTCATAAAGCAATTTGAACTAAAATTTAATCAGTTATAAATCTCGACATAAGTATGCTAAATCCTAAATTTTGTTTTGAAATTCTTATTAGTTTTTGAAATATTAATTAAAAACTAATATTAAATAATAAAATTTAAAAAAATAAAAAAAAAATAGTTCCCGTGAATGAATTTTAGCCAAAACCTAATCAGCTCTAAGTCTCAACATAAGGATACAAAATCCAAAATTTTGTTTGAAAATTCCTATTAGTTTTTGCTGTAGGTCGCACACAAAATTTGACCACACACACACACACATACACACATACACACACACACACACACACACATACACACACACATACACACACACAGACATTTTTTGGAAATGGTCTTATTTTACTCAGGGGACCTCAAAAAGTGTAAATCCATCAAAATCTCAAATTTTTTTTTCTGCACGAAAACAATACTTTCTCATATTACATATGATAAAGTAATAGTATATTACATAGCGAGGCGGAAAGCAAGTCATTACTAACTGAGGTCTGTTCTGCTGACCGACGGCGAAGCCGGAGGTCAGCAATTGGCCGAAGTTAGTAATGACGCTTTACGCCGAAGCATGTATACTATTTTATTCGCAATCGCGAAGTTGGGGTTGGTTTAATGGAAATAATGCGTTTTCAAATTTATATTAAGTTATGTCATATTTGACATTTGTATCAGCGCCTCTACTTTTAATAGCTCATATCACGTTAGTGATAATTATTTTTTTAGTAGGCGTCAAAGCAAAAATTACCGTGCGTTTTTTTTGACAATAATTAGTATTATTGTTTTTGTCGCTTTGTGATTATGAGTGAATTATCTTGTACTCCACCAGAGCTTCGAGAAGTTGCAGAAAATGCAGTAGGTGATTTGTTACCCAACAAAAGTAAGGCAAGGTATGAAAAAGCCTACAAAGCTTACATGGATTGGCGTTGCAATAAACAAGCACGGAATAATTCAGAAAGTGTGGTGCTTGCTTATTTTAGTGAATTGTCGAAAGACAAAAAACCTTCTACGTTAACTCTACGGGCAACTTATTCAATGCTACGAACAACATTCAATATTAAAGATAATACAGATATTTCAAAATTTGCGAAATTGAGAGCTTTTTTGAAGAAGCAAAATGTTGGGTTCAAGCCAAAAAAATCAGGTGTTTTACATAAAACTGAAATTGATAGATTTTTAAGTGATGCGCCTATAGAATTTCTTCTACAAAAGGTAAAATTATAAATTTTGTACTCACATACAATGAACATAATTGTTTAAACTTTCTAGGTTGCTTTAATAATCGAAGTTAGCGGTGCATGCCGAAGTGATCATTCTATGTGAACTATCATTCTCGATCATTCTTAATAACGCGCCCGGAATGGATTGTAATTGTTAAAGAATACGTAAATCTTCGGAAGAAAACTTGTAAACATTAGTTACTCTTAAGTAATCTTCTTATATTTTCAATAATTTTCAAAATTGCATAATATTCCATAATAAAATTATTTAAACTTTCTAGGTTGGTTTTATGATAAGCTAGGCTAATCTAGGTTGCACTTCTGGTGTCATGTAGCAAATAAAGTGTGACGGTGTAGCCAATCGTCAGAAGACTTCTACGGTTCCAAACTGCGAACCCTGACTGTAACAAATAAATTTTAACAAGAAAATGAGAAAGTATTATAGGACTTACCATAAATAAGTATTCAAATGTCACAATATGTACTTATACATCAATAATTTGAACGATAAAATGCCAGGAATTGTTAACAAAACTTTTCGATGTCGAAGCTTAAACTTATCGGATTATCCAAATATTTTTTAAACTAGCAACAAATAAATCTTAGCGAAAATTTAAAAAAGGGCTATCACTTGCAATAAGCAATTATTCTAATTAAAATGTTTTATAATTTGCACGCCCAATTATGATTTCTAATTATTGTTATAACCTAACTATATTTGACATTTGCATCAGCGCTTGTATTTACGTTAAAACCACGCCCAATTCTTCATTACTGACCGGTCACGTGGTATAACGAGTGAATAATTTCCATTACACACCGGTTGATATTAGTAGTTGACAATATGCAACTTCCAAACTTTTTAAAAGTCGGGAAACGAGCAATTACCGACCGATTGCGAATAAAAATATTTCAACGCAGAATACCAAGTTTCGTCCTATCGTCCGATATTCACAAAAATGAGAAACAACACAACTGTACGACATGTCGGTAATGAAGCAACTACCTAACTTACCTAAAATTTATGTTATTATTTGTTTCCAAAAAAGCGAAAATGGAACTAATTTTATCAAATCTGTAAGGTAAGCGAACTAATGGAGCGAGTCCGGTAAGTACAGACGGGCTGCAAAAAGTCATAGCATAGGTAGATACAATATTTATTTTGTTAATCTTGTATTATAAATAAATATTAAGAATGTTTTGGAAATATATATAATTGTACATTATTTTCTTTAAAAAATTTATCATTTTATTTAATCAAACTTGTAATTTTAAGAGCACCAAACACCAAAGTAAATCTTGAAGTTTGCGAATTCTCTAACACGAAGGGAAGTTTTTGATGTTCGAAGAAAAACAAAATTAATTTTGCATACTTTGAAACAACAGAAATTATATATGAAAATGTTGATTAACATATTTTTTACTTAGATTAATTTAATATGTAATATTATGTTTTTCTTTAACCAATATTATTATTACTTTTGAACTTCAAAGGTTGAACTTCAACTTTTGATCAATTGTTAGTGATAATAACAAACAACACAAATATTGTTATAAAATAAAAACTTATTTTATCCTTAATTATAATTATAAACTTTATTCGATAATAAATAACACATAAAAATCTGTAAATTTTACATTTGCAATATCCGTTTATTTAAAAATTACTTTCAGGTGTTTTGTTACGTTTGCGTTCAACTCGGTGTGTTAATTTTTTAGATTCTTTTACCGACAGTTGTAATGTTCTAACATTATAAACTTGAGTATGTTATTACCCACGTCTTGTTGCGCTTTCAATGCTACAGTTCCAAAAATATGTGGAATATCGATATGAAATTTTAACAGATACATTTTAAGATATTGAACTATAAATAAATGTACAAAAAAATTTTGCGTTCGTTAAAAGTCCTAGAGTGTCATTACCCCTTAAGTGCTCTTGCTGAAATATAACGACAACCATTATTTTTTGATGGAAAGGAATATTTTTAAATAATTAGATAAATTAAATTAAATTTAATTTTTAATTAATATTAAAGTGCAGAGTAACTAGAACACTTGATAATCAATAAAGCTTGCGAAAAGGGATTTTCTTAGTCAAATAGTCAAGTAGTTCTTTTTAAGTGTTTGTTAAATTACACTACGGTTAATTAACCTTTGATTCTTATCGGTTGGTTTTGTCTTATCTGTATCTTACTAAATGATTATTTCAGCTTGCCGGCTTTTAATCGATATTACCCTTCATCGTGTTTAAAATACTTATTTTAATTAGATAAATTAAATAGCATTATTTTAAACTCTTACTGTAGGCTAATAGTAAAATACTTATTAATTTGTACCATTAACGGCCAAGATAATAAAAGTATTGCATAAATACTTAAATATTTTAGCTCCAGTTTATTTAGTGAAAAGTACTTTTAACAGGAGAGAATTTAATAACTAAGGAGTGATTACACCAAATTTATTTAAATATTTAATAAATATTTAAATGAAATGGAGGTTTAATATTGACATTTAAAAGGTTAATGGTTGCTTTTCAGTCTATTTTTGAAACTACTAGTCAGGAAAAACATTAGATTAAAATTATTAAAAGTAATAAAAATAGGTTAAATAGACAATAAAACCAAATTATTCGTAATCTTTCAGCAATGGTTACTGCTGTCATCAGATGTTTAATAACAATAATGTAAATACATAGAAACGGAATATAACGTACTGTCATTCGATACGATTTCTTGATCTATGAAGTTTGAAAGATATTCTTGATAATCGCGAGTTAAGAAACATCTTACTTAAGAACTCATTAATTAGGAAAAACTTCACTGCAATACGTTATTTATAGATTAGATGAGTAGATGGCTGTAGATGGCTCAGTTTTTCGATTTATTGCGTTCTTTTCTCTTAATACATATTATTTTGTAAAGGAGTTGATCTTTATAATTGGTTACTGATTTGATTATCTTGGCATTTGTAAAAGCAGCATTATGTCCATCGATTAAGATATGTTTAGCATATTTAATAACTTGTTATTATTTTAAATTTCTGGTTTTGTTGATTAGCTGTTATTAAACCATTTATTTTATTTATCGTTTGATGGTTGTATAACTATACCAATGTAAATATTTATTATTATAAACAATTTAATATTTAATACTAAATCATCATCATCAACGGCTTTCCATTCCTGTCGGAATATAACCACTTCCATTCTGGAAGTCTTCACAATCCGTTTTACGAGGTGGATTACTCCTCTGTTTTACTTTAGACAACAGGCGCGTATGGAATTCGAACCTGCGACTACTTATTCGTAGTCACATACGTCTCCCAACACGCCACTCTGCTGCTATTATACTAATACTAAATATTAATACTAATATTAATACTATTAATACTAAATACAATTCTCAAATAATAGAACAACTCTAATTAGAGGTTCATAAATAACTAATCTAAGTTAATATCAAATAAGGTAAATCAAGGTTACAAACATAAAACTCAACTGGTGGTAAAAACGTTAAAACAATTTGTGTTAAACGAACTACTTTAGTCATTCTGTCGGTTAATATGACTACAGGTTATCAAAGGTTGGTAAAACTGCCCGAAGCCACTACCTATAATTAGGTACTATTTAACTTTAACGGATAGTCACTTTAACCAAAAGCTAACAATGTAATTGTAAAACCGGCTCTGACGTAATCAAAGATATAAAAACTGTAATGATTTTTCGCCTCCAGTAGAAAGTTCAATTAGTTCATCTGTTCGACAAGTAACCAAAAACAGCTGTAACCAAGTAACTAATCAAATTACTTAACTTAATCTTCATTAGTTTCTTAAATACATATCTATAAGATAAGTTATCTGGTAGTTTAACTTGAAGTGGTAAATTTTTTAAATACTTGGGTGTTATGATTAATGACAAATTAAAATTCGAAAATCATATTGATTGTATACCCATGTAAAATCACAGCACAAAAAATTGGAGTGGCAACCTGGTTTTTATCTCTTTAGACTACAAAAGTGTATATAATACAATATTGTACTACCACACTTTAATTATTACAGTACTATATTACATTTAACGAATACGGGTGATATGGATTAGTGATTTGATATTAGAACCACAGCTGCACAGAAGTCAATATTTTACGAAGGATTGAGTAGGTATAATACTATAATTAGTGAGGCAAAGGAGTCGAGTAGTGTAGCCGAGTTTAACAGAAGATTAAATTATTAAAAATTATTGGAATATGTAAATATTTTTTAATGTTTGATTCCGTCTTGGTATTGAATAGTTTACAGTCATGTTTAATTGATTAAGTTGTATAGCATATTGCTAAAAAAATAAATTATTAATAAATATAATTATATGTATGTGTTTTTTCTTCTTGTTAAAACTCATATGCTAAATAAATAAATATAAAGTGACTAGCCCATGTAAAGCCACTAATAACAAATATGATATAATTATCCCCTTTATTCATTTTCCCATTTTAAAACCCTACGAAAGTACATATGGTTTCGTTTACTGCAAGGGTAATTATCGTAACAACTGTTAAATTTTTTACCTTATGATTTTCGCTGCTAGCAATGCACATAAAAAACCAGATTACACTGGTTACAAACAACATAATTTCGTATCATTTTATACATCGAAGATGTAATGCATATTTGATGTTTTTACATTACATCATAATATTACATTCATAATTTTATCATTATTTCATGGTAGATATAGGTATAATTAAAACAATTACTACAATGAACCAGGAAAACTTTTGAAAGGCGTCTGTGGAAAATCATATGTTGAAATTTTCAGAATAGTAGTTATAGTTTTATTTCTTTAAGCAAAGAACAATTGGAAAGTTTCAGATGTCTGCGTTGTTAATTGAAAAATATAATTTGTATAGTACACAAAACTTTGTAAGCATATTTGTGTACTTATGAATTAAAATTGCAGCAATATAAAAGAGAAGGAAATTATAAATCCTTTTGAAACAACATTAGAAGTAATATTTCCGTAAATTGTAAGTTTATGCAACAACAATTTAAATATTTTAAAACTTAAAGTTGAAATTAAAACTAGATACGTTATTTCCAACTATGGTAAGTGAAGATACAATAAATTGAAAATGAAAATTACGGTGCTAATCTTACTATGAGTCCATTTGGTACAAAAATACAGTAGTGCACTAATTTTATAAATTCAATACAAAAAATTGCCTGAATTTGAAGTTCAATCATTTTTTGTAAAACTTTAAGAAGAATATTTAAAATTAGTTCAATTTATAAAATTTAAATTATTGTATTCCGTGTTGAATAAATTATTTTTTATAAATTTTTAAATATTTATAAATTTAAAAATTTTCCATCTTACATTTTAGTCTAGGACCCCGTTGCGTTTGTCTTTTCAAGAACTCATCAGCTAAACTATCCCTAAATGAATGAAAATGTATGAAAATCCATTAAAATTGAAATCAAAAACTATATTGGAAAATTTTTTAAATAAAATTAATTGACATGTGTTTTGACAAACCCATATCGACATACTAGATTCTAAAACTGAAATGGCAAATAAAAAATTAAAAAGTTAAATTTCAACTTGTAATTTTTAAAACATTTTATTCAACATAAAATTTCACAAGTTAATAAACATTTGCAATTATTATTGTAATCTTTGATTAAATGAAACATTAATTTTTTTTAATATGTTCACTACCCAAGCGGTCATCGATCAAATAAATGCAAACCAAGCCGTATATTGCTTAACTTTAGGTGATAAAAACTAAACTTCTGCTGTCTGTTTGTAACAATCCAAATGCAAGTTCAGTTTACTCTATTTTTTGTTTTCTATTATATCTGACGCTTCTAAATTGGTTTTGATCGGTAATAAAGTTTTAAGGTAGAAATTCTCTGGAAATGTTAACAAAGTGACCGGTTCTTGAACCACTAAGTCATATTATGTCAAATAATTTGTGTTTCCTTTTTAACCCTTAAAGATACAAATTGTAATTCAATTGTGGTCATCTTAATTTTTCTTTAATTTAGTTCACAACGTCGGGGTCATGTAATTTATTTTCGTGGCGTTTTTCTATGAGATTTTTCTGTGCATTGTCATTATTTCTTTCACATCAATTTTACTCGTTCGATTATTTTTTATACTTTTCGAATGTCACCACATTGGCATTATTACTTAGAAATGAAAATTGTTAAGAGGACGAATGCCGAACATGTATCTCAATCGAGTACAGGACAGTTATGGGCGGCCCTCCGAGTTAGCTAACATTTGGCGAAGCAACAAACAGGGTTCTGAGTAGCTCGATGAATTTTGTTTATACATATAATATGAAGAGAAAATAATAGATCCCTTCAAATCATGAAGCCTTGCGGAGTCTCTGAAATGCTTTTCATTGAACCTGTCATTAGTATTACTAAAATTATTATTAATTAGTACATTTTTTTCTTAAAACTTTGCTTTAGCGAATACGCCTAAACTAGTTTTTATCGAGAGAAACTTAGTAACGGCATAGTTGACTTGCAAAGCGGTTAGCAGTGTTTCAAATATTAAATTGAATTTTTAGTATTATTTGAATAAGTTGCAAAATTTAAATCTACAGTAATGTTTTAATAATTTCATATTCAACTCAACAAGTTTTAACTCAACTTGTTTACAATTTTTAAATTAAATAAACATTCTTTTTATTTTTTTTAATACATTTTATCAACTTATGTAAGTACTTGGAAAAATATCAAATAAAATATTAATTAAATTTTTCTTCAAGTTGACGTAAAATTTATACGTTTGTACAAAACACATATTTTAAATTATGCTTCTTTTTTTAAAGCAGTCGAATATCGATTTCCATTAAACTACATCAAAACTTTGTATATGGTTGACTTGTTTTACAAACAACTTAAGATAAACATTTTTTTCGAGCCATGCGTTCCTTTTTGTTTATTTTGATGTACTCGGCTTTTTAATGCCCTAAAGCGGCATTATAATTTCTGATTTCAGTAAGATTGGAAACTATGTAGATTGATCACTACAGGAGTGTATAATGTAGTTTAATTCAAAATATGATTCTCTACCATTTTAATAGCAGAATGTTAAGTATTAAAAATAAATATGTCAAATGTAATTTGTTTAAGCTATAAATCCAAGATATTGCCAAACTTAAAAGCGACAAATAAAAAGAACACAATTTTAAATTTTACTGGACATAATCACATTGTATCCTGCGATATGAAAAAAGACGTCTCAAACTCTTAGGAAATCAACGATGATACACCTAGCCGCTTAGAAATTGATTCCAAAGTACTTCCTGTACTTATAATTGTAATTAATAAATTTAATGGCTGCAGTCCTGTGCCGCAATGTAAAATTTAATTTTTAAGTTTTCAACAAGGCGCCAAGAAAAATAGGGCCTGTTTGGGGCCAGTTACTACGTTTTGTTGGTATTTACTTAAATGTCTGTTTCTTAAGGATTTCCGTTCTAACTTGAAATACACTTTGCGGCTGCTTCTAATACATTTTTGTACCTAGCCGCTTTTATACTTCTGGCGGAGTCAAATTGGAAAACCCAATTTGTCCGACAGAAATATGGTACCAGATTTTGTTTGCAAAAAGGCATATAAGTGGTGTTTTGCCGAAATTAAAGCAGTTTTGGTTTTACAATTGTAAAAATCGTATTTGTATCTTTGTGAGAATCTTGTTTTTACCTTTGTAAAAGTCGTATCCGTATATTTGAGAGAGTTTTGTTTGTATCGTTGAGATAGTCTTATCTGTACCTATGCGGCAGGTAGTTTTTGAACGTACCTGTACGAAGAGTTGTGAGTTAACTTCTGTGCCAAAGAAAGTGATTTAACGCGGTACCCTTTTATCTTTTATTGCAAAGTTTGCATTAACATTATTTTGTGAAATTATCTGCAAGGATTTAACAATAAGCCACGCGAAATTATCGGATCGGAAAAATTAACTCAAATTGTAGTGTTGTGTGTGCAGTTATTTACTACAAACTATTAGACACTACCCCTTATCCAATTATTAGTACTAGAAACTTAAATTTTTAATATTTAAATAAGTGTTCAATTTAAATTACTTCAACGGTAAAATTCGTTCAATTATTCATTGTAAGATTAATGTAGAAAGCTTGTGTACCTACTAAAAACATTATCTGCCGCTATACCTAGAAGCACCAAAGGGCCGCATTAACAAAATACAAAGTGCATGCACAATTAACTTTTTACTTTACGGTAAGTAGTAATTGTTTGTTAGAGAGCCTGAACTTTTTAACATTAAGCGGATCTTCCGTTATTATCTTTGTTTTATTTTTTTGTTACATTTTAAGTTGTTGTAAATATAGTTTTAAATATATTCAGTTTTAGTTTTATCTTGTCGTATTAATTACTTAACTGTAAACCAATCTAGAAACCATTGCATGGCCCACCCCTGATAAAGCTTGCCAACCGCTAGCCAGGGAAATTATACCTTTTCAACTTGTTTCATACCCACACAGACAATAATAAAATTAAATTAAACGATCTCTAAGCATTAAATATTTAAGCGACCCTACAGAAAGCAAACAAGGTATCAAAGAAGTACACAAAGAAAATGAAAACTGCATTGAATAAATAATTTTTCTTGCTACATTGGAACAATTAGTTAAAGTTAAGATTCCTGAACTAAATCTATCTAAAACAGACGCAAAAACTTGATTACTTGTTATAATGAATATTCAACATGAAGAATTTTATTGTCTAAGAAGAAGTGCAAACATTTTGTACGGTTATTTAGGATGAACTAATTCACAATTTTTTTTATCACTTTTGCGTACGTTTCTGCAATTGAAATAAGAGGAACAGCGCGAAAACAGTTTTTATTTGACCGATAAAGATTCCAAAGATGTAATTATAAGATTAACAACGATGTAACTAATATGCCCAAGATATGTCCCCAAAATAATCTTTGTTTTAGAGTTAATTAAACACATAAATTGTGGTTTTTTTGGTTTTCTAATAAATATAAAAAACATTAATTTTTGTAATTTTTTTTATTATTATTAATTAGATATTAACTAAAGATTTCGATCCGTATTGATATGTCCAGGAGGTACGCCAACTCTCTTTTTTGCACTGCTTTGAAGAACCATCTATAATTGCAACCTTTACATTCTTCTTTTTCTATTTAAAATGATCATAGTGAAATAAGAAAAAATTCACATATCTCTTTCATTATTTAGTTATTTTAAACCAATCGTTCTGTTAACATATTTCCAGTTTTAATTAAAATTTGTGTAAAATCTTGATTTTTTTTTAAATTGGTTACATATTTATTATACATAATATGTATATCAAATTATATACCTAGCAGTAGTTTATAAATTGTACGTAAAACATATTTTTCCTTGTCATCTAATTAAAAGTTGTTACGAACCTGACTGATTTTTACGCGTTGCTTTTAAAAAAATATGTATGCAAAACAACTTGCGGAAAGTTGTATTTTATGATCATTTTTAAAGTAAAAAGTGTATCTGAAAATAATTGCTATCATAAATTAACATTCTAAAGACCTTTATTTTTTAAATGTCATTTTAAGCTTTTAGTCAAATATAAAAATATCAATTTATGGCAAAAATTTCAAAATAATAAGTCAAAATCTGTTTAAAAACTTAAAGATATTAAAACAGCAATATTAGTAACGATTACATCAATACTCTTTATGCATCAATGCCAAATCAAATTACGAACGTTATCAAGATTAAAGATAAATTTTCGAAGTATTAATAATGTATCACATCTTTGCAATAAAAGGTCACAATGTTTTCTGTAATAAAAATAAACTTTAACATTTATAAATATTTCATATTTTATTAAAATTTTAAATTAAACAGAAAACTTAAACAAAATTGTATTTAATTTAAAATATTTAATATCGTTAGAAGTTAAAAACATTGAATACAAAAAGTAGTATAAAAAATTATTGTGTATTAAATTTTTCTAGATATTTTAATAAAAATATGAGTGAGGCCATTTATATTGCGTGGGTTATATATTCTATATTTGAATTGCTTTCCGAATGTAATTTTGAAATAACATTCTTTTCATTGTTTTATAAATTCTATTATTTCCATAATTTAGAAAATTAAAGGTTGAAATGTATTTATTTTATGATAAAACAGAATACTACACAAGAAACTTTTAATAACTAAAATGAAATATGATGATTATTAAAAAAAGGAAAAGATAAAATTCGTTAAGACGGTAAACATCATTGAATGTTTGGTTGTCGGCCGGGGGAGGGGTGATTTTGTATCTGAACAAGGATTATAAAATTGGACTAGAAAGTAAAAACTTGCGAGGAAGTTTCTTCGCGTATGTATGATGTTTTATTTTAATCGCTATGAAAATATTACGAAAGCGATTTTTAATTAATAAACCCATTATTGCATTTTATTATCTTACCAATATTAAATAAGATCCATCCCTGCCCTTTTAATACGAAATGCAGTTAGTTTAGATAAATTATTTTTAAAATTGAGTATGTAACCCAACTTATAAACTTTTAACTGCATAAGTTTGTGATTCACTGTGTAATAAATATAAAGGCAAGAAACTAATGTACATTTAATTAATTAAATGTAATATTGAATAAATTAATAAATTTATTTCCATTGTATTTTTTCTGACTAAAAAGACAAATTGTGGAATTGCTTTCCTGCTTTGTACAATTTTTTGACTATATATCAAGTGAAATTCTGGTTTTTAAAGCTTTTCAGTCTTTTATTTAACATGGAAGCAATTTATGGCGCGACAGAAGCGAGTGCAATGCAACTGAAATGAAAACTTCTGAAATCGATTTTGACCGTGTTATCAACTTGCTGACTGAACCGAAATAAACGGAGGGATTGGACCGAACTAAAATTATTTCTTATCATGAAGTTACCTTTCCATGCGTTTGTGTGATATATAACAAAAATTAAAATTTTATTATCTACTTTATCGTTGTAGCTATCAAAAAACATGGGTTCATAAAATAATATAACAAAAAGATGATTTATTTAAAGCGAATATTAGGATTATATTTTTTCTTCCCGTCTAGAATAAATTGTATAATACTTGATTCTATAATAAAAAAAACTGTTTCTAACGTTAAAATCTAGTAAGCTTTTTTGGTGTACCAAGTGGCCATTTAAATTGAGTAGTTTTATCGTTAAGTGACCTTGTTCGTTCTATACAACTGCGAAGGCACAATATATCTTTTTTGGTATCATAAAAAGAAATGTATCAACACTTCTGTATTGCCGTGATTATTAGAAAAATATCAACCCAACATATTTAATATTTTTTAGTTTAGAAGTTTTCTGAAAAAAATGTCAATTTATTTTTATATCGACCTAGTGAACAAAAAATTTGTCAGGGTTCTTTTTAGAAATAAATTAAATTTTGGATCTGCAAAGCGTTGATTGAAGACTTTTTGAAGTGATAAATAATTAATTCTTAATTTAAGTGCTTAATAAATTTATAATGTTGTGAATATGAGAAAATATATCTATGGACCCAAATTTGACCAATCTGATGACAGTAATTTATTTTACATAATATTGTTCTGTATTAATACAGATTATTTCTGTTTGCGAGAAATCTCGGCGATGTTCCAAAGCCTGTATTAATAATGGGAGCACATTAATAGATTTATATTTGAGTTACCTTGCTTGGCTCGTCTCAGATGTGCCGTTGATCCTGTTTTTAAATGTTAATAATGACAATTTGTTATCACAGGGAGATTGACGGCTTTACGTGTCTTCTTTTATTATAGTTTTATTATAAAATATGAGAGCTTTGCCTTCAGACTGGAGCACAGTATCTGCTGCAGAATAGACTAATTCCAAAGCTGATATTCTTAGTGTTGAAGCAAGCGTGCCCCATGATGTACTAGTTAATTTCTGAATAATATTATTTCTCGTTTTCAGTTATATGCGTAAATTCATTAGGTGTCATTTGCAAGTTTAAGACCCGTCAAGTGTTACATCTAAATTCGTAGAATTAAAATTGTGCGGAACAATAGTTCCACCAAAGTCAACAGATCTACCACAATCCTTGTTTGAAAGATGAAAGGCACGGATTTCAGTTTTCGATTGGTTTGCACGCATCGCCAATTTTCGTAATAATCCCGTAGCTTTTTAAATTTGATATTATTAGTTCCAGTGCTAGTTCTTCAGAAGGTTTTGTCATAATTGTACTGTAGAGCTACCGCTAAATTATCAGCAAAATAAATTTATACAAAGTTGTAATGACATTGTACAAGATGAATTAAATTGAAGCCATTGCTGAGTTTCATATAGTTACTTGATTTTTTACGATTGAATAATCGATCTGAGAGTGAAGTGGATATCAAATTCATTTAACTATGGGATTAGGCGGAACACACTTTTAAATTAGAAAAACAAATAATGCACCGTTGAAGTGTATCGAAATAATTTAATTTCTTAATTACCACTAAATACTGTCGGAAACAAAGAAATAATTTTAATGCTCTCTAATAGTGCATTATTTGTTTTTGTAATCAAATTTATTGTTTTTTTTGCATTTTAGAGTTTTGATGAAATTTAATAAAACCCACTCTTTTATTCACTATCATAAGACCCCAAAAGACCAAAGCAGTTTTTTCTTATTTTGGACTCCAGCTTTCATATGCGAAATCAATGCTAGAAGGTGTTTATCGCAATTGCGATTAGAACAGGAGTAGCCTTGCTCTACGGGAATAAAAAAAGGATAAAGGTGTATGTTTTGCGATTTCCGCATTTTTATTAGCTAAACAATTGTTGATGCAAGACATTTTTGAGTCCATAAAGCCAATATATTTATATTCATTGGAAGCAAATCACTTAAATATATTAGGAATATTAAATACTACTAATATTTTGCAGGATCGAAAAGAAATTTTTTTTCTACCCTGATACTTTGATAAAATTAGTTTAAAAATATTGCTAATCATTTGGAATATAAAATGTTCAAGTCATCTGGTTAATTTTACTTTGATGACTGGCATGTAATAATATAATGATCAATCACATTATTATTCAATTTACAAAAGTAGACGATTTATGAAATTTAAATTAGCTAGGTAAGAACATACACATGTGATAATATAAGTTTCATAATATTATACGACTGCTGTTTTTGATTTATTTTACATAACATATCTCTTGAATTTTGTTAGACATTTTATATTTCTATGCACGTTAATTTATTCTATAAAATACGTAATTACTTTCTACGGAGTTTTTCAACGGTTAAAATAATTAGAGAACCTTCATTGCGAATATTACTAGTATAATTTTTAAAATGAAATACTTACGGAATAAAAATGTATTTAAAAAATAAATTTTGCTAAAGACATTAATTTATTTCCTAACGAGCAACACATACAAGCGCCAAAAATATAAATGGTAATTGTTAAGTCGTTGCTCTTATAAAACATTCATTAGTATTTATATATTGCTCAACTCAAATAACATTACCGGTAATGATAAAAACGATGTTCCCAGGAACATTTACAAATTTATTGTTTAATATTTCTGATTTGTATCTGTAAGTAACATATTGTAATATTATACTTGAAGTAAATAATCAAACTAGATGCCAAACGCAAGGCAGCGTGAGGAATCGTTATATTTTCAATAAAAATAAACGCCAAACAATCGAATAAAAATACCAACTATAATTTCTGGTTAGATAAAAATTTATCCACAAATCTTCATGTTTTTTATCATGTCATATGTATGGAGATATCTTGCTTTTTAGTGAAATAGTCCTTTACAAAAGCTTGTTTTGTTTGGTGGAACTATACAGGCGTTGATCTGAAGGACAAATGGATAGAGGACGTTTATAGTAAGAATTTACGTTCCGTCGGACGTTCTGGCGCCAAGATTTGACTATTCTATCCCATCCAACGTATTTTCTAAAATAGTAATCTATACGATTATTTCTGATAACGTATTTATACAATATTAATGTTTTTAATATTTGCTAAAAGCAATAAAGTTTTATTATGGGATAGCTGAAACTACCAAGATATAATAATTTTATGAAACTGTTTCTGATATTAATATCAACCTCTAATTAGAGATAACGTTCCTTTAAGACTGTTTATTATTTTATTATAAGTATTGAAAGCTTTGTCGTAATACTATGTGATTAATTGAAACTACAATCCAAGTGTGTCTATAATTAAATTTTAAATGATGTTAGGGATCATTATAACTTATTTATGTTTATCGTTACCACTATAACGACCAATTAATTAGCAAAGAATATCAGAAATATTGCAACACGTAAAATAAGTACAATTGTACAATTCCACAATGAAATACTCATAATATTCCTATTTTTCCAATAAAAGATTTGATTACCGTCAGCTAAATCATTTGTAAATAATCATTTGTCAGCAGTTGAACTATCAACAGTCGACCCAGTTCTCTTGAGAACTTTCAATTGGAATTTATCATCTCAGGTTTAATAAAGAAAAGTGTAACCCGATGTATTATTTAAGGCAGTTAGGGGTATTTGTGGAAATCAATAACATTTTCATATAACTTCATAACGTACTCAAGTATCGAACGTCCTATAAAATTAACTATTTATTTCCCATTATGTACACATGTTGTAAATGTTTACGTTAGTCAGTAGGTAAGTAATGTTTAGTGGAAAAATGAGGAACTTTTATTCAAACCAAATTAAGGAACTGTTAATTCAAGAAATAACCTTATAAATTTTTTATAATATATGTAATGTGTCTTTTAATAAATTTAAATTTGCATGAACTGTATATAAATTTGGCATTTGGCAAATATAGTGCATAATATAAATCGCGTTTAGAAAAATCGGGAAATAGTAAACGCAAAATACAATCGATAAAATAGCATATATTAAAATATTATTACGGCATTTTAAAAGTTCTTTTTATAGGTATAACAAGATTTATTTACACCTTCAAAAAAGTTGTTCAAAATACTTAAAGCTCAAGTGTTAAGTATTGAAAAGTCACAGTGAGAAAGCAGCAAGACGTTATCATCACGCCAAACTTAAGTAGCCCAATTTGTTCATTGGCTCTTGCAGTGGGATTACATACAAATGAGATTCCTAGCTCGAATGGAATTAGGATTTGGATACCCCGAAGGGACAGAATTATTCCAGGCCGTTTAGCCATTTATTCTGAGCCATCCGACGTTCTGAAAATGTATTATCCCAACTTTTAAACAGTCGCTATATGTTTAATTAAATATTTCAATTAAATTATAAACAGATGACTTTTAAGTACGTTTAAAATATTTTTTAATTTATTCACTTAAAAGTGACTATTAGACAAAGAAAAATATTGGAAAAACTTCAAAGTATGATTATTTTCTTTTTAAAAAGATTTTAGAAGATCTAAAAAATTCTTGACGATTTAAAACTTTTAGAGCTATCTACCTATCAACGACAAAGTAGAAGTTTCCGAAAATCTTCTTACTTCTTAGCTGTTAATATTTAATATTTAGAACTTTTTAAGTAAGTATGCGTACTACTTAGTAACCTACATGCTGTATTTACAGATGAAAATTATTTTTAGAATAATAAATTTCATTACTTAACTTAAAAAAAATTAGAGTGAAAATGAAATGTGTGTAATCCACAGAACAAATTTAAATTCTTTGCTACTAATTGCTTATACAACTACGTAAAACATAAATAGATAATACAAATTATTGCAATGGAGTGTTCCTGTCCACCGGAGAGGCAAGCTAGGAAACTACGATATTTGAACCCGGAATTTCCGTTACTCGTCTAGTGGTAACACCAATGTTTGTGGTGGCCATTCAAAATTTTAATTCCTAAAATAATATTCAATGGTATATTAGCAATCAATTATTATAATGAAAACAATCAACAATTCAATTATAATGAAAACAAATAACAAACAAAGATAATAAGGATATTGAATAACGAATAATATGGTAATATTGCACGATGAAGCATTAAAATTCTCTAAAATTTAATATTACATTATTTTAATTTTTATTTTGCCTACCTATTTGAGTATAACAGAATATACAAAATTTATTCCTACGTCAAATACAGGGTCGCGCTCTACACTTCATTCCATATTCGCAATAACGCCGACTAAGTGAATATACCTCAGCCCAGGATGTGAAAGGTTATATATATGGAGTTTAACTACCAGGTAAATTTCAGCAATAGAATAACTCACACCTGCATGAAGTACCTGTTGAGTTTGTACCTGTTGGTTGCGTATCACCATTTTTTTAATGCGTAGTACCTTACATCAACTTTCCTTAATTGCTTAATTAAATTTTTGTTTATTAGAATATTAATAAGCTTTAGTTTTACATTAATATTCTCAAAGCTTAAAGTGACATCAATAAAAAATACGCAATTTACAATAAAATTAAAAACAAGAAAATAATGAGGTAAAAGTACGTCTTATAATTTAATGTAACGTTAAATTAAAATTAAATATGCTGTCAAGACCTTTTCAGTGGTTTGACTTTCCGCAACAACTAACTCGTGATGTGAAAAACATTGCTACGGTATTGACCTGAGAATTTTTATTTAATAAAATTTTCCGTTAATTAATTCACAATAACAATTTAATTGCGTTCTGATTGCAGTACACTAACTTTTGGTTTGACTGAAAATTTACTTCAATTTCGCTTTAAAACGTTGCCTTAGGTTTTTATTAATAAAGTTTTAATCTTTAAAGGTAATACAAAATATTTTTTTCTGTAGTAGTATTGTTATTAATAAATTAAAAAATACGATTTTAATGAAAAATGAAATATTTATAAACAATTTATGGTTTCTGTACTTAAGTTTCGCTTGTTAGTTACCTACTACTTACCACAATAAGAAAATAACAAACATAATGTAAGACATTTAGAATGCTCGGGTACGCAATGTAAGAATACTCTAATTGCAGATTACATTAGTCAGTACTATAAAATTTTGACATAGATCATACTTAAAGCGAAGCTATCTTTTGTCTTCTTAGTATTAGCTTTTTCCACTTAACGACGGAAGTTTTTGGTTCTTAACATTAACCATTTTAAAAAATTTTGTACTAAATTAATTTGTCTATGTATGGAATATTATGTATGTACTACATATTTCTTTCGTTGTCTTCTGATTTTTTATGAATTGCCCCAAAATAAAATTTGCAGATTTAAAAGAATGAAATCTGTTTTTATTTACTTTTTTATGCAATTTTACTAATGAAGAACTATTATTTTTATTATTTTAATTTCACAAGATTTGGAGGATGAATTTATATGTATGGGTGTTGGCGGCTTAACCGAAAATAAGTAATCTGTAATTATTTTTAAGCAAATTTGGTTCACCGAGGCAAAATAAATAAAATAAAAAATAAAAAAAACATTGTGACACTTATTCGTACATATCTCATTACATACCGCTACGTAAAACAACGAAAACCTTTTTGAGTACAAAAACGACGAACGATAATGGAAGTGTTGTCAGTTAAGGCATAGTTCGTATCAAGTAAAACTGGTACTTTCCAATTACCCCTAAAGTTGACCCTGATAAAAATAATTATACGCAATGAAACCAATGCATTCACGCACTGCAGTTTTTAATCTAATATAATTCATGATTCTTTCATTTGTAATATCATGAGAACTATCGATTTAATCGATTAAATTAAAGGTTACAAGAAAACATGTTAACTAGGAAAATATTCAACATAAACAACGATAATTTCCTGATTTAAAATCTGAAAGCAAAGCATTTTGCAACTGTTTTGTTGTGTAGGGGCTGTATGATGATGATGCCATACTGATAATTTATTATCAAAGTAATTAAATAACATCACACGTAATTTTTGTTGTAAAAATAAAACTAAGAATACTTTTTTAATATTTCACTTTTAATTTAAAGTGACATTTAAAGATTTTTTATTTAATTTCAAGTTTTGTAATTACAATATTACATTACACGCAATAGTTAATAAATATAATAAAAGTTCTTTATAAAACCGGGTAGTACATTATATCTCAAAAATGTCTACACCATAAGGTGTCTGGAGCAGTCGTACTTTTGTTGTTTATAGGTTTAAACCTATACCGTTGTAGAAAACCTTGTTGAAAATAAATTCAAATATTTTTGAATTTCCACTATTCATACTCGTAGCATCTTTAATCAAAACAATTTAATACAGTCAAACAAGGGCAAACAATTTGAAAAGTGAAAATTTTAAAAGTGATAACTCAAGTTTTATCAGATTAGAAAATTATTTGAAATGATAATATGTTAGGCTTATAAAGCATTAATTTTCTTTTAAATGTCGCTAGTAATAGTACGTTTATGTACGTACGTTTTATGTAATACCTACGTGTTAACTAATTATATATGAATGCATTTAATTTTCTAAATTAACACCCGTACAGCTATAATTTACATTATTATTTAGAGCTTGTTAAGGTTAATTTAACTTTATTACATAAATCCCAAAGTTATCTGTAGCAGTGTTCCTGGTAAAATTAGACAATTAAAAACTATAATGCTGTAAACATCTTAAATAAACGTCATAAGTCATAACGGCATTTAACTTGGGCGTTACGCTTTCTTGGTTTTATTTAAATCTTATCTCTCAGAGGAAACCGATATTAATGCTTTTTGAATACACTTGAAATCGCTAAAGATGATCATTACCTCTGCGAATATTTTTAATCCTAAACGAAGTTAATTTTTTTGGAGAATTTGTGACACCCTTTGTACATCTCAAACAAAACTAATACCCGGATATGTTAGCGGTTATCGACTAAACTCAAATTGTTTGTTGGAAGCTTAAAGTTTTGATTTTAAAGGCAAATCGTTTAAAATTGTTTCCCGAATTTACTCTTCATTAGTCAATTTTAATTGAGGCAATTTCTCAGTTTATTTTGATCTTATAATTTTTTACTTTTTTGCATCCACATTTTTGACAAGATACAAAACCTCTAAAACTACTTTTTCTTGTGATTTTGTTCCTCGGTAGTGATTGATGACCCTCTTGCTGACATCTCAAATTTAACTCTTGGCTGATTCATTTCATCACATTGCAAGTGCGCTGAATAACAGATGCATTTGCTTGATTGAATGGAGTGCAAGTTTGACATTTAGCAAATACGTTACCCTACGATAAATTCTTTGTGCGAAATCGAGCATAGAAACGGATCTTATCCCTTAACTAGAAGGCAACCTTTTACATTTTAAAAAGATAATTTTCATCGTCCTGCAGAATTTTTTTTAGTATGTTGTCAAATTTATAACACCATTTGTAACACCTAAGCTAAAAAATCTTCTGACCAGTTTAGAAAGTTTTTTGAGTTTATTGTGAGTGATAAAAATTTAGTAATTTTTTAAAAGTTTTTTTAAATCCTATGCCATTTGCTAACGCAATAAGTTTTGAGTTAATTGTGCCTCTCCAGCTATTTTGTAAATAAATTGTTATCGTTTATTCCTTCTTGTGTAATGATTTCAATTTTACCATCGACCGAAGTTTTCATTGACTCCACAGTTTAATAGCTAATCAGCAAATTTACCTTCCAATTCGAACGAAGTTATTTAAATCTTGATATACCACATTCGGTTTAAAATGCATCAAGGTTTGCTTAGAAAGATAAAGAATTGAAAACTAAATAAAAAATTAGTCGATAAACAACAGCCGTAAGCTATCAACAACGGTAACATTTCAGGAACATTTAGTTTAGATTATTTGATATTTTCCATTTGTCAAATACTCAACCTACACGTCGCGTCACATAAAATTTTAACTTTTACTAGAAACCTAAACCTAAAACCTAAAAGAACAGTTTGTAGGTGTAGAAAATAGAATCAAGTGACGTACCATAATTACCAATTTAGTATAGTAGACGACTTATTTTATTCGTAATGACTATTAGAGTGGCTAACTACTAAAATCAAACTTTTTATTCAAACTCAAATATCTAAAATGTTACATTAGTTTGACCTCCTGATGGGCTAATAATAGCTTACATAATAGTTAGAATAGGTAGGTAGGTATTATTTATCTTTTATTAGTTTTGTAAGTAATGTAAGTATAATGGAAGTATAATTTTTTATTTCTCGAAAGACTTTAAACAATTTTAGTGATGTTTTTAAAATGGTTAAAAAAACAATTTATGAACAGTAAGATTAATTAAATAAATAATTTTTAAATAGGTACTTAAGTTTCACAGTAATGGTAGCTAATTCAAAATGGTAATGAGATTATGTTATTATAAATTAGGTTAAGTGTTTTGCAAAACATTTTAGGCAAGGGTTACCAACCAACAATATTAAGAGAACACAAGAATTTATAATGGTTCGAAGACATAATTTAGTTATAAGTTATGCAATCTAAATATTTTTTTTAAATCTTTCGGATTTATTGCTATTTAATTAAATCTTAAAAAAGAAGTTTACTAGGTACTATAGAATTGAGTATGTTCTTAAAACAATTTGATATTTTAATTCGATAGGATAACAATACATGTTATCACCCCTATTTTGTAACTGCTTCCTTATCATAACGATTTCGTTAAGCTCAAAAAATTTTGTTGACACGAAATATTTGTCACTTTTGTTTCAATTTTTAAAGCTAATTTTGAGTATACGTCAAATTTTACAAGCCTAATGAATGCGTTATCTTATAAAGCAGTCACAAAATGGAGATTTTTACTTACTATGAAACACGGGTTTATTTCGAATAATTTAAAAATGTAAATATAATAAATATATTTTTAAAAATGAAAAAATTGTCATATTATAATTTATTCAGGTAAGTACACGAATCAAAAAAGTTACTAAATATGCCCCCCTCTAAACATATTGACCAGTTAAGAATTCCATATAGTTACCCGTTTAAAAATTCTTGGAGTATTTCCACAGTGCTAAAATCTTTAACATTTTCTATTGGCGATGTGAATGCTAATGATGTCAGATGGTCTTACAGAACAAAATCTAAGGGCTAAAAATTTAGCAATACAACTAATTTTATGATGCGTCCGGATTTTCGTATGTAACCGTTTAAATTGTAAGAATCGGTTGGTAAACCCTATAGCAGTTGAAATATTTTTCCAACTTATTTTTCTCTACATTATAATGTTTTAAATACATGGTTATAAATGTCAGGGCTCTTGAAACTTAAAAAACGTTGACATTTAAAATCTATATAAGGTTTTGATATTATTTTGATTTTGACGTTATTTTTCGGTCTTCGACCTCCACTTAGGAAGATCTGACAAAAATTGTAGCTCAGAGAGTTCCGGTAGAAATTAGAAAATTGATATTATTATGATAAAATAAATTTTAGAATTTATTACCAATCTTTCTTTATAGCAATTATATTTTATAACAATTAATCATGGTGGTAGATATAAATATAAAGGAATAAAAGCAACCAACAAAAAAGCCTGCAAAGTTGGATTGCTTATTCTTTATGCTACTCCATAAAGCTCAGCAATACTCGACAATTAACTTACAAGGCAAGCACGACTTAATTTATTTATCTAATATCATTTAATAAGTCTTTAGGCCCATTGGTCAATCTTCTTATTTCGTACGTAATATGATACATTACGATGCTTATATCGTAAATATCTATTAAATAAAATAAGTTCGTTGATGATATCTGCTTTAATTTTGTGGATTATACTTTAAAGTATCTGCGAATACTTACTTGACATTCAAAAATATATAATTCATAATGATTTCTTTTAGTTAGGTGTAAATTAAGAATAACCCATGCATATTACTCTGAAATTGGGTAATGTACTGTCGACAATATATTTTGAACAATAAGTTAAACATGCGTATATTATGAATGATTTATTTACAGTAGGTACGCATAATTATATGACTTATTTTTTTTAAATACAGTTGTCATGCTTTATGTTTCAAAAACGCACAAAATTTGAAGAAGTCGTTTTAAATAATAGGATTAGCATTGTGCCGGACTTGGTATAATATAAATCACTGATAGATTTCCAGCACAATTTGGTTATTTATAATTCTATCTGGAATAAATTAAAATGTCGACTAAAAGAGGGATTAGCGAAGCTTAAAAATGGAATTCCATTAATTCATTCATATTTTTTTAATATAACAAGTAAAACGAGCGAAGGTAGTTAAAAATATTTCCGTGGCTTTTCATTTATCTAATATATAGTAAATAACAACAAAGAGTTTTATTTTCGTTCATATAAATTCTCTGTTCGTATGTAGCAGCTATCAACTTGTGTCGTTTGATGCAAAGAAAATAGCAACAACAGATTCTGGGAAAGCAATTGCGCCTACGTGAGAAAACTTTTAAATGAAAATAAATCTATTGAGTGCAAACCTCTACTTGTTTCTAAACTGTTTCGTAAATAATTAATATACAATAAATAATTAATATATAATTAATTTTTAATATAATTTATAATGTTAATATAATTCAGAAAACTTCTGTAATGAAATTTTATAGACGTATGGAGTAAATAGTACTTGGCACACTTGAACAAAATATTTTACTACACATACGCAGTTGTTTTTGTGTTTTAAAATAGTCGAAATGTAGAGTTTATAAGGACTACAATGCATTGTGGATGCTACGTTGTTGAACAATGATTGTCTGGATACGTTAATTATATTTTATAATAAAACTTCCATCAAACGCTTCTATTTTTTATTCATATCGATCAGTATAACTTATGTATAACCTTTTCGGCTATAATACCATCATCAGGGTATAACTTTTATATAACTTTCAGGGTATAAATTTTAATACCTCAGATCCTCATTTGAGGATCTAAAAATCTGAAAAATTATTTAAAAATGTAAAACATATACATATGTAGTTATTGGCAGATTAAGACATAAATCCGTTTACCTACGAACAGTTGTTACAGTATTTTTAATTGGATTATCATAGCAGATACAAACTTTAGTTCTTTAATAATAGAATGAAATTAGGATTAAACCAATTAAACGTTATTTTAATCAGTTTTATTCCTAAAGTTTCACAAAAATTGTATAATTTACAATTTCACAGTGTAATCTACAAATTATGTATAGAAAAAAGTATAATTAATTGTTATTGTATAGGTGTATTTCACCCATAAAATGTTATCCAGGATTATCAAAAGGTTAATTTCTATAACGGCATCATTAATTTCATGTATGTACCAAGTTACCTTTTAATATTAAATAAAAATAGAAAGTTCCGATAATTCTACAGTTGACCCTACACCATGAGACTGGGAATATATTTATTTTAAGGAGTATACTAGGAATATGTCAGCAATAATGTATGAAAAGAAAGTACTTCAGAAGAGCAAATGTTCTTCTGAACATTTGTTCAATATACAACCCTGTATAGAGTTAATGAGCGAGATTAATGCTCAACGTACCTATAATTACAATTATAAAAATTTTTAAAGATCTTTAAATAGTTCAATCAAAACTAGTTCAAATTCAATAGTTTAAATCAATAAGTAGGTAGTATGTACAAACTTAAAAATAAAAATCAACGTCTTCGTAAAAGTAACTACAAAAGCAAATATTTAAATTAAAAATTTATTTTCGTTGGCTTTTTTGAGGAAAATACGTCAAGTATATTTTCAGCTAAATTTATCTTCCTTAATTGTCTTCAATCTGCTTTGTACCGTAAAATTTCTTAAATAATTTTTAATAGTTTCATTCTTGACAACGATCAACGATCAGTATAACCGAGCAAATCTTTGTGAAAGAAACGAAACAGATCTCGTGTTCTATTAAAATGAAATTGTAAAGCTGGAATGGACATGGCAATTCTGACAATTTGCATTTAAATGTAGTTCGAATTAAACAGTATATTGCTGAAACCTACGAATAATGTAGTATGTTATGCAGATAGTAGATCATGTTTTATGATAATCAATAATATTATTGTACTACGTGATATTCAATAATTTATTAAAAACTAATGGTAAGTATATGAAAATCTTTTTGACTGTTTTATTAAATTCCAGAAAATAATTAAATTAGATTCAAATTTTTAAAAATTTAATTTCAAAGGTTAATAATATATATAATTTCAATAATTGTATTTTATTGTATTTTACGAACCCGAAAACAAAAATTTACAATTAAACATTCAACTAATGTTTTCGCGTAGGCGTTTAAAGTTATTCGACAATTTTACGTTTTTCGCGCAGAATTTTATAGTTGGAAACAGGTCTACCAAAGTTTTAAAATATTTTAATAAAAATAGTAAATTCATAACGCTTTTAAAATTTTTAAAAAGAAGAAATGATAAAATATCTCATTATCGCATCGGTTTGAGATATACGAAACGAATTGAGCCAAAATTAAAATACTGTTTGGTCCTTATTCGTGTATTTCATAAATATTTACTCTGTTCAGTACATTCTACGTTCAAACACGTCTAAAATGTTTCGCCCACTGTTGGGCATCATTAGGTAGAATAGTCAAAAATAAAAGTACAAGAACAACATCAAGAGCACAGTTTACACAATTTAACTTGATGAAAATAATTCATAAAAACATTCAGTAAAACAACAAATAGAGGCGATAGAAAATATTAACCAAGAAAACTTTTATAACAAATCAAGTATAAAATTGTATGTTATTGTATTTTTGTTGTCCGATATTAAAAAAGAACATTTTTATTGTACGGAAAAAATTTGTTGCACTTTTATTTTTGACTATTCTACCTGATGACGCCCAGCAATGGGCAAAACATGTTGTAGAGTAAACCTTTATAAAATACACGAATAAGTACCTAACCGAGTTTTAATGAAAAAATGTCTCATTTAAAATTTTGTAATAAAATACAATATTTAAACTTGCTATTATAATATTTAAGTTTAAAATGAAAAATTATAATTTTTCATTTTTAAATATAACATTGTTCAATATTAACGTTATGTAATTTTTTAAAAGTACAAAACATTGTTAAACATTCTGAATACCTAATTATTGACACTAATTTATTTTTGGAATCAAATATTAACCTACTCTGTAGAAATTTCATGACGGAAATTTTGTTTTTATTAATGGACAAATGCAAAGACCTGAGCATACTAACAATTGCTTAGTTAGGTTATATTCGAGTAACTGCACTACCACAAATTTTTATTTCTTTAAATTTATTATTTTAACTTTTTACTATTACTAAAACAAGTTTTTTATGCTTATTAGTGGAATACTCCTTAAATGATGAGAATAGTCAAGAATACCAGATAAACATATTATGCCACGATTTACTTTACATTAAAAGTATTAGAGATTGCATGTATCAGTCATTAGCTTGGAAAAAAACAGAAAGATTTTCTTATACAAGCACTTGGGCCCAATGTGTTTTGTCTTTGGTGTTACATATCATTATAATAATACCTTTGATGGATACCTTGATTGGATAATATTGCTACATTATTTGTCAAGATTTTATCACATTATTATCCTGATATTCGCATCGTGTTAAATATAGAGTGACGACAATTAAATCGATAAGCGAAAACAAATTGAAGTGTTGTAAATTGTAAAAATAATTCGTGGAACTCTCCACAATAGCTTTTTATCGGTTACCAACCTTAAATTATTTATTTCCAGAACGATGTAATATCTGGATAAACGCTGTCGGAAGGTAAGTTGAGATTTTTGTAATGGTAAACTACATTTCAATTCAATTCTATAATTAAAATATATGATTTAATGCTGTGGGTATTTTTAATTAAAAATATTATTTTACTTAAACAGATTTGACAGAAACAGATAGCGCCTAGACTCATAGATAAGGATTTGGTACTTCTAATACTTAAGCTCATATCTTCGACGCTTAAAAGGCGAAAAACTTGGCAGAATAAAATTTGTGTTAGTCCAAGGTAATACTTTCGCAAAGTATTTCTCCCCCTAAGTACTGAATTTGCGACAATGAAATACAATTTCGTCGCTTAAACATTAGGAAGTAGAAGGTTTGTCTACAAATACGTAGTTCAATAGCTTTAAAAAAACAAAAGTAATACAAATACATTCTTTACTTTTAAACCGATTGCGTTATAAACAAATGTATCTATGATACATACTCGTATTCATAAAAATAAAATTATTTGACGTTATTCAATAGTTTATAAATAGATAAAAAAGGGACTGTTTGATATTGCGTTGAACTTAAGTTATAAAAATTATTGATTTTATTGCAGACCCGAACTAAAAAGTTCGTTAATGTAGTAATTTTAGACATTTAAGTTTTGTCAAATATTTCTACTTTTTTTACTGTTATTCTTGGTAAAAACTAAACATAAAACGAATTTATTAAACGAATTATATTAAATCGTAAATTCAGGTAAAATAAACAACTTATTTTTTTACCAAATTCTGTTGATGGTTATTATCTAGGATTACTTTATCCTAACTTGATAGAAGTTTTAATGAGTTTATTACTAAGATACTCTCATATCACAGCAGTTTTCAGGGACCTGGTGATTCCAAACAAAGTTAAAATTAGTAATTTTACACGATTACCTTTCCTAAACTAATAATAAAATTAATGACTCTGTCTGCATCGGAGATGTAAGCACAACCCTATTAATTATTATTACGCCATATGCTACCCTTAATTTGAAAATTCAGAATGCATATAATGTCTGCTCTAATCGTCTTGTTTTATATACCTATTCATTTGTTCTTGTTCGTTTATTTTTTACATTCCATTGAACTTGATGCAATCAGAGGTTTTTATCCGGATGTTAGGCATGGTACTAATCGAAATTTATTTGTTTTATTAAAGCAAGTTATTTCAAAACGTCATTAATCCAGAATAAGACGATTTAAAATGATATCTGCACAGTAAATTATTAAACCAATTCGTATACAACAATGTATGGAGAATATTAATAAATTAATTGTTTAAATATAAAAAATTTTTAATTATTTTTTTACGATTTATTATTATACGATTTTTAAAATCTTAACGAAACTGTAGACGTAGATACAAACAGAAAGAATTGCAAAACTAAAGGTTAGTTTACGTAGAACGTCGGTCGTTAAAGTGCAACAAACTGTTTGGCGCAAATGAAATAAGATGAAGCATGGGATTTTTATGTATGCGTTTATGTCAAATTCAGAACTGTCGGCGTACCAGTAACAGATAGAAGATATCAGTTTCGGTGTCTTTTTTTTCGCACTGTTTGCGACGACAAATCTGGTGCACTTTGTTGGCTTTTACATGAACTCGTCTTTAAACCCTTTATGGTTATTGTCACATCATTACATCCAATTGTCTGGTTCTGTAGGTAAAGTTATTCTGTTCCTTGTTTCGTTTATAATGAGAACTCAGTGACTATAGTTTGTCTAAAAACAAAAGTAACCTCAGCTAGGACTCCGCAAAATACCTCAACAGATATTCCAAGATAGTACTTTAAATGGTCGATTATATTTAATCTGCTTCCTTCATAGTGAATTAAAAGCTTCAATACTACTATTAAAGTAGTTGTACACATACAAAAATTAATCATGATTTCTAACCCTACAGAATGTATGGAAAATGCAATTTAGTAAATTAAGTTTCATTCTGTAGACTTCTAAGAAGCTTCAAAATTATTATTCTTTGCAGATGATACTGGTCTTATTCCTGTTAGTAAATGAGCAAAGCTATCATCAAAATACTTCAAAGAGGTTCTGAATAATGCAAAAAATACTTATGTAAATAAATGGAAAATTAAGTTTCACAAGGTATAATTTTCCTTTTCAATAAATAACAACGATACCCACATACAAATTTCAAAACTTGTATCTCATAAACTCCTATCAGAAACAAATTTATTTTGGACTTAGATTGGATAAAAACTTAACATTTGCACAAAATATTGAAAAAGCAAGAAATTATAAACTTAAATGTGCTAGAAATGTTTATCTGTTTTTGGCTGAAAAATTAAGATTTATCTATAGGAGCAAAAATATTACGTAGTATTCCAGCATAAGGTCCATCATGTCAAAAGTCTCTGTAAACCTTTGAAAGGCACAAATAAAAAAACATACTAAAGAATCAAATATTATTAGTATTAACCCAATTAATTGCTATTATTAAAATTGAATTAATTTAAAACTCAACAGAGCGGAGACTGAAGTTAAGAACGTTAAGATTGTTATTAAAGCAGTTATTAAAATTTGTATAAATCATAACCAGATTTTCGTAATCCCACGTGTTTGTCAAGTTTCCACACCACAATTTTCCTGCTTACAAAAATATTTACTGTTATTTTCATTAAATGTTTAGTTTGCATTTTCTCAAAATTTGTTTTAATTATAATTATATTATGTTATTTATTTTCTTTCTGTAACTTCGAGAAAACAGACAGTTTTTGTTTCAAGATAATAAAGTAATTCGTAGTGAACAACTTACTAAGAAACTGTGCTTGTTTTTAAGTTTGTCTATGTTGCAGAAGTTAAAAGACCGATTCAGAAAAGGACTTAATGATTTAAATTTTAGTAACAGGAACTACTAGATGTCCTAAATTAAATAATAATATTATTTCAACTAGGATTTCATGTGTTTGGACAAATAGGAGCACCAGTTTTGTGGCTTATAACTATCACGAAAGATTAATCAATCGAGAATTCTTGTGTACTCCGAATTCTCTTTTTCATGAATTTTTCGAGAATTCTCAAAAATTTTTTTCTGTGAAAATGCTTGTATTTATCTGAAATAGCCGCAGTGATGTGATGACGATTTAGCAGGCCGAAGGCTTCGGAAAGTCAATGTACAAAGACTGTCCTCGTGAATACCTCGAAGCAATCATCACATCCCTGGGGCAGTTTTTCTGACCACACTATATAGCCGGCTAAGTGCGCTCTTAGATCGCATATCTCTGAAACTCATACCTGAAATATAGTTGTCAGTGAACGCCAATTATACGTATACCGTAAATATATTATTAAAACAGATATAAAAACTCAGCTTTGTGATATTTTTTAAAATATTATAATATGCTAGCAATCAATCCACCTAATTAATTTATAAAAATAGAAAAACGAACGGAATAAAGTAAACCATAATTATTTTATAAGTAGGTATTTTATAAACAGAAAATATTTTTTAAAGAATTTTAATAAATATAATATAGGATTTTATAAAAAAAAGTTTATAAAAATATTTCTTTAAAGAACTAATTTAAATATGCAATTTTTTTTACAAAATTAACAGTCGATTTTTATGTAAAATCATTACCAGATTTAAAATTAGGATTTTTAAGTAGTTCTAACGGTGTTTATCAACCTCTAGTATTAAATTAGATGTTACCCGTTGCTATATCTGCTTAATCAACTCTCCCTCTAATGCGGAGAAGATTTAACCGCTGGTTATTTACTTACCCGCACACATATTCAATTTACAATCAATTTTCACTTCATGGCTTTTATAAAGGAATTTATAAGTTACCAAATTTATTTAGGTGTTCTAGTATTTCACCAAAGCGCCAATAAAAGTATTTCCTTAACTATTCTGATTAGAAGAACTTTTGATCTACCAAATGATAAAAAAATTTATTGAGATAGTTTGCTTACTTAGGTATATTCTGAAGACATTCAAATATTAATTGCAAATTCCACTTTTAATTAGTAATAAAATTTTAGTGTGTAAAACCGTATACATGTTACTACTATAATATAATGTAACTGATATTTTTACTAGCAGTAAAGCAAATACTATTTGAAAATAATAAAACCATAAGAAATTGAATAAGAATTCCACCAGTAACATTTGCTTTTGTATTGCTACTCACTTTAGGGTATTATGCACGTAAGACAGTTTACAAACGACAAACGCAGACAAACCGCAGATATTTTTACATAATTAAATCTAAATCGATTATATTACCCTAAATACTGATTTTGCACATAGCCATTTTATTTTACCACTTACTATTAGTTTTAAATTTGTAATGTGCTATGTTAATACTACCTATTGGAAGAATAATATTGTCGACTTTAATCTGTTTGCATAACATAAATCTTTTAACTACGGTTAGCAATAAATGTTTAATGTTTGCAATCTAACATTTAACCCACATTTACAATTTAAAGTAAAACATTTTTATTTTAATTCTTTAATGGAAACCCCATTTAAAGTGATTGTATAAAATTTAAATTATGCCATTTTTAAAACCGCAATACAATTTATGTACCCATGTAAGTACCTACTTTCATAAAACTTTACAATATAAAAATCAGATTTTCTTTCAACTTTACAATTTTATCTGTTAATGATGATATAAAAATAGTCGATGCGCGATAAGAACATTATTTGAATTAGCATTGTCAAGCTAACGGATGCGATGATATAAAATTTAATAAGAATAATCAACTTTATAGTAATAAACCCTCAATATTTGCTATTACGTTGAAAATTAAAATATCATTAAATGAATTTATAATTTAGTGAATTATGATTAAAATTTAATAGCACTTTATAATATACCTAATACTTTTACGTGTAGGATTATAAAATTATTAATTTTCAGTCTTGCTGAGTTATGTTTAATTAATTTTTTAATTAAGCGTTAATCAAAGGTGTTAATAAATATTACTAAAATTAAAACTGAGGAATTACCATACCTAGCTTTAAATCTTACATATAATAATGGTGAACTTTGCAGTGAAGATAGTAGGAAAAGCATAAGCAACTGTAAAAAAGGAGAACGGTAGGTTCGAATTCCACGTTCGCTTGTTAGGTATGTATAATAATCACATTAAATATGCTATGTATTAAGAAACAAATTCCTCATTTGCACTTAAGTAAGTAAACGCTTCACTAATTTCTTATTTCATTAGCAGTAAATTAGCAGGTTACTTGCTACAAACTTCAACAATGTGCAGGTTTATTCATTTGTGACAGTTGCAGTTTACAATTACCGTGCAGATTTGAATTCTTAGAATTACTTGGTTACGGTGATAAGTATAGTTTCCCGAGGAAAGTTTTGCAATATCGATGCTAAAATGAACACGCCAAAAGTTATAAATACAAAATTTTGAACCAAAGAATTTTTAATTTAGGTTACTTATTAAAAATGGCTAACAGCTATTCAATTTATAGAAAATGAAAATTTTTCTTGTCCAGTTCCTTTTTATTACTTATTACTCAAAGTCGATATTTAAATTTATTCAACACAATAAAACTAGATTACATTCAAAAATTTCAATATAGTGAAATAATGAGATGAAACTATATTGTTACCTGAGATATATGAAAATGGATTAGGCAAATACGTTGACGGTTGTATACTATATATAGGCAAAGCTCTATGGCCTGCGGTAATCTCTGCAACATAAAAGGAAGCCTAGAAATATTCTATAGGAAGGGGGTAGGTTGACAACACCTAAGATGAGTCGAAACAAGATTAGATTCAATTTTCTCAAGAAATAAGTTAAATTTGCGACAAAATCCTCAATCTCATTCGCGGCCTTATATTTATTACAATGAAGTAAATATAAAAGTCTTTTCACCCAAAAAAAATTTTAAATTAATTTTTTAACATTCCGAACAAAATTTGATGTTGAATTTTTTATTTTAAATGTAAATGCTAATCTTATGTTTTAGATTATAAAGAAATCTTAAATAAAATTAATTTACATGATTTACATTTCTATAGAAATTAATATAATGTTATAAAGCCTAAATTCGTCTATCTATTACGGTAACTGTAACATTAATTACCAAGAGTAAGTAACTTGCTAATAATATATATCAATAGTCTTCTATTTTAATATTGATTTACGGGTAGAATCAGAAAACCCGAATTCAAGAGTACTTTTTTCTATAAAATAGCTTTACCAAACAAAAGAGGATATTTTTACTAGACTTTTAAGGTGAGGTAGAATTTTGTAGGTCCTTTATATTAACCCCACAATTCAAATTTGAAGTTCACCAAATTCCCATAACAAACACAACATTATAAGAGAATTATAGTGTAGTAATATGGTGCTCGGTGAGGTCCGACCAAAAATGTTTTTTATTTAATGTGTAGAAAACAATGTCCACCTTTATAATTCTTCTTCTTCATCTTAACTTAGGACTAGGTCCTGTAATATCCAACAGCAATCTCGTTTCCGAGGCACTACTAGTACGGTAAGCATATTATTTGTTTTACATCTGAAGTAGCTTGCTTTGCTGGACTAAGATGTGCCTGTTACCCTATTTTATATTGTTAATAATGGAAATTCTGCCTTACGAAGCCATCACAATGCACTTCAAAATTTATAACAATCGGTATTCGGAAGTGGTGACCGTGTCTGATTTGCTTTAGGAAAAGTGGTTCTTTCCAAACTGGGTTGAGAAAAATGTCACATAAAGTAAAAATAAAAATAATTCCGCAAACGGCTTGCTTCTAAACTCAATTCGCATTGTTTAAAAATTGTTTTTTTCTTAATAATGGAACCCTGTTTTATAAAATACATTTATGGTTGAGGTGGTTAGATCAAAATATTAAATAGAAAAAAGAAAAGAAATAATTTGAATTCTATTTAATTTTTTTTTAACTTACTACTAAAGGGCCTTGGGAAGCATTTTACCTACATCTTCAACCTAATAGTGAACCTTAAAATTTATTGAAAGCAAATATTTGATAAAATTTGAAATGCTCCACTAAAACGATTCAAAAAATTAAACAGCTACTTTTTAAAAGCCCGGTATAAATTTCACCCAACAGTTTAATAACCTTAAATTCAAAAAGGTATATTGGGGGATGTTCTCGAGGATTTTTCGTTGTTTCATTGTTTAAGGGCTGGGTATAACTGTGTGTATTTTGGTTAAAAACGGTTTGAAAATTATTTTGCATTTTACTTTAGTAAAATTTTTAAACCACGTGTTAATTTAAAATTTCAAGTTTTAAAAATTAATTTTACGTAATGGGTAAAAATAAGGACCTTAAATAGGATAAAAAAGTTAAGATTGAGGGTCTTTTGAGATCTGAAAATCACAGGAATCGTGAAATTGCCAAAATGGAACGAATTTTGCGTCAATCAGTCAATCGGATTGCAAAATCAATTAAGGAAAATATTCCTACAACGTCAACCAGGCGATCAAATTGTAGGGGTAGAATAAAAACTACCACTCCAGAAGATCGGTTAATAGTTCGAAGGACATTAGAAAATCGAAAATGGACTGTGAAAAAAATTAATCGAGTCCTACACCAAGATGAAATTTCAATTTCTGAACGTGTGCTTAAATCGCGAATCTCCGAAGCTGGAATAAAAAGTCGACAACCAACAAAGAAGCCAAAATTGACTTCAAAATGAAAATTGCTCGACTTAAATGGGCCAGAGAGCACAAAAATTTTACTGGAGCATATTGGTCAAAGGTATTTACCCATAAAATTTATAATTATTCATAATTAATTAATTACTAAAAATTAATATTTTTTATAGGTTATTTTCAGCGACGAGACACGGCTTGGGTGTGTAACTGAAAAAGGTGCAATATGTGAAGAGAAGATCATCTGAACGTTTAAAAGAGTGCTGCATTGTAAAACAATCAAGGACCCACGGGCAGTGATGATTTGGTCGGCCATTACTGCTGAAGCACTTGGACCACTTCATTTTGTTACCAAAACCATGAACCAAATTCAGTATAAAGAAGTGGTTGAAACGGTTTTGGTACCTTATATGGGTACTTTAGGTAGTTACCGTAAAAGCTACACTGTCATGCAGGATGGAGCACCCTGTCATAAGGCTAAAACACTCATGGACACATTCAAACGGTTGGATATCAATGTGTTGCCTTGGGCAAGTAATTTTCCGACCAAAATCCCATAGAAAATGTTTGAAAAACATTCAAGTTGTTAGTTTACAAACGAAACAACTCCACAATAGCAACTTTAAAAGAAAATATTCGCTTAGTATGGAAAACAGATGAGCATTTAAAAAAAAGTAGCTTAAGCTTGTATTAGGAGTATGCCGAAAAGGGTGGCTGCAGTAATTAAAGCTAGGGTGGTACCACGAAATATTAATCAAAAGGTGTTAAAATAATAGAAATAAAGATTTGTTCGAAATATAGTTGTATTCTTGCATTAAATTATAGGTAAATTTAAAAATCAATTTTTAATGGGTGGCCCTAATTCGATTGCACGGTACTGTATATTTACTTAAAATTTATTGATGAAAAAGTATGATATAATGAAATGCTCCACTAAAAGGGTTCAAAAATCGAAAGATCTGCTGTAAAATCTTGAGCACATGAGTGTTTATCTTAATATTCATTTTATACTTAAATTCATATTATATTGCTATGTCTCGAGATTGCCAATTTTAGAATTGCACCTACACCTAAAGCATAACTTTGTTTATGTTTGGTTAAAACGCTTTCAAAATTAATAGCATAAAGCACTTAGATAAGGTTTTAAAAATATTCTTCCATTTCAGAAACATAAATTTAACTGTGCTGACGGCTATTTATACAAATGTAATAAATTCAAACTAAACTGTCGAATTATGGAAGTGTTTTTTAAACTAACAATTTTCTTAAATTTATAGTGCGTTTAAATAACTTAAAAACCATTTTGTTTATATTTTAAAAATATTGCCTTATTTGTATAGTGTATTATTAACACAAAATGCTTTTGCGGTACCAGTGAATACAAGTGTCGTAATTCCATTTGGGAGAGTAATCGCTTTTATACCCAAGTTGAATTTACTATAATTTTTCTAAGTCTTTCGGACAACGTTTTTTTGCATTTTAAATTACATAATATTTATCATTTTAATTCTGACAATTTAAAATAATTACTGTATTTACATATTGCGATTGAACAAATAGAGCATATGTTTGCGCCTCCAGAATTCATAACTCAACACTGTTGAGTAATGAGCTACTCCTTCGACGTTATAAATCATTATTTTTAACTTACAGTATGCTGAAATGCAATTAACGTTTTATTTCTAATAGCAATTATTAGTCGAAGAAGCATTAATATATTCTTAATATTTCAATTTAATCACGTATATTTTTTATGAATCAACACAACTATATTTATTATTTTAAAAGTTTGTAATCTCAGTATTAAAAAAAATATTAATAGATATTAGAAAAAGAACGTAATTTATAAACGACAAACATTATTGATCTAAATTTTATATTTAATCTTTTAATCCTGGTTACCTTAACTGTATAATCTTAAGTAGCATCATACTTCTTGTGATGTGTGGAATTAAATCTACAGGAAATGTTATCTTTTGGCGGAAAAGAATTTAAAATTGCTCGGTTTGTTTGCAAGTTTTACTCGGTGTTCCGTTTGAGTGCTAACACGCTGACGTAATTTGTAAATTTTTTAGTTTCATTTCTTGTAAACATAGTACTGGCAGTGAAAGCCAATGGAACGTTATTTTTATACATTCTCAACTGAGTAAGGGATGTATTTTGTATTCATCGAATGAATTTGTTTGTTTTTTTAATGTTTAAATTTAAAGTTAAAAATATTATTAAATTTTTAATTACCCAGTAGTATAGTAAACCAAAATGAAAACCGCATTCACAACTAAAATTAGGAACTAAATATTTAGATTAGCTCGAGGACCGAAACTTAAAAAATGACTTAGAATGCAAGCAATCATATTGACCTGCAACGACTATAGTATATCTACATGATGTGTAATTGCAGCAATTATTCACATACGTGAGACTATGATGAAACTGTAAAAGTGTCTCAAAACTGGAAAGAATATATTGTCAATCTCGGTTCGGAGGTGGCACTATGAGAAAAATTGATCTATGATGATGAATAAATAGAAAATATAAATTTCATGTATTTATTACACTTCACAGTTCTGTTTCATTTTATTATAAATTAAATAATATTATAAAACTGTTATTATTAAAATAAATTATAAAACTGTCAGTATATCGACTAGTTTTAAATTTTGATATTCTAAAATGTGACATTTTCTTATTTATTTTAATATCATGTTTTATAAGAAATTTAATGAGTTAGGTGCCATTTGAGCAAGAGGTCAACCGCTAGAGGAAATCGTGTACAATTAACTTCACACTTCACGTACTTCATCATAATTCTCCATACTTCTTTGTCCTTCATAGAATTCACCAGTAATTAATCGATACTTTCAGTATCAGATACTTTCAATTTCTGAGACAGAAATACCAAAATTTGAGCACTGGAGAGTGTTCCACACCCCCCAGACCCCCCGGATTGAGTAGATTATTTTTATCAGAAGTAAACTAAAGATCTCCCGTTGCAGAGGCACTAGAGGGTGTTTCGCTCCCCCCCCCAGCCCCCGGATCAAGTAGTTTATTTTTTATCAGACGTAAACTGAACTCTCCTGTTGCAGAGATCTACCTCCCAGGGAGTACGGAATTTATAATTAGGTAGTTTATAATTAATTGTCAGATTACGAATTAAACACATTTACTTGGCCATAGCTAATTTTAATAAACTTGAGATATGCTTAAATATTTAATTCACTTTTAATAAAAAATAAATTATTTAAACCGGGGGGTCTGGGGGGCGTGGAACACCCTCCAGTGCTTCTGCAACGGGAGATCTTCAGTTTACTTCTGATAAAAAGTAAACTACTCGGTCTGGGGTTCTGCATGTTCTGCAATGTTCTTCATTCCAAAATTTGTGAACTGGAAGGTGTTCTACACCCCCCAACCCCAGTACTTCATGTACTTCATTAGATGTGTACAAAAAACTTCACCAGCGGTTAACCCCTTGCATTTGAGATTATAGATTTGGGTGGTTAACAAGGAAGGGTGAGATGTATAATGATAAAAAAGTACATATTCATTTCTTTCCATAATATTTAGGCACATTTAAAGGCTCTAACAAACCTTCCAAAAACAAAGGGTGATAAAATGAGAAAAGTGATGTATTTTTGTTGGAAGTTTTGTATTTTCTGAATTTGTGTGTGAATTTCAAACCAAGGTAATCTGTAAGTATTTGATACAATTTTAAAAATGTGTTATACATCCGTCTGTTTTGCAACTTGTTTTATTTTAATAATATTATTCTAAAATTATAAGTGTTAATTATTCAAACAAAAACTTCTAAATATCTCTACGGCTGGGAAAAGGAACTTACGTAAGTCAAAAAACACATCTTCTCAGTAGAAGCAAGAAAACATGTTAATTAGTATTCGTCTTGAAATTTATTAATTAAAAATTAGTATTAAAGAATAGGGCTCCATAGGGAATAGGAGATCCATACCCTTCCTAGTAGCACACTTTGCCAAATAGGATCGTTTTAGGGGGATATTTTCAGTAAGTAAAGCGTTTGGCAAAACGATCGGAGCATCCGAAACGAAAGAGACCGGAGCAGAGGGTCGGTTTTAACAAATGCAACCACGGCAAATCTTGGATTCACACTAAAATCTACAATCAATAGTCAGACGAATAGGCGAAGAGACGGTCATTGTCTTTGTTAGCGCGATTAATTCGAATCCGGGTAAAGGCTCACTTTGTATGGCCGTATCCGTGCTTCAAAAAGCACGTAAAGAGGGTGGTCATCTTATGTTATTGAATTGCCATCATTAACAACAAATAAGGTAACAGGCACATCTGAGGCCGACCTAGCAAGCTTCTTCAGATGTAAAACCAATAATATGCTCAGAGTACTGAGCATGTTACTGTTGGATAATAATATATAAACAAAATTCTAAACTCATTTTAAAATTACATTTCGCGGACCTGAAGTTCCTTTTTATATAACCGCAGAGATATTAGTGTATCAGTTGATAAGAATTATAAATTCAAAATGCACTAGATTATATTTTAGAGATATCAATTTGCTTATATACTCGTTCTCAATTAAATTGAGCTCTGCGTCATAGTTTAAAATGTAACGAATTAAGATGACTATCTCCCTCTGATGTCATAACTAGCCTGTCGACCAATCACGAGATCTAATTTCAAAAATGTAATCCAATCAGATTTTAATTTAGCGAGCATTTAAGGTGACTAGTGAAATCTACCAATCACGAGTAAGATGAATGAATTACCGATCATTTTCGATAATTTTTTATAATCATGACGCACTATTATAAAGTTCTATTCCTTAATTTAAAAATACAATAAATTTTAATAAAATAAATAGTACACCTCTTTGTATATTAATATGAACATAACGTAAATTAAAATAAAGCAAATTAATTATCGGAGATAGTCCTCGAATTTCCTCTTGCATAGAATATTATCCTATCATTTGTTCTCGAATCGCTAGTCAAATGAGTGCATTTTAAAATAGTACATCATTTTTCTTATTTTGATGTAACTCTCTCTCTCTTTACTACAATTTGTACTAATGTACAAATATTACAATTACTACGTAACTCAAATATTTTATTAGCTTATAATGTAATACAAGTAACGGCATACTAACTTTTTAATATTTTGGTTTACTAATGTACAACATTAGTAACGTACGACTTTTATTAAACTTTGGCAGCAAAACATGCCAATATTTTTCTACTCTTTTAAACAAAGCGAAACAATGGTGTAAATTATATTCAGGATGTCGTTTCATAATCAGAAATTTGTGACGCAGGGTTCAATTTATTTGGGACCGAGAATACATATCACTATGTGTTTCTATATCATTGCTACAACAATACAATTTGAATTAGAATTTGATGGCATGTAAAATTAGCTACGTAAAATAAAATTTTAATGTTTCAACTTATTTATTTTACAATTACTTGTTTGCGTGTTTGCTTGGAATAAAAAGATCACAAATTGTAGATATTACTGCCATGAATATGTCAATTAAAAAGTGTTAAAGTAAAACAGCTACCTTACTATTAAAATTACAATAAGGTTCACATCGTATATCAGTAAACCAGGCTATATTTTAAAATTAATCAGACCTTGTTATAAAGGCTAAATATAAAGCAAAGTATTGATTAAATAGACTTACTAGCAGATATATGTACTTAAAGATTTGTGACAAGCTGGTAAATATCACTCATAAAATGATTTAAAAAAACTTCAATGTTTTGTTTCTGTTGTAAAAATTTTCAAGCATTACACGAAATAAAAGTTAATGAGACAATAAGGTTTCAAACAAGATTAATTAAGGGAACGTCAACATCGTAATTTTTAATACAATAGATATCTTTAACAAGCAGCTTACAAAAATTTTAACATTAAAAAGACTACGAAAAACTTAAAATAAATAAAATTTATTTTAATTAACTTGCATGCTTCTAAAGATACGATGTAAAATGAATTTATAAAGAATATGATTAAAACTTTTAAATGTAGAAAACAAATAACGTAATAAGCTTATTTTCTTGTATTTTTCTAAAAATCTTTACCATTGTAAAACTTTCAGGGTCAAAAATATATTAACAATCTAAAAGAAGCTGTTATCTAAGTTGAAAATATCTTTGGGAAAAAAAAAAATAAGTTTACCAAGAAATTAAATTAACAAATCTTTTAACATTTTTATTTTTCTGGCATATGTATACATGCACAGTATATTGAGTCGTCAAACAGCATTGTAAGTTATACAGCGTGACCCACAAGACCCCGGACAAACATGTTTTCTTATTTCGCGAAAAGCACTAAATTTTTCTGAAAAATAATCTAGTAATCCGATTCTAAGAACTAAGGATATCAGAAAAATAAAAGAGCATAAAATTTAAACAATCAGTTTGTGAATTACAAAATGTCAAAAAGTCGCGCCGCAATTTTATTGTTATATGAAGTTGGAAATCGTCAATGTGAAATAGTTCGAATGCTTAAAATTCTCACAAACCGTTTTCGACGCAATCAAACAATTCAAAGAACTTGGTAATATGGAAGACCGACGCGGAAGAGGAAAAAATGTTCTGCAAACACTCGCCGGAATCGCAATATCATCAAACTTCGGATTCAAAGAAATCCGAGACTGCCGATGCGAAAAGTGGGTTGTGAGACCGGAATCACGCGAGAGTCAGCTTGACGAATAGCTAAAAATAAACTTAAAAGAAGCCTTATAAGCTGCGAAAAGCCCAAATGCTAAGTGATGAAAATAAGCAAAACGACTTCAACAATGCCGTACTTTCTATATCGCACCGCTGCTTAAAATGAGAAAATTTCGTTTTACTGATGAAAAATTTTTACTATTGAACAATTTCACAATCTTCAAAATAATAGGTATTGGTCAGAAAAGCACCGGAAACCCTTTTGCCATCGTTGTTCATCGCCAATACCCCAAGTCTGTCATGGTTTGGGGCGGATTTGTGCTACCGGTAAAACACCTTTAGTTTTGTGAAAGAAGAAGTAAAAATTAAGAAGGAAATCTACCACCGGGATATTTAAGAGCTGTAGTTCTTCCATGAACCCAACAGCACTTTGGTGACCAAAATTGAACCTTTCAACAAGACTCTGTACCTGCCCACAAGGTGAAAACTACGCAAGAGAATCAATTTTCCTGATTTTATCAGTTCCTCTGAATGGCCTCCATACTCACCAAATCTCAACCCAATGGATTACGCCATATGGTCAATTTTAGAGGACAGAGCCTGTTTAAAACCCCACAAAAGTTTGGAATCACTAAACAATCTTTGCGTCAGGAATAGGACAAAATATTCCTAGAAAAGTTACGAAAACAGCCAAAAATTTCAATCAACGTTTAAAGCGCTGTGTCTACGCAGAAGGAAGCCATTTTAAAATTTTATAATTTATGATGTACATAAGGTTGTTGTTAATTGTTATTAATTTTAAATGTTTGAATTGTTGCGTTTAAATAAGTTTTTTTTAAACGTTTGTCCGAGTTCTTGTGGGTTACGATGTATAATAAGAAAGAATATTTATTAAAAGCTGCACGTATTAATTTTTACTTCATAATAATGAACTTACAAATTTTACTTTATCATATGTAATATGAGAAAGTATTGTTTTCGTGCAGAAAAAATTTTGAGATTTTGATGGATTTACACTTTTGAGGTCCCCTGAGTAAAATAAGACCATTTCAAAAATGTCTGTGTGTGTGTGTGTGTGGTCAAATTTGTGTGCAACCTACAGCAAAACTAATAGAATTTTCAAACAAAATTTTGGATTTTGTATCCTTATATTGAGACTTAGAACTGATTAGATTTTGGCTAAAATTGATTCACGAAACTATTTTTTATTTTTTAAATTTTATTATTTAATATTAGTTTTAATTAATATTTTAAAACTAATAAGAATTTCAAAACGAAATTTAGGATTTAGGATACTTATGTTGAGATTTACAACTGATTAAATTTTAGTTAAAATTGTTTTATGAAAACTATTGTTTTTATTTTTTAAGTTTTATTATTTAATATTAGTTTTAATTAATTTTCGAAAAGTAATACGAATTTCTAAACTAAATTTAGGATTTCATATTTTAGTCGATTTATAACTCATTAAATTTTAGTTAAAATTTGTTTATAAAACTATTGTTTTTATTATTTTAAATTTTATTATTTAATATTAGCCTTTATTTAATATTTTAAAACTAAAGGATTTTAAAACTAAAGTTGAAATTTGTTATGTTTATGGCAGGAATTAGAGCTGATTAAATTTTGGATAAAATTGGTTCATGGAAGCAATTTTTTTAAATCTTTTATTTATTATTTATTTTATTAAATATTTCAAAACTAATGAGAATTTCAAAACTAAAGTTGTATTTTGTTTTTTTTTTAGACTTAAGCTGATTATTTTTAGTAAAATTTGTTATCAAAGACGAATTTTTTTAATTTTTAAATTATATTATTTAATATTAAACTTTGCTTATTTATAATATTTTAAAACTAAGATTTTAAAACTAAATAAATTTGTTATTTTAAGGAGGATTAGAGCTGATTAATTTTGATAAATGTTCAGAAGATTTTTTAATCTTGGGAAAAGGAACATACGTAAGTCAAAAACACATCTTCTCAGTAGAAGCAAGAAAACATGTTAATTAGTATTCGTCTTGAAATTTATTAATTAAAATATGTATTAAAGAATAGGGCTCCATAGGAAATAGGAGATCTATACCCTTTCTAGTAGCACACTTTGCCAAATAGGATCGTTTTAGGGGATATTTTCAGTAAGTAAAGCGTTTGGCAAAACGATCGAAGCATCCGAAACGAAAGAGACCGGAGCGGAGGGTCGGTTTTAACAAATGCAACCACGGCAAATCTTGGATTCACTCTAAAATCTACAATCAATAGTCAGACAAATAGGCGAAGAGACGGTCATTGCCTTTGTTAGCACGATTAATTCGAATCCGAGTAAAGGCTCATTTTGTATGACCGTATCCGTGCTTCAAAAACCACGTAAAGAGGGTGGTCATCTTACGGTAATGAATTGCCATCATTAACAGTATAAAATAAGGTAACAGGCACATCTGAGGCCGACCTAGCAAGCTTCTTCAGATGTAAAACCAATAATATGCTCAGAGTACTAAGCATGTTACTGTTGGATAATAATATATAAACAAAATTCTAAACTCATTTTAAAATTTCATTTCGCGGACCTGAAGTTCCTTTTTATATAACCGCAGAGATATTAGTGTATCAGTTGATAAGAATTATAAATTCAAAATGCAGTAGATAAAATTTTAGAGATATCATTTTGATTATATACTCGTTCTCAATTAAATTGAGCTCTGCGTCATAGTTTAAAATGTAACGAATTAAGATGACTATCTCCCTCTGATGTCATAACTAGCCTGTCGACCAATCACGAGATCTAATTTCAAAAATGTAATCCAATCAGATTTTAATTTAGCGAGCATTTAAGGTGACTAGTGAAATCTACCAATCACGAGTAAGATGAATGAATTACCGATCATTTTCGATAATTTTTTATAATCATGACGCACTATTATAAAGTTCTATTCCTTAATTTAAAAATACAATAAATTTTAATAAAATAAATAGTACACACTCTTTTTATATTAATATGAACATAACGTAAATAAAAATAAAGCAAATTAATTATCGGGAGATAGTCCTCGGAATTTCCCTCTTGCATAGAATATTATCCTATCATTTGTTCTCGAATCGCTAGTCAAATGAGTGCATTTTAAAATACATCATTTTTCTTATTTTGATGTAACTTTCTCTCTTTACTACAATTTGTACTAATGTACAAATATTACAATTACTACGTAACTCAAATATTTTATTAGCTTATAATGTAATACAAGTAACGGCATACTAACTTTTTAATATTTTGGTTTACTAATGTACAACATTAGTAACGTACGACTTTTATTAAACTTTGGCAGCAAAACATGCCAATATTTTTCTACTCTTTTAAACAAAGCAAAACAATGGCTTAAATTATATTCAGGATTTCGTTTCTTAATCAGAAATTTGTGACGCAGGGTTCAATTTATTTGGGACCGAGAATACATATCTCTATGTGTTTCTATATCATTACTACAACAATACAATTTGAATTAGAATTTGATGGCATGTAAAATTAGCTACGTAAAATAAAATTTTAATGTTTCAACTTATTTATTTTACAATTACTTGTTTGCGTGTTTGCTTGGAATAAAAAGATCACAAATTGTAGATATTACTGCCATGAATATGTCAATTAAAAAGTGTTAAAGTAAAACAGCTACCTTACTATTAAAATTACAATAAGGTTCGCATCGTATATCAGTAAACCAGGCTATATTTTAAAATTAATCAGACCTTGTTATAAAGGCTAAATATAAAGCAAAGTATTGATTAAATAGACTTACTAGCAGATATATGTACTTAAAGATTTGTGACAAGCTGGTAAATATCACTCATAAAATGATTTAAAAAAACCTCAATGTTTTGTTTCTGTTGTAAAATTTTCAAGCATTACACGAAATAAAAGTTAATGAGACAATAAGGTTTCAAACAAGATTAATTAAGGGAACGTCAACATCGTAATTTTTAATACAATAGATATCTTTAACAAGCAGCTTACAAAAATTTTAACATTAAAAAGACTACGAAAAACTTAAAATAAATAAAATTTATTTTAATTAACTTGCATGCTTCTAAAGATACGATGTAAAATGAATTTATAAAGAATATGATTAAAACTTTTAAATGTAGAAAACAAATAACGTAATAAGCTCATTTTCTTGTATTTTTCTAAAAATCTTTACCATTGTAAAACTTTCAGGGTCAAAAATATATTAACAATCTAAAAGAAGCTGTTATCTAAGTTGAAAAATATCTTTGGAAATAAAAAAATAAGTTTACCAAGAAATTAAATTAACAAATCTTTTAACATTTTTATTTTTCTGGCATATGTATACATGCACAGTATATTGAGTCGTCAAACAGCATTGTAAGTTATACAGCGTGACCCACAAGACCCCGGACAAACATGTTTTTCTTTTTTCGCGAAAAGCACTGAATTTTTCTGAAAACTAATCTAGTAATCCGATTCTAAGAACTAAGGATATCAGAAAAACAAAAAGCATAATATTTAAACAATCAGTTTGTGAGTTACAAAATGTCAAAAAGTCGCGTCGTTATTTTATTGTCATTAGAATCTGGAAATCGTCGATGTGAAATAGTTCGAATGCTTAGAATTCTTCGACAAACCGTTTCCGACGCCATAAACGATTCAAAGAACTTGGTAATATGGAAAACCGACCTGGAAGAGGAAAAAATGTTTTGCAAACACTCGCCGGAATCGCAATATCATCAAACTTCGGATTCAAAGAAATCCGAGACTGCCGATGCGAAAAGTGGGTTGTGAGACCGGAATCACGCGAGAGTCAGCTTGACGAATAGCTAAAAATAAACTTAAAAGAAGCCTTATAAGCTGCGAAAAGCCCAAATGCTAAGTGATGAAAATAAGCAAAACGACTTCAACAATGCCGTACTCTTCTATATCGCACCGCTGCTTAAAATGAGAAAATTTCGTTGTTACTGATGAAAATTTTACTATTGAACAATTTCACAATCTTCAAAATAATAGGTATTGGTCAGAAAAGCACCGGACCTTCTGCCATCATTGTTCATTGCCAATATCCCAAGTCTGTCATGGTTTAGGGCAGTATTTGTGCTACCGGTAAAACACCTTTTGTTTTTGTGGAAGATGAAACGAACGGAAAGCCCGATACTCCGGCTAGTATTCGGAGAAGTTACAGAGGTCGTGAGCCACTCGATGTTCCAGATTAATGCTAATGAGTATAATTAAATAAGTAACGATATGTTGAACAGGGATATATTTACAACTATATTTACAAAAACTTAAAACCTTAATTAAAAGCAACCAAGATAAAACTTAGCCTAAATTAAAAAATCACAAACAAAACCCTTTCTACAACAATTAAACGGCTTACCGCCAATTACCAGTTAATGGTCTTTGCACTTTGCACTTGTTGATGTCCTTAGGTTGACCTGATGATGTCTTGAAGTTACGTTCGATAACGAGGATAACCCTCAGGTATTGAGACAGATAATTTACAATTGATCACAAATCACAGTTTTACGATTAAAGTAATAGTCTAATACTTTTTATCAACAAATAAACGTGCCAAAGGCTAATATTGCACTAAATAAGTTAAGAAAATTACCAGATCCCGAACGTGCACTTTATTTTTTACCAAGCCACAATAAAACGGTTCTGCTCAACGGCAAGAAGAAAACTCTTCACAAAGGTAAAACAAGACTGTCGTGAAGGTGAAGATAAAACTATTGCACAGGTAAAGATAACACTGTCGCAAAGGTAAAGATAAAACTCGCATCGGCGAAGGTAAAGACAAAACTTCAATTTTCAAAAACACCGTTTATATCCTTTCGTTGGCAGCCTGGGGCTGCCATGCTTTGTCAAATCAAATTGGGTTTTTCCCAAAGCAAACGAACAACTGGTCAGACAGACCTATAGTTGTTGAGCGCCGCATTGACGTGAACAATGCATTGCACTTTGCGCAACAGGGCAGTACTAGGTAAATTTATGAATTTGGATTACACGTTCCAATAACGTGCAACGAGTTTCTTTACAAAGAAGAAGTAAAAATTAACAAGGAAATTTACGACCGAGATATCTTAGAGACTGTAGTTTTCCATTGGCCCAACAGCACTTTGGTGACTAACATTGGACTTTTCAACAAGACTTTGCACCTGCCCACAAGGCGAAAACTACACAAGAGTGGTGCCGAATCTATTTTCCTGATTTTATCAGTTCTGCTAAATGGCTTCCATACTCACCAGATCTCAACCCAATGGATTACGCCATATAGTCAATTTTAAAGGCCATAGCCTGTGAAAAACCCCACAAAGTTTGTAATCATTAAAACATTCTTTGCGCCAAGAATGAGACAAAATATTCCTAGAAGAGGTACAAAACAGCTCTGTGTCCACGCAAAAAGAAGTCATTTAAAATTTTATAATTTATGATGTACATAAGGTTGTTGTTAATTGTTATCCATTTTTAAATTTTTGAATTGTTGCGTTTAAACAAGTTTTTTTTAAACGTTTATCCGAGCTCTTGTGGGTCACGCTGTATAAAGAGAAAGTTTGCGCAGCTTTGAAATTTGGATAATATTTATAAAGAGCTGCACGAATAAATTTTTACCTCATAATAATAAACTTACAAATTTTTTTTCTGTATTTACTAAGAGAAGCAATCCTGAAATAATAAAAAGTGTACATCATAAATAAAAATTACAATAGAACTATTCAAACATACGATGCTTGCTTCTCAAACCTATCATCATCAAACATGTGGACAAGAATAATATTTGATAATTTCATAACATGCATACGAGTAGTATATCGCATGATGAGAATATCAAGTGGTACACTTCAGGTTTCTTTTTAGTAAACAACGGTTGCTTGTACATTTATAATTTTAATTAATATTAAATGTAATAATTATTACTATTAATCTAAAATAGATTAATTAAAAAGATAAGCTATAGGTGAGATTAAAGTTAAATTTGTAATGATTTTGCAATCATTACAAATCATCATGCAATCATTTTGATCCAAATTGAAAGAAAAAGCAAGAAATAGACAAGAATGGAAGAAAATAGTAAACAAAGCTATGGGCCTTTAATGCTCCTAATGTTGTTAATTAATAACGTAATATTAACTGTACTGGCTGCAAAGAAATTTAAGTTAATTTTATGGGCAACTCTCAAATAAATGTTAATCGAACCAGATAAAACTGAGTAAATTTGACATTTTTATTAAGCATAGTAATAAATAATCATAGCATTTTTAATACTGTGATATATTTTTATATTTCTTAATTTTTCGTGTTACTTTGTTTAGAGCCAGCGGCTTTAAAAGTATTTTTCTAAAATCAATAAGGAAAATAGGCTTTTGCGCTGACACTTTGCAACGCAAAAATTTACGCGTGCCTAGCCTAATTATAAATTAAAATATAAAATACTCTTTAATCAGAAAACTCTATTTATTATAAACAATTTTTTTGTTATTTTCCGTCGAAAATAACAATTTTTAATCTGTCATGTGGTATGTTTACAAAAGCAATAGTTTTTAATTTTGCTACGCTCTTCTCTACCTAATCGTATCTAAAATTAATATTTTTTTTATTTTTTGTTATAAATGTTAAAATTTGGAAGAGAAACGTTCCGGCCGCAAAAAGCTGAATGTAAAAGAGGGTTTAGCTTAGAGAGTTCTGGGGTCGCTATTTTGTAAAAAAAATTAAATAAAAAATAGTTTCTACTTATTTCTAAATATAATATGTAGTACAATCAACGTTGTCAATCACATTTTGTATTGCGGTTGTCATATTGTCATAAACAATTGCCGAAAATACTCTTTTTTTTGGTCTCGAGAGTAGCATTACCCCTTAATAATTAAAAATAATATTTTAATAGTAATATTTATAAATAAAATAATTGTAAATGTTTATTATTACTTGTTGAAAATATATGTTAAATAAAATATTTTAAAAGGTTTCAATAGGCCAGTCAGTAAAGGAATTGTATGTTCAAACGGTGGTGTAGAAGATTTTATTTTTTTAACTTGTATAAATAGGTACAAGCATGTGAAAAACAAAAATGCTAACACGGGCGACCTCGGGAGAACTTTTGGCAGCCAAAGAACTTCAAAATTTTAGGACTTTTTTTAGTTTTTTGCATATAACTCCTAAACCGTGGATCCTATCAAAACATTTGTGGTTTAACAAATTAAAGAGCGTTAAATTCTGCGTCGAATGAATACCACAACTTAATAATTTGGTCAAGTGGTATGGTCGAAAACTACGGTCAAAAAACGACGATTTTTTCTAATTTTGTTAAAAACTGAGATATACGTATATGTGAGTGCGCGTCCGGCATCGATCGCGCTGCACTAAATTCGTTGTAACTTTTAAACTAATTCATGAAATTGAGCATTCAAAAGCTCAAATGAAAGAAGAAACATGTAGCTATTGGACTATTATATTTTAAATAAAAAATGAATGTATATAAGAGTAGTATATGTATATAATTGGAACATACGGAGATATCCGATAAAATCGCTAAGAGCTATTATTATATATTCTAAAATTTTTTATACTAAATTCATTTATTTTTAAGTCCTATTAATAATTATATGCTAGTTAGGTAAGTTAAATAAATTTTTATAAAAGTTATTGACGTTTAACGTACCTCTAATTTAACGAATTTTGGAGCAAAAAATTTATTTTTATTTCTGTAAAATAAAAGGGTTGATTTACTTTTTAACCTAAATCCTCTTATAGCATCTTAAAGTACACATTTCAAGCTTTAAAATCGCACCTGTAGAAATCCAATAACGCGATTTAAGCAAGAGTAATATGTGGTTAAAGTTAGGTATACATTTCAGATTTTATTACTTACCCAAAATTTTGAAATTTTGAAGTATACATCTTCAATACTAAATTTTTGAGATTTTTTACTTATCGGATATTTTATACATTACTTCTAGAGTAATTTATGAAAATTTCAGATCTTTATTTTAAGAATTGTAGAAATGGTAGAGCTCTTAGCGATTTTATCGGATATCTCCGTATGTTCCAACTATATACATTTACTACTCTTATATACATTCATTTTTATATTAGAAAATATAATAGTCCAATAGCTACATGTTTCTTCTTTCATTTGAGCTTTTGAATGCTCAATTTCATTAATTAGTTTAAAAGTTACAACGAATTTAGTGCAACGCGATCGATGCCGGACGCGCACTTACGTATTACTAAATCTCAGTTTTGACAAAATTAGAAAAATTATCGTTTTTGGCCGTAGTTTTGACCATACCACTTGACCAAATTATTAAGTTGTGGTACTTATTCGACGCAGAATTTAACGCTCTTTAATTTGTTAAACCACAAATGTTTTGATAGGATCCACGGTTTAGGAGTTATATGCAAAAAACTAAAAAAAGTCCTAAAATTTTGAAGTTCTTTGGCTGCCAAAAGTTCTCCTGAGGTCGCCCGTGTTAGCATTTTGTTTTTTACATGCTTGTACCTATTTATACAAGTTAAAAATAAAATCTTCTACACCACCGTTTGCAACATACCACCTTATTTTGATTCTCTACTGACTGGCCTACAAGTCCTAAACTTTAATGTAAGTTAGAAAATTTTAAATTTCATTAGAATTGTAAAAAATAGTAAATTTTTTTCAAATTTCATTATAGGTGAAATCTTTTAAAATATTTTATTTAACATATAAATAAAATAATATTTTAATTATTGCATAGAATTACATAATAATTTAAACTATTTATATAATAAATTCAGGAAAGTTCATAATTAAGAGCTAAAATTTAAGTGTAAACCTTGGGCAATAAGCCAACATTTTTAAATCCTTTCCGAACCCGATTTAAATATTTGAATAACATTTTTAAATATACTTGATATCCATATATACATATATCTTATTTTTAACCATTAAAATTTATGTTTTTTTTGTTAAAATTTATACTGTCTCATTTTTAGGTGAACTAACCTGTATAACAGATTAGTCGCCTTTTTTAATCAATGCTACGTTTGGCAAAATCACAATATAATAACTAGAAGGCATAATACTGCGCGCAAACACATAATATTATAATATCACATACTATAAACTATAGTACTATATAATAATAATCAAAATCGTGGCAGCTAATAAATATTTGTTGTTGCAAATTGTACTTAAATTACATTGGTTTAAGTATTTAAATTCGGGTCTAATACACGATCAAGAATTGTGTGCATTAAAAATTACAAACCATAATTTTTAATATTATAAGGTCTGCACACCAGCAAACGCGGTTGGCAAAGTTAAAGATAGACAGTGCTCTGTCGTTGTTGCCGTTGTTTTGCTGTCTGTCTATCTTATGATTATTCCCTATCTTTTTATGAAAACTCCCAACCAAATTTGCCTCGTATGTAAACTTCTAATAATTTAAAGTTCCGAATCGGTGTTGACAACAAAAATCGATGAAAAAGTTAAACGTTTTTTGAATTTACATTTAAAGAATGCTACGTAAGATTTATTATTTTCTGTTTTTACTAAGTTACTTTTTGTAAGAATAAAAAATATAATCAAATGTTTTGTGTTAATTTTCACAGCATCACGAGTTGAGTCAGACTGTAGTTTGAAATAATTTAACTAGTACATATTATAGTGCGAGTTTAGTACCTAACGCACATAATACATACTACATACAGTTAAGAACTACAATAACTTTAAACTCACCAGTCATCATTGCGGTTATAAACTATAATAAATTTTCAGTTACTCGTTTTAGTTAGTAAATTCTATTGGCACCTAAGTACTGCGAACCAAATGATTTTCAAGATTTCAATGAAATTACTTTACAAAGTGATTTTTTTAAAGCTCAAAACGGTGATATGGTTTGAACAGTTTGAATATTCGACTACAAATGTTGGTCTAATACTACAATAACCAATGATTTGAATGACAATTTTATACATAAAAGAAAAGAGGTAAACATTTCGAGTGAAAAGAGTTTCCTTCTTGCGATAAAAATCATGCTTACAGTGTCTATTACAGAACAAAATAATCACGGCACCATGAAATGTTAATATTAAGTTTGAATATAAATAATGCATTAAAATTAGTATTTTATAAAATTATGTAAAAGAAGCTCGCGCTTTTTTAATAATTTTGTTTTAAAAATGGAAATACAAATCAGTATAATGCCAATTAAATTTAAATGTCCACAGAATACACTAATGGTCAATTTATACTCGTCATTTAACATTTAGCATTTAATACTTAAGAAAATTTACAATAGGAATTGTAAAATTGGTTTTAATTTAAGTCTTAAATGCTAAATGTTAAATGACGAGTATAAATCGACCATTATATCACCTAAATATTCCAAAACTTGTAGTTTAAAAAATAATAATTCAATTTTGTAATTTGAGAAAAAACAAATATTAATATTTTAAATAATTTGCGATAGAAAACTAAAAAAAAAGCAGGAGAGCAACGCAACGATTTTATAACTGCGATTCTTGTGAATTAAATATTAACGTGTGATATAGGTAAAACAACCGTGTTAAAATCAATATTTCTTAATCATGGGGTTTCATTTACTTGTTCACAGAATTGAAAATGTCTACAGAAAGCAATAATCTACTGCTGAAAGTATAATATTGAAAAAATACTTAAAAGTTATTTTCAAGTAAGTAGGTATATTCGGTGTTGAATAGTACCTATGAATTACATTCATATTCAATGTTAATTCAATTTTTTTTCTCTTTTGTCTCTTTTCAAACAGATATTTTCGGTTTAGCCCAGACAAAGGGTTAACTAACCAGTGCCTTAAAAAAATGTCTTCTCGATAAAATTTGTAAAGTAGTATACATCAGTATACTGCAACACCCCGTATAATGCACAAATTATGAAAAGGTTTTACAATAAGTATAATAATTATAGTATGTTTGAATATACAATTTCAATAATTATATTATGCAAACAATTAAAAATAAGACCAATCTGGCAAAGGGAAAACAAAATTAGTAGTTTCAAATCGTTGTTTATTGTACTAATAATTATGCCAAAAGGGTAGGCTCCATGAGTCCTTTCATAAAAAATATACCCATTATTTTTATTTTTCATAGTTATTTAAGAAACCCTAGAAGATAGCAGTATGAAATTTACAGGTAGTATTTTCTTAGTTATTAAAAAAAACATCTGCTAGAAGTTGTTTTTATAAATTACTATAAATAATAATTTTAAAAAAAGATTGGGGGGGGGCATAGAGTGAAAAGTATTTTTCTTGGGAGACAAAACCGGTACTGTCCACGGCCAAATCGAGGCCAAATACTTTAATTAGAACGAATTCGCCTACGCACAATGAAGTGTATGGCACTTGAAGAAGAAGTGAATATAACAAAATCAGCAATTTTGCTTAGTACGAAAAAAAATAGTTAGGAATACATTCCTACAGTTCCGTTTTCCATGTTACAAAATTACGTTTACTTTGTTATTGTTAATTAATATTTTCTTTATTGTGCAAGTTAATTAGTAGGGTAAGGTAAGGTAATTTGGTGATAATTTTTGAAAACTGCATTTTATAAACTTTAAGGTTTTTAAATAATTTTAAGTTATCAGATATCTTTGATAGACATCTCAGACACCCCTTTGGAATTTATTTTGAATGTAATTTATCGGGCTTGCCACAACTGGAACTTGAAAAATGTCTTACCTATATAGGTTATTTGGTGACAGGTTAGGTTATTTGGTGATAGTGGTTAGGTTATTTGGTGATATTAAAAAACATTGTTTTCAGTACAAAATAACAAAATGTTTATTTAAGATGTACTTTAGTAAAGTATTTACATTTTCAAAAATCTTCACAACATAAATCTGAAAACATAAAGCTGCAGTTTATTAAAATGTTTTTATTTTGTTTCAACGCATCTTACTCGAAAATCCTAATGTGGGATAAAAAATTTTCCTACAAAAGTTGTTTATTTTTTATGCAAAATATGAATCTGCTAAAAAAATTAAGGTGCCATTTAAAAACCAAAGTTGACCTTCAAATGACCTTGAAAAGGTCAATAAATTAAGAAAACAATTATGTCATATTCTGTCCCTTGCTATCATACAACTTTGTTCGAAATATTTTTCATCTGACTTTTGGTTTTGAGATATTAATTGCTGGAAGTTTTAAAATTAACACCGGTATAATAAAATCCTCAGCAAACGTGAACTTTAAGTTCCCACTTGGCTAAGGTTATTACAACTACAAATCTAAATTATTTTTCAAAAACAAAGGTGAATTATAATGCCAAATCTATGGCGAATACACTCATATCAAATTATACGTAATTTTATTTGCACGAACTTGACAACAAAATTCGAATTCAGATACTGCGATTAACCCAAAAATGTCATTTAATAATGAAGGTTAGGGGATTTCGTTTTGTTTTGAGTAAACAAGCGCATCATCTGGCTGCCTCACATTTAACTATGAATGTAACCATTTACTCTATCTGCTAGAAAAAATTGGACTATTTTGGCAATAGGATATTATGTGGTTAATTTTATAAAACTATCACCAAATAACCTATATCACCAATTTACCTTACCTTACCCTAATTATATTTAATAAAGTGAATTAGTGCACTATTTGAATTTAATGTTTATTTGAAACCTGAAAAAAATTGATGTGAAAAGGTGTTTTTAATTATTAATTTTCTTTTTATTTCATTTTTCATACATTTTATTCAGAATTTTTAAATAATAAACAAGCCGAATTATAAATTTTATTAAAAAAGCGCGTAAGGTAATGTTGAAAACGCATGAATGTATAGTAACGCTATTAAAAAATTTGCAAAACTTTTTGTAAATCGGCTATTACAATTTTCAAAAAATTATAAATACATTTAAATAAGAAGATAGAGTAATAATTATTAAAAAAATATGATGGCCAAAAATCACCACCGAAGGAAAAATATAACACTGCGGACATTACATTCTGCTAGTCCTAGCGCATCAGTTCCAAAAATTAAATCAAAAGTCGAAAATATGTGGGTAAACTATAAATTAATAATATAAAATATTATGAATCAATGAAGCTATGATTCTAATTATATGCAGTCATGGTAGGATGTACATAATGTATGTATGTATGTTCGGAAAAAACTATGCAAAGTTAATATACTAAGTAAATTAGTACAAAAAATTTACAAGTAATATATACTAATACGTTTCACAAACATTTAAACTGCAATTTTGGCTTAAATTTAGACTTAAATAGCATAGGCTTAAATGAAGGGTACAGGAATAAAAAAGGTAAGTCCATTTTTACAAAATGAAACTGTTAATCCCATTTCTTGCCTCTATGTGGCTCTTTCTACATGTAAAATATCAAAAATAAAACTAAGGATGTCCACAAAATTTAACGTTGAAAATATAGTATACCGGTATAAACTATAGAATAATTAAGATTAAAATTAAGATTTTCAATATTCTACTTATGTGACATACCCTGTTTTATTCCTGTAGCCTTCAAATAATATAATCGCCGTTTATGTTTAGAAACCGGGCATAAGTATATTAAGCCTCTCTAAAATTGGTAGCACGTTTAAATGCCGAAAACAAAAACGCCGAAAACAAAACACCGAAAACAAAAACGTCGAAAACAAAAACACCGAAAGTACTACTAATCTAAATAATATCTTATAGAGAAAAATATGTTTGAGACAAAATAAAATATATTTTAACTAAAAGTTTTAGTTGAAATTAGATGTATGCCTGGTTTCACAAACACTTAAACTGCGATTATATTATTTAAGCCTATGCTATTTAAGTCTAAATTTAAGCCGAAATCGCAGTTTAAATGATTGTGAAACCGGGCATTAAAGTTGAAAATTTTGATGCCAGTCAAATAGTCATTCAGATTACGATCATCACTAAAGGAAAATTTTGCTAAAGCAAAAACTGTTCAAGGCAGGTATATGTACATATATCCTGTATATACAGGGTAAGAAAAAGAACATGATAAACATGAAAGAGCATGATGTTCAATTTTTAGCTGACTTTATAGTTTCTTCTGTTCACGAAAGGACAGAACATGAACCAAGCATTTATTTTAATTTTTTGTCCGAGTTTGTATTACAAGCGTATGGTGAGCGTACTCTGGACGAATATTTGACTGTCATCGCTCTACAATTTTTAACTCCAAGGAAACTAAAAGACGTTATTTATTACTTTGACCAGGATCAAGTTAGTACTACAAGCGTATGGTGAGCGTACTCTGGACGAATATTTGACTGTCATCGCCTACAATTTTCAACTCCAAGGAAACTAAAAAGACGTTGTTTATTACTTTTAAATAAATCTAAGACGGTCATTGGCCTGGGTGTTAGCGCAAGGACTGCTAATGCAAGGCGCCCCGGTTCAAATCTGGGTAGAGCTCACTTTGCAATGACGTCTCCGTGCTTCGGAAGACACCTAAAGACGGTGGTCCTCCTATGTTAATGAATTGCCAGCATTAACAATAAAAAATAGGGTAACAGGCACATTTGAGGCAAGCCTAGCAAGCTACTTCAGATGTAAAGCAAGTAGTGCTCAAGGTACTGACAGTGGCTTCGAAATATCGCCGATGTTACTGTTAAGTAAAACAGATCAACAGATCTAGACATACAGGGTTATCCCTAGCCAAAAGTAGAAGAAGAAGAAATAAATCTATAGTAGCTTCTTATTTTTGCTTAAAATATTTTTTATTATATCTCAAACATAATTTACTCTATGAGGCATCTTGTTTGGATTAGTGGTATTTTCAGTGTTTTTGTTGTTTTGACGTGAAACCCTAAAATCATCAGAAAGAGGAATTATGGTTTGGGGGCGCTTGTGCTTAGTATCACAAAATGTGCAAAGAGTTACAAAAATCATAATTTTTGGGAGAAAAGGTAATGCCACCGATTAATTAAATCCTGTACTTGAAGGCAAACGATTAATTCATTGATATAAATTTCAGCTATAGCAAAACAATGAACCTATTTGCCATGCTAAAATTGTTACCAATTACTCACAGAACAAACTCATTTATGTTCTCGAGTGACCAGATTTACTAAAACTCTGAGAATCAAGTAGATCGCCAAAAATTTAAACGATTTTCGAATTTCGATTTAGTTGAAGAAATTTCAAGTAGTTTCAAGAAAAAACAGAACCCTTAAGGTTAGCAACCCTATCGATCATAAATTGTGGACATATGGTAATTAATGTATTAATTTTTAAACATTACCTACTTTTAGAACATAAGTTTGTGTTTAATTTTTAGGATTTTTTTGTAAGATTTAAAAATAGAAATCATACATAAGAAATGAATTGCTTTATTCGTAAATATTTTTTTTCTTCAAAAATTTCAAAATTAAGTTGGAATGGTGCATTTATAACGAGCATACGTAAATATTAACCTACTTTTGTGGAATATTAAGTTATCAAAATTAAATAAAGAGATCTTGAAAAATATTTCATAAAGATGTAATAAAGAAAATTTTACGGATGTTTGCCACACATGTCACATGTGACGTCATCGTAATATTTTACATTAAAATAAAACTATTAATTTTCTTTCCAGATTAAATTAAAGCACTATTTTCTGAGTGTTTATTTGTAAAAACTAAGACTAGTAAAAAGTAAAACTAGTCCGAAAGTTTGCACAATAGATTTGTCCTTCCTCCAAAAGTAAAAATGCATTTAGTCAACGTCTTCAATAAATGAAAACAATAATTCAGATTTTTGCATAAATGAAGTAAAGAAGAAAATCTAATTAATTGCCTGAAGTGCGAAACTCCAATAAAACATTTTCAATCCTATTTGGTTAAATTGTCCGAATTTCATTGCAAATCTTTTTGTTTAATGCTATAGTTGGTTTATCGAAATAGACTTGACTTTTTAAGTAAGTCCCATAAAAAGTAATCAAACGAAGTAAGATTCGGAGATCTACATAAGTGACCATTCGATCGTTTCTCTGTGACCAATCTATTGGTTGGTAAAATTTGGTTTAAATTTAAATATTCACGAACGATCACTATGGGGCAAAGGTACATCTTGCTGGTACCATATAGTGTTGGAAAATCTGCATCTACATCATTTAAGTGTAGTTCAAGAACGGAAAGTGCAGAGACTAATTCGTACGTTAAAAAGTCAAGATATTTTTCTCCTATTAATGTGGTTTTAGAAAAGAATGAGTTCAATATTCGATTCTTTTTTGTTAACCCATGAAATCAATATTAAATTAATTAATATTTTATTGTTAATTTGTTTAGCATTGTAAACTTTTGGAAACGTATTAAACAAAAATTTTAATTTTTATATCGTCAGCAGCAGAGTGGCGTGTTGGGAGACGTATGTGACTACGAATAAGTAGTCGCAGGTTCGAATTCCATACGCGCCTGTTGTCTAAAGTAAAACAGAGGAGTAATCCACCTCGTAAAACGGATTGTGAAGACTTCCAGAATGGAAGTGGTTATATTCCGACAGGAATGGAAAGCCGTTGATGATGATGATGATGATGATCGTCCATCATCTTGTTCCCCTTCATTAAGATTGTTTAATTTAAAGGAATTTGTGTTCGAAATTTTAAATTAAAATTATTCTTTAAATAAATCTGATAACTTAAAAGTTTATTTTTAAATCAAATATTAGCTTATCAAAAATATGTCATCAAAAACTTGCAATTGTACTTTTCGTGTGTGTATATAAATATGAAACAAAAAATGAACGATGTTTTGCTACTTAGTAAATGTTACTCGACTTCTAAAGCGCCTTCTTCTATAGGCTTAAACCAAAAGGATGATATTGATAAATGCTAAGTTTTGAGCATCTTTCCCATGTACAATAAAAGTTTTATATCAATTTATTTAATTTTATTGTTTTTGTTGAGTCGACTTAAAATAAAAAACGCGTTTCGAATGTTTTATTGCTGAAATTTACTCCCAAACGTTGACAGTTGTTATTAGTATTGTGTAGACGGTTTACACATAAGTATATGTGGGGGTGAAGGGGCCAGAACCGCGTAGTGAGACAGAAATGGGTACCCCTTCTATGACGAGCAACTAGCGTTTGCTTAAAAAAGTTTGTCTTCATAATTAGCAGCAGTTTTTATGTAAAGTTTGAGTACGTAGGTATTATAACAACAACGTAAAGGAATAAAACGTATTTTAATTGGTATGTGTTGTTATTTTACCTTACTTTTAATCTGTCTACAGTTAATTGAAATTATAATTCATAACTTTAGCAGTTATACTATCATATTCGGTTATTCATATTACATATGTACATTTAATACATTCATTATATTCATAATCACATCCAATATTTTGTTACATATTATTCTACAGCAACCAAATAATATTCAGAGTAACTGCTATTAAATAACATAATTTATTATTTATTTAGTTTCCAACACTCTTGTTAAAATTAATTATTTTATTAAACTTAATTTGGGTCGCATTTTTTGCAATTTCTGAGGACTAATTTAATTGTATCAACGCCAATGGTTTTGATGGTACATCAGAGGACATGCCTTTTGAAGAAAAATATTCAAATTTTATTTCACCTGACTTCTTCAAATCACGGACAAAATGATACTTTACTTCAGTATGTTTGGAACACGTTTTAACTCTTTCCTGATTTATGATTGGACATCATGGGAGATGCTCAGAATAGCCCGAAGAAGACATGAACAATTTTGTGTGCAAAATTTGTAAACTTAATTTTAAAATACCATAACTGGTTTTGCTCCTTTTGTCAATTTGCAATAAGTTAATTATTACTATTTTAGTTTTTTTAATATTTGCATAAATTAAGTTAAGGTTATTTTTTACGTAATAGTTCAGTGTTTATGTTAAAAGCCTTTCCAATAAAATATTTATATAATCAATCAATTTATTTTAATCAAATATTAATAATAAAATAATCAAATAAATTATACAATCAAATACTTTATGACAAACTTAGCTACCCGATCTTTCCCTCTTCTACCCTATCTATACCTATAGTTCTATACTATTTCGACTTCAGCTACTGATATGTAATAGGAGGTAAATTAAATTATCAGCTTTTAAGCTTTTAGCATAAGAAGTTTTTCAATGAGCATAATTAAAAGAATTCTATATGCAACATATAATTAGCTAACAAAAATAGTATTTGATGTTATCAGTGTTAGAAAGAAATCCTTATCGAAAGCGTGTAATGTTTTCACAACTCACTTGTATAATTACGCAGTTTGATAATTAAACATTTCAACGCGTGTTTCAAACAAAATTCTATATTCTGAGAAATCCTTTTCGAAATATTTTATGATCTTGATTAAAAATTTACTTTTTAAGATACTTTTTTTTATTTAAATGAAATAAACAAAAACCATATTTGAATTCATATTTTGTTTTTTCTACGATCAACAAGGAAAGTAGGTTTTGGCGCTTGACAACGCAAAATTAACATTTTGCGCTTTAAAGCAGTAAGTAAAATTTAAATTAAAACATTCCCTTCCCTTAAGTATTAATTTTGAATTAAAAATCACGCTTGCTCGTTTTAGGTGGCTAGACAGTGATGCTGATGAATCATTTAAATAAATCAAAATAAATTACGAATTTAACTACAAATTGCAATTCGTTTATTATTCAATAATTCAAAATTTCATTATAACTTAAAAGGTAATAAATTATGTAAAATTAAAATCTGATAAAAATGATACAATAGTGGCGGAACAATCACCAAATCGAATTAAATTATCAATTCAAATAATATTTATTTCAGTTAAATATGTTTCTCATTGATTATATTTAAATCTGACAAAGCAAGTTTGTTGAAAATGATAATGTCAGTTTTGAAAAAGATTCGGTAGAAGATGAAGCTTTGCATAAATTATGTGCTTAAATAGATCATTATAAAACTTGTATAATTGTACAATTAAGCCTTCCTGTGCAAATACAAAATCGTGTTCAATTATGATTTCTTTTCTACACGGATATTACAAACTACTATTTTTTACCCTGATTTCATTTTAAACTAAAATATTCATTCTAATGAACTTTGTATAATAATTAAGAATGTTAATTTTTAGAATTAAGTTTACTTAAACAATTTCCTTTACAAATTTTATCCTTTATTTTATAACTCAGTTATACTTTTAATTATAAAAGTAATTTTTGAACTTAACAATTTAACATGAAATATAAATTATTTATACTTTCTTATAAACTGGTATAGTTAATATTCCGGCTTCCTGGGGTCGGTTTCTCATATAAAGCTTAGTTTCGACAGAAGACGCTATTTATCAGCTATTACCTTTGGAATTGTTTTGTTTTTCTTTTCCATTATTTTGTAATAAATATATAACAACAATTTATTTTATAAAACCTAATAAAAAAATTAACAAAATCCCCGAGCTATGTATAAAGGCAAATGACTAGGCCAATAGAATCTTTTGTGTTTTAAATATTAAGCAAAGTTTTATTATTAAAAAGTTGGAAACATTTTAGTTGATTAGTATATCAAAATTTGCAAAGAACAACAAAATAAAATCGATTTACTTAAACGAAAAAGTTTCTTCTTCAAATACCTCGATAAATCTGTCTCATTTACTCAACGAGCTAACTATAACAAAAAAATTAATTTTAAAAGACAGTTTTCAAACTGAAAAACTTTTTCTAAGCTTTCAAAGTAAAGATTTTGTTTCTGAGTATTAAAACCGTGATTAAATTAGTATGCTTTAATTTAAATACTAATATTACACAAGTTAATAAGCACCTTTGTTTCGTACTTACATATTACATTAATTTATATTCAATTAAGAATTCAAAGCAGCAGATAATTTTACAATAAAAGCCGCAAAATTTACTTCATTGAATCAAATTTACTAAAAAATTAAATGAAAATAAATCAAATGTATCTACCTATTATTGAATACAATTTTAAATTTGGTTTTAATAAAATTACGTAATAAAGTACCGATGCGAGAAATTAAATTCGGTCCGACGAAAATTGATCTGTCAGTATATAAAGGCGTGAGGAAAACGTAGAGTAAATCGTTTAATAATATAATTACATTAAATAAATTTAAAAAATTGGATAAGTTTGAAATAATTAATGACTTTTCGTCACCTATGGAACTATATTAATTAATTAGCGTTTATAAAATTAACAAAATCATTATTCATTTAAACGTGAAATACAAAATATTAAATTTTCATAAGCTTACCTTCTAAAGTCTCTACTCCAACAGGCATAAATTACTGGATTCATGCTAGAATTTATCCATCCAAGCCACGTAACTACTGCCGAAACGATTTCTTCGTGCCATATACATTCCATACAAAATCCAGAAAGCAAATTCACTACAAAAAATGGTAACCAACACACAACAAACACTCCCATTACTATCCCAAGTGTTTTTGCGGCTTTCTTTTCTTTCGCAAATTTAGCTAATTTACGACTAAGAGAAAAGGTTTTTCCATATCTATTAGAGGCAATTTGTGGCAAACCATTATTCTGAAGTGCCGTGAGAGGCTCGTCCTCAGAAGTGGTGTATAAATTTCTTGGTTCCGCATTAGGTAACTTACACGTACCACCCCGATGAATACGTAACGTAAGTTCTAATTCTCCTGATCCCAATAACACTTGCTTTGTACCGAGTCTTAATGAACGCGTTTGCATCACTGCCGCTCTATAAATACGATAATAAGTAAAAACCATAACAAATAAGGGTAAATAAAATGATATAGTAGATGAAAAGATTAAATAACCCAAATGTTCGGTAAAGGGACACTTGAAGGCAGGAATTGGTTCAGTTCGCACTGCTCGCCACCACGCTATAGCAGGAAATGAAATTGCACTTGAACAGACCCATACCGCAGCAATAAGAAGAACAGCTCTAATGCGTGTCATTCTCATTGGATAAGCAATGGGATCAGTTATTGCCCAATATCTGTCCAAAGAAATTACACATAAATTTAGTATAGACGCAGTACTGAATAATACGTCCAGTGAACGCCAAATATCGCACCAATCGGTTCCAAAAAACCAAGTATGACCTAACACTTCATATAATGCACTAAATGGCATAACCACTAAACCCACCAAACAATCCGCCACCGCTAACGAAGTTATAAAATAGTTAGTAGCAGTGTGTAAATAACGTTCCCGAATTACCGCCAAAATAACTAGCATGTTACCGAACACTGTCGCGATAGGAAATAACAATAACAGAGATACTACCAAAGCACGATCTTGAATTAATGATGTCCATTTGTCCCAAGCATCTTTTTCTAAATCTGTAATATTTGTCCAATTGATACTGTTTGATGTAGTCAAATTAATTACATCCTCTAATGCCGCTGTAAACAGCAGCTCGCTCTCATTCATAGCTCGAATCCGTTCATTTATGAAAGTCGATCCTGAAATAAGAATATTAATTAATCATTAATTATTTATCATTTTGTGTAAGCTTTTTATCTGATTTTATTTTAGAAATTGGTTTCATAAATTATTACACCGAAAACAAGATAAATTTCATTTATAATAATGCTATATACTACCGGGAATAAAATAAATAACAATTAAAATGATAAGTTAAACTCGAAGATCAGAAAATAAAAATGAAAGAAAAAATGTCTCGAGCTTTATAATAAACTTCAATAAGCGTTAAGTTTAAAATTTCATTTTATTTGTTATACATTCCTGTGTTGAATATAGAGCATTTTATACGTATTCATTATTTTTATACATGATGCATATTTCGGTGGACAACTCGTAGAGCAAATCTATATTGACTCTTTTCGTTTGCTGGAATTTCATATTAAAACTGTATACTTTCTGGTATGTCGCCGAATTTTTGACGGTAAAAATAATAATATTACATTTTACATAAACACGAACATATATCGCCTAATCAATGAATTTTATGATAATATTATTGTAACAAGTAAATTTAACGGTTTGACTTGATTAAACCAAGTGTTAGGGTCATGTTTTCATTTTGTGGAGATTGCTAAAGAGATTGAGAGAGTTTATAATTGAATTATGGTATAATACTGTGTTACCGATGTTATCTGACAGCGTTTCTTAATACTATTTAGTTTACCGTGTAAAGAACAATAATTTTAGTGTAGTTAACAGTAACTAATATACCTACTATTTAGAGAAGTTTCGGTGTTTAAACGCAAAATTACCGCCAGTTAATTTAAATCATTTATTTTGTATTAATTTTCAGTAGGGTGATGCGGATAAATTCCAGCGTTTGTTCAATGTTTCGTGTAATTCTCTTCATATCATTGCCAAAAATTAATTAAAAGAAGTAATAGATGAAAAGTTACACAGATTAATCAATGCATTCGAAACTCGATATACTATATTAAAAATAGTAAAATCAGAATTTACTCACTCAAAGCTTTATCATAAGAATTTCTAAATTAATAAAATTAAAAGCAATACTTCTTGTGACGTTAAATTTTTGTTGTAAATTTTACTCAATATATAAACAAGTATTATCTTCACTGTTTTGGTTTTAAATTGTTTAGATGTTAGATGAGCGAACACCAAGTTTAATAGGATAACCTGACATGCCAAGTTAATGTAATTTAGTTACGAGTATGTAATAATAACATACACCGATAAGCTAACTAGCAGGTATCATATTGAAGAAAATCCTTAGCTAAATTGTTATCACAAAATATCGACAAAATAATAACCAAAACGCGGTTTCAACATTGAGGGAATTTTATATTTTATACATAAAATCATATTTACTAAGAAATGCATGCATTTTTTATAATTTCAATTGTTCACTAAATTAAATTTATGTATTTATAAGACGACGTACTTAAATGGTACAAGTGATTTTAAGTCTCAAGGTGGTCATAAAATTTTTATTCATAGGAATGTTCGTCCCGTGCTAAAACATGCATGATTATGACTTTCGCGAAAATACCTTTTAGAAACTTGAAATTACCTTTTTATGGTATAGGTATTTATATATTAGTTATTTAAATTTTAATTTTGAAATGGTACAGAATTAAAACCTCAAATTTGAATGGGCTATGCCAAACTTGTTTTATGTTAGTTGGGTCAAGAAAAATTTAAAGACGTGGTTTTAGTGTCTTGGTATTAGTTGATATACCTAAATAAAAATGTGTTAACAAAATTAGTTCGTTTTATGTGTTACGAGGTAGGTACTTCGAATGACGGTAGGTTAAATGAAATTGAAATTTCTCATAATTTAATTAACTTAGGCATAACCATAGGGTCGCATTAATTGCATTGTGCCGGCCGAATAGATGTGACAGACTGAACAAAATTTATAATTTGGTATTCAATCCACTGCATAAAAATTTTTTAAGGAGAGGCTATTAAAGTACTGAATAGTGAAATTTGGGTAGTTAGATTGAGCGAATTAGATTTTTCTAATCGAATAAACTGCACCTGTTTAGCAACAAGGCTTTTTAGAATGTAATTTTTTAGCTTGATATTAAACAAAATTTAAATAAAAAAACAAAGTTAATTATTATACATTATATTATCTACTTCTAATTTTGATTTTATATAATATTTACCATAAATGTAAAATAAAATTTTGCTATTTACTTTAATTAGTAACATCAACAAATTCATTTACAATGTAAATGTTGCCTCTATTATCAGACAAAAATAAATACTGCAGAGTTGCAAAAAATATTTAACAATTGTTCTCTAACTATTTGTCTTCATTTTATGAATTTTATTATATAGACAGAATTTTTTATTTAATTATTGTTTTTCATGCTATTATTATATTTTAATAAGCAATTGAAATATTGTATAGTGAATTATACCGTGGCACCAACATAATACGGTTCACTAACAATTATTACTGTAGCTGTTTCAATTCCCCGCCGAATTTACTGGCAATGTTGTACCAATGAAGTTGTATTTTAAGATTCTGAATTTGATATAGACGTACCTATCACATAGAGTAGGGTGCTGTTTAATATTTTAAAAGCATTCTTAGGTTCTCTCTGTATTCACAATTAGAAAGGCAGGTATCGTTACATTTACATGACTGAAATTTTATATATTCGATGTTGACTAAAGATGTAATTACACAGTTACCAAATTGTCACAGGGTATAAATATTTATATCTTAAATCTTACTATTATTACGTATTAAATTAAAATTTAAAAAATTAAGACCTGAACTAAACAATTAAACGAAATTATTTCTCATAAGCTTTCAGCAATGGTTATTGCTGTCATCAGATATTTTATTAATAATAAGTCTAAATACAGTTACGTATTGTCATTTAATACGATTTAGAACTACACGATTATAGCTTCTTGATGATCGCTAGTTAAGGAACAATATATTATTTAAGTGTCTATTAAATAGAAAAAGCTTAACTCCAATGAGTTTTTCTCGTTTAAATGAGTAGGTGGCTGCAAATTCTGCTTAAACCTTCGATGCCAGCGTTTTAATCTTTTATACATATTATTTCGTAAAGAAGTCGATCTTTATACTTATTAACGGATTTTGTTATCTTGGCATTTTTAAAATCATCATTATGTCCATCGATTAAAAATATGTTAAGCAGTTACAGTGGTTTCTCATATATTTCAGCTGAAACTTGAAACATGCCCACTCGTGCTTTTATGAAGCCATTTGTTTGTTTGGCCAATATATTTTACCTAACCATTAAAGTAACCCAATCGTCAAATTACGAACCATTTATGTTAATATAATGTAGTAAATAGTACTTAATACAACTAGTCCAGTAAATAAACCTATTGCATTACCCTCGTAGTTATAACTGAATAATAAGTACGAAATTGACTATTTTGATAGTCGATGCATAGTTGAATCGTTTTTAACTATGACTTTAAGGAAAGCATTGAGTATAAGTGCAGGCATTAGTATTTTCGACACAATACATTCAGTATTAAACGTATGAGTCTAAAGTAACTGGACAGAATTTAAACTAGAATAATAAAATTTGGTTATTGAAAATTTAGAATTTATTTTTTTATTAAGAAATCACAATATAACTGCAACACAAAAAAAATTCAAATGCATAATGGTCCATTTTTTTCAAATTTTCTAACTACGTTTTTAACACCTTCCATCATACGACGGAGCATATTTACATCAATTTTTTCGGCGCAGAACTTAATACGTTTTTCTAATTGATTGACTGAAGTTGCTTCCCAACCATTCTTATAAACTAATTATTGTGATAAAATTGACTAGAAAGTTGACTAGGAATATTAGGTGGAATTGCATATTTTGGAAAAATAGTTATTTGTGTATCTCGTGCGCGAAATAAAGATTTGGTGCACGAGAATAAAAGTGTTTTGACGAGGCGTCAGTCGAAACAAAACATCATTTGAGAGTAACAAAAGCATTTCGCGCACACGTTGCACACACTATTTTTTCTATAATTGTAGATTAATACCAAAAAAAGGATTTGATAAAAATTACTGTTCTATATTGTGTTTGTTTGATTTTGAGAACATGTGTCAAAATATTTTGCCAATATTTTGCCCACCTCGCGGCAGGCACATAATACTTTCTCGTACGATAAATAAATGTCAAATTTTGGACACTGTTACTAATGTGCAAAACTTCAGTGTTCTGTCCGATTATTAAAAAAATATATATTTTGACCGTCTAACCAATTTAACGTTTTTTTTTGCATAATGGTAAGGTGCAAGATCCGCCTAAATGATAATTTTATCATCCTTATGGTATTTATTTACAAAATTAACCATTTTTGGTATACATTATGTAATAAATGTTTCTGTTAACAGTAAGACCTGCTTAAGTTTAAACAAAAATTTAGAATGCCTTTCACTGAAATCGCACACCAGGCCAAAACTTGGCTGTTTTGAGTTTTGGTTTTCTTATGAATTTTGCGTTATGGAATTGTGCTTTTATGGGTAGTATAAAATCCCTTATTTGTAACATCACTACTTTTGGCAAAAATAAAGCACTTTTCAGCGTCCATAATTATCACTGTATTGCCTGTTAAAAAATGTTGTTAGCAAAAGACGACAATTTCCGGATATTTTCACTAATTTTTTATCGGTGTATCTTGGTTTAACATTGCTCTTGTATCTTTTGATATTTAATTTTTAAATTTTAGCAAATTATTGTTTGTGAAACTTTAAATTTTTCGATAGTATGCCAATACTCACTCCAATTTTGTTCTCAGCAGCTTTTTAAGGAACATAGCTAAAATGTTTTAGAATTGAATTTCTTCCAGGTTTTTTCTATTTTCGGAGCCAATACTTTTAGCGAATCTTGAAATTATTGAAAAACGAAACTTCGACTAAAGTTTTCGTTTATAAAATCCTTTAAAACGCAGCTTTTATCCTTATCCTGCTAAAAAAAAAAATTTGCACACTTTTATAATGACAAATCAAATGAAACTAATTACGTTTGACATTAAACAAATGAAAGAAGGTACATTCATTATTTTGGAAAACTTTCAGTTTTAATAGGAATAAAAAGTAAGGATTTGGTGAAACCGGGCAAAGCCAACTTCAGAGGTAGCATTTACCAAATATTAACTTTTGATTATTTTTATTTGTCAGTATAGTCTAAGATCCCACCGCGTGATTACTACGTCCATCTGTTTTTTGATCAAAATACAATTTTTATAAATAATTATTAATAGAGGAATACGATTTTGTCGGGTTTTTATAAAAATACGGCCACAAGTAAAGATTGTTAACTGTTAAAGATACATAAGAGCAATAGAGAGTTAGCCTGTTGTAAAGACGGAACTCGGGTTATCACACGCAGATGATACTTCTCATTCTTTGCAAAACAATGGAATTGAGAAAGACAACAAAACTCTAAGCAGTATTCTTAATACAATAAAACAAAACGATGAATCCATTCGATGAAAACCTGGATAAAAACATTTTATTCAACATGTCAACTGGTAAAGCGACATCTTCAAGTGTTGCTGATTTTTTGCTTAACATCAAACCATTAGGTCACAAGCAAAAATTGCGTTTTTTTTCGGAATGTTTTAAAGATCTTACAATATTTGTAAAACCCATCAAACGAAATAATATACATAACTTTGAATCTGATTGTGTAAAAAAGCAATTAAGAGTAAAATCAAAGGCAAGCAATCATTAATGAAAGTGGAACGAGATATTTTCGAACGACTGTTGGCAATTGCTATTGATAAAAAAGTTGATATTGAGTACTGCTTATCATATTCTCTTGCATCTGTACCTTTTGCACTGTTCCGCTGTACTGGCCAAATGTTCAAAACGGACAAGTCTACTTTGAGTAAACAATTGAAGTCAAAGATTGAACCTGCTAATCCTGGACAAATCGACATAGAAATAATTGATGGCTTCTACTATATTTATTATATTGGCTCTATTTTACCACAAACATTTGGAAAGCTAGCTGAATTAATACTGATAAAGTTTTGTTCAACAAATGCTCGCAAAATACATTTTATATTTGATAGGTTTTCGACCAAAGACAGAATCGAGAGGAAATTGATATTCCCTATACGATTAATGCTCCGTTGCAACCTAGACGCAAAGATATTTCAACTAGTTTGAAGAATTATCGTTTTAAAGAAGCTTTGGTTAAATTTTTAGCTGATCACTGAGGTGACGACTCTTTTGCTTCAGTATTAAAAAACAAAAAAGTCTTTATTACAGTCGGAAAACTGTGTTTTTCATATTGTTTAGTTGGAAACACCGTTATCAAAAAAGAAGAAACTGAATTAGCATGTTAACATGAGGAAGCTGACGCAAAAATTGTATTTTATATAAGCACAATGCAACAAGAATCGAAAATTTTGGTGAAAGCGACCGATACTGACGTCTTAATCATTTTGTAAGGCAATTTGCACAAATTTCCCAATTTACAAATTTGGTTGGCAAACAGTACATCAAAAAATCTTAATAATAAGGACCAAACTTGCATAAACTATACGGAATTAGCAAAGAAATTAGGTCCAATTTTATGTCTTGCGCTGCCAGCATTTCATGCATGCACAGGTTGCGACTATAGGCGTTTCAAGATAAGCGATACGCAACCTTGCGGTAAATTTTTGAACTAATGATATAGGTTAATGAAATAGGCTCGCATGTATTTTAATGTAAAGTTGTGAGTTTTCCTAACAAAATTTTAATAATGGATAGATGGTTTTGTTCAGTTTTCTAGTGCAATTCTATGAATAAAAGAAATCCCAAAATTAGTTTTCATGCCTTTCCCCAAAAAAGACAAGAAAAAGTGTACATAAATAAAAAATTTAACAAAATTTTGTAAATTTTTGTCATTGTTATGTCGACGTAGCATTTCATTGTGCATAACTTACTTTGATTGTTTGTTTTCCTTTCAGGGAAACCAAACTGTATTTATAGGATTTGGGTCGCTTTTCATCTTCAACAAAAAGCAGCGATTATTTGTTTGAACTTGTGGACTTCAGGTCTTCAACCGGGTTCGTTTTTACTTGTTTTTGTTTAATATGTTTTGTAATTGTCTCATATCATGACATTTATACACACGCAAACCATTTTTTTTTTTTGAAGAATAAATTAAGATTTTTTGGCCCTTGGTTTTATTAATCCTCTTCCATGATTACATTAGATTACATAGTCGAAGCTATGCAAAGCAAGGGCAAAGATAAACTTTTTTTAAAGAAGAGGACCCACCCCTTGGTGTAACATTTTTCCTCTGGACGACCAAGTGGGTTAGAGAAAGGGGAAAAACTGTTATAAACTTTTAGGAACTTTTTGATTGTCGATACCTTTTATTTGATGAGGATCTGGGCTTATTGCTGTAGTTTTTAAATTTAATTTATTATATCAGGTGGCCCAGTACTTTGACTGCACAAATAAATTACATGTCCTGCGTGTAGAGTTTTTTTACCTTCGCAAATACACCTCGAATTTAGATCTCCATACATGCATTCCATGTAATTGAGAACGTTAAAACGAAGATTCGGGCCAGATTCTTATAAATGTTAAATATTTCACACACTCTAAATTGTTTTAAGCTCAAATATGGTTCAAGGATATTATGTCACTTTTTCTAATCCTTTTAGGTAGGTAGCATTTTAAATATTATTTCAAATATTACAATAAAGTACCATAATATATTAAAAATATATTTAATATAATTATAAACACGACATCGAACTATCAAAAAACATACCAACAATGTTAATACCACTAATAGTCACTATGGCGCTGCGATCTTAAATTGAAACGCCTATAGGGCTTTGTTTTTTAACAAAGGGAAAGTTCGGCCTTATAATTTATTTTCTAAGAACCCGAAAATTCGGCGGGTTTTTGCGTCATTATCTAATCCAAATTATTCACCTGTGCATAGGCAACCCTAGGCCATCGCGTAGAGATAAAAATTAGCTTTAATTTGATATATAATTTATTAAAATACATTATGAATGTATGAAGTTACAATGGGCTAACTCTCTATTGCTCTTATGTATCTTTAACAGTTAACAATCCCTACTTGCGGCTATATTTTGATAGGCAATCCGAAAATCGTATTCCTCTATTAATAATTATTTACAAAAATTGTATTTTGATTAAAAAACAGATGGACGTAGTAATCACGCGGTGGGATCTCGTACTAGTACATTAAAATTATATGAAACAATAATTTTTTGTAATTTTAGCTTTAAATTTTGGCCGCAATACCACCCAAAGCTCATTATTTTGTAAAAATCTGAAACAAGGAACGTACTGTTATGTAGCTCCTGGTGGAAAATAAGTTATTGCGAAGATATAAAAGTTGATAATAAAACTGGCGGATGTATAGATTTTACTATAAACAACGGCTATAGAAGAATATCAGTAAAATAATCTAGATGTAGTTACGCGGTAGATGACCAAAAATTCATTCCAATTTTTATGTTGCTGTATGAAGACAGCAGATAATATTTTAATAACTTCTATAACTTTAAAAATAAAACGAAAATTCGTAGTGAGAAATTAGATTTTTGTAAAACTCTGTAAAACCAATCAATCTATTTGATTCACCAAATTAAAAAAATACGCTACTTGCACGAACCAGTTTAATTTAAAAGTCTATAAAAATTAAACAACCAATGAAAAATAAAGTTACAACTTAATGGGTACTATAATTTGATGCTGTCGCATTGTATTATAATAATTTATTAGTATTCTTAATTAAAAACAAATTTTTTAATTTTATTTAGTTTTCTTATTGAATTAACAACTTGTAGTGCAAAAAATTGTAAATAGTAATTTTAGTTAATTTTAAAGAACTCTATATTTATAAATCTATTTAAAGTATTTACAGCTAAAGTAGTTAATAAACCCCTGTGGATTTCACTTTTCATTAGATTTTATCGGAGCAAATGATAAATTTAACCATATTAATTTGTATTGTTCTATTTATAAGTTCTAATTTACAACTCGCAACAATTTTACTATCACAAGGAATGCAATAAACTTGATTAAGTGTTATATTATAGTTATAATTTATGGTCGGAAATATCTTTCAAATTTTAGTACTATATTTGAATTTCAATTGGCAAATTTCTGATTAATTAACTTCTTGATAACACAATAATGTTATTGCTAGGCACTTGTAATAAGCTATGCATCACAGAGAAGACACAAAAAATTCCTCGAAAATCTATATTATATGCTTGTGTATGTAATAATATAAGGTTTTTGTTGTACCTACTATGTAGTTTAATAATTAATGTCGACCATTTTATTGTTAAATTTTAAACGCCGAGCAATGATTATTTTTAACTATATATGTACATTTCTTTTAACGTTTTCTATTTAAATAAGAACAATTTATTTTTAATATATTCTGATATTTTAATTATAAATTTCTTTAAACTTACACACAAATCAATACTTACAGCTAAGTTGGATAAAAATAACCTGATATTTAAATTACATTTTTTCAATTATTATAATTTTTGCATCTAACTTTCCATTTTGTAATAGAAGTAATTCTATTACGTGCACAATTATTATTGTAGTAATATGGTCGTTTATTTTTTTTTCATGAGTCAATAAAAACATTTTGTAGGTATTCGAGTACTTTTTACGTTATTTTTTTATTCTTCTCTTCACGTATGAAATATTTACTGTTATTCGTAATATAATTTAACTACCCAAAATGCAATATGTACTACAAACAATAATAAATTGCAACTTATTAATGCTTATACTTCAGATTGATGCATGCATTAAGAATTATTTTCGATTTAAAAATATATACAAATAACGTTTATGAAACAAATATACTGATCAGCTTTAAACTCAAATCGATATGTAACATCAATCTGATAGAGGCTATGCATCAAATTAAACCAGCAAAGCGATGATCATAAGCTTTAGAACTAAACCGCAATACTTTCCACCCTGATAGTTTTCAGCCGTGAATACCCTATAACCTCAATCAACTAACTCCCCCGTCGAAACCACCATAATACCAGCAAAGGAACCGATGACTATCCCTTACAGCTTACAGGTACTGCGGTTGAGATAGACGAATGCTGTTACATTTATAATCCGTCTCTAGCCAACACTATCGGAGAATTATTTATTTGCTTGTCATAGAATACCATTCACGCTGTTTTTGAAACGCTTCCACTGAAATATTTATAACATCTTGAAAAACTCGAGTAACGATATTTCAATATGAAAACATTTAAAAAGATTAAGTACTCGAATCTTTCACTTTTTATTACACAAAATCATTTTTTTAATTTAATTATTCCAATAAGAAATTTTTTCATCTGGTTTTTTCTAGCTATGTGAAACTTTGTTTTGAATTTATTATTATACCTAATAATTGCGATACCTCAAACGTTATAAAATATATTACGAGATGTAATCATTGACTTGTAAAAAAAACTTTTATGAATGTAATATCAGAATATTGAATTTAAAATTACGCCCGCAAGTCTTTCTCCAGGTTCCTTATAAGAAGGCGGATAGTTTGTCTATGCTAATTCTTGTTTTATATAGAAAGATAATATTGAATTGCAAGTTTGATAAAAAGTCTGCACTTTTAAATATATATCAAATAATATGTATCTTCAGGCAATGCTTTAATATGTTACATGACATCCTCTTTAATTTCCTTAAAAGTACAGGGTGGATCGAAAGTACACGATCTGATCCGATCACAGCAAGAGAATTAATTTTTTATTATCTTGCTTTGTGAAAATACCGCTTTTCAAAATTACTATTGAACTATTATAGTGAACTATTACTAATAAATTAGTATATATAGAGCTTATCGCTTTTTCAATGTATCTATGTGAAGATTTTTAGGTATAGCAAAGGCGAATTGCACATTAAAAGCTTAAACTAAGCTTATCTAAGCTAAAGTTTCACAAATTTTTAAAACGTGTTTCAGTAGTTTTAAAACGGATCATGTATATCACTAGACATTTATACCACATTTGATGTCACTTATGTGTCTTGGTATACCTAATCCATTATTAAAATAGTGAAATTTGATTTAAAAATTTGTCAAGCCTTAGCTTAAGCTCTTACTGTGCAATCGGCCCTTAGACTTTTAACTGAGAATCTATATCGTATTAACTTAACTAATAACGATAGCTGCATTTGGTTAATATCAAATGGCAGTGTTTATGCACGATGACATATGTGCTAAGTTATATCTTCTATACAAAAGTTCTACAAAAAATGTCTGATAAGATAGCTCAATGATGCACATCAATACTTGCCTCGGCATTGTAGCTGTACTCCCATGTTTACTGTCCTTTATGCATGGTCATGATTAAAAATTAGAAAATAAATGATCTGGAAAGTACAGTAAAGCAAAAAATCAACAAGTTAAGAGCCAAATAATAATTCATTAGTATACAGGGTGGAAGGAAAGCGGTAAGCAAGGCATGCTAAGCATCAGTGCGCTAACATAAGAGGAGCGCGAAAACATTTACAATTATTTAAAGGTAAGGATATTAATTTATCAGTGTTTTAAATCAGGGGGCCAAAGATCTTCCCTCTGGTCCTGTTAGTATACAACACATTAATATACACAAAATAGAATTACATTAAATTGAAATATTAGCTTTATGTTTAAATTAAATAGACAAAAGTATAAAAAGTTAGTTATAAAAACAATTTGAAATACAATACCTAGTAGGTAGGTACCTAAAAACTAAAATATTATGGTTATAATTATTAAATGGCTAATTTTCCATTTTAATAATTTATTATTTGCTAATTTGTATCGGTGCATATTACGCACTTACAATAGTCTTTTTTTAAATATGAGAATGCCTAAGAATCGATAATATTTAATAAATGCTAACTCATAATAATTCCAATCTTTGGAAAATACAACTTGTGCTTCGTAATCGTCCTATTTTCGTGGTTGGGACTGATTCGTGACATTTAAAATTAATATTCGACAGTGAGCATACCTACCACTTGTAATTAGAACAAAAATATCCCACAATATTTTTTTTTGTGTAATTTTAGGGTTAATGATGTTGTTAGAAGGTTAATATTTACAAAATTATGTGGTAGTAAATAGTATCACATATTTATAAGTCTTGCTTTATTTGCTTATTAATTAAATTGCTTAATTAAAATATTAATTATTATTTTGTAAATTATATTGACAGGACAACGTAAACATCGCATTTAAATATAGGCAGTGTTCTATAATGTTTATCTGTTTATAATCGGCGCAGTTATCTGTAATAATTTGGTTTGAACGTTCAACGTAGTCAAATAGAAAATTGATAATTTGGATAACCTTTACTTATGCTAAATAAAATCGTTTAAAATTATTATTCCAATAGGTAGCAGTTTTGTATTTTTTTGAGTTATGCACTTGAAAAGATATTACAAAGTTATACATAAATTATATTTCTATGTTTATATTACGTTAACTTTTTTAAATTTAATCGTGTTTAAATTTTATTTAATAATTTCTTGAATTCTAATTAAATAGCAGTGAAAACCACTCTATGTGTCTGTATGTTATGTGCAAATAAGTGTCAACGCGAACAATTATTATTATTAACTATAATTTTATAGGTTTAAAGCAAATAACAAATAAATTCAAACTATCTATTCACCTAAGAAGGATATTTTCGATTTAGAGAATAGAACAAATCAATTTTACTTTTTTTATTAGATTTTGAATATTTGTAATGCTTAAAATGTACACGTAAAAGCTTTTTTAAAATTCAAAATGTTACGTGTTAGTGAATCATGTGCATTTATAGTACGATGCATGCACATACCAGAAAACAAATATCTTTGGTTGCATGGTATGTATATCCTCATTATTCAACTTTATAAAATGGCCAAGTGTCATTACAAGTCCTAATACAATTTGTAATTTTTTTTAAATAATTTACACAGAAATTTAATTTTAACTTTTAGGGATTATGTTTTTTGCTCGGTTTTTTGTTTACATGTAAATTGTTTTTATTAAAGGTGTTAGTCAGCAAAATATTTTTAAAACCAAATGTATAGTTTTAATTAGATACATTTAATTGAGGAATAAACTTAGCTTTTGTCAAAATTAAAAAGTTAATTTAATTTTTTTTAAATTTTTTAATTAATTAATTTAATTTAAATTAAAAAAACTATTTCTTTCTTCTTTTCAGTATCACAACTTTATTTGCTGAAACTGATTGTATCTAAAATTCAATTCATACATTGTATATTCATAAATACCATTACAATGTATACAATTTCGTCTTAATAACATTTAATTTAAAATACTGTTTTGCTTATGGGAGAAAAGAATTGTGAAAAAGGTTTTGCATATTTTAATATATAGGAAGCTTGTTGCAATATTCTTCGCATAAAGGTGAGCAGATGTTGCAATTAGATACTATAGCCCCATATACATTTTTAGACATTGAAAATCAAACACTTCGAATGTGATAACAGTCAAAGTTTATCTTATGTTAATGAATATTTAAAAAAAATGTTTCTGATTGTGATAATTCTTGTAATAAATTTATTTCACAATAAGTCTACGTAAAAGTTTCTTGAATTATTAATGAAATTCTCCAAGTTGTTGTTTTTTAAATCAAACTTTATTTTGTTTATATTATCATAAAATTTTATTTAGAGTAAGTTATTTTATAATGCATAATATTACTTTTTATTTTTAAATTTTTTAAATATTTTAATTAAGTTTTAAATAGAAAATATTTTAGTTACTTTCGTTTTTGATATATGGGTAATCGGATATTTTATTTATATTTCATTAAATTAATACGTAACATTTTTGGGTTACTAAAAGATTGTGGTTTATAATTCATAATAAAATTTATTCATTAAGAAAAGCACAACACACAAACAAAACCTAATCTCAAACAGAAGACAATTCAGAAAGTGAACAAAATGCTTTAACACGTTGACTGCCACAATAGTCACTAAAAGTTTATCCATTCTGGCCGGAACAATTTTAAAACTAAACAGGCTTGCAATGGGATAGTTAATTACAAATCATCATTTTTTTTATCAAAACTCATGTTTTTATTGCTTTCAGTCGAGAAGCAGCATTATAGTTGAATGTTTTTGAGTTTTGTATTACCTATGTTTATATACTATATAAATAATTATTTTTATAAAGTTCTTTGTGAAAACGAAAAAAAACGCTGATTTATTTAGTTTTTAAAAGTAAACCTGCATGAGAATCAACTGTTCCTTCTCGTGGCTGTTGTAGACATTTTGCCGTCCATCAAGTTACGCTTCTCGTGGCAGTCAACGTGTTAAAGTAAAAGGAATCTTCGATATGTAAGTTAAAACTAGCAACAGCACACATGGAAACAAGAAAAATTAATAACCAAAAGAATGTGGAAAGTTGTATCGACAAAATTCAAAACCAATCAAATAGTGCAAAACATTCAAAGCGATGCAAATAAATGCAAAGCAATGCAAAGCAGAAAAAGAAAACGATGGCTTGAAAACTGTTATCTTGAAGGAAGAAATCGAAATCGGTAGCGGTCGGTAAGTAATAACACCGATTTATGTGCCTTCGATTTTGTAGGTGAGAAAAATCCAAAACTGTAGCTTTTCGTCTCGAAAGTGAAAGAACAAGTAAAGACCGAGCAATTAAAAAAATAAAGCATCGATAATTTAAACGGTGCAGAAGTAAAGTAGTGGATTAACTCAAAACATTAAATATGTTACACACACAGAAGAAAGCACAACTAAGCAAGACAACAAGACAAAAAAGCAAGTGAATCTACCATTAAATTGCAACTACATATCGAAGGTAAAGAAAGGAGTGCCTCAGAGATCAATTCTGGAACTTCTACTTTTTCTGCTGTACGTAAACGATATGCTGAAATGAGTCAACTACTTTTGTTTTCTATGCAGATGATACCTCAATTATCCTTCAGGACGATGACAAATACAAACTTAAAAACAAATTAATACAAATGTTTACTTGATTGATTCAATCGTGTTCGCCAAATGACCACTAATTGAATAATCCAGAAACGGACCGATCCAGAAATTATGAAATTGTCAATTACGGCAAGGTCAGATGACCAATTAAGAATCAAACTAACAGATGGCCAAGAAGTAACCTGCTGTTATACTATCAATTTTCTGAGAGTAAGGTTTAACTTTCGTCAAGATTGGAAAGCACATATAGAAATACTGACAAACAAATTGAATACTATGGCCTTTGCTTTGAAAAGTATCGCCTCCCATAGAATAATTATCATTTGATTCAAATTTTTTAAAATTATAAGGTTAAATGAACAATAAAACGAAACATTATTTGTGAGCTTTCAGCAATGGTTTTATTGTTCATTTAACCTTATAATTTTAAAAAATTTGAATCAAATATTAATTTCAAAGGTTAATAATATATAATTTCATTAGAATAATTATCAAGAGCTTAACAATTTTGTTTCTAACTTTTACCTGCACATGCTTGTATTATCAAATATGTATAGTATATTTTTTGAAGAAATTTAGATTCTTAAATTATTCTTGATAGGTTTTTCTGTAACTTGACCTAATGTTTATAGTCTCTTTTCAAATACATAGATGCTATATCTTGAAATTTCCATAAGCTGTTTATTCTACTACTATGTTGTACTACATTTATGAGATTAGAGTACTAAAACTTCTGGAATTAAATCATCTAATTTGTGATCAGGTTTATTAAAATGAAACCGTTTGATTATCTTTTTGGATACCTGAAAAAACAAATCTCGATGTAGAACAGATTTTCTTGTAGAAAAATTGGAATACAAAGCTGAGGATTCTTGTATCATTTTTTTTTGATTACAGAACATTAATAGTATATTACATAAAAGTCATGAAAGTAATATTTTACAGGCGAGGTGGCTTTATGAAAAACGAGGCCGCTTGCGGCCAATACTTCTACAAATGGATTTCTACAAATTCATCAAACAAAACAATTTCTATATACAAATTAACTATGTAGTATTCAACTTAATTTGTTATAGTTACCCATTTATATTAATTAGTGCTAATAACCACTATGTTGCAAACATAACACATTTTTTACCGTTAATGTATTCTAAATTATTGTAGGTATTGAAAAAAAACAAAAAAAAATTAATGCTTTGAGGTTAGATAAACTTTGCTTTTTTTTAGTATTAACGATTTGTATTCTTATTTATAAAGTAAAACTGCCTGGGCAGTAAAATTCAATTTTCTAGCCAGAAAATAGCACTACAATAGACAATCTACAGCCGATTTCAAGAATACATTATTATTATAAAATGTTACATTATTTAATTTCTGTATTGTTCCTATTTTTAATTTAAGCTGCCATAAAAAAAAGCAAACATTTCAAAAAGTACTGTATATTGTGGTTATTTTTTCAATAATGCTGTCATATTGCTGGATCCAAAAATATATGATACACCAAATTCGCTAAGATGGAATCATGTGTAGTGAAAGTCAAAAATTAACCATAGTTTTATTTTATAATCTTTTACAATACACTAAACACTTTGTGGAACCAAAATACACAAGACCTTTATGGATAAAATAGACAGGCAGTAAACCATCGAGCGACGAATTGACTGAAAATGAAATTAATACTTACAGTATACTACTTCTACTAAATACTTAATAGTGATTCTAAAATACTGATTTTGACTATTTAGAGTCAGCAGTTAAATATATGAAATGTGAAACATTATATTACTGCAGTTGAATTGCACAAAATTTGAATCTATGAATTGGCACGAGAAGCTGTTTCACTAACCGCTCGGCCATTCACTGACCAAATATAATGTAAAAATAAAAAGTTTTTGTAGCACATAATTTCTAAAATGTATTGTAGTTTTGCAGATGTTTATAAACTACATTCATTTGGGTTGCTGCCAAACATGCTGAAATTTTAAATCGATAGATTTCTTGATACCTATATATGCCTGTATCTAAGGCCATTTATTTACAATTCTGGTGTTATCGACATTTGAATTTTTTATTTTTAGTATATTGCTTTAACAAAATACAATAGTTATCTACCATGTGAAATCAAATGCAAAAGCTCTTTAAGTATTCCATAAATAATGAGTAATGTAGATTCACATGCGTAACTAGAAATAATTATTGTATAGGTAGTATAAATAAATGAAAAAGTACTTTAATAAACATATAAAGGAAAATAGCATCTATTTTTAAACTCTTCCTTAAAAAATTTCAACTAGAATGCTTTGAAAATGTTTATGTTTTTTACCATGAGTTACGAACATAAAAATTTTTTACTGACTAAAAAAATATGTAAAGGAAATTTCTACATATTATTACTGATAATACTACATAGTACATCAGTTTAAGTTGAACTTGAACTTTTTCATATTAAAGTTAACTTCTTGAACTTATTAAAACTTAAATTTTTTTGTTTTTAGAGTTAAAAAAATTAAGGAAGTAACTAAAATGTTAAATAAAGAGCTTGATTTAGTTGCGAACTCGAAATCTTAAGAAAAGTAACCACATAATATTATAAAAATAAAATTCACCAAATCAAATTGCTCAATTTTCTTTTACATATAAGAACTTATTATTTGAATATATCAATATTGCTTTATTTAACAACGTTATGATGATGGCTATTCATTTTGGTTATCGATTTTCATCTTACTATTACAGTTGACTATTATTTATTTTGGACAACAAATAATTTAAAGATATCCACTATGTAAATAGCACAAGCTTACGAGAAATAATATCTGTAAGGCAACGCAAAAAAATACATAAAAAGTCTTTTCTAAAATTAGCTTTACAAATCTAAAATTTAATTTCTAATTGTAATTTTTAATGAGGAAACTCTACAAGACTTACAGAAAAACGGTTTTCTAATGCTTCTTGTGCAGTACTCGAAGGGTATGGGCGTAAGAATAAATAAACGCACAAATGAATTAATGGAATTGCCATATCAAAGTAAATATAGAATTTTTGAATAAATAAAAATTAATTTTTATATATAATATTTTTATGTTGAATAAAATAATGTGAAATTTTTTTTATATGTTGACATAATTGGACCGGTATTCTCTGTGAAATAATCCTTTCACGAAAGGAGCAGTTTGGTTTTCATGTAAAATTATGTCAAAAATGCGTCAAAGTTTTGGGTGTAAAATAAATTTTACCATTTTTAAAATAATCTTTACATAAGGGCGAGTTACAGAATACGGACCTTATGGTGCGATTCTCTAAAAGTGTATGTTAAAATGTTACGCTACATTGATCGTTGCTTACATGGACATGTTAGATCGGCTTTAACATACGTCTTACATAAATGCCTCAAACGCGATTCTCTAAGACGCCATGTTAAACAGAATGTTAGTTTTACTACTTTACCGTATTTATGAATGAATGTTATGACGTCACTAATATTATGTTGTGTAGTTCAAATTGCGCAGACGCGTAGCAAAATTTAAATTTGAGAATCCCAAATTCCAATTTGATTTATAATTTATTTTTATCGTTATATTGCAGTAATTAATAACTTACGGCAATTTGGTAACACTTCATGTGGTTCAATTGTAGTAAATGATATACGTGGTAAAACTAACTGTGAAATTTCAGATTCTAAACATTTCCAAGATTTTCATAAAATAATATAGTCGAACTTCCTTTAAGTCGAACCTCCAATGTACAAGAAAAATAATTCGAGATATAGAAAATTCGAGTTATAGAAATACACAAATGCAAGAAAATAAGACAAAGGTATTTTTTTTTAAATTCGACTTGTAGAAAACTTCGACTTAAAGAAGTTCGAGATATAGAAGTTCGACTGTATTTTAAAATTTTAATTGTTAACTTGAGAAGCATTAAAAAGCTCAAATTTATTATTGTATTTCTAGTTTTTAATGATAACAAATTATTTGATTAGGATTACATTTTTTTAATTGAAAAACTTTAACAAACAGAGTATAGAGTATTGTGTTGTGGGAAATTGGACCCAATTCGGCAACATTACATTAGTAATTGTTCGGCAAACCAGCCTTATGGCTCGACTGCAGGACGTCTGACTCATTGCGGTATGAGCAGATAAGCCAATTCCATGTTGGTAGCTACCACTACCCAAGAATTTTAAAGTAATAAGCACCTAAAATGCGATACATAAGTAGGTAAATACGTTGCAAATAAACACAACTCCTCGTTCAATGTTTACCTTCAAATAATGTGGAATAAAAGTACTTCTTTCGCCTTGTGGCATATGAGGTGATATTTCCTCGATTAATCCAATTGCTAAATATTGGGTTAGCCGGTAAGTTCTCACAAATTCTTTTTCGGGAATATCGAAAGGATCTTGACCATCTCGTAGAAGTCTTCTTTCTATTCTCATGTAGTTTCTGAAGAAATTCGAAGAAATAATTTATTTATTATTCAAGTAAAGTGAGGTTAAATTTTCTATTGACTTATTATTATCCTACCGTGTTATATGTGCATCCATCACAATATTCGCAAATAACGGAATTATGATATTGTTTCCACTCATATTCACAAAATATCACTTCAAAAATTACTTTGAAAAGTTTTACAAACGAAAGTGTCAATTTATGGTAGGCGTGTCTTTCAATGTTAGCGCTAACGGCGACAAATATCTAGCCGTAAAAATGTTAAGTATGTAGGCTAACATTTCAACCAAAATGTTAATAAAAATGCTTAGAGAATAGCAAATTTTAACATTTATGTTATTTTTCAGCGTAACATAGCTAACATATGTTAAAAATCCTTAGAGAATCGCACCATTAGTCTTACAATGCCATAAACAAAACCGGTCATTAAATAAAAATAAAACAGAATACAAGAAAAAACGTAATTTACATTTATTAAATAGCTATTTTCGTTACTAGTACTTAAATAGGCTACATTTCCATTCGAGGTTGATTTTACTGACGAGCCCGGAGGGCAAGTCAGCAAAATCAACCGAGAATGGAAACAAGCCTATTGAAGTACGTGTAGCGAACAATATTTTTTGCAAATCTGCAATTCGGTAAATAACGAATATTTTAACAAAATTGCTCAATCTGGACAAAGCTGAAATGAAAAAACCCGCCAGTAGTAAGGAAAAGTGAAGGTAAAGTCATCTCGCGAAAGATAAGATTACGAAATATGATCACATAACATGAGTAATCTTACGTGCAGAAAACAAGCCGCTTTCAATACCACGTAATGTGTATGAAATGATAGTATTTCACTGCAGAATTGCAAAAAATATATTCACAACTTGTAACTAAATAAAATTTATAAAAATATATAAAAATAAAATTTTCGAAGAACGGGCTTAACCCCTGTGATTACATAATGTGGTAACTAATATATCTGTTGTTTACTTCTGCATGTTAGTAAATTTCTAGCACATTTAGGATAGCTTCTGACTATTATTATCATTATTAAAATCTCTTTCAGTTTCACCTGGCCGTATTTCTGGCTTAGTTTATAAGGAAAGGGGGTGGGCAAAATACATGATAAAATGTATTTGAAATACAAATTACAAAATACATTTATGTGAATATTTGAAATACAAAATACATTTTCAATTTATATTTGAAATACAAAATACAAGATACAGTATTTGAAATACAAATTACAGTATTTGAAATACAATATACAGCATTTAATATACAAAATACAGCATTTAAAATACAAAATTCAAGATGTATTTCAAATTCAAAATAAATTTAAAATCAAATAAAATCCATTTTTATTCAACAGTGTAGTATACAATCTAAATTTTAAATAAGTGATTTCCTTTCAAAAATATAAGCGTTTCCAAATTGTCGCTGACTGTTCTCTTAGTTAGAGAATGAATTAACCTAGCAAAAGAATATAATCTTTCTACAGCTGCAGAAGAACTTAAACCTGCATTAAATTTAATAAAATTTTTTACTATTTGGGTATTTGTCAAAAATTAAGAAGCATCAACGTTGGTCGTTCAAAAATGTTACAACTTCTAATGCTGCATTACTCCGGCTCCACACATGGGATCCAACGTTGGTACTTCGTAAAAACATTGGTGCTAACCTTGGCTTCAACACTATTCTGTCGATACACTCGTTGTATTTTGTATTTATGTATTTGAAATACATAATAAAAATATAAAATACAATGCAAAAATACAAATTACATTTCAACGTGTATTTGAAATACAAAATACATTTGCAATATATATTTGAAATACAAAATATAAAATACAAAATATATTTAAAATACGTATTTCAAATAAATGTATTTTAATTTTGCCCACCCCTAATAAGGAACATCGCAGCAGCCACTTCAGGCGGCTTGGAATTACGGAAATCATTTTGTAAATTGTTGGTTAGCAAGTTATAGATCGATTTATGAATAGATCAATAGTAAATATTATACTATATTTATCCAATAAAGTTATTTTTCTTTTGTGAAGAATTTTGAATAGTGCCCGATTCATTTAAAACTATTATACGTCGCTGCTTTCAGTTAAAGTTACTCAAAAATAGAAAAGCTTTGCTATTTTGCTAAAAGTTTAAATTACACAAACCGACACAAATAAATTAAAATTTTCGAACAATTCAAATTATAATTATTATTTTATAATTATATTAGTTCTTATTTTAAATGAATATAATATACTAATGTACAAGTTGAAGTTATGCAATATATTTTACCTCATATTGTTTACACTGTTAAGTGCTTTTGTAACAAAATTTTGTTAGAAAATAAAAATTATTGTTATGAAGTTTCACTACCCAGTATATCGTTTTCATTTTGTAAAATATTTGATTTTAGAGGTTGGTGATGCCGGTAACTTGAGAGCATGCCAAGTGGAAATCATGGATTTTTGATCAAACTACGGGATCGATAAGTTCTCATGTTTTTCAAGTCAGCTCATATTTTTATGTTTTTGCTTTTCTGCTTACGATTATACGTTCTAATTATATTAAATTATTTTATTGTATCAATCCGAGTTTATCATTCATTATCTTTTAGTACTCAGCCCTAGCTTTCACTATCAGAAAAAATCTAAACTACACGAGCATACAGCACGGTACAAAAATAAAATTTGTGCTGAGTTAATTGTTCGACTCTCTTTCATTGGGAAAAAAAAACTGTTTTACTATCAAAATGGTTACAGTTTTATATATTGTACAAATTTATTACTCTTCTTTTATAACATTAACCAATTATGAGTGAGATCAAATTATAATTCGCAAACCTTCTGGGTAACTTTAACTAAAAGCAACTATTAATATAGTACATTGAAAAAAATCAGAAACATAAAAAGTTTTCTTAAATAATTATTATTTTTAACTTTATAGATAATTTTATTTTCTTTTAAGTGAATGGCACTCAAGAGTAAACAAATCAAAACAATGTTAAAACCAAAGTATTTTCGGTTACATACGATACATTGGAAAACCATTAGAATAGAAAAACGTATACATATGATAGTCCATTAGGTATCAGGTACCTAATACTTCGTTATGAAATAATATTGTCAATTAAACTCCAATGCATTACCTAAATACATTTTAATTTTGAATATAGTATTTTTATTTAAGCAGTATTATTAATACTGCTTACTTGGCAGATTGACATGGAGACTAAACTAATACAGCAACACCTAATTTATTCCTACACCTCGTACATTGATATATTTTCCCAAGACACTTAAAAAGTAATAATTGTACTAAACATAATAGTTGAGCGAAAAGTTAATAATTAATTTTATTCATTGAAATAATAAGAACGCTCGGTGTACTGATTCTTATGAATATCCATTTTATATAATCCATCATCATAAATTTCTTTGCCTTAATGATTTCCTTATTCAATTACAGTTAAAATAAATGACAACGTACCACGTTGACTCGATTAGTTAAATTTTATTGCAAAGTAAATAATTAGGTGTTCAAATGATTTCAATTAAATTATTCATTATTTTTTGAATGTACTCTTGGGAAGCGTTAAACTGATTTATTTTCAACGATGCGGCGTTAACTGAATGTTAATGAATGGGCCACAGCAGTAGTTTATTAATTGTGCATCAAACGCAATATTTTATGCTATATCATAATTTACCGTTCAATAACTTAATTTATAGATTTAAACAAAAATATTACTGTCCGTTATAATAAAATTTGTTAGTTTAATTAAGCGTAATTGCTAATTGGGTAATTACAAATGCATTTATCAACAGAAACTCGGAATACATTACGTAAGTAAATCAGTCTGTCGTGTACAGATGACTGCGAAATATCATGAAATTACATCTTCAGGTTTGCTGTTATTTAGCGGGTGTTAACTTGTAACAACTCCAACCCATGCATAATTAAATTACCCTCTTGCGTATTACGCAGGTATATGTAACTAGAAACAAAGCTTGCGTAGGTAGTGAATGAAAAATTTTATTATAGAAATAAAATAATTCCATCACATTAAAATCACTTAGTACAGAAATCCAATATTATAACTTAGTTGTCTAACTTTGTATAGGTGATGTTTTTGTAGGTACTTCATAAGTTTTGTAGCGCCACTTTGTTATCACTTCAGATTTGCATAAGTAATAGAGAATTTATGATTATATTGAGATTGACGTTAGTAGCATATAACAAAAAGCTATAGTGTATAAATATGTGACAGCAAAATTTGTTGAACTGGCTTACATTTTAAATAACAAAATGAAAGTGGTTTTACTAAAGTTGTTAAATTGAATGCTTTTAATCAATCTGTATGTTCTGTGGCAAGTTGCAATGAAAGGAAACACTTGATCAAAGATGCGACCACAGCTGGGTCGCTTTCAAAAAAAACTTTTAATTCAAAATATTTTTCAACGTGAACTGAAATGTCGCTAAAAGTCGGTCAAGCACAGTTTTTAATAGCAATAGTAAATAATTTTGTAGGTTAAGTAAGAAGAGGTCAATTTCAGTAATAACGATCGATTCCGTATACTAGTTATGTATATCACGGGCAATTAGATATGTAGTATAGATTGTTAACTACCGATAAAAAATTTTATTTTGATTGAAATACACCTTTGGTTAGGAATAATTTGAAATTGAAAAACTGAATGTTACATGTTACTTATACTGCTAGAGATTCAAATTTAAATTGCTATGTATTAAACCATAATTATATCACTAGCTTCTATATTAATTATATTGCCACGCTTTATTCGTGTTATTGCTGAACAAAATACACTGTCATGTTTTTTATGGGCTAAAACAAATACGTTGTAAAAAGTTTTTACAGGTTTTGTGAAATAATGTTTTTATTTTGTTATTTAAATCTAAATTAGCATGTGGTAAAAATATTTGAATTAAATTATTGAGTGAGTTGAAAGTGTGGTATGTTGTATGCTATTTTTAAGAAATATGGCAAGAAAAAATAGATAGTAAGCAAGAAAAGAATATATGTATTAAGGAAACTACAAAAGATATAAGAATAGTACAGTTAATGATTCTAAGACAAATTTATTTAAGGAATAATTGGAAAATATTATTCAAAACGTATTTTTCTGATAGTAATTACTAGAATATGATTATCAACTGACGTCAAATAAAATAAAAATGATAGCAGTATAAAAACTACTATTCTATTTTTGAAATTTGAATAATAAAGTTTTATTATTCTAAATAATATAGAAAATTAATTGTTTATTAAAATATTAATATATTATTAACTTGTTGAATAAAATATTTTAAAAATTACAAGGTGAATGAAATTTGAAAATTTTCCAATTTACATTTAGTTTAGGACCCGTTGCGAATAGTGGTTTGCCTTTTCAAGAGCTCATAGCTAAAATAACTCTAAATAGATGAAAATGGATTAATTATTAATAATTCATTAAAATTGAAATCAAAAATATATTGGAAAATGTTTTAAATAAAATTAATTGACGTGTGTTTTAAAAAACCTGTATCATATATATTTAATCCATTTTTATTCATTTAGGGTTAGTTTAGCTGACGAGTTCTTGAAAACCCGAAACCACTATACGCAAGGGGGTCCTAGACTAAAATGTAAGTTGGAAAATTTTCAAATTTTATTCAACTTGTAATTTTAAATATTTTATTTAACATTTAATTTCACAAGTTAATAAACATTTACAATTATGTATTATTAACTTGAGAAATTATTAATATTGAATTGAGGTAAAATATTAAAAATCTTATTATTATACATATTATTATTAATATTACATATTAAACAACATTTTCGTGAGCTTTAATGACAGCAAAAAGTCATTGCTGAAAGCTTAGGAAAAAATATATTTAATTGTTTAGTTAACCCGTTATTTTTTGAGTTTTTAAATTAAAATATGAAAATTAATTTAAAAACAATACTTTGAGATAACTTTAAATAAATTATTTTATAATAATATAAAATAGTTATAGTAATTTAAATGTACATAGCACACTATAGCTTATTGCGGCATAAAAACTATTATTTAATTTTGTGAAGAATATCGTTTTTAGGATTAAAAGTCATATGCAAACCGATTCATTGTCATGGAGTTTCAATTATTCAATGATTTTTATTCCATGAAAACCGTTGGTTGTATTTTAGTAATTTTAGTAACTAGATTATAAAAGTGTATAAATTTGAATTGATTTTTTATTGCCCTAATAAACGACTTTTTCACGCAAAATTAGATAAAACGTTGTACATACTCGTAACTTGTGGGAAAGACGGATAATTAAACTCTTAAATATTACGCACTCGCCTGACGGCTCGTGCTCAAATTCGTCTACTCGTTCAATAATCTGTCTTTTTTCCCATACATTATGTAAACTACTATTTGATATACCTATATAATAACATTATAAATAATAAAGTAATGCCCAATTCGATAAAATCTTTCACTATTGTTGTAAACAACAGTACTTGATTAACTTTTTGCCACATATCAGTTGACTTTGAAATATATATTTTAGGCTTAATTTTAAAAGTACTTTTAAGGAGAGCTGTAGTCGTATCTTTGACGATTTATTTTCTTTTATTAAAATTCACGACAGATTGATTAGTGCATATAATAAAATTTAAAAACTTGAGTAAAATCACTTTAATTTTGTTTTTCAAAATCTAAATCTGTTCAAATAATTTTGCTATCACTTTTTGGTTTTGCACTCTATGGCTAAACTTTACAATTTACTATAATAATAGTTCTGAAAAAAAATTACAAGTTTGTGCATTACTTCTAGTCCCTAACAAATCGGCTCATAATCAAAATTTCCGAACAAATTTTTGACCTGCATACGATGCCTTGGTGCATTAGTACGCCAAGGCGTTGCAGGCATGTTAAGTCAAAATTTGTTTTAAAATTTTTGATGTGAGCCGATTTCTTAGTAACTAGAAGTATTCGTATCCCGAGGTACTAATGCACATAAAGTGTACATAACTAAAAAATTAGCTAAAAAATTTTAATTAAATCTCGTATAATATATAGTTTAGGTTGTAGAAAATCGAAATTGGGAATATCGTTGATTGCAATATTTTTTGTATTCAACCTCATGTTCTTTTGCACGTGCTAGAGACAAGATATATAGCTAAACTAACAGTGCAATTTGCAAACAAAGATATTTTCAGAAGATATCAAATAGTATCATAGTCAGAGGTAAGTGCTGGAACGCACTTGCTATAATTGCCAACCGCGCGATTATTTTAGAAAGCACAGTACCTATTCTAGATAATGGTTTAAAACATATTATATGACATGATATGTCAGACACAACCCTATTGGGGTGCTAAACACTAGAAACTACAAAGACTTGATTAATTTGTCGGGCTACAGTAGGAATTATTTTTAACCAACGCCATACTAAATTAAATATTAAATTTTCGATTACGCGTAAGTACTACTTATGTACATAATATATTTAGCCATCACAAAATTCATCACGACTTCATTTTTTCACACTAATTGTAAGACATTATAACTTTAAAGTATCTGGTGCAATAATAGTTATTTTTTAAATAAAATTTTAACACGCCTGTTGTATAAAATTAGGGTTTCATTTATGTTGTTTTTATTGTTCATTTCGTTTTATCGTTCCTTCTTTTCTGTGGATTCTTCATGGTTAGTAATTGCCTAAGATATTCGGCCTGTTGAGAAATATTAATTATGAACACCACCATTAATTTTTCTGAAGATTGCTTGATGGAGAATCAGATTGCATTATGTATGCAAATGTGTTTTTTCTGTTAATCTGTGAACCCCTTGGTTTTTTACAAGCAATTTTCTTGTTTATTTTCACAAGGGTTGCATACATTTAATTTATTCGGTAAATGCAGTACCATAATCAACTATTGTTTGGTTTTGACATGCAATGTTCTCCAACTGCCTTCTTACTTCTAGCAACCCGTCAAAACAAAAGCCTCGGTACTATTGCATTTGTTTACAATACTATGTGTGTTTGCGAAAATTACAATTACGATGAATTTGATTGTTTTTAAGTCGAAAACTTGTATGAAGTGACAAAAAGCACCTTATTAAAATTAAGGTTAAAATTTTAACACATTTGATGTATTTTTGTTAATTTTAGCTATTTATTCAGTCGGACATGATGGTTTTTGATAAAACAATTTTTCTAATCTGAAAGGACATAATAATTGCGATAAATTAACGATTTGAATGATAATCCTTATTATTGGTGAGTGATTTTGTTTGATTTCAATGCAAATACTAGTAGAAGAATGGCTTGCAAGTTGCCACCCCATAGCTTTCTTGGTCATAACTCGTCATGAAATCAACGTATTGTTGATATAATTATAACATACGTTGGAAAGAAAAAGTGAAAAGTCACAATCTTGAGCTAGAAATCATTTGAATTATCAAAAAAATTAAAATTTACAATAAATTTTTAAATGTAGCTAAAATCGACCTTTTGAAATTTTGGCGTGCAGGTTGGCACCCCTTGAAAAATTGCTGAAAATGTAGAGAAAATGTAAAAACACCTGATCTAGAAAATTTATTAAATTTTATTTGCACTCAGTGGCTGGTAAAATGAGTGCAAATTGGCATAAATAATCACATTTCTATTATTTTAAAATGCCGGCAAAAAAACTATTAATCAATTTTGAAAAAGATAAATTTACCTCCTACAAAGAATTGGGGAGGTCGCACTGCAAAATTGCTCAAAAATTCAAAGATCAAAAACTATCACATCGTGATATAATTTTAATAATGTTCACAGGACGTAAATTAATTTTAAACTTACAGAACTTATGGTATTTTTGTTTTAATTTACTACTCTTTTCAGGTAATTAGAAAAGGTAAAGAAGCGGGTAAGAAAATTCTAAAATAAAATTATTGATATAAAACTTCTGGACCCTAATATGTACCACCTTTATGAAAATAAACAGGGTTGTAAGTCTAATTTAAAATTTAAAAAATGTAAGTGAACTTGTGGTAATTTCGCTCAGTATATCACTAAAATTCTATGACAACGCTTAATTTTTGACTGAATGACAATTGTGAACATCACACAATCACGAAAACTGGCATATGAGCGTGTAAATAAGCAAAAAAGAGAGAGGTGGCAACCTGCAAGTCAAAAAAGTGGTTACCTGTATTTTAACACCATTTTAGAATACATAGGTATACGAAAAAAAATTGCCAATTTATGGTATGTTTGGAATTCTGTGAAGATTAGGTAAATTGAATAACAACACAATACACAATAAGTATTTCCATTAAATTTCCGATAAAAATGTTCAATTTATAAACACAAAACAAAAACTATTTTAATTTTTCAATAAAAAAAATATTTTGTTCGTTATTCAGCAAACTCTGTGTTATTGCGTCCGTCTTCTTCGGAAGTACATTAAAAGTGCCAACTACTCTTTTAACGTCGATATAAATCGGAGTTTGGGTTATGACATTGCTAGAATGCCAAAATGCAGCAGTGGTGACAACCTGCGAACAGTAGCAATCTGAAAGCCTATCCCTACAATAAATATAAAAATAATCGTGAGAAAAATATACGCATACTCTACTGGCGTAGTTTCAATAGACGTACGCAGCACCACCTCGCAGGTTAATGGTGGCATAACTGAGTTGCAAAGCTGATACATTTTTGTGTATTCTGTCAAATTTGGTGGTCAGTATCAGTGGTCAAGGTTACAAAGGTAAGCGTACTAAATTCATAATATCGGGAGAAAATTTGTAGTCAGGTCATCACAGAATTTCTCTTTAGGTAAACCACAAGTAAAGACAGGTACATTTCGTCGGGCCCCCCATCGCGAATTTTTAGTGAAATTGGTGTCAAACGTTTGAGCTTTGTTTGAGCTTCAATGAGCTTCCATTTTATCGTTTGAACCACAACCGTCGCGAAGTTATTCGCGAAAACTTTGGGGGCTGGGGAAATGCAGCCCCCATCGCGAATTTGTTAGTGAAATTGGTCCCAAACGTTTGAGCTTCGTTTGAGCTTCAATGAGCTTCCATTTTTATCGTTTGAACCACAACCGTCGCGGAGTTATTCGCGAAAACTTTTGGGGGGTGGGAAATGGTTTTTATTTTCCGTTCTGGTTCGAATTTTTGAGTGAATTTGGTGTCAATCGATAGAGTTTCGTTTGAGCTCCAATGAGCTTCTATTATCATACCGTTAATTTAATTTTTTACGAAATTACAGATATTTGAATTTGAGGTAACTCCGAGCAAGTGACGCGCGCTACCATTCAACTTTTATTCCATTTTATCAGATGATACAGGATGTAACGCCAGTAATAACAAAAGTGTGACTAAATATATTGGATAAAAGATACAACAAATTTTAAATAAAATTTTTGTCCGGATGCTATGTCAACCAATAAAATTTCGTTCGAACTCCAATGAGCTTCTATTATCATACCGTTAATTTAATTTTTTACGAAATTACAGATATTTGAATTTGAGGTAACTCCGAGCAAGTTAGGTGCGCTGCCATTCAACTTTTATTACATTTTATCAGTTTCAACTTAAGTTTTTAAATAATTTTTTTAAATTTAGTGTTAACGAAATGAACGGATTGAACTACGTAATGCACTTCTGATTGGTCAATTTTTGTGTCAATTAAATACATGATTATTAAATTCAATTTTTGTGGTAATTAAAAATTACGTAAAAATAGAAGCTTCAATGAGCTTCTATTCCCATTGTTTGAACCGTAACCATCGCGAAATCATTTGCAAAAACTTGGGGGGTATGGTTTTTCCATTTTCCGTTCCAGTTCGAATTTTTGTGTGCAATTTTTTTCGAAATTACTGGTATTTGAATTTTGCGTTATCCCCACGCGCTACTATTTGACTTTTATTCCATCTTATAAGTTTAAATTTAAAATTTTAAATAATGTAAAAATAATTGTAAATTTAAAACTTTATTTACATCACTGTCAACTTAAAAAAAAAAAAAACCAATACATAATCCAAAAATAATCCAAATACATAATCCATTGAAATCACTAAATTTTTATAACAAAACAAACTTTGAGTAAACAGTTGAAGTAAACATAAACGATTATTAACATGCCCAGAACGCCAATAGTTGATCCTGATATTTTGAAAATCGTTATCAGAGAAAATAAGGAAACTATTTTTGATTCAAATTTAAACAAGCTGCATGGTCCATCACATGAATGCTGGACTAAAATTGCTAAACAATTTTCGGGGATTAATGGAAAGTATATTTACACTCGCGTTATCTTAAACAGATTTGGTTTGTTGGACGACTTAAATTTAAATATTTTTCCGAGATCTTCTGAAGAATCGTTTTCAAATTCAAGTAATTCAGTAGAAAGTGGCAAAGAAGAAGAAAACGTAATTAGATTCAAAATCACGTTATCTGCGGAAGAATGGAAAGAATTATACCCAGCCACTCAAAGATACAAACGTTGTGAAAGGATTACCAATTACCGTGATTACGAAACATTGACACCGTATTTATGGACAAATGTAATTCACAATCATTTTTTTTATCACACGCGAAAGGCCTGCTGCATAACCTATAAGCGTTGTAAAATTTTTCCAAGTGGTGTTTTTTTTCTCAAGTTTAATGGTGAATGTACATCCTGCAAAAGTGTTTTACATGGTGTTATGGAATTGGAACCCCAACTCGAATCTGATGTTGTAATCGACTGCACATACACCGAAACTATGCGTAAATGCGAGCACAATGCTAAAAGAAAAATTACAAGACAACAGCGCGAAGAATTTACACAGCAACTATCAGTAGAGAATAAATCAGCATCGTATATTGTAAATCAAAAATGTAACGAGGTTATGGTCATGGGAGACTTACAACCTAGCAATATACCTACAGCAAATGCCCTGAGAATTATAAAACATAAGAATTTATATAAAAATTATATTCACAAAGATCCTATCACCGCTATATCTATGATGAAAGCTATATCGCCTTATAACGATTCCATTCGTGATATGGGAAATGATCCATTTTTCGTTCATTATTGGACAGTGACAGAAATTAATATGTATCGGCTGTATGCAAAACAAAACAAATTTCCAATAATAAGTATAGATGCAACAGGTCGGGTAGTTAAAGAGGTGAAATTAATTACGGGAAGAACAACTGCCGCTGTATTTTTATATGAAATAGGAGTTATGGATTACGATAATAAAAATCAGTTTGCAGTGGGACACATGCTATCTGAAAGACACAATAATAACGCGATAAATTTTTGGCTTACGGATTGGTTAAGATATGCAAAAGTAGCCCCTAAAATAGTGGTTACGGATCAATCACTTGCTTTGATGATGGCTGTTGTTAAAACATTTACGCAGTATACTAGTTTGTCGAAATATTTACAGGTTTGTTCCGATTTAATAAGAAATAAACCGAATATTGAGATTCCTTCCTGTATGGTTAAAAACGATTTTAATCATGTTATGCATTTGGTGAGTAGTTGGCCAGAAATAAAATCAGCTACTTTTCGGGTCAAAAATTTTTATTTACGATCGTTTGGCTTATTAGTCGCAAGTACTAGCTTTGACGACATCAAGATTTTATTAACGCACATTTTTACTGTGGCATTACATCAAGAAGACGGAATCAACGCGGAAAAAAATCCAACGAGTTGCGAAGTATCAAAAACGTACTTAAAACAAAGAATAGCCACCCATGAAATTAATGGATTACCATTACATAAGAGTCAAGAAGAAGGTGATGAAATTAAAGGTAATGATAAAGTTGAAGATAGTACAAATAATGATAATACAAATTTAGAAGAGAACTCTGATATTTTGAAACTAATAGAAATAATTTACGATGCTTGTCTTCAAGATTCAAAACATGCTGCTAATGAAGGCAGTCATGATAATATGCAATATAGTCCACCGATTGCCAAAAACTTTTAAATTTTGTAAATTACTCCCATGCTGGTCTGCTGTGATGCTTCCATTTTTTGGATATGGAAACATAACGCATACAAGTGCAACGTCAGAAAGTTTATTTAATAATACAAAAAACCGCACGTTTCGCCACAAAAATCTGCCAATACGTGTTGATGAATTTCTGCAGATACATATCGACGCCACAAATGGTGCAATAAAAATGTTAAGATCAAACATGGATGTATCGCTGGGAGACACTTCAATCAATAATGAAACAAATGCTGCGGAAGTTGTTACTACGAAAGCATTAGAACGTATTGAATCGGAAGAACGCATCAAACCTAAATATTCAACGGAATTTTCTGTTCTGGAAAAACGTTCTGTAAAAATTGAAGATTCAGAAATAATTGGAAAAAGGAAGAGATGCGATCAAGTTGCAAAATCGAATTTCGAGTTTCAATCAGAAAATGAGATAGAAAATTGGGGAGGTCTTGCAGATGATAGCAAAGCAAAAAAGAAGAAAACCAATTATTTAGACAAAGATCCAACAGTATTGACCTATAACGATAAAAGCAAGACAAAATCTTCCATCATCGGAATTCTAAGAAATGGAAATTCGTTAGATTTGCAAAGTGTAAAGATTGGAAAAACTAATTACACACTAACAAACACATGCGCATTTGACAGTATAATACATGTCCTATGTTCGTCATATGCGGAAAGCGCTAATTTTGCAAGTTATGTGAATGAAAACAAAAAACTTCCAGTATACGAACTTATTGTCCACGCTATGCGAGATGGTATCAACGCACAAACCTATAAAAGCGTGCTTCTATTTTAATAGATGTTGTTACTGTTCAAAGAAAGGTTTCGAAGAATCACATTGAAATAAATTGTGCAACTACAGCATACTCTTTAATCCAACAGTTATTTAAAATAATCCATCTATCATAGAAAGCCGCAAATGTATCAAATGCAACACCACCGTTGATACACAATATCCATCAACGGTGGTGAACCTGCCAGAAGGTACTGTAGGAAATCTCCAACATATACTGGACCTAAAATTTAAACATAATTATACCGATTCTCTTCGATGTGAAAAGTGCAAATCACTAACAGAACAAGAGAAAAATTAATATTTGGGCAACACCTTTTCTTAGAAATATGTGGTCCAATAAAATCAAGTCAAAGTTCGTCAGTGGAATTAAATATTCCACTAAAGGAAATTCCTCTACAAGTGGAGATTAACAACAAGGATTATTGCTGTCAAGGAGTTGTTAGTTTTATTCCTCCAAAGCAGAAGCATAATATGAATGCGATTGGGCACTACGTATCTTATTGTTGGCGTTTCAGCTCGGGTAAATGGGAACGTTATGATGACCTACAAAATCGTCCCAAGGTACTGAGACAGTCAGTTATCGCTACTAATGTGCAATTTTAATATATACTGTATAAAAGTTTGAATTTTTATATTTTTATTTATTTGTAACTTTGTATTAATAAAATATAATTAAAGTACGTTTTAAATATTTTAAAATTATTTAAAAACTTAAGTTAAAACTGACAAATGGAATAAAAGTTGAATGGTAGCGCGCCAAAATTAAATTAACGGTATGATAATAGAAGCTCATTGGAGTTCGAACGAAATTTTATTGGTTGACATAGCATCCGGACAAAATTTTATTTAAAATTTGTTGTATCTTTTATCCAATATATTTAGTCACACTTTTGTTATTACTGGCGTTACATCCTGTATCATCTGATAAAATGGAATAAAAGTTGAATGGTAGCGCGCGTCACTTGCTCGGAGTTACCGCAAATTCAAATATCTGTAATTTCGTAAAAAATTAAATTAACGGTATGATAATAGAAGCTCAAATGAAACTCTATCGATTGACACCAAATTCACTCAAAAATTCGAACCAGAACGGAAAATGGAAAAACCATTTCCCCAGCCCCCAATAGTTTTCGCGAATAACTCCGCGACGGTTGTGGTTCAAACGATAAAATGAAGCTCATTGAAGCTCAAACGAAGCTCAAACGTTTGGGACCAATTTCACTAACAAATTCGCGATGGGGGCTGCATTTCAGCCCCCAAAAGTTTTCGCGAATAACTTCGCGACGGTTGTGGTTCAAACGATAAAAATGGAAGCTCATTGAAGCTCAAACGAAGCTCAAACGTTTGAGACCAATTTCACTAAAAATTCGCGATGGGGGGCCGACGAAATGTACCTAGTAAAGACGTCCTAACATAATTTAGTGCGTCGGTCGTTTACATTAAGACACCAATTAAATACGTACATTACTATGTAGTATTGCACACTAACATAATGACATCGTTATTCTATAACGATACGACTACAAATTTGGTCTTGATAATATAAATTTATCATTGCTTATAAATTTAAGTATAAAATTTGCAATATTTACAAGTTATAATGAAATAAAAATTAAATTAGACAATTAGTGAATTCTTTTCCTTACACTTACGTATTTATACATCGTTAATAAATACCATATAACTTTTCCTCTACTTTTCAAGTGGAACAATGTATGTGTATAAAATCAAATGTACTTTCAGTCATAAATATATTCTTAAAATTTATTTATTATAAATTTGTAAATTGTAAAATAGGCATTTAGTATAAAAAACCTCAAAAATTATTTTTCAATTAAATTTTAGAAATGAACGTAATATATGTATAAGTATTTAGAAAATTAAATATTAAGCCACAAAAAAATTGTAGACAGACTACGAGAATAAATTGAAATTTATGAATCGATATTATTTTTTAAAATACAAACATGAAATTCTTATTGATAACAAAATTTTAACAAAAACTAATGATGTGTAGCAAAAGATTACATAATAATTTAGTATATTAACTACAAAACAACATCGTCATATAATATGTAATTGTGAAATTACCCAGATAGCACGTAAGGTTTTGACAAGATTGTCACAATATTGTCACATGCTTGACAAGCTTGTTACAACCTTGTGACATCCGTACAATACTATTAGGGTAGTGAACACAAAGTAAACAATAAATAAAAAAAGTGACAACTACTAAAAGCGATCATATACCGCGGATACATGCGGTCGTTAGTTCGAACTAACCTTAGTTCGATCTAAGCTAGTTTGCTTTAAATTTTATTGCACAGGTGTATACATGTTTTTTTTTTTAGTTCAAACTGAAAGCAATGATATAGCTCGATCTAACTAAGGTCGATCCAACGGATTAGGTCGCTTTATCTAAGTGTATACATGTAAGGACTAGCCAGGTCGAGCTGACTTAGTTCGAACTAACGACCACATGTATCCGCGGTAATAGTCATAATGAAACTGATTTAAGTCGTAAAACCATTATAGTCGTTCAATTGGAAAGATTAATTTAAATATGGTTGTTGAACCAAACCATCTCTACTAGAAGAAAAGAAACTCGATACAATCAAAAATTTAACCAAAAGAAAAATTCGATGAAACGTTTTGCAATGTAATTGAAGGAAATTGTAATAAAAGCTTGGATGAAAATCTGGACGAAGCGGCGAATAAGAATAGAAATATAAAAAGAAAATTAATAGCGGCGGCAAATTCGAATTTGGAGAAAATTAAAGCAATCATAAATAACATTTTTATAAATTTTAAAAAATGCAAAAATGACAAACATACCCGATCTTAAAATTATTATAAATTGAAAAAGAAATAGAGTTGAGGTGACAGTGCCTATCAGTTGAGGTGACAGTGCTTATCACCTCAACTATATTTTATGTGGCATTGAGGACTGCCAAGTTATAAAAGTTTGAATGCTGTGTTTAGGTAAAACTAACTGTTCCGCCATTTAAATAATAACTAATTCTTTTTAATTTTGAAAACTTGAAAAAGCTAGCCTTTTACACGTAATAATTCCATACATTTGGACAAGAAAAACTAAAAGTATGTTTTCCTTACAATTATTATTATTAACAAAAACTCAGTTCTTGACTAGCACTACAGCGTAAATTATACACTGGCCGACTAGAAAGCGAGAAACCGCGGTTCAAGTCCTGGTCGCGTCGGATCAAAGGTCCGATATCAATCTTTAGACTGTGAGGAAGGCAACGGGAAATTACCCCATTAATTATATTCCCTAATACGGTCAGCTTGGCTTCGGCTAAGTTGATCGCCTATGCACTGCAAAGTGTATGGCATTCAAAGAGAGAAAAACTCAGTATCACTGAGTTTCCGTGTAACCATGTATTGTAAATTACTAAAAAATGCAAATCAGATTCTATTTGTAGTTGTAATAAAGTTGATATCAGAGGATTCCACCTTTTGTTTTCATCTTCATTGGAATGCCAAATCAAGACGAAGACATTAATATATAATTAGATTATTTAATATTTTACATAAAATAAATCTCGGAGTTCAATTTTGAATAACATTTAGATGTTATATTAAACTTTAAGAAATTAACAACTAAAACTGAATAACAATGCAAATTTCCATAAGCTTTCAGAAATGGCTTGTTGCTGTCATATAAAAATTTGTTTATTGTTTAATTTTTAATTTTAATTTAATATTAATTTTACGAGTTAATAATTTATCTATATACAGTGACATGACACATTATAATTCTATTACATGACACTTTATAAGAAGATGAAAAGCCGGGCTTTACACATATAAAAATCACGTGACATTTGATGGTTAGAGTCATGTTAAATTTAAGAGTCGATTGCAAATATAATCATAAGTTAAATTTATATTTTTGGTTGTCAGTCTGCATCTGAGGAAATCAATTTCACTTTAATATGAACAAGAAGAAACCGCGGTTATCCAGGAAGATAGTTTTGGAATTTAATAATTTTCTGAACTAGTTTTTCATTCGGTAAAGTTTCGGAAAACTGCTTTGCAGGTTAGATGTGTTCTTAAAAATGTGTTACAAAAACACGTTTACTAACACCAACTTCACTTTTTTTTTAATTTTTAAAACTTATTACAGAATGAAAACAACAGTGTTGCTGTTCAACAATTTTAATATTAAACTTGTAAAAAAATTAAATTGCGAAAAAAATTTATAATCATTTTACTTTTTTTCTTTTGTCAATTTATTCAATTTCCCAGATTTACTAGAGAACTTGAATTTTAGGTTATACGAATTTTATACATTATTTTATCAGCTTAATTATTACTTTATTACATTAAAATGTAATTTAAACAACTTTTCTATCTAATATTTATGTAAATTTTCTATTTTAATAATTTTTAATATCCTTTAAATGCCTTTCATTATGATTTGTTTACGTCTGGCGTTATTTAGAAAAAGAAAATTCTATTTATAATAATTACATATTTACACTTTTTCACCGTCTGTGTAAAACTAGTTGCCTCGGCTAATACTGCTAGGGCATCTTTTTCGGGTAGAATTTGAGTAGGTGGCAATACAATAAAATAAATTTTACTTTACATTTAATTTTCATTTTGAATGCCAAATAAGATTTACTAAATAAAGTAGGTATATAAATTTATTTCGTTTTTCTAGTAAAAGAAGTCTTTATAAAAACTAAACTAAAGTAAAAGCGAGACTCAAATAAGCTTTACTGTTCTTAGGGTTATCTTTAACTATCCCGAAAAGTCATATTTTGCTAGATCTAGTTGGTATTTTATTTTACAATAATTTAGTCCATTGGACTTACCAGGGAAAGTGTTTAAAATTTACGAAAATTTTAATTAAATATTTCCTAAAATCATATAAATTAAAAGATGTTACCACGGTTAGTAATTCTTTTTTCTAATATGGTTAGTAATAAATTCTGTAGCGAATTAGGATTTGTGAAGATAGTAACTCTCATTAGATCTCCAACGAATAAAGTCTTTTCTACATTAAATGAATGTTTCAATGTAGCATCGTAGACGATAGGCTTACTGTTAATTTATAACTGCTAAAAATCAATACATTACATTTTTTCACTACTATAAAATATTTTATTCCAACTATTAAACAAATTGAATAAATTGATGTAATTTTTATATCACCGGTAACTCCAACTGCTCTAATTCTTACAAAATGTACTTAGCGCAAGTGTTATGTTTTATTTTTCTTTAAGGTAGTAATAAAATTCATTATTAATAATTTTTATAATTCGGTACTTATTGTTAGTACATATTATTAATATTTTTTCTATTATTTTTTTGAAAAGTCGTAATAGCATTCAGATTTTGTGAGTTTCTACGCATGATTTTTTAACTTGTTAGTAGAAGTAATGGCACTATCTTTTATTTAAACTGTACTTGGATATAATTTATTTGACAGTGAGTAAAAATTTCAAACTTCAAAATTTAATATAGGTTCTGCCAAGTAAATTTTCTATGATCGACGAAGCTGACGGTAATGCAAGGATGCAAGTCCTGCGAATAAAGGTAAACGAGAATAGCACTCTTCAGTGGCTTATAAAGAGCGTTCTTCCTTTACTGCCGCCTATACTTGATCTAGTTATACATAACAATTTTTATCAGTATTGTGAGATCCCAAGCAAAAGCATATTTTGTAAAAGAAAAGCCATTTATATTTTAACACAAAAGCATCGCTTTTAAATGTACTTTTAAGTGCTATATTTTGTTAGAATTGTACCTGCATATTCTTATTTAAACAAATAATTAATATTAGAGTTGAAGCATTCGATTACTACCTAATTTTTTTTATTTAAGTTTCTAGATTATTCATCAACAACGAAATCATGGCAACTTTATTAGTATTGTTGAGTTGGCAAGGCTAATCTTTAGCTGGTTTTTATAATTGACCAAGTTTATGACCATAAACCACATCAGTGTATCGATTTTCGTAGGAGGCCGAGGTAAAAAACTTCGTGAGGTTCGTTATTCAAATCCAAAATTTCTGCTCTGTAACTTAGCTAGCAATTACACCGACCTATAAAAAATTCTAAAATTGCTATACAGGGCTTTCCATATCAAGTTATTTGAGAGTGGCATAATTCACTTTCGGCGACTTCTTTAGAAAATATGGCTGCCTCACGAAAATAAACAACCGCTTAATCTTTTAAAACTTTTAATTTAATTTTAATAAAATTGTATTACTGTATTTTACGCATACATGCTAAAAGTTTCAATTTTAATCTTTTACAAAAGTTTTATATCATATTTATATAGTTTAAGGTGAAGGCATCAATTTTTTATAAAAAGTTTGTAATATTTAAAATCGATGAACTGACTACAAAAAACCTAAGTTTATCAGAAGAAAAATTGAATTTAAAGTGAATCTTTACAGATAAGTGGTGTTTGGCTCAAGTTTGCTTTAATAAATTACACCTATTATATATTTTTGAGAAAAAATATGCCAATATATTTACCTACCTATATATTATATATACACATATATACATCTGTATTTTAAAATAATTTATTTTATTTAATATTCATTTTTAATCCTATTTTCAGACAAGTATTAACTGTAAATTACAGCCTACTGATGAGTATCAGGAATTTTCATCACACTTTCTAATTCTGTGAACGTATAGGTACGATTTATTGTCAGAAGTATAGGAATGTAATAAATTAATAGTTGTGAACTTTGACACAATAATAGACAAAAGTTACCTAACTTTATTATATAATTTGTAATAATTTAAATTTAGTCTATTGCGCTGTACATACATAATATGTATGCATTATGTACCCAGGGCTGGATTCCAATAATGTGTTTTAAAGTCATTTACCGTACAACGGAAATTTCATAATCAATGTCTATAGAATTTTGTTAAATTATAAAAAAATATATAAAATAAATTTCGCTAACATTAAAAAGTAGTTGGCGGAAAAATAGAATTCCAATACTGTAATTTTGTATTAATTTACAAATAACTAAATTATTCATTAATAAAATTTTATAAAATCTAAGTACTAAGCTTTATTTTGTTTTTGTTAAACTTCATGAAACTGTAAAATTAATCCACGTTGAAGTGTTTTATTTAACAATATGTTGTTGGCAATAAAAATATAAAGCGAGTTTATTTTAATTTTTCATAATATAAGCAATCTTGAGATAACATTGTATTGCAAACAAGAAATTAAAATAAAAATTCCGTCCAAACATGCATACCCATTACAAAAATATTTACTATAACTTCAAGTGGTAATATAATTGTAGAACCTTGAGCTTCTTTTCACTAAATATTTGCTTTGAAATCAGAAATAAATTTCAAACGACAATTCAATTTTCTAGTCGCTAGGTATCAAATTATATTATAGGAATTATTTTCTATGTAAAAAGGTTACTTTTCTTGGTGAATTTTCTGTGCTTAGTATATATTTACAAGAATATGACATGTATATTATATATTTTTTACTTTAAATAAAAACATTATTGAAATGTAAGGATATACTGTTATAAGGATTGATGAGGATAAGTTGTGCACAGATTCAAATTGGGCGTCTAAGATTAATTCATTTGTGCAAAGATCTGCCATTCATGAGATTTATGAATGTTTATTGGAAATCTATGGGATGCTGTGCTGGTTTTTATAAAACACACGTCAGTCAAAATCTAGGGTTATCTGAATTGAAAAACCTAATGCATATTATATTGTTTATTTAATACATGTAGATTTATTATGTACGAAGAAAAAATTGTATTTCCTTTTTTACTTAAAAATTATTAAACTTAATTTTTAAATTTTGTTTTAAAAACTTAAAAAGTTATGTATTATTTAGGTTACCTGTATTCTCAATTTCAAGTACTTAAAAAGGTTTTTTATTCATTTATAAATCTTGTCATTTTATAACTGTTTGAGTCTCAATTTGTTTCAATATTTCGTTTTGTTTCAAAATTTGCATATAAATCGTTTACTGTTCAAAATCCAGCATTGTAGGCATATAAGAAAATAATTAAAAATTATTTTTATTAAATTATTTAATACATCAATCAAAAACATGAAACATTGATCTAACAAAATAAACGCTTAGAACAAAATATTCACATTATTCATATCAATTTTTTATAAGCCATTTTGAAAACTCAATAGCAAGGCATTTTTAAAGATCCGTTAACAAAACTTATTTGCACCGTTTCTAAACGAATTTCATAAAAAATGTAAAATATTTCAAAAGACGATAAGATACAGTGGAACCTTGCTTAACGAGCACTTCGCAAAACAAGTAATTCGCATAACGAGCAATATAAATTGTAAAAATCGGATGTGGCCATGCCCATGACTTTATCATATTTTTATTAAATATTGAAAAAATAATTTTTAATAATAAAAAGAAAAAAATATTTTCCATTAACCAATGTGACTCAAAATCTAATCAGCTCTAAGTGTAAATATAAAGATACAAAATACCAACTTTAGTTTTGAAATTCTCATTAGTTTTGAAATATTTAATAAAACTAATAATAAATAAAAAGATTTAAAAAAAAATTGCTTCCATGAACCAATTTTATCCAAAATTTAATCAGCTGTAATTCCTGCCATAAACATAACAAATTTCAACTTTAGTTTTGAAAATCCTTTTAGTTTTTAAAATATTAAATAAAGGCTAATATTAAATAATAAATTTAAAATAATAAAAAACAATAGTTTTATAAACAAATTTTAACTAAAATTTAATGAGTTCTAGAAATCGATTAAAATATGCGAAAACCTAAATTTGGTTTTAAAATTCGTATTACTTTTCGAAATATTAATTAAAAACTAATATTAAATAATAAGATTTAAAAAAATTAGTTTCCGTGAACCAATTTTAACCAAAATTTAAATAACTTTAACTCCAGCTATAAAAATAAGAAATATCAAATTTGGTTTTGAAAATTCTGTTAGTTTTCAAAATATTAAATAAAGGCTAATATTAAATAAAAAAACTTAAAAAAATAAAAAAACAATAGTTTTCATAAAGCAATTTGAACTAAAATTTAATCAGTTGTAAATCTTGACATAAGTATGCTAAATCCCAAATTTCGTTTTGAAATTATTATTAGTTTTTGAAATATTAATTAAAAACTAATATTAAATAATAAAATTTAAAAATAAAAAAAATAGTTCCTGTGAATCAATTTTAGCCAAAATCTAATCAGTTCTAAGTCTCAACATAAGGATACAAAATCCAAAATTTTTTTGAAAATTCCTATTAGTTTTGCTGTAGGTCGCACACAAAATTTGACCACACACACACATACACACACCATTACACGTCTTGCAATGTATGTGGCATATCAAGAAATAGCCTCAATTGTGGCACTTTGGTTAATATTAGGACTGTGAACTCGCCATCTCTTAGTAAATGCATACACTCAAGAAATTTCAAGATACCCTCCATAGGAAGAAATCTGCAATATATTTTTAATTATGGCTACTCCGGCACATATATGTCATTACGTGATCTGTGTATTGAAGTTGCCGCAAGTATTTGTAGACCGGAAACGTGTTAAAATGGGACGCCGGAAATATTACGATACATACTCGTGTATAATTGCAATGTTGCCACGTTTATTAAACTAATTATTAAATAATGTAATCTCAAATATTAATTTTACTATAGTCTTTAAATGTATCAATCGAGTGATTTTATTAATATTCCTTTTAAATAAATAATTTTTGTAAATAATCGAAAATTTAATGTACTAGGTACTGTTTAATATTCTATCGTCGCCGTCGGTCTAATACCTCAAAACCCCATAAGCTACTTTTTCAGGAAGAATCAAAAACGTTTACCTACATATTATTATACATCTTTGCTATTGTTTTTTTTTAAATAAAGCCGTTTTCTAAAATACTACTAGTTGAATATTTAATGAATTGGTTGTTAGGCAACCCAAGTTGCAATGGCGGATTTATAGGGTGCTGATGATTTGGACCAAAGGAGGTCCTGAGCATAGGACCCCGATCATTGCCCCCTCCTTCCCAAGACTTTATTCATTATTTTGTAGAATTTAGTTTTTTCTTTTATAAGCTTCAGTTCCTTTCCTCAAAAGCCTCAAATATAAAAGACAGTTTATAGTATCTATCTATAATTTATACTTTCAAAATTTTACTTTTAAAGTTTATACTTATAAAATTATTATAAATATATATTCCAAAAGTCAATAATATTAATAAGAAATTTTAATAAATAAATGAATAAAAATAATTTTAAATTTAAACAAATAAATAATTCTAATTCTTAATAATAAATAATATTAATAAGAAATTTTAATAAATTAATGAATAAAATAATTTTAAATAAACATAAATAAAATATAAAATAATAAATTATACTTAATAAAAAAAAATTTTTTCTTAAAGCTTTTATTAAAATAAAAGTGTACTAAAAGGAAAAATAATTGAAATGTACCTTACCAAAAGGATTAAGTAATTAAAATGTAAAAGTAGGAAAAATAATTTGAGTCACTGCCTCGTTTGGCCTCATAGCGCTAAAAATAAAAGCATGTGGTTTTCTGAAGTTAATATGTTGAAATGTTAAACCAGACCCTTTTATTTTTAATGTTATGAGGCGAAACGAGGCGGTCGGTAGTGCAAAATATTTTTCTTTTTATCACATTTTTATTTTAATAAAACTTTAAAAAATGTTTCTTTTTATTTTTGTCAATCATTTTTTTAATTTTGTCAATTTGATTTTTTACACAAAATTTAACATCGGTCCGATATTCAGTGAAGAATATTTTTGTAAGCAGTTAGTACAATCTGCCTTTCTTGGTACAATGCCTTTTGAAAAATTTAAAACGACATCTTTTTCTTCATCCGACCATGGTCGTTTAATTCCTCGTTTTTTTGATAATTTTTTCCTGTAATAAATTTGATTATTTTTATATAATTATATAATATGATTTTACACTTACTTGATGCCACCACAACAGCTGTCGATGTCAATACTCGATCTTCATCAGCATGTTTATTATGGTCATGTGCAGTTTCATCGTCATGTACATCTTCATTCTCCTCGTTATCATTTTCTACTTCATCCACATCTGGCAAATCTGCAAATAATATACGAAATAAGCATAAAAAAGTAATATTGTTATATAAAATTACCCTTCAAATTTATATTCTCGAGCTTACTACGCTTCCCAACAATTTGGACTAGAATAAGTTGTTCTGATAAAATTTTTCAAAATCGGTTACCAAATTTTTCAATTTTGAGTACACTGCTCATTCCAATTTGGCCTACAAACGAAGTCCTTAATCTGCATTCGAGACGCTGCACCAGATCTTCTCTTATTAAAAGGATAATTTTACTTAAACAAAGAAAAGCTAGAAGACTGCAGTTTTGGTTGACGGACATTCTAAAAAGAACTTTGTGCAGTCAGCATGTTATCATTAATAATTTAATATACTGACCGAGTTTCATTAAATCGCTAGTTACGGGCAACAACTGCGTTGCATTCATTTTCGATCAGAAAGAGGAGCCAACGCATTTAAAGAGATCATGGTAGACCATTCTAATTCCATATGGTTTAAAAAATCCAAAAGCGTGTCATTTCCTTTCAAATTACGGACGTCAGTCAAATAGCGGGAAAAAATTTCAATTTTTTAACATCTAATATCGATGGTTTTAAGTAAATAATGTTTTAATATACAGTAGAATTCGCTTATAATGACATTAAAGAGAGATCAAAATTAGGTAATACTATGCGGATGTCGTAATAAACGGACAAGCTAATTAGTCGATTAATGATTTGATTTTAGTTTTCGAAACTTCAAAATTTTTTCTTTTCTAGTTTTTCAGAAATTTGTTAAAACATTTTTTAGAAATTTTCTAGTTTTTGAAAATCAAGGATATCGATTTTCATGAAAAACATGCAAAAATTAGTCAATATAAGCAATATTTCAATGTAGTCGAATTAAGAGATTAATTCCATATGGTAAGTTCCTATGGAAACCAAATTTTACTACAGTTGCGGCATAATAATAAACGGTAGGTTATTTTAAAAGGAGTCATAATAAACGGATTCTACTGTATATAAGCCAAAATGTTGAACGATCATTATCTCCTAATATGAATTAACATAAAATAAAACTTAAAGAATTTTTATTCCTATAATTTAAAAACTAAAAAAAAAATACTTACTTTTCTTATAAGAGCGATGTACAAAAATTATAAAAATTCACAATACCAAAATGTCAGTTTAATCAACAACTGATGTCACTTGTTCACTAGTTAACAACGTATGAAATATCGCGAAGAAAAAATTGCATCTTTTGCAAAATCTGTTTCTGTAGCTGTAGCGGTGACATCACCGTTTTACGATGCGACGGAGTGCTATTAAATTTCAGATAAACTTTACATACTAGTATACTAGAAGTACATATTCTATTAGTATAATGCAAAGTTACTGATTTGATATAAAAATTAATATTATTCGAAATATGTATCTAATTTTTTGTTGTCTTATAACAATCTTAATTAACAAATTTACATTAATTTTACCGTCTTAAAAAAACGCTAAAATATGAAAAATGGATTATTATTTTATGAAAATTAATGTTTTGCACTAGAGAGAACCTCAAAAAATTTAATCAAATCGAAGCAATTCACGAAGCGAGTCGCGAAATGGGATTAACTAGTTAGGCGTGAATTAGTAAAATCAGAAAGACAAATGTTACGTCCACATAAAAATCTGATTTTCAAGTAGTCATCAAAATTATAAAATAATGAACAGTTTTCTGTATTTTTATAAAAAGCTTCAAGTTTAATTTTAATGAAGTGAGAGAAGTTCCATGATTTATTACCCTTTGATGATTCTGGGAAAGGGGAACAGCAAAGGTTGTAACCAACAAGGGGGTCAAAAGTCGGAAAAATTGCGACGTTCATTGTGCAAGTCGCGGAAATATCGTGGAAGTATCCAGGTTACGACTGTATTTTAAATATGATTTTAAAATTAAGATTTAGATCTGGAGCAGTCAAAATTTTTATATTCCGGCATCAGCTCTGAGCAAGAACCTATTACTTTGAGCTCCACCTCAGAGCGGAAGCGACTTTACAACTATCAATGTTATTTAATCAGTTTCAATTTTTAATCATTTTTACGCTATATTTTTGATTGGAGATAAACTAGGGTATCTATCTCTCTTCCTATCCTATCTGAATTCGCAAGCTACAAAATTTGCATGACAAGTAATTCTTGTAAGTGGCTTGTCCACCTAGAAAAACCACTTTCCGAGGTCTATAATATAGACCTCGAAAATTAAATTTATTTTGCATGGCAATGAATTTTATATTGGTTCTTTTTGTTTAAACTTTTTTACGACACGGTCTGGGCTTAAACGCTAGTATTGTGTTAGTTGTTCATAAATCGGTGGTGTAACTACCGAGGTTCTAAAGATTCGATCAAACCAGGGCTCGAGAGATTGAGGGGCTACTATTAGTACGTTTCGGATAATTAATATAGTGGGTAACGAGAACCAACACTCTACAATTTTAAAGTTTTCATCAAAAGTACGATAAATTATGGTAGAAAATTATAAACGAAACAAATGTGATATAGAAAAAATATTCATATTCCATACCGCCATTCAAATATCTATCTACATCTAGTATATGATAGATCGGTTTTTTGACGTTCTACGTGTTCCGATTTCCTCTTTTTCAAGAGGGTATCTAGCATTTAATATCTCAAAGATGTTGCAAGCACCTTGTGAGAGGACCACACATGCCTTCCGAAGCATGAAGACGGCCATACAAAGTGAACCTCTCCCAGACTCGAACCGGGGCATCCCATATTAGCAGTTAATCGCGCTAACAACTAGACCAGTGACCGTCTCTCCCATCAAATATCTAAAATTCTAAAATATAAAAATTAGCTATTTGAATAGCCAAGATTCGTAATTGTAATGACCTATTCAACCCATGGTGCCTGTTGAACTCCTGCATTTTTGAAATATGCCCTCCTAGTAAAAATATTGCCGACCCCTGTAGTAGATGTTTCATAATCGACGTATGACGCTAGCTAACGCTTTAATTTCTTATAGGTTTGCATTAGAGTTTTGGGACCTTAGCTATTAGATTAAGATCTTTCCGTTCCAAATGTCAAAAAAATTAGGGGCGACGTGGTTAGCGCATGATGTTAGCTAACTGTGTAACGATTTGCTGATTTGAACTAGGGTGTTTGACAGTCTCACAGTTTATAATAATATGTGTTTGATGAAATTATTTTAAGTAATTTTTAGAATTTATTATTTAATTTACAAGTCACTGAAAATGCCCTTCATTCTAAAATAGGTACTAGTATGTACTAGTACTTAATACTTCATAAAACTGCAGGGTAGCAAATCCTCCCAAATAATAATTCTTCAATAAGTTGTTAATGTGAATTTGTTTTTGATGCAAATTTTAATTTGAATGAGAATCTTGAATCTTGCATACTTGTAATTCGAATATTGTAGTAATTCGGCGATTGCCAAACTTAAAAATTTACTTTTATGAGAAACTAATTTTGAAGATAACTTTTTCAAGTTTTTATAATTTGACAAGTTTAAATTTGATCAACTAGGAATATTATATTTTTCTTGTTGAAAGTCATGATGATTCTACAAAATTTGCGCGCCTTTAGTGCATTAGATAGTACGTTTGCTGACATGCACTATTTCCAAGATTATTCAAGATCACTGTTTTCGAACAAACATTTTTAATAATTAATTAATCCTTTTATTATTTTAGTTATAAAAATTATTATATATTATATTACTTGCAGAACCTTTTCAAGTAAAGTGCATACGTATTAGTTTTAATTAAAAATGCTATTATTTCGCACCAATCTTCCCAGTCATATTATAGTTTGTATGTAAATTGGCACGACTCGAGAAAGATAAAATTTTGTAAATCCACAATTTTCATAATGGATTTTAATTACTTTTATGCGAATTTTGATTGCAATTGAAGACTTGATTGCAAAAGAAGTTGTAATAAATGGTAAACCTTCCACTTCACATAACTGTGTGAAAAAAACAAATGACAAAACGATCACTAAATCAAAAAATTTTCCCTATTAAAACCAAAGTCCTTTTGAAAAACTCTTTATTTTATATAAATTTTTTATAGTAACCCTAACGAAAAGGGTTTATTTAATTTGTTTATAACAAATACAACAAGAGCTTTTTAATCCAATCTCAGAATTTTTATTTATTGTAGCTAATCAAGGCGCGGTAAATATTTCCAACGCAACTAATTCGGAGTTCTAAAAGTGCCTACGGATGATCATACCATGCATGGCGTGCTTCTAAAATGACAAAGGTACCGAGGCATTTTTTGTTTGTTTGTGGTTTCTGATATTTTAATAATTGATAGACATAATCCTCTGTGGGCATCTAGTTATCAAGTAAATGCAATTTAACTTTGAAAAGAGTTTATATTAATTTATTTCAAAAAATAACTACGTTAAAACAGTCCCGTGCAATTTGAACCCCCCGCACCGGTAAACGAAATGAAAACAGCTTTTATTTCCTAAATCATGAACATTTTCAGAGACTGTAAACCATTGCCCAACCTCTCAAATTCAAATTTTAGATGAAATAAATGTTAATCTTCTTCGTTCGAGCTCGAATACGTTTCGATGACCAATATATTGTATAATTTTATTTTTTACAATGTTATGAGCGCTTCCACACTTTCGCGAAAGATTCGTGCGGTAACCCTTGACTTAGGTTAGGTATTAGGTCTACGTTTTACCCAATATAATCCTCGAATTTCCTTAATCCTTAGGATCCATAACCCTTAGCGTTTAGCTGTTGATGGCGATAACACGCCAATGATCTTCGCAACTTAAATATAATTTAAAAATAATAAATTTTATTTTAGAATTTTCTGTTCAGACAATAAAAAAAATAGTACTCGGTACGTGAAGAACATTATTTAGGAATTGCAAAAATAATTTTTGAGAAAAACAAAATTTTATTAACAAAGCTACAAACAACGATGAAATAATATGTACCTAGTACATATTTACTAAGTACCTTGCAATAAAACATTATGTGCTACATACAATGCTTTAGCACTTTATAATACGTTTTATCATACATTACATTCTATAATCTGCATTTTAATGTGATAAAATCAGCGTTTTCCTCAGTTACCAAAATTTCAAGTACCTACCCACAATTAGCTAAGAAAATAAAATATAATGATAATAAATAATACGAGTAGAAGCCTATTAGAGATTTTGTATTTATTTTTTAAAAACAACGTGTTGTTCTGGCGTAACTAGCTCGGAGTCATTTATATTAAGTACTACATACTACATAAAAGCATTTCTACGACGGTTAAAAAGTTAAAATTTTATTACTTTTCAACTTAAAATTGTATTCAATTTTAAACCGGATTTTACAAAACTATTATTTATTTATTTTGATCGTATCCAGACCTAAAAATAAACATTTTCCAGCAAACTGCTACATAGTACATAATGTGGTATGTAACTTACTAAGATTTCAGTGAAAATTCGGACAAATTCTTAATTATAAAAAATACGAAATACATAAAAAGTAGAAAATATTTCAATTTTTTACCAAAATGAGTTAGCACCGCTATCTTATACTATGTACATATACTAGCTAATAGCGAGAACTACTCGAAACAATGTTTAATAATTGGAAAATTTGGTTAGAGTCATTGAAAATAAGCAATTAAAGTAAGGTATCCTTTAAAAGAGCAATCAAAGTGTTGGAGTACTTTGATAAAACGTTCAAGGTTCCCTTATATTATGCACTACTGCAGTCTACTAACTTGCTGTTTCTTGTTTACTTTTGTTATAAATATTAGGTGAGGAAATTTTTTGTTATTACTATTATTATTAGTGTTACGTATTGTTTCAGGTGCATGTCCCCATTTCGAATTTTTATTCAAAAGTCTAAATCGTTTGTGCATCGTTTGTGCATGATTTTCATTGTTTATTTTCGTTTGTACCTCACTTTAGTTTTCGAATTATTTGAAAATGTAGTTAGGGGAGACGGAGACATGCTATAACCTCCCCCCCCATTCCAAATTTTGGTTTAAAAATGGTCTTAATCGTTTGTGCATCGTTTGTGCATGATTGTGCATTGTTTATTTTCGTTTGTACATCTTTTGTTTTCGCGTAATTAAAAAAAGTTTGGGGGCGGAGACATGCTAAATTTAAACTTTGAATTTCGGATTCAAAATTGTTCAGTTGCTTGTTCTTTGTTTGTACTTGTTTATGCAAACATTATTTTCGTTTGTACCTCTTCTCGTTTGGAGATTTTAAGAAATACAAAAGCTAAATTGACTCGCAGTACGATTAACGAGATTCTCAGTATTTTTTAAACCGAATAACAAAGTCTTTGATTTTTGATATTCAGATAATCGATTTTAGATAGATCAATGAGATTTGGTAGGACCCCGCCTAACGTGAGATTTACCTTACAATTTTACCATACCGGGGACCAGTAAATTTTACAAAGTTACATAATTACATAGTAGATGTGAGATTTTATTGACCCCTCCTTTTAATAAGATTTGGTGCTATTTTACCGGACCCCCGCAGTTTGAGCTCACGTAATTAATGGACGTCCCTAATGTCTAGTGCTACGAGAATTAACATTGATGATGGTGATAGCGATTGCAGTGAAAATAATATTCCTACAAATTCGACAAAAAAGGAAAAATCATAGAAAGAATTACTGATGCAGCAAAAAAGATTCGATGTATGAGCCACGTTATTGGTATATTCTTACCAAAAATCAATTATTAATGCTTACTTTTTTTATAGAATTTCATTATTTTTTTTTGGACTGTGAACGTTTTTTGCAAGGAAAATTTACGTTTTCTTAATTTTTCTCTGTTCATTTTTTAAGAAGAAAACAATTTTGTTTATATTATAACATTTTGTTATAATATACAGTTTTAAACATTAAAATTAAATTTACTGCTAATTACTAATTTGTCACTTTGATCGTTTTTGCCGTGTACCCTTCATTATTTGTATGTAGCGAAAAAAAGTAATATTTTTTGATTTCTTATTCTTGAGAATTGATAATTTCTTTAAACGGTGTATTGCTTTGCAACACTTGTCAATAAAATGCTTCGAAAAGAAGTTATTTATGCCGAATTGTTAAAAACTGTTCAATATTCAATGCATAAACTTTTTCTTGAAAATTCTTGACAATTTATAATTCAATATACCATATTTAATTTACATATAAGACAATAATATAATAAATATAAAAAAAGTCAGAATTTCTCTGATTGCCCTGAACGCAACTAGCTCGGAGGATTTGCTATTTGAAAAGTAAATAGCTTTTAATTTGGAATTAGGTGTCAATTCTAATTCAAATAATCACGGATTTTGTTTTTATGTTAATTTTAACTTTTTTTTAAATTTGGGATATAAAGTGGGTGCGTAATGTTTTACTGTTGCTGAAAACTTGTTATATAAGCGAAAACTTAAAATTGTATAGGTACAAGAAAAAAAAATTAGCGTTATCAGGTTCAGTTGTTTTGAATTCAATAAAAAAAATACATAATTTATTGTTAGCAAATTATTGAATTGTAACTACAATCTGTAGTAATAATTACAAAATTAATAATTTTCATGTAGTTTTTTGTGTTGAACCAAAATTATCAATAATTGCACCAATGTGCATTAACAATTTTTCAAAAAATTGTTTTCATTCGTAATTCTTGATGTAAATTTATCCCACGCCGAAATTAATATCTATTGGGAAATAATTTTATCGTTACATTTAAATCAATTAATTGTTTAATTGTTCAGTTAACTTGCCAATCTTTAAAAATTTCAAATTTAAAACCTATGACCATAACAATTAGTACATAGTATATTTGAGAACAGGTACTGCTTTCTTGTCGCATCGTCTCGAATTTCAAATTCCAGCTGCAATAATTTCTAAAAATAAAATAGACGTATTTTGCAAAATTAAGGAACAATTAAAAGCTTTAATATTTAAATTTTTTATGTAATATTTCTTTAATTTTTAAAATAATATGAAATTGACTGATTTTATTATCAGTTTATAATTTGGGAATTACTATTTTATACTAGTTAAACAGAACATTTATTTTAGAGCAACGTTTTCCTAAGTTAAATAGTTTTCGTAATTATTATTAATATCTGCATCAATAAAATATATTTAGAATGAAGGTAAATTTGTAAGAAAGAAAACAAATTGTGCAAAATTCTTATCTCCATTATCACAGAAGGATCTCCATTAAATAATAAAATATTTCAGTCGTAGTTAAATTTATATTCAATTTATCATTTTTTACACAATGTTAAACCGTTCTTTCTATAAATAAAGACAATTTGATTGTAAGTTACATCAAAACATCTAGTATGCTACTTTAGCATTTTGCTTTGCTTAATTTGCTTAGGTAAGAACTAATCTGCCAAGTGATACAATTTCAACTTACAAGTTTAACTAATATTCACAAGGATGTCTAATGGTCACACTTTGAAATGATCCTGATTTGGAATAAAAATATAAAACGACTTTAAAATGCATGATTATTTTACTATAATAGTTGAGCAACTTGATCAAATAGGAAATCATACTTCACTTATTAGCTATCCTTTTTCTTTCTAGTTGATGTCGAATTGTCCGCTCTTTTGAAGGAAGTCTAAATGATAGCGGGATCTATAACTATACAGTAGGGCTCAAATGTAGTAAACAACCATTAAAATCTCGTATAATAATGTATTGGGTCCTTGCTTAAATTCTATCTTTTTTCGACTTTTTTATACCCCAAAATACTAGCTAATAAATTTTACCAAATTTATGTAATATTAATCATTACAAATAAAAAAGTATTAAAAACATACTAGGTCAGAAACGTATAATTCAAAAAACTTATAATCAAAACTCAAAATTATTGAAAGCGCCGAGGCCTTTATTCAAAATTTTATTTATTTGTATAAAGATGAACCGCATTATAAAAGACAAAAATTTTTATGTCGAAAATTTTATCGAAAATTTGTTTGCTTTGATTTGTCAGTTATGACATAACTGTAGAATTTCGATAAATGAAAAGTCGACGAGAAGTCGTAATTTATATTATCTATTCTTTTCTAATATTTCACAATTTGATTAGTATGCTACTTTTATGTTTCATAACGACGAACAATGGCAAACAATACTTGAACGGTGCACTGCAAGGAACATTTCGTCAAAATTTGAACAAAATCAATAACAGTTTTCGACGTCTAATTAACGTGTTCAAAAATTAAAATGGAAATTTTTTCAAACTGTCTTATTTTCCAAAATAAATCTTCAGACATGATGTTATTGATCTCTCAATTTTTGTTTTTGTCAACTAACATACCTACTGTCAAAATTTGTACAAAATCGAAAATAACTTTGAACGTTAAATTGGCATTTTCTTGATTTTAATTATCGAAAATATTAAATTGACTTTAAAATTCGTTGTCGACTTTTAAGCAATTACTACAATTTTTCAACTTGAATAATTAACAAATGAACTTGAATATTAGTAAAGTTTTCTTATTTCCAAATGGGTAGCTAATGCCTACTATATTTTTCGAACTATATAATTACATAAGATTACAATATCATCATTATCTGAAATTAAAATTTTTGAAATAATATTTGTTCTGCATAGAATAGGCAACCCATTTGATTTAGCAAAACTGTCATGGTACAGAGTATTAAACATTAAAGTAGATTTGGCAATAGCGCAATATTTTGCAGAGGGCGCCACGAGAAAGGCAAACTTGAAGATGTCATATATATTAAAAGCATGTAGTTGAAATGCCCCATATTGTGGCACCTCCGACACAAAATGGAATATCTCTTTAATTTTTCATCTACGTTAAAATAAATAAACCTATATAATACGTAAGTAACAAACATTATAGGTACTCCCTAATTGTGGGGTCTTATATAAAGGAATTACGAGATATTCTACTTTAAAGTTGTGGCAACGCGTGTAAGTTGCCACAACTTTTGATTTGCCACAGTACAGGCATATTCACACACAAGTTGCCATAATTATAGTGAAGCCTACACACACACACAACACACACATACACGCATTTTAATGCTTATGGGGCCACCTGTATCAGGACGACTTATGGGGCCTTCTAAGGTGCAGTACGTACGTAGCTACATTTTGAATGACAATTTGTTTGGTATTTCTAAAATTTCTATACACTCCAAATTTATATCAAATTTTAGAAAAGAACACTAGTGTGGACAGACCCCACGACACTGTATACAGTTCATTGGTTTTAACATATACTATGAGGCCATACATGTGGTGTGTTAAGTGTTAACACACTTAACACACTCTTAACCTTAGATCATAATAAATTTCATAGATATCAAGTAGATTGCACATTATTGCGAGGTCAAATTACAAGAAGTATTATAGAAATAGGTTTTTACTCTCAAGTAGAGTTGGGGTTTTGAGAGAAAATAAGGCGTAGCCAAAATCCGGCATAGTAGAGGCCTCGTGACACCCAAACTATACCACAAAATATTGCAATGAAACATAAGGCGTATTTTCGCGAGGGTTCAATGCCTACAACCGCTCAAAAGTAACCGTAATAACAAACCGCTCGTCGCGAAAATACGCCTATAGCAGATATCGTGGGCTTACAAGTAAAACTGACCAAGTCAAAATTTACGAAATTGAGTTAATATGACCAAGTATCGTAAAAATGTTAGGCCCATGTCTGAAAAAACGTCAATGTTCTATATTATGCTTTCCTAAGGGTAATAATTGAATATTTATTAAATGACCAAGTAAATAGCGCATCATTCTCTACAGGTAAAGTGAACTGTAATTGATATGCCCGCGTCTGTTACGTCAACACAATTAGTCATTCTATTACTATTTGATCTCGTGCAATAATTAGATGCAGTTATTAGCTTATTATACTTTAAGAAGACAGTTTGGTGTTCTAATAAAGCAATATTAACTTTAACAGTTTTATTAAATTAGCCAAAAAATACCGAGAGGTAAAATATTGGTTGGTTATGTAGTATTTTATTAACTTAATGAAATTTAAAACCGTAATGTGGTAGAATCTTATGCGTTTTTGAGTAAATGAAAACATATTTGGGCGGCTAATTTATGATATTTTTTTTAAACTACATAATAAAATCACTTTACATTTGTCACGTAACGTACATTAGCACAATCACAAAAAATTTCGATATTTTAAAATTTTGTTGTTTTCAAATTCTGTTTTTACGGATTTTTTTATGGATTTTCTATTCTATAGGGTAATTTCCTAATTTCGTTCAGTAGGTATGCAGTTTGTGTAGTTGAAAACCCCTATTTGCTTAGACCTTAGTGTTCGCATAAAATTTGTAAGGAATGCAAAAATTCGTTGTAAAATCTAAGGTAGTTATTTTTTATGTTTATGTTAAATTTTTTTGATTATTTTAGAGCTGTGTGACTGTTTAATGTATAAACATTTTATTTTAAATCATTTCGTTTAGTTTAAATAAATATTTTTTGAAATTTTATGTTCAAATATAAAAGCCTCTTATTTTGTATAGGTATTTGAAAGACATTCTAATTATACCTTAAAGTAACTTTTGCTTGATTTGTTTTTAGGTACACAGAAAAAAGTAAGTAAAATTAATGAAAAAATGAGAAAAAACTAAGATTTAATTAAATTATGCAAAACAAAAGTTATTCCATCTGAATTTCATGAGTGGTACAACTCTATTTCGGCGGATAACAAAAAGAAAGAAGTTGCTCCGGAACCTACGTTTGATTCCGATACGGAAGAAAGTGATTAATATGTTATTTGTATCACTTTTTGATCATTTGTGTATAATTTAAAATATACTCCTATTATTTTCTCCGTTTTTTAAATTTTTTTAAATTTTCTCAGTATTTTTTAAATTTTTTTGAAAATTAGCAATAGCCCTACTATGAAGTATAGTTTATGTTTTATTTTTCGAAAGAAAAAATTAAATTTTTGATGATGCTGATTTTTCACAACATGTGAAACATTCAATTTTATGACTTGGTCAGTTTTTCTTGTAAGCCTTTATATACATATATATATGTATTATATTAACTGCCTTTCTGTCATACACATTCATACTCGTTTTGCATCTCTCCCTATTCATACTGGTTTTCTGTATTCTAGTTTGGCGGCAATTTTAAATCTTTAAATGTTTTGGTTAGGAAATGAAACAGTAATTTTTTTAGGATTTCTTATTATGATTAGATTAATTAGTACCTATTTATTACTATAAAACGGGGTGTAGTTTCTAATCTAACTTAAACATGCCTTTATAATCTTTATTTTAAAATGGGTACATTTTGAGAACTATGATATAGGTAAAGAAATTCAAAAAAATCCATTTTTTGTTCTAGCCTACTACAAAAAAGTTAAACAATACAAAATACAAAGTATAAGTAGGTAATTTAAACCTTTTTGGCCTCACTTTTTGTTTCTTTTTGTTGTTGTAATGTGATTGTATACACAATATTTTACATCTTTCCAAGAACGTTCTTTTAAAATTTCTTTGTGTAGTTCTTTACATTCTTCTGCTTCGGCTTTTGATGGAACTTTTCCTTTTTTGATATTTTTAGTGAAAAATGTCAAAACCGATTCCTTTTCTTGTGAAGACCACTGCTTTTTAGTTTGTACTGAATTTTTAGGTTCTGAAAAATAAATATTGTAAAATATTTATACGATACAATATATTGTAAATATTCGCTAATATATATATATATAAAATATTTTTATAAAAAAACAAATATTTTTGAAAAATAGTACATACGAGTAATATTATTCAAAAAATTTTGTATAATCATTTTATTAAAATATTCTCACAAGTTACTAATTTAAACATTTACATATATAATGTTAAATCAGCGGTTCCCAAACTGTGCTACGCATACCACTAGTGGTACATTAAGAGGGGCCTAGTAGAATACGCATGATACTATTGTGCACTCACTTCCACTTGTGGCGTAAGATAGGCGAATTAGCCTTTGACGATGGCGAAGATTTTTTTAAAACTAAACAAAATTTGATACTTTTTTTGTTTGGATTTAGTAGATAATGATGAACTGTGCACTGTAAACAATTTTCATAAACATTTATTATAAAATGACTGTGGAAATAAATATAATGTAGGTACAAAAATCATTGCAATAGTAATGGTGATTTCTATTTCGCTATATATTTTAAAGTATTCAACGAAACAGCTTGAATTTTCTTTACCGCAAACGGGTAACTATGTAGATTCTAAAAAATAAAAAAAAATTGAAAAATTCGTTATAGTTTAGAAAAAATCTTCGCCATCGTCAAAGGCTAATTCGCCTATCTTACGCCACAAGTGGAAGTGAGTGCACAATAGTATCATGCGCATTCTACTAGGCCCCTCTTAAGGATAAGCAAGTGGTACACTCAGGTTCAGCCGCAATGGTATATTATTTATTAATATTATTTTATTTATATTTTTAATTAAAGTTTCTAAAAATTAACCCTTTTCAATCAAGTGTATACTTGGAATATTATTTCTATTTATTAAAAAAATAATCTTTAAGAAAAATTAATAAATACATTATTTAAAAAAAATTCAGGGGGAAAGCCACTGTAAAATGTGAAATTTTTTTTGCATTTCTTGAAAGTATATGTTTTCAAGAAAACGTAGTTTAAATTTCAACTTAAAATTCAGAAAATTGACTGAGTTACAGTCACATTAATATTTTACAAAATTCATAACGTTATGGCAAGAATAACGCAACGAAAACTTCAAACGCGATTTTCTCGGAACTACTTTTTGACCTTGTGGCAACGATTACACAAAAACTTATCGGTCGATTTTTTAATTTTTTCTTTGTAATATTTGTAATCATAGTGGCTACGTTTGAGCGTAGCCGTTTTGACTTTTTAATTATTTACAAAATGACGACGGTTTGAAATCTGTTTTACTTTTAAGTATCTTTTTTGTATTCGAGCAGTTTATATAAATAGTAATTATTAAAATTTTTAAATTCGCTACGCTCAAACGTAGCCACTGTGATTAAAATATTTCAACAAAAAATTCAAAATTGGCCGATAAGTTTTGGTGTAATCGTTGCCACAAGGTCAAAAACGTAGTTTCGAGAAAACACGTTTGAAGTTTTCGTAGCGTTATTATTGACATAACGTTATGTATTTTGTAAAATATTAATATGACTGTAGCTCGGTCGATTTTCAGAATTTTAAGTTAAAATTTAATATTTTGAAAATACAGTAGACACTCAGTACCGTAAACACAAAAAACAAGGGTTGTTCACATTATCGATTTATTCACGTTAACGAAGGTTAATCAATTATATCAAATAATATGCAATAAACATTTATTCTTCAAAATAATGTTTTTCTGCCGCCGAGACAAATGTGTTGTCTGGTAACAATTTCAATAAAGTCCCGTTTCATCAGCATTGTAAAGTTGCTCCAATGAGATGTTAAGTTCTTCTATTTTATTCTTTAACTGAATTTTGAACGGATCTACAAGTTCTGATTGGGATGATAAATAATTTTTCACCAGAAATTTTTAGAAAACGAATTCCAAATAACTTCTTAAATCGTTGTAACCATCCCTCACTAAATGTAAATGACCTATCATTTTCACTAATTTGTGAATTAATTAATTTTGCCCTTTGCTTAATCATCTCGCCACTCACAATAAAATTTTTGTTTTGTTGATTAAGAAACCACGTGTACAGCTTTTTCCATTCTTGGGAACTGAGAACTCTTTAATGTTTGTCTTTACCTGGTCCGATCCTAAATCGGTACTTCCCCGATATATAAACATAAATTTTATGTTTATATAAATTGAGAAGTACCGATTTAGCGGCCAATTACATGCGTTTCCATAAACGGGAGTGTAGTTTGTTCACGATATACGGTGGTCAATGTATAAAATGGGTGTTCACGTTATACGAGGTTTCCATTATCCGGTGTTCACACTATCGCGTGTCTACTGTATATCCTTTCAAGAAATGCAAAATAAAAAATAATTTTTAAAATTCACAGTGGCTTTCCCTCTTAAATCAGAATAATACTACATACTAGAAAAATTTTAATTTTCAATTTACGAAAAAAATAGAAATAAATTTTTTACAACGATTAAACTAATTTTGAAACTTTATATTTTTGTTGAAGTATTTTTAAAACTGTTTTTTTTAAATTGAAGGTTGTGTACCTACGGTACTCGAGATGTGATATTTAATGTTCAAATCAGCAAGTATCCTTATCAATCTAATGACCTTACCACATTCCACCAAGAAAAAGCGCGCGAAGCTTTGCCGTATAGTTGCGCTTTAAAATATTATATTTTATTATTTTATCTATAAAACGAGATCAATATATTATTTGTGTCTATTAAATATACATATAATGTATAAGAAAATTAGGATATAGGCTAAAATTTTCTCAATTATTAGTTGATTTAACTAAATTATAAAATAAAGAATAAAGGACATAAGGTACACGTTAAAACATTCTAAAATGTGTAGGTACATTAATTACTCAATTTCAGATAAAGATTATAGCTATGCATGTACTTACCTTCATCACTTAAAACTGCTAAAACACTTCCTTTTTGATACATCGTGATGGTACCACAAAATAATATTCACCTGATGTCCGCACAAAGTATATAGTGTTCTCCTGGCCGCACAACGTACAAGAATTAAAAATAAAATATTTTAATTAAACAATAATCTAGAGGCAGTACCATCAATGGCCCCACAATGATAGTAATATTCTTATCAAAATATACACAGAATTTTTCTATAATTGTGTGGCCATTTAAAAACTTTTAATAGGGAGTGGGAGGCCTCAATATACACGTTAAAGTTGATTAAAATTGTGTGGCCACATGTATGACCACACAACTTGAGCAGGCCACATTAGTATGTTATAGTCAGGTACGTGGCCACACAAGTATTGGACGACCTACGCACACACATACACACCATTACAGGTCTCACAATACTTGACAACCCATGAATTGACCTCAATTGTGACACTTATGAAATCCTTAAGACAGATGACGCGCCATCTCGTTAGCAAGCTATAGAACTTGAAAGTTTCAAGATACCCTCCGAGTAAAGGAAGTTATAACTATTTTTCGATTGTGGCTCCTCCGCCATAAATATTTTATTACAAAATCCGTGTAAGTGAGTGGCCACAATTATCACAATACAACATAAGTGTAAAATTAAGACGTTATAAATATTATCGTACGTAAATATGTGTAAATGCGACGTTGCCAAGTTGATCAATTTCAAGTTTGATGAATTACTGTCGATTTATTAAGTTTAAAATTATACGGCTACTTGATCTAGGACTCTTGATCTTATTTTTTGGGGTGACCAGGACTATTATTATTAAAAAGACAAAAATAGCAGAGGAAATTTTCTCTGGCCTCACATGCTTTTTAAGACTGAAATTACAAAAATGAAAATAGAAGCTCATTGGAGCTCAAACGAATCTTTATCGATTGGATCGATGATATCGATCATTTACTTAACGTTTTACAACCGGATAACTTAATATTTTTTTATTTGCTAAAATAAATAAATACGTTTACTTTGAATATACAATCGAATCCGATTAATTCGGATATCGATTAATTGTGACAACCCTTATTTTGGTCAAATCTTGAAGAACAGAAACCAAACTTAAGGAAATAATGTAATGACGAAATATTAGGTAAATCACAGAAGCCGCATAACGGTTCTAGCAACGCAACGTAAACATTTTATGATGACAGGATGCGAGGTGATATCCTTGCATTTTGTCTAGTATAAATAACAGTAACGTTCAAGTCCTAATTAATTTTTATGTACATAGTACGTAGTTTGGTTATTGGGTGACAGGTAGGATACCCGGATCGCAATTTTACCATTTTAAAGTGGATTATGAAAGATGAGGGTTCCAATAGCATATAAAAAATAAAATTAGCGGAATATTCACACAATTTTGAAAAAACGGCTTTAAAGTTAATTTGGAATGTAATTTTATCATTCGCTCTTTTCAACTGTAACCCCGCCCCAAAATTGAAAGAGGCTGTGGCGACAGTAAATATACCAGAATCTCGGTTTCACGACGAATTATGATAGATAATGGTCAAATTAGTTAATAAAAAATTAAAGTTGTGATCGGACAACAAATTTTCGAAAAAAATCACTTTTGTGTGAATTCATTTCTGAGGTGGTTGCACTGTCAAAACCTATTCTCCGCAGCCGCCCTCGCCCCGTACGGCGCTCCGAACGGTTTTGACACGTGCTAAACTCATTAAAACATCCTTAAGCGGCTCCAACTCAAAAGTTTGAAAGTTGACGCGGCAGATCTTAGGGAGCGACTGACTCGTTTCTACCACTGCTCTAGTTGGCCCCGCTTTTAGGTAGAACCGCTAGGATACATCAGCACGGACGGTCATCAAAATGCATAAAATGATTGCGCAACATTACGCAATAATACCCTTACATGTATTTCTTATGGAAATTGCAATTTTCAAAATTAAATTGTGGCCTTATTACAACTCCGACAAGATTGATCCTCACCTTAAAGAGCTTGTATTTTTGCGTTCTTTCGTTTTGTAAAGCCATTTTTATAAGAAAAAGTGTATTTTCGATTCCGGGTATTTTACCTCTAGCCTGGTTATTGTTCTTCAAGATTTTATAATCATACAAAATTTATGTATCTACATACATACATAAGTACGTACTTTACAAAATGCAAGGATATCGGTCTCGCAATTCCTGTGTTCATACAGTAACATGATTATTAATTAAAAAAATTAATATTTTTGCTTTTAAATCGTTAAATAAATGATTGAATTCCCCAAATTTATTTCTTTTTAAAAATATCTGATTAGTCCAACACTTTTATATTTTTAATAATTTAGTCGAAATCGAGACAGTAAATTAAGAAATTAAGAATAATATTTAAAAAAACTTGTAAAAATTTTATAACCATAAAAAATTTATTAGAGTCTACTTAACAAAAATACAGGGGTATCATTTTCGCAATCTTGTCATAACATAAACACGATTACGATATGTTGCTAAAACCGCAACGCGGTGTCTATCATGTAAATGCAAACTGAAATTGATATTTCGTCCGATTTCGGACCAACAATTAAATCGCAAGTTCATTCGGATCCACTGTTCGCGCTACATAGGGTTTCAATGTTATAAATTATGAAATATGTAATAAATATTAAACAGGGGGTCGGCCTATTCTTATTTTTTCTTATATAGGGGGTCAGTATCAGTTGCACTGAAAAATTTTCAATTGAAGAAATTTCACAAATGAATACATAAATGAAAAGCGATTATGCGTTGCAGCGGCTCCCATGTCTTTCTATTGGATCATCTCCGAGCAGGTAGCGCTAAAACAAACATTGCTCTCACGGATATTTTAGAAATTTTGGAGATCGAAATATGAATTTAAATCCTATTATATAATCTCAATAACTCTTACTTAGTAAGTACAATCAATTTAAAAATACTGTATCTACTGAATTTTAAATAATTAAAAAGATTGAATAACTTAAAAATGTCCGTTTTGTAGTAAAGGCAAAGCAAATACTATAAATTACTGGATAAATGGTAAAATTTAACAATTTTATAATCAGAGAAACAACAAATAACATTTAAATACTACGCTCCCGGGGCCTGTCGGACGTAGTACTAGGTGCATTTTTCGAGCTTTCTTTTTTAAATCGATTTGTTCATCTTATGGGAAAGTAATGTTAATTTAGGAAAACTGGTTTTAGGTTTTCCTTTAATTTTGCTTGTAATAAAATGTTAATCCGTAAGAGTTACTTTCGTTTTTCGACAAGAGGCTTATTTTGTAAATTTCCGGTGTTTTTTTGATTATTTAAAATTTACCTTTTCAAATTTATTTTAAAGAAATGGGATTTAATTAAAAAAATAAGTGAATTCTCAATAGTATCTAATGCTATTATTACCTATACGAATATAGCGTTTTGATTATTCGGGTATTACACGTTATCAAAATAAGAAAACTGCACGGTGTACGCTTTTAAACGCGTGAAGTGTAATCTAGTCGTATTATGCTATAATTAGTAATGTAAACCGAAGCAACAACAGATTATTTTTTCTGACTACTACACATGAATGTTAACAGAAAATATCTTAAACAAATTTAATTAAAAATAATATACAGTGGCCACAGAAAGTACTCGTACGGTCCTATGTTATCAACGCAAATGGTACCTCTTGAAGACTTTTTTTCTCGTAGTATAAAAATCGCTTTCACAGCAATATTTATTCGACATTTTTTGTTGCAAATTTCATTATCTTTAATTTTGTTTATAATACATTTTTCTATTTTGACGGGCGATTTTCGAGTGAGAGTGATTTAAAGAAGACGCGGTAAAATTTTAATAAAACTCCCATAAGAGTACCTAATGTTAATTTTATTAAAATTTTACCGCGTCTTCAAATCATAGAAAATGTATATAAACAAAATTGAAGATAATGAAATTTGCAACAAAAAATGTCGAATATGTATTGCTGTGAAAGCGATTTTTATATGAGAAAGAAAGTCTTCAAAAGGTACCAATTACGTTGATAACATAGGGCAGTACGAATACTTTCTGTGGCCACTGTATATTTCTGCCAAATATATACGGCATGTAATTAAAGTGTACTGTTTTGTTGTGAGCCACTGCAATAGTTTCGTTGCTCCGAGCAACGAGCGTCCGGAGCGCGTTCTCTCTTCCGAAGTTGATTAACATATTGTAATATAATATAGTACCTTCTTCCTTATCCTGCTTATATAAAATCTAGGGTGCCCGGGCAAAACAGTATAAGTCACAAAATATTTAAAATGGGATAATTACTTTGTCGACTATAAATTGCTTTGTAGATTGAATTTAAAGTTTGAAATCTTGTATTTATCAATATTATGGATCCATAAGGATGCGGTTAATGCAAGATTTTAAACTTAAAATTCAATCTACAAAGCAATTTATAGTCGATAAAGTTAATGATCCCATTTTAAAAATTTTGTGACTTATACTGTTTTGCCCGGGCACCCTTGAAATATTCTACATGATTTCGGTATTTACTCACTCGTTTTTTAAATAAGCACAATTTTTGAAATTTCCGACCTTCCACATCCATATAAAGTCCAAAATAGCTTTTAATTCTAAAAGAAATTTCAAAGGCAAAAATTGATTCATTTAGTATAATATTTTAAAATACAGAAGTAAAGTATCTAAATAAATAATTAAGTACAGAAGTAGGTACTTTCCTAGGCATTAATAATTTAAAAAAAGTTATTTGGAAGCAGCATGTTAGATTTTTTGAGCCGTAGTATGTAATGAATCTTGATCGGCCCTCTTTATAATTACCTCGAGGTCATAAGTTAAAAAAGCTAGTTCATTAAAAACAGCAGATAAGTGACAAAATTGTTATCGAATCAGATTACAACGATGAAGTTTATTGTAGTTGAACATTCCAATTTCGGATTAAAAATTTTTACTAAAATATTTTAAATCGACCCATGAATGTTAAAAGCAAAAAAAAATTTTAAAAAGGGTTAACAAAACTTTTTCCTAGCAATATGGTAAAACTAGGTTTTTTAAATAATTTCTTATTAAGTTTCAACAAAAGTAGCGGCACGTGTTTTGTTTTGACCACTTAAATTTTGAATTTTAATTGCATGCGTATTGTAAAAAAGAGTGTTATTTGCCAAAAATAAAGAATTTATTATTATTGACACTGCATACGCTGCAGTTTTTTATAATATCAAAAAGAAACCAAATCATAATTATTCGTAATTATTCCATTTCATTTTGATACTATAGAAAACTGCAGCGCGTATGGATTATTTTCTTATTTTGGACACGTTGCCCCAAAACATTCTTTTAACAAATCTCAAATTTCGTGCTTAATTTGAAAATTTTAAAATTAAAGTATTTTTAATAAAAGTATAATAAATTATTTAACTTGTGAAATTATATTTTACTTATGAAATGTTTTAAAACTAAAAAGGACTTGAAAGGAACAGAAAACATTGTCGGTAGTTAAAGATATCTTATTTCCAGTTTTATTTGTAGGTATACTTCGCGATAACCGGCTAGCTAGACAAACTACAAGTCTGGAACAAACTGAATTCTTTAATAATTATAATATAATTATTATATTTACGCAAATCTGAAGAAGTAGTATCTACGGCAATAGTAACCAATTTATTACACTTATTAAGGCCTCTCAAATTTTCTCTTTATATTTTTTAGACTTGAGACTAAAAATATCGACGGTGAAAAGGCAAAAGTTTTAACTATATCATTGGAATCGCCAAATTTTCTCTATCGAATGATATGTATAACAAAATTCGTCAAAATGGCGCTTAAAACTTTTGCCTTTCCACCGTCGCGTCGCGTCGATATGGGTGATAGAACGATCATTTTATAGGTCCAAGAGAATCTACAATTATTTAACATGGATATTTATAAAAGATACATTATCATATTATTATGTATTAACTTGTGAAATAATATTTTACTTAAAAAGTTTTGAAATTTTTTAAAAATAATTTTTAGTCTTCAACTAAAAATGTACAATTCTAGGTGGGAATATTTTTTTATTAATTTTAAAAACAATTTTTATTGAAATTTAACTTTAACTTGAAAAAAATTCAAAACTTTTTAAATAAAAACTTTAACATGGCTACGGTTTACATTTATTGCTTTAAAGATCGTGCCCGCAACCCATATAAAACATTCAGAAGATTTGGCAACAGTGTAATTTTTTGTAGAGGGCGCCACAAGAAAGCCTTCAATTTTAGTTGCCACAAATATAAAGAAACATGAACATGCATAGTCCCATAATGTGGCATCTTTGACACAAAAACACACAAATATGCATAAACTCGAATATCTCATTTAATTTTTGAGTTACATTAAAATAATCAAGCCATATAATACGTATATAAGAACTATTAGAGGTGCACCTCAATTGTGGCGTTTTTCTCTTCCCAACTCCGAGATATTTCAATTTTAATTTGTGACATCGCGTGTTAAGTTGCCACAAGTTCCGGATTCGCCATAGTACAGGCCTATTCACACACAAGTTGCCACCAGTATAGTGAAACCTACACACACACACACAGACATTTTTTGGAAATGGTCTTATTTTACTCAGGGGACCTAAAAAGTGTAAATCCATCAAAATCTCAAATTTTTTTTTCTGCACGAAAACAATACTTTCTCATATTACATATGATAAAGTAAAATTACTAGTTTAACGAGCGACGTTTCGCGTAACGAGTGACGTGGATAGGGAATCCCAAATTGTGGAACTTTTCGTGCCATTATTACATCAATCTGTGTATATTTTTTTTACATGTTTCTTTTTTCCAAACTTGTGTTCAGACATTATTTGTAATTTTTTTGGTGCAAAGATTAATAACTCTTATAAAAATGTTCTCGAAGAAAAAGCCGCAAAAAAGCAGCTTGTATAAGAGACTAAAAATAACCTTAAAAATTAAATGTGAAATCATTGAAAATAAAAACGAGGTGTGAGCAGCGTGGCTAGTTTAGCACGCACATCTAGATCAACCATTTGCATTATCCTTAAGAACAAGGACAATATTAAGGAGGTAGATGCTCCCTAACAATTTATATGTATTTTTCTTTAAATAAATGTTACGCATAACGTTTTTAAGTATTTTTTTTGGCATGGAACGCATTATCTTATTTTACATCAATTTATATGGTAAAATTGTTTCGCTTAACGAGTTTTTTGCGTTAGTAAGACAGTATTAAAGAGATCGCTGAGCAGGTGTTGGGGGATAGAGTAACAAAGAAAATTAAAGAATTATTTGACAAAGATTGTGTAACGGCTGTAAGACTAAAAAGAAGCAAAAGTAAGTTGGGTAAACACGGGTGGAAAAAGAGATCAGGAGGAATATAAAAAAAGCAGAAATGAAGCATTTAAGTTATATAGAAGAAAGAAAGACAAATAACTGAATGAAATAATGGATGACATAGAGAATAGTAATAGGCACAATAACAGTAAAGTTTTTACGAAAAACTAAAGAAACAATAAATGGGACACGGCAACGTAAAAGTGAGAGGAATGAGGAATAAGCAAGAAAAAATATAAGACAATGCAGAAAAGATAAAAGAAATATGACTGGAGTACTTCCAAGAGTTGTTGAACAAACAACAAATAAATGAAACTACCAGCATAACAAACGAAAATTAAATAATGATAGAACTGACATACGAAGAAACGGTGAAAATGATAAATTAACTAAAAGATGAAATGTCACCTGGAAAAGACGGTATCAGCGCAGAAATTATAAAATGTAGAGGGGAAACGTTGCACAGAAGAATACACGACCTGATAGAGCGAACATGGAAAGGAAAAAGAATGCCAGACAAATATGGAGCGAGGGCATTATTGTGATAGTACAAGATACTGTCTGCAATGATAAACAACAGGCTAAAAGAATACACCAAGAAAGTGATAGGGGAGTATCAGTATGGCTTCACGGAAGGAAGATCAACAGTAGATGTAATTTTTTTATTAATGCAAATACTAGAAAATAGTCAAGAACGCAACATTGATATGAATGTGAGTTTTTTTGACTTCAAGCAGGTCTTCGACAAAGTGAACAGAATGGAGTTGGAAAAGGCGGTGCAGAAAATAAAAATACTAAGCAAACTGATTAGACTTACACGAATTACACTGCAGAACACGCAGTTAATACAGGGAGATGCGATGTCATTAACCTGTTTTACATAATTTTAAAATAATAATCAGAAGGGTAGATATAAGTGGCACAATAATTAATAAAGAAGCACAGGTACGCAGATGACATATTTACTAATAAAATCTAGAACAATAGGAAAGCTGATAAAAAATAATCAAAAAAATAAAAAGTAGCAGCAAAGATGGGATTAAAAATAAATCAACGGAAAACGAAATAAATATACGAGGTGTCAGAGGAGAAATAGAAATAAAAATGACCTAAGAGTGGGCAATGAGACATACGAAAAAGTTCATGATATTAACTATTTGGGAGTCCAAATAAGCAACAAGAATGAGAGACAACAGGAATTAAAGGAAAGAATACAACGGAATGTACTTCACTAACAGACAGGTACTGAAGGGAGGAAATTTATCGAGAAAAACCAAAGCCAAGAGAGAAGTAGAGGCAATGCGAGTGCTTGAAAGATGGATAATGAAAAGAATATTGGGTCCAGTAATAGATAGTGGACAAAAAAAAGATTGATGACGAACAGAAAGTTACTGAAGACAGTGAGAAACAAGGATATAGTCAGAACGATTAAGTCAAGTAGGATGAGCTGACTGGGTCATGTGATGAGAAGAATGAGAATGCAGTAACAAGAAGAATCGGGTACAAGGGGAAGGCCGAACTTGAGATGGCACGATCAGATAGTGGAGGATTTAAGAAGGATGGGGATCAATGGTTGGAAAGAAAAGACAGAAACAGGCAGCAATGAAGAAGAATAGTACTGGACGCAAGAACAAATGGAAACTTGTAGGATATAATAAAATGTAAAAAAGAACTAATCCACCTCAAAAAAATCGGATATGGAAAGTCTCAGTGAGACAGTCAAATTCTTAAAGAATAAACGACTTATTTATTTATTTAACGAGTATTTCGCGTTACAAGTAAGACTCCGGAACGAATTATGCTTGTTAAGCGAGGATAGCTTTATGTCATCGTTATTTCAAATCTTCAGAAGTATAAATAAATTGGTAGTCACAAAAATAGGTGTAGGTAATGTAACATAATGTAGTGTAGATTGGTGTAACGTGCACTGACCGTTAACAAACAAAAGTATTTTAGTGTCAATGTTGAAAATATTGCTTATTAGATAAAAAATATAATGCAATGGAACTACTAATAAGCGCATAATTTTTTATGATAGTTCGTAAATTCCTAGCACAGTATTTTTCAATTAAAACATGAGCAATTTCGCTTCATCACTTCATTACTTAACGAATAATTTAAAAAATATTGTTGATATCATCGTCCACAACACTGCATTAACAATTTTTTCTATTTTATTTCTACAATTGACAGTTATTTTATAGGTTATGTATATAAGCACTAAGTTTATAAAAAATTATTTTAGTATTTAATTTAACCTGTTAGATTTTAACATTTTATTTAATATTATTATTTTTACGAGACGGTCGTAGACCTGGTTGTTCGCGATCAATTGCTAATGTAAGAAGCCCAGTTCGAATCCGGGCAGAGACTCACTTTGTATGGCCGTCTCCATCCTTTGGAAGGCTTGTAAAGCCGGTGGTCTTCTCGCAAGGTGCTAGCAACATCTTTGATATATTAAATGTTAGGATACCCTTTTTAAAATAGAGAAATCGGAAGACGTCGTAGAACGATATTGCAAAATGGATATGGCAAATATTGAAAATTAACTGAAAAATTGGCGGAAAGAAACTTTTTGACATAAAGTGATTAAAATACAGGATGCAATTTTAATAAGAAAACTTATCCCTAGAAAATGTTTTTGAAAAATAGAAAAAAGGAAGAAAATTATAATAATTATAAGAAACTTAGGAAATTGAAGTGGAGTTCAAATGAACAAAAAGCATAAAATAAATTAAAATTTTTTGTCAAAATGCATTTCTTATTTAAATGCGCACAGTATATTAACTCACGACATCTAAGAAAATAAAATTTAAATAAAATTTATAAAGATTAAAATATTTTCTTAATATCTAACCCGTTTTTAACCAATATAGAAATGTGACTTAAAAGAACTTCAATAATTCTGATAATGTACCTCTCAATTGATTAGAAATGTTTAGTCAGCTATATTTTAAACTTTCAGATCAAGTTGAATTGAAGGTTACGAATTAAGATTGGCACAGAACAAGAAAAATGTGATATTAAAATTTGTAGTATCGAAACATAAAAATCTTGAAATCTAGGTCCCGAAGAGACAACGTTATTATATAACTGACTTCTTCAAACACGTTGAGTTTGAATTTTTCAAAGAAAACTACCCACGGGCTTTTTTGTTTTAGTTTATTTATTTCTAAAGTTTTATAATATTGTTTTTAAAATTCAGGAAAAATAGTTGCAAACAGTTTGAAATGTTTAATTTTCCAATCAATTCAATAAGTAAATTAGCGAATACTATTAACACAATAATTTAGAAACTAAAATTTATATTGTCACTGCAAATATTTTAAATGTAATGTAATTTAATACAGTTTTTCTATGATATTGTGTTTTTTGTATCATTTTAACTTGACGTTTTTCGGTTCAGTTGCTGTGAAAAAACTACATCATTTTATGAATGGCGGCAAATAAAATCAATTAGGTTGAAAAATTATATTTTAATTCAGAATAGAAGAGATAAATTTAAACACTTCTACTTACTTTCTGTTATTAAGACTTACCCCAAGTTCCGCTAATCTATATCTCTACTAAATCACAAAAGTGTAATTTGAGCAACGAATAAGAGATGAATTGAAAGAACTATATCTCGAACAATTTTGGGTAGCCTCCAAACAATTTCAAAAAGTACTGATATGCGCCATTTAATACTAAAATTCGGTTATTAAAAATAATATAAGGAACGTTCTTTTAAATATTGTTAAATCTCAATTATTATTAAAAATCAAATTTTTGTTCCCTATATTAAATTCTTTCCTTAGGTTCATTCAATAAGTTAAATAACTCGGTTTTTATCGAATATTATCACCCTTTTCATGTTTTAATTAAATAAAAGTTTAGAAATGTTTGACACGTAAAATCCTTTATGTAATTTCTTCTAATTTGAGATATAAAATAATTAAATCCGTGTTGGTATTTAGTCACGCACAGTAATGTACTATTAATGAAATAAATTTGTTACTATAAATAATTGTAATTACGAAAAATAATCAATAGCAAGTCATGTTACGCACAACTTTATAAAATTCTTATTGTTCAACAGATACATAATAAATAATACTTCTATTATTATACAGTCAATGGAAAATATTATTAACAATTTTAGTAAATTAATTAAATGTAGAAACTTTATTTAAAACATGGTAAAATTAAATTGTGTAATTGTGAATTATAAATGATTTAAATGTTTTCAAATGAATAAAAGTTATTTAATTTCTTCATAATTATTTTAATGAGTTAAAACCATTTTTTCTCTTAATTTCAATATTTTAATAATAATGATGACACTTGGGTATTTAATAAACTGTTAATGACATATAATTTTATATTATATAATTGGATTATAACGAATTCATTGATGGGCAGTAATAATCGTTGTTAATTATATTGTAAGCTTTAATAATTATTTTAATGCGAATAATTTATTGTCTGTTCAACAATATCAAATCCGTGCGTCACGTCATTCATAATTGAAAAATCAAAATTTTGTATAAATGCTTTCACTTAAAAATTAATTTAAATAATTTACTAATGCTGAAGATGTAATTAAACGTGCTATTTTTCTCACTACTATTAATATTAACGAAGCAAAGTATGCTCACTGGAAAATTTAATCGCCAACAGTTTATATTTAAATTGCGTTGTCTCTGTTTTTTTCAAATCAATATTAATTCTATACCTTTATTTTGTTCGATATATCGAATCTTAACAGCCATTTAGCTTTTGGGTTACCTAATCTGCTATATAGGCACTATCGAGTTATAGCGTCATAAAAAGCTGGCGTTAAATTACAAATGTTTCAATAGCAGAGAACAAAAACCAAAAGTAGCTGTTAAGCTTTTAACTTTATGTATTCTTTAAGGAAACAATTTAAAAAATTTTGTTTCGAATTTTCTGCAAAATAAATTAAGAGTGTTTTGATTTTCATATAATTAATCGATCCTGATACTTACAAAGAAATTAATAAAGTGATTAAAAGTTCCATTTTTAAACTTAAAAAGTTTACGTATTATGAATCACATTATCAATTAAAAAGTTTTGTTCTTAAGCGCACAATTTTTATAAATATTTATGGTCGAAATGTTATGATTGGAAAGAAAAATAAGTTTTAATTCGCGATTTGCATAATGTAAATAAGTTGGTATGGTATAATCAACCCTTAAGAGTGTAGAAGCGACCGAGACTGGGCTCTAACCACCAAAAGTTGTGATTTACCCTCGTGATGCGCGGACGCAAGCGCTTCATGAATCGACCACTAAATTTATCCACAAATTTTTGTTATCCTTCATGTTACAGAAACTTGAAAAAAATTATTACCATCACGATAATTTGTATTGCAAATTTTGAATTGCTTACTACTTTTTTATGTTCCAATTCAAAACTTTTTATTTTCTTCACAATCTCAATAATAAATATCCTGCGAAACCTCAGGACTGCCGCCGTGTTTATTTAAAAAATAAAACAATATTTAAATTTACGCTGTGATACGTGAGCATAATATTAATCAATGTAATATTTAGATTTTAAATAATGCATTGTACACCGATGCAAATAGAGTAGTGGTAAATTTAAAAACAATAAAGCGCTGTTATTTTAATTTTTAACTCTTGAAGGATTCTTTCGCATAGACAACCGAACGTTATTGTTTTTACAAAATATACATATACGAGTTATTAGAAAAACTGGTATGTTTAAGCAAATTTTTGAATATCATCATATACGGAATTTTCTTGCGAACACATGTGTGGTGCCGGTTTTCAATTTAACTTAATGTGTAACCATAGTTTTCCTTTTGCTAGTATGGTACACGTGGGGCAAAGCCGATGGGGTAAAACCGGGCACAAAACGATTGTGGATTATAAAACTTTAACATGTTTTTAAATTTTTTTTCTTTTAAGTCTAACAAACTAAATTTAAATTATATTCTATATTTTTAATAATTTGTAAATGATTTATTAACTTATGAAATTATGTACCTACCTATATGTTTTAAAACATTTTTTTAGGTTGTGAAATTTTAATAAATTTTCTTTAAACTTGGTAAATTTTTTCCACTTACGTATTTTTAGCTGTTAAAAGCTGCTTTGTACAATTTTGCTTTTAAGTAAAATTTAAAGAAATAAATAAAAAAGTAAAATTATTTATTACTAGCTGAATACCCGGCTTCGCCCGGGATCTCGCTAAAAATAAAATACTTTGCCTTTGTCTTAAGTTTACTTTGATTTAGGCTCTTGAACTTTGTGCAACGCTTTTCTCTTTTGGGCATTGTTAAACAAATTTGAGTTTTAAATATTAAATTAATTTTTTATTTTAACCTTTTCGGGAGACGGTCTTAGCTTAGTAATTAGAGCAATCAACTACTGATGCAAAGGCACCCGGTTCGATCCCGGAGGAGTCTAGTAAGGAAAATTTTCTTTCTGACTCTTTCTATCCGTGACCGTCTCCGGTGCTTCGGAGGCCACGTAAAACCGGAGGTTCTGAGTTGATGACTGCCAACATCAACAATAATAAAGGGTTACAGGCAAATTCCCCAACCAGGACTAAGCAGCCGTGGGGTCTCAATGCTGTAAACCTTTCTCTTAAAGAAAGAGGCTGATGCTCAGGAGTGGACAGAAAGGGCTGACAAAGAAAAAAGAACCTTTCTATAATAGTATGTATAATAGACATCTTCGCTAATTGGTAATTTATACTTTTATTTAACTTATCTAACTTATAGTAAAATTGAAGTTATAATTAAATTAAGAATTCTGTTTATTGAAGTGCTTTTGAATATACAAACCATTTTGTTTTTCCGTCTGGTGCGTAAGCAGACGCGTGAGCAGGCCATAAGTATACAGTTGTCCTTGTGTTTTTCCAAATTTAGTCCACACACTTGTAGCGATTACCCCTACGCTTTGTTGATAGTCTTAGGATACGTGGTAAAAGTACATTTTCTCCTTTAAATTTTCCGTTTAAAATTGTAACTTCAATGATATTGCTCATCATCTTTCATCACTGAAAGCCTGGTATAGTTGCTATTACACATATGTATATCAGCTGCAGGTATTGGAAATGGGAATTTTGTTAACCTATTCATGCGCATCTGCAATTCTTCGCCATGATCTTCTCTTTACTTACTTACTTCCGATGGCCAAATAGCACTTTTAGCGCTTTAGCCTCCTCCTTTTCTCTTTACGAATTTTAAATTTTTGGTCCCATTTTTTAACTTATAAAAGCGGAATTAGGCTTAAAACCTACTGCGTGTACTTTATTATTTAAACAAAAAGCAATTCAATCAATTCATTAGTTTCCAAGATTACCCGTGCCAATAAAATATCATTTTACGTTTATATTTATAGATCATCTACATATTTGATGACATCACATTTTCTTTGCTCTTTAAAGTGCCATATCCAGGGTTCCCTCGACGTAAGAGATTCGAATTAGCCAAAGCCAAGACGAATTTACCAGGGAATATGGCGTGGTTTCCCGTTGCCTTCTCCATAGTTCACAGATCAATATTGAACTTTTGATCGTAGCAGTGTATTATATAATGTAAGCAGGGTTTGAATCGCAAATTTACGCTTCTTAATTGACTCGTGTATGCTTTACGCTATACTGCTGCTCATCACATTTTATCGCAATCTAATTTTTTATAGAAATTTTATAGATTTTAGGTAAAAAATTTTGCTATGAAATTTATAGATTTATTAACAAAACGTTTTGGGAAACTTGTGTAGAATTGGGAATAGTAGCGTTCGCCTTAGACATTGTAACAGAATCACCAGTTAAAATTTGACTTCGTTAGAGCTTTCTATGTTTTGTTGTGTTTTATATATTTAGATTTAGCTCCATAACTTTTCTTTTATGGTTCGGTATGTCTATCGGTGTTGTTTTATTCAGATTTTCTTTGTATTTAAAATGACTTTGAATTGTTTATTACTTTGAATAATGGTATCACTTTTAATTGCTAGCCTGCTTAATGAATGAACTTGGATTACTTATATCTCTTCTTCTTCTTTCTCATCCTACACTCGTCCACTCCTGGACGTAAGTCTCTCAGTTTCTCCCAAACCTCTCTGTAAAGAATTGATTTAGTTCTTCTGAGAGGTTCTGGCAGTTACACACGCCTTGCTTGCCGAACGTGTTGGCGTGGAAAAATATTGAATAAATTTCTAACCCAGGCCCGGACTCAAACCGGGGCGCGTGGCTTAGTAGTTGACGCACTTGAACACCTATAGCCGCGACCGTCGTTTGCAAAGGGATTACTTATACACTAAACAAAAAATACCAACTCAGTACTCATTTTCAGTTTAGTATTACCAACTTTACCATACAGATTTATGGAATAGGAATCTCGTTAACCCATTAGTGCGCATCCGCAATTCTCTGCTGTAATTCTTTTTCTAAAATTTTGACTGTTTTTACTTCCGTTTTTATGGGAATAATTCCGCTTTTTGTTGAAGAATTTTGAGAAAGCATGGAAATAACCAATGATATTATTATTCCGTCCAACACCCACGAATAGTGAAATTGGTGAAATTTTAACGTTTTTAAAAATAAAACTTTTTGTCAATATTTCGTGACCTTTACTAGAAGGGAAATATCAAGTGTGTCGATGTAAGTTTTGAAAAACCGTGTCGTCACCTGTTAATCTTTCCGCATAGTTTATTTAAAATGTAACATTCAATATGTCGCAGTAAAATTTTTTGTATAGAATGTCATGTTATATAATTATAATTTTCATAAATTTATTTTTGAATTCAGTTATATAGGGCCCAGTTTAACTGACGAGATTTGAAAAATCAAAACATGTTGTTTTAAACTAAAAATGTGTAAGTATAAAAATTTACGAAATTAAACATTTTTTTATTAAAATTACAACTTGAAAAAAACCTTTTAATATATTTCAATATATATTTTTAATATAATAGCGAATGGGAGAAATGCCTACGACCAACCTTCTCATCAACATTGTTAAGCCAAAACTAAATTCAAAAAAGTGGAAGTAGAACCGTATAATAATATTTGTGCAATGTCCGTCATTATAAATTTGCAAATTTTATAAAATAATTTTCGTTTTCGTTTGGAAAATACTTAGGTGTACAATGTTGACACTCAATTTATTTCAAACAAATGAACCCTGTTAGAAGATACAAGAATTTAAAGTTTTACTTTTACATACTAGAAAATTATAAGGGACAATTTCACTGTAATTTTTAAATTTCCTATTACCATATTATGTGATCAATTTTAAAATTTAGCTAATAATACAAAAAAATAAATTATTAAAAGTGTTTCATTGTGAGTATAAAGAGTATTGTTAAATCTCAATCACGGCCCAAATAATGTGATAGCAACTGGGAATCGAACGTGTGACCCGACGATTATCCCGTGCGCTACATCAACTATCTGTAGAAAATCTAAAATCGAGATGCAGAGTTAGTAATAATTTAAAATGGGTTAAAAAACCATTTTAAGTAACTATAATCAAGGTGTATGCGAAAATGTTAGTTACATAAATTTAAATATTTTGAAAATGCTAAGTATAAAACGAAAACAGTGAACCCTTCACGTAGCACTGCGATGGTAGTAGTGACGATGAAGGAATTTCATTAAGACATAGAAAACAAACGAGTGGATATGGAGAAACACCCAAGATATGTACTAGGTCTAGCTAATAAAATATTATAACTGCATGAATAATATGAGAGCCAAATCAAAATGAATCTACTAGATTTTGAAATGAATGTCATTTTGAGAGATGCTGCATTAACAAAAAGAAAAATATGAAATTTTAGTGGGAATTGCTTATAAAAAAATTGATTCTTTTTCAAAACATATCAGGCTAAATACAATTATTTGAAAATGTCTCAATATGTAGTTTTATGAAATGCAACAATAAAGATTTTATTTCACTAAATTTTAGATAGTACATACTACATACATATAGACATATTTGGTTCCTGGTTACAAAATTTCGTTAAAATTATCTTTATGTTATAAAATCTCTACTTTGTATGTGTGTGTTAGAGCACCACAGTCTGATTTTCAAAGAAAACGGAAAAATTATAGGTAATTAAAAGCTTACGTTCTGAGGACATCGGAGCCAGAGGTGAATCTAAAAGGTCTGATTTTAATTTAAGTACTCTTATAGTAACAAACTATATATACTTACTCACATATACTCACAGACGGCCAATACGGCCTTACGCCTTAATTCTGATTTTTTAGTTTTTCCAAATTAACATTTTAGTTACTTTTGAGTATTATAATTGCTTTACCTATGAAAAGTTGATACTCAATTAATTGCATGAACGAAAAATAAGCGATAATTGGCAATTACTCTAACGAGTAATGTGGGTTTATTCCAATTCAAGCTTACGGTGTGCCAAAACATTTGAAGTTACTCTAATGCTGCAATTCTTAACTTCCTAGACAAATATAAAAAAGAAACTGAGGTATATAACACAATAAGGACCAATAATTCAATGGAATTAATCAAAAATCAATATGCTACATAAACAAAATATAATTACTTACATTGAAATCTATTTTTAACAATAAAACTACATTTTTACTACAAATCGACATCAAATCAATACAATTTTTATTTAAGTTCGTTAAGCATTAAAAACATGATTAAACCATAAATTTATATCAAATATATAATTATGCAACATGTAGGTATAGGCATAATATATAAGTTATTATATCTAATATATTGTAGTGATATGAGTATTAAGTTAACAATTTAGTAATTTTTAATTTAAATTGAATTAAAATGAACTGCCTCGTTGGTAAAACTGAATGTAGTAAAAACCTTTCTTACCTTGAATACGAGCAGTCGAGTTCAACGCAAAACATACGTAGACTCTACTATTAATATGCCTGGCGCCAATTTCGAAATTGATTTCGAAAAAAAAAAAATATGAACTGAAAATTTATTTAAATTTTACCAGTTAAAAATGCAATGAATCGTACTTCTACCATACTGCAGACCCTTACTCCTCATACAAATACATATTTAATAAAGGTCGACTTTATACAAATAATGTCATGAAGTGACTTAAAATAGGATCCACGTAGTATAAAAATGTATAAAAACTATCGTTTTACTATGGGTATATTAATTTTATTCTATAATTTGTTATTGGTTTCTAAATATAGCAAGTGGATACAACAAATTATTGGTTAATCAGTCATAGAAGGGCTTCAATACCTGCTGATCATTTATTTATGCTAATAATGTATGTACGTATACGTAAAATATAAACCTGAAATATTTTACATTTACACTGAAAATTATTTTGGACGTCCAATTTAGAAAATATTTCTTAGATTAATTGTTATTTGATGAATTAAAATATTTTCTATATGCATTATTGGGGTATTAATTATTAATTTGTTTACCAGTTTTAAAAATACTCAAATTACGTTAATAAATAGAGCAGAAACAATTCAAACCATTTTAATTTTTTGTTTTTATTAATTTTTTAGTTATTTTGACAATGAATATGAATTTTACTGATATGCGCATATCCGCCGCTTAAATAAATTTCTGGTTCTAATTTGCTAGGAACCACCATTATAAACCTTTTGAATGAAAAGTTCTCCCCTCGTTTTCTAGAACAGAACCATGAAAGAAATTTTCCATTATTGTTATTAACTTTTAGCGATTATTGTCAATGTTTTGTACCTACTTAGTTTAGCACTAAGATTCTTCGAAGTCAAAATTAATACTCACCGTTTTTTATTAAGGCTTTAAAACACTAACCGCTTCAGGATAAGCCATCATTAATAATAATCATTTTTATACTTACTTTTATCTTAAAATTTTAATCATTAAAATAATTACATCCATTCAGATATTTCCTCTACAGTATTAACAAATTTTCGGGAATTAATAAAAAATATTTTTTATGTTTCTTTTTGACGTATTAATAAGCTGTTGAAGCTTTTTATAGATATCTACTATCCCGTATGAGAAGTTAATGGCAATCATTTATCAACTTTATTTTATATCAAGAGCTTTTGATAAAATCTAATTTTAAATAATTGCTTATTCGTGTAATGCACGTAATTCAAAAAAGTAAAAATATAAATAATAAAATAAATTTGAATAGAGTTGAGAACTTGTTTTTTACTTTTAGCTATACATTAAAATATTTAAACATTTACTTTGTTTGATAACGGTAGCACTTAAACATTTCAAATTCATCTACTTTAACTGATTAAATTGTACCGGAAGGATCCGGAACGCCATTTAGAAGAAACGACTTATATCCTAACGACGCTCCGTTCAAAAAGTTGGAATTTTCACTAAAAGTCGACTAACGAAAATACTAATGCAATAACAAAATTAAATAGTAGAAAATTTTTGTTAATACTCGTATCTATTTTTTACAGTAGGTACAATATAATATATTATAATGACCTGAAATTTTTTTGCCTTTCCCTTTTTATATAAAAATTATTAAGTGGCAAAAAATTAAATTAAATGAAATATTAAATGTTATATTATTAAAATCAATACAGAGAATAGTGAATACCGTGGTAAATTTAGTAGTAAAATCACAAGAACAATTTAAAAAATTGCAATATGCAGATAACGAATAGTTTTAAAGTTATACCCCGCCAAACAATAACCAAGAAATTAAACACACACACAATAGTTATTTATGCAAGGCGTAAGTGCTACTTTTGCGGTCGAGAATGTTTGTGAGCTGAGGCGGAGCCGAAGCTCACAAAAATTATTCGAGATCGCAAAAAAGCACTTACGCACCGTGGTTCATACAACGTTTTTCCTAATAGCGGCCAAAAAATTTAAAATTAAATAGTTACATTATGTATTACTATAATATCCTTATGTATTAAATGTCAAACAATTAATTAATATTTTTGCATATTAGTTGGCATTACGCCTTGTTACTATGGTGTTAGCAATATAAACAAACAAAAAATTGTTGTTAATCGAAAATATTTCACCATTTTTATTTAACAATATTATTTGAAAAATATGGATAAAAACTCGAATGTTAGTGCAGACATAGAAGAGGCAGCAAATATCGCTTACTATACACTGCTCCCAGAGATTAAAAAAGGTATAAAATGACGTACAACGTTTTTAAGAACTGGTGCATGGAGAAAAAAATTTAAATTTTGTTGTTGAAAACGTACTATTGGCTTATTTTCTAAAAGATCAGAGATACGGAAATCCCCAGCAAGCTTGTGGTGCGAATACTCGATGCTGAAGACAACTATATTTATCAACGAGGATATAGATATTTCGAAGTACCCAAAACTGAAAGCATTCCTGAAAAGAAAAAATGATGGCTATCGGCCAAAAACATCAAAAGTATTTAGTAGGGAAGAAATTGATAAATTTTTAATTGAGGCATCTGATGATATCTACCTAATGATGAAGGTATGTAATATCTTTTTAATATTTGCTGTATAATAGATACGTAACTTATTTAATTTCAGGTGGTTACAATAATGGGATTGGCTGGAGCTTGTCGAACAGACGAACTGGTCAAAATGACGATAGATGATATTGAAGATACGAATAACATTGTAATAGTTAATATACCTGACACAAAAAACAACATTCCGCGTACGTTTACTATAGTCGATAAAGATGGCGACAATATTCATTTTCTTGCAATTTTTCGAAAATATGTTGAAGCCAGATCAAAAAATACTGATCTTCGGCGATTCTTTATGAGGTATCAAGCAGGACAATGTATTAATCAGCCGGTTGGTAAAAATACTTTTTCAAGAATACCTAGTCAGATCGCGAAATTTCTAAATTTAAAAAATCCAATGTCTTATACTGGACATGCTTTCCGAAGAACATCTGCGACATTGTTAGCAAATACCGGAATTGATGTCCTTGGTCTAAAACGGCATGGGGGATGGAAATCTGCAACAATAGCGGAAAGTTATGTTGCAGATTCCATAGGAAATAAAGTAGAGGTGGCCAATAAAATTTTGTATAATAATAACCAATCAGTCACTTTAGCGGAAATGCAGCCTTCAACTGCAAATAATAATATTATGGTTCAAGAGTCAAATTCAACTTCCACATTAACAAAAAATTTGAAAAAGAAGGATTCTCTAATAAATATTTCCAATTGTTCTAATTGCTCTTTCACTTTTCATGTAAATAAATAATGTTCAGTTCTTTATGTTTAAATTAATTATAAATAATGTTCTGTTCTTTATGTTTAAATTAATTATTTATTAAATAAATTCATAAAATTTTCAATTGCGTTAATCAATTAGTTATAGTAGACTACTTTAACCATTATTGAGCATAAATAAATGTTCTGTCTATTACATATATTTCGTTATTTACTTATTTTCCCTAGGAAAAAAGTAAATTATTACCCGCTGTCCATGGCAACTTGTACATAAGACAAAAGTTCCACTTACGCCGCTCGCATATAGGTCATAATGATGCACTTACGATGCCGCTATTAGGAAAAGTTTGTACGAGAGCTTAGGAGCATAAAAACAAAATAATATAGTATTGATTTGTCATATTGATGTGTCAGTTATATATCCAAATAACCAACTGCAGTTTCACCAATCTTACGACAATTTCGGAAAATATGCAAACTAATGTAATAAAAATTTGAATAAAGCAATAAACACAATTATTTTTCAAGTACTAATGAAAGTACCATGAATGACCAGCAGTGTAGCGTAAAGCATACACCGGCCGACTGGAAAGCGGTAGACCGCGGTTCGAGTCCTAGTCGAGTCGAATACACTGCTGTGATCAAAGGTCCAATATCAATCTGTGGACTATGGGGAAACCACCCCATAAATTATACTCCCATGAAAATTCATCTTGGCTTCGGCCAAGCTGGGTCACGACGCTTCTGACAAGAAGCAAACGATGAAGAAGAAGAATGAAAGTACAAATATTTTTAATTCTATTAGCGCCCGACATGCTTTCTGAAAGCTTGGACCTGTATAACATAATATAGGGTAAAATCGTTAGGGATAGCCATACGGGAGAGATGGCCAATCAATATATTTTGCTTATTCATTCTCCAAATGACGTTTTATTTACATCAGTACGCTTTGCGCAACGTCATGGAACAACATCCGAACAAAACTTGGTACAAAAATAATTGAGAAAGGTAAGTAACAGGCTTAATTTCATTTAGTAGTGGTGAAATTTTATAGTAGGTTCGTATACCATCCTAAAAAACTAATATTTTTATTAGTTCTTTGTGATTTAGTGAGTTTATCGTGTTGAGTGTTTTTTTTTCTTCGTTCCAACCTCAAAATGGTAATTGAAGTGACCATCTCAGACGGACAAAAAGGAGAGATGGCCGTATAAAGGTAGGTTAAGATGGCTAATGCTCATTAATATCAATAATAATAAAAAGAATTTCTGAAAGTAGTGAATGTAGTGCTAGTGTAGAGAAACTAATATTGTGATAGTCTGGTAAAGAAAACGCTAAAAACGAAGCTGGATGTGGCGAAAACTATTATAAAACCCATCTCATTAAAGATTATCTTTAATGTTTGATTTGTAATCCGTGGGTACATAAGAATTGTACAGCTTTTGATGACATGTGACAAAAGAAGAAAAAGGAGCTCCAGAAATTAAAGGAAAGGAGAAAGACAGAGGAAAATCTAATGCAGGCCATCTGTCCCGTACTACTGAATATGGTGGGTGAGATGGCCAAATATGTTTTTTCTTATTAAAATTTTATATATAATGTTCCTTACATTATAAGAATATCTTTTTATGAAGATTTTAATATTTTCAGTTTTATTTAAGCTTAAAAACACTAAGGCCATATCTAACAAGTTTACCCTATGACTAGTTGGTAACCTGTCTTCGACGAGGTCCACCGATAGCAGAAAATCTGTCTTCAAGGAAGCCACCAATAGGATTTAAACTTAATTGATATGCAATTTAAAATAATGAGTAATTTGCTTGATAAGCAACAATCCGACTGATAAGCAATTCTCCATTTATCTGTTGAATGTTTTATTTTCCAAACTTTTACTTAATAAATCCAGCAATTCCAACAAATTTGAATATTCTTCTTCTCTTTTAGATAACTATATTTTCTTCCGCCTTGCGTTTTTGCTCAATCTGCTTTTATGTTCTGCAGCTGCATTTTCTACAACTTTCATTTCTGTAACACGGTTTTAACTTTGTAATATTTGGTGATTGCCACACTAAACAATGTCAGTATTAAAGGGACACAATTTATTTTTTAAAACTAATAAATATCAAACTCAGTATCATTTTTCCATAACATTCATTGCTTCTAAAAAACTTCTCTTGGGTTCCATTCTAAGAATTTCTTCATCCAACACGTTTACCAAACAGAAATAAAGAATTTTCAAAAATGGTCGTGGTAGATATTTCAGAATGCCTTTAAAATTTATTACAAACAAAATTTGTGACACACATGTGCACATTGTGCACACATTATTATTGTTTACAAAATTGTTAGAAAATGGATCTCTAAGTTCTTGAAGATTGATCAGAGAAACGTCTTCTGTACATGTCCGTGAAGTTAGCCCCTTTTTCTTAAATTGAAAAAAATTGATTGTATTATATTGTTTTCAATTTGTTTTGAGTGTTTTGCTAAAAATTTTAGTTCTAAACTTAATAATAACCGCGGAAATCGCGAAAAACAGTATAGTACGCCAGCCCCTTTTCAAAAATTTTGAATTTTTTCTTGTATTGTATTGTTTTCAATTTGTTTTGGGTGTTTTGCTAAAATTTCAGTTTTAAACTAAATAAAACCGCGGAAATGACAAAACAAAATTTCGCGCCAGCCCCCTTTTTCAAAAATTTGCAATTTTTTTCTTGTATTATATTGTTTTCAATTTGTTTCGGGTGTTTTGTAAAAATTTCAGTTCTAAACTTAATAAAACCGCGGAAATCAAGAAACAAAATTTCGCGCCAGCCCCCTTTTCAAAAATTTGAAATTTTTTTCTTGTATTGTGTTGTTTTCAATTTGTTTTGGGTGTTTTGTTAAAATTTCAGTTCTAAACTTAATAATAATCACGGAAAATGCAAAACAAAATTTCGCGCCAGCTCCTACTTTTCAAAAATTGGCAATTTTTATTTATTATGTTGTCTTCGACTTTAAAACCAACAAATACAAAACTACCTGAGTGGATTGCGCGCCAAAATATTACAAGGGGTTAATAGTGAAGATATGTCTGGTGTTATTAATATTAACACAGTCTCAAATGTAATAATTAATCTCTGTGAATATGCTTTTCATCTCGATTGAAGCATTATGGAAAAATTTTTCGGAAAATGTTTTCTGTATTTTTAACTACATTTACTACATACATATAATATGCAAGAATAAAACATTTTATATTTACTCTGGCTTCAGTTATGATGCCATTTTTTACTAATATAGATATAGCCTATTTTTGTTTTTATTTTGCGTTTTCGCGCTTAATAGTAGTAATTGTTCAGAACTTAAATTTATAACAATACAAATTGAATACAATATATTTAAAAAAAAATTTGAAATTTATTTATTTTACAATCAGTTAAAATAACAACAATAAACAAAAGATATGGTAGGTGAAACATAGAACTAACAAGTTATTGATGACTAATTTAATCACATGCAAGACTTCGAGTTCGAATACATGACTGCATCAACCAAAGCGGTGCGGAGGTCCAGTGGGTCGTGGCGTTTTAGCCTTTAGTACGATGAATGGTGAGGAGATCTGCTGCGAAGAGTTGAAGTGGTCTCTAACTCGATCCTGGTATCTGTTGCTAAATACTTGGACATGGTTTACACTTACATGGTTTGGAACGAACCAGGGGCATCAGTCATAATCCTAAGGATTAAATCTTGGCAATGTTGGAACTACTGATTACTTTTCAGAGCTGAATGCCATATGTCCAAATTGGTATTATTTTGACCTTGTACTATATCAGTATCTTGTTCTCCAATGAAAGTTGTGAGTTACGGCCTAGCAACCACATGTGTTTCCTGAGGGAGTGTCCCAGTTGCAACCTCTTGCTCCATGTATGTTTGCCCCAGGTCAGGCGTCGGTCAAGGTGTACACCGAGGTATTTTACATCTTCTTTTGGAGGTATAGTTCTTTCATTTAACTTAACAGGTGGACAGGTGTCTCTCCTGTTTGTGAATGTCACATGCACCGACTTCTGAGTGTTAGTCTTGATTCTCCATCTCCTTAACTAGGTTTAAATTTCGTTTAGGAAACAGGCCGGTGTGCCACACATTGTCGAAAGCCTGAGTTACGTCGAGAAAAGCGGCTGAGAAAATCTTTTTGTCTCCAGATCTTGTCTGATTTCATTTGTAATTCTGTGTACCTACTCTATTGTTGCGTGATGGTGGCGAAATCCGAACTGATACTTTGGAATTATTTCCATTTTCCTATCAGTGGCATCAGTCTCTTCAGGTAAACGTTCTCGAAAATTTTGACAAAATAGGAAGCAGCATGATGGGCCTGTACGAGTTAGTTTCAGATGGTGGTTTCAGGTTTAAAATTAAGATTGTTATCTATATTAAGATATAGGAAAGTAACCCAGTCTCAAGTTGGAGTTGTAGATTATGGTGATGGATCTAATAGCCGAGTCGGGTAGCTCTTTAAGGACTTTTGCGGTTACGAGGTCGAAGCCTGGTGATTTGTTCGGTATCAGATATTCTTTAATGTAGTTTTTAATCTCACTTTTTTCATTTTCTTTATTGGCAGTTTCATCTGGAGGAGAGCATTGAGGAATTTTTCGATGTTGACGTCGTCGTTTGGCTCTTCTGCTTGAAAGGGGGTAAAGACTTCAGCTAGGTGGTTAGCAAATGTATTAGCCTTTTCTTGATTTATTCTCGCTCACTCTTGGGTTAGGGTTTTTATGGGTGGATTTAATTGTTGCGTTCCTTTGAGTTTTCTAGTAGCTTTCCAAAGCGAGTAGTCAGATGCTTCGGTTGCGTCAGTCCACTCAGGTAGTTTTGTATTTGTTGGTTTTTAAAGTCGAAGACAACATAATAAATAAAAAATTGCAAATTTTTGAAAAGTAGGAGCTGGCGCGAAATTTTGTTTCGCATTTTCCGTGGTTATTATTAAGTTTAGAACTGAAATTTTTAACAAAACACCCAAAACAAATTGAAAACAACACAATACAAAAAAAATTTTAATTTTTGAAAAAGGGGGGCTGGCGCGAAATTTTGTTTCTTGATTTCGGCGGTTTTTATTAAGTTTAGAACTGAAATTTTTAACAAAACATCCGAAACAAATTAAAAACAATATAATACAAGAAAAAATTGCAAATTTTTGAAAAGAGGGCTGGCGCGAAATTTTGTTTTTGTGATTTCCGCGGTTTTATTTAGTTTAAAACTGAAATTTTAGCAAAACACCCGAAACAAATTGAAAACAATACAATACAAGAAAAAATTCAAAATTTTTGAAAAAGGGGGCTGGCGTACAATACTGTTTTTCGCGATTTCTGCGGTTATTATTAAGTTTAGAACTAAAATTTTAATAAAACACCCGAAACAAATTGAAAACAATACAATACAAGAAAAAATTCAAAATTTTTGAAAAAGGGGGCTGGCGTACTATACTGTTTTTCGCGATTTCCGCGGTTATTATTAAGTTTAGAACTAAAATTTTAGCAAAACACTCAAAACAAATTGAAAACAATATACAGTAGACGCTCGATAATGTACACACCGGATAATGAAAACATCGCGCTAATGTACACACAAAATTCACACTATGGGATCAAATGGACCGCCCTATAATGTAAACAACCTGTGCAATTCGATATTGTAAACAGTTCTTGCGAACGTGTCATATCGGTTATTAGTCTCTGGGCGACGTCGCGTCGCCAATATTTGTAAGGAATTCCTCTGCAATTCAGCTATTTCAGTTAGATGGGTGTTTAGTCCGTGAACTTACGCCAGGCATATTACATGTGTTTATGCATTATTACTATGGCGTCCACATCCAATAAAAGAAAGTGTTTAAGATTGAGTGACAAAGTGAAAATCATAGACGAGGTTGCTCTAGGTGCAGGAGTGACACAATTAGCAAAGAAATATGGAGTATCGAAATCAACAATCTGTAAAATTAAGCGCTTGAAGACACAAATTTTGCGAAGAACGTGCCACACATTTGGAGCCTTGGGAAATCGAAAAACTTTAAAAAATGCGAAGGCACCTAGAATGGAAAATTGCCTGTATAAATGGTTTATAAAACAACGGGAAAACCATGTCCCAATTAGCGGCGAGATAATTAAAGAGAGGGCTAAACTGTTAAATGAAAAACTGAAGGAGACTGAACATTTCGTAGCCAGTGATGGTTGGCTACAACGATTTAAAACAAGATATGGAATTCGACTGCTGTCTATATCGGGTGAAAAATTATCAGCACAACCACAATTAATACAACCGTTCAGGGATCGATTGCGATCCGATGCTGATGTTCTTGTCAGTGCGTCATCGGATGTTGTTAATTTACTGAACATAGTGAATCCTAACATTGTTTGTACACCAGCTGATATTAATGTATGGAACGAAGATAAGCAGCTGTATGATATAAATGAAGAGGAAGACGAAGGCAGTGATGATGACATTCCCATTGAAGTTAGAAGTGTAGTGACTGACGCGCAAGCTATAGAAGCTTTTAACCAAGCTTTGATTGGGCTGAAGGAAAAGAAGTATCATACAGGGATATTTTAGTTCTGCGTAAATTACGTACAAAGGCATTGAAGACATTGCTAAGCGTAAATTTACGCAGACTAAATTATCAGCTTATTTTTCTTCTCAATAAAAATGTATAATACTTATAGGAATGTTGGAATATGTTTTGTTTTTATGTATTGTGTTATTAAGCGTTTCTTTTAATAATTTTCTTATTAATAAAATCCCGTTCGCTAATGTAAACATTTCGATAATGTAAATTCGCTTGGTTTGATATCGTTCACACTATCGAGCGTCTACTGTAATACAATTAATTTTTTCAATTTAAGAAAAAGGGGCTAACTTCACGGACATCTTCTGTACCCATAAAAATGTGTTGATTTCTTGAGCCGTATTGTTATTGTGGATAACAACATTCTTAAATTCAAACAAAGCATGCTCAACTTAGGATATCACAATACTGATTGGTTTTTATAATATTAATTATGTACTGCATTTTTTGAATTTAAGAACATTGGATGATTGGGTCAATTTTAGGTATTACATTATTCTAGCTGATAAGAACGAATTTTTTGCGTGTAAAGAAAAGGTAGTACAAATTGTGGAGGACTCCTTTAGCAGAGCAAGAATTCTTAATTACTAAATATTTGTTCTTAAAGGTTCATAGGAATAAATTAAATATTTATTGCAATAAATGTGTTACCTACATTAAAAGTCATTAAGTTGAACCTATAATTATTTTAAGTTCAAAAGTTTAGTTGCTACAATATAATACACCCACATAAGCACTACCTCATTACTTCAAAATATCTTTTTGAGTATAATTACTGAATTAGTACAATATGTCATATTATTATATATTACCTAATCATAATGTATTATTTTACATCGTTAAATTCACCCAGCATAAGTAACTCCTATTTATAATACATATTACTCTCATTATAATTTACATATGTACATACATACCTATAAACATTACAGTAATGATTTTAAATAGCGAATACAAAAAATATCCAATGTAAAACTTCAAATAAATGATGTATAAATAAACGATACGTTTACATGACCTTTATAATTATTTATTTAAAGCATCGATTCAGAAGATATTTTTTATTTTACCAGCACTTAGATTTAGTCTAACTGCTAGAGCAAAAACAAACTTCATATACGAGAAAACGTAATACCTCAAGCTTAGCTAAAAGATTGCAGAAAACACATTTGTGCTTTTAAAATTGAAAGAAAATTGTTAGTTCACTCTTTTCTAAATTGCTTGCATAAAATATTCCTATTTTCGTATTACCAATAGGTGTGATGGCAAAAAACAATTTATATTTACAGTTTAAAAACTGTAAAAGACATTCTGTTTTGATTTATAAAATTAATACAATACTAATTAGTTCACCATTTAATTATATCAATAAATTTAATATTAAAAGTACTTATTATAATTTATTATGTCTACCAAAATTAAAAAAGTTCAAATAGCAAACACATCTACTTTCACAAGAGACGTTCATATCTAGGGAATTCTACTGGCCAATAACAAAAGTAGATAATACAGCACTAAATGAAAACCTTATGTTAACTTATAATAAACTTTTAGATAATACTTCAAATGAACAAAAAGTCCTAAAATAAACAATTTTTTTAAATACATCCCTAGAAACAAAATTTTTTCGTTCAGTTTCAACATGCCCAGGGGTTTACCTATATAATTTCACTTATCTTAAAGCAAGATGAATATATGAAATTTTCTTTAATAAAATTGTTATTTTTAATATTAAAATGTTACAAAAACAATATTAAAATATATTTACTTGAAAATAACAATTTTTTTAAAGCAGCAATCCTCAAACCATAGCAGTTATAAACTTTTTTTTGTCGCACCTCTCTGTACGCAAACAGTTTTAATTTGATTACATTTTAAAATAAATTATAATTAGAAAACTAAGCTGGTTCTAGATCACTTCACTAGATCATTAATGTTTTATTTTAAATGTTATCCAGGCAGTTTCTTTAAGTAGTTTTAATTGAAACATCTCCTTTTGGCAATTAAACGAGCCCCAGTTAGTTGAATATAAAATGTTAGATTTATATCTATGTATAGTTAGTTTGATTATATACTATATTATGTAAATAATATATTATAACAGTTTTACAATATTATATCAGTACCGTGTTTTGCATCCCAAGTACCAGAGCCGGGTAGAGTCAAGAATCCTATAAAATGGCTTAACCAAACGAAAGAACGCAAAATACAAGCTCTTTAAGGTAAGGATCAATCTTTTCGGAGTTATAATAAGGCCACAATTTCATTTTGAAAATTGCAATTTTCCCATAAGAAATACATGTAAGTGTATTATTGCGTAATATTACGCAATAATTTTATGCATTTTAGTAACAGTACGTGCAGATTCAACTACCGGATCTACAGGGGCGAGGGCGGTTGCGGAGAATAGGTTTTGACAGTGCAACCACCTCAGAAACGAATTCACACAAAAGTGATTTTTTCGGAAATTTGTTGTCCGATCACAAATTTAATTCTTTTATTAGCTAATTACACCATTATCTTTCATAATTCGTTGTAAAAACGAGATTCTGGTATATTTACAGTCGCCACAACCTCTTTCAATTTGGGGGGGTTACACTTCAAAAGAGCCAATGATAAAATCATCATCATCATCATCATCATCTGCACGTTTTGAGCTTCTGCTCGTTACGTCACTCTTTGGTCGCTCCATCTCTTTTGGGCGCCCACATTTCTTCTGCCTCTAGGACTGTATTTAAACATTTGCTTTGGTATACGACCGTTTTCCATCCGTTCTAGATGTTGCCTCCAAAATCCTCTATAATCAGCAATTCGATCGTTTAAGCTGAATATATTTAATTCCTGTCGAATGTCGGTGTTCCGTTTCTATCAATTCTTTTATACCCTGCGATTCCTCTTAGAAACCGCATCTCTGCACTTTGCAATCGCTTTTCATTTCCTTTTGTTAGCGTCCATGTCTCGCTGCCATATGTAACGCTTGGTATCGAAATTGTTTTATAGAACTTCATTGCGGTTTTTTGGCTGTTTTTGTTTTTAAAAGTTCTTTTAATTGTTCCATTAATGTAGTTGAAGTTCTCTATTTTATTTTGTATGTCCTTTTCTTCGTGTAAGGAAATTGTGCAGCCAAGGTATTTGAAGTTGTTAACTTGCTCTATAGAATGATCGTTGAGCACTATCTTGGATCTAACTTGGTCTTGCCCTCTAAAAGCCATTACTTTTGTTTTTGTTGCAGATATGATCATATTATAATCCTTAAGAGTTTGGCTAAGCTTGTATATTGCATATTGTAAGGAATCTTCGGTGTTTGCTATTATAGCTTGGTCATCTGCAAAAAGTACTGTAAATATGAAGTTTCCGCTGTTCATATTAGTTGTGTAATAAGGTATTTGTTTTTTCCAGGTACGTATAGCATCGTCTATGTAAATATTAAACAATATTGGCGACATGCTGCAGCCTTGTCTGACACCTAAATTTATTATTTCCGTTTTCTTAACATTATCTGCCATGCATATCTGGGTATTTTTGTACATTTCTTTTATTACCTTTATCAAATGATGCGGTATTCCTCTTTTCTGCAGTATGTTCCACATTTTACTTCGAATCACCTTATCGAAAGCTTTTACGAGGTCTATATACGCTATATGGGTTTCGCGGTTAAATTCCTGATGTTTTTCAATAATTTGTTTTATAACAAATATATTATCCGTGCATGATCTGCCCTTTCGGAAGCCTGTTTGTTCTTCTATTATCGTTTGTTCTGTTATATTTTTCAGTCTACCATTGATTATTCTCGAGTATATTTTGTAAGTGGTATTTAGTAGACTTATTCCTCTATAGTTTTCACATTGAGCCCTATTTCCTTTTTTAAATATTGGAGTTATTTTGGCAATCTTCCATTCTTGTGGCGTCTTTACTTGTTTCCAGCAATTGTTAAAGAATTCCAATAATCTTATTTTTATTGATTCGGAGCAGTATTTTAGCAATTCGGCATTTATTTCATCAGTTCCCGTGGCTTTACGGTTTTTGATCTCGTCGAGTGCTTTGTTTAATTCTACTAGATCTATTTTATCTACCTCTGCATTTTCTTCTTGTATTATTTCAAGTTTTCGTTTTCATTGCTCCATAGGTCTTTGTAATATTTCAGCCAGTCTTCGCTTTGTATGGTTGTGATTGACGCGATATCTTTTTCTTTGTTATTCAGATGTTTCATTATCTTATAAGCTATGTTTTGTCGTCCGTGCACGTCGTTCTCAATTTTACTAATGAATTCATCCCATTTAGTTTGTCTTAACTCTCGGTATATTTGTTTAACTTCTTTGTTTCTTCTTTTGTACTCTTCTTTGTTTTCTTGAGTATTATTTGCTAGCATCTTAAGATAAGCTTTCTTTTTATGTTTGACGGCTTCTTCCAGTTCGTCATTCCATATATTAAGACCTTTCTTCTTTGTTTTTTTTTGACGTCCAAGGGCTTCAAAAGCAGCTTTTTTAATAATGTTTTTCAGATTTTTCCATTCTTCCTCAATATCGTTACTTGGCTTTATCCTTTCATTTTGTTCGTTTAGTCTTTTTTGGTAAAGTTCTTTTATTGATTCTTCCTGCAGCAGGTAGACTTTAAATAGCTCTGTATTGTCACTTTTGTTTTGTTTCTTTTTAGCCATCTTGCCCTTATCGTTATTGTTGCACATAGTAAATAATGATCAGTCCCTACATCGGCGCTCCTGTAAACTCGTGTATCTTTGATAATTTCAAAAGTTTTATCATTGGCTAAGATGTAATCTATTGTTGAGACTTGTCCTCTAGCAGACCATGTATATTTATGTACTCTTTTATGTTTGAAAAACGTGTTCATGATTTTGTATTATTGTAGCTCGCGAAGTCTCTTAATCTTTTCCCATTCTCGTTTAATATGTCCTCATTATGTATTCCTATAACTTTTGTTAGGGGTGTTCTTCCTATTCGGGCATTGAAGTCTCCCCCTATTATTAAATAATCATTTTTCCCAACGCTTTCCAGCACTGTTTGTAGTTCTTGGTAGAATGCCTTTGTTTCTTCCTTTTTGCCTTCTTCTGGCGCATATACTGCCACAAAGTTATATTTCCTCTATCTACTTTGCATCGTAATGTGATAATTCTTTCATTTATCCAGCTATAATAACTTATCCTGTTCTTCCATTTATCGTTTACTAGGATTGCCACCCCTGCAGCTGCTCTTTTATCTTGTGAAACTCCGCTGTAGATCATTGTGTATCCTTCTAAATCACAGGTACCTTTTAGTTTTTTTTTCGTTTCGCTTAATAATGCAATATCTATCTTCCGTTCTTTTAGCACATTGCTCAGCTCATCTATCTTGTTAGTTATACCGCGAACATTCCAACATCCAACATTCATAATATCGCTTATCCCTAATCTCTTGTTCCTTAAACGTTTGCATTTCGTCATATTCAAGTTCCGTCCTAAATCCGAGGCTCTATTTGAGTGATTGAAAGTCATATAAATGTCCCTGAATAGGAGACTATCCTATTGCAGGTAAGGTCAGTGAGGGGATTGCCCTCTCAGAGCTTCTGGCCCAGCTCCCAGGTCTTCTTCTCTTCGCTGGTAGGAGTATTACTATTTACCATTTCCTGTAAATATGTTGTTATGGTTATACCGCCAATACTCGGTCGTCAGGGCCTCGTTAGTTCACTCAGGGTGTACCACGTGAAGGTGAGGTTGACATTTGAGTGTGAGAGGCTATGTATTCGCTTGCACACCCCATTACACACCCCAATGATAAAATTGCATTTGCATTCCAAATTAACTTTAAAGCCGTTTTTTCAAAATTGTGTGAACCGACCGCAAATTTTTATTTTTATACGCTAATTAGACCCTCATCTTTCATAATTCACTTCAAAATCATGAAATTCCAAATTGGGATTATTGACTGTCCCCAGAGCTCTCTATCCTGCCATACATCCTCTTCTAACTGCCTCTTTTCCATGGCTTCCTGTAACTTTTTATTTTATTGTCTGGAGATCGACCTCGTTTCCTCCTCTCCAGAGGGGTACAAATCCATACTTTTAGTGACAACCTATGAGGCAGCATTCGTCGTATATGTCCTTTCAATTGCCTCTTTATTGTTTTTATTGTTATTATTGTTTCATTCGTTCTCATTCTGTTTTTTATTTCTTTATTTGTTATGTGTTGCAATCGACTTATCCCACGGCTTTGTCATAAAACGTTTATTTATATGTCTCCAAGACTCTATTTTTATTTTTTTGTTTTATAGTTTTACCTTCTATGTTTAGGTCTCTGCCTCGCCCTAGATATTGAGTTTTTTAAAACTCCAATTCTTTATTAACATCGCTTTCTTCACTTTTAATTGCAATTCCACTTTTTAGTACTTCGTATTCTATTCTTCCTTTGTTGCTACACTATTCTCTCTAATGCCTATTTTTCCTTCTTAATGTTCTTCTTTCAAATTATATTTTATAGTAATAATTGTCAAATAGTGATCATTATAATATACAGCCGTGCTCAAATGTAATAAGCCACCTTTAAAATCTTGTATTATCAAATCGGCTTTAAAGATTTTTTGATAACAACCATAGTGAATCCTAGTCTGATCAAAAAATGATGTGTTTTAATGTTTTAGTAAACCAAAATACAAAATATTAAGAGTATTAGGGCTTTGACTAAATTATATGTTCTTTCGACTTCTTTTATACGTAAAAATAGCTGGTAAATTTGTCTAAATTTATATAGTACTAATCATTACAAACAAAAAGATTCCAAAAAACATCGGTCAGAAACGTGATGCCCTTTTGAATTATAACAAAATTAAAATTTTTGGTTTTGAAAAACTGATAACTGCGCATTTTATAAGTATAAATTGTAGTATTTCCAAAATAAACAAAATCTTCATAATAGCACGCTTGTAAATTTAACTGTTTGTGACTTTTTATCAGTTTTACCATTTTTTTTTAAATGCGTGCTTTTTAAACTTTTGATTTGGTTATAATTTGAAAATGCACGTTTCTGACCGATGTTTTTTGAAACTTTTTTGTTTATAACGATTAGTACTATATAAATTTTGAAAAATTGACTACCACCTTTTCTAGTATTGTTTCGACTTATCTTTAAAATATTTCAAAAAAATTGCAATTTACAGTTGAGTTTTCGGACTCTCGCCATTCAGTCTATCGTACGCCTTATTGCAAGCAACCAACAGTACTTGCTTCTTATTTATTTCGCGCAATTCCGAATCCGGTCTTTGTGCGCTCTCCAATAATTATTACAAAAAACTTGACTTGCATATGCCAGATATTACCATTACATGTACAAAACCTTTAAGAAGAAAGTGTAGAAAGAAGAAAATAAAATGTAGTCACTAAATACTGGCTTCAAGCGAGCATTGTGTAAATTTTGTTTATCTAAATGACAATAAAGTATATTATAATAATTATTATATCGTGTTAAATATAACAAGTATATATTATTCAAAAACAATTATATTATTATTTATTCATATTGCAGAAAATCTTGCATATTACCTATACTTCTTTTTAATAAAAATTATTATAATAAAAAATACTCTAATCCTTGTAGGAGGTTTCAATGCCAAACTATGGAAAAAGGATTATATTAGCGAAGTAGATGGAAAACATACTGTAATTGATAAGACAAGTGATAACAAAAATAGATTATGTACTATGGCAGCAGCAACAAATATGGATACCTATATATTGTAATGATCTTGTCCGGGCGTAAATTAATAATTGATAATTGTAAAATAATTGTAAAATAAACCAACCTGTATTGCACGTAAAATTGCCAACGGTAGATGAAATGCCACCTGTGATGTACTTACGTTTGCTGCTTCTTTATCTGCAATCTTGAAAAGAAAACTTCGCTTCTGCTACTGTGAATAAACTGTTTTTGAATTTTTAAATAAACTCCCGCAAAAACTTGGCCTTTTATAATGAAATCTGTATTAATTTAAATATAATTTTTACAAAAATAACTAAAGATGTCACCAAAGTAGCTTCTTTCTTTATTAATCTTTTGTGTAGTGATGTGTTCGTATTAGGAATTATACTAAGAAAACAAGTGGCCATTTAAATTAAAAATTACTTAAAACTAATTAAACTAAAGCGTTGTAAATCGTTCATGTTATACGTTTTTTAAATTATTAACGAAATAAACAAACCGGTGGACGATCAGCTGATTAGCAGGTCATTGCTTCCTTTTCAATACGCAGTGGTTCCAAACATGTAATCTTCTTGGACATCGTCATCCACATTCTCACAGGTAAATACGAAATTTTTCTTTAATAACTTTTTCTCCGTTGCACTGTCTTTAAATCACTTTTGTTACATAAAAATCTATAGCGTCACTAGTAGTTGCATGTTGTATGTCGACAAAATTATTTTATAATTTATTGTTCATTTTGAAATTTTTAGGAACGAAATTTTCACGTCCTACCTGGGCAAGTGAAAATTGTCGACTGATCGTATTTTTCGCATCGCGAAGCCTATTAAATTGAGGATTTCTACTTTATAACAGGGTTTTTTCCCAAAAAAAGCTCGATTCCAATTGGCTGTAAATTCTTATCAAACGGATTCTTTTGAAACTTTCACGAAAATTAAAGACTACTAAGCAGTTCCACACAAAATTGTTAGAAAAATTCCAAGTTCACTGGTCGTTCCACAATCATCTGTCAAAGTACGAATTCTTTCTTTTGCACTCCATGTTTATTTCACACACTTTCCTATCATAACCACTTGCGTAACACTTAGTTTTTAATTCCTCATCTTACAATACTAATCTCACTTAAATCCTTATCCTATTAACAAAATTATTACTAAAATTAACATTTTGACATTTCTGCAGGTAACAGTTTCACATTTTTCAATGTAGAAGACTCAATTTTGCATCTACCATCCTCACTTGTATAGCAAATCGTTCTACAAATTAATCCTCAACTTTTGGTATGCCTTATGATGTAATTACAATTTTTATGTTATCTAAATCTCTTTTTAGATTTTCCGAAGGATGAAATTTTCTTTGCTCATTTTAGCTTTATTTGAAACTTTTGGATTTTGGATTCACTTACAATAGTGCCAAGAAATGCGGACGCTGCTATTGGATATGCAAAACAATTCCAACTTTTATCTGTGCTACCCGTAGGAAAGATTTTAATTTTTAGAATGCTAACTGCTCTGGCCAGCTTATGAAATGAAATTTTGTGTTCAAAATGGCTCCAATGGTATGCCATGAACCTTCTATAAATGCTACATGCCAAAAATTAACAACCCGTTCCAACAAAAAGTTCCATCCGAGGTTACACTTCATCTATCGAAGCTGCGGTTTTTAATCGGACGATGCAATTTACTTTATTAAAGTTATTTATCTTAGTTTTTTAAGTTGATAACATGACATAATTACCCCTAAATAAAAATTTTTAAATTTCGGTAACACTTGTCTTACATGGAATTTCAAAATTTTTCTTTACAAATAGTTCAATGATTTTTGTATTAACACTCCTAACCTACTATTCAAATAAACTTTAACTACTTCTAACCTAATCTTTAATTAACTAAACTTTAATCGTCTCCTCGCATTACGATGCCCAAAATACTAACATTAATCTATTCTAATCTATTCTATTCTAAAACTACGCTAAACCTACTTCCGTAACTTATTTACCTCCTTTTCTTTCCTTCATCGTCTTTATCTTATCTCCCTTTTATCATCATAAACCTTCCTTTTCCATCATCACAATTCTTCCTGCTTTAATCTGATTCCCCCTATCTATCTTCCACATTATCGTCTACTTCAAAACTACCTTTACGTCTTAATCATTTATAATACCATCTTCCTTCTACTCACATAATTCTTCTCCTTTTATCATCCTAATTCTTCCTCCTTTACTCAAACTAAATTTCTCCCGTTACCTCCTACATTATTATTTACTTCAAACTACCTTCACGTCTTAATCATTTACCTCTTTTTATTACTATTACTGCTTCTTCCTTTCGCCCCTTTTTATTTACACATTTTATTTCGTTACTCCTGCCTTACGTTGAACCATTATTTACTCTACATTAAGTCCTCGTGTATGTTTATTTTCCATATGAAACTCATCATGTTTACCTCCACCTCTTTTCCTATAGCTTTATTCACTTTAAATTCATATCTTTCACCTCAATACTTCGTATACTCATTTTAATCAACATCATCATCTTCTTCTTCTATTTACCCCTTTCATAATTCATCAGGCATCTTACCTCTGACTTTAATACTTCTTTGGACCTTTTGTCCTACTTCTATATTCCCCTAATTCATCATCATATTCATCATCTTCTTCTTCTATTTACCCCCTTTTAATACTTCATCATCATAATTCTCTCAACTAACTTCGTATACTTTTATTTCAGCTCCTCATATTTGTTCATCATTTATTCCACTATTTCACATCTCCGTCTCCTCTTAATCTTTTACCTAACCTCCTTCTTTGTACTTATAAACATTCACGAGTTCTTTTCTCTTTTATTTATTTCATAAATTTTGACGTATATCTCATTCGTTCCCTGAATTTCCCTTGAATTTCTAAATGACCCCATCCCGTTTCTACACTAAACATATTATTACATGGTCACCTAACTTTAAATCCTAGTTGCTTCACTGTCTCGTAAGCTCTTTATTTATTCAAATAATGCTATCCTGAGTTTCAAACTACCTCCGTTACTTCAACTTCCTTTACATCTACTAAATTCTGGCCTATTGCCTTCCTACTTCTTCTTCTACATAATAACAACTTCATCTTACTTCCGGCTCACTTGGCCCTTACTACAACTTCATCTTACTTCCGGCTCGTTTAGCCCCTTATACTATTCTTTCTTAACCTCGGCTCTCACTTAGCCCTTTATTCTAATACTTCGGCACTTTTGCCCTTACTACAACTTCCTTTTTCCTCCGGCTCGTTTAGCCCCTTACTACAACTTCATCTTACTTCCGTTCTCTTAACTCAGCACAACTTCTAATCGTAATTTCCATCACTCATTCGACAGCTACTACTTTTTCCTAACTTCGACTACCTTTCCCCATGCATAACGAAATTTTCTAAATTATTTTACTTTAAATTTTCCCTTCAAATCTATAAATTTTTCTTACTCCGGACTACTACTATTTAATCATCTCTCACAACCTTTCGCTTCCCAACTCTTTCCAACATCAAACTTTCCACTCGTTCCATGAAATTTTTAAACCTTCGTTTACCAATTCCTTCCAAATCTTACTAAGTTCTTTACTGGATCTACTTTCCTAGTACTCTCCCATCTATTTTTATCCAGTTTCATCAAATTTACATCTATTCTACTTTAAATCTAAACTATCCTAATTACCTCAATTAACCTATTCCTCTTCTCTAACAATCTATCCGATCTCTTGTCGATTCTAATATTCAATACCCCCAATACTTATTTACGGTCCTACATTTACCTCCTCTCCTACCAAACTTCTTCTCGGCTCTCTGGCCCTCCAATACTTCAATAATACTTTCATCGGCTCTTTGGCCCTCCAATATACTTCAATAATACTTTCTATCGGCTCCTTTGGCCCTCAAATACTTCAATAATCATCAATAATTCCCCATTTAATTTTAATCGACTCAATCCTCTTATCATCATCCTATTCTACTAAATCTAAACTAAATTAACCTAACTTATTTCTACTAATTACTGCTACTTATTCTTTCTTACTTCCGATTGCTAATGTTTAATTGCTTTCCGTATTGACCCCATTTAAGTTCTTCTCGTTTCTTCCTCTTACTCGAGCTACTTTGTCGGTATGCTTTTCCTACCCCTGTACAAATTTTAACTAATTTTTCATACCAAGCAATGTGTCTATAATCATCGTAATCTTTACACCCCCTTACTTCCTTTAAATTTTCCTCCACCGTTTCTTTTTGCTCTAGCAATCTTTTTAATATTTCTGTTATAATAACCCCTTTACTACCTTCATTATTTCTTCCCTCTTTCTCGTAACCTTGTTCGATTACCTTTAACGACTTCTCTACTTCCTCAACTAACTCAAATTTTATATTCCGATTCATTACTTTTATTTCGTACCCCTCTCGTTGCCTTTCGTGTACCTTTATTTTTCTTCCGTTAACACAATTAAACACTTTTTCTACTCCAACTACTTTCCTATCTAGTATAATGCAACCTCCTCTTACTTCTTTCCATTCTACTGAATCATCTCGTTACCCCCTAATTTACCATTACTATCCTGACCTTCCTCAACTTGAATTTCTAAATTTACATCTTTTTCTTGAACTTCTTTAACTTGAATCTCTGCCTTTTAATCTCCACCTTTCGACTTTAATATTTAACTCAACTTTTCTTCCTGACCTCCTTAACTTTTCAAACGATTATAACTCACCCATTCTCTGTTCTACTTTTCATTTGTATTTAATTTTAATTCCCACTTAATTCTCACTTTGTTTCCTAATATCCACCTTAATTCATCAATTTTTTTCCCATTATTCTAATTTAATTTCCTGCATAGTTCGTACCTTTATTTTACCCATTTCTTACTTTCTCACTTGTTTCCATAATTATCTTCCCAAATCTACCTTTTCTAATTTAAATCCTGCTCCAACATTAAGTTCAATAACTTCTCAACCTGTCTTCACTAATTCCCTGGTTACTACCTGTATTCTTCTTTCTTTCTTAACTCAATCTGAAAAGTAAAACTTCTTCTCTAAACTTTCTAGATCTAAATCTCGTTTTTGCAAGTTTTCAAATAAGCTCCCCAAATTGGCCTTTATAATGATCTTGTACTCCTAATTTAAATATAATTTCAAAATTTGCTAAAATTACCAACAAGCTTCTTTATTTATTAATTTCTATGATGTGTGATGTAGTTTACTTGGAATATCTAGAAAACAGTGGCCAATTTGAAATAGAAAACTTCCTAAAACTAATTGAATAAACTTGAAATTTATGTAATTTTTAAATAAACACCAGATAAAAAACGGTTGGCCATCACTGTGATGTACTACGTTTGCTGCTTCTTTAACTGCAATCTTGAAAAAAAAACTTCGCTTCTGCTACTGTGAATAAACTGTTTTGAATTTTTAAATAAACTCCCGCAAAAACTTGGCCTTTTATAATGAAATCTGTATTAATTTAAATATAATTTTACAAAATGACTAAAGATGTCACCAAAGTAGCTTCTTTCTTTATTAATCTTTTGTGTAGTGATGTGTTCGTATTAGGAATTATACTAAGAAAACAAGTGGCCATTTAAATTAAAAATTACTTAAAACTAATTAAACTAAAGCGTTGTAAATCGTTCATGTTATACGTTTTTTTAAATTATTAACGAAATAAACAAACCGGTGGACGATCAGCTGATTAGCAGGTCATTGCTTCCTTTTCAATACGCAGTGGTTCCAAACATGTAATCTTCTTGGACATCGTCATCCACATTCTCACAGGTAAATACGAAATTTTTCTTTAATAACTTTTTCTCCGTTGCACTGTCTTTAAATCACTTTTTGTTACATAAAATCTATAGCGTCACTAGTAGTTGCATGTTGTATGTCGACAAAATTATTTTATAATTTATTGTTCATTTTGAAATTTTTTTAGGAACGAAATTTTCACGTCCTACCTGGGCAAGTGAAAATTGTCGACTGATCGTATTTTTCGCATCGCGAAGCCTATTAAATTGAGGATTTCTACTTTATAACAGGGTTTTTCCAACAAAAGCTCGATTCCAATTGGCTGTAAATTCTTATCAAACGGATTCTTTTGAAACTTTCACGAAAATTAAAGACTACTAAGCAGTTCCACACAAAATTGTTAGAAAAATTCCAAGTTCACTGGTCGTTCCACAATCATCTGTCAAAGTACGAATTCTTTCTTTTGCACTCCATGTTTATTTCACACACTTTCCTATCATAATCACTTGCGTAACACTTAGTTTTTAATTCCTCATCTTACAATACTAATCTCACTTAAATCCTTATCCTATTAACAAAATTATCACTAAAATTAACATTTTTGACATTTCTGCAGGTAACAGTTTCACATTTTTCAATGTAGAAGACTCAATTTTGCATCTACCATCCTCACTTGTATAGCAAATCGTTCTACAAATTAATCCTCAACTTTTGGTATGCCTTATGATGTAATTACAATTTTTTATGTTATCTAAATCTCTCTTTTTTAGATTTTCCGAAGGATGAAATTTTCCTTTGCTCATTTTAGCTTTATTTGAAACTTTTGGATTTTGGATTCACTTACAATAGTGCCAAGAAATGCGGACGCTGCTATTGGATATGCAAAACAATTCCAACTTTTATCTGTGCTACCCGTAGAATGAAATTTAATTTTTAGAATGCTAACTGCTCTGGCCAGCTTATGAAATGAAATTTTGTGTTCAAAATGGCTCCAATGGTATGCCATGAACCTTCTATAAATGCTACATGCCAAAATTAACAACCCGTTCCAACAAAAAGTTCCATCCGAGGTTACACTTCATCTATCGAAGCTGCGGTTTTTAACGGACGATGCAATTTACTTTATTAAGGTTATTTATCTTAGTTTTAAGTTGATAACATGACAATATGTAGCACAAGATTTAAAAACTAGAAATTACATAAGATAACTTGCGTGTGACCGGAAGAAAATGGAGATGAAGAAAATCAAATAGATCATGTGCTGGTCACAAAGAAAATGAATGCAATAATCAAAGATGTGAGATCTTACAGAGGAGCGAATGCGGATTCTGATCACTATATGGTAGTGGCAGAGGTTAATGTCAAGAGGGCATACAACGTCAAAATCATTAGAGAAAACAAATACTTGGCGGTGGAAAAGTTATCAAAAGTGAAGACAAGGAAGAGATTCGAGAGTACATTGTACAAAAAAATTAAAACCACAGAAGAAGCAACGATTTAGATGTAGAGTGTAAAAGAATTACAAACATTGTAAACTCATCGGCAAAGCAAGTACCCTATAGGGTACACAAAGGCAAAAAGTATAAAGAATGTGTGGAGGATACATGTGTATCCTCACACGTTATTATTTAAAGGTTGCGTTGTGTTGGAATAACTATTATTTTATTTTAAATATTATATTTACAAAATGAACTAATATTAAATTTGGAACAAATATAAAACATTACTCGTTACGGGTATGTTGTTTTTCCGTCTGTCTGATATAATAAACAATAACCTCATGGTTACTGGTTACCATATTAATTTGTGTACCTTCTTTAGAGCTCCCTGATCTCTACATTCATTCCCAAACAGGCTGTGGCGTTTGGCAGCCACAAATGTAAAGACTCTCGTAAAGAAGAGCAAACCACGAGCCTTAAAAACAATCATATTTTGTACCAGTAACTTAAGTTACATGCGGAGCAAGCTTTAAAAATAATCTTAAATCTAATATTTTTTAGAGTTCGTATGTTGCTCGTCTTTAAGAACGACTACGAGTATATTTTCATGTAAGAATAATTAATTTATTTTTAAGAATAATTAATGCTTTGTTTTTATATCGTATAATTCAAACGATTTTATTAGCAGTGCGGCTTTTGAAACTTCAGGTTGTCTTAAATAGTGTGATACAAACGAGCAAATTAATTAAAAGTATTTAAATTTTAGGAAACCGCACTTTTGAGTACGCAGTTTGCTATATCGGGGTTAATGTTGTTCGTTATATTGCGGTCCCATAATATAATATACTCAATGTTAAAATTTTTACTTTCACTATTTCTGGTGGTTCACTATATAGAAAATTCACTATTTTGCGACTCGAATGTAATTCCAATTCAAGATTATTTCAAAAAATTTCTGTAATCTAATATAATCTCGCCAATTCCAAATTAATTTCAATATCTCCATAGTAATTCCGGTAATTCCCAATTCATTCTAATAATTCCGATAATTCCAAATTCTAACAAAGAGCTAAAATATTTGAATAATTGTAACATTAAGTGTTATTTGCAATTTAAAATTATTTTTAAATTAAACATATTATTAACGTAACTTTATGTATAGCTTTTAATCTATTTGATATAATTCTTTATTCGAAGCTTTGTATAAAACATTGTAAGATAAAATGTAAATAGCCTATCTAGTCCAAATCTGCGATTTTTAATTAACTGCGCCAAGTATTCATAAAAAAATTGTTTATAAATGCTGAGCTAAACTTTTTCTGCAGTTTTTATTAAATTAATGAAAATCGGCCCGTATATGTATGTACTATGTTTTCAATATGAAGTATTACATATAATATTTTTTATATGGACATATTTTAATTGTATTTTGCTGGTTACTTTGCAATAGCTTAAATAAATATAGTTAGCAATTTTTAATTCAAAAACCAAAAATTAAAACATTTCAAACTTTTTTGGCTTGTAACGATTTAGCTTCAACAATTTATGTTTTATTGAAAGATGATATAATTATTGACGTAGCTTTTAAGATATCCGTATATCTAAGTAGATAGCATCTACGCATCATGTCTTCATCGACCAATGATATACGCATCAATTTCTAAAAGTGATTTTACTTTTGGTAAAGGCTATAAAAATGTCTAAAAAGCACTTTTTTGCTAAATATTTTTAGAACAGATTTTTACGCCATTTGTTATGTATATCCGAATTATGTTACATTTTGTAATTAAAATAGCAAACATTTTTACACATTTTAATTTTTTTAAGAACTGCGGCGTTCCGAGTTGCATAAGTGTATGGAGCTACACCATAAGGAGGCATTTCTCACAGGAGTGACTATTTTAGACTATTTTTCTCTATTTCAAGCAGTTTCCGAATTATTTTGCATTTTCAACTAAAATTGCAAATGCATAATATTTTTAAAACTTTTGATTTTTTCAAGAGTTGCGGCGTTCTGAGTAGATTGAGTGTGACGTAGTTTGATCGAGCCGGGTTTTTTAAAAAGGTGAATTCAAATTTCTATTTTTTATTCAAGGGTTCTTACATTTATTTATTTAAAAACATCGCTTCTAACATTAATATTGGAGTTAATTACAAAAAATAATTTTTATATTAAGAGGAATTTGAAAGCAAATAAAGTCAACTTTTTATCTTTTTATCATTCAGGGGTTATGTGCCTATAATTTATTTTTAAGTTACTTACATCTACACACAACTCTTAACTAATTTTGTACTTATTTTTCAACAGTAGGTTACGGTAAATTCAAATGTTTTAATATTTTCTTTTGTGTAACAAACAGAGCAAGTTTTTCAGAAGTTTCGCTGAAATCTCCTGGAGTCATACAAAAATAATACCAAGTAATTATTGATTTTGATTGTTCACTCTCTTAGTGTTACTATAAGTAAAACAAAGAAGACATTTAAATAAACAAGGAAGTAGTTATTTAAAAATCTTAATGTGGACATCGACAGGTCTTTCCCAACCTTCCAGATGGCAAATCAACTACACTAAAATTTAACAAATATTTATAAATTTTTCTGGCATTTGCACACATTTTAAGTATTTTAAATTTTCATGTCGTAATTTGAAAATTATTGAAGATATTTTTATTATTCATATTATTGAACATTGGTATTAGGTCAAAATTCTTTTTTTCTGTACTCATTGGCCCATAGGATTGCGTCACTGTAATGCCCAATAGAGCTAGTGTACACTATGATCCAAAAGTTTGGAAACAGAAAATAATAATACAATAATTTTAATATTTTTGGTATTTGTACAGGTTTGATTTTATTTATATAAAAGTTTTGAATAAATACATTAATAACTTATATTTAAAAGTAAAAAATAATACAAAAAGTTAAAAATTTACATTAATTACAACGTCCAATCCTTATATGATTTTACTCATTGGAGACGAGTTTTCTTATTTTGGATTTCATTTTGGTTTTCGAATTCCTACACGTTCAGAAAGTCCGGCAGCTACCAACCTTCTTTGAATTGTACTTCTTGACACCGGATTTTTTCATGTAATATTTACCTCCGTTCTTATTTCAAAAGCAGTTAATATTTTATTATTATTATTATTATTATTATACGGATTTAAATACAGTTAATACCGCTTCTCCGTCCCCAGTTTCCATTCTTTTCTATTTTGACATGCATCTTCTTCGAGACCTCGAGCTTGCATTCCCTCACCTACTCCATCTCTCCAGCTTCTTCGCGGTTGTCCTCTTCTTTTTCTCTCAGGCGGAATCCATTCCAAAATCCTTCGAGGCCATCTATCTTCGTCCATTCTTTTCGTGTGTCCGAACCACACCAATTGTCTCCTCTCAATTTCTTGCACGATGTTACCTTCAACCTCCATACTTGTTCTGATTACCTCGTTTCTTACTCTCTCTAAGCGAGATGTTCTACAGCTTCTTCTTAAAAAATCCATTTCCGTGGACAAAAGCTTTTCTTATTAGCTGTACTTACGTCCCAAACTTCTGCACCGTACAGTGTTATGCTTTGAACTATGCTGTTATATAGTTTCTTTTTTGTTTCTCTTTTTATGGTTTTGTCCCATAGCAATGAGTTTAAAGACCTTATAGCACTTCTACCCTTATTTATTCTTTCATTGATTTCTTCGCCGCTATTTCCCTGTTTGTTAAAAGTTACCCCGAGATATTGGCATCTATCTACTCCTTTAATAATGTTCGCTTCGAGAGGCAAGTCACTTTGGTCGTTATTTCCCACTATTAGGTATTCACATTTTTTTATATTCATATTCAGGCCCGCACATTTATATTCTTCTTCTAATTTTCGCACCATATATCCTAAATCGTCCTCATCTTCCGCAATCACCACCTGATCGTCGGCGTAGTACAATGTATACAGTATGTTGTCTCCTATGTGTAAACCCATTGTTTTACATTTTTTTGTCCACCCGTTTAGGGCTCTGTCCAGGTAGATCTTAAATAAGGTTGGAGATAGGCAACATCCTTGTCTAAGGCCCTTTGTGGTTGGGAAACTGTTTGTTATACTATTACCAGTTTTACCTGTGCTGTGTTGTTTTCGTAGTATTTCCTACTGGCATTAATTAAATCTTGAGTGATGTTTAGATTTTCCATTTCTTTCCACAGCCGTGATGTTGGTACACTGTCATATGCCTTTTCTAGATCTATGAGGGCTATATGGGTTTATTTATTTCGTTGAGTTCGTTTTTCCAGTGCTATTTTTAGGGTGAATATATTGTCAATTGTAGATCGTCCTGCCCGGAAACCTGATTGCTCCTCCGGTTGTCTTATTTTTATTTCGTTTTCTATTTGGTTTCTCAATATTCTGGAATACATCCTTCCTATTGTGGGTATTACGGCTATTCCTCGGTAATTTTTTGGGTCGTCTCTAGGTCCTTTTTTGTGGATTGGCGATGTTTTCCATTCTTCGGGAATACTTTCACCGTTGACGCATCTTTCGAACAATTTTCTTAGCATTTCCATGAGTATTCTTGGACCACTTTTTATTAGTTCTGGATATATTCCTCCTGGTCCTGGGGATCGTTTTGATTTGATGCTTTTTATTCTTGATTTTATTGATGCTTAATATTTTATTCTGCTTGCTAATTGTAGTGATAAACAAATCATTTTGATTTGAAGTCACTCTTGGTCTGCCACTTCGTTTTTTATCACTTAAACTGCCAGTAGATTTAAACCTCGTAACAGTGTAGTGTACTTCTTTAAGAGATAAATTTAACACTTTTGCAATATAACGCAGTTATTTTTTCGTTATATAGCCTAATAACTAAGTATGGTGAATGAAATACGAACGCGTACAACACTGTTATTAAAAACGACACAATACTCTTACAAAAACAAAAACACGGCAAAGTTAACTGTACTGTCTATTTATAAAAACAAAACTAAGATTGCTCTGGTCAGTTAAAAATAGTTATGAAAATGACACTAAACGTGCTAAACCGCCACAAATTAATTTGTAAATTTTGTGAAGAAAATTCAAACAAAATTAAAAAGAAATTTTTAGCTATTTTAAGAACATGGGTTTCAAAAAAATTTATCTACACGACAATAAACTTATTTAAGAATAATAAATCAATTGAAAGAAAATGTGGATTAGGTTGGAAATGTAGTTTGCAAGACTCCAAAGTTCGGTTAAAACTAAAAAGTGAAACAGCAGGTTGCAGTGTAAATTTTATCGCCAATTGGGTAAGAAATATAATTTTGACAAAACACAATTAAGAAATATTTAGAATCGATGTTACGAAAATCTGACGTTTTCAACAATTTCCATGCTTCCTAAGTTTAAAATTATTTTAATAATTTTGCATTCAATAATTTTTCTAAAATTATTGAGTTTTAAATTGATTATTTAGGATTTATCAGCTGGACCTTGAGAAATTTTGATATTTTACCACATGTAGCGCGTTAGAACCCGAGCGCAGGCGTAGTAGGGAGATTAGGTCGGTAAAATGAACGAGTCCGGAGGTCTAGCAGGGTTCTTCAAGTAGTGAGGACGCGTTTTGAAAATTGTGAAGACAATTTTAATAATCGCTAGACATAGTTCTAATATTCACATCCTACGTTAGTGGGTAGTAATAGTAAAACGCATTTGTGGTTTCCGATCGCGTGGGCGGATCAATTTTCCTATGGAAAGGAAACGAAATTTCATATGGTGAAAAGTTTGATTTTGGGTTAACGCGCCATATTGTACAGCTGATATCTCGTCGTGCGCAAATCGCTGCGAAACCTTATCGTGTTTGCGCAGTCCATGTTTATCCAGCTAACGTCACAGTAAATTATTTACACCAAGTTTCCTGTTACGATCGTGGTAGTAATATTATTTGGATTTTACCACGACGGCTATTGATGGGTGTTTGCCATCAGTACACTCGATCTTTCCTTGTTTTCACCGAGGTTCCAAGGAGGAACATTCAAGTGCACCTTCGTCTGGAGGAGATCGTCTGGCAGCTCGTACCATCTCGATTGGAAGTGTCCTTCTGGTGTGCGTAGTGTAGTGCATTAATTTGTGCGGTGTTCAGATCCCTAAGGATTAGTAAGCAGTTTTTAAGGGTCCAACCTGTCGATTTCACCTACTGTAAACTTACGTTTGTACAAACGGGTAAGTCATTTTTTTAACCTTTATTAACTGCGTTGTATCCGCCTCAGTTATTTTTTTTGAGGATCCGAAAGATTCGGATTGATAACTATTGAGTACGTACTGCGTGACACTGTCACTTTCAGTCCTGCCAATTGCAAGGTCTGGTTATGTAATTTTTGATCTCAACGATCAGTTGTTAATTTTTCAATATATTTTTTATTCAAACTGTTCGTCTGTGTTTTTTTGGAGAGTCCCCAGTAACTGAATCTGCGACTCTAGCATCCGCTGGAAAAAGTTAGTTTTAACATCGAGGCTTTCACAAAATAAATTTGTGAGAAAAGGTTGCTGGCCTCAGGTTATCAATCTTTCTTCAAGTCCAAAAAAGAAGAAAAATAGCACCATTTACTGCTGAAACACAACAGAAGGGTATAAATGCAGGTTACGCGAGCTGTCCAGAAATTACTTTTCTTGCTCATCAGAGTACAAATGCGTGAAGGATGACGACTCATATTTTACCGTGGAAGGAAATGAATGGCAGCCAAAACATTATTTTGAGTCTTCCAGTCACAAAGAAACCAAAAAGCTAAATTTATTTGTAAGACAAAGTTTCCAGGAAAAGTTTTGTTGTGGTTAGCCATAAGCGAACGTGGTGTCAGCGAAGCAGTTTTTTTAAAGATGGTGTAGCTATGAATGCCCAAGTTTACAACGAAAATGTGTTCCAGCACTTAGCAATTTTATCGAAAAATATTATCAAAAGAAAAATAATTTTTGCCGGATTTGGCGTCCTCACATAACGCGAAATCCACAATAGAGAATTTGAAGAATAAAAAATAGAACTTGAGCCAAAGAAAATGAACCTCCCAAATGTTCCACAATTGCGATCTATTGAAACTTTTGGGCTAATCTGAAAAGAAAAGTTTACGAAAACGGATACAGAGCTTAAAATGTTGATTCCTTAATTCTATAAATAAAAAGGAGCTGAAAACCACAAATACAAAGGGTATTCAGAGGTCAATGAGTGAACTACCAAAGAAAATTAGGAAAACAAATCGCGACGGAGCCAATTTTTTTGTAAGTGTTCTTTAACATGGAAGCATAAAAATAAATAAAACTTAATTTAAAATAATTTTTTTGCACATGTTTTATTTATTCTATACTAGTTCGTATTTTATTCACCATACGTTATATTACACTTGCTTAACTAATTTGATGTTTTTGTCATTATGACACAAAATTTTACTCAGGTAGCAACTCGAAACAAATTTACGAATGATTTAAATTTTTGAATGAAGGTTATTTTATATATTATGCAACTTACAAAATTGTTGTAAAATAAATAAATTTAATGTTTTGAGTTATTACAACCATAAAATTAAAAAAAAAGTTAACAAACAGTTTTAAGGGCTCAAATTAGTAATCGCCGATGCCGCCCGGCACGTGCTACTTAGGTATAAATTCCAACATATGTTTATTTCTTTCTATTCAAATTTGAGAACATGAGCAGGTAGTTTTTTTCCAAAATTTTTATATTTATAACCCAAAACTAAAATTGTGTGATTCTCGTTTGCAATATAATGTTTGATGGCTAAACTTCCTCGAGTATTTCCTCTGTGCAATTTTTGTATGTGTGATTTGCTAGTCTTTTCTGGTAATTTCCTGACATTTCTATAGGAAATAAATGAATTGATACACAAAAACAGATATCAAAATGTCGTTCTAATTTCTTGAAATATCATAATTTTGCCCTGCATTTTGTTAAAAAATAATGAACAGTACCACTGTTTGTGGTATATTAATTTAGTTGAGATTAGCCTTCAATGTGGTAGTCAAAGCAATATTTTTGAAAATCTTTTATACAAACAAACCAAATCTTGATGACTTATTATAGCTTAAGTTCTACGAATAAAAGTATCAGAAAAAAGCAAATAGAAAATGTAAAAATTACTTAAAACAAGTTATTTGACAGTTTACGAAAATTTTGTAATTAAAAAATTGTAACTATTTGAGTTTTTATTAAATCTAGATGAACAAAATTAAACCAACAGCTACATTATTTCTTCTTAATCCTATATATATGTAATACATATTATAATATCGTTAATCTATAGTTTCCCATAAAATACATCAAAAGTTATGGGATAGTTTTTACAATAATAGGATAATAAGTCAGATAGTTACTGAACAGACAATATTTTTAGTTTTCTTTGTGTTAAAAAATTGTAAATATTTGTGAAAATTTTAAGAACAAGAAGTCAAAGAACAGCGACTATAACTACATTAGAACAGCGACTATAACTACATTAATACATATATTATTAAAATTTGGTATAAGAAAAAAACAGGAATTAAAAATTAATTTTTATGTGTTGTCGTTTTTCAGTTACCACAGTCCTTTGTGAATTTTTTTCAGAAATAAAGATGTAAGCACGCCCTGTGAGAGCATACAACCTGCCAAAAGCAATTTTTATAGCTGAACCAAATTATTATGGTTAAAAATTAAACACATTAAAAGCAGTGCAGTGATTAATGGAAGAACAAATTGAAATCAGTAAGTACCTGAAATTAAGAAATCCTGAGGAAAGTCGAATTAGAGCACTTTAAGAAATAAATAGGTACCTGCTTAACTAATGTTGGTGTAAAAACTAAAAAACTTTTACTTCAAACTGCATTAACCTAAAAAAATTTGATTAAACTAAATCAATATCTATTATAAAAAATTATGTAGTTGAAATTAATATTATTTAAATGTAATGATTTTAATTTAGCCAAATTTAAATTTGGAAGCAATAAGAGGGTTTCTTATATTTAAGAAAATATTGGTTTACAAATAAAACGTAGATTTTTATTTTCAAATGTTGAAAAAGTAAAATTTTGTATAGTTAATATAGCATTTTAATTTTAAATTATTTGTGTGTATAAGTTTATTATGTAAATAATAACAAATAATTCAAAAATGTATAAACATTTTTGTTCTTTTGTAGCAGTGAAATTTTGGTTACAAATGACATTATAATAATTATATTGGCATCAGTATGTCTTTTTACGCCTCCAATGACGTAAATGCCACTAAACCCAATTCCAAAAATGAAATTATTCATGCCAAATGGATTATTAACTTGATCGATCCAAAATTCCCCATGAAGTTGAAAGTACACTGCAGGTAGGTCAAAAATATGCATTCCTTTTGCTAACAAGAATTTTCCTACCCATGAAACTTTTGTAGGAACAGAAATGCCGACTTGACACAAAAAATCTATTACGAATAGAAATTAGTAATTCGATTAAGATTTTCAAGAAATTACAAGAAAACAATAAGAATTCTGCGAACCTAAAAAATGTAATGAAAACTGAGAAGTTTATCAAAGAACACGCAGCAGTATTAATAATTAAAGCTGATAAAGGAAATGTCACCATTTTTATGTGAAGAAACCAGATTATGAAGATAAAATGAATGACATTGTCAACGACACTACCACCTATAAAGTTTTAAAAAAGTCCAACCAATAACTTACAGTTAAAGAATAACCAAATAATATCTGACTGGGAAATATATAATTACATAAACAAAACATTTTCAATAATGCTAAAAATAAACAGCGCTATTCCACCCAGAATATATAATGTGGATTATCAAAAATTCATAAAAAATAAACACCTCTACGGCCTATAGTAGCTAGCATCTAATCACCAACCTACAAACTATCAAAATTTATTTCAAGAATCATTTCAAATATCTTAGGCAAAAATGAATATTATACCAAAGATTCGTGGACATTTATAGAAGATGTGAGGAAATTTACAGTACCTAATGATTACGTATTGATCTCACTAGATCTAAAATCATTATTTACAAACATACCTATTGACTTAATGCAGTAAAGGAAAGATGGGATGACATCAAGAATTACACCAGCATTTCTAAAGGAAAATTTCTAATTGCTCTAAAATTATGCCTAGAAACAACTTACTTCCAATATAATGGAAAGCTTTATAAACAAATTTTTGGCACTGTTATGGGAAGTCCGATTTCAGCTACGATTTCCAATTTGGTTATAGAAATTTTAAAGAAGACCAATCATACCTTTTAAACTTTAACGTACATAATATTATCACCGCTATTTAAAAGGTACGAAGATTTTGTTACAACATTTAATGGGTTCCATCTTCCTACAATTTACTATCGAAAAGAAAACTTAACAAAATAACATTTCTTGACATCCAACTGATTTGCGAGGGCACTTCCTTAAAATATAAATGGACCCAAAAACCAACATGGCTCAAAAGATATTTAAACTACAATTCCTATCACCATAAAAGTCAAATAATAGGATCAGCTATAGGACTAATTGGTAGATTCTTTAATTAACTCATGGCGATTACAGAAAAGAAACTTTAAAAACAGTAAAAGAAGCCTTAAACATGAACGGATATCCAGAGTCATTAGTAAATAAAATCATAAAAGATCGCGTAAACAAACTATACAATGGAAGGTTTTCTTAACCTTTAGAGTGTCACCAATTTGACGTAAACCTTTATGTTATTTCATAACGGTCACCTTTAAAATAACGTTTTGTGACACATAATAGAGCTGATTATCTCGTACTGCATGCTATAATGGATAATAAAAAATTATCTAGTTTACCTTGAAAAATACCCAAAATTTAAAATTTTATTGTATTGTTTACCGTTTTAGAGAAAAACACGCTATTCAACTTTCAACGTAAAAATCGAGTGTAATAAGATCGTACATATTTTTGGCTTTGAAACTTTGGTCTTACTTTCTTCTTATAGGATCAATATCAAAAATTTTGAAAAAAACAGGACTTGGTTTTATCTTGATTTTTTTAACCCTATTTGTGGGGTGAATTAGAACACTCGTTACAATTTATGTCTGTTCGTATTAAAACATTTACAGGGTGAATAGGAATAAGTAATAATGCATTGAGGTAATTAAGAATACAAAAACACCAACGAACAGTGTTGGCAACCGCACATAACCTGTTTGCTGAGATTCTTAAGAAGACGTTAACCAAATTAAAAATATATATATACTTAATAAAACTGCGTTATTTATATAAAAGAGTAATTTCTTTGTAATTTCATGAAGTTTAATTTCGATTCACTCAAATGTTCCTATTTACCCCGTTTTAGGGTGAGTATTTTAAACTTGACCCCGGGTAAAAAATATATAGTTACCAAGTTAGTAAACGGAACAATAAACTTTCGACTATATTATTAATAATAATTTATTTTATATAATTATTTTATTACATGTTTTTGAATTAAAAGCATCTGAACACACGAAGCACTGTTTATGTACTTTTATAATTTAAAATTTCGTGCCATTTTTATAACCAATCAGAGCATGAATAGGGTAGGGCCAGCCCACCTATTCATAATGTTGTCTCCTACCTTTTAAAATCTTACTAACCAACGCAACCAACGGTAATGCTAAAAATTGCAGGTTTCTACACACTTGTCACATCGATTTTCTGTCACAAGTGTCAAATATTTATTCGTGAATAATCTCTTCACAAAAGTTGTAATATAAAGTTTTCTTAGAATAAGTACAAACAACTATAGGAAATTTAATTTCCACGAAATTACAGTGTTTGTAGCGACAAATTTTCAGTTCATATGGAAGCATGTTCTACAACAAATGCAATATGCTCAACAAACAACACCAAATTGTCGATTAATAGTTTTAGTATTTAGGGTTTAAGTGCAATATCGTTTATAATATGTCGAGTGTGCCAGTTAGAAAATATAAGCGAGAAGCTAGTGAAGTGAGCGGATGTCTCAAGTATATGATTTTTGGATTTAATGTGCTCTTTTGGGTTTGTTCACAAATTCACTTTCATTATCCTTTTTTTATAAATTTCTTTTACAGCTGTTAGGTTTAGGAATTTTAACTGTTGGTGTATGGGCGTGGAGCGAGAAGGATACTTTTAATAATTTGGGAAAAGTGGCTAACGTAGCTTTGGATCCTGCATTTGTTCTTATTTGTATAGGTGTGTAAAATGTACTTACGCTGTATTATATTTCTCATTCTATTAAATGTGTTTACTTTAGGTACCGTAACGTTTGTTATTGGCTTTACTGGTTGCGTAGGTGCACTTAGGGAAAATACTTGTTTATTAGCTGCGGTAAGTTTTATATTTCGATAATTACAATAATTTAGTTATATTTTTGTAGTATGCCATATTTTTGTCCATATTATTGTTACTTGAAATGACCGCTGGAATTCTTGGTTTCATTTTCAAAGATTGGGTACGTTTCATTTCCTTATACCTTACTTTATCTCGTACGAATGTAATTTTTTAGATTAAATCACAAGCTACTGCTGGTTTTCAAACCTTTATAATTCATTATCGTGAAGATCCTGATCAGCAAAATTTAATAGACTGGATTCAAGAAGATTGGGTTTGTCTATTTCATCTTGGATTATTTATAAAATTATCTTTTAAAAACTTTTAGTTGCAATGCTGCGGTATTGAGGGACCAAAAGATTGGGATCGAAATAACTATTTTAATTGTTCTTCACGAATTATCGGTAGTCGTGAGGCTTGCGGAGTTCCATTTTCCTGTTGTAAACGGAAACCTAATGTAAGTGAAAGAATTTTAAACGAGTAATCTCATTTTATTCAACAAATTTGTAGGAAATAATAAAGAATAAACAATGTGGATATGATGTTCGAAAACCTGGTTTTGTAAGTATTCATTTCTGCTTATGTGTATTTGTGGTAAATTTCATAATATGGTGCAAACATGTAGCTATAACCTTTTGTTCAATTCACATCTTAAGTTTCTTACAAAATATTTTTATTTGCTTACTAATCTATTCTCTTCTGCATATAAATGTAAATAGCCTGGGGGAGCGACATATTTTTGAAAGGGGTTGCTTGAGAGCTGGTGAAGAATGGATAGAAAGTAATCTGGTACCAGTGGCTGGTGTTACCGTGGGAATTATGGTTTTACAGGTACTAAACTGTTTAAATAACTTTTCAGTTTATATTTCTGTGCACTAATTTTCTTTTTGGTTTGCTTTATTAGGATAACTTTTAATTTTTGCTCATTGAAAAGGTAGCTAAGTTTTGAGTTGGATTTCAGAATTTTGATGTATCTAAAATTGTTTATGAAAAAGGTTGCATTCAAGCAATAGAAGAATGGATAGAACGAAATATGATTCCTTTAACCACATGCGGTATTTTTATTTTATTTGCTCAGGTATGATTTTTTTTTTATTTTATTGCACAATTTTTATTATCTGTACTTTATAGGTAGGTAACAACTTAAAATAAACTTTATAGGTATTCTTCAAATCTGTTTTACGGAATCATAATAATATTTCTATTTCTTTTGTTATTTTGCTACCGACTTATTTACCAAAAGCATAATAATATTTCTTAATATAAAATATAATTGTTTTAGATTTTGGGTATTTGCTTTGCACAGAATTTAAGAGCCGATATATTTGCACAAAAGGCAAAGTGGCACTGACAATCAAGAAATCCCGTAGCCGTGTAGTACAATATATTTTGTCGCTTGGCTTGGGATTCGATGTCTTCAAATCAAACCGATCATGTTTAAGTCTCTTAACAATTTGTTCTCAAGTTTTAATCTGTATATACGTAAAATTGTACTTAGAAATGTACATAAAATGCCGCTGCTGCTATATGTAATACTTCGATACAAGTAAATTGCTATTTGAAAAGATATTAAAAGTATTTTGTAAATTGTAATGGAAATAATTTATATTTGATGTAATTTTTGGATTATGATAATTAATTATTGTAAGTACCAATAATGAATTGTAATTGTTTCCCATTTATAATGGTATAACTACAACTGTTGTACCAATTTTGTGATAAAAAGCGTTTGTTGCTTTGAATTGTTAAAAAATACAAGTTAATTGTAAAGTTTTAGGTGTAAAATATTTTGAAAAAAATTTCAGATTGTATTAATTGCTTATTAATGAATTAATTATAAGAGTAGATGATGATAATAATAATACTAATTGTGATATTTTAGTTTTACAAAAACTGTCTTGATGTACTTAATTAATGTAATTGATATTATTTAACTGCCATTTTAATATTTTAAATATTAATACTAACCATGACATTTTGTTCATTGTGAATTTTAAATTCAATTTTTTTTGTTGATAATCTTTTAAAAGTGCATTTCCGTTTATTAGTCATAATCATTGTAAAACATTGTAACCCTCAAAAGGCCAAGGAATTTTTTGTAACACAACTGACCAAGCTCTCCTCTACGAGGTCTAGATATAAATTTTCAATGCGATTATAATATTATGTTATATATATTTTATATGAAGTGAATTATAAAATGAGGAAAAAATCAGTTTACACAACTTGAACTAATGATATAATTAAACTCGATCAATCAAATCAATTTTGTTACAAAACCAGCCACGGATGGCTGGCCAATCCTATTTATTATGAAATAAGTATTATTTGTTAGTTTTTCAGTTATAAATTGTGACGAAATGCAACAATAAATTTTATTTACATTAGGATTGTTAATGACTGTTTTAAAAGCCCGTAAAATTTGTATCTAAATCAATTATGACAATTTTATTTATGAATATATGAGCATCTAAGAACCACTTTGGGTGTTTGTGTTGTTACTTGAGTTTTTTTATAAATAAATACGTATAAATAAAATATTTTTTATGTATTTTAAAAAATCAGAAGTACCTACATATAATACGATAAAATACATATAACTGAAATATTGAAATTTGCATAATATGTATAATAAAAATATAATCAACCAAAGTAGTATATTATGTCAGCTCACCTTGGTTGTTTAAGGGTTAATGTACAATTTAATTGTTCAATTGTGTATTGTAAAAACAACCAAATGACTAACCAAATAAAGCGAAATATTCATAGTATTTTTACTAAAAAATTTTTGATCATATTTTATGTTCTGCTTCCAATAAATAAAATTTTTTGTTCATAATGTAAGAAGAAAAAATATAATTAGATGTAAATTTTCTTTCGTATCTTATCTGGTTTCCCTGACATTGGGTATCTTCTATATCCATAAAATGCACACATAAAAGACCTAAGCCTTAACATGGATACTGACCCATGGAACTACAATATATCGCACCCTGAAAATAACACTGTCGTAACTTCCAAAACCATTATTTTGAGATAATCGCATTTTAAAGATTGCAACGGTTGTAGTAATTTTACCATTATGTATAATGTCACCTAATTTATTTTAAATAATAATTTGGTCGGTTCTAAACCTAAACAAGTAGTATTTTGAGAATGGAAATAAATTTTTATGCTATAAATTAATTAAATAAAAGTTGAAGGTGGAACATACGACAGTTTTCCATTAAAAGATGAATGTACAACAGTATTACGTTGTTTATTATTTTCAAAAAAAATCTTCAATAATGTTATCTAATCTAAAAATAAATTTTCTTCTTCTTCCTCTTCATCTTGCAGATCAATTACAAAATTTTTTTGTTTGCGATTGCTTACCAGTGCTTCATAAAACTGCGCATGGGACTTGGGTATGTGATTCTGGTTCAGCAACCACATCAAATCTTTCTTTTTTTCAATAGATATTCCTGGATGGCTTGCATACATTGCATCTAATTTTGATGATGTACTAGAACTTTTTCTTCCGCGGCTCTTAACTGTTATTAGGTGAACGTTAAAGAATTCTTCCTGCTTCCATGACGTTTTGTAAAATAATTGATTTGGTTGGCTTTTGACCAACCACCTTGTTGTATGTACCATACAACAGTCTTCCTTACAGAAGCTGTGCATATTTGTGAATTGTAAAACTGTTGTTCGCTAAATAGCACCTGAATGATAAAAGATGGAAGTTTCGACGTGGTACCATTGAAAAGAGCGTAAAAAAATACATAACAATCAATCAAAATCTGAAAATTGTCATTTTGGAAGTTACGACAGTGTTATTTTCAGGGTGCGATATATCATTTTACAAATGTTTAATATGTAGCATTAATGATGTCCCATGCCAAGATATGAAGTTCTTCCATCAGTTACACGGGAATTATCAGATCTCTGAATAACGGATTTTATAGGCAGGTATCAATTTAGGGGGCATCTAAAGATTTATTGGGCTATCGCAAGAATATAGGAACTTTTAAATGCATACTCTCACTTTGACGCTTTATCCATGGTAAAAATTTCGTGTTAGAATTAGTATTTCAAATGGATTCCGCGTCAAACCGTTACGGATATTTGGACGCATGACAATTGGATTCATCCAGGATACAAGTTTAATTTAATTTTTCGTAATAAATTTAATTTAATGAATTGTTTTAACAAAAAAGAACGGCCAATCCTTCTCTAATACAGAATTTAATTTTTCATAGTTTAGTAACATTTTCTATTCTTTCTTAGTATAATCATCACTAAAATGATGTCAATATTCGCGACATTTTGATGGGATTCCCTTCGAACGATTTTTTTGTATCTTTATTTTCTATACCATTAAAAATATCTTTTGATATCATGATGACCCAAAGCGGGTAATAATCGATCGAGGAAACTGACCAACAAGCCTATAGGCAATTATAAATGTATAACTAATGGAACAGTTTCGTTAGTTTTAAATTTTCCCATAATTTTGGACAACTATATTTCGAACAAATCTTTATTTCTATTATTTTAACACCTTTTGATTAATATTTCGTGGTACCACCCCTAGCTTTAATTACTGCAGCCACCCTTTTCGGCATACTCCTAATACAAGCTTAAGCTACTTTTTTTAAATGCTCATCTGTTTTCCATACTAAGCGAATATTTTCTTTTAAAGTTGCTATTGTGGAGTTGTTTCGTTTGTAAACTAACAACTTGAATGTTTTTTAAACATTTTCTATGGGATTTTGGTCGGAAAATTACTTGCCCAAGGCAACACATTGATATCCAACCGTTTGAATGTGTCCATGAGTGTTTTAGCCTTATGACAGGGTGCTCCATCCTGCATGACAGTGTAGCTTTTACGGTAACTACCTAAAGTACCCATATAAGGTACCAAAACCGTTTCAACCACTTCTTTATACTGAATTTGGTTCATGGTTTTGGTAACAAAATGAAGTGGTCCAAGTGCTTCAGCAGTAATGGCCGACCAAATCATCACTGCCCGTGGGTCCTTGATTGTTTTTACAATGCAGCACTCTTTTAAACGTTCAGATGATCTTCTCTTCACATATTGCACCTTTTTCAGTTACACACCCAAACCGTGTCTCGTCGCTGAAAATAACCTATAAAAAATATTAATTTTTAGTAATTAATTAATTATGAATAATTATAAATTTTATGGGTAAATACCTTTGACCAATCTGCTCCAGTAAAATTTTTGTGCTCTCTGGCCCATTTAAGTCGAGCAATTTTCATTTTGAAGTCAATTTTGGCTTCTTTGCTGGTTGTCGACTTTTATTCCAGCTTCGGAGATTCGCGATTTAAGCACACGTTCAGAAATTGAAATTTCATCTTGGTGTAGGACTCGATTAATTTTTTCACAGTCCATTTTCGATTTTCTAATGTCCTTCGAACTATTAACCAATCTTCTGGAGTGGTAGTTTTATTCTACCCTACAATTTGATCGCCTGGTTGACGTTGTAGGAATATTTTCCTTAATTGATTTTGCAATCCGATTGACTGATTGACGCAAAATTCGTTCCATTTTGGCAATTTCACGATTCCTGTGATTTTCAGATCTCAAAAGACCCTCAATCTTAACTTTTTATCCTATTTAAGGTCCTTATTTTTACCCATTACGTAAAATTAATTTTAAAACTTGAAATTTTAAATTAACACGTGGTTGAATAAAAATATTACTCAAAGTCAAAATACACAAAATCAACTTCTTCACAACACTTGTAGGGTAGATTTAACCAAAATACAGCACAGTTATATTCGCCAGTCCCTTAAACAATGACCAACAACGGACAAAACTACCCGACGTTAAATACCCATATACCTCGAGTTTTGATATTTAAGCCGTTTTATAACTGTTAGGGTGAAATTTGATACCTGCTTTTAAAAAGTGAGTTTTAATTGTTTTGAATAGTTATTACTTAGTATAAATTCAAAATTTCCTTAATTGATTTTGCAATCCGATTGACTGATTGACGCAAAATTCGTTCCATTTTGGCAATTTCACGATTCCTGTGATTTTCAGATCTCAAAAGACCCTCAATCTTAACTTTTTTATCCTATTTAAGGTCCTTATTTTTACCCATTACGTAAAATTAATTTTTAAAACTTGAAATTTTAAATTAACACGTGGTTGAATAAAAATATTACTCAAAGTCAAAATACACAAAATCAACTTCTTCACAACACTTGTAGGGTAGATTTAACCAAAATACAGCACAGTTATATTCGCCAGTCCCTTAAACAATGACCAACAACGGACAAAACTACCCGACGTTAAATACCCATATACCTCGAGTTTTGATATTTAAGCCGTTTTATAACTGTTAGGGTGAAATTTGATACCTGCTTTTAAAAAGTGAGTTTTAATTGTTTTGAATAGTTATTACTTAGTATAAATTCAAAATTTATCAAATATAACAAATTGCATTAAAAAACTAAAAATTGTGAGTGGCCCTAATTCGATTGCACGCTACTGTATATATGATGCGCCATGCCAAGATATAAAGTTCTTACATTAGTTACACGGGAATTATCAGATCTCTTAATAACGAATTTTATAGGCAGGTATTGATTTAGGGGGGATCTAAAGATTTATTGGGCTACCGCAAGAATATAGGAACTTTTAAATGCATACTCTCACTTTGACGCTTTATCCATGGTATAAATCTCGTGTTAGAATTAGTATTTCAAATGAATTCTACGTCAAACCATTACGGATATTTGGACGCATGACAATTGGATTCGTTCAGGATACAAGTTTAATTTAAGTTTTTGTAATTAATTTAATGAATCGTTTTAACAAAAAAGAACGGCCGATCCTTCTCTAATCCAAAATTTAATTTTTCATAGTTTAGTAACATTTTCTATTCTTTCTTAGTATAATTATCACTAACCATTAACACCATCAGCGGAGTATTTAAAAATTGCATAGAGGGAGTGGGGGGCTAACCATATTAACAAAAAAAATTTTATTAAAGTTTTCTAATATTTTCTGTGGCTAAAATTGATAGGGGGCATAAATCAACTTGTGGAAGGTGACATTCCACTAACAGATAATTCTGTTGAAGGATGGCATAACAGATTTACCTGCTGGTGCTCATCTCGACATCTGGAAATTTATTAAAGCCCTTAGGAAAAAAGATAGCATAAATAAATTGAACAATATATTGCAGGAGATTTCTCACTACAGAGAAAAGTGCATAAAGACACTGTAAAAAGAATTAAAGAAATTGTTAATGATTACGCAAAATGTCAATATTCGCGACATTTTGATGGGATTCCCTTCGAATGATTTTTTTGTATCTTTATTTTCTATACCATTAAAAATATCTTTTGATATCATGATGACCCAAAGCGGGCCAAAAATAATCTATCGAGGAAACTGACCAACAAGCCTATAGGCAATTATAAATGTATAACTAATGGAAGAGTTTCGTTGGTTTTAAATTTTTGAAATAACATGAATATAAACGTCGGAAAGCATTCTTTATTTGTGCTTTGCACTGAAAAAATTAATGTGGAAAACCTTCTAAATTTTAGACATATCATCTAAAAACTGTCATTGATTTTCAGCTTTCTACTTCAATTGACTGTAACGTCTATTCGCTAACAGCTGAATTAGACAAACGTATGTTTAGATAAATTGTCTAATAATTTAGTAAATATGACAATACGTGTAGATGTTTATGCACTTTAAATAGGTTACCACACTGAATATATGAAAATTTTAGCTAAAGCAACTATTATAATAGGTGATTTGCTCAAATTTATTTAGATGATTTTGACACTTTTTCAGTAGACGAATTATTTAGTTAATTCAATAGTAATGATTTACCTAGAAATTAAGTAAAATATGTAATTATTTATCATCTAATGACATTTAGATGAATTTTCTAGCCTACTTTTTTCAGTGTGGTTTCTCCGAATTCTCTTATCTACAATATCCAATACATTTTTTATTGGGTTTAAGTCTGGAGATTAAGCTGGCCATTTCATCACTTCAATTTTTTTACTTTTAAACCACTCTTGAACCACCTTTGACGTAAGTTTTGGGTCGTTATCGTTTGGCTGGGTCGATGTTGACAAACCCATTTTAACAGCATTTCTTCTTCGGCATACTGCATCATCACGGTTTCCAATATGATTTTATAAATATTTTTGTCCATAATTTTCTTAATTTGGTGCATTGGTCCATCAATAATACACTTACATGTATTTCTTATGGGAAAATTCCAATTTTCAAAATTAAATTGTGGACTTATTATAATCCCGATAAGATTGATCCTTAGTTTAAAGAGCTTGTACTTTTGGGTTCTTTCGTTTGGTAAAGCCATTTCTATAAGGAAAAGTGTATTTACGAACTCCTAAATTTGTACTCTCACCAAAAAAAGTATTGTTTTCGTACTAAAACAAAATTGAGATTTTGATGTCTTGACAAGTTTTGAGGTGCCATAAGTTCAAAACCCAGGTAGCAAAGTGTCGTATTTATAACGTCGATTTTTGGTGATTATAAGTCGCTGACGTTCATGTGACGTCGACAACAAGGTGGTATTTATGCCCATTTTATGTAGTAATGCAATCACGTGAATTGACGTCCTTGTCTCGTGTTATTTTGAATGAAAGTTTTTTCTCTATGGGAGATGGCCCTTTTAAAGCGAACCAAGTTCTCCATAGAAAAAAGCACATTTTTAAACAGCTTTATTTTGACAAATTTAAGGTAGTAAAACAGTTCAAAGTAAAATAATTAAAATTTAAAAAATTAATTAAAATAGTAAAAAAAATTAGTAAAATTGATAGTTTAAAACTCTTCTAACTGTTCTTCTGCTGTTGTTGTCGACAAGTTGTTAATTTCATCTCAGAAAGTTTTCTTCTCGCATAGCTTTCAATGCATAGTTTTGGTAGTTTTGCCATTTTATTCTGTTTTGTTTATATTTATCTGGATATCCCACTCTTTTCTTCTTTTTTGACTGATGAAGAACTAGCACTTTCAGTATCTGACATCTTAACGCGATAATAATAAGCAACAATAAAAAAATATATAAAGACATGAAAAATAGGGCGTGGAATATGATTACATCAGCCAAAGATATGAATCAACTAATAATTTCTGGCAAGGAAGACAAAATCTCCGCATGCCCTGCAGACGATCAATTTGACAACGCGCCATCTCTCTGAGATGACTCTTTTTTTACCTGGCTGACATAAGCCTTGTTTTGTTTAGCTGCTTTAGTTAGTGAGAAATGACCCGATTTCGTATGGAATACATGAATAAGATTATTATGAGACTTGATCTGCTAAAAAGTGGTTTAATGAGAAAAGTGGAGGTTACCCCCTTTTAAAAAGAACCGATTCAATTATACTCCGATAGAGGTGTAACACAATATTAATCATTTTTAATTTAATCAAGGATACTTATTATTAAAAATGATATAGTTTGTCCCACGAGAGCTCGAGTATGACGCATACTTAAAAACTATTCGCACGATATAAAATAAAATGTTTGTCTACTATTAAAGTACAAACTAGCCTCACAAATTCTAAAAAATAAACACCTACAAATAAAATCTGATGATACAATTAAAGACCTTAGCTTGATAGATGTCTTCTCTCTTGTGGAGACAAGCGGTAGCCTTACGACAACCATGGCCAACGACAGTAAACCAAAAATAGTGCTGGTGATCCAAAAGAATGATATTGGTGAGCAAAAGTAACGCCTTCGTTCTCAAAAATTGCTTACAAAAGCTGGCACATAAAAATATTCAAAATCCAGAATGCCCAAAAATATATGGATTTCAGTGCAATACTAATGCATAATACTAATACTACAGCAATTTTTGCAAAAACTACCCACCGGCCGCCGAAATATTTGAGGATTAATGTATGCGTCGCCGCGTCAAAACGTCCAATTCCACGGTTTAACTTTTTTCCAACCCTCTGTACAAATGCTGAAATTATTTAAATAAGGTCGTTATGTATTTCTCTAGCAGAATTCAGTATTAGATCGGTAACAAAAATGTTCTAATTTTTTTTAATAATCATCAAAACATATTTTTAGTTTGCTTTTAGATAAATAATCAAAGTTTTACTTTCTTAGATAATTTACCAAACAACTGCAGTTTCTAAAATTAAAATTTGTTGTTTATATAATATAATTATAGGCATATTTTAATTAAATTGAGACATACATAATATATTTTTATGAGTTTATAATCTTAAGTTCAAATATCGAAGTTTTGAGAAATTACACTTTTTGAATCTGATATTAATTCCTAGAAATTGATTTTCCTTTTTATAAAGTTATTACACACTGCTCCAAATACTATATTAATTTTAGTACTTCCTCATCCTGAAAGCATTTGCCAATAGTTTGATTTTCAAATAAAAATACATATCAATTTATGAAAAATTATATTTTCCTTTTATTTATTATATTATTTTTAATAATAAATGTCATTTAAATAGTAATAATAACAATAATTTATAAAATTAAACTAAATCGAAAATAAATATAAATTCACTAAATTTCTACATTAAAAATTAATGAGACAATATTAAACGCATCATAATTATCTACATATTTGTAATTATAAATTAGAACTACTCTAATGAAAGACTAATGAAAATCTTTACAGAAAATTCAGTAAAGGCGGGATGCATTATATTTCGTATGCATATTGTACTCAACTCTGTGACAAAAAATGGAATTTTTTTCAAAATGGTCAAAACATTATTTCCTAAATAATGAATATTGTTTTTACATGTAACTGAAATATCACCGCTTTGAACTTATAACTGAAGTTTGTTGATAAGTATTCTGATAACAATTTACGAATAGAACGTAAGAACTGATTGCTGATTTCCTCTTACGAAAAGATAAGGTGGTAAATCTCTTGTTAATGCTTCTAACCATGCCATATATAGTGAAGCGGATATTGAACCTTTTCTTGGCATTGGAAGAGACCTTTACATGTAATATAAATACATCATCAAAGTTAATTTAATAACTAAATATACACACTTACATTACAACTAATGTGGCTTGACTGGAGTTTTCGAGTAATAACTCGCGTAACCTTAACTGCCTGTTCGTTTTCTCTTGGAGTGTTGCCAATTCAATTTCTGATATCGTGCACTCTAAAATTCAATACGTAAAAGTTTTAAACTTATAAACATTTTCAAGCTTATAGATACACAATAAATTTAAACACACGCATAATTTACTAAAGTACAAATCTTTTGCTTCTTAAAAACAATAAATAATACATTTTCCAACACATAACAATCAATTCGTTTCTTAGGAAACGGTTTTAAAAATAATATACATACCGTTACTTTCTTTATCATTCTTTATTTTAAAATCTTCTATAATTGAATCGAAAAATTCCTGAGTTTTTTGCTTTGGTTTGTCAGAAATTTGTACCATTTGTAAACTTGAGTAATCAAGTCGAAATTTGGACAATAAATTTGCCATACTAAAAATTATTTTTATAATTTCAAATTTACACAAAATTAATTTTCTTACTTTCTTTCTTCGGTTTCCAGTTCTTGTTTATTATTTGCTAATGCAAAAACTCTCAATTTGCAATGAGACCAATGATGTCGTGCTGAAATTATATACGGTAATAGCATTGTTAGACCTCCATCATCGTATAACCACCAAACGTCAATAGTTCCTTTGATTTGTTTTCTCTTAAACATAGACATGCTGTCTAAAACTGCTCTAGGAAGTTCTTGACCAGATGGAGAAGTATACAGTATTTTTGCGGGTATCGCACGTTTTTTATTTTTTAAATTTTTTGTTACTGTATTGTTAACTTTCGTTGGACTTAATAAATCTAAAATATAAAATTATAAAGTTTTGAATTAGAGAATTACTTTTCTTCCTACTTATGGATGGAAATGGAGATGAGGAAATACTATCCGAGACACTAAGGTGAGCAATGTTTAAATTAGAATCGGCATGCATCATGTGCGCTGAAGCAGATGTATGCAAATAATTTTCTGCCCTAGAAGGAGGTTGAGAAAGCGTCAATTCGCAACTGGACAATGCTCCTTGGTCATCTTCATCAAATATTTTGCTATAATCTAGACCTTCGGATACACGAAGAATGGCAACAGAAAGACGATTATCAAATGCCATGCTAAAGGAAATATTTGTATTATTGATTGAAATAACTTAAATTTATTTTCTTACTGTAAAACGTTGAAATACTCTTCAAGTTCCTCTATATTGCAAGTGTTCCAATCATTTTTATAGCCCATCATAACAACGTTTGGACTAAGTCGTCCGATTCCAGACGCTTGAATAAAGCTTTTGATCCGCATTCAAAACTCATGTCATCCACTAACGCATAGAATGCTTTTACTTTATGATTGCGTAGCCATTGATAGGCTGCTTTAGTTTTACTTGCCCTGGCTCGATAAGTTAATTTTTGCTGAAAGGAAATTAGTAATTAATATTTATTATAGGTAGGGCACGCACGTTTCGTGTCAATTAATTTGTAAATGATTTTTAAAAGTCGTCCAAGAACGCATTTTTACTTACATCTGATATTTCCCCTATAATGAGTAACGAATTATTTTTTGTGATTAGATTTGCGAAATCTAATAACGGTGGACGGGAGGAAGGTTTTCCGCAGAGTAATAAAATTTGTGGCTGATAATTTTTTACATGCTCTCCTATGTTGATTAAACGATGAGACGTTGTTAAGGCTGTTTTGTATGTTTGCGCCTGTGTCGAAGAACCCCAATTTACATCTAAAAAATGAATTAACTTAATTAAATACGAAATGCAAACTACAAAATTCTAGGTAATTATGTAATTAATATTTACATAATATGACAACTTACCAGGTTTTCTATAAACGACAATTAAATATAGGCCAAGAATAACTATAAAAGTTATTAAGGATGATTGCCAATTAATCAAAAACATAATTACAACGCACATAATAAATCCACCTAAACTCAACCATGTGTTGTAGTACTGAAAATATTTATTTTACAAGATTTATTTTATTATCAAATTATGTTTAACATACTCTAAATGTGGGTCTCCATCCTAATGGTTTAATAAGAGCTGCATGAAATGTGCAGAAGTTGATCAAAGCATACGATGCCAAGTAAAAGTTAGAAATTAAAGGTGCAATTGCGTTCAAATCAGCTATATAAATAAAAAAAATTATTATTTTCACATTTTACGAAAATTTAATAAAGTAATGGATATTGAAACGTCTTTAAAAAATTACTTTAAAAATAGAACTTTAATTTTTATGTATTTCCAAGTGTTAAAAAATCGATTATAGCAATTCTATTTTTATTTTAATGTTAGGTAGCTTTCAATACAGCATTACACGAATTAGTTTGCTTTAAATTTAAAATATACATACCAATTAAGACAAAAGCAACAGCAACAAAAAATGTTAAAACGTATCCACGATATGGTTCTCCAGCTTTTCCATACCCTTTTGAGAAAAATATTAGGCCTGGATATATTCTGTCTATTCCTAGAGCTTGAATTAATCGTGGTACTGAGAGTAAATTCGTAAGTGCGGTACTCAAGGTAGCAGCAAAACATCCCGCGTAAATAAATGGACCCCATATAGACATTAATTGCATTACCTGTATAATTAAAATCAAAGTGAGTTGTTTAAATTGGCAGATGTCTCTTTTTCTGTCGTTTATTTAAAATTTATAATTAGTTTAAAATATTGCAATTGGAATTTTACGTAAGACAAAATTTAACTAAAAATATCATTTCAGTCAGTCTAATTTATTATGTTCGGTCGTAATATCCAACTTGAAATTGTTTTCTGTATTTTTACTGTATTGTAACCGAAAATTTTTATAGAATTTTTTATCTATTCAGTTATGTGCTATATAGCTCGTGCTTTCTTATTCTTCCCCGATGTGTTCATAGTGAACGGTTTAAGGTTTCCTACAGCCTACATACAGAGGGGACTACTGTTTACAGCAGACTTCGAACTGCAAGAAATGTATACACAATTTCTCCAAGTGAGCAAGATGTGGTAGGAAATATTTAGATGTACTTATTCGGGGGTTCCATTTCATGACTGTAGTAAAGTACCTGTATACTAGGTATACACGTACATATTATGTATGTACGTATATTAGTTTAATTCTCATTGTCAGTTTAAGATTTAGATTAGGTTCTTTTTTTGATAAAACGAAATTAATGTCTATAGTTTCCAAATTTGTGAAAATATATATTTAACAGAAACTACAAAATAAAGCACTAATGTTCAGTAGATCGATGTGATAATTGTGAGTTATAAAACGGAAATTCGGGATTCGAATAATGGATTTTACATAAATTCTTAGTTCGGTCTTCCTGCAAATATCGATCCTGATGTAAATTTACAATTTACCTTACCAATAAAAATTTAAAAAAACTATTTTAATAAACTTTACCAATAAATAACCTCGTTGATACTCATAAAAATTTAAATAATATAATAAACACAATTTATCGTTTCCGAACTAAACAATTTTCTATGTAGTTTATTTAAAAGTTTGACGTATACAATCAAGAACAAATAAATTATACATTTGACTAAGGAAACGGTCCTATAAATTCGATGTAAACGATTTTGGTAACTGTTTATCAATATTTTTTGTTTGTTTGATGGTATTTCTATTCCCAAAACCTTTACTACACCCACCTTTCGCCACCTGATATATTTAATATAATATCATAATAATAAAACAAGAATTTAAAGTTTAAATTTGAATTCAACGCAAAAAATTTAGTGAAAAAAAAATAAAATTTGATACAAATTTTCAAAATGTTCAGTATTTTTTTTTTGCTACCAAGTTTAAGCATTGCCGAGAATGACGTGTTAATTTTAATACATACATAATTTTGTCGTTATGGTATACAATTAATTAATAGCTTATTTATAGTAAGAGTTCAATTTATAATAATTTTGTTTATTAAAAATTTCCTTTGAAAATATTTGTACATGAATTATAGAAAATTATTTAAGGGTCACCATAACGTGCGTGACAAAATATTTGCGTATAATTTTAATTAGAATAAAATTTTTCAGTAGCATAAGAGTACTTAATTATAATTAATTTCCTTGTGATTTAAAATAAGCTTGGCTAATCCAAATTGTTTTGCTGGACCTAAATATTTTTAGAAATTTTTTCCGCAGGCTACACATAAATAATTAAAACAATTAGGCACTTAAAATAACTAATAAAATATAAAAGGTTTATTTTATTGATTCTTTTGCCTACTTCATTGAGATGTTGTTTTTCATTTAGGGTTACCATTATCTTCGTTATATGGCTATACTTATGATAATGCTAAAATATAGTCACTCTGTTCATCAGAGTACCTAGCTTCAAAATTTTGAAAAATAACTCAACCAATGATCACATCAAGCCACTGTGTAATTTTAAACATATGTTCAATGTTGTAGATTACATACATTTTAAGTGACAATGAGTTTTTAAATATTCGTCTGTTATCAAAGCTCGAAATTTACTTTTATTTAATTTCAAGATGAAAAAAAATGTTATTAAGCCAAAAAGGTTAAAATAATTTTTGTAACAAATATCTTCCGTTGGGTTACTTGTTTGGTTTTATATGTTGGCGACAGATGCATTCGGCCCGTGACCGATATTTGGACATATCGCGATATGTCTATTACAGAAATGCAAAATTCACATAGTCAGATGCCAAATTTCGGCATCTGGCATTTCTGTAATAGACATATCGCGATATTAATACCCCACGGGCGAATTCGACATCTGTCGCCAACATATATAACACTAGGAGGCATCGTAGGAAGTACATTCCAAGTAATTATATTATAAAACCCCCGCATAATATTATTATTTTTAATCGTATTAAATCAATACATAAGTTTTTCACGATACTAAAGATTTTAGTAAGCTTTTTATTAATTTTTACAATAATTATTAATTTATTACATTATTGTATTATTTTTATTTCAGTTCCTCTCTTATTTTTCAAACACATTGGATAATTTTTTTCAATAAAATAAATTATCTTTATCAAGTTAACCATAAACATAATCTAAATATGTGAAAGTAATTTGTACATACGTAATATTTAATCTAATAATATTAATTTATAGCTCCTAAAGAGTGGATTGTAAATGATAACAAAAACATTTTTTTAACAAATATTAGTCATATTTCAGATAACTGTAGCTTAAGTGCCCGTTAATCTTTTCAAGTGCTTTTTATTTAATCAATAGTGTAAAGTTTTACATTAATACTGTAAGACCAGACAAGCTTTGTTTGCAAATTAATTAATAAATTAATGATGACGGGCTATTGATTAGCATACATTAAAATTTTTATTGTTTGTTGTATTATTTTTAGACATTTAGATACCCGATTCATATAATAAAGAGTTTAAGCTTCTTTTATTCACACGTTTTTTGTCGCGTGTCGCGGCGCGTTTTCTACGCAGGACGTAGTAAAAGAAATACCATGTTTGTGGGATTCATCATCATAATTGTACAAAAATAGGTAGCTGAAAAGAGATGCATGGAAAAAAATTGAAAATGATATGATTGTATACAAAATACATAACATATGAATTCCTTTTGCATTGTCGTTCTGGAATGATGTCGACTACGTACTGATCAAATTTGAAAGCCGCACACGACAAGAAACGCTGAACCTTGTTCCATTTTTGTTTCATCTAAAAATGATGCGATTTTTATCGCCCCGAGACAAGCGACAAAAAACGCATGCATAAAAGAAGCCTTAAGGCCTGGCTTTTCACCGTCTAATAAAGTGTAATGTAACTCTCTGGAAATTGGAGTGAATCTGGAGATCCCCGGTTTAAACCCGTACAAAGACAGAATTTTTCTGTCTTCCATCTTTCCTTAGCAACAATGGCAAATAGATTTCTAAAATAGAGTCACCAAATCCTCTCGAAGGTGAATGGACTGAGAAGGATTGTCTCTGTTAACTCAAAATTATGTATTTTTATCTTCTATTGACTATTTTATCTGAGATTTTTAACTAAATGATACTTGAAAAAAATATGAAAAAACAAGGGTTAAAATATCTCTAATGTTCTGTTCGTTATAATTTTTATAAAATTTACATGGATACTAATAATTTTGAATTTTTGGAAAAGGAGTTCATAATACATTAGTTAATATTTGATTTTAAGTCATCATCATCATAATAAAACCTCTTGAACTTTTCAGTGTCAAGGCAAACCTTTAGACTATGCATAATGTTATCTGGGGCCACCAGATAAGCATTTAGTAAATGAAAAATAACACTATGTACTGTAGTGTTTTAATTTTCACAAATTTTTTGGGAAATCTTTTAACTTAAATTGATACTAAAAGTTAATGTATAAGCGAATGTTGGCTTAGTCGCCAAGATGCAGAATATCAAAGTTTTTATGAAATTCGTTGATCAATAATTGATTGAATGTTGGTACTACATTTTATTATGATAATATGTAACTTTTAAGATGTTTCTGAGGTGTTGATAAAGACAATCAAATCAAAATTTTAGCAAAACATTTTAAAGAACAAATTTCCTATAGTTTTTGGGGCAGAGTGCTGCTTAAAAATGCAAGTTTTCCTATCTTATTAGAAAAATTATAAGGTGAGGATAAATCAAAAATTGTAATATGTTTCTATGATAGGCTAAATTCGAACCTCAAGCCCCGCCTATTTTGATTTTTTTTTAATTTACTCAAAATCATGTATTTTATCACTTTTTTTGATGCAGCCGTCACGCATGTGTGCTGTTATTTACAATTGCAATAATAAAAAAATTATTTTTATGAAAAAAAAATTATTTTTATGAAAATAATTTTTAGGGTGATTCCGAGTCTTGTTGTAGATGCGCTGGTCAAAACTGACTTTCCGCAACCTTTGCTTCGGTTTGATAAGCGCTTTACTCATTAAAAATATTGACCTTGAATTAGAAATATTGAAAAATATTGACGTTGACGTTGACAGATAACAGAGAGCGACTGACTCTCTCCTAACCCTGCTCTAGTTAGCCCCACCCTATGGTTGATAGATACTGTACGTACCATCGTAGTACTCCTATAGTTGTGCTCCTTAAAAGCATCGTAAGATTTAAAGCAAAATTTAAAAAACATAATTTTGCCTACGGAGATGAATTTCAGAAGTCGATTGGCATGAAAGTTAAGCTTTTAAAAAGTGTAAAACGAAAGTATTAGGGAATTAATGGGGGTGTTCCATAATATAGTGGACGAAATAAAACAAAAATTGAAATGATTTGAATATCCTGAGAATGAAACAAGAAATATTATTGAAATAAATTTTATGGATTGGGCACAATAAGAAAAATAAAAAGAAGAGAAGGAAGAAGGAAAAAATGAAAATAAAAACACCACGAAAGAGTTGGAGAGCGAATATAGACAATATTATACGTCAAAAATTATCGAGCAATTCAGTGAATAAATAAGACTAAAATTCTTATAAATAAAACTGAAAAGCTATAAATTCCTTAGCAGCCTTTCAGCAGCCTTAATATTATTAAAAATAAGGAGACAAATAAATTTACTTAAAATTATAGTCTATAATTTGCTGAAACCGTAATATTATAATGGGTTAATGCTAATAGTAAATGAATGGATCAATGAGAGGTTAACATATTGATGAGCCAACAAACGAGGAAATCATAGAAGCGATCAAAGGGTTGAAAAATAGAAAAGCGCCCGGTAACGACGAAATTGTTGCTGAAATGATTAAAAATGGAGGGGAAGTGGCACACAATGAAATATGTAATTTGATAAAGCAGATATGGACACAAGAAGACATGCCAGATAGTTGGAAGGAAGGAGTCATTGTGACGATTAAAAAAAAGGGAAGCGCAGAAGAATGTAGCAACTACAGAGGCATAACACTCCTGAATACTGCGTATAAGATATTGTCAACAATTATACACAATCGGCTTACAGAATACACCCGTGAGATAATCGGAAAGTATCAGTTTGGGTTCACAAAAGGAAGGTCACCAGTAGATGCATTGCACATAATTAAGCAGGTACAAGAGAAAACGCACGAATATGGAATGGATATGCATATGCTGTTCGTTGACTTTAAACAAGCATTTGACCGAGTAAGCAGATGTAACCTAGTGAGTGTCATGAAAGAATATAAAATACCACCTAAATTGATAAGAATGATTTCGCTGACCATGAAGAATTCTAAAGTTACCGTAAGAACGAATATAGGAGAAACTAACAGCTTCGAAGTGAACGGAGGAGTAAGACAGGGAGACGCCTTGTCGGCGACCCTGTTTAACATTGCGCTCGAGAAAATAATCAGAAGCAGTGGATGCACAGGAACGGTAATAAACAAAGAAATACAGGTGATAGCCTACGCAGACGACGTTGCTATCATATCAAGAACCAAGGGAGGGCTAATGAATGCTTTAAGAAGAATAAAAAGCGAAGCAACCAGAATGGGATTCAGCATAAATCAAACTAAGACTAAATACATGAAGTGCACAAGAGAAACGAACGAACATAGACCTGACCTGGTAATCGACGATGAAACTTTTGAACACGTTCAAGACTTCAGCTACCTAGGTGTACCAATTAATTGCAAAAACATAAGAAGAACAGAAGTAACAACAAAAATCCAGGCAGGAAATAGAGCTTACTATGCGAACAAACACCTACTGAGGGATAAAAAAATTTCAAAAAGATCAAAGCTGATGATATACAAGTCACTGATAAGGCCGGTGCTTACCTATGCGGCGGAAGTGATATGTATGACTAAAAGAGAAGAAGAGGAATTCCGTGTGTGCGAGAGAAAGGTGTTGAGAACAATATTGGGCTATAAACGAGATAACGGAGTATGCCGTATAAGAACAAATACAGAGATTCTCGAAGCAATGAATGGCGAGGACATCGTAAAATTCATCAAAGCCCAAAGGCTAAGGTGGTGGGGGCATGTAATGAGATCCAGTAGCAAAGAGGTGATAAGATCAGTAATGGAGTGGAAACCCAATGGCGAGAGACACAGAGGAAGACCAAAGATGAGATGGAGAGATGGAGTAGAAGAGGACCTGAGAAAAATGGGAATAAGAGGATGGGCCCAAAAAGTGATGGAAAGGGCGGAGTGGAGAAGAGTTGTAAAAGAGGCAGCAACACATAAGGACTTATAAACAATTGTATATATGAGGATTAATCCACCTCAATAATAGTATATTATACACCAAGGTAGTGAAGCATAGTGTTATAACCCTAGCGCCAGATTAAATCCCAAGGTGCGTAGCACCGCGGGATTTAAGGCGCGCGGTTATAACACGCTTCACTACCGTGGTTTATATACAATTTTTCCACTACTAGGATTGTTTACTCTTATAATAATAATTGTTAATGAATAAAGTAAATCGTTTTAATTATTTATTTCAAATTATAAAACAAATGATAGTTTTTGTTTTGATGTTGACACTTGCTTGAAAATGTTTAATTAATTTTGACATAAAGGTTACATTAAATATTTTGATATTTGTAAGTTTTGCGAGTATATAGTTGACGAAAACTATTTTGTCAATAAGTGTACTATTTGTAACGATAATTGATTGTAATAATTATTAATAATCGATTTATAAAGTTTCTAGTCATAATTAGCTGTCATAATTAATTCGTTTTCTCATTTCGCCTAATTGCTAAACGTCACAAAATTCCAATTTAATCAACATTTTAAATATCAAATTAATCTTATTTATAGACCGATTTTAATTATTTAAACACTATTGATAGAATTTCTTGGTTATGCTAATTCGTTTTACACATAAATTTTCTTTCAAAATGGCCCGAAGTTTCCGGACTACGCATTTATGTTCATTATTAACTACTAGTGAATAATAAAATATTATTCACCTCAGGTGACAGAAGGCGTGGTTCACAGTTCGATAACTTACGTTGAAATGATAGTGTTTATGGCTAGTAGTGGAAAAAGGATTTTGTAAGTCCGTAAGGACCGCTATATTCTGCTAATTGAATGTAATGCGAATAATAATAATAATAATGCTAATAGTAAATGAATGGATCAATGAGAGGTTAACATATTATCATGCTAAATGACGGACATAATATGTACATAAGACTAATTATAGGCATAATTATTACTTATAATACCTATGCACTACATAATTATCATAATTATCTGGGTTTATTATATAAACCCAGATATTACTCTATGACCATTAATGTATTCTATCAACTATAAAAGGTACGAGTACAAGAAAATTATATCCAAATAATTTTTTGAGCATTACATTTCTTACAAAATTAATACGCGACAACTAATTTGTTTTAAGTTTAAACACTTCATGTGGCAAGCCAAGTTATAGCAATAATGAAAAAATTTAAATATGTGTATTTTAATGCACTACATGCAAACCTTTACGTCCAAACCCTATGGACTTTAATTTTTCAACTTATTTTTTTTTGCCAATTCTACAAGATATTTGCTTTATTTAAGGTCTAGATACCTAATTGATATCTAACCGCTAGATCAATTAAACAACAAAGGTTGCTTATAAATATTTGTTAAAATGTTAAATAAATAATAAATTTGCAATTGTAATATGTAATTTAAAAGATGCCAGCTCAATGGGCAATAGGCGTGATGCCTAATAATAATTGAGCTCTTATGCCCGTTTGCACCGTTTTTTACTTAAGTTTTGGCTTAACTTCTTTTCTTAACTTTTGTATTACTTTTGTGAATGTAAAATGTTTGTATTTTTTCTTGCAAAATTTCTTAAATTTAGATAGAACTTGCCTTGTAAACAAATTATTTATAAATAATATCGTTCACTATTCGATTCATTTTATTATAACATAACATTTTGAACACTTTTCAGCTAAAAAGTTGAATATTTTGCTCAAATATTAAGTAAATCTTAGCGCATGCGCATTTTTATTGTTTTTTTGTTTAAATTGATCCACCCTCGTAATAAATTCAAACTTTATATTTTTATTGCATTATTGGAAAAAAATATCCAGAACAGGCAGAAATAAATTGCAAACTCAGTCTTTTATAATTTTTCTTTATCATTTTAGATTTGTTCGTTTGTCTCCTCTGACTTATTCTGAGTAACTTGATACAAATAATTGTGTACATTTGTTGCTGTGTAAATAAACTAATTATGTTAACTTACACTGGCTTCAAAGCGCGAGCAGCTCAGTGTGAGTTAGTGCAGATATACGCAACTTATAAAATAACAACTGTCAATAGTAGAAATTTTGAAATAAAATAGAGAAAACAGTCACTACAATTTTTATTAACGATGATATTAACAATATTATTTTAAGTAATTTGTTTATGTTTAAGGGCAAAATTCAAAAAAATTTTAGTTTTATACCTATATTAGATATAACAGTATTATTTTTTAGTATTATTCATAATTTCGTCCAGTTTAATTTTGCTCTAGACTGTAGGTAGTATTTGAATGCATAGAAAATTTTGGTTATTTTGTAGTGAGTGTGATATAGAGAACTTAAGGATTTTATCCGATGCCAAACTAATAAGATAACATAAAATAGAATAAATTAAGCAACCGTGCCTTTTAAACATTGAACCGCGACTAATTAGGATCAGGCAGAATAAGTCCACACTTATGTCATGTAAAACCTTCCTTTAGTCATTCATTCAATCAACTAAACATAATGTGTCAGTACGTATGCAGGACTGCAACTAAGTCTAATATTGACAGACACCTTGTGGACTACGCCTATTAATGGATGCGCCTGTTGGATCTAAGAGCCTACTCTACATAAAACTATCAGTTCACATACTGCAAAGCCGTACTTAAATACCGATTCTGATCAGATCCGCACCATTCGATAAGGCTCAAACACACGTCCTAATAATTCCTTGGTTTTGAGTTCACCTTTCTTTATTTTTACGAAATTTGTAAAACATCAAACTATAAATTCAAATATATATTTACATAAGATTTTTTTGTAAAAGAATGGAAAATATTTTTAGTTATTAAGAAAGATATAAATTTTACATCAAAGCGTATTTTAGCAAAACAGTAAGCTAAATGATTTATTATTTTGTTTCGCGAAATTTAAAATATCCAGAAACAGCGTAAAAAGTTTTCTTGAAATTTATTTAAATGTTACAAACTTGGATTCAATTCTAACAGTGATGTTAGATATCAAATAAGTTTTCTGAACTGATTAAAAATTAATACTATACAACCCTTGAACTGATGGGAATTTATATATAATATATGAATTATAAGCCATCTCGTAATTTAGCTTGCAGCTTTTTTGAATTTATGAAAATAAGACATATTATAGAAATTGTTTTGTTTCGCTTATAAATAAGTGTTTATTGAATTATTAACATTTTACTATTTATAGAGATAATCAGTATTTTAGAACATACGTATGAAGTTATAAAGAAAAACCTTTACCAAAAAGTTGCTAAACAGAATAATTTATTCCTAAGTAAATGGGAATTGTATATGATTTACGTAGAGACACAAATAGTAGATTGTTAAATTTTTACTAGCTAATTATGTTTTCTATAAATATATTGCTACCTGAATATTAATATACCTATAGTTTGAGGGTTAGAGGTGTAGACACTTGACTATAATATTATCGAAGATTACAGATTACGTTGTAAATAATTGAGTGATTGAAACAATCGATGTAAGTTTACATACGAAAATTTTGCGTTTCCTTTTATAAATTACATATAAATCAAAATATTATGTGTTTTATCCAAGGTTAGCATAACTTGATAAGTTTTATGGTTTACTAGAGTGGTTCTATTTCTGCTGAATGAAGAAATAATAACGGGAGTTTAATTTTCAAAACATTTTGTTTGCATAGTACTCTTTGTATTTAGATTTTAAATCACAATTTATATCATTCGTATCATACACAAATCATGAAATGTTATTTCTACAAAAATATGTTTTACTTACGGAGTAACTGTTGAAAAGTCCATACTGACAGCTATTATCTACGGTACAACTTGTCAAAGTATTATTGGTTAAATCTGCAATACTTCCACTTGCATCTCTCATTGAAGCTGATCCAGCGAATAAAACAAATACAACGTAAGAAATCATAGATATTAAAAGAGCTAATAATGTTCCTTTAGGAATTGCCGACGCTGGATCCTAAAAAATGTTTACTTTTAAATATTGCATTTTGTAATTAAATAGGATTTTTACTTTTAAATCTCCTGAGATATTAGCACCAGCTTGAATTCCTGTCACCGAAGGAAAGAATATTGCAAATACTTGAAAAAAATCGTAATTTACACCATTCTGATAACGAAAATCTGAACCCCAATTTTGGGAAAATACTTCATCTAAAAGTAATTAATGATTAATATTAAAAATTATATATCATTTTATTTTTTATAATAATGATTAGCAAATATGGTAATTACTTACAATTAAATCCAGTAAAGCCTTTAGCTTTTTCCTCATCAGCTTGTGGGCCAATTAAAGTACCAATAAGAAAATCAAATATAGCTCCAACAATTATAGCAATTAAAAAATTTTGAGCTTTAGATTCCCATTCCATTCCAACTGCACAAATAAATATCATAACTAAAATAGCAATGCTACCGACAATTCTAACATCGTTAGTTCCTCCATCAATTATTTTAAGATCGAAGCTAGCAAGAAGGTCATTTAATGAATTACAAAAACCAATAGTATTCATAGATGCGGCAACAGCATTTGCAAAAGCAAACACTATTCCGACGGATGCTCCAAATTCTGGACCCAGAGATCTTGAAATAATAAAATAAATTCCCCTAAAAGTTTTAGTTTTACAAATTTTAATTAAACTAATAATAATTAACAGTACCTCCTTTTACCTCGCCGTTAGTGCTAATTGCAGATAAAGATAAAGTTGTGATAATACATACTACTGCCGATATACCAATAATGGCCAATGATAGACCTAAATAGATAAAAAGTAAAGTATTTTGAATTATGTACTGGGTAAATCAATTGGGTCAAGTTTACACCGATAGTGTTTTTTGAAACTAAAATATGCTACAATAATTATTACCTATTCCTGACTGTGCAACAATCCATGATAATCGCAAAAATAGCATAACACCCCAAATATTGAGTAAACATGGTATTAAAACGCCTTGTATCCAACCCAATTTAATTCCTACATGACCAGGAGTTTCAGATTGCGCCTTTCCATCAGATACTTCGGGTCCGCTACTAGCTTCCTATAATGTGAGACAGTGTTAATATATATTTTTTCTGTAATCGAATTGTAACGCAACAATAAACACAAGAGTTCAACTGTAAAAGATTTTTTATTTCAAATTAATTCATTTATTATTTATAAAAGTTGCTTTAAAAGACAAGTTGTGTTAGGAGAGATAATTGTTAAATTAAATAAGATTTAATCATTGCAATCAATAATAATTTTTCTAAACTTTTAATATAATATTTAATTTTTCTAACTATAATTGATAGAGTATTATTCAAAAACGCAATCGTAAGTATTATTATTTATTAGCAAGTATAATTGTGTATTTTTGTAGTTGGGAAAATTATTTTTACATTTACCTATATTATTTTTTATAATACAATAAATTTGGGTAGAAATTAATCGAATTAATTAAGTTTTTCTTATACTTTATGTTTAAGAATAAATTTAATGATTTCAAATAAAGTAAATTTTTTAATAAAATTTCAATTTTTTTAAATTTATTTTTTATTTTGATAAAATTTACTTAACTTAAAATCAATTTATTTTAAAATGTATTGCACAAGTTAATGAAACATTTATTTATTTTATATTTACAACTTATTGTAATGTAATTTAAGTATTTTAACATGGGATGGGTACAGTTCAACACACAATACCTCCTGGTGATAATGGCCAAGAAAACATTTCTCAATATATATACTTTACATACATATTTGTGTAAAAGAACAAAATAATATTTTAAATTTTGCAACTAAAATATCTTATCTTAAATTACATAAATATTATTTTCGAGTTGGGAAATTGTTTAAACCAATATTAAGTTGACAACAGTAAATTATCAATATAAGGACAAAACTCTCATTATAAATTTTTTATTTCAATTTTTCCTATATATTTCATAACAAAAATCTTGAGATTAAAAACCTGCTACAACTAAACAAATCCAGACCAAGCTGTGCAACCATAAGTTTTTAGATTATTCCTATTGTATTTAAAGTGTTTAAATTTATATACCTACTATGTAAGGAATAATGAATCTTATATTATATTATTGTAAAAATTAATATTTTTTAACTTACATACTTGCTGCAGACAGAAATATGACTGCTACGAGATATAGTAAGTGTTTAGTAATTTAAAAAAATTTATAGGTTTTCTTTTCTGTTAAATACTTTTCCCGGTGCTTAGGTTGAGCATAAAGGATCTCCAGCTTTACCGTCCCTCAATTCCGAACGATTAAAATCAGAGACAACCGTTACACCGACTTGGAAAATTATGTGTGATTATTGATTACAACAGCTATTAATTTTGATGCACGAGTTCACTAGAAATTAAACCTAACACTTTCATCTTAGTCGTAGCCGGTAATTGACCCCCAGTAATTTGGTTCCCGGTAATTTGATCCCTGGTAATTTTACTCTTGGTAATTTGGTCCCTGGTAATTTCACTTCCGATAATTTCACCTATTGCAAAAATTTAGGGCTTAAGTCTTACAGTGAACCTTACAGTTTAATTAATAAAATTATTATCTGAAGTTCTTTTTATAATAATAGTATAATTTAGTTAGGGATCCACCGGTCAAGCTTAGGTGATACTATACTCTTGTATACTCCTCCGGGTTTGAATCGGGTGCCTTAGCATCAGTAGTCGATCGCTCTAACTACTAGGCCAGTGACCGTCTCTATTTTATAATTTATATAAAATATAATTGGTAAGATTTATTTGATATTGATAATTATCAACAGGGCGTCGGCGTTCACCTAGGGGACAAGCTAAGAATTTTCTTGAAATTCTTGATTGCAAAATCATCTAAACCTAAATCTACAATTTTGTATTACAGTAACTCCCATATAACACGGCATCCCTACAGCACGATATCGCTCTAACACTTTTCAAGAATAAGGAAAAATTCCCATATACACGGCATTCTTACAACACGTTTTACTCAAGTATAAAATTTAAAAGAGAACTTCACAAATGCTTGGCTCCATACAATGAAATTAAAAGATCTCTCGGCCGAACACAAATAATCTAAAATAACAGATTTTTTGCAATAAAAATGGAGAACTAAACTAAAAATATGCTGAACAAAGAGCAGAAAATGAGGATATTTCGCCAAAAAAAAACTTTTGACTTTTTATTAATAAAAAATTTTGTTGTAAAATTAAGCTATTTAATTTTTTTAATTTTAAAGCTAACCCTGTTTTTTGTATTAGTTCTTTGCTTCGTATAACACGAATTTATTTGCACAGCACGGCGATTTTTCAAAACTATATTTTTTGTAACACTACCATGTTATACGGGGTTACTTGTATATTAATATTAAAAGTATATTAAGTAAATAGAATTATTAAAAATTGTATAACAGAAATTCAAATTCTTATGATTCTTGCTCACCGAAGCAAGAACAATGAGTGCTATGTTTGTTATTAGTAATTTATTTTTAGCAAGTTTACTATATGTACATTATTTGTACACTTTTATCACTTTAAAGTTTAATAAATAAGAGGAACACAGGCAGAGCTTTATAAATAAATTTAGAAAACGTTCTTAATATATCGGAAAACAAGTATATAAGAAGTATTTGTGACATTATATTTTAAAGTTTTATATTAATTTATATTGGTCTCATTCTCTACATAAACTCATTAACATAATGACGAATTAATGAATTTTAATAAATTACACAGATATTTTACCACACTTTATAATACATAGAGTGATAATATCTAGGAACGTAGGGATCTATTATACTGTTTAATCCCACAACGGCCAAAACAAATATCACTAACTTGATGTCTGTAAATTGAATGTTGGTATTTAGTCAACTATTGCCATAGCTTAGGTATACACAAATACAGACATGTATTAGGTAAAATATTAAATATGTCCCAGGAGGAAACAGTATCAATCTAAAGTTATGATAGCATTTCAGATTTTGAAGCTACTCCACTCCCACTCCTTTACTCCATAATGCTAAGAAGATGATCTTCTCTGGTGAAAAGATAACTTTTGCTTAATGTGAGTTTCCAACCACGAAAGTATATAAAACTTTATTTTAAAAAGGTTTCCTAAGCAGATTAAGGTAGAATTAGACGAAAAAATATTTGATAAAAAGTAAAGCAAATTTATTTAATTACATTTGACTTTGGGGTAATATTTTTGAAGTTAATTAGAAAAGCACCTGATATTTTGCAAAGGTTTTTTTAAATTTCTATGTATAATTTCAATTTTAAATAAATATGGGGACTCTATAAAGCCTACCTTTAATTATCATAATTCCTCTGCTGAATTTGATTAAGTCTAAATTAAGAATGATAATTAAATTAGTATTCTATATGATTAACCTTGTGATGGTTTATCAAAAATTATTGTTGGGGGTTTAGATCAGATAGAATTAAAATGATATGATACGATGTTTAGCAATTTGATAAGATTATCAATAAAATAAAAGAATAACAAGAAATGCAATATGAAGAATAACTACCAATAATTAATGTTTAGCTTGTAAATATTAACAGAAAATAATGAGTATAATTATAGATAATTTAAAGAAATATTTCAAACGTATAATGTTAATGTATTATGATAGGTGCACCAATAAAACATACAGAACATGCATTTCTTTTCAGTGTAAAATTGTTTTGATTGGTCTACGTGACATTTTTATAAAATACAATAGCTTTAATAATATTAGAAATAATGATCGTAGATAAGTTTTTATATTCGAATAAACCAACATGTAGCTGTATTATATTCGTTAACATTTTACGTTTTGAAATTTTTATGCCTGTGTAAGTCTTAAATTTTTCTCTCAACAGTTTTAGTATTCCATGAAGTTCAGGCTATTAAATAATTATCATTTTTTTTACTTATGTAGATAGTATTTTTTAAAATTTTTTTTATATTATGTACGTAGGTACCTAAACGTTTTATATTTTTTTCAAAATATAGTTAATATGTTTACATCCGCATCATTTAGTAGGGACATACAAGCATTCTTAACAAGCATTTTCATAGCTGTTAGCAAATCATTATTAAATGTTCCGCGCTGGAGTCCTTATTTATTATAGTATTATAATAATATTATTCGTAATTAATTTATTTAAGTATTTTGTAGCAATTTTATATACAAATATATAATTTTCGACGGTAACGTTAAATTACCTACCATCATTTGTAGTAGTTGTATAGCAAAATCATGATTTAGCACATAATATGTATATACATACAGTGGCGTCGAAACTTCGAAATTGCTTAGAGTGCTCGGGTACAAAGTAAAATTAGAAAAACAATATAAAACGTTAATAACTAGAGCATGTTGTGTCTTATAAGATGTGAAGTTTAAGATTGGATGAAAAAATGCGCTGCAAGCAAAATTTTTGAATATCTCAAGGTCCAACCGCTTTAAATTAAAAATTATAAATTTGATATTAGAAAATAAAATGCAATATGAGTTCCATCAGTTCACCTGAAAAATGAACTATCACTAAGTATACAGTATATTGTATATTGACTGTTGAACTGAACTTTGAATTTGAATTGACATTGTGCTCCGCATCCCTAACAAAATCGCTCTGGAAGTGATTCCGGCGCCTATGTGTATGTGAAATTAAGTATTAGTAACTATCAAAATATGTTTTAAAACGAGTTTAATAATATCAAGTTAAGTGATTTTTAATTCAATTTGTTACAAATTAGCAGATTTTTTTCCACGTACTTTTTTGTAAAATTTTTGAGTCTTATGATATTCGTGTCATGAATTTTTTAAATTATAATAAATTAACTTAACTGGATATTGTTAAATTTATTCTTAAAAGCATATTATAAAATATGTCTATTGGACAATCGATTGTGTTGAAATTTTCAAAATAAATTATTAGGGGTATCTTAGTCATTTTAGGTTAGATAATATTAATGCTATATTAATAGACAAACAAATTGACCTTGTGAGTGTTCAGAGAGCATAAGAATTGATTCCGTAAATACTAAACCAATTTATTTAATCAGTTACTAGAAAATTATGTGACACTTCCATAATAATTGCAATTTTTTTTTAATACAATTACGATTTAGCATTACCGTGTACTTTTTTTTTATATTAACCTTGTCACCAAGGGACTTATTTTCATGTTAGATAGCATACAAGGTAAGCTAAATCATTTGTTCTTGGCAGATTCGTTTAATGTGCATCTACGTAATTCAGTTCAGTGAATACACTGGAAGAATTTAATATTTTATAATATAACAAAATATTCTTATTCTCTTTGATAGAGTTCTAAACAATCAATATAATTTGTTCGCTATTTAATCTGCTACCATTAAAAAGTTTTTAATGACATTTGTAGTAATCAGAATTTTTGAAATTTTATCGGGCATTAACATTGTTTACCGTTAACTTTTAAAAAAGGTTAAAGCTGTTGAAAATGTAAAATAATATATCTTTGTTATTGCGCCGAATTTTACTTTTACGTATTTTTTTGCTCATATGTGTACAAAGTATGGTAATTACGCTTATCAAAAAGGTAAAGGTAGAAAATGAACTGACAAGCGAGTACTTATTTGTAGTTGTTTACGTTTTCCAATATGCCACTGTTAGAACCTGAAATTATTTTTTATGATATATGTAAATTGAAAATTTGTATTTATTACTTAATTGCTTAAATAATTTATTGATTATTAAAATCCAAAGAAAGTGTACAAGTGTTTCTTATTCCATAATTCTTTTATTCTAATGTCATGTCTCACTTTCCTCCGTCTTACATTTTTAATACTTGTGTAAAAAGTATTGTTTTTATAACAAAATGTTGATTTTAAAGGTCAGTTAGAAGTAGTAATCAAAAGTTTATATTTGTAATTTATTTCACATTAAACATAAATTGAAGTGCAATGCTACCTATGTACATACATACACACATAGAACTCGTATTAGTAAGTTTCATAACAAAATTATTTCATATCTATGTTAAACTATAAAATCAAAACCAAAATCTAAAATATACCTACTAATAATTATCAGTTTGTAGACTACAGATTAATATCAAAATATTTATAATCGTGTACAAGTAGGTACGTCTAATTTTTCAAAATTTGAACTATTTGATAATATATTATTATAAAGTGTAAGTACTTATGTATTTTTTGGAGATTCTAAGACTTTTGTATTCAATTTTATGATTAGGTTTAAGCAGCTTTTATAAATTTTAAATATTAGAGAAACAATAAATTAATTGATAGGTATTTTCCTTACTTTTGCATGTTCCTCTTTTCCATGTAATAGTTCACCAAGAGACGGCCTCTTAAGAGCCCTTTTTGAATTTCTATAGTTTTCTAGTCTAGGTAAAGCTTCTCTAGTTAATTGTGCTAAAGAACGGCGCCTTTTTGTAGGGTTTTCACATAAACATGTTGTGGAAGTAGTGTTTATTAATTCAGGCACTGTGTCTTGAGGAATGTTTAAACGCACACATCCATTTTCACGCATTGGAATTCCATCATTTTCGACACCATTTTCAATACGTTTTACCGAAAACCTTCCCTCCATTTTTGTTTATAAATATTTTAACCCACCAATAAAACTAAATATTGTATTCCATAATGAGAAACTTGTAAAATTTTAAATTGCACTGGAATTTTCACACGCGCACACACAAATATATTTAAGAATAGAAATTTAAATAATTAAGAAAGTAAATCTATAAAATATAAAACAAAAAAAATATTAATTAATATATTATATTCGTATAAACATCAGCTATGTAGTATCAGGAGCTTTCAGGCTTTCAGTCGATCATATACTGAAAGTTTTAAAGTTGCGTCGAGCTTTAAGTATACGCGATTGGTGGGTTGGAATTATTTACACCTTTCCACTAAAATCATCCTACTCTATTACGTACTAAGTAAATAAAGATGTTTTGTTATTGATGGCTTGTTGACAAATATACTTAGATATCAAAAAGATGCGTTACAAGTAAATTGACCATGAGATAACAAAACCTATTCAAAAATTATAGGTATAATTAATTAGGTAGCAAAACAATTTAAATGGTATCCATAATAATAATTATTGTTGATATGCTCTACTTAATAACGTGCTTTATGTAATTTCAAATTAAATAGTGTTACTCTTTTAAATAAATGTCTTTGCGAATAATAATAATTCATCTAGTCTAGTTGGGTTATTAAAGTTCGTTCCCTAAATTTGAATATTGTTGTCAGGTTTGTTTTATTCCGTGTGATTCCACATTCAAATTTAAATTATTTGCATACTACGTATACGATAAGTACCACAAATTTTCAATTTTATAACTAATCATAGCATCTAACCTACTATTTTATTTATGCATCCAATATTGTGAAGGAAAATTTTAAGTATGATAATAATGTTAAATTCTACAATTTTAATTTATTCTAATCATATTTATCTATAAGCACTACTAAATTTTTTAAGTTTTGCTAACAATAAGCACTCGTATTTATCGATTACATATGTTTGAGTATTACATTCTAAGAAATTCTATTGACAAATTATTCCAAATTACAAAACCTTTATGAAACTCAAATTGAACTGTAGGGTAAAAGATAAATAAAACAAATATGTTTAAAACTTGGTCAAACAATGTAAGCGGAAACATAAAATAAAATTATATAAGCGTATAAAATGATATAAACATGTGACGTTTCCGTATTAATTTTTTAATTTTGATTTACACCAAAATTACCGCCAACCAAGTAAAGGGTACCAAGAATTTGAAATTCTGATTTTCCTTAATTTTTGTAGGTTATTCCAACCACGCAAGTAATATATGATACTACCTATTTGTAAATAAATTTAAATGTATAACATGAAAAAATGGTTTATTTACTTTTAAATTGAATAAAATTAAAAGTAGGACTAACCAGTTAATAAATTTTTCTTTAACAATTTTAAATACAAAATTATGGTAGGAATAGGAAATTTTCTGTTTACTGTACGTACTACTATTTTGCAATTATTTTTACTGTTGTTCTAAAAGTACTTCTTATCAAAATATAGATTTAAAATGATACCAAGTTGTAAATTAACAAAATAACAAATTTACTTAAAGGTATTATATTCGCATATTCCTGTTATCTTTGATATTTAGGAAATGTTTTAATAGACATTCAAATATTTATTGATGATTTGATAAATATTTTTTTTAAATTTCTATATTTTCTATAAAGACAAAAGTATTCCCACAATTTCATCTAAATTGATCATAATGATTAATATATTTTTGCTAGTTTGGAATTGAAATGGAATTTTTAAAATTGATTCAAACCATTTTAAAATAAACTGTAACTTTATATAATTACGCACTTTGTAATAGATATTAGTGACCAAACTGTTGGTTTAATTTTTATCGAGTTTCATAATACGAAGAGATTTACTTTAGACGTTAGATGTGAAGATTAAAAGTACTTACGGGATTTACTTTAAATTTAGCAGAGAGAAATTATAAATATACCATTACACCTATTTGGATAAAAAAAGTTAAAAATGTTGAAGCATAATCTATACCGTAGTTACTATAAAATTAATCACATAATTCATAATTATAAGAAGTTCAAGGAATGAACTAAAATGCAATACATATGTAAATAAATATGTACATGATATGAGAAAAGTAATGACAATTGTAAACATTTTAGTACCTATTGCTATTTTTTAATTTAAAAAAATAAATATATTTTTACTTTTAAAGTTTAGTCACTCTCTTTCTAAAAATTTATAATATATTGATGAATTTCTTGGCAATATATTGAAGGTATTTGTATTAACATTGACCTTAACATACAGAGGAAACGCTAAAATTATATTTAGAACCATTTTATCTATATACATATACTAACTCATTTATGATAATTATTGCATTTTCATTTTTAAATTACAACTTTTTTAATTATTGATTTTTTATTTTCGTTTCAGTACTAAATTTGTCAAACCATAAAATCAAAACAGAAATAAAAACACATTTTCATTGTTAATAGATGTGTTGTCTATTGTGAATTTTTAATTTGATATAACGCTAATTTGCTTTAAGTATGTACATTTGTAGGTACGCAGGTTCGTGATAAGAAAAATTGATATGACGTGAACAATGTGTACATGTACACTTGCCTACAAGTTTATTTAAAATAATTATTCGTTATTACAAGAATAATGTTTAGTTACAAGTAGATAAAAATCTACAACCCTGAAAAGATTAAAAAGGGAATAACGTTGGTGTTTGATATCTACAGTTTTAAGAATGAGTTTAATAATTTTTAAGATAGGTAAAATTTTAATTGATTTTATATTACAACAGTATATTAAATTTAAATACAACTAATTTTTAAATTTAATTATCGGCCTAGATCTAACTGACGAGATTCTTTAAATCGAAACATAGTTGATCAATAATGTCTTGAAGTAAAATTACAAGGGTGGTTTGATAAGTCAGTAACTTTTCACGTTGTAACTTCATATTAAACACTGTTCTTGTGAACTACCATCTGTCAATAGACTATTGTCAAATTTTGAGTACGCTGCGTCATTTAGTTTGTGTTTGAAAGCCACTGAAAGTATACAACCTCGTGATTTTGGACAAAAATAAAAAAAGTGAATGTTGTGTGTTCATTAAGAATTATTTTTGCGTAAAAACATCACCTAAACCAAGGAAAAGCTTGATAAATACTATGAGGACTTTTACACAGCATTAACTCGTTGGGATCATTGGTGGGTTGCGAGGCAGAGGTTCTCGGGTGAACGTGCACCAAAGAAGAGCAAGGTGGGTCTGTCCGCCAACAAGGTGGCGACAGTTTATTGGGATGCACACGGGGTCATTCACATCGATTATCTTGAAAAGAGTAAAACAATAACCGGCAAACATTATTCAGCGCTGTTGGACAAATTCGACATTAATTTGGCGAAGAAAAAAGTGCTCTTTCACCAGGACAATGAACGGGTGTACACGTGTGTCATCATTATGACAAAATTTTATGAATTGGGCTACAAATTGTTTCCTCATCTAGCATATTCTCCAGATTTAGTCCCCTGTGACTATTTCCTGTTTCCAAACCTGAAAAAATAGCTCGGGGGTAAAAGATTTGGGCAAAATGATGAGGTCATCACTGAAACAAAAGCCTATTTTGAGAGCTTCGAGAAGTCGTGTTATTTGGAAGGGATAAAAAAATTGGCAAACCGCTGGACTATGTGTATCAAGCTAAATGGCGACTATGTTAAAAAATAAAACGTTTTTTGGTCGAAAAAAAATATTATTTATTCAAAAAGGCACCGACTTATCAAACCGCCCTCGTATGCATTTAAAGATACGTAAGTGAAAAAATTTATTAAATTAGGTATAAAATCAATTAAAAGTTTAATTTCACAAATTAATACATCAATATTATAAATATTTATTGGTTATTTACATTACTAGAACATTTTAAAGAAATGTAATTTGCTTAATAGCCATGAAAGTAATGCTTTCCAGACGAGATGGATTTATGTAAGACGAAGCCGCTTATTCGAAGGTACATTCTTCAGAATTAAAAATCCGAAAGGTCAGGTAGATAAAGATGTGCACTATCTTTAGCTTTGAGGAGGTAAAAATAAAGGAAATATTGTTGGCACGATTCACTATCATTATAATTGGCTTATAACTTTTAAAATATCTTCTAAGAATGAATTTAATGATTTCAACTTAAGCGAATTCAATTTATAAATTTCTTTTTATTTAATAAATTTTTTCCCATTTAATTATTTTAAACGAAATTTTTACTGTACAAGTAAATGGTAATGTACATTTCTAATTTGTTGATTCTTATCAGATAGACCTGAACTGATAATTACATCTTAAAGATTAAAGTATGGAAAAATATGTGTTGCAAAATAATATTAAGCAGGTCAGTAACAAGATTTAGTAAAAAGTCAAAGTATATTTTATATAAGATATTTTTCCATACTTTAATCTTTAAAATTCAATTATCAACACAGGTCTAGCTAATGAGAATCAACATATTCAAAATATACATATTATGATCTTCTCTATCATAATCCTAAATTTTCGTTTAAAATAAGTGAGTGGAAAAATATTTACTAATTTATAAATTCAATTAAAAATTTACTTCAACTTGAAATCATTAAATTTGTTATCATTATATCAATTTTTTGTTTGGTGTTGTTAATCTGAAGATGAAATTTATTGCTTATCGTAGTTAGTCTACTTCTAATAGTTTCAAGTTTAAATTGGTACTATCTGGATATTTTAAATAAACAATAATTATTTTTTCACACTTTACATTTCAAAAATTAACATTCAATGCACAATCTTACAGATTCGCTTTTTACTAAAGCAATTTACTACAGTGCCGGTCACCCGTCAGCCTTTTTTTTACGACAGTCCCGTCGATTACCGGCAGTAACAGTGTAATCTTAATTGAATATAATAATTACTTTTATGTTTGAAAAACAAATAGTCTGCTTTATTCTGAAAAAGTTGTTTTTGTGGCTTATCTGTACTTCTTGCAGTTTTATTACCGTTACTTGTAGAGGTACTTACCTTAGTATACCTTTGGTATACTACCTTAGTATACCAAAATCCGTTCACGCCATCTTTCTATGAGTATTGCTTTTAATTCGATGTTATCGCATTGCAAGACAAGAGTGCTGTAATGGCAATACAGAATTTTGAAGTTTAGGTATGAAGTTTAGGGCCTCTTTAGAGCAACGGCAGATAAGGTACCTATAGCCATGATGATCGCCAACATCCGAAACGGATAGGCACCGGAAGAAGAAGAAGGTATAAATGGTTTAGGTAACGTCCTGAAAAAAAAAAGTTTAATATGATGCAGTACACAAAGAGCAAAACAGGACGAAACGGTCGCGTTAGAAATAAATCTCTCCTCTAGTGGCATTCCATAACTTTTAAATACAAATCGCCAAATCTACACCGTTCTGGTTCCTGTGTTAATGCCATACCTTCGTGAGTTAAATTTCCTATGTTAGTAAAATAAATTGCACAGTTACAAACAATTAAATTTACTGTAAAGTTTTTGACGAAACTGATATTGATCTACTTGGACTTGAATATGAATTGTTAGAAATTATACAACTTGTACTAACCTCCATAACATTGTAATAGTATGATATTCATGAGCAGTTTATTGAAAGTGCTCAATAAACCAAAGAAGAGAAATATATTTTAAATCAACATTATTTTTTTAACCAATATTATGATTATTGGATTACATATGAAGTTTTACGTGTTTCGTTTTGAATAATTTACAAAATTTACTGATGTACCTAGAGTTAATTTTATATAACCAACCATGTAATTGTTTGATTTATGGTAATTATACGAAATATAAAATATGTTGGTTGAGACAGTTGAGGTGAGCTCCAAGAAGGATAAGTCATTCATTAGTTCAATTATTATCAAAAAGTTTGCTACTATGTACTCGCTAGTCAAGGTTTAATTTATTATCATGATATAATTTCATAAACAAGAAATGGGTTGCATACTAAAATTCCATTACCATTGTTTGAACTTGATACTGGCATTACTTGGGTTGACATAAAAAGTTCACCTTGTAATAATTGTTTTGAATAAATGTTTACTACTAAAATATTTTTTGTTGGTTTTCCAAAATATTCAGCTGCTTGAAATTGAACAAAAACCATTAAATATTTTTGAGTTTTTTGTTTTAATCCCCCAATGTTCTAGTTCTTATCGATTGTCTGTTCTCTATCATCAAAGTTGAAACTATTTTCAAAATAGTCTAGGTGTAATATGAGGTCCATTTACCATCAATAAAAGAGTACAATTATGTTGAATCGTACACTAACATAATTAGGTAATTCTACGTATCAACTTATTATTATCTCTGAAGTATTAATTGTAAAGATCAATGGTAGGCAATATGTTATCTGCTATTCCTTATACCTATAATACAATAAACAAATTGGTTGCTAAGTTTACACTTGAAGTTTTATTCGTATCGCTCATTAGTCGCCTTATGTTAATATTCTCGTATCAATTATATTGTCACTGGAAAATCCATTTTTCATTGTTTAAAGTACTAAATATTATGATTTTAAAGAAAATTTACCAACTTGTTATATCACGTAATATTTGGAAAATACATTTAATATCATTTTAGATAATTCATATATTATTCATTTTCTTATTATACAAGAAAAACTTTTAATACAAAATTTTTAAGTAAATAAGTTTATTTATAACTAGGTATTTAATAATTAATAAGTATTCCTTTATGGCATCCCGTAAATCCAAGTAATCAATTTTCACCTACACGCTTTTGAAGATATATGTTTTCAAATACAAAATTGGACAATTTCCTTTTTTTGATTAAACGTTTTGGAATTCAATGAACTAATCCAAACCTAAAAATTTGTAATTTACATTCAATGCTATAATTACGAATAACTAAAACTATTTTAATTATTTACAATCTATAATTAATAAAATTTAACAATATAAAAAATTAAATATTCAACTTATATTTTCATACATAAAATTTTCAGTTGTAAGAAATCAATAACAACATAAAAAATTATAGTTATGTTTTGACTATCGAATAACAAAAATAATAAAATGTTGGAATTAGGTTAGTTGTAAAAATTTGCGTTGGTGTTTTTGTTAAGAGAAAACACATCATTAAGAAACCCATATTATAATACGTAGGCATATTTTCAATAATTTTTTTATTAATACCTTACAGGCAAAAGAATTATTTGCTATATTATAATATTATACCCTGTATACTTATTAAAAATAAAATGTTTTCTTGAATAATTTAAATTTGAAGACTGTTTCTATCCAATATATCAATTACATACATGCCAGAATCACTCTCTAGACGTATCACAACCACACCCTTCATTACATTAATTGATTATTTTTTAGATAGGTAATATAATTCAGATATCACATTACTTTATGGAATGGTAAATTTTCTTAATTTACTTAAAAAATTTGTTATTCCTTTTAATAAAATGCACATTAGAGTACTAGAGTAATTTGAGTTATTAGACATAATAATGTACTTAGGTACGTACTACGGCAGATAATTGCACTTAAATTACTGGTATTGCGTAATATTCCTTTTATAATTTAATCTCAAGATTTCAACAATTATTTAATGTATTATGTGTATTATATTGATATCGTATTATAATGAGAGTTATAATAACTTCAATTAATGTATCTACTTTTATTAAATTACATAATAGGATATTGATGTATTTTTGGAAAATGTTGTCAAAAATGTCGATCAACTGCTGAAACTATTATCACATGAGATGTTGGCAGATTTTAATGGGAAAACGGCTCTAAACATTTGAGACGCCAATAAACTTCATCTTAATGATATTTGACCCAATTTGTTAATTTTTTCCCCTACCGTGTTCTTATTAATGTTTTGTTTTTATTATTTTCAATAAATTTTCTCGTTTATAGCGTTAAAATATAAAAAATTTACATTAGTTTTTGGTGTGCGAATGAATATGATTGTATAACTTTTGTTATTACATACATATTATTATGTAAGTTTTTAAAACTTCTGCTATCCAATTGTTGATTTTGTGCACCGACACCTGCATTAGTTGCACTTTCTCCGGAATTTTAACTAACCTTTTAACAGTTCCGTGAAGCCAAGTTCTCTTTACTCTGATATGTGTCGTACAAATAAACTGGGAAAGTTATAATACTGATATTAAATGATCCATAGGTTACAGAAAAACATAGTCAATCACTCGCAAAGCTCATCTCATCTTTAAATAAGTGGATGAATTGCTTACAAACGGAATACTCTTCAACTACCATCATGTCTAATGCATTTGTTAATGCAATATTCTTTGAGGAAGTTCAAATTGATATTAGATGTTGAAACTCGAAAACTCGGCTTTGGAATTTGCAAACCAAATTATTTGTCAAGATAGCTTTACACCAACCACATCGATGGTTGCTACAGGTTCAAACTAAGAAATTCTTTGCATTTTGTGATTGGAACTCAAAATTTCCATACCGTCGTTTAACTAGTAATCACACCAAAGCATAATAGATAATAGCGGCAAAATTTAAATTTGGAGAAATTAGAAAAATTAATTAAATACAAAATTTTTTTTAATAATTTTGGAAATTTATAGAAATACAAAAAAAGACAAACATAGTCGACCTAAATTATAAATTGATAAGAAAATATAGTTAAGGTGATAGGCTAATAAAAATCTAACAAGTTTGTTTGCTATTTTTTCATTCGACGATGTTGCTGAATGCGACTCTGCTTTTTTGAATGTTTGCGTTGGTAACGGGTTGTGAAAAAGATGTCTACTTGTTAGATTTTTATTGGTCTATTACCTCAACTATATTTTCTTTTCAACGCCAAAGCATTATTATAGGCAAGGCGCTCTCCTGGAAATAATTTTGTACTTGAGTTATCTGTAAATCAGAGCTTTACAATTATACGTTTAAAAATACAAAAGTTTTACATTTAAATAAAAATTGGCTTTTGGTCGCGTTATTAGTCGTAGATAAATCTAGACAAACATATCCTTCACTTTTACTGCTGCTGTTTTGGATATGTAGTTGTGAAGGATGTATTTGTCTAAACTTATCCACGACAAATCACACGACTGAAAGCATTTTGAAATGTTAAATTTAAATTTTTTGATTGATCTACCTAATTGTTTTACATGTTTTAACATTAAGTATTTTTATCATATAACATTTATAGTAAAGCTCTATTATAAAATAAAGCAATCTTTTAATATTTAAATATCATTTTATATTTTATTAAAATTAATAACTAATAAATAATCTGCATTATGCAATATTGCATTTAAATAAAAGCGTTAAAATATCGCAATCTCGTTTTGAAATTTTAAAAGTAAGCAGAATTAATATAATGTAGAAGCAAACTCCCATTAGATTAAGTTTGAACATTTAATAAAAATTATTTAACATGTTTTACAGTAATTATATTTTAAAAGCACTTCACATTTACTCTCTAAACAAAATTTTAATTTATTAATGTTTAGTTTAGTTAAATTTTTTGATGATTGGGTTTAACTCATAATTTCTATTATTTCTAAATAGTAAATAAGCAATGTGCTATTAGGTGTACATAATTTATTGTAAATAAATATTTTAATATTAGTTAAATTTTTTCACATTATTATTTATTTCAAAATTATTGATTTGGATAAATAATTTATTTTTTAAATTTTGAAACATTTTTAAGTTTTAAATTAGGAAAGTTTACTATTCTCAAATATAAAATAATTTTGTAAGTGAAAACATTTATTTACACACAAATAAATTACGAAAATACAAGGTGAAAATCAAATTATTTTGTAGGTCTTAACAATTAAAGGTTAAAAGCAAATGCAAATCTACAACTGTAGGTAAACGAGAAAATTAAAGTAACAATAAATTAAATACTTATATAATAATATTATGCTATTTAATATAATCATTATTAAATAGTAAATAGTAAGAAGCAAATATTTCCCTAATATTATATTCTACTAGTTCTACTTTTTGAAAAGATTGATCTTTAATTTATAGGGTAAAAGTTACTAAAAATTAAAAAAATATGTGGAGAAACAGTTCAAAAAACTGATCCAAAACCGGGAGAATACTTGGAATTTATATTATTTTACATTATTTACATTATTAAAAAATTACTATATTAGATATTAAAATTGGGAAAATTTAAAAAAACTTTTGTGCAACAGACTTCAGGAAAGACCAATGTTATTAGTAATCAATTCTAATAAGAATAACCAATAGTCATATCCCATAAAATTTAAAAGTTTGGGGATAAATGTAGAGATCAGGGACCTCTAAGGACCTCTACTCGTGTAATATAATACAATAATGTTTATAAAAATATAAAGCTACCCAATCAATACGCAGCCTATGTAATAACGTGTGTGACTACACACGCATCGTCAACATATTCATCATCAGCATTATCACTTTAAATCCTCAATGTCTCCATCGTTTCTGTAGTCGACCTGCGCCGAAAGGTCAACCGCTAGAGGAAATCGTGTACAATTAACTTCACACTTCATATACTTCATCATAATTCTCCATACTTCTTCGTACTTCATATAATTCACCAGTAATTCACCGTACTTCATCAATAATTCAGGGTACTTCACCTAATTCATTGATATTCATTGTATTTCACGTACTTCATCGGTATTTCAAAGACTTACCGAGATTCAAAAATTTGAGCACTGGAGGGTGTTCCACACCCCCAGATCCGGATTAAGTAGTTTATTTTTTATTTTGTTGCAGAGATCTGCCTCCCAGGGGGTACGGAATTTATAATTACGCAGTTTATAATTAATTATCAGATTACGAATTGAACACATTTACTTAGCCATAGCTAATTTTAATAAACTTGAGATATGCTTAAATATACAATTCACTTTTAATAAAAATAAATTATTTAAACCGGGGGTCTGGGGTGTGGAACACCCTCCAGTGCCTCTGCAACGGGAGATCTTCAGTTTATTTCTGATTCTGAAAAGTAAACTACTCGGTCTGGGGGGTCTGCATGTTCTGCAATGTTCTTCATTCCAAAATTTGTGCACTGGAGGGTGTTCCACACCCCCCAGACCCCCCGGATTGAGTAGTTTATTTTTATCAGAAGTAAACTGAAGATCTCCCGTTGCAGAGATCTACCTCCCAAGGGGTACGGAATTTATAATTATGCAGTTTATGATTAATTGTCAGATTATGAATTAAACACATTTACTTGGCCATAGCTAATTTTACAAAACTTGGGATATGCTTAAATATTTAATTCACTTTTAATAAAAATAAATTATTTAAACTGGGGGTCTGGGGTGTGGAACACCCTCCAGTGCCTCTGTAACGAGAGATCTTCAGTTTACTTTTGATAAAAATAAACTGCTTGATCCGCGAGGTCTGGGGGTTGTGGAACACCCTCCAGTGCCTCTGCAACGGGAGATCTTTAGTTTACTTCTGATCAAAAATAAACTAATTAATCCGAAGGGCCTGGGGGGTGTGAAACACAATTCAGTACCCAAATATTACAATGCAGGCAAACATATTAAAGGTTTTAAAATTTAGTCGAAGCTCTTCGCTACCATTTTAGTTTTGTAAAAAAATTATGACATATTTACAAAAAAGGTAAAGCGAAAATAAATTATGTACAATCATGCACAAACGATTATTAAGATTATTTTCAAAATCGGGAGGGTGGAGCTAGCAGGTCTCAGCTCTCTCCTCAACTAATTTTCTAAATAATTTAAAAACAAAAAAGGTCCAACCGAAAATAAAGAATGCACAATAGACTTTTTTGAATTAAAAAATCGCAATGGAAGGGGGCTGATGCTATGCACCTTATCCAATCCCATACAATCAGACCACAACGAAATAACTAAACCCACAACAAAAGAAAAACAAATCAAACACTTCATTGGTAATTTCGTCAATTTAACTTTAATGTATTTTAACTGATAGATAACTATAGTTGAAGAAATCGGGCATAGGAAGATAGTTTAAATTGTATTATTACATTCTGGAGCCGTCTCTGTTAAACCAGGATTAATTAATTAATCACGACGAAATATAGAATTACCAAAGCTTTTTATTGAGCTACCAAACCTCCATCATATTCAAACAAATGAGCTAAAAAAATTACAAAATTAACTAAAAAATCTAAGTTTAATTTAATTAATTGATTACTATTAAGCTAGCAACTACCAACACTTTTAATTAGTAAAATAATGACCGCCAAAGGTCTATTCAACGTTTAAGATAAAAAAAATGTTAAGAAAATCTACTGATGAAGTTAATTTTCTATCAAATAATTATTATTGAATACACGTGCTTATTGATCACATTGACTGTAGCGGATGCGCATAAGCTAGGTTCAACTTCATGTAATTCACCAAAATTTACTAATTTCATGATACTTCACTTGTACTTCAATATACTTAACACGTATTTCACCTACTTTACACGTACTTCATGTATTTTACCAGTACTTCACAAGTACTTTATGTATTTCAAGTACTTCACGTACTTCACATGAGATGTGATGTACTTTATGAGATGTGTACAAAAACTTCACCAGCGGTTAACCCTCGATCTGCGCTTATCCTGAATCTGGGTTTAAGGTATATAATATGTATATGTTACCGTTAGAGTGTATTGTTAGGAAATGCATACAATTCCTAGTAAAGGTATAGATACTTTCACTGATATGGAGAGTAAAAGTTTACAATAACATAAAATATATATTTTTCTAGTGAATGTATACAGTCACTGATACCGTCCGGGAAATGTGAAAAAAAATTTAGCCTAACCCCATAATGTGATATTTTGTCTATTCTTTAATAAAATTTCTAATTTTAATTTCAAATAGGGCAAGAGTCGACTAACCCTGACTTTTTTTCTATAAAATTGCTTCACCATGCGAAAGGGCAGAAAAATACAAGCTTATTAAGGGGAGAATGAATTTAGTCAAACTTATAATGAGGTCACAATTCAATTTTGAAAATTACGATTTTCCCATAAGAAACGCATGTAAGTGTAATATTGTGCCAAATATAGGGAAAACATTCTATCACCAGTACGTGCGTTGTAGGTAGGTCGACAGTCACAAGCAGTGGAGAGCTACCAGTCGCTTCCTGCTATCTGTCGAGTCAACATTCGCACACTTTTCCGAGTAGGGCCGTTCTAAAAGGATATTGTTAATGAGTCTGCTGTGCTCTGGCCGTTCTAAGCCATTTTGACAAACACAACTACGGCAAATCTTGATTTCACTCTAAAAATGTATTTTTTGTGAACCGACCACAAATTTTACTTTTTTAACTGTTAATTAGACCCTCATCTTACACACATTTTTGTGTGAAAACAAAAATAATTATTTATCGTCAATCTACTTCTCCTGACTCTCTATAGGGAAAGTATACATACACTAGGTATTGTAAACTCTTTTGTATTGTGTATGTATTGACTGCAGCTATTTCTTTGAAAAACGCATCTTATCCTCAGTCTGTAGACATCTTTTATATTAAAAATGAATGTATTAATTTTTGAATAATTGAAAATATTTAAGTACTTACCGACATAACTATTTTAAAAAAACCAATTATATTTTGAAAACTTAAAATAAAAAATTTATTTACATACTATTGTAACGGTTACGTAATTCTTAGGTAAGTTACCATGTCTATACATTTTTGTAATTTTGACTCAATATAATAAGACGCTATTTAATTAACTTTATTTAAAGAACACATTATTTAAAGTAGTAAATTTGTTTTATAGTTTAATAACAAGTGTTAGCATAAATAAGTGTTAATTTTTACACTTGTTACCCACCTATTATAATTAGTGACGTTATAAAATATAATTTAATATTTATCATTGACCTGTAGTCTAAACCACTACAAATTTGTAGTAAATAGGTGCACATAATACCTACCTAAATTATTATCTTTCATATTTCGACAACTACATTTATTGCATCTTGAATAAATTATTTTATTCTTTCTCTTATAATTAATATCAGATAGCGCTGAAATAAAAAAAAAATTTTTATTATTAATAATGCGTATGTATTATGTAACCTGCTCTATTAAGAAGAGCAAATCTGCTTTTATCAATGTTTTACTTTATTCCAGCTCTACTGTAAAAAAAAGTGTATTTATGCTTCAATTCATCATAGAATATCATCCTTACAAAAGTTTTCCCTTATATACATGAATACATATTTCTATCCAAATAAGTTATGCAGAAAACCGTTACAAAACAAATTGTAATTGGCTATTATAATACAGAAAAACAAAAGCGGCATAAAAATGTAGCGTTTTATGGGATGGAACCCATAGATAAGAAAGAGTAATATGGAAGAAATGATGGAACCATAACCACCGTTAACCCTTTCGGGACGGAATTTTTTTGTTATATAGCACAAAGAAATATATACGAGTAGAAATACGGGTAGATTCAATTTACATGAACTTTTGGGACAAATAGGTGCCACCAGAATTTTTGAAATCGGGACACATAGGTCCCCGCAGTCCCGAAAGGGTTAAGTTACCTCTCTCTCTCTCTCGGAATTAAAAATTTTTAAATGTTAAATAACATTAAATTAAAATTTTAAAAATTGCTCAATTTTACAGATTAATAATTTATAATAATTATAATCCAAAATAATTACTAAAAGATTTTTTTATATTAGCTACATTCTTGTTAAGCAACTTATTAAGAAGACAATAAGTAAATAGACTCAAAGAAAAGAAACAAATTCGGTGAGAATATTTAGAGAATATTAAAAAAATATATAAAATGTAAACAAATATAAATTATTATTTAATTACTACCTTTGATGTGATTGTACTATCGATATAATATTCAAATAAATGCTAAATATGCAAATTAAGTGCGAATTTGCCACCAACATTTTAATACTGACTAAAATAAAAAATAAATAATAATAACATTTAACGAATTATATAACAAACATAATAAGCTTGATAATTCTGCTCGAGTCTGGATAAACCGGATTATTGGATTGAGTTTAGGAAAATTTCTTAGTAACATGTGTGGCAATCTTTTACTTTTATAACTAATGTCACACTTTTAGGCATACTTTCAACTAAGTTTTCAAAATTTGAGAACGAATTTTGTTCTATTCATTGTTAGTCATGGTACATAGCTTTTCCATATTTTTGTATTGTAGTAATATCTAAAATTTGTTGCTTTAAATATACCAAAAATTTTCAATGGAATTCAAGTCAAGGGACTGTGATGACAATTCCATCTATCATCCACCACCATTCCATTGCATGACATTCCACCATCATATCATGACAGTTATCATCTAACCATTTTTTCGTAATTCTAGCTTTATATTTGGGATCGTTATTTTGCATAAGTAGGATGTTGGCTGATTCATAACCACGCTCTATAAGGTTAGATTAATATAAGACTCTTAAAATATTAATGTAGTCTATTGCTTTTATAATTTATAATTTTATAATTATTTTAAAAATAATTATAGTAGTAACTTCAAATTACCGACTTTTAAAGATTTATGAAATTCTCTTTCTGTATAATATCCTACATTTAACACAATCTAACGCAACCATCTGATTCCATGCGATGGAAACAGGCACCCGGTACATTTGATTATTTTTATGATAGAATCCAAACTACCATGTCTGCAAGAAAATTGACCTTGTTGGGATTCGAACACACAATCTGTTGATCATGAGTTCAACACGGTAGCAATAAACTACCACCCTTGCGCACGGGAGTTCATCGACCTTGACCTTGTCTTCTTGGGACTGTGGAGTACCGGGGCTTAGTTCTACACCTCCTTCATCTGGCTAGCATGATTGCCTGGATTCTTGACTCTAAAATAAAAGACAGTTTCGCGTTGCTGCGGGTCCAGAGGCCGTGGGTGCCTCTGTGTCGGGATGGCGTGTTTTCTGATTTTGCAGGGGAGTCGCGGGGCTGTTGCGCGTCGCAGTTTTCCTGCAGGATCCCTTCGTGAGAAAAAATAGCGTTTGAGAGTAGTGTTTAGGATGGAGTCCCATCTCGCCCTTTGAAGGCGAAGGCTTGCGGAGATGGGGTTGGTGGTGTCGTTACGGGGTTTAGATATCTAATTATGTAGCAGCAAAATAGCTCTGAGTCTCTTATACCGCAAAAAATCTTCGAATTGGTAGTTACAAAGCTTTTGGATTAGTGGGTTTTCGAAATGTCTAAAGGTTTTAGAGAATTTTTCCGTCAGGTGGCAGATAAACCCTTTGATGGATTCCACACCGGAGTCCGCTTGCAGCCTCTTATTTGTGACGAACCATAGGGCCTTCATGGCGCGTCGTAGGGCGATGTTGCTGGTGAAAATGATGAAATCTAGATGAGATTTGGTTGCGTAGCCCCAGACGGGGACCGCGTAGGTTAGGATGGGTCGGATGATTGATTTATAGAGGATAAGTCGGTTTGGGATTGAAAGTTTGCTGTTGCGATTGAGCAAGGGTGGAGTGTCGTCATTGAGCCTCTTGTTTTACAACGGTGTTTTTGATTTGTTTCAAAAATTTCACTATAGGATTGATTCGTTAAAAATTATTTTTTGGTTTGCAATGTAACATCAATTCAGTATAGGACCCTCTCAAAATGTTACTTAGTCATTGAAATGGATTAGCTGCTAAGAAAAACTTAGAAGCACGATAACATTTACGAAGCCATTCGCAATTCTTTCAGAGAAAAAATGTTATTACATAATTACCGGTAGCACACCTTTTCGTGTGAAATAAGTTTATGAGCAATTTGTAAAGATTAAAAATACTATTTTAATAGTTATTATAGTAGTGTTTATAACGATATGGTTCAAAAAATTTTATAATTAAATTGGTTTATTATTAAACAAAAAAGATAATAGTGTACCCGAACAATTTTGTTTACAATTATATAAGTATTTTTATTATTAAATTACTTGCGGGATACCCGACTTTGCCGATGGGTTAAATTTATTTTAAATTTTATTTAGGTGGGTAACGTAAGAAATTGGATTCATTGTAAGAGACTAAAACCGCTACAAAAATTTTCCCGGCTAGCTATGAGAGGCATTAATGATGCGTGGACCATGCAATCATTTTAGGTTGATTTAAAAATGGATAATTAATAATACAACAAATAAATGCATTTAATAATTATATTTACAAATGGATAAAACAGATAATACAGATAACCCTTAACTTACATCAAATCAATTAACAAGTGGCTATTTGTTCTTGCACTTTGCTTTATTGTTCATAATGTCCTGTTGAATTGTCGGGTTGTGTTGTTATCCAGATAATATGAGGAGATACAGTTGTAATAAGCACTCAGGTAGAGGCCGATAATGCCTTTTTAGTAGGTATACAATTTATTTTACACTAAATTAACGGACAATAATCACAAACTAATGAATTTTTATAGTAGAAGTAATTGTTTACACTTATTTATATATAAATAAGAAACTTATTCGTAATAATTCAATGAGCTAATTATTTATATTACACTAATTGTTGGTAGCCCACTATCACACAATAGCACAATATCAAAGTTGAGATAATAATGTCTCGCACAAAGGTAAAGATAAAAACTATTCCCGAAGGTAAAAAAGAATTTCGGCAATACAGCGACTTATGTGTCTTTTGGCAGACAGAATGCGGTGCCAAATTTCTATCAGATGGATTGGGTTTTTTAATTTGGTACCGCAAGATGTGCGAAAGCGGCTGGGTAACAAAAGGGCAAAGTGTTAAGAGATGTCTCAAAGTAAATTTGAAAGTTTATTGCGGAAAAGCTTAACGAAAAGATATTTAAATAAATGCTGACAAAAGGTGGCAAAAGGCACATGGTCCTATTGTTCGGTTAGCTTAAATATTAAAAACTTAAAAATTTAAATTGCAGCAGGGTCATACGCAGGAAAATTATTAAGGAAAAAGTATAATTTAAGGTGATGAGAAACGAGTTTCGTTACACCATATTTTAAAAACATGTTGCTTTTTCAGTAGCTCTTGAGATTAAATACTGCAAATTGAATTTAGTGAACTCACCATGCTGACTTTTGTCTGCTTTACGTGCAGCTGATCTTTGCTTTTCCGATTGGTTGGTTTGTGCAATCTGTACACGTTCATCATTTATCCGATTTTGATTAAAATTTGGCCTTTTTCTTTTGAGATTTGTTAATTAAAGTTAATCATTAAATTTTTTATTACATTTTTTACTTTAGGCATTCTAATTGGTAATTTACACTTTGTTTTGAAGTCTTATTTTACAATCTGTTAAAATAATAACAATAAGCAAAAGATATGGTAGGTGAATTTAGGCATAGAAGGTGATCGACCAATGGCAAACACCTTAGGCAACTAACAAGTTATTGAAGGTTAATTTAATCACAAACAAGACTCCGAGCTTGAATTCATGACTGCATCAACCAAAACGGTGCGGGAGGTTCAGTGGATCGTGGCGTTTTAGCCTTTTGGTACGATTGGTGGTGAGGAAATCTGCTGCAAAAGAGTTGGGGTGGTATCTAACTAACTATCCTGGTTTTATATATATATATATTTAGGGTTAATTTTGTACAAATCATAACTAAGTACAATAATTATACAGCTAGTAGCTGCCTCCCTATTCCCATTTTCCATGCCTCTCGATTGTACGCCATCTCTTCATCCAGATCTCGAACGATCATTGCCTTCTTAATGCCTTCACTCCAAGATTTTCGCGGCCTACCTCTTTATTTCTTCCAGGTGGTTTCCATGTAAATATACGTTTAGGCCAACGCGTGTCTTCCATTCGTAGAAGATGACCAAACCACCGTAAACCTCTCTTCTCTATTCTGTGGATAACAGGTTCTACAGCCGACATCATAGCTCTTATTTGTTCATTTCTGATTCGCTCAATTCTTGACACCCCAGCACTTCTCCGCAAATAGTCCATTTCCACTGCCTCAATTCTTCGCTTATCCTCCTCTCTAATGGCCCACACTTCACTACCATAGCACAGTACTGTTTCAACCATTGCTTGTCCGATTCTTTTTTTATTTCTTCTATTTATATGTTTATCCCACCAAATTGAGTTGAGTGCACCTACCACTTTACGGGCGTTTAAAATTCGTTGCCTAATTTCTCGCTTTCCGATACCATCCTTGTCTACTAGAACTCCAAGATATTTGAACTCGTCTATTTGTTTCACATTAGTGTCGTCATCAATTAAAACTTGGAATCTCGCTTCGAATTCACCACCAGGTACTCTGTTTTTTGTAGGCTTACTTGTAGTCCCCATTTTTTATACTCATTATAGAGTCTTCTAAGCATAAACTCCATATCATATGCATCTTGGGCCATCACTGCTTGATCGTCTGCGAAGCTGAGAGTAAATAGATGAGTCTCACCAATTGGGATTCCCATCCCTCACAAGAACGCTTCCAGTTTCTCAATGCCACCTCAACATAAATATTGAATAACAGAGGGGATAAGCTGCATCCCTGCCTCAGGCCTTTAGTTGGATATATTGGCTGTGATAGGCATCTCCCCTGTTTAACATATGCTACATTGTCTTTATATAGTTCTTGAATAATGTTAATGAGATAATTACTGACTCAATTGTTTTAATGTTTTCCATAATTTGTTTCTGGGAACATTATCGTACGCCTTTTTGAGATCTATAAATGTGATATGGATTTCTTCTCCTTTATTAATTTTCTTTTCAATGAGCTGTTGTAGGGTAAACAAATTGTCGACACATGAACGCCCTGGAGTGAATCCGCTTTGATCTTCCGCAATGGTATTTCCAATCTCTTCTCGTAATCGTTTTTGGATAATTTTGGCCCATAGTCTACTTAACGTACTAGTTACACTCAACCCTCTGTAGCTGTTTGGATCTTTCCTACTACCTGTTTTATATAAGGATGATATATAGCTGATTTTCCATTCTTTTGGCGTTTCTCGATGTATAAGACACTCATTAAAAAGATCTTTCATCTTTTCCCACAAAGTCATTCCACCACTTTTGATCAGTTCCGCAGAGATATTTCCAGGCCCAGGCGCTCTACCATTCTTCATTTCTTTAATGCATTGTGTTAATTCTTCCATCGTTATTAAAGTAGGCTCACAATGAACTTCTGTCTCAACTGTAGTATTGTCCAAAACTCGTCTCTACATTCCACCAGCAAGGATTCATAATATTTCTTCCACCGATCCAGAGTAATTAATGGAAATGGTTTCTCTTTCTTGTTTGTTTTGAGATTTTTTATAGTTCGCCAAACTTCTGTTGTTTTTGACCCGCCAATGTAGGAGTCTATTTGCAGGCATTTTTGTTCCCAAAATTCATTCCTTTCTGCTTTTATTTTATTTCTCAGTTCTCTATTTTTCATTTTATATTCTTGCCTATGTTGATCAGATTTACATCCTAAAACCTTTTATACAATGCGTTTTCTCCTTGATTATTTCTTTCACGTCCTCCGTAAGCCATGGGGGTTGTATACTTCCGTTACCTCTCTCACATTTTCCCAGGGCCTCTCCTACCGCCTCATGTACCAGCAACTCCATGTTAGTGTATTTCTCTTCCATGGGCAGTGTCTCCTCAGTATTTTCCAGCTTAATTCTTAATCTTTGTTCATATAGGTCTCTTATACTTGGTTGATGCAATAAGTCTAATTTGTAACGAACATTGTTAACTTTAGTCGCTGTTCTTTCATGCGGCTCTATTTTAGTTTTACTTGAATACGTTTCAAATGGAAAAATGAACTTAGCTACCAACAGATGATGGTCAGTTCCACAATTCGCACCTCTTTTAATTCGTGAGTCGAACACCTTAAACACTGGTGTCTGCTTCACAATAATATAATCAATAATTGATTTCTGTTGGACTGATAATCTTTCCCATGTGTATCGGTGAATATCTCTGTGTTTAAAAAGGTATTTGTTATCTTTAATTTGTACTGACTACACAGTTCGAGCATTCTCTCACCACTGTCATTCTCAAACTCCTCTGCAAACTTTCCTACAACTTGACTCCTTTCCTGGCTCTTGATTCTTGCGTTTAGATCTCCCGCAATTACTACATCTTGGTTTCCTTTTATATTGTTCATTATATCCGAGAGTTGTTCATAAAACTCATCCTTACTTTGCCTATCTGCCACGTCTGTTGGTGCATATACTCCAATCACTACAAAATTATATCCATATATTTTCATACTCATTGTCAACATTCTATCAGATATATACGTATAATCTTCTACAAATCTACCCATGGAAGCCTTCACCAGTATAGATACCCCGGAGCGTGCCCTCTCTGACTTTTCCACACCTGACCAAAAGTGGAGATATCCGTCCAATTTCTCTGTCCCACATCCCTTCTTCTTTGTTTCGGATATTACTACGATGTCAAGATTATACTTTTTTATTTCCTCTATTATCTCTGCTGTCTTATTCGTCATCCCTCTAACATTCCACGTACCGAATCTCAAAGTCCTTTTCATTGCCAATCTTCGTCTTAGTTGGTTTCCGTCCGATTTCCGAGGCTGGTTTATGGTATTTTTAGCAATTTAAGTTTTTTTCCAGGTGACGAGCAGCTAACCCATCGCCCCAACCCCCATACTTGGAGGGCCAGGTTTTTCTGTTGGGGTTTTCTCCCCTTTAAACCCAAGGGTTCCAGTTTTAAGGCGCTGGAAACTCGCCTTTCACCCTGTTCCGTTAGCTACAGTCTATTACGACTACAGTCAGGAGGCACGACGTGAACGTGGAACAGGATTTACTGGCAGAGCTACAAACGTAGTGGCTTTTCTCGAGATTTGTTGAGGTGCACTTATTCGGTATCTGTGTCCTCACTCGAGACCTTACCAGTCATTGCCCCACTATTCTGGTATCTGTTGCTAAATACTTGAACACATTTTTAACGGTAGGTATTTGAAGATCACAATAGATTACATGATTTGAAACGAACCAGGGGATCGGTGATAATTTTAAGGGTTTTTGACTGAAACCGTTAAATCTTGACGAAGTTGGAACTACTGGCTGCTCGCCAGAGCTGGATGCCGTATGTCCAAATTGGTATTATTATGACCTTGTATATAAGTACCTTGTTTTCCAATGAAAGTTGTGAGTTACGGCCCAACAACCACATGCGTTTCCTGAGGGAGTGTTTTAGTTGCAATCTCTTGCTTCATATATGTTTGCCCCAGGTCAGACGTCGGTCAAGGTGCACACCGAGGTATTTGACATCTTCTTTTGGAGGTATAGTTCTTCCATTTAACTTAATAGGTGGACATGTATCTCGCGTTCTTTAATGTAGGTTTAATCTCACTTTTTTTATTTTCTTTATTGGTAGTTCTATATGGAGAGGAGCAGCGAGAAAGTTTTTCATGTTGATGTCGTCGTTTGACTCTTCTGCTTGAAAGGGGATAAAGACTTCAGCTAGCTAGTTGGGCTAGTACAAATGTAGTAAAGGCTAATACAAATGTATTAACCTTTTCTTGATTTGTTCTCGCCCACTCTTGGGCTGGGGTTCTTATGGATGGATTTGATTGTTGCGTTCCTTTGAGTTTTCTAGTCTTTTTCCAAAGCGAGTAGTCAGATGCTTAGGTTGCCGTCAGTCCACTCAGGTAGTTTTGTATTTGTTGGTTTTTTTGTTACAAAACATTTTTTGTAACCTTACATATTAAAAATTTATTATTAAAAATTATAGGCGTTTCAATTTAAGATCGCAGCGCCATAGCGGCTGTTAGTGGTACTAACATTGTTGGTATGTTTTCTGATAGTTCGTTGTCGTGTTTATAATATTTATAATAAATTAAATATATTTTCAACATATTACGGTACTTTGTGATTGTTTATTGTAATATTTGAAATAATTATTTGCTACCTACCTAAAATAATTTTAAAAATGACATACTCTTAGACCATATTTAAGCTTAAAACAGTTTAGAGTGTGAGAAATACTTAATATTTATAAGAGTTTGTTTTAGAAGCAATGTTTTGTTCGAGTCTTCGTTTTAACGTTCTCCGTTACATGGAAAACATGCGTGGAGATTTAAATTGAGGTGTATTTACAAACGTAAAGCTCAACACCCATGACATGTAATTTTGTGCGGTCAAAGTACTGGACCACCTGATATGATACATTTGTTCGCTATGTGTTCATGTGTTTGCTCTTGTTTAAAATAATACGTTTGTCCCTGCCCTTGCATTGCCTAGCTCGAAAATAATCAAGAGCTATAAATTTCATCAGGCGATCATGAAGGTCGAATAATAAAACAAAGGACTAGGAGTCTTAATTTATTCTCACCTAAAAAATGATTAGCGTGTGTATAAATGTCAAGATATGATACAATTACAAAACATACGTATTATAACATTAAACAAAACAAGTAAAAGTGAACTTAGGTTGAAGACCTAAAGTCCACACGTTCAAACAATAATCGTTGCTTTCCATTGAAGATGAAAAGCAACCCAAATCTAAAAATACAGTTTGGTTTCCCTGAAGGGAAAAAACAAGCAATCAAAGTATGCTACGCTACAACAATGAAATGCTACGTCGACATAACGATGACAAAAATTGCCAAAATTCTGTAACACGTTAAATTTGTTATTTATGTACATTTTTCTTGTCTTTTTAGGAAAAAAACATAAAAATAATTTTGGGATTTTTTTATTTTTAGAATTGCACCGAAAACTGAACAAAACCATCTACCAATTGTTATTAAAATTTTGTTAGGAAAACTCCCAACTTTACATTAAAATACACGCGAACCTATTTCATTAACCTATATCATTAGTTTAAAAATTTACCACAAGGTAGCGTATCGCTTATCTTAAAACGCCTATATGACTATGACGGTTCAGTGTCAGAAAGAATACATAAGTATAATATGTACATATAGTATGTATACTATTGTAGTTCAGTCTATAATCTCACTCTGAAAGCAAGAGCAGAAATTGTAAGTAATTATTTTAGTATACAGTCTCAATTTTCTTACAGTCTCATTTTATTATTAAGTCTTCTTCTAGACAAACTTCACGCTGTTGTGCCGTTTCTTTAATACTACACTTGATATTTCTTATTTGATTTTTGCAAAGCGAGTTTCACGCTTTGGAATGGTTTCAACTTCTCTTGATAATTTAACTCTCTTGGATTTCGAATTAACTTGTCCAATAGTTCTTTTCTTTTTCAAATCCATTTTCATTACTTGTTTTGTTGATTCAGTTAGCTATCGTTATCCTTACATGTATAGTACTTTAGTGACGGTCTAGGACAAAATCCGCGCCCACAATCCCACTGCCACAATCCGTCGCCAAAATCCCGTCGGACCGAAATCCCGCCGAACCATAATCCCGCCGGACCACAATCCCACTGGACCACAATCCCGCCGAACCAAAATCCCGCCGAACCAAAATCCCGCCGCCAAAATCCTGTCGGACCGCTATCCGACGGCACCAATCCCGCCGGACCCCTTGCAACAGGGGTCTAAGTATAGTTTCTTGGCCGCCGAACCGTCAATTATTAAAACTACGATAGATTTTTAATATATAACTAAGACTCCGTCGCCAAAATCCGTCGGACCGAAATCCCGCCGAACCATAATCCCGCCGGACCACAATCCCACCGGACCACAATCCCGCCGAACCAAAATCCCGCCGAACCAAAATCCCGCCGCCAAAATCCCGTCGAACCGCAATCCTGTCGGACCAAAATTCCGCCGTCAAAATCCCGTCGGACCGCTATCCGACGGCACCACAATCCCGCCGGACCCCTTGCAACAGGGGGTCCAAGTATAGTTTCTTGGCCGCCGAACCGTCAATTATTAAAACTACAATAGATTTTTAATATATAACTAAAATTATTATATTTTTAAAATATTTTAAAATTGTAGATTACAAGTTTTAGCTAGCTGATTAATTTTTTAAATAAATCTTATTTCCCCCTCCCAAGTGAATTTTCTGGTTGTGCAATTGGTCATACCTCAAAACAGTATGGCCAGATTGGGCGATTTAGCACCAATGGGCGACTTTCGAAAATAACTTGTGCTTAATTTTTTTCCAAAACCCCAAATTTCTGAGAAAGTTGCGATTTATTGCGATAAATAATCGATTTTAACATTTGTAGCCTAATATTTTGCTCTATTGGTAAAAAGCTGTGGCGTATTTAGGGGTGGGCACTTGCCTCCCTGCCTCTCGCAAAGATGATTCTGATTGTATCCCTGAAGCCCTCCGTGATAAAAATAATGTTTTACTTTATTACCGTTAATACCGTTACTGTAAGTAACAAAGTAAAAAATGAAGGTTGGTAATTGTAATGTAACTCCCTATGACCCCATGATATTTTAGTAAGTACAACAAAGTGGTAAGAAATACAGAAGTAAGTAAGTAATAACGAAGTTTTAAAATGGAGTGCAAACTTTTTTTAAGTCAGAAGGGAAAAGAAAAACTTGCTTTTGACGGCTATATGTTTGATTTTGAAAAATTCAGTGCGTGCAATTCAAAAGTTTTGGGCGTGCGACAGAAGAAAGTCTCACAAATGTAAAGTGCGAATACACACAACAAATGAAGGTATTCTTTTGAAAGAAATGAACAGTCATACTCATGATAGTAATGCAGCCACGGTAGAAGCAACTATTACAGTTTCTCAAATAAAAGAAAGGGCTAAAACACTATGGAACCCACTTCTCAAGTTATCAACGAATGCGTTAGTAACCAAGGTGGATTATTGGAAAGTGTGAAAGTTGCGTTACCATCAGAAACTGCTCTAAAAAAAGTTATAAGAAGAGTTCGACAAGAAGTCAACGCAGCACCACCTGTTCCTACCAAAGTGGAAGATTTGATAATTCCAGCAAACTTCAAAAAATTCAAGTGTGCCAATGGTGAAATAGACGATTTTCTGTTAGCTGATAATGGCCCAGTTCACAATCGAATCCTTATATTTGGGCGTAGGAAGAATTTAAAGGTAAGCTTAAATCGAAAATCATAAAACTTGACATATGTATAATATTTTCGATATTTTATTTTAGATTTTGGGAGAATCAAATCACTGGTTTGTAGATGGTACCTTCAAATCGACTCCTCCCTTATTTTACCAAGTATATACGATACTAGCAAAGAGATTTGGAGCTATACATCCAATAGTATACGCTTTGTTGCCTAACAAGACTGAATCTACCTACACAAATATGGTGGATCTGTTGAAGACTTCCTGCAATATAGATTTAAGCCCTTCAACAATTTTCCCACTGCAAACATAGATGGATGTTTGTTTCACCTGACGAAAAATGTTAAGAAGAAGCTGGGTCAACTTCATCTACTAAGCCGTTATAATAACGAGCCAGATTTTGCAATTCAGGTGCGGATGATTACATCGTTGGCATTTGTGAAAATTCCAGATCTAGATGAAGCGGTAGAATTACTGTACCAAGAGTTACCGGAAGAACTTAAGGAACTATTAGAATGGTTCGAACATTATTATCTGGGAAACCGCACACGATCCGCAAATACTCGCCGAGGGCCAGCATTTACCCCTCAAATTTGGTCTGTTTACGAAAGGGTGTTAAGTGCCACAGATCGAACAAATAATTTTGCGGAAGCAGCGCATAGGCGTTTACAAAGTGAATTAGGCATGGACCATCCTAGCGTATGGAAATTTATAAATACGCTAAAAAAAATTCAACATGGTCGTGACATTTTTTATGATAAGTTGTTGGCTGGTTTTGATCCGACAAAAAAACTTAAACGGTATCGAGATGCAGACAAAAGAATAATAAAAATTGTAACTGAATACACTACAACTCGTAATTTTGTGGAATATTTAAAAGCAATTTCTTATAATTACGCAATGGAACCATAAAAAATGTTTAATATACTATCTTTTAATAATAATACTCGTATATACCACTTGTAGTTTTTGTTTACTTGTTATTTAATTTAAAATTTAAATTTTACTAATTTTATGTGGTACGTGCCCTCCCCCAGAATTGTCCTTATGAATATGATATTAAATTTAAGTTTTAACTTAAGCAGTGCTAACATCCATAACAAAACTAGTGAAACAGATGGTTCTGAAGGTACTGTCTAAAATAGTTTATCAAATTTAAAAAGGTAAGTCTTACTGATAGAGTAAAGCTGTGCTGAACGAACGAAAAATTGCTAACGTCTTACAAAAGCAATTTCCAGTATAAGCTTCGGCATTTAGCAATTTCAAGAACTTTTTTAACTAGTAGATGTTTATAAAACATCCGATAACAGCAATAATATCCTATTGTTGAAAGCTCATTGAAAAATTAATGAATAATTATTACAATCTAAATTATATTTTATTCTAGTAAACTTTATTTTTATTTGGTAACTGGTTTTTCATTAGGCATCATCAGACCAAACATGTCAATTTTATAAAAACAAATACAAATTCATTTATATAACCATGCACTTGCATTTCTAAAGCAGTTCACATATAATAATAAATGTACAAATCCATTCTATTTATTAGTTTATGTTCTTATTTTTAACTGATGATACCTTAGCCCGAAATCGGTTATGGAATAACAATGGAATTTACAACATTAAAACGCGATTTTGATTGTAATAATCTATTAATTAAATAAACTTGTATTTAAGCAAAGTTCAAAAAAAGCTCATAAACAAATTTATTTGTTTAATTGTTCAGTTAACCTATTAATTTTTTAATTTTAATTTAATATTAATTTCACAAGTTAATAATTTAAATATTATATGTATTATATTTACTTAATAAAATAGCAAATTGAGATGAAAATTATATGCATCTGTTAAATATGCAGGATGTGTTGTCAGTTGAAACGGAAAAAATTATTTAATAAAAATTTGAAACTGAGATGAGCTCAAACAATGAAATTAAATATAAGATGTGGTTTCTTACGAAGATTTGTTTATTGGATTGACTGCTGAGTAGATTGAGTTATGTTGTCAGAATTAGCTAGGGAGGTAGTGCAAAAATGTGACATGATTTCAAAAGCAAGTGCTGTTCTGAACTTGATATTAACGCGTATTTGATAGTATGCCAGATGTGCAATAAAAAAAAAATTTATACATATATAGAACAATTATTATTGTTATAGACCAATGACACCTAGAAATTTTAGTAAAAAGGGACAAGTTGACCTAATTAATTATTATCCATTGTCAGTGCTAAATGGTAATTATAAATGGGTACTTAATTGTAAAAATGTTTTAAATTATTGCACCCTATAAAAACTCTTGAACACCAACTGCTTCAAACCTTTTTGACTTTTGAAGAATCCCGAATACTACAAATAGATAATGAACGGAAATTTGTGAATTACGTTATAAACTAATGAATCAATTGTAGCCATACAATATTCACAAAGCCAAGGTAGCATGGTAGTGGTAGATAATAATCGTAAGAACAGAAAAAATTCTAAGCACCTTACACAAAAAAATAATTGCAACCAAAAGAATTGATTACGCGATCTTTTATTCACGCCAAAAGTAGATTAAGATCCATAAAAAGCAGCTGAAACAGTTTGTGCAATAATAACTTTAAAAGCAGTATATTTTAAGTGAGTTATACTATAGGTATATTATTAGTCTGTGGAATTAACATAAAATTAAAATTTTAAAAATTAACAAGTTAACTGAACAATAAAACAAAATTATTTGAAAATTTTAATTTAATATTTCAAATAAGCGAAGCAACGTATAGAGTTAAGTTGGTTTAGAACTAAAAGAGATTAGAATAAAAATAATTAATATTTGATTCAAATTTTTTAAAATTAGAAGGTTAAATGAACAATAAAACGAATCATTATTTGTAAGCTTTCAGCAATGGTTACTGCTGTCATCAGACGTTTAATCATAATTAAAGGTACAACAGCTATAATAATTTTTCGAGTGGTGTAATGAAATAGATCAAACCAAATTAATAACACTTTGCGAAATAGTAGGAATTACATACAATATTTAAAATAAACAAAGCATGCTAAAATTTTTGTATAAACTATACAAGGCTGAACGTAAATTAAATAAATGTGTGGCTTTAAAAACAAACGGATTTGTACAAATACTAGATGTACTTCATGGATATACCTGCAGGCAGGTTTTAGTCCTGCATTGGATATCTACTGGATGTTGAGTATTAGGTGTATGGTGGAAACCCCAAACAACAATTTTTATACTATTTTTTTATAATAATTATTATCATGTAATTATGAAAAGTTTGTCAGGGCACATGCACAGCTTTTTCTTTTAAAAGTGTAATATATTAAAAAACAATTTAAATAAAATCTGTATCATATTCTAAACATCAAAATTGATTAATTTACGGAATGTATATGTAGGTACGTTCTTTGGATGCGTCATGATGCTATAAGTTTGTCGTCTAGTGTAAATTTTTACGATTGAATAAAATATGTACTTATCCACTTAAAATTACTACTTCTAACATTTTATCTGTAGAAAACATTTTTGCTAAGAATGTGGTACAGGCGCCATCTATCTGCATTCTTGGCAGTTTATTTTAAAAAAGTAACTTGGCTACTTTAAAACTAATAATTGGAATTCATTGAAACTTAGAGAAACTTAAAAGATACAACTACTGCTTCAGAAAAATACCACCATTTCAATGCATACTTGAAGTACTTTATATACTTATATGATTTTTTAAAAAAGCTAATAATTGTAAGAAGTACCTACATTTACGTATGAACGAAATAGTCGAGTTTTAGAAAATATATGTTGAAACGCTATTTTATAAAATTTCGAATTTTAATTTGCTGAAACGGCCAAACTAATGATACACAAGTGACTAATGAAATTATTTCAGCACGACGTTATCATGCTTTCCAATTACTACTGAAACTTCTTAGTACGAGATGATTGAATTGGACAAATATGCTATCAATATTTATGCGCATCAGTCTATAAATATTATACATACTTAAGTTTGGCAATATCCCCTGAATATTTGAAGTAACTTTGAACAAAAAAAAATTTTATTTAAAAATAATTAATTAATGGACAGTTAAATGCTGAAATAAAACTCGGTTTGACATAATAGGCGTTCTATTATCGATACTTATTTACAATAACTTCTGTCTCTCATACAATACTTTACATTTATAGCTTTTACTTAAATTATTAATTAGGAACAAATGTGAATCTCAAATCTATAAATTAAAACAAAACTGTTTTAAGGAATAATAATGATATGGAGCTTATAAAAGTAATTTCTTCTTTTATATACTTCTAAGAATAATAAATGTTTATAATAATTCTTAATATTTATAGTATTATATTTAAAAATTTATGATAGAGAGCTTCACAAAAATTTACAAAACTTGGATCATAATAATAATTTTACAAAAATACTTATATACATATATACCCTCTGTAATTCGAACTTGCAGAATATATTATAATTTTAAAATTTATACTAATTATTATTAGAAAGGATTTACACTTATAAATTTGTTCTTAGTTTTTCTACATCACAATTAAAAAAATCACTAGTTTTATAACGAATCCAACACTCCTCCTGTTAGTTTGGTTGCATATAAAGTAATTACCTATGGATAAATGTTATTATTACTACCTTTTTAGTATTAAATTAAATTTCATATTACCTCATATATAAATCCATATTGCTCTTTGGTTTGTACAGCACTTGCTCGATCTCGTCGGATGCGATACACTGTTTTTGGTATATCAACCTGCCGTGCTAATTCGAATTCCCGAATTGCAATATCACATGCAATTACGGTTCCAGTTCTTCCTGTTCCAGGACTACAATGAACAATTACTGGATTTTGTTCAGAATTTATTGTTCCATTAGATTCCGTTGACTAAAAATAGAAAAACAATATTTAAAATGTTTTTAAAGTGAGTTCTTTGTCAACTATGTAATATAACATATTCCCTGTACCATTTAAAGATATTTTTAAATAATTTTAAAATATTTTTTCAATTAAAATATTCTGTATTACCTACTACTAAATAATTATAAATATTAAGTACTACTTTCAAAAGATAAGAATGCATTGCATGTGTGTACATCATGTACATGTCGATTAATAGCATTGTCTTGAAATTCTGTCATAAATTACAGTTGTCGTCGATTAAGCGTTCGAAAGTATAGCAATTACGGAATACTTCCAAACAAAATTATATAAAAGTTGTTTATTTGCATGATTATTTTGTTTTGTGAAAATTTGATAAATTCGCTTTTGTAATAAACCAGTAGTATAGCGTGAAGCATACACGAGTCGACTATGAAACGTAAGCTCGCAGTTCGAATCCTGCTTGTTAGATGCACTACTGTGATAAAAAGTCCAATATCGATCTGTGAACTATGGGGAAGGCAACGGGAAACCACCCCATGAATAATTATATACTCCCTGATAAATTCATATTGGCTATAGCCAAGTTTGAATTGGGAATTGAGAGAAATTAAGAATGAACTATAAGCTTCTGGGCTTGATTTGCATTAAAAATGTGTATGACCGCGAAGTCTGCTTTAGATTATCAATACAAATCTATGCAGTGGCGAAAAATATTATTTATAAAAGCTAATGAAGCTTAAACTTCGATCTTCATATGTAACAGGGGCTTACTACAGTCCAAAAAATAGACCAGAACATCTTTTTCCATATTTCTTTTGTTTCAACCTTTTCTTCTCTTTCTTAAAGAAAAATTTCAGGATTTAGACTCTACGACTGTTTAAATTGGATTCAGTAATATGTCCGTGACTCCGTTTTATTCTTACTGGTGGTAATCATCAACATAATCATCCGAACCAAGTACCTTATTATCAGCAATTGATTGTTCTAACTACTATAAGGTCTCCTTCGTCCGTATCTTTTATATTATTATTAATTTGCTTTTATATGCAAATTTTTACATTCATATCACTCCTTTTGTTTGTATCTTATTTTTGCAGAATACCAAAATAATAATTGGTCACTACAATAGCATAAATAACATAATTCAAGCTAGTGCCTTGTACGTAACTCAGCTCACATTATCACAAAAGCTTGGCTTAACTTCCGTGAAATTATACAATGTTGTGTACCACCTTGCACAATAGACTAATGCTAAAAAATGTTTAAAAATTCAATACCTTAATAATTAGTTTTTAAATTGCACGGATTTTACAATGATATTAAACTATTGAAACCCTATTTGTTCTGAATTATTTTATCGTAAACAACTTTTGCTTCTAGTGAATAATTTGTAATACATCTGACTAAATTTTCTTGAAAGAAAACTGCAATTATATTTACCATCAAAAAATCAATATTAATAGCACAGATTACTAATTGCCAGTGACTTAAAGTTTCCTAGTGCATATGTGTATCATATTATAAATTGAACAAATTATAATTCATTTAAAAACTAAGGAATATACAGAAGGCGTGCCTTTAACCTCGGCTACGCTTCGGTCAAAACTCTCACGTCTATTACGGAAATAATTCATTTTTCCTTACTGGTTCCCCAAATAGCTATTCCCATGCAAGTACTTCTTTTGTTATAGTTCATATTTATTACACGTTAGTAATAATCTTTGTAAGATTAATGGTACAGGTAATATATTCAACATTCCGTGTAAAATAATAGAAAAGAACAATAAAAATAATTAAGTGCCGTAAAATTTTCGTACCTTTCCATTTTCAACAGTAATCGCTGACTTATTATAACTTCTAGCTTCTATAAGGAAAGCTATTAGCGAATTAGCTTCCGAAGGAACTCCTTTTCTGGCCAACCTAGGTACCATAAATGAGTTACTTCCCTCCAACTATTAGATACCATATTCTAAAATAATAATTTAATTTAATTTTATATTTTTAATGTGTAATATTTAAAATGCAGAAAGAAACCTAAGTCGAACTACTTATGGTCCGAAACAAAGTTGTACCTACCTTTAAATGCAAACTGGATATGACATACTTTTCTTTTACTTCCCTCTTTTTTAATGTTACGCTATAATCGCCAAATAATCTATGACAATCTAACACTTCTGATGGTGGTAAATAATCAACACACTTTTCCTGTAATGTGTATAAGTATTAGAGTTAAAATAAAAATCAATCAATTACTTACAGCGCCGTTTTCAAATAAATGAGTTAGCATTATAATAACTTTAGACTGTTGCTCCCAAACCATTTTCCAGAAATCGTCTACAGTATTCTGAATAGGAGCTTGACACGCAATGTAGTAACGTTTAGAACTTTTTGGTCCCTAAGATAAGGTTTGCATTACTTTCAAAAATAAAATCACGCACATCACTTACCGTAACGTAATTTGCATTAATGTAATCGTTATTAGGTTGACCGTCTATTGAACTTAGAAAAACCCTCGTTTCTGGTAAAGGTATTACATTTGCATAACGATTTTTCGTTTCGCAACCATCGGGTAATTCACTTGTCGAGGCCGTTACCTGGGGAACTTCTTCAAACTCTTTAAAAATAGCATCAGTATTACTAGAAAATTTTACCAGAGCAGCAAAGTTTAATGGATTTGTTGTTATAGACTATAAAAAAAGTTAAAATTAAAAATCGAAACTAAAAGAAAATGTAGCTTAACTTACCGGATCATCAAATGCTAAATTTCCATAAGATCTCTTACTGGCTCTTAGTGCAGCTTTTCTTCTTACGCTGTTATAAACTGACACGTTATCAACGCTATAAGCATCTAAACTTACAGGAGTACACCTTTGACCATAATTAAAACGCTTGTGTCTTTTTCTCATAACAAACTAGAAAATTTAGTAAAAAAAATTAATATTAATTTATACAATCATTTTTATGATAAAATAAACTTACCAGTAAGGTTGCCAAAATTATTAAGCAAATTGCTCCAATACAAGAAATAGCAATAGCTGCAATTTTTCCACTATTGCTTTCCTCTTTATCTCGTTCTTCCATACCTATATTGCTATCATTTGTTGTTGCATCAACATTATCTGGATCCGGAATAGAGATATTTAACGAAATAATCAATGGCGTACTTTCAGATGTACTTTCATTATAATGTGGCTTTGTTTGCTTTTGTGTAGATGAAGCCATATGAGGGTAAGTGCTATTTTCAGTTATTTGTCTATGATTCAAGTCAGTTGGGATTTTATTATATATAACTTCGTTTGTTGATTGAGTAAAAGAAGTTATGGAATCACTTTGATCAACCGTACTTGCAGTACTAATTGCTTCAGTGATCTCAGTCTTATCAGTTACAGTTACTTCGGTTTCTGTTATATTTGAATTAGTAGGAATAGTTGAAGTTACTTGTAATGCTAAACTACTTGTGCTATCCTGATGCGTAGCTATTGGATAGGATGGACTAGTTTTCATATTTCTTCCACTACTTGTCCGTTGATCAGTTGGAACTTTTTCGAATGGAGTATAGTCTTCTGAATCAGTCGAAGAAGATTCTCTCATGTATGTCCATAAATCCGGACTAATTAATTTTGTAGCTTCTGTATTTGAAGTTGTTTGTGATGAATCGGTATTATCAATTTCCGTAACTGTTATTTCGTTAGTGGTACTTAAAATTTCAGATTTCGAAGGATTTGTCGTTTCTGCAAGATCTTGTGTTATTTGTGATAATGTACTTGTATTTAATTCGATATCGGTAGTTAAATCAATACCATCTGTTGTTAGTTTTTCACCGTTTCCCATCGTACTTTCTACTTCTCCTTCGGTTGTTGTATTTTCATCTAAGGTATTATAAGTTGATGAATCAATTTCTTCGGTTTGGCCAGTTATAGAAGTTGATGTTTCCGTAGTGGATGTTGCCAGTATATCGAAATTGTTTATCGGCGTTGTTTGTTTATCGTTAAGATCGGATAAAGCTTTGTTAGGATTAAGAGTAGTTAAAACGTTAGGGAATACAGTGTAAGGCTTTAAAGGCACTGTGGAGCTTTCAAAATGTTTGTTTTCGATAGTAGTAGTTAGGTTAACTGGAGCTACTACTTGAATAGGTATCATTTGATTTTCTTGAACTGCTGGTTCTGACGAAATGTTATCTTTTTCAGCCACTAATATTTTATTAGATAAGATTGATTTATTCTTATTAGATACATAATTTCTATTTAATAAAATACTTTCTGTTGTAGTTTTGATTGTATCTGTATACTTTGTAGAACCCCTTTTCGAAACATTTACTGTAGCATCATTGGAATATGGTACATAAACTAATTCTTCTTCTTGACCACGATTTGTTGTTCTTAAAGGATTTGCAGTTGTTAGTAAATGAAAAATATTTGGTCTAGTAGTTTTCCATTTTAGTTTAGTTTGTTTATTGCCAATATCTAATTCTATGTTGTTACTTAATGTAGGTTTTTGAGTTCCCGTTTCATTTTGAATAAGTGACGTTTTTAAAATTTCTGGAAATATGGTTTCAGGACTGCTTGCTTGTAATGGTTTTGTTGCTGAAACTATAGTTGCAATTGTAGAACTTATATCGCCACGATCTAATGTAATTGCATATGATAACTCTGGATTTGAATCATTTTCACTTGGTAATATTTTGTTTTTATAATCGCTCTGTAAGTTATCCAAAGTTTCCGTTTTTATATAAGATGAATTAAAATCTAAATTTTGACCAGAAGTAAAATCAAGTTCTTTTCGAACGTGATTTTTATTCGTACTTTCATCGGTAGTTATATTTTTATATTTAGTGTAATTAAAATTTGTTTGAGTATTATTGAATGCATTATCTTTATCTGCACTTAAAATGTCTCTTAAGTTTGCACTTTTAGTTTCAAATTGTCCGATACCATGGTTATCTTTAATAGGACTTCTATCATCAATATATTTTAATTTTTCTTCTACTCCACGTTCAATATTTTGTTGTCTTTCGTCGAAATTGTAATTTGAGGTGGTTGTGTATTGCAAATCTAATCCACTAATATTATGTTCGTAATCTAGCAAAACATTTTCTAAATTAGTATATTTATCAGTATGTGGAGAAACAGAAAACGCATATTCATTATTTTTATCATGGAAATCATCCGACACATATTTATTAATATCTATATCTAGTGATCGTCCGTTTTCACTTCTATTAGAATCTCCTATTTTCAGTCCAGTGTCTGGTATCGATTCCTGCTTACCTTCCAAATCTGTTGGTGCAACTTTCCTATATACAGTTTTACTCGGTTCTATTCTTTCATTTGCATCATTATTTTTGCTAATTTATTATTTAGTATATTATTTCTATCTATATTAACTACATTGCTATTATTATTATTATCAACATAACTTTTAGTAATATTTTCAGTCTTTGGTTTATTTTGTATTATGCTTCCGTTTTTAATATTTTCTGAAGAAACATTTAAAACTTCTTGGGTGGTATTTACATGATGGCTTGATTTTTTTATATTAGATGTATCATCGGAAATGCTTACATCTTCTAAACTTAAATTCTCTGGTGGATCTTCGAAAAACTGAGTTTGTCTGGTATGACGAGATACAACTGCACCATTTGAAGTATTGCATGTTGACACCACCAGGATAATTCCTTAAAAGATAATATCGTTAAAAAATGATTTTGAAAACAACCGTGAAAATAGTAATTGTAAATGACAATAATTTAAGCTCATCAAGATAACTGTTATTAGTTATTAATACAATTTTAAGAATTACATGATACTAAAAGATTACACTAAAGGCGATGATGATAATACAATGAAATGAATAATATCTTTTTAAGCGTTCGTGGTTTTTCATAGTTTATGAGCACGTAGCTGTAAATTATTTTTAAACTGAGTAGTAATTTAAAAATCATTGTTTAGAACAATGACATTCGCACTACTGTAAAACTTTAATTAATTGAATCTACTAGGGATAACGTTCGATAATCTAATTATTGCAAATTGCATTTTTTGTTTCAATTACGAAATATTTAATTATTTTCAATTCTACACTTCATATACTTTAGTGAATTAAACACACAAATAAAATATCAAAATTTTGAATAATGTCAAAGAAAATAATAATTTTAAAAAATTAAAATGAGAGTATTTTTGAATTAAAAAGGAAAAGGACTAGCTTATCTAGACTGTAACAACTGCTCTCTTCCTTGGAGTTGGTTGTTACATCTATGGAGTTGGTTGATATCAGTTAATCTTCCGGTCACATATCATTAAAATTGCAATTAAGACGTAATTACAAACAAATGATTCCCATCGGTATATTTTATAACTAAGGGTTCATTTTTGCCATCATTATGCAGAATGAAGAGTTACGTATCAACCCTGAATCGGATGTCATCAATGAACTAGGGTTCAAGGCCACTGTTACATGTACCCAAGTTCAACTATCAACTAATACCGGTGTCCCTAGTTAAAACGTATTTATTTAAATAGAAAATTTAATAAGTTTTCACGAGATGATCCTCGAAAATAATAATAAGAATTTCTTTTATTTAGCAATAGCTATTCAATTACCATATTAACTTCACTAACAAGGAACTCTTAAAAATAATAACAAATACTAGAAAAATCTTTACCAGTAATTAATTATAACAATCATGTTGTCCTGAAAGTCTTTTCATCTTATTTAAATTTTTAATATTTACAGGAAAGTTATTACAAATTTGTACCCCTTAGAAAATCGTGACCTTTCAGTTGTTTCTTTTTTAACTTTTGGTATAACATCAAAAATAATAATATTTGCGTATTCACGATTTATTTCTTCATTGGGGAATGTGAAGATAATGCGCTGTCAAGTGAATTAACAAGGTTTAAATCTTTTTACAAAAATCTAATTTATATTTTACTTTGGCTATAGATCTTGTAAACAAAGAAATTAACATTGTAAATTAAAAATATTCATTACGAAATTTAGTAAAGATAAAAAAATAATTGCAATTGCGGGGTCTAATTTCAAAGTGTATAATCTTCATAGTTTAAATAAAAAATTTCACTGTAAAATAAGGTGATATTTTATGATTTGAAACAAAATCTGAAATATTACACCGACAATGGAAACACTAGCAACATTGTTGTATTTGTCTCTTAAAATTTAACAAAGAACCACTGCTATCTATAATTATTTTAAAATTAGAGATATACTTTGAAACTACTTAGATTTCCTCAATTATAAGACTACATATTTTAGGTAGTAATCAAAAAAATTATTTTTTAAAGTTTAATTTAGCTGTAATTTATATTTGAACTATAAATTTAATTTCTAATCTTTTGCATGCTATGAAAAATTTATAATTATCATCCACTAATAAAACAAGTTTTTACTGCACTTTGACTCGGTATAATTTATATTATGAAGAAAGTCTTAATTTCTTGTAATAAATTAATTTAATGGTGAAGAAACGCTAGTCTGTCTGTCTTTGCAAATTAAATTAATTTTCTAATTATAAATCGTGACTTTCTTCAGAATAAAAGTTGTGTCTGATCAGACTACATTAAAAAATATTACCTAAAATATGCAGTTCTAGGGTGCAGCGATTGCGTATAAAATGATGAAAACTTGAAATAAAGAAGGAAAAAAGATACAAATAAATAACATAGGTGAAAAAACTAGATAACTAACTATGATTTAAAAACGATCCAAGTGAGACATTTGCACAAAACTGGATGAAATTAATATGAACAAAGTCTTTGCAATCCATCAAAAATTGGCACACAACTGGGTTGGATGACGTGATGCCACACTATGAAACTAATGCAGCATTTTGTTGCATTTAAGACTTTTAGGACTGAAAAAGCAAAAGTAATTTTTGTTTAAAAAGGGAAATAAAAAAAGTCTAAGCTATGGAGATATAAGCTGAGTAGCTTCTGCTAACAAAATATATATTAGAATACGAAAAATAGAATAAAGAACATCTCAGACAGCATAATAGGTAAAGAACAGATACTACATAGGTTTCAGAAAGGGAAGGTCAACAATAGATGGAATATTTTTATTACAATAATTAATCGAGAGGGGAAAATGTAATAGAAAAATACACAAACCATGTTCTATCGAGATTGAAAAAGCGTTTGATAATACGAATAACACACTGCTTTGGACGATCATAAAACAAAAAAATTTCCTTGGACGTCTCGTTAATACGATTAATTTACTTTACTCATATATCCGAATAGTTTTAGAAATGGGAGAAAATTAAAGAAAAGTTTACATTTTGTGCAATATATTTTCATTGCACATATTCAATTTTTATTCAAGAGTGTAGAATATCCATTTAAAAGGATTTATTTAAATTTTACTCCTTATCTTAAGTAAAACTCAACAAAATAGGCAAGTAATACTGTTGTAAAACCGTATTTATCTTGAATCCACTTTTCCTTAACTGAACGGAAAGATAACTTGAAAAATAATCATCCGATTACGGTTTTTCTTGTTTTAAATGAAATGAGAATATTTTTATTAGAGCTTACACCACCATTTATTATATCTTACAATAAGAAATATTTTTAATAGCACACCAAAGTCAAAAATCTTGAAACAAAACGATTTTTTCTTAAATGACCCCCCATTTTATTAATTATTGCCCTTGTGAGTGGTACAAACTCTAGATAATCTTACCTAGTTTCAGAATTTTTAAGAAAATTTATTTAAAGTGAACGTTGACTATCTGTTTGCGCAATTTTTATGAAAAAAGTGAAATTGTAGAGGAAGTAATAATTAAATGTGTACAAAATCGGGGTATAAAAATGAAAAAAATCATGCTTCTATGATGCCTTTGTAAGATAAACCATCCCTTAAGAGAATAAATAATCAAATAATAAAATAAAACCCTAAATACGAAAAAGTTGATCATGATGCGAAAAATATAATTCTCTTACAAGAATCGCATCGCAACATTTCAAGTGAATCTGTAAAACACAACTAATAGTGTCACCTTGTTAAATGTTTCCGCTATGTTATAATAAATAAATAGTAGGAAGAAAAAAATGTAAATCACAGAATAATATTACTATGCGAAATAATTTTGAAATGACTTTAAAAAGCAAACATTTTATCTAGCAGAGAAATTGTATGTACTTGTAAATAATTACTTTTGAAACAATCTTTTTGTCTGAATATTTTCAAGATATGTTTAAATTAAAGCGAATTAAAAAAAAAGTTTCATTTTAAGCAATATTAACGATTTAAATATATTTAAGGGTATAGAATTTATAGGCATTTAAATTTAAATAGTCAAATGCTTTAAATAGTTAAAAGGAGCACTAACGCGGTTGTAAACCTAATGCTCTTGCTAGGTTAAGCTGTCGGCCTACGATTTTATAAGATTTCCTTATCAGAAGTTTACATTCAATTATTAAAACAAACTATTTAAATGTTTAAAAATTTGATAATCGTTGCAACGCTGCACGCTCATTGTTTAAAGCAAGATAGAGGTGCAGTATCTGAACTTCGATAAGCGCTTGAATGTTATCTTCTGATAAGAAAAGCTCGTAAAAATTGTCGGCCGACAGATTGACCTAGCAAGGACATTGGGTTTACAACCGCGTTGGTAACCGGGTTTGTGTGTCTGGAAACCCTTTAAGAATTAAATAAACGGCGTATTTAATTTTTTTCAATACCACCTATAAAAAAGTTAATTTATATTAGTGATAAAACTAGACATTTTCTCGGTTAGTAAGAAAAGTAACTTATAGTAATGAAAAACAGAAAGAAACAACTGTATAGGCTACTAGTTTTTTTTAAATTATGAAATGCTACTTTTATAAAATAATTTAGTTATTTAATTTTGTTCTTATACTTTTGTGTATACTATCTACTTCTGCTATACTATGATAAATAATGACAACAGATTTAAATTTTTATATATTTTTAAATAATTTCTCGGCAGGACACTTTAGACGAATACGAGAAAATTAATTTGATTTAACTTGTGCAAGATAATATTTAATAATTTTAATCCAAAAATCCTTGTTTATAAATTGTAATTTAACGCAACTAGCTAACTACATACTTTGTATTTCGCATATACTAAATACAAAGTTAATTGAATTTTATTATTTGTTTAGTTATGTAATAAATTATAGGTATTGAAATTTCCACACAATTAAACAAATCTAATGCAGTACCATTGTTGTTTTTATTAGTAGCGCCTAGATTACATAGAATTTATAAAAATGTCAATTGTTAATTTTGTTCTTATCATGATGTACAATGGATATCTCAAATTTAATTTGATTGACGTCATAAAACTTTCCTCTTTTATAAAACTATACAATACAGTACTGAACAGATTTATAGTCATTTTCAGTTAAAATTACCTAACAAAATTTGTTGATTTTATAAAAAAGTATGACACACTTGGTATAAACTTAAAATAGTGTATAATTTATGCAATTGAATTAAATAAAATTTAATAAGAACAGAATTACATAGCCTCAACATGTTATTGTGCAGTAGAATGACCTTCATCCGTAACTTTTTAAAAATCTACTTAAAATTCGTTTCAGATAAAGGATTAAATGTAAATTAAAAACTTGGTAATGGATCATATCTCTTGTAACATAGATTCTGGGACATAGTGTACATATTAATATCTTAAAATGCATAAAATTTTCGGTTAAAATATAAATATTGAAATCTATTCAAGTGAAACTTAAGAAACTTATACTGTTAAGTAATATTAGTTGAGTATTTCAGAGCTCTACATATTATTTTATTTTTTTTAAATGTCTAAATAAAATTTAAAGGATATGAAGACGTCAATGCTGACTAGACGGACACCCTGTAGAGTTTGCATTTTAATTTGCTAAATGTGTTGATAGATCAATACAAGAATCTTATTGTAAGGTAACATGGTGGTAATAATTAAGTTCTTGTAGAAATTTTAACTTTCGCAATGACATACTAGGTACCTATTGTAATAGCATTATAAACATCTACTTTGTAGCATTGTTTCTACGTATAGTAATTTTGATAACATCTGATTTATATGACCTATACCACAGTAGTTTTACATACCTAGCGTGAAACGAAGCGTGAAGCTCATAGTAGCATTGTTACTGCCAGGAAAATTCGTCTATCTGCAAAAAAAAGCGTAATAAGTTTTCACTAGAAGTTTAAACATAAACGAAAGTTACACCTAAAATAAAAATTCTTGACCGAATTCTTTATATAAAGTGAAATTTATTACTTAAATTAAATTGTTGTGAGTTAGATATAATTAAACGTGAATTACATTTGGTGATAAATATAATATGAAAAAACTATTAAAATGCAAAACTCCAGAGAAGCATAAAAAATTAAAAATTTAAATAAAACAAAAAAAGTATTATGTAATATCAAGAACCAAAAATATTTTAAAGTATCATCTGTTTTCTTACCAACAAAATCGTTTAATAAGTTTGATTTTAAAAACTATAGTTTATTGCTTAAGTTTTTAAACTTTTTTTATATAAATTTCGAGTTATTTTTCATATTTTCTAAATATATCTTTTTAACCGCTGAAGCAATTAAAGTTTTTGTGCGTTGTTGGTTCAAGACCAAATGTGAAGTTTCTAAATAATTAGAAATCATTAACAACCCAATTAAACCAATTTGTAAGATCCTTTTAAAGTTCTTATGGCATTGTATAGAAATATATTAGACAAATACCTAATGTTCAATAATTAACGTAATTTTAGGTCAAATATTGTGGGCACTTTTACATGTGCGTAACGAAATACGTTTGCTTTAAGGAGAATATACTTATCCACAAGTGCGTGAATTAACACGTTCATATGCGTAAATTACAAAAATATTCATATTTACAATATTAGTCATGTGCATTAGAATATTATATTTTATAATACAAGTATTATTTTTTATCCGTCTTTTTTTATTATTATCCATCAATGGTATCTGCTTTTTCATTTTATTTATTTCATTTCCTGATGAAAGGGGTAACTTAAAATAAGAATTTAAACCCTAAAGTAAGAAAAACTTCTTTTTGACCAATGAGTTTTGTATTTACCTCAAAAGAAAAACTTTATTAATTTTTAATAGAGGTAATTAGATCATTTTAAATTATTTGTTCCGCTTTGCAACTTTAATGATGATCAACATTTCTTAAGGGTGTTCAGTATGAATTAAGGAAATGCTAGCTGGAAAATTTCAATTAATATTTTTATACAACCGCATCTTATGGTAGATTAAAAATATTTGTTAATCAAACATTTAAAAATAATTAGTTTAGCTGCAATTTATACTTTGAGGTTTTTTAATTTTTAAATTTTAGAACCATCACCATTCACGTCAGTCGTTGAAAAAACCGCAAAAAGAACATCAACAATGTTAATTTTAGCTTTGTCGCTTTTATCCTTTTCCATAAAGGTAACTACTTTGTAGCAATTCTTTTGGCTTTAATAAGTTATTTCTGATTTTTGTTTTGAAGGTTTTGAATGTTTGAAGTTTACCCATGAAGGTTTTGGATTTTTGGGTTAATGTGATATTTACAATAGCCGCGCAGGTGCTGTTTAGATTTTCATTTGGAGATTAACATCTCTATATTTAAAACATCCACGCAGTTTTATTACTTAATCAAAGTCAATGCAAAATTACAAGTCGGTTTGTTGCATACTGACAAAATGTAAACAAACCACAAAGACATACAGCTTAGTGGAATCTGAATCACGACAAAAATAATTTGAGTCACTGGCATTCGAACTTATAACACTATGGTCCTAAGTCCAATTGCCCATACACTGCACTAACTACCTATCTAAAAATATTTTTATTTGCAATAAAATTGTAAGCATACCGATATTAATTTATTAATAACTGTTAACGTATTAGAGAAAATAAAAAATAAAAATAGTATAATTTACGAATGAGGCTAATTCTCAACACACAATTATAATTACATTAATATATAACATCCATCGAACTGATAGATCTTTGTATGGTTTGATCGGAACAGTTCTTACATTGTACAGTAGTTGATGTACACATATTAGTACAATATGTATACGTATACTTATCAATTACATTACATACATACATAGGTATTCTAGATTGAAAACAGGTCGTGTTCTCACATTATAAAGACTGTGCAAATCACTGATTATGGAATTATCCGTTAATTTAATAATCCTTGTAGTAAATTATTTATACTATAACAAAAAACCATAAACTAATTTAGTTACCCTGTGAATTACCTGCTATTTGGCACTGATGAAATTTAATAAGATAGAAACATACGTATATATACTATGTCGTTGCTGGAATTTTTGGTTGTTATTTATCAACTGCAAGAACTTGTTTTTACTACAACTTTTTATATATTAATTTATTCGTTGTCTTATCAAAAAATTAAAATCCAACGTTAAACAAAGTTACATAGTAAGTATGTACGTACCTACCCAGTACATCTCAGTATAATTAAAATATAATTTTTAAGAAATTTTAAATATACCGTTGACCTACATAATTTAGTGACTAATTGTAGTATGTTGGTGTAAAATGCGCCATCTTGTACAATTTAAAATACATCAAATATTCAATCTTGTATTCTAACGGTACTTCTCGTTAAATGGTTCACGACAAGTCAACAAAGTCACGTTGCCAATTTACTAATCATAATCTTTTTTAACAAACCTTTGTGCTATTTATATGATGACAAATAAAATAATATTTTAACATTACTACGTTATGAAATAGCACTTCATCACAATAGTTGCAATTGGGACATCCTTACATTCTACTACATAATAAGATTTAACTACTATCATTAAAGTGTGCGTACTTACAATCCAACACATGTGTATTTTGAAAACTCTCGAAATATGTTACATAAGGGTGTTGGTTAAGTTAATAAAAAAGCTGTCTTTAATATCCGGTCGAGTTATCAGCTATCACTCATATTTACACTGTGATAATACGGATATACGTACGGATATATGAAATTGAAGAGATTATTATATTCCCCATTTATAATTATGCTATTAATAAGAGTTTCAATTAATAGAATTATAATTTTCATTATTTATTAAAAACAAATTTTAAAAAATAATAGCTATTTCTATTGCTGTGAAACTGAGTTATCAATTTAAAATTGATAAATAAATAATTTAAGTGAGAAGTAATTTCCTACTATTCAACTTATTGTACCTACTGAGATACCAACACATTAGTTTAATTATTTAACAAACGTGATGTTAATTTATCATTAATTTGTACTTCTGTAGGCCTAACATTACATAAATATACAAGTAAAATATAAAATAATTTCACTATTTATGTACTATTTAAATATGAATTTATAAAAATCTGAAAATTAAATATTTATATCAGTAGAAATTTAGTAATTAATTTGGCGCCAGACATATTATTAAGCTAATTAAAATATTTAAATTTCGTAAAATCGATCCATAATTAATTAAAAACTGATACCTAAATTAAACCTGAAGTAAATAATAGTTTAAATATTAAATTATTAACACAGTAAAACCTCGTTATCAATATAGTTTCTATTTATTATTTTGCAGCTGGCAATGACTTCAACCTCTATCACTAAATGTCTATCACTCTGTCAGAACAGACCCAAGGGTCAGAATCGATCCTTGACACTCGGTAATGAAGACAAAAGTTCTCGATGTACGGCAAAAAAATCTTGTGGTATGACAGTATTATTATTTTTGAATATAACTTTTATTTTTGTTAGTAATATGTCATTACTATTATCACTAAATTAAATTTCATATAACTTGACTAATGTTGAAACATCGAGTAGTACAAGAAGTGCTTGCTGTTTAGTATAATATACATAGCTTCGTAATCTGCGAACAACATGGTAGAATAACTTCGAAATCTAGATTAATATAAGTAGTGTTATTAATAATTAATAATTAAAAAAATTAAAACATATTTTCCGTTAGGTACTTTATATCTTGTATTGGTATCTTACATAATATGCTCTCAAGATTTTTTATTATTTTAATTTAAATAATATTTTTTCATAAAACGTTACTTATATGTTTATTATTTGTATACAATTAAATCGTTCTTTTAAAACAATTTTTTTAGAAAAATATATTACTTTTTAAATATGTTACTAGTGAACATAGATCACATACATCAACGTAAATTATTATTATTAATATATTAAACCAATTATTTTCAAAATGTAATACTTTTGCATTATTAATCACAAAAACAATATTAAATTACTTTTAACAAAATGAATAAAATTTAAGCTTTGACAAATAATTATTATGTTCACAATTTGCTTTTGTATCAATCACATTTTAAATGAATTCTGGTGCATACATAGTAGGTATGTCATCGTAAATTGCTCACGGTGAAACATTAAAAATTTTACCACGTGAAGTAGCAATAATATTTACAGCTGTTTAAAAAAAATAAGTAGCAATTAAAAAATATTCTTTCTTTCATATTGTATGTGAGTAAAACACTAAATTGGTCATAAAATGTATGTGCTAAAGAATAAATAATTAAAATCATTTATTTAATTACCTACATCGTACTTTACCTACAATTAAATTACCTATATCAATGAGCACAATAATTATCGAGTAAATTCTATTTTATTGATAATTGTTTTTCTTTAAAGAATAAATACAACTAAAATTTCGATGGTTTAACTGCAATAATAGCAAGTTAGTATCTTCATTTTTTTAACTTCTATGACAATTAAGTACGTTGAGTCAAAAGAAAAACAGTTTTTGGTAGCTTATGTAAAATTAACAAACAAGCAGATATAATACTAATTAGTAATATAACAGTAGATATATACCTGGATATTGTCACGGTTGAAAATGGAATTTTTATTTATTGAAATATTGAAGTGCGGCTCTGTTCTTTAGATAGTTGCTATCTTGAGACCAGAAAGCACATGATCCACAACTAAAATTTTAGAAGGTATTTTTCGCTGGTTGATTGTTGGTTGTAGAGATTTCTAGATGTGCCGTTTGTACAGAAATTTTGGTATATTTTTTTGCCGCTCCGTAATTGGGATTATTTTGTGCAACGTGGATATTTGGATATTTTTTTGACTCAGCATTAACCAAGTACTTGCCTTCGTTTGAATTATACCCTCGATTACACCATCTACGAGGTAAAGTTCTTTTTTTGCAAATATATTTTCTCAAAGAGAAAATCCTTTTAGGGTCCTTCCATAAGTCAATATTAACCAAGTTTCCTTTTTTGGGACTGTTCGATCTTGTGGATATGAGATTTGGTACCTTTCGTTTGGAGTACCATTGTGGTTTTACGCATTTTTTTTTTTTCTGTGGATTATTATTGGTGCCGTATATGTTCTGTCAGGCTGTTTTATTTGGAAACTTCATTTGGAGAAAAATTAATATTTAATCTTCGGACAATCAACATCGAAGTCTGTTAAATGAGATAAGTGTTTTGTGCTGTCTTTTGTTGTTTGTGATAATATTGCGTAGATATTGCGCTAAAAATTTGATTGCGAGTTAGTTTATTGTTATTCAATTTTATGCTTTGTGCAGATATATAATTTTTTTTTACCATCATACTGTAACCCTAAATATAGCTATACGCGGGGAAATCTTGCTTTTGCAAGAAACACAAACGAGATTATATATTACTTATTTTTTGCTCGAATCAAACTTTGGTGCCGTTGTAATTTTACAATAAATTTATTTGTTCACAGTTCAAGCGTATCTCTTGCAGCTCTTGCAATTTTTTATTTTATATCGGGTGACTTCTTTTCTAAAAGCTACTCTTCGTGATTTGGGTAGTAGATTTTTTTTGGGAGTAACGTTTTATAATCACGTGGCGCCTAGGGCAAATTGAGTTACTTTTCTTAGTTTTTTGCTTGAAAAGAAGTCGCCAATTAAGTTTTCTTTCTTGCTCCAATTGAGCTAGCCATAGGAGCATATGCCAATACCCTGAGATTTGGGAAAATACCATCAATCCCTTTGATACCACCTTTTACCGTGGCAATATCTTGAATCTATTAATAAATATTGTAAAATAATATATGTGCGAATTCATTGTACGACTACAATGTACTACCTATACAGGTATTATACATCCAGGTTGCGGTTTAGTAGAAATTGTTATTCTTAATCAATAGCAGTATTAGTTTACGAGCTTATGAGAGTAATAATTATTTAACGAGAAATTTAGATTGTAAACGAGAAAAGCAGCAGTTGGCGAATATCTTCTAATCTGCGTTCCAAGCAAATGGCTTAAATTAGTGTACCTATAGTTATTGTTCTGATCGGTTAGTTTTACTTTCTCCATTACGTGTTTTGCTATCATGTACTTCTATTTAGAAAGAGCATTTCATAGCTAGTTTTAAAATTTAAAGAAATAAATCAATTTCTACTGCAGAACTAGTTGATTTCGTATTCAATTTCTCGGTATAACTGTAGAAAACGTGCAGTTTCCTTTACAAATGGCAAATGAATAGTATAAACGATTAGTTCCAAAATATGGTTATTTACGAAGATTTTCCTTCTTATAACAGTTTTAAACTATTTTGTGTTACGTCAACATTCACTGTCCAGACTGTTACTTAAGAAATGTTATATAGGTACCCACATTGTCATATTTTATTATACTGAAATTATTCCAATATTGTAATCTAAACATTGCATTAATTTATGATAATTATGATGACTTGATATTGTAAAAATTTAAAAACTGAGTTCAAAATTGGTAGGAACCTCAAAATCCAGACACGATAACTTTGGATATGTTAAAAAGTAATTACCTAACGAATCTACCAGAAGCCTGTTTTAGAATATTTTTAATCAAAATATGTTGAATTTTCTTTCAATTTAACTGTAATTTTAATAATAGAAACATAGCATGTTATGGTCCGTTCCACAGCAAAATTTAATAATAATTAAAGTTTGAGAAGAAAAATATTTATGGTTTAAACTCTCCGTTAATAATAGTTTAAGTAACGAGCGTTAAAAGAGATATACTCAAGCAAGAAGCGTAGGTGAGTATACATATTATACATAGGTATTTATTGCATTGGATAAGAGTTTTTATGAAATTATGTAGAAAATAACAGAATAATATTCCATACGAAGTGTTATTAACTTAGGAAACACACTTTAGGTTGTTAAATATTTTGCGTATATATATCTTATTGGCTTCTTTCGAGGATATGGCAAAATTGAATAAATTAAAAATAAACAATTAAATTAAAGTATACAATTTCTACTGAAAGGTCAGAAAGAATTAAAATTTAATTATAATCCAAAATATTTACGTTTATATTATTATTGAATAGCAAACACTAAAAATTTTTATTTTCATGTAAGCGAAGCCAACAGTGTTAATTAATGTGTTAATTGTGCTAAGTAAGCGAGGCATACTATTATAATAGTATATTAACAATAATTTACTGTATTACTATAATTTAACACTCGGTAAGTAAATTAGCTAAGAAAGTCCACAAATGAGTTTAAAATATTAAAGAGAAAGCCAATAAAATAAGAATTATTGCAGTATCATTTATTTAAAAAAATTCTTCCTGAAGAACATGCTGAAACTATCTATACCCCTCTTCCCCATATTATCGTTACTACGTAAATAATCATAATAATATTGTATATAAATTTAACAGAATCAGTATCCCTAGTACAACAAAACTAAATGAAATATGATGTACTCGTAGTAAGTAGGCAATTTTTATAATAAACAAACAAAATTGTGCAATTCAATTGATTTAATTTATTGTTGTAGTAAACGTAAATTTTATTTCATTAATAAAACAATACTAAAGGCGCTACCATCAGAATATTCTACTTTTTTGCAATAATTAATAAACTTACTACTAATACATAAATGTGTGCTAACGGGTCACACACTTAAACATTATGTAATATTTACTTTTACATATTATGCAAAATAAATGAAATAGTTATTTGTTCTACTACATCAGACTACAATAATGTTTCGAAGATTCACTTTTTCCCATCAGAACAATCATTGAAAAATGCAAACTTTTATTTCTCATGATAAATACAATCACGTTAGTCTATTACAATAATTATGTAAGTGCCATTGAAAATGTATAGCTGTATAATATATTCCAGTGGTCTTTAACTTGTTCATATCCTAATTTTAGTGCTCCTAAGGGCTAAAATAAGTCGAAACACACAAAAAATGTGAAAAAAAGCAAAGCATCTTAACTGAATTCTAAATAGCTCTCCCACAGCCTTAGTCTATGAACCCACAATTTACGCCAGATAATTACGATATCTTGAATAATAATGAAAGGTAATGAAGGACACATTTTGCAAAAAACATGCTAAAGTTTTCAAGCTTTACACTAGCGGTACGATATAATGTGATAGTACGCCAGAAAGACGATACGGGCATTCGAAGTTGAAGAAAACTTTTTGGCCAAATCGTTCAACTTTTTTCAGGTCTGTTAATTTTCGGTTAATATATAAATAGGTCAACCTGATTTTTAGAGACATAGTAGTATAATAATTTATATTTTTATTTAATCATTGGATTAAATTTTTTCTTAATTTTGAAAATAACCGTGTGCCCATTACGGATTACATCCAGCATAATGGAATTCCACCATAAAAATAATAATGCATTACCGTCACGTTCATCCTGTAAGCGAAAGAATCTTAGAAACTTCTAGGTGCGTTTAAACAAAAATTTTATTGTGTAGAATAACGTTATCTACTTATAAATCAAGAAATAAACAACAGAAATTATTAATCTTTCATTGTGACACGAATCGTGACTCAAAAAAGTCCAAGGTTTACTCTTGTCAACAATAGTTTTATAATTTTGCTTTATATGTCATGGGTGTGCCAGAAGAGTTTATTACAATTAGATACTTATGTAATAATGATTTATTGCAATAGTATTGGTGTAACATCGTATTTTCAATTTGATTAAACTGATTATAATTATTTTTAAGAAAAGGAAGCAATATTTTTTAATAATATTAGATTTCAATTGTAGTTATCTTAAACTATAGGATGAAACTAACTCGGGTATGACTAAAACTAACAAGGAAACTTCCCATTGGTGTCCCGCCAACTATACGTTAATTCATTTTTAATCAACGTAGAGCAATCAAATATACTTTTTGACATTTTATCGCATACTCTTTGGGCCAACATCAAATCAAAAAACAACTTAAAAAATTATACGTACTATAATACTATACAGTATCGCTTCCGATGTCTTTTAATCCAGCAGCTACTTGCATTAATCGTTATTTTTTATAGTACATACTAAACTTTTTTTGAAAACCAAATCGTATACGATCAAACGCCAAAATACGATTATTTTTCTTATTTTTGCTCTACCTTAATTTTAAATAAATTAAAGTAAATAATTGGCGCAACAACAATGTAAAGATCTTCTTGTGAGTATGCGATAGTATAAGTAAATCTTCATAATTGATTGGAAATCAGAAAACAAGAATATATTATTATTGAAATTATATATCTTATTAACCTCTGAAATTAATATTAGATTAAAATTTTTAAAATTAAAAGGTTAAATAAACAATAAAACGAAATATTATTCGTAAGCAATAGTTACTGTTGTCATCAGACTTTATTATTATTAAACGTCTGATGACAGCAGTAACCATTGCTGAAAGCTTACGAATAATATTTCGTTTTATTGTGTTATTTAACCTTTTAATTTTAAAAATTTTAATCGAATATATTATTATGTACTACATTATAATATAACAACATCAAATTCAATATTAAACTTCCAAGAAATATAAGTCTGGAATAACACTGATAGAGAAACTTATATTTAAAATCATTTTAATATTATGTTATCTTATTGTTATTGAAACCATGCACAACATCATTTATTTTCTGGGACTTGCAAATTTTAAATTTTCCTACAATATTCCATTAAATACTTTTTTGAACAACAATATTATAACTCGGCATATGATAATTTTCAGAACTAAGTATTATTCAATTATTCATTCATTCAGTGTTATTTTATTATACTCTATCATATTAAAATGAGCAAAATAGAACACTAAGTTATCCAATACGGTTTTACTTACAAAACAAGAAAACCTCAAAATTAATTTTGAACAAATACAAACTATTTATGTAAAAAAAATCTTAATAATCCCGAATCGAGTACGAATCGCTGCAATAAGATTATCAATCTCTCCACGTAATCGTCTTCGAATAATGGCCATAACTAATAAAACCGTGAAAGATAATAGGTAGAGTAAGATGAGCGTATTGTGAAAATGTGGTTCATCACCTCCCAAATTGTAGTTATTAAAAAAAACTCGAAGGATTCAGTTAATCTGAATTTTATTAAATTCAGCTATTAAAGACGATTGTGAGAAAATACCAAATAATGAATATTTTTACGGCTGGTTAAAGTTGTTATTTAAACAGTGTAATCAAAACAAAGATCAAACTGTGTATTTTAAACAAAGAAACTGCAAAATATGTAATTATGTATATTATTACATACTGAAATATAAACTTTGTTGCTCTTCTTTGTCCACATGTCCTTTTTACTTCTTCAGTAATTTTAATAATTATACGTAATATCGGCGAAATATGTATCATAAGCATATTATATTAACTCGTATATAGCATGGTTTTTTCATATGCGTATATGTATAATTGCATATGCGTTTAAATACGATTTAAAAGAATTCTTATACTCTTTAAACAAACTCTCCTTTGGAAGAACAAGTGATAATATACGCACGTATATATTTTAATATTTAATATCACGACATACTAACATATTACGTACCTACGTATAGTATAATTACAAAATAGAAATAGAACAGCTTTTCTATAAGTTTAAGCAAAAAACTGTATTCGTGATATTTTAAGAAAGATCTACTTGAAGACATAACACACGTAGGTTCTAACAAAATGTACCTGCATTAGATACAGTTAACATATTCACCAAAGCGTGAAAGTTCACGAACTTTACCACATAGTTTTCTTCGGTCTGCTTCTTCCGAAATTCATTCATAATGCTGCTTTGATATGCACACATCAACATGTTTTAGTAAAAGTATTTTATGATATGCCATAGGTAAAGACCGGTCATGTAAAATTTTTAGTAAATTTATTCAACTATACTTTTAATTTCAATTAAATGCGTTTTAATATTTTAAATATTTTTTACACACTTTTTGTTACCTACTTTTTAAAATTTTTAATGCACCTACATTTAAATGCTCGAAACTTTCTAACGATCTTTTATTATCTTTACAATAATTAATATTTTAAACCTATTTTATTTTTCCAAAACAAATTTAACTGATTGGATAATATTAATTATATAACTGCTGTTGTTTTGCACAGTATTAAAATTGATAATATCAATATTTAAAAAACGACCTTGAATTATAATTTATTGTTGATCGACGATTCTCGGTATATCACAAGAATTTTTTAATACTACATTAATATTATATTGTTTACTTCTCAACATTTAAAAACAAACATTAATAAACGAACAATGTGAAGTACGTTAAGTAAGGTGTAATTAATTTCCTGACACCGTATAATGAATAATTATTATATTATTTTTTATTATCAATCTTATTTATTTCTTTATTGCATTGTTGTTGAATTTGCTGTGTTTGCAAAATAAATTATTTCAAGGTCTAACTTTTTTGCATTTGGATATGATTTTTTGAGATCACAAACCTTATCGAAACAAAAAAAGTAAAAAATATACTACATAGGTTGCTTGCATAATTAATTTCATTATTGTGAATTATTAGGAATTAATTTTTCTCTCCAATTTATAGCCACAAAGAACCTTGGTAACTAGTTTATAGGTAAAAAATCCAGCAAATTTTATGTATACTTTATAACCTAGCTGTTTTTATAAAAATACAGGTTTTCTCCTTGATGTATTATTGGAATATATTACTTTCAATATTATACGCAGATAGGTACACATATTTCTTTAAAAAATAAATACATTTCTTTTTGGGTGATTTAAGAGAAACAAATGTTATAATTAAATAGGTATATTCTTATTTATTAGTGACCTACTATTTAAGTTTATTAACATGGATGACGTATAAGCCCAAGGGAAAGTTCTATATCCGCTAACCTAAAGGCCACTGTCCACCAACGTGTTAGGAAGACCACGTAGAGGTCGATGTTGCTATAAACAACAATAAATGATATTAACTATACTAAAAATGAATACAAATTTTTAATGATTGCAACAGCCGTGAATTGATATATAACTACAATTAAGTATTATTTTTAATGCTTCGTAGCAAATCTTGTTAAAAATTGGTTGGCATAGAAAGTAAACTAAACGGAAACCAATATTAAATTCATTTTATTGTTATTTGTTCTGAATTTTAATCTACCGTAATTATTGTAGCATAACATACCTATATACTACTTTCTGCATTTGCTTCCGCGAAATAAGAGAAATTCCAGTTCTTAAAACGTCATCGTACTTTACGTAATAGTTTTACCACAAAATAAAGTTTCTGAAGAAAATTTTCTGTACGATCATAAAAAACTTACCAATTTTGAGTTAGTAATTATCCAAAATTAAAGTTTTACACTTGCGATTTGGCACTTTTTAAAAATGGCACAAATTTATTAATTTCACTTTTATAAACTTTTCATAATAAGTAACTGTAAATAATAGACAATGGAAGATTAAATTGTAATAAATTTATTAAATGTACTTAAAATATCATTACGGATATCCTTGTAATGAAGAATACAATGTAAAAAAGAAATATGTACGTCCGCCAACTAGAAGAAGTGCTTATGTACTGTTTTCTTTCTACCAGAACGCAATAGTAAAGATATTAAGTAACAGCACAGGTAAGATGAGGTGAACGTTAAAGAAACGACTTTTGGAAAGGTTATGGGTAGGTATGCGGTACAACTAGATAAACCTTTGTCTATCATTGTGGGATTATAAAAATCAGAACACACAAAAGTGTAGTTTTAAGTATGTTGACCCTTTCCAGACTGCAAAAAATTTGGAGAGAAGTAGTCGAAGATGACTAAGATGGAAAGTATGTGTCACATCAAACTGTATGTAGTGGTGTTTTCCATGGTAATAAGTATATCTTCAAAATACATTTATTTTATTTTAACTTTTTATTAATTAATTTATTATGTACGAATATGTAATTATTATTAATAATTTATAATATACATAGAAAAATAACACAACAGGAAAAGGAAAGTGTAATATTTTTATTCACTGCATTTAAATTTCAAATAGTTAATATAAAACCGATGTGATTCTTTACCTGAAATTCAATACATCAATAATTGAAATACACTGAAAGTATTTCAAAAGGAACTTATTTTGTATTATTAAAACGGAAACATTTATTTACTATCGTTAAATACGATCCAAGGTTTATATATATTTTAATAGTCGAACTTGAAAATAATTACCTATACTTATGAAAGGGTTAAAATTAAAATGAGTGATTCATAACTGAAATCTAACTATAATATGGGCACCACCACCTAGGAAAGAATAATACACAGTAAAATGTTTTTGTAAACGCATTGGTAAATTTTAGTTTGTATTGGTTATCGATCGGTTTAAAAATGTAAATGGTATTTGTGAATTTATATGGGTTTATAAACGTATTCCCGTTGTGGTACACATGATTCATTATGCTAAAAAGGTAGATACACTTGTGACGATGTACATTAGTAGTAAACAATGTTTTAACAAATTGTTAATATGGTAAATTATGTATAATTAATCCATACTAAAGCAAGTAGACACATGTTTAAATTTTTTAAGTAATTCCGTTTCAAAATACCACTAATAGAAAATGCAGAAATTTTTTCAATGGCTATTATTATGCATACATATTTTGTAATTATAAAATACTAATTGCTATGAATGTTGGCGGTAAGAGTAATGCTAAATATTTGAGATATTTACGAAACGATAATAATTTTAATGCGCTGCATAAATATTAAGCTTGGATAAGTAATATTTAGGTACTTTTTACATTACTATCTCTGATAACTAAATAAAGGTGTCTGTAAAAATTCAGCTACATTTAAAAATTTTGCAAAATAACATTTGATAAGATTAGGTTTGCAGTATTAGAACATAGTATAATAATATTAAACTCTATACTAATTTAAATTCTTTTTTGGTTTGTAGGTAAGTGAGTTGGTATACGAGGTCGGCTAAAAATTTCGTATCGTTTCTAAGAGAGAGCGACACTAAAATTTATTTCATATTATGATTTTCAGTGAAAACCAACCTTTAAACGATACGTGTCAAAATTTGACAGCGATCGGACAATTGGTTCGTGAGTTATAGCATTTTGAGTAAAGCAACTTTTGTTCTTGGAAAAAATATGGATAAAAAGGAATTTCGTGTGTTAATAAAATGCTGTTTTTAACAGGAAAAAATAGTGCTGCAACAAAAACTTGGCTTGATAAGTATTATCCAGACTCTGGTTCAGTGGAAGCAACCATTCGTAAGTGGTTTGCTAAATTCCGTACAGGCCATATGAGCATCGAAGACGATAAGCGCAGTGGACAGCCAAAAGAGGCTGTTACAGATGAAAACATAAAAAAAAATTACAAAATAGTTTTGAGTAAAGTCGATCGAGATAGCTGAGACTCTAAAGATATCAAAAGAACGTTTAGGACATAGCTTGCATGTATATTTGGGCATGCAAAAGTTTTGTGCACAGTGGGTACCGTGTGAGCTCACAGTCGATCAAAAACAACAACGTGTTGATGATTCGGAGCTGTGTTTGGAGCTGTGCAACCGCAATAAAACCGAATTTTTGCGTTGATATGTGACAATAGATGAAACCTGGATCCATCACCTTACCCCAGAGTTCAATCGGCAGTCAGGTGAGTGGACTGCACACGACGAACCCAATCTAAAGTGAGGAAAAACGCAACAGTAGGTTGGTAAGGTTATGGCGTCTGTGTTTTAGGATGCGCATGGTATATTGTTCATCGATTATCTTGGAAAGGGAAAAACAATCAACAGCAACTATTATATAACATTGTTGAAGCGTTTGAAAGATGAAATTGCGAAAAAACGCCTTCATTTGAAAAATAAGTGTTGTTTCGCCAAAACAATGCACCGTGTCACAAGTTGATAAAAACAATGGCCAAACTGAATGAATTGAGCTACAAATTGCTTCCCCATCCACCGTATTTTCCAGATTTAGCTCCCAGCAACTATTTCCTGTTTGTAGACTTCAAGAGAATTTTCGCTGGAAAGAAATTTAACACCAATGAAGAAGCAATCGTTGAAATAGATGCCTATTTTGAGGCTAAAGTCAAATAATACTACAAAAATCGTATGGAGAAGTTGGAAGATCGCTATAATCGGTGTATCGCCCTCGAAGGCAACTATGATGAATAATAAAATTGAATTCTGCCAAAAACATGTTTTTTTCCTTCAAAACGATACGAACTTTTCAGCGGAACTGTTAATATAGCCACATACGTAATTTTATTTTACTTTTCCGGTATCTATACGGAGCAAGTCAACACAATCAGAAAATTTTGGACACCTACTAACAACGTCCCTTGTCAGACTGCTAGTTGATTAAATGTCCAATAACGGAGCATTATACTATTGCTTTTACAATTTTATAACAATTGTCAATAAAGTGATGCAAGGGAAATATTCTATATTTAACATAAGATAACTTGTTTTAAAGAGAAAACTTATTTGTCATAGATAATTACGTATTAGATAAATATTTGTTAATAATAATTATATCTGTGGCAATCTGGAAAATTGCCAAATATTCATTATTAACTCTTATATTTTTGATCAATATTCAGTAATTGCACTACATAATCAAATACACATTATATCTAACTGAATTATATACATCTTAGACTAACAAGTAACCTTATGACAATAAAGCCAGAGTCGGCGGAAGGAGCATGGTGGGTGTTATGATTATAGGCGGCCTGGCAATATTATCCACTTTAATAATCGATTACCATACATGTATAACAACACTTTTTTTTACAAAAAACGTAATATACCAGTTATACGTAACTCGTATTAAATGTTACATTATAATATTCTAACCATTGTTTAAAGTTCAGTTAAAGAACCAGAACAAGTTCAGTAAACTATTTGTAAATTTTGAAATTATAAATCAAAACTTATATTTACTCAGTTTAAAATAAAATTTGGAAAAAGCTTTTTCAAACAAATTATAAACTGGAAGGTGTGCTAAATAGCCCTGGTCTCCCTACTAATTAGTAAGAATATTTGCGCTAATGTGAATTTCTCACAATTTTTGTACTCAAAATTACTAATACTTTACCTACTTATGTCAGTTCGTTGTTCCAACATTGTAGGTTCAATATTTTATAATGATAATCTAAAGTATAAATTATACGGCAAGGTATTCTTTCAAAAAAATAGTTCAAAACGTAAATCTTTCGGTTGGTTTCTACAGTATTATTTGTTGCAGTACATTATCTTTGTTGGCAGAAAGAGTTAAAAGTCGGCAGTTACTAGAAGGTTGTATATTGCTTCTGAGTTGTTTAAATCATGCTAAATTTATTGATCAGTCAAGTCAAGTCACATAATTCGAATAATCATTAATGCATAGTATTATAGTACACATAATAAGATTTTAAACCTAGTAAAATTGATAAAATATTTTCTGATGTTCATTAAAGCAAAAAATCGTTAATTTAATATTGCAATTCTACGCTAGAAAAACTTTTAATTTTTTGAGATAAGATCCTTGGAAGATATTATATTGTATAAGTTATTGACATGAACTGGTCAAGTGAAAGAGAATGTAGATAATCAAATGAAATTTCAAGGATATAAATACTGCACGTTCACTAGTTTTAATTTATTTTAATAATTAATGGAATAAATGATTAGATGCTAATAAATAATTTAAACTTTAGATAAAAGCAACTCAGTATATTTACAAATTTTTTGATTTTCAGAATTTTATGGTTCTCCGTTTTTTACAGATACCTCAAAAAGCAAATTTTTAATAATATTTAAAACTGTTTACGTAATAGGAAAAATTAAAACATTATTTAAGAAAACCCTTGTTTTTCGTCAGATAATTTTAATAAGTAACTACAACTTTCTCATCGCATCAGAAAACTATTTTTGCAAAAATTTTAACATTTCTTCTAAGCAATTTATTATTATGAATACTTAACTGCACGTTAAACAGGCTTTTAAACCAGATTTCATTTATAGTGCCGACCTATCGTTTCAAGATATAATACTTAAATATAAAGCTAAATTAGCTGTAAAAGAAAAACTTCGTGACTAATGATATTTATATACATAAACATAGGAAGCCATAATGAGACTTCAAATCGTTATTTTAATTAAATCGGAGCCATAATTCAGTAATCTAAATTCAATAATACTTCAAATATCTAATTTTTAACGGCATTATAGGATGTTAACTAACTAAACCTGAATATAGAATAACGTTACCTCCCTATATGTCTATTCAATTATTTATAATTGGAAACATCAAATAACTTAAATAGTCGGAACTACTTTATTGAATAAGAGATTTAACATTAATAACAAAATGTGCATTAATATTCAAAATCTATAAATGAGAATTTTTTAGATTAAACGATTATTACACCAAGTGTTTCATTACACAAGTGAAAGAAAGTTTCTTATAGGTATGGAAATTCAATTATTATACGTCTATGTGTCTGATCCTAGAGTTAAACATGCGATTAGATAGAGTTCGTACCAGTTAACGTGGTAAATGGAAGTAATATTATGATTAATTAAAAAAAATTTGTACCAATTTTCCCATGGTTTACGGGCCCATACAAATCGTTTGAGTCTATTTTAGAGGGTGACGGTAAGCTGCACGAACGACTGCAGGTAGCCGACAAAAAAGCGGTAAACTGCACTCCGAACAAAAAACAAAATAATCCCTATTGCCACATATGCACATATATCGCGTATTCGGATTTTTATCCTCAATTGCGAACAAACGCGTGCATCGATTAACTTAACATTATATATACCAATTTGAAGCAGCTTTCAAAGAACAAATTAAATTTTGTCTAAAAACTTTCCATTTTCTCTATACACTATTGATGAGAAAAGTAGTTGTTTAAGACATTTTAATAAAATCAATTATAAACCAATTTGTTTGGCAGTATAGATCTCATGGTATCAGTGAGTATCACGAAAAAATCAATTTTAATTAAAACGTGAAATAATTCAGTTTTCATATTAAAATATTGTTTAATGCATTTTTCTATTTATCTTGATCCTACATACGGTCCTGACTATTTATTTGTGGTGAAGTGTTGTGGGAACCCAGAAATAATTATAATTTCAATTAATCTATGTTACCAGAATACGACAAACTTAGAATTTATACTTTATTTGCTAAAAGGATTGTTTTTTATATTTGCAATTTAAATTTTGATTATATTAGGTAATATAGCAATTATTTAAAACAGTTTATACACAAATATTAAAAACAATCAGAATGTATTAAAAAACGTAATAGTTATATAATACAATGAAACATAGGAATGTTTTATACTTTAATAAATGTATAGAAACAAAAAAATTTTGATGCATTTCTCAAGTTTATGAGGAATTGTTAGTTAGAATTATTATGTGTTTGGTATTTTAGTGTTAGTACAAAAACGACGATTAGGTGAAACTTTTCAGAAAGATGTCGTTCTATTTAAGAAAATATATGTGTTGCACTTTCAAATTATGAAAAGTACCTACTATAATATTATATTAGTTACTAATTTTAAGTACATAAGTATTACAGAAATATTTGTCTAAAGATGAACTTGAAAACTAACATTTTGTTCCTTGATATTATTTCCGCAAGTGCAGAAGTACCGTAAATTTATTCTGAATTTAACATAAAAACCAAAAAGTATTTTTCACCAAAATAATTGCTAAAAATTACAAATCGTGTTTTATTTATTCAAGGTTTACAGATATGTAGTAGTATCATTCAATCGGAACAAGAATAAACTAGATATTTCATACAACAGATGACAATTATTTATCTTTGATTCCGATACTTGATTAACTTTACAAAAATTTCATGTATATGCATACTATATAGCAATTAATCATGTCATTAGTCATGTGTGCCTGATAAAATGTAATGATACCATCGTTGTATTGTGTACCAAATTCCAAAAATGCTTAAATATAAAAATTGTAGTTGTAAATCGACCGAATCGACTATTAAAAATATTAAATTTTATTAGATTGTTGACCTGGAGAGGTGCAAAGCAATATAACCCTATCAACCTATTATTGTCTCTTCCCTTTAGAAGTTAGTTGCAGCATTACTTTTAATTTTTACTATGCTTGGTTTTACCAGAAAGCAAACCTAGTAATTTTACGTCGCCTATAGAGCGATCTACCACTGTGCTAAATAATAATTTATCCTGCATTAACGATTAAGGTCAAAACTTGTGATACAATACTAATAGTAAACAGAAGATATAACTTGACAATAAAAATATCCTTTATTATAACTTAATTTAATATAATATGTACCTGTCTGCTCTCTACCTGTTCTAGTCATTTAATATTTTTATCAATTTAACTTAAATTATTTAATTTAAATTTCTTTTTGCTCTAAAAATTATTTAGTGATAGAAATTGTGTACATATAATATAAAATTTCAAGGGATATTTTGCGATTCAATTTACAGTCAAAAGAGAAATTACATATTTCTTTAATTAATTAATTAATATAATAAATAATTTAAAGTCATAACAATTATAATAGCAAAATTATTTAAATTTCTGAATTTGTTTACATAATTAAAAGTATATCCTAATTAAAATTAATACTTTTATTTTCTGAATATCTTCTTTTAAAGAAAAATATAAAATAAATGATTTAAAATTAAATATACCAGTAAATAACTATCAATTAACCGTAAAATATGTAATATAGTGCACCTACTTTGATATTTAGTGAATATGATAAATATTATAATTTATTATTGAACACTTGAACATAATAGTACAAACTGTGTTTCCTAGTAATTGTTTTCTTTTTATCGTAATATTTAAAAATAATTAATGGTTGCGTTTATCGTGTAATTTCAAGAATTTTGTTCATACTCGGATATAGGTACAAGTTCCTATTAAATACATAATACCCTGGAATTTTTTGAGAAAAATAATAACTAATATTTAAAATTTCAAATAGCTATACGTACAGTGAACGTAAATATTCGTATTTAAACAATCATCGTATAAATAATTATGTTATCTGATAGACTTAATTTTGTCCAATTTTTTGTACAAATTTATTAGATATAAAAAGTTGTGTTAACTAAAACAAAATTATTGAAAAAGCCTTGATTGATTTATTTAAAATTTTTCAATATAAAAGCAAAATTAATTTTGAGCAATACCTTTATTTGAATTAACTAAGAATTAATATTTTAATCAATAATTTTCAATCTCAATTTATTGTAATATTGCTAGAACTAGAACGTTGTAATTTTGCGATGATAATCTCTTATTGAAACAGATAATTGGAGAACCTTCTAGCATAAGAATTTAACAAATATTCTGAATCTGAATTTGCTTTAATGTGTTTTGTTAACGTTTGATAGATTTCGAATAAGTATAACCCAGTAGAATTCGATTATGAATGCTTTGCTTATTTAAAACATTTGTTTTTACACCCTCAATATTTGTTTCTCTTATTACTGATAAGAATGATAAAAAGGACAATTATAATAAAATCCTGCAATCATAATTTCTATTAAACAGCGCCAGTTGAATACCAAATAAAAATAGTTAAAATTCATTGTCTCGAAACTCGACGACAATTTAAATTATTACTTGTACACCCACAACATTCAACTTTTTAGGTCATTAAGTACTCAATAAGATGATTAAAAGAAACGTGTCAAATTTTCTATACTTAAGTTCAATTACATTTTTTACCAATTAGATCCATAATAAGCAAATACAACAGGTGTACAACACAATTTCTTCCAATAAAGCATACATTTCATTTAGGTAAATAAGAAACTGACTCATTAATCACCAATCGTAAAATTTTAAGAATATATCCAATTTAACTCACCTGTTTGTTACTAATATGAATTTTATCTATCGATTAAACGTGACGCAAACACATCCTAATATTTCTAGTGTTATTAATAACAAGCACGTCGGATAATCTCTCGATCGCTAATTGTTCGCACAAAATAACTTTATCAAAAAACCAAAATTTAATACCAATAATGTTCTATAAGAATGTAATCACAAAACACGTATTCAAATGCGCATCACCTGTGCGCGCGCTATAAATCCGAATCAAGTCCAGGTTTCAACTGAAGTGAATTATCCAAGTGACTATACGGTATTTCATTTCTAGCACAGCATTGGAACTACTCAGTGTTTACGAGCAAGTAACTAAGCAACTGTTTAAAGTAGATAATAGTTGTGCCAGGCCTTGTTTAAATGCTAGTCGTGATCAGTACTATAGTCGTGATAATTGTAAAAAAATCAGCACAACATTATTTCCACTCTAATTAGATGCAACCGTGAAGTAAAAGTTAATTTCTTTATGTAGTTTTTTTTTGGTAAATCGAATTTTAATAATGTTTAACAAGCCCAAGTATTAGTCATCAAAGTGCAACTGTCGTACTACCTACCTATATTATACAATTTTATCTGATGCATTATCATGCAATTGTTTACAAGTAACATTGGTTTATTTGAATACTGCTATCTCTACGTTATAATTTAGTTTTATTATTTGTACTTTACTTAAGAGGAAGGCCACCTCAAAATTTCTAAAAAGTCGTTTTTTTTCTTAATATGTAGCCTGAAAGCATTAAGGATAAGAAGGAAAATTTTATAGCCCGGAGATATCATTGCAGATTTATAGATAGTATACATTTATAATTAAATTTCCACTGTTTTTATGATAAAAATTCCCGAAATCAACCTGCTTTTCTCAGAGCAGCCTTACTCCTTAACCATTTTTTTAGTTTTAATTTTGCTACATCTAATATAAAAAGGAATTTTGAAAACAATAAAATTTAATATTGTATTGATTTTTATCACAAAAGCTTCTGAGGAATAAAAATGGTATAATATATGTAGTATGGTTCCATTTTTTTTCCATTGCATTATATATTATAATTATATTATATATCATTAATAAATTGTAGAGTTTGACCTTTCGAGTTTTTCATTGGCTTTTTATCATAGGGAAGTTAAATCAAATCAACGAAAACTTTGAATCGATAGAAATATTCTATAACAATGTATGGCCAAGAATGACTTGCCTGATAAGCACACAAATATTTATAAAAAATTAACAATAAGTTTATTGATAATAAATCCAATGTAACCTGTAATTCAATGGGTGACCGTTACAAAACTACCACTTGCACTCATCGAAACTCACCTAACAACTCTCATTTAACTAAGACCCTTCGGCGATAGCAGAATATTTTAAATTTAAAAAGATATTCAATTAGTAGATAACAAATTTTAAACAACATTTCAGTTGAGAAAAAAACGCGTAGCTACTCTTGAATCTTCTCCTGATTTTCAGAAAAAATTTTCAGTTTTTCTTTTTGTGAGTAACAACTTCAACTTACAGGTCGGAAGGATAAAGCATTAATTAAAATTAATGCTAGAAATCATTAAATTAATTTATAATAATATTAAATGGTTCGGTACAATTTCTTATTGACTTCCTAATATATGGGACATTATTTGTTCCCTATGGGCAGGAACCCAACTAAAACTGAGAATGGAAACTTATATGGTGTAAGTGGCTGATAGTTTGTCTGAATGACTAGTATTGTAAATTCTTGTTCCAAAATCATAATTTTAATATTTTACACCAGGTGGGTGTGATTTAAAATCTAATATATTCAACATTTTGCTATACTAAGTTATTAATCATCCATTTACAGAGTTAAAATGCTCTTCATGGTTTAGTGGTAACCCAAAACATATAATAAGGAAATTTACAGTTCTAGAAATTATATAAAATACCCTGGTGGGCATTTAAGTTTCTTATTAAAAATTGAAATCATGACAAATGAGTAATAAAACAGAAAATAGAGGTAAAATGTTCAAGACCTATTTCATACTCACTTAAACACTAATTGATTAATGCCCTACTAATTTCTTTTAAAATAATTATCTGTACAGAAATCTTTTAAGTTTTATGTAAGAATTATATCATAAAAATTTGATTTTGATTTTTATAAAATTTTTAGTAAACCTGATTGATTGATAAAATATTACTTAATAATTTGGCACTTTTTTAAATTTAATATTATTACGTAAATGTTTGGTTAATTTCACAAAAACCATTACATAACATCAATTGCATCAAAATTTAAGATGTATAATTTTTTTTATAATATTACTGTTGTAACTAAGTGGTAATTATTAATTATTACCAAAATATATCAGCACGCCCCTTCTCTGATAACATTCTAATATATTAATAACGTATAATCTCTTTGACAAGTTTTAATGTATCACTTCGAAAGATTAATTACATTTTGCTATAGAATATGAATATGAATATGAAATGTCACATCATGATTAAAAAATAGTTTAAATTCTTGCTTTTGTACACAATAAATAATGAATTAGACAAGCTATTGAATTTAATTCACGGAACGTCGTTTCGGCACTTCTTATTCGGTGTAAAGTATTTCAATAATCCAATTTTTTTACTTTCAGCGAATTCAACTTTCTTCTTAACAGCTTAATACAATCGGGACTGGTAGTTCTGGTGGTTGTATTAATGTTAGTTGTAGGTTAAAAATAATTTTAAACAGTTTCACAAAATAAAATATTCAAAAATTACCAAACTTGTAAATACGTTCGGGTTAGAAAATTAAATGCAATTGATTTTATTTACTTAATTAATGTTATTTCTTTAACGATTTAACTAGATCGTTGTCTGTAGTAAATTTAAATATTAACAAATTTAAACACAAGTAACAATAAAAATATCTAGGTGCACTGAAAAAAGTTTAGGTTTTTCCTTATCCTTTTCTTTCCTTTCATTTTCGTGTGCCAACAGCTGCTGTTGATGACAATTGTTGCAATTTCTTTCCTTCCTCTTCATCGCTTAAAATTTCAACGCTTTTGCAGAAATCCCGATTGCAGGACCAGTAATTGTAAATGACAGAAACAATTTAATAAACTTCATTCATTGTTGACATGGTTTGTATGTGAAGCAATTTTAGGAGATACCTACTTCAAAAGTAGAATCTTGAAAAAGTAGACTGAAATAAATTTACTACCTTTTTCTTCTATCTTCATTCAGATGATTGTAAACACCTTACTAAAACTGATCTTGATTGTAAGTTTGGAGTACAAGCTGTTAAGTTGCATTTGAAGGAGGAAAGGGTGAATTTTTTGTAATACTTATATGTAATTTATATGATATGTAATTTGTAATACATATGAATTAGTGATGCAGTGGCTGAAGATAGAATGGAAAGTTTGTACAGCTTCTCAAGTCGAGAGCTACAACCGAAAGTGAGGATACCTCTATCCATCCAAATCATCCAGAGTTCTTAATTAAACACTTATGTTAATACGTTGAACTTTGATAAATTTCTACTAGGTTTAAAAAAGAAAAGAATTGTTAGATCTTGACCTCAGGATACATGCACTAGGTACACATGCATGTTCTTAGTTTAGCATCTACAAGAATTAAATATAAAATTAAATACAACAACTGTACAAAAGAGTAGGTGTATAAAATAAAGATTTGAATTTGAATTTCTCCCTCCCCTTTCTTCATATTCCAAACACCAAACTAAATCTACCCTTTTTTTCTAGTCCTCGTAATCGTCAAACAAAAATATCCATACCTTGTAAAATGTGGTAACCAAACGTTGCAAGTTCTTTTAAAAGACGAACGAACAAATCACTTGCTCACAGCCTACTTGATTAGAACTTCCAATAGCGTGGACAAAGCTTTCTTAAAACTTTAATTTGGGTAATCATCGGGGATCAAAATACCATCTCATGGAGATTGCCAACTTTGTCATATTTTGAATTGTACTGATTATAGTCCAGTAAATAGGGGATTTTGCCCTACAAAAGGATCTTGGATTTAAGGTACCAAAAATTGTGTTTTTCAAAATAATTTCCCAACGGTTGATCCTAGAACAATAAAATTTTCAATCCAAATTTTAAAAAAAACTAAATTTTCTACATTTTGTTTATAAACACTTTTTTTGTAAGTCTGATGTGTAACGAGTTACAGCGGCGGAAACGTGAAGACTTCTCATTTTTTTGTTTTTTTTTTCAATACTCCATCATGAGTGGTCACACATTAGTCAGCTCCCATAATGTAAACAGTATGTAACCCATCAATAGTGTTGACGTTGTGATCCAAACATGAAATACAAACAAAATATAATTATTCAAACATTTAACATCCAAAGACTCCTCACATGCTTGCATAAAATTATGCAAAGGGTAAAAGGTGGAGTTGTTGGTACCCATACAGTTATTGACATACTTCATTATTTTAATTTATTAAGGTAATTATATAAAATCAATAGTTCGTTTATAAATATTACTATTCTGCTAAGTCTTCATTAACGTAACAAACTAGATTTAGTATTTCATGTGTGCGTTCATAAAGAATTACACATCATTATTAGTCATCATTTGCAATTTGTGCTGCCTATTCATAGGTTATTGTGAAATCTATAAGAACTTAAATGAAGTATATTTTGCATTAAAAATATAATATTATAAAATTAGGTCTCAATTTTTATTTAAATTAATATTTTTAATTATAGATTTGGGGCAATTTCCAGTGCCTTTTCGACTTCAATTTACTATTTAAGGGTGCCATAATTATGTATTAAATTTATATATTATAGAAAAGCAATTAAGTGTTTGCAAGGGTATTTATTTGTACCAGATCTATAATATTTAGAAACGAGCCTATCGAGTACCCATACGAATATATTTCTCAAATTTTGTTTAATTAACTTTGTTATGTGCAATTTTTGTACCTCAAAAAATCATCAAGATACTGAACCTGATATATTAACCTAGTAACCAAACAGGCAGCACCAAATTGAAGTTCTACAGTAACAAATTAAGTCACATTAACGAATAGAAAATCTGATTGGTTACTTGGTTAATTTAGTTAATATATCCGCATCTTAAGATGTGCAATTGAAGATATCTTGAGATGAAGTATTCGGGAATTTTTCTGTACTCTTGAATTAAAAGGTCATAAGTAACTTAATTTCTTACTAAATTACAATTTAACGTTGTTTTTGTTGTTGTGATAGGTGTAATCTTAATAGCAAGTTATATAAATTTTCTTAGGTAGCAGTAAAATTAATAATATGTTTCTAAAATTAATTTTTTAATGGAATAATATTAAAATAAAATGATATTACATATAAGAATACTGAAAAATATTTTCAATGAAAGAAACCTTATAGAAATTATTAAAATAATATTCCTACTACCGGCATGAGCCAATGCTTTTATTCCACATTATAATACATACCATTAAAATTACTAAGGCATGCGAATTAATATCTCAAACCTGCCAATAACTATGTTTTAGATTTCTTAAATAATATTTGGCAATTTTAACGATCCAATTGCATTTTAAAGCAATTTAAAATTGATGGTGAAGATCCTTAAAACAACCTCACATTTCAACAATTCTATTCTCACATCCTTCCCAATGTACTCATCACCTCATCAGGCATCAACGTAGTGAGCCATATAAATGTTTGATACACACGGGACATGTGAACATGTACCATATGTTGTTCTGGAAGTTACAGTAATAAAAAGTAAAATTATTATTGAATGACATTGTAATCAAGTATGAGACTTTCCAATTTAGGAATGAGTTCTGTACGTAGAGGTTATTCGCCATGCGTTCTTATTGGTTATTTATTAAACATTGAAGGATGCATTTTTAGCGTATACAACGTGCTTTGTACACTGATAAAAATCAATATGTAAGTTTCCAAAGTTTTTGTATTAACTTAAACCAATGTCTAGCAATATTTTAGTTACGGTCATTGTAACGTATAAAAGCGTAATACATTATATTAAATTTAGAATGTATTGTATTATAACGAATATGTAATCGCCTTTTGTATAATATGATACGAGTATAAAAAAATTAAAATAAAATATTAAGAAAAAACAATACATTGTAGTACTAATTCGTTATAATTTATGTAATAAACAGTTACTAAAATTATGTAATAATAATATAGATATAATATTATGTAACAATATTTAGAAAAAATTGTTTTTTCTTGAAATTGTGAAGATCGTTATAACGAATGTTCGTAAATCGAAAACATCCTGCACTTCGAATTAAATCCACATTATGTATAGTACATACATACATATTATTTAGCAAACGAAGAAATAACTTTAAATTTTATAATTTGCCATTGCAAACAACATAAAAGAACTCAGCACTTCTTGACCACTCTGTACATGGTATAATTTCGTATTTGAAGTAGTATAGGTACTTAAATTTTAAGTTTCTTATAAAATTCATAAATTTTCAAATTTACAAGTATAGAATATAGACACTCATACGACAGGAACATAAGATAGAGTATACTTAAATAATAAACTCTTAACAATATCCACAGGATCTCTGCTAAATTAGTTGAATCAATTTTTGCAAAATTTCAATTTACGCATTATTGACTAAATTTTAATCAGGCCTAAATATATTTCGAAATGTAAGGAATATTAATAAGCAACAAGTACCAGAAACTTGGTGAGGAGTGTAACAAACTATTGCTAGGGTACGCCCCAGTATGTCAGCCAACCCCCAGGACCGCCTTTGTGGACTTTCGCTTAACAGGATAATAGAATCCTCAGGAGACATATAAGTGCATTCCAAAGAAACCATTACCTCTATTTTGTGTAAATTCAAAATGTTTCATATCTTTCATTGTTATGTTATCCTAGTTAATGAAGCCAATAAAACTGCTACGTTAGCCTTTGACGTTTATGCAAGTAATAAAATATTATGTAAAAAACATTTAATTTTTAATGTTTCTAATCAAATCAGTAGTAGTTTTTCAATTCAAAAATAGGTAAGTAAAAATAGTTAAACAAGTGAATATAACTGAAATTAAAATTATAATATGGTAATTGCCAAAAAAATTTTTGGCATGCACTTGAAGATACAGGTACTTATTATAACCTTATTACCTTTATTATAACTACAGTCAAACCTGAGTAAGAGAGAACTGGGTAAGCGAGAAAACTCTATAAGTGAGAATAATTCTCAGGTCCCGAACTTTGACCCCCAAAACCTCTATAAGTGAGAAGTAAAACCTGTATAAGCGACAGTCTTTTTCTCGCCCTGACCTCTATAACTGAGAGTCTCGTGCCTAAACCTCTATAAGCGACAATTTAATACTAGCAATGTATGACTCATTCTTTATTTTTCAGGAACTGTGTGTGTTTTGTTTTCTTATACAGTTATTATATGTAGTTCGAAGAATATAATCAACTATCCTCACTAATTTGTAATGCTAAGTACTGTTGATAAACTAATTTCTTTAAACTTAATTACTCTAATAAATATTTTGCATATTTTTTTTTGCATATTTTGCATATTATTAAATAACCTCTGTAAGTGAGAGAGACTTCTCTTGTACCTCTATAAGCTAGAAACTCGGATTAGTGAGAAACCTCTATAAGCGAAAAAAATGACGGTCCCTTGAATTCTCTCTTAACCAGGTTTGACTGTATAATAATTGCGGTTTACCTTTAGTAATATTGTTATTCATCATTTTAAAATTGTATCTCTATAATATAAAAATACAAATATCATAGACAGATTTTAATAAACCAGTAATTACAATATAATATACAGCAATATTTTGATGTATTTATAGACAAAATCAGTACTTTGAAGATTAAGTATTACACTCTCTAGTTTCTAAATTTCCATGAACAAAGTTTCTAATAACGATTCTTATAGTATCAATGCAACCATTGAGACTTGAAGGTTTTTAATATGGATAATATGACATATTGCTGTACCTTATCTCAAATAATGATAAGTTTTATCATAAACAAAGAAAATGCAAATAGTACCTAGTATGGGTAAATAATTATACTTGTTCTCACCATTAGCATATCTCTAGATAGTTGTTAAATTGTGCGAAACACCGTTGCGTTGCACGGAATTACAGAATATTTGCTATCTCTGTTTGACTAAAGTGATGTGTAAATTGTTTCTCTTACGCTCGTGCAGGTGTACAGTTCCATTACGATTTTAGAAGTGAGATAAATATTGTTTTGTTAGTATATGATCGATAGTCAGTCGCTGCCAAAAAAGTATTAGTTATTTTATTAATATTACTTCGGTTTCCCTGAAAACAAAATTCTGTTTTCTAGCTTTTTCCAGAAAATTTTTATATAAGGTGCTAGGAACACAGAAGTTTAGTGGATGTTAGATGAACACTTTTGGAATTTGCCCAGTTCCTTATGAAAATGTCACTTGAGAATGGTATATTGTGACATGAAAAATAAACATGTAATGAAGAAAATTGTATAAACATCATTTGCAGTGGTTTAAAAACTGAAACATGATTTGCGAGTATCGAATTTTTCAATTTTAAGTTCCAATTAATATTCTTTAATTTTTATTTATAGTTTCTTCTTTAAATTGATTAAATATTTAATCATGATTTCAGTTAGGTCTTTTTAAATATATTAAATTTATTTTTAAGATGTAAAAATTGCTTAAATTTCATTTCGATAAAAAAGAATTTATGTTGATTAAAACCTTACCATTGCAGGGTTATGTAATCCTAATATAACTTTGTATTCATTTGCATATTGGTATAATTTTTAAAATGTTTGTTCAGAAGTGGTCGTAACTAAATATTTTTTGTGAATTAATCATTGAAATGAAACCAGAATATGCAATAAAATTCATTTTTTTTTAAGATTGCTAATAAATTAGATGCGTAATAAATTGGTATGAACAGTTGTCGTTACAAACAATAATTTAAAACATGAAAATATAGTAATGTAAGTATAATAATAATCATCAAAGATTAAAACAACTAACTTCTAATTATCCACTGTTTTTTACTCAAATTATTTGCCAAAATTAAAGTATATTTTACATCAAACTCAATAATCAAAACTAAAAACATGATTATTAATCTTAAAATACTTGGCACAAGCACATGGAATTATTAGTTCAATCAAATAGAAAATTCCCATGACATTTTTTAAATAAACAATTAAAAAACAAAAAAGTTGGTTTGAATTTAGGCTGCCTGCTCTTTTAAAGCTTCGCTAGGGAAATCTTTTGCGGATAGAGATAAATTTCAAATAGACAATTTTGTAAAGCAAAGAATTTTCTTTAAAAATGTACTATAGTTACTACATATTTTTATATTAAATACATAAACCGTGAGGGGCTTTTAAAAAATGCATGACTTATATTAACGCCCTGTAATAATTCTTTTAATTTTGAAAATAATTTTTACTGTTGCATTTATGACAGACGTGTGAAGAAAAACTCATTTTCCTGTTATTTTTAACATAACTCACAATCTAAATACTTGTCGAACAATATTCCGCCATGTTATCCTTTTTATCATTCTATGCTCTAAAAATTCAATCTCTTCATTTTTCATTGTAAATGCAATCGTTTTGCAATAAAAAACTCATATAGCCAACATTAATAACTCACTACAATTTTTCCTTAGTACATGAAACTAAATTTAAACTAGAAACGAATAGAAATTTTAACAACGATAACAACGGATAACTCAAAATGCAGGTTGTTATGAGCGACCGAGTGCGGTGGGTACTTGAAGATTTCTTTACTGCAAATCAGTTAACTTGATAGTAAAAAGTGAAGAGATCGAATTTCTTCAAAACAGAATAGTAATAAAGGGTACAAAGTATGAATATGGTCCGATAAGTAGTTTAAGAGTTATGTTAAAAATAAGAGAAAAAAGTACTGTTTACGTCGGTCAAAAATTTTATCTTTTCAGAAATTTAAAGATTGGAAATACTCGTATTTCCAATCTAATTCTTGTTTCATTTATTTGTTATGTATCTTTTCTTGTTTTTGTCGCTGATATCATCTGTTGATGGTTCCACATAACTCTTCGATATCCATGACAGTTGAAATATATGTGCAGGATACACAAATCGAATGGCAATTACAATCGGGTTTCTACAAGAATTACGCAATAACCAATATCCATCAACTTTTTTCAAATTCCAATTATTCGAAGTGGTAAATTATCTTTCCCTAGTTATTTTTGAATATGTGATACAAACAACATTATCTGTATAAAAATTATTTCAGATTAGGAAATCATGCAATCTCTCCGATGATGGCTACCACTAAAGAAGATAATTGAATTGATATTGTACAAATAATTTTCTAGCATAGCAGATCTTCTTTAGTACACATAAAAGGAAACTATGTTAAAAAGTAAAACGGAATTTGCACACAAAAATTACTTATTGTTTCATTTTTTCCTGATTAATATCTACGCACTCCTCTCGTATTACATTTATTACCTTTATTTTACTCGGCCTACCATCAACAAAAAAATTGTTTGAAAAATTGATAGTTACCGAAGAGATTCTATCGTCTAGAAAAGGCATATTAATACCGGGTAACACATAACTTTTAACGCCGCGGCATTAAATTTAACTAACCAATAAAAAATTACCATTAGTGCTAGCAAGCCAATAGAAATCAATTATTAGATTAGATAATTATTAGATAAGTAATCTAAACTATTACTGTAATAAAATACAAATACGCAACATCTATTAAACTTGGAGGATTTGATTGACTTTTTCACTGAAACTAAATGCAGAAAACATTATTTATAAAATAACTTATGTAACGTGGATGTTTATATAATATAATATAATAAAATTTAATATTGTAGTGTAATTTTGTTTAATTTTTCAAATAAAAAATTGTCTTCAGTATATCAATTATTTTAGTTCAAACATTTTTTCATTTATCTATTTATTGCTCATTCCAAGACGCAAAATTGGACACATGTCTTGATATTATTATACTTCTGTAAGAATTACAGTAAAGTTAATATTGCAGAGTATAAATTGCTTTCTAAATTAACTTATCCGTCACAGTCAAGAGATGGTGACCTACTTTACTCATCTGCTAACAGCGTTTTTAGGGCAATTACTCTTTTACAAGATGTTCTCCTAATGTGTATGCTCGCATTTCAGCATCCATGTGTAACCATAAATGTTACGTCACGTGTAAATTTCACATGTGAGGTCCGCCCACATGTGAGAGAGTATTGATTTTGAAGGTAGTTTTGGTAATAAAATTACATGTTTTTCTTGTGGCGTTTTCAATGAAACTCAAAACTGTTTTTGATACTAGAACAGGCAGGAGTACCTAATAGTGATAATTGGATATTGGCTCAAAATTTTGATAAAAGCAATCAGCCAAAGGAAAATAGGTGCGCGTTAACATTATTTTTCAATTACGTAATTTGAATTATTTTATAGTCTCTATGTAAAGTATTCTATCAAGTATTGATTACGTCGACTTATATGATAATAAAAACCTCTTTAAATATTATGCTATCCTATTTAAAAAGGAGAAGAAAGAAGTTAAGCAATAAAAAAAGTTTGTAGTACAAACTTACGTGATGTTATTTACTTGCTATTTTAGTGGACCATGTATAGTAGCATAACCTCTCAACAGAACGCAATTTGAAAATTGTATTATAACAAATTTTGTATTTGGTGATGATTCATCTTCAATAAAAATATCTGCATACTTAGCCACTCTCGTCCTACAGAAACTTCGCAATTTATCTCTAAACATAAACTGAATTAAATTAAGGCGTTCACTAGAACTAATTTGGAGTAACTAATTTCGCAAAAAAATTGATATTTCTTATTAGCAGATCTCACTTGCAATTTTAATGTTTTTTATATTTCATTGTATACAAGGTACACTGATATGTATATAGCGTGTTACGCTGCTTTCCTTCAATTTAATTTTTTTAAATTGAAATTAAAATTGTTTTTTATAAATGAAACTAAATTTAAACACAACACAAATTAAATTAAAGTATACACCAGAACTAATTTATAGTACCTAAGCTAATTTAACAAAAATTGTTGTGATGTTTTAAAAGCAGATGTTATACTTTCAATTTTAGGTTTTTTATATTTTATTGTGTTTTCGGGTATAGTACATTCACTAATTACATTAATTGTTAATTACTTACGTTATTTATTAATTATTTTATTACATTTTAATATAGTTACAGTATAGGTTTCTATTTAATAAAAATAAATTAATAAACAATTTAGGTTGGGATTCCCTTATTGTAGGATACCAGAAGACTATGAATATATTGGGTTTTTTTATTATTATATACTATATTTTCATCAAATTCTTACCTATTAAAATAAATATTAAAGCAGAATTAAATAAACCTGATATTTTGGCTCGTTTCATTGACGTTTGAAGAATAACACTATAGTCACTGTAATTCAAAGAAGAAATCCTTCGAGAAAACCCAAATTAATGCTAAAGACATAATCTAAACAGTCTTCAGTATATCTCTAGCTACTTTTTACCGAAAGTTATATAAATATTTACACCAACGACTACAGTGACTACAATGTGATCGAATTATGCTTTTTGATATTTATGTGTTTAAAAAAATGTAGAACAAATATGTAAATCTTTGAGGCAATAGCTTCTTTGAGGCTCGAAATTAAAGCTATAATATAAAATAAATAAACGACATCGGCCTGAAAAAGCAAAAATTCACCCGGAACTGTTTTTCATACAATGAGAAATAAGCCTAAGGGTAAAGTTTTATTGCTTCAAAATTGATTGTGGTTGTGAAAATATCCTAAACATAAAGTAAAAGCGTTAAATGAAATGTTAACGCTTCATGGGTGGTAATGGCAATTTATCGTTCTAGAATCCCAAAGCGCTATACCATATTATCTACAATAATCATTTGTCCCATTTAGACATTACAATGCAAATTTTATTTTGGTTTCATAATATTATTTGTTTGTACAAGTGTCTCCCCCGATGAATAAAGGTAATAACTATTGTAACAAAACGCTATAGGATTCTGTAACGCGATGTTGGTAAGAAATAATAACTCCTTCGCTTTATGTTTTCCCTGTAGGATTGGGGAAGATGGTACGCCAGTGTTACACCTTTATATTTCCTCAAGTTCTTCACGTAATATTCACAGATCTTCTATATTGAACAATTTCGATATAGAAAATCTTATCTATTGACCACTAGTCCGAAATACGACGGACAGCTGTCAGCCGTCTATCATATATGGCTTGCGACGTCACTATCCCGCATTTTAGAACAGGATAACATAATATAAGAGAAGCGCTGTATACGACAAAAATGCACTGAAAATGTGCGGCTGATGGCGAATTGAACTTTTTATTTAATTATGTTACACGAGATACCTGTACTATTGTAATCAGAAATTCCAATATCAGTAATATTTAATTATTTTCGACGTAATTAAATCCATTTACAAAATTTTGATTTTTTTGCTTGATTTAGTAATTATAAATTATTACTAAATCTTATTGAATACCTACATACTTAATTATATATTATAAAATTTGAATAGTACTTTAATTTCATGACTGTGCTCAATCATTTTGGGAATTATTACAATTTACATATAATAAATTTATTAACAATATTGCATTGGTAGAATAAGAAATTCATAGGTAATACTAATACTATGTAGCTCCATCGTGAAAACTTCTCAGATTTCTTCTATATTGCAGCAATGTTTTGGTGCGACAAAGAAATACTGCAGATTTTATATCGGGATAACAGATCAGGTAAGAGTATTTACATTTGATTGAAGGTTATCAATTTATTATTTTTTGCATTGATACCACAAATAGCGAAAATGCAACAATACAAAAATATGTAAGTTTTAGAGGAATACTCGTACTTTCACCAAAAATTATTTAAAAAAGTAAATCAGAAATCGAAATAAAGTTTTTACTAATCAAAATAATTGTAACTTGTAACTAATATGTATAACCAACGCTATTCTATGATGAAAACCGAGCTTCTAACTAATATTATGACTATGTATTATATTTATACCATATAAAAATTCTAAAGGAATATTCATTGCTAATTGGTTATTATATTGCTTAAATTGAATAAATTTATACAGAGTTTTGTTTAGATATTGAATAACGAACCTATTGCACAATTGACATCAAATCGATATGCCTATAACAAATTAATGTCAAATGTTTAAACTAAATATAATATTAATGTACTATATAGAAGGAAGCACTTATTACAAAATATAATTCATGTGGTTTGACTGCAAAAATTAAATATGTATTTTAGTTTAAATGAAAATTCAATTTTAATCAACAGCTTCAATCTTTCAAATATAGTTTTATTGGTAACTTTTAACTAGCTTAATATGTAGGTACGGCATGTTGTATTAATTTAATGTGGGTATAGTGGTCTACTGAGACATCCCTTATTCTTATTATGTATGTATTTTATATAATAGGCGAATAGTCTCTCACGTATTTTGTTTTACCAAATTAATCCCGTGTCGTTAAGAGACGTCGTTGGCTTGCGTGTTGGCGCAATCAACTGCTAATGTAGGGCGCTCCGGTTCGCATCCGGATAGAGCTCATTTTGCAATGCCATCTCCGTACTTCATTACTCTATCAGTACTTCCGTACTAATTGACATCATTAACAATATAAAATAGGGTAATAGGCACATCTGAAACCATCCTAACAAGCTATGTACTTCAGATGTAAAACAAATAATATACTCACACACTAGCAGTGGCTTCGGAACTTCGCCGAGGTTACTGTTGGATATTACAGGACGTAGTCCTAAGTTAAGAGGAAGAATCCCGCAAGTTTTTCTTTTCAATAATTTATTATTGCTTACAAATTATAATATACTATTATTATATTTATTTATAATAGTAGGACTATGGATTCTCACGAAATAACCTCAAAAATGTTGTTCATAGTTAAAGATTTTGTTTCACAAATTAAACAATAATGACTAACCATAGTTCTGATCGTTACTGCCAGACCAATTTGCAAAAGTTATAAATATTTTAAAAAGTGTAATTGCTTGTATTAGTTACATTTACTAGAATAAAATTTATTTATCTAGTGAAAAGCTAAACGAAGTAGAAGTGGTCTATAGAAATTCTGAAATTGAAACCAATTAATTGCAGAATCAATATTGTAAATAGAAATAACACATAAATTATAGATTCAGTAAAGTGGCGGCTGCAGACCGAGCTACTATATAGCAAGGTTAGACAAAAGGGCCCTTGAGGGCGAAGGGCTCTGTGCCTTGCATGGGTAACCGAAAAAATACATAATATACTACGCTATCCTGATAATATTATTTTTATTGTATAAAAAATATTCTCACAAAATTACAAACTTTTCTACTAACTCTCTAGAATATCATTTATTGGTTTAGTGACAATAATTAGAGGGATTTGTGTGTTTGGCTTTGTATCTGAAAGCAAGAAAAACCACGTCAAAACAAAGTTTAGCGCGTGGGTACTCCTGTTTATTTAAATACATAGAATTACCAAAAATATAGAATTTTTATTATGTGTTAGGGTAAATATTATATTTTATTTCTGTTGTTGACTTTATAAATAAAAGAGATTAAGGTCCGGTTTTTTCATCTCCTAATCAAGTGTCATGTAACGATAAATCTATGAGAAGTCTTTGTTAACTCAAAAGGATCTATCTTCATCTTCTTTTAACCCTTTTTATCAGCAATTTTTCACTCTCTTTTATTTTATCTGTCATTTAGCAAATTGATATTTTAAGGAATATGAAAAACCCGGGCCTTAAATTTATATGACACTTTAATGGAAGATGAAAAATATATTCATTACAACATGTACAACATGTTTTCCTTATTTCTAAGTATCATCAGGTACAATATTAGTCGGAAAGTTAATACTGAAAACCATCAGTCCCACAAATATAAATTATTTTGATATTTTATTTAATAGAACACTTTGTCAGAAAATTTGTTTAGACGATTTTGATGTACACGGAAATAACTGAAGTTATGTATATTAGTAGGATTCATGAATTTCTGTATTAACTTTCTAACTATTGTGCCTAATAGTGCTTAAAAATAAGCGAAACATGTGGTAACACAGTGTATATAACAAACATAAATAAATATCTATTTTACAGAATTTATATAGGGTAGGCTAAGGCTGGGAGCTTATAAATTTTTAGCTTTCATTAAGAATCTAATTTTTTCAATAATTCAATATTAAATTTCTGATATTCTAAAGGTCTCGGTCGTTGTAAAAATAAATAAAGTTAATTATATAGTAATAGCAGAAAAATATAATACCAAGTGGCAGATAAGTATTTGTAGCAGTATGTTGATATTAATGGAGTTTGTGAACCTTAAAAGAGCTTTTGAAACAGTTAACGGGGAAGTATTAATAATTACAAGATTAAAAATATATCCAGGTAAAATTTACTTTGCAATGCTGTCTCCGTGCTTCGAAAGGCACATAAAGACGGCGGTCCTTTCATAAGGTGCTAAGAATACCTTTGAGGTATTAAATGCTGGTGTACCCTCTTAGGGGAACGGGTAAAATAACTTAAGTTAAATCCTTACATTTCGGGCTTCAGAAAGCCTGAAATATACATACAAGAATATATTCCACAATTCAAGGAGTAGATCTGAATAACTATTGGGTCCTTTATTGATTCCATTGTTTGTCAGCGGTACAAGGTCAGCTGGAAAGTTTGTATCGTTTTTAATAGAGGGCTACACTAGAATTTATTTCATATAATTTTAGTGAGAACCAATCTTTAAACGATACGTGTCAAAATTTGACAGCGATCGGACAATTGGTTCGTGAGTTATAGCATTTTGAGTAAAGCAACTTTTGTTATTAGAAAAGAAATGGATAAAAAGAATTTTGTGTGTTAATGAAACACTGTTTTTAATGAGAAAAAGTGCTGGAACAAAAACTTGGCTTGATAAGTCTTATCCAGACTCTGCTCTAGCGGAAGCAACCATTTATAAGTGGTTTGCTAAATTCCGTACAGACCTTATGAGTATCGAAGATGATGAGCACAGTGGGCGTCCAAACGAGGCTGTTACAGACGAAAACATAAAAAATCTACAAAATAATTTTGATTGACCGTAAAGTAAAGTTGATCGAGATAGCTGAGACTCTAAAGATAACAAAGGAACGTGTTGGACATATCGTACATGAATATTTGGGCGTGCGAAAGCTCTGTGCAAAGCGGATGCCACGTGAGCTTACAGTCGATCAAAAACAACAACGTGTTGAAGATTCGGAGCAGTGTTTGGAGCTGTTCAACCGCAATAAAACCGAATTTTTGCATCGATATGTGACAATGGATAAAACATGGATCCATCACCACACTCCAGAGTCCAATCGGCAGTCAGCTGAGTGGACTGCACGCGACGAACCCAATCCAAAGCGAGGAAAAACATAACAGTCGGCTGGCAAGGTTATGGCGTCTGTATTTTGAGATGCGCATGGTATATTGGAAAGAGGAAAAACATTCAACAGCGACTATTATATAGCATTGTTGGAGCGTTTGAAAGATGAAATCGCGATAAAAACGGCCCTATTTGAAGAATAAAAAAAAGTGTTGTTTCATCAAAACAATGCACCGTGTTACAATCCGATGAAAAGGATGGTCAAACTCAATGAATTGGGTTACGAATTGCCTTCCCACCCGCCGTATTTTCCAGATTTAGCTCCCAGCGACTATTTTCTGTTTGTAAACTTTAAGAGAATGCTTGATTGAAAGAAATTTAGCACCAATGAAGAAGTAATCGCCGAAACAAAGGTCTATTTTGAGGCTAAATTGTGTATCGCTCTCGAAGGCAACTATGTTAAATAATAAAATTGAATTTTGCCAAAAAAATGTTTTTTTCTTCAAAACAATACGAATTTTTCAGCCAAATTGTTATGACAATATAGTGTTCAAATAACAAATGTTTAGATGATTAGTGTTGACGGACAAAGAATTAAAATGGTTGATTAGTGTAAATATCTGGTAAATATCTAGTGTAAAACCTGATTTTGATTTGAGATAAAGATGATCCTGTAAATAATACCAAAACATTTCCATAAAATTATTTTAATATTTGCAAACTTCATTATGTGTGAAATAAGGAACGGTAGGAAAATTGTTATGCATAACGAATTAAACTATTTCAGGACAAAACTCAATATTTCGTCAAGAAATAGAGACGATGATTTGCTTAATGGGATTTATGTGTATCCCTACATAGTCACAAGCATAGGAGTCACTTAAGTACCGTCTTAGAGTAAAGTCATAAACAGTTAACGATTAAATTAATAGCATTGGAGTTACTACAAGCGTAAAAAAGTATTTTTAATAAAATAGTATTTTATTAAATATTTTTTTTTACTTTATAAAAATTTTATAAAGTAAAAATATTTTTGTAAAGAGCGACGAACAAGTTGAGCAATTAATTTGTTAAAATATGTACGTTATTATATTGGATTAAATATTTTATTTCAGCGACTAAAAATTAAATTTGTAAATACATCTACAGTCAACAAAAAATTGAGGAAATTTGCATTGAAAAATTAAAAAGTCGGTAACAATAAATTTAAAAAAAATTTAAGAGCAAATTTTGAGAAATGCAAAATATAAAATTTAATCTAACATTAAAATTTATTAGGAAAATTTTGTTAAAACTGACGATATTCATTGGTTTGTTTTACTCAAATTATCTCGTTCAATTTTAAAGCTATATTAAATTTTGCTATGAAATCGGTTCATAGTTTTATTTTTCTTTATATAATAAATTTCTGTTTTCACTGTATTTAATGGTTTTTGTAGCATCTACAATTCTCCATGCACATTATAATATTTTCTAACGACTAAAGAAATTTTTATTTCTTTGAAATAAAATAGTAGTTTACATCAATTAATATTATATATCCAAATAAAGAACATGAATTAATGTGAATTGTATAGGTTCTCAATTTTATGTATTATTTATTGCTGCATTAGCATTTTTATTGCAGTGAACTAAATAAAACTTATACTTTACTGCACGTAGAAAAGTAAAGAAAACTCAGCAGATTGATTTCAAATTTTTATTACTTTTTAGAATTTCACTGTTAATTAAAAATTGAGTTTCTGTTTTACTTTGTTATTGCAAAAGCTTACAATTTATCAAATTTATATTTATACTTAATACTTTCACAAGTTAATAAACATTTACAATCATAATAATAATAAAAGTTATCACAATAAAGGAAATCAAATCGATGAATATATTTCTTAAATGAGAAAGTATGTATTTACATATTCAACATAGCTATAATATACAGTCGTCGCCATATGTCTTGAGCACCCTTAATAATAATCATTTTCTTCTTTCTCAACTTAGGACTACGTCTTGTAATATCCAACAGCAACCTCGGCGAAGTTCCGAAAACAATCTATTCGTAAATAATGAAATAGCAATGGTAAACTGGATGGTTGGTAGTATAGTATTCACACATAAGAGGCACAAAGTAGTAATATGAATTTCGCTGGTGAGAGATAAAGAAGGTGAAAACTAAATTAATCTTGTTATAACAAGAACTAATAGAAAGATACTGATCTGGGACGTAAAATTGTATAATGGTGCCTACGAGGATACAGACCATTGCCAACATTGAGGTGCATGTCGCCAGCCCCCAATTCGAATTTTTATTCAAAAGGTCTACATCGTTTGTGCATCGTTTGTGCATGATTGTGCATTCTTTATTTTCGTTTGTACCTTTTCGTTTTAGAATTATTTGAAAATTTAGTTGGGGGGGGCTGGAGACATGCTAGCCCCCCCCATTCAGAATTTTGTTTCGAAAATAGTCTTAATCGTTTGTGCATCGTTTGTGCATGATTGTGCATTGTTTATTTTCGTTTGTACCTCTTTTGTTTCCGCGTAATTGAAAAAAGTTTTGGGGGGGGCTGGAGACATGCTAAATTTGAACTTTGAATTTCGGGTTCAAAATTGTCCAGATCGTTAGTTCTTAGTATGTACTCGTTTGTGCAAACTTTTTTTTCGTTTGTACCTCTTTTCGTTTCGAGATTTTTAAGCAATACAAAAGCTAAATTGACGCGCAGCAAGATTAACGAGATTCTCATAATTTTTTTAAAGCCGAATAACGAATCTTTAGATATTTTGATGTACAGGGTGTCCCCGTGACCGTGAAGAAGCTTTGACGTGGTGATAGATGATACTTTTATAAGACAAATTTTCAAATAAAATTTTTGTCCAAGTTCAAACCCTTGGGGATACTCCTTTTAAAGCAATATTTTAAAGTTCTGCTTTCAAACGGCAATATTTACCGTAAATATTGATTTTATCTAATTAATAGATTAATGATTTTTAAAGACAATGTACTTATCTACAAATTAGTTTCCTATAATCGGTGTATTGCCCTCAAGGCAACTATGTTGAATAATAAAATTGAATTTTGCCAAAAAAATGTTTTTTTCTTCAAAACAATACGAATTTTTCAGCCGAATTGTTATGACATTATAGTGTTCAAATAACAAATGTTTAGATGATTAGTGTTGACGGACAAAGAATTAAAATGGTTGATTAGTGTAAATATCTGGGCCTGATTTTGATTTGATATAAAGATGATCCTGTAAATAATACCAAAACATTTCCATAAAATTATTTTAATATTTGCAAACTTCATTATGTGTGAAATAAGGAACGGTAGGAAAATTGTTATGCATAACGAATTAAACTATTTCAGGACAAAACTCAATATTTCGTCAAGAAATAGAGACGATGATTTGCTTAATGGGATTTATGTGTATCCCTACATAGTCACAAGCATAGGAGTCACTTAAGTACCGTCTTAGAGTAAAGTCATAAACGGTTAACGATTAAATTAATAGCATTGGAGTTACTACAAGTGTAAAAAAGTATTTTTAATAAAATAGTATTTTATTAAATATTTTTTTTTACTTTATAAAAATTTTATAAAGTAAAAATATTTTTGTAAAGAGCGACGAACAAGTTGAGCAATTAATTTGTTAAAATATGTACGTTATTATATTGGATTAAATATTTTATTACAGCGACTAAAATTTAAATTTGTAAATACATCTACAGTCAACAAAAAATTGAGGAAATTTGCATTGAAAAATTAAAAAGTCGGTAACAATAAATTTAAAAAAAATTTAAGAGCAAATTTTGAGAAATGCAAAATATAAAATTTAATCTAACATTAAAATTTATTAGGAAAATTTTGTTAAAACTGACGATATTCATTGGTTTGTTTTACTCAAATTATCTCGTTCAATTTTAAAGCTACATTAAATTTTGCTATGAAATCGGTTCATAGTTTTATTTTCTTTATATAATAAATTTCTGTTTTCACTGTATTTAATGGTTTTGTAGCATCTACAATTCTCCATGCACATTATAATATTTTCTAACGACTAAAGAAATTTTATTTCTTTGAAATAAAATAGTAGTTTACATCAATTAATATTATATGTATATCCAAATAAAGGACATGAATTAATGTGAATTGTATAGGTTCTCAATTTTATGTATTATTTATTGCTGCATTAGCATTTTTATTGCAGTGAACTAAATAAAACTTATACTTTACTGCACGTAGAAAAGTAAAGAAAACTCAGCAGATTGATTTCAAATTTTTATTACTTTTTAGAATTTCACTGTTAATTAAAAATTGAGTTTCTGTTTTACTTTGTTATTGCAAAAGCTTACAATTTATCAAATTTATATTTTACAAAATAATACTTAATACTTGTAATTTTTAAACTATTTTATTCAACATATAATTTCACAAGTTAATAAACATTTACAATCATAATAATAATAAAAGTTATCACAATAATGGAAATCAAATCGATGAATATATTTCTTAAATGAGAAAGTATTTACATATTCAACATAGCTATAATATACAGTCGTCGCTATAATACGTCTTGAGCACCCTTAATAATAATCTTTTCTTCTTTCTCAACTTAGGACTACGTCCTGTAATATCAACAGTAACTTCGGCGAAGTTCCGAAGCCACTGCTAGTACTGTAAGCATATTATTTGTTTTACATCTGAAGTAGCTTGCTAGGCCTGCTACGCTATTTTGTATTTTAATGATGTCAATTTATTAACATAGGAGGACCACCGTCTTCACATGCCATCCGATGCACGGGGACGGCATTGCAAAGTAAGCTCTACCCGGATTCGAACCGAGGCGCCTTACATCAGCAGTTAATCGCGCTAACACCCAGACCAACAACCATCTCCTTAATAATAATAATCAATATTTCAAGCAAATATTTGAATTTTTAGGCAGAAATACGCCAGCACTATAACGTGAAGCATACACTGGTTCGAATCTTGTTCGCGTTAGATACACTGGTGCGATCAAAAAGTCCAATATCGATCTGTGGACTATGGGGAAGGCAACGGAAACCATCCTATGAATTATAATACTCCTGGTAAATTCATCTTGGCTTCGGCTAAGTTGAATCGCCAACGTCCGGGAGACCGGATATGGCACATGAAGAAGAAGAAGGGCAGAAATTGGATGGTTAATAAATACAAAAGCTTTTATGTAAACATTATTTATTTAATTTAATATTTTGTTGCACCCCTTTCGCTAAAATGACCGCTTGAACGCACCTGGGCATACTACTCACAAGGCTATAACAATCTTTTGCGGTAAACTTTGCCCTCTTTAAAACATTTATCAATTAGTATTTTTCTTGATGGGGTATTATGTTTACTAACCCTGCGTTTTAATGTATACCATAAATTTTCTATTGCCGATAAATCTGGAGACTGTGTACGCCAATCCAACAGTAGAATCCCATTTTCAGCAAACCAACGCATGCTACCTTTCGATTTGTGACAAGGTGAGTTATCTTGTTGAAAGAAGTAATCCGAATCTTCTTCTGAAAATAATTTCAGAGTAGAAAGTTTCAGAACCTCTTTCAACGTCTCAATATATGTACGAGTATTTATCCGTGGATCGCACACTTTTAGTTCTCCAACCCTGTAGCATTCATGAGCCCCACAGCATGATGTTACCCCTCCTCCCGTGCTTCACCGTAGGATAATACCTTCGGGTTTAAATGCTTCCTTGGTCTTCTAAGCACATGTTGATTTCCTGAATACCAACATAACTGTAATCATAAACAAAACGATTAACTCTAGATTGTTGTAAGCATAATTATTGTAAGAAAAAGACACTACCAAATTTTTGTATAAAAATAAATGAAAATGTAATTAATAAAAGGTACCTCAATATTAGATTTGTCAGACCAAATTACTTTGGCCCAATCATCCACTGTATAGCTTTTATACTTTCTTGCCCAAGTAAGCCTAGTTTTATATTCGTCACACTCAATAATGATTTACTCCTTGCTCTTCTGCCATACAAATTCCTTCCACCAACCGGCTACTTACGGTCCGTACCAAAATATTAATAGCTAGGGTTCGCTAAGTGCAGTTCGCCGTCTGTGGAGATTTTACAAAAATTCTTTACAGTTTGTTAGTTCGACGGTATAAAATTGAGTTTATTAAGGTGAGGATAAAGTCGATATTTCCAATAATAATGCTAAAATCGATTTTAAAAGTCCTGAAAAGCGGGAAAATTTGCATTGTATTAACGGTGCGTGTGCTCCAATATGAACGAATCAACCATAGGGCGGGGCTAACTAGAGCAGCGTTAGGAGGAGTCAGTCGCTCTCTGAGATCCGTCGGGTCCACATCCACACTTTTTCGAGTTGGACCGTTCTTGGGGATGTTTTTCTTTAAAAATGGAATTATTTAACACGCGTTACAACTACTCGTAATTGAAAATACTTGAAAATAAAATAAACATTGGTATTACAATACCTACCGTCAAAAATTACATTTTGAATATAAAAGCTTTGTTTTCCTAGCTGAACCCACCCTAATGGTAGAAGTTCAAAAATTTTAAGTACCTGTTTTGATTTTGGAATAAACGCAGGGTGCTCGAGACATTATGGCGACGACTTTACCTATTATAATAAATACTAATTTTATCTACTTCGTTTTAGTTTTATAATGTTAAGTTGGTTAATATTCGTAGTATATTAAACGCCGGCGCCGAAGAACTAAGAAGATTAAAAGTGCAAGAAAAATGATAAAGATGAAAACTTACTGTTATACCTATTCTAGAGAAAAAGCATAAGATTTCTAGTTACTAAAGAAAGATTAAAAGAATATGCATTTTAAATTGCGAGAGAGTACCATATTCCAGAATCAGTAAATTCATTGTTATTGTTATATTACTATGTATCAACAGAGAAATACAGCGTTGTAGAATAAAAGAACTTCTACAACAATTTGGAGACGCTCTGTGTAATAATTTTTAAAGGGAATGCAATGTTAATTCAGAGATTTCAATATCAAGGTAGGAAAGACAGATAATATCAGTGAGTAGTCAAAAACAATTTTCAAATAAAAATAACTGGTAAACTGGATGGTCGGGATACTCCTTTTAAAGCAATATTTTAAAGTTCTGCTTTCAAACGGCAATTTCACCGTAAATATTGATTTTATCTAATTAATAGATTAATGATTTTTAAAGACAATGTACTTATCTACAAATTAGTTTATAACCTCCTATTATCTAGGATGAACGGAATTTGAGTTGTGAATTAAATTAAGAGAATAAATGTTTGTTTGCACTATTTCTCGTTTTGAGAATTTTTAGAAATACGAGTGTTAAATTGACGTGCCGAAGGATTAAAGAAATTCCTCGATATGAAATATTGGTATAAAAAATAAATAATTATCCAAAAACAATAAAAAACTTTATTTCTATTAAAATATTTACAATGTATATACAAGAAATTGGCAGTTAATTTTTTCTGATAACTGCATAGTTTTCATTGAGGTCTGCATATCATCATATTTTCTCCATTTATATTGTTGACTTCTCCAGCAATATGCTACATAGTGACCTATTGCTGATAATTGTTTACATAAAGGTGGCAAAAAACTAATTACACCTCGTAAGCTAAAGGTTTTTGTTAGAAATTTTAATTCTAACGGTATGTTTTTAAGCACAATTTCGAATTCCTGATGAACAGAGTCCGTCAACACAGGTTCAATAAATATATGGTTTCGAAGTAAAGGTTCGTTCTACTATAACGGCACCGCAATTTTCGCAATTAATATTACTTTCCACATTGTAATTTAATGTATTCTGTAAAAATTGTAAATTTTCCGCTGCTAAATTCACACTTAATGTTTTATAAGTGCGGTTACCTATTTTCTCGCAAAAAGTGCATTTGCGAATCTCTTGGTAAGAAGGGTATTCTTTCAATAATTCGTTAATTAGATAATGCGCAGTGCAATTACAATCCAATATTACACAGTCTCCCACTTGCTTTGATTGATTTTAAATAAAGCCGAAAGAATTATAGCCCTCTTTCGATAGCATTGTACTGTTATTCCGTCTCTAGCAGCATTTTTTATCATTTCAAAAAATGTTGAACTATCGGTGTGAGAATTGACAAAATTCAAGTAAGTGTTACTGTCGATGTAGCTCGAATATAAAATTTGAAAAATCGTATCAAACGTGCAAGTGTTTGTAATACTGTAACTATAATTACCGAGAGTAACCGATTTTAGACTTGAATTATTTCCGTTTAATAATAAGCCTATTACAGAACTATTACTTTTACTAGTTGAATTATAAATATTAAATTTTGGATCTACGCCTAGGTAAAAGATGTTTTGATTTTTTAGCTGTATTTCCTTGAGAATATTTTTCAACTTGTCCATGCCAGTTCTCTTCGGATTGTTCTGAATCAATATCTTCTAAATTTAAGTTTTCGGCATCGTCTTCATCTTGGTTGGCAATGCTGTTTAACTCTTGCTCCTCTTCCAAATCCATGTTTCTATTATTTAGTTTAGATCCAACAATATTCGTTGATCCTAAAATACTTTCTATATGGATGGGCAGAAACACATCTAGTCTTGCAGGTAAGCTTTGGTGTTGAAAAACTATTTTTTTCAGATCTTTGAACATACTTTCGGAAGATGCTGACGTTTCAGTTTCATCTCCATAACCAAATATAGGTACCATAACGGCAGACCACAGTGGTAACAATTTGATAAATTTTAATAACTTTTTCCCAATGTCGCGACTGTAATGAATGTTATCGCGGTTTCCACAATTTTCAGGGGTTTTCGCGGTTGCGAGGCAGTTATTATATATAATTTCTATTTCCTCAAAAATATTTGTAGGATTAACTTCTTCACATTCTAAATCAATATTATTGACATCTATTTCTGCAAGGCTCTCATTTTTATCTTCCCAATTCGCAATTACGTCAATTTGATCGAAATGATGAGGATTATACGACGAAAACCGATCATTAAGAAAATTTTTTGCTAATTCGCATGCCGTTAAAACCCGATATCGTTGGATCCTCTTCTTCGTGTAGAACAACAGTAAAGATATTTTTTAGTAAATTTTTAATATCATCAAAATCGCTATTTGCAATTACCAAACTTATAGCTTTCATATAAAAAATTTTTACTCGTGGGCGAGCTGTTTTAATATCTTTCCATGTACTGATTAAATGCATCGTATGATTAAAATCTAATCTAATCATGCAATTAGGAATTTCGTACCCGGATTCTTTTCTAATGAGTCCGGAACAAACCTTGATGTACATATTTAGGGTCGAGTATTGGGTGAAGGCTTTTACTACTGCCATCATCAATGCCTTGGATTGGTCTGTGATAACTATTTTTGGGAAAGGCAAATCGTTGTTTGCCCACTCGCTAAGCCATGCGGATATAGCACGGTTGCTATGTTGTTCGGATAACATATGTCCCACTGAAAATTGGCTTTGGCTGTGCTTTCTATCCATTACAACAATTTCATATAAAAATATTGGGCCAGTTTGTCTTCCAGAAAGCAATGATATCCGCTTAACTACTCCTCCGGTTGCATCAATCGAAATGCGAGGAACTTTTGCTTTCTTAGCATAAATTCTATAAGCATCTAATTCTGATGGTGTCCAGTAATTTACTTTAAATCGATCGTACGAAATATCTCTAATTATATTATTGTAGGGTGAACATTCTTTCATTCTAATAATTGCCAATATAGGATCACAATCTAAGCGAGTTTTTTTTAGAGCCTTGTATTTCATTATTCGCAACGCGTTTGCTGATGGCAAATGGCTTGGTTCAAGTTCTCCAAAATTCATACATTTGGCCGATTCTTTCCTTTGAACAAATGCAGGCGACATTTTTTCATTTAACATCTTTGATTCGTATTCTATACACTTTTACCTGTAAGTCGTCTTTTTCCCCCCGCTGCACGAGTTAAAATCTCCAGTAAAGGTGCAATCGATAATAACTCTTGAATTTGGTATTGGAGGATTTTCTACCACACCTTTAAACTTGCTTCCACAAACTGTGCACTTTCCGATTATATTAAGAAATACTGCTCCGTTTGGTAAAACCTTATTTCTTTTAAATGATAAGCAACACGGTTTTCTTGTTAATTCAAAAAAATGTTCTTGTATAAGTGAAGTCCATTCATTTGGTTCAAGGATTGAAAAATATCTACAATCTTGACGATCTGACCTTTTATATACCGCTTGATGCTCTTCGTTGTATATTTCTGACCACTCTTTAGCTGACAAAGTAATTTTAAACATAAATTCTTTTGTTAATTTTTTTATAAAACTATTATCATCCGAGGTATCATCTTGATCTATTTTTTTAAAAGTATCTTTTTCATTTCTTAAATTGTGCTGTAAAGGTATACCTAGTTTTCTCTGATATTATGTCGATTATTTTAACTATTGTGTAGATATATTTCGAATTGATATTAAAACTTACACAGTTTGCGATCTCTTTCCAAATCGGATCCGTTGTTTTAGCAATTTCATTTTCTACTTCATCGTAAATTTTTGTTTTAAATTTATTTATAATTTCAAATAACTCTTCGAAATTAATTTCTGATATTTTCGGCATTTTTCTAAATTAAACTTTGTTGATATCTTAGTACGGCTTTCACTTGTTACTATTTTGTTTACAGATCTGTATGTGTATGTGTTTAAATAAAATACACCAGGGTCTCGATTTGCGTCGGGGATACGTTCTGTAAAAGTGCTACGCAATTCAAATCGACTCAAATCGAATCACATTTTTCCATAAGATTCCATAGTAATTCACGAGATGCGTTCTACAATCTTCAAAAACTTTTTTCACAATGGTAATAAAATCACATATTATGCTAACAAAAATTTATTTTTTAGTAAAATATCGGTAAAAAACGATAAAACAAGTTATAATTAACTTTATAATTTAAAGCTTCTCTGACGGTTGCTTTAAACTAAATAATGAAAAATGTAATTGCATGTAGAAAACGCATCGTACACAATTATTCATAATATTATGTAGTAGTATGTATACATTACAAGACTTACAAACTTTGCAAGTGGCATGGCGGCGCGATTCATGCAGATATTAATTCTACTTGCAGATAAAAACTATTAAATTACAGTCGTTAGAATTTTACGCATGAAGCAAAAAATTGAATTTGTATTATTTTAAAAGACGCAAATTGAATTATGTGACGCATATAAGATTTTCGGTCCTATATTCGTGTTATTAAGCAAATCGAATCGACGCAAATCGATGCGACGCAAAACGAGACCCTGGTTACTTAAATATTTATAATTGGTACTGATAAATATGTGGATTAGATTTTTACTTTATTGAGGAAAAAAATAATAATCATAAATCGTAATCGCAAATAAAATATGGATGCTATCGAAGTCCCCGATCGCGGGGTGCTGAGGTTGCGTTTCCTATTTGTATCTTCGTCCACTTCTATTTTGTCTGTTCTTGGTTGTTCGTATTCCCTTGACCTTTGCTACTTATATATATGTTTTTAAGGTTGGAGTACCAACCTAATGGATTAAAATCACAATTGTGTGTCGGGAGTGGCGCGACAACTCCAACTCCTGAAAATAGCATCCGCATGGTCAGGGTCGCCACAAATATAACAGGAATCTCGTCTGCGCGTCAATTTAACTTGAATCTGAAATTCAAAGTTCAAATTTAGCATGTCTCCTGCCCCCCTAAAACTTTTTTCAATTACGCGAAAATAAAGAAGGTACAAACGATAATATAATAACTATATACATATAACTATAACATAATAATAACTATTATGATTAAATATTATATAATAACAATTTATGCCATTTTCGATCTAAAATTTACAAAGGGGAGACTAGCAGGTTTTCTGCTCCCCCGCCGACTAATTTATATAATTCTCAAACTGTGTGTGTGTACGTATCCTTTACTCCTCTGATTGGTTAGTTCATTTGTTTATTACCAACCAAAAACAAAACTTCACTATCAATGAAATAGCCGAATTAAGGTATCAAAGTATTAAGCGTCTATAAAGGTATCGTACGTGATGTAAGAATTGTTTTGATTCATAACTTATGCAACACCAATCCTCCTCTAGAATAATTCCATTTTCTTTCTTTTCTTCTCTGCCTCTATTCCTTTTCATAGTCCACCCGCTGTCTCCACCGACTTCTCCCATCTTCTACTTTACCCTGTATATTCTCTTCTGGCTACTCCCACAGATTTAGCACCCACTCGGTATATTATACTTATCTAATCTCTAATCACTAATCTATTAATTCAATAAAATAAATATTTACGGTGATATTGCCGTTTGAAGGCAGAACTTTAAAATATTGCTTTAAAAAGGAGTATCCATCAAGGGTTTAAACTTGGACAAAAATTTTATTTGAAAATTTGTCTTATAAAAGTATCATCTATCACCACGTCAAAGCTTCTCCACGGTCACGGGGACACCCTGTACATCAAAATATCTAAAGATTCGTTATTCGGCTTTAAAAAAATTATGAGAATCTCGTTAATCTTGCTGCGCGTCAATTTAGCTTTTGTATTGCTTAAAAATCTCGAAACGAAAAGAGGTACAAACGAAAAAAAAGTTTGCACAAACGAGTACATACTAAGAACTAACGATCTGGACAATTTTGAACCCGAAATTCAAAGTTCAAATTTAGCATGTCTCCAGCCCCCCCCAAAACTTTTTTCAATTACGCGGAAACAAAAGAGGTACAAACGAAAATAAACAATGCACAATCATGCACAAACGATGCACAAACGATTAAGACTATTTTCGAAACAAAATTCTGAATGAAGTAGCATGTCTCAGCCCCCAACTAAATTTTCAAATAATTCTAAAACGAAAAAGGTACAAACGAAAATAAAGAATGCACAATCATGCACAAACGATGCACAAACGATGTAGACCTTTTTGAATAAAAAATTCGAATTGGGGGGGGCTGGCGACATGCACCTCCAACATTGTTGTTGCAGAGTTCAATATAAGGCAATGTTAAATTAAAAAAGATTGAAAAAAGATTGAAAACTACGAAAAGAAAAGAAGATTGAAGAATGATGCAATGATGCAAATTAATCCAAGTTGATTTTGAAAAAAAAATTACAACGTATTTCTTTTAATGACAAATAGGGATAAAATTTATAAACATGAAATACGAATATACTACATCTACATAATATGTACATACATATATGTATAATAGACTAAATAAGTAGGTAAGCGTGGAAAAATTCAGAAATTGTCAAATTTAATTAAATTTCATGATAACTTGTAATATTTGCTTATTTAATATTTAAAATAAAAAATAACTATTAATATTAATTTCACAGGTTTTAATAATATAATATGTAATTTAATTATTATTTTTACAGAACAATTTTTATTTTTTTCTTATAAAATTTACACACAAAATTCTACTTATAAAACTTCTAGAATCCAGGAAGTAAAAAATGTGATACATTTTTCATGTAATTTGTTGATGTTTCTGACAACTACAACAGACAACTTCTAGAATACTTTAATATTAATATAAATAAAAAAACCTATTACTGTTTCATTTTAGTACTCGCTGCTGCAATGCAATAAAGAAAATAATTTTTTGTAGTGAAATGTTGAAAACAAGATTTCCTTATTATAAAACTATATTATAATACAAAAAAATTTTACATTATAAATCGATAAATTTTGTTTTAAAATAACGGTTTTAAAAATTATTAACATAAACGTTACTGCTGTTCTGTTCGGATCTATATAACCTGATATAAAAATTGATTCACAATAAAACAACCAGCGATTTTAATGATGCTTTCTCATTTGGTGACTTTGTTCGTTTATATACCTTATATACCTTATATACATATTATGTATACCATTTTTAATTTTTTAACGAAAAGATTAATTATTGTTACCTAATGATGTTAGGGTCTACTATATAACCTGAAATTTTTTGAATGTTCTTTGTCCTTTATGTATCATTTACCTTGTTTCCATTTTTTAGTAATTTCATACTAGCAAAATTATCAACTGTTTTATATTACAAATACCAACAGATTTAAGGTTATATTAAAAATGTTCTGGTTGCATACTCATTCATGTATTGTACTATATATTCAGAAGCTTATATATATTCATATTCGTACAATCTTGTAATAAAACACGTATGTATAACCTACAGATTTGTTCTAATCCGAAATTGTATATTATAATGTGGATCTTGTACTTATTAATTGTTTGTCTAAAATATTTGAATAATCTTTACTACCACTACATTGATGCAATAGCTATTGATTTTGTATATTATGATTATATTATTAATTGTTATTTATAGCTTAGTGATTTATTATTTTGCAGAAACATTATTTATAATATATTCTTTTAACAAATATCTTTTTATAATAAATTATAATAGTATAGGAAACGACAATAATCATTCAATAATTTTAAGCGATTACTTAAAAAAATATGAAGATTAATGCACTTCGTGAAATGGATTAAAAAAACTTGAAATAAAATAGAAATGTTCCGAATGAAAAGGATGCTTCTTGTGTGCTGGTGTACTTCAAAAAGTTTACTAAAATTCTGAAAAAAATTAACTACAGAAGTTCAAATGTTGATTTCCTACCTTACCTATTGTGAGAATTTACCCGAATACAATAACATAACATGTATGAATTCAGAATTGCACAGAGACGGAAGAGGATATATGGAGGCGGTTACTGGACTGGTTGTTAGCGCTATTGTAGTATAAGTTTAAATGTAGTAATTATATTTTAAAGTAAATAATTAATATATGAAGTGTGGAACATGCCTTAAGTGAATGCATTGAATTGCAGTCAAAGTATTTGCTGATGGGATAGGTACATACTCATAAAACGGAAGAGTAGAGGCAATCAACCCTGAAAAACGCTGTACACGTTATTTTGAGTTGACGTCAATAAACTTGCGTATTTTTGTAAATGTAGTAAGTTCCAAGTTGTAGTTCTTAATCTTAGTTTTGTTCACAAACGGTAATTATGCCGCTCGTTCATGTAATTTGTTAATTAATCAACAATTATAAACCCACCTGGCATTTTTCTGAAGGAACCACAAATCTTCTGATAGTCAATGGCGATCCAAATATTTCATTAAACAGATCATATTTCACTATCAACTGCTAACGTAAGGCGCCTAGTTCGAACCCGGGTCGAGGGTTTGTGTGGCCGTTTCTAAGGCATGTAAAGCCGGTTGTTCTCTCACAAGGATGCTAGCTACATATTTGAGATAGATATTAAATGCTTTGCTCTCTTATATATTATATAAAATTGAATGTCTGTTTGTTTGTTTGTTTGTTTGTTTGTTCGTCTTTAATAACTCCTAAACCGTTCGACCGATCCCAACCAAATTTTGCACAGTTACTCTCTAGGACCCTAAAGTGGTTTTCCGCTAAAACCGGGACCGAAAAGCTTAATTTAAAAAAAGTGAAAAATTGCGGACGAGCATGAATGGATTAACGAGATTCCCATCGCCAATACCTGTAATTGATATATGGTAATTTTACGTTGGTATATTTACATTCAGTACCTACACTATTATAAGTGATTTGAAATACTGGAGAAGAAAAGCTGTAGAGAAAATTGTAGAGTACAATATAAACCGTTCTGAAACACTCGACAACGGAAACACTAAAATCATTCTGAAACGCTCTAGCAACGGGAAGCAAGATTTCGTCGAGAAGAAAACCTTAAGCGAAGCAGGATACTGGAAAATCTAAATACTTCACACAAAGGCAAAGTATTTTAATTATAGGAGACCCGGCGAAGCCGGTATCCAGCTAGTATATTATATTTTAAATATAATATAATTTAAAATTATTTATATTTATAATATTATGGCGGTACCGCGTTGTTTATTAAAAATTTTCTTTAGCCGAAAAAAGCTCTCAAAAATGTAAATCCTTGAGCCATAGGTTCGAGAGTTAACTGAAAGTTCGTGGATTAGAAAGTATCACTACTTACACTAGGTGCAAGTACTCCCTCTAAATTGCAACAAATCTGCTCTCCTTAATGTGTCTTCATATCTTTGTATAGGAAAATTTGTGAACTGTAAAATTGATATTTGGCGTTATTGTTAGACATATCAAGTTCATGCTTGTCTTAAAAGTGTCATTTTAATTCCATCTCACTACTAGCTAAAGAAATTTATTAGTATTTATTAAACATTTGAGTTCGGATTTAATAACTCTTATCGAAAATTTTTATAGTAATTTATAAAATTATAGCTAGCAATTTAACACGTCCAAGAACTACAGGGCAAACTGGAGCGATAATCTTCTAAAACTCAATTTTTTTAAAAAGCTAGATTTTTAATTTTTAACTGTAATTTTTAATTTCCATTAAAATAGCAACCATCTTTGATTTCGATTACGTAAAACATTCACAAGATAACATTTTACCGGTAAAAGATTTTCCAGAAGTTATTTTCAAAGATAATCAAAAATCAGAAAAGACTTTTATGTATTCACTTTTCATTATACTTTATAAACAAAATTTTGTATATTTTGTATGCTGTAGACATCACCAATTTCAGGTTTTATAAACACAAATCTGAATATTTTTCTACAAATTTGAAAGACATTTTGTGCTAAAATATAATGATAAATCACTTCTTGATAATATTATTTGCGATTCTTTTTTTTTTAACATTTTAATTTTGTCTAAACAATCCTGTTTATTTTCTTTGAAAGTGGAATTTGCTATTTTATCTTTTCAAACAAAAAGAAAAACGAAAGTAGTTACATGTTTTTTATAAGTAAATATTACATACATAGCATACATCTTTCAAAGATTTCAGGTAGGAAAGTTAGAGATATTTCACCCCATCATGTTAGTATGTTACCGCTGTTATTATATTTTTATTAAGTATTAAAAAGTATATATCGTATTATCTCAACCACCTTGACTCACTCTGCAAAATTATTAAAATCTAGTAATGCCTTCTTATTATAACTTGAAGGGTGAATATCTCAGCGCCATGGGGGGCGTCGTAAAGTTCTATGAGAAAATTTTAAATGAACTTATGTCATAATTTTAACTACGTCCTCATAATACATATTTTTATCTTATCTATAACGCCCTAACAGTATTCTTTAATCATTGCCATGTTTAAAAAATGTAAAATTATGCATAACAATTGATGCTTATATGAAGTGGCGTGTAGTCAATACAACTTGCAAATCCAAAGTGTTTTTGTATAGTAATTTTTATCCCTTTCAACGACTCTCTTGTCAATCTAAAATAAAGAAATAGAATAAAATCTATGTTCGACAGCGATTGCGTGTTACTGAAGCGTTTGATGTATTGATATTTTGGAAAGCATCAAGATACAACCAAATTACATCAACAAGCTATTGAAAATAATTCTACAGTTCCTATAGACAGACATACAAAGGTACCTTTGTTTGTACAGAAAGTTCTGAAATGTTTAAACTAGGTGTTATTATACAGGTTGCAGTTTAAATCGGTTTAATTTATAATTTATGACATTAATAGTAAAACAAACATTATGATCATAACAAAACAATAGTTAAATTTATTATAATAAGATGTACATAATATGTAATCTAAAAATTGTGATTCAAAACATGTTATATTTTTTTTATACAATATCTAGAATTTGTAGTTTGCAGGTGCAAACTGGGCAAATAAAAACATAATGGAAGAATTTCCCTGTTTTTTTGTTTTTTTTTTTAAATTAAAGATGAAATTGAGTTTTTACTCTTTTTTAAAAAGTTTCTCTTTCTTTAATTTTTGAGTGAGTTTAAAATAAAAACAATTATTCAAACAACTCTTTATTATTTAATTCAAGTCAGTAAATCGAACTCGAATCAAATTTCTAAATTATTTTAACATCGCAGACATCAGTGAAAAGTCTTTCAGTGACATATGAACCGCCCTGTAACACTATACAATGTTCAATAGCCAATAAAATGCTTGCATATAAAGAACAATATTAATTATTTTTATTTTATAAACTTTTTGTTATAATCGATTGAACCTAATAAAATAAGAAATGGGTTTTCTCTAACACTAATAGATAAATCATACCAAATCGTTTTTTAGTTTGTTACGAACAAGGAGTAAAAAAAAGAAATCGATTTTTCAGCTCCAAGGGACTGTTATATTTAACATTGTTCAATAAGATTTTCGTGCAGAAATTCTAATGGTCTACAATTATACCTCAAAAGACACGTCATAAAAATTATTTATGGCTTCTAAGCACTATTAAAACATTTAAATAATAATAATAAATAATTACAATGGTTTATTTTAATTTTGCTTAATATCAAATTTAACACTGATCAAGTGCGTGTTTTTTGTAAAAAGGCACTAATAGGTACTAAAATATTTTAGGAACTATTAAAACATTTATAATTTTTAATAATTTATAACTAGATTAGTACGTATTTTAGAACCGCTAAAATATATTAGTACCTACACTATAAAATAAACATTTTAAAACTAAAATTTACAAAGTTTTTACAAATTAAATGAAGAAATTCTAAGCACTATGGTCCGTTACTTATTAATATTTAGACTCAAAAGCTAGCTCGCGAATCTGTGGAGCTAGCATTTAAATATTAAAGCTGGCACCATTATATTATTATAATTTTTGACAAATTAATTTTTGTTAAATGTCCAAAGATTTCATTCTACCACACATATGCCACCCGTTATATGAATTTATTAATTATCATCATCATAATTATATGAATAGCCTAATGTGAAAGCTCTTAAAGCCTACAATTAGTCTATGGTGTTGTCAATCAGCTAGCGATGAGGTAGTAATCTCAAAAGATGGAGTCGAGCTTATGAAAACTTGAAAATGTCTAACAGTTTGAGCGAGATGAGCCAAAAACCTTTAAATGCGAAAATCGTTTATCTATGTATTGTAAGCACTTTTCGCCTTTCAGAGTTTTACAGGCGTGGCTATTTTACATATTGAAATATCAAAATATTACATTGTCATAAAGTTACTAAAAACGTTAAATATTTTATTTTAGGCAAACGTCACGTAAGTTGTGATTATTGTCTCATTATTTTTTCAATAATTAAAAGGTAAGCATAATAGGCCAATCAGTAGAGGTATTGTATGTTGCAAAAGGAGGTGTAAAAGGTTTTATTTTTTCAACTTGGTACATGGGTGTAAATATGTAAAAAACAGAAATGCTAATGAAAAATGCGTAATTTTAGAACTTTTCTTGGTTTTTGCTTATAACTCCGAAACGATGTATCCTAGCAAAAAAATTACGATATATCAAATTAGCGAACATTAAATTCTACGTTGAATGAGTACCACCCCAAAAATAATTTGGTCAAGTGGTATGCTTGAAAATCATAGTCAAAAAGCGATGATTTTTTCCAACTTTGCTTAAAATTGAGATAGTATAGTGCTACATATGAGTCTGCGGCTTAGAAATGGGTACTCGAAGAAAGCAACTCTTTTGTTCTCTTTTGTCCCCACTTATCATTTCGGCTATACTCATGATTGTTTGTTTAAACTTTAGTGTCGTAACTTGTCGGGTTAAGTTCCTTTCAGATTCAGGAAGTCGTTCCTGTTAAAACAAAACTTTTCAATAACTCTTCTTCACAGAAAAAACACTTTCCTCGAAGTTGAAATTTTTAACTATTGATTGAAGAAATAGACTCCTTCGACTGCCACCAGCGCCATCTCCACTACTTGTACGACGACACGGCGTTGCGATGCTCCTATCGTTCACTCATTCTATAATTTTGCGGCAGGTATCATGTATTTTTACTTGCTTCTGGCCCTTCAATTTATTATTGATGTTTCTAATTCATTATTATTATTGAGAAATGCGACAGAAAGATTCTTCTGGCTTGCTTGACTAGAGTTGCAACTCATAGGTACATACCTTCATGGGTTCCAGATGTTAATTGCCGGACATCGGGAGATTGCCAATTATAAGAGGTGTACTTGACTGATTTTAAATATTTTGGTACTCAGTGGGTTCAGAATTTGTTGTTCTACAACTTTTACTTTATGAGTTCCATTATTTCCAAGCTGCAGACTCATATTAATATAGTAGGGTAAGATGGGGTCAAACGGACATGGGGCAAACGGACATTTTTGAGAAAAATTCGTAAGTTTTTCAGAAAAGGCGCCGCGTTATTATTGCAGTATTACTAGTGTCGTTGACATTTGAGGTAATTAATAAGAAAGTAATTTGTTAAAATTTTTCCAATCTAAGGCTATTATTGCATGTTAAAAGTGAGGAGTGATAGGAAATGTAAGTAAAATTAACGTGTTGTTATATTTTGTTAGAAATTATTTAGAATCTAAGTATTTTAGTAAAAAATTTAAAACTTATAGTTAGGTCAATTAAAACCAAGTGTCTTTGGAATTACTGCCACGTAATTTCATTGTCCTAATATTAATATTTATTTAGATTTTGAATTTAAAAAATTCCGATGCGGGGCAAACGGACATATTGATTGAAATTGATATTGATTGATTGATATTGATTGAACCGGATAGTACAGTATTTATGCTTTTTTTTTAAACAATGTTTACAGAAAAATGGTACGGATCCGGATTAGAACTACAGAGAGGAGCTCGTGGAATCAAGAAAATATGAATCTTGTCATAATTGCTGTAAATAAAGATAAAATGGCTCTTAATTCAGCTGATAAGTTGAATAGCGTTCTTATCATCATTCATTGCGACTAAAAGTGCGAATTTAACTATTTATAACGTATATTAAACCTTATGTCCGTTTGCCCAGGAGTGTGGGGGCAGACGGACATTTTCACTATGTTTGTTTTAGGTTAAGTTCTCAAAAACTGTTTCTATTTTTCAACTTTAATCTCATAATTTGTTAGCTTAATAATTGAGATATCAAACCAAATAATTAGTTCTTAAATATTATGTTGCTTTTATTAAATATAACTATAAAACCCTTAGAGTGTCCGTTTGACCCACTCTTACCCTATTATAGATAAAAACCAGAAAACATTTTTTTTGCTGCAAAAGTTCTCCAAGGTCGTACGTGCTAACATTTTTGTTTTTTACATGTTTGTACTCATGTATACGAGTTAAAAAAATAAAAATTCTACACCATTTTTTGCAACATACCCCCGTTTTGATCCTCTACTAACTGTCCTAGAAATAAATTTCAAAATAAGTTGCATAGCTGTTGAAATAAAGATAACTTATACGGTTCAAATATTAGCATCATCATTAAAATTACTCCATCATAATTTACAGTCATAACTGTGTATGCTTCTGAGTTCACATTTTGTATAACTAGATTTTGTGTTGGATCAAGGAGGAATGTTCTCGTTTTGTTTTAAGACGACCTACATGTTGTACCATTGGTAACCCACAACTCCACTATTTTTATATAGAATTTTAATTTGCCTTTCCGTAAAAAAATAAATACTACATTATATTGCTAGCGACTTTCTGACACTTTTTTTGCCTTTATTTCTTTTCGCAGAGTTATATACCTATAATATTTTCACCTTAGTGAAGAGCTAAATAGTTAGCTCAAATTTTGAATTTGATGGAAGCTCCGTGATTTCATAGTCGGCTTCGCATAATACCGTTGTATAACAATGGATTTATAACTCTTTAGTTTTGTTTTGTGAGAGGGTTGACGGTTAAGTGCGAGATTGCTAATGCGGAGTACCTAATTCAACTCCGGACAGAGTAAGAACTTGATTTCTGACCGTTTCATTTCGAAAGGTAAAAGCAAACCACTGAGGTGTAAATTACGACGATAAACTTTGCAAAATGATGTTATATTTTTGTGGTTAAGCCCGCATTAAACAGTAGGTTCCTTATATGTGTAATAACACTATTTACACATACCACATAATACATAGAAGAAAAGGATCTAACATCCGAACGCGGATAGGTACCAGTTAAAGCTTTGATAACGATTTGATTATAAGTTTCGTGTTGTCAATCCTTTTCAATTTTTCTAAAATCGTCAACTAAAGTCACGATTTTAAAAACTGCAACCTTGCTATTTAAATTATAATCCTTTCTCTTTTAGGCCGCAACTTAAGGGGTAAAAATAGAAGAGAAAGGGTAGAACCGTATAGTAAGACAGAACCATGTTTGCACTAAATTTAATATGCCAACAAAAATAAAATAAATTTTAGCAAAAAACGAAAAGTTAGAGCAAGATGGCAACATAGTAACTACTCTCAAGATAAAACTGAATTCAACCGAATAGCAAATCCATTGAAAAAAACAATTAATTAGAGAATTAAAATCTCTAATGTTTAGAATTTGTCTAACAATTTGTCGGTAAAAGATAACTCGATTTGAAAAGCAAGTTAGGGTTCAAGAGACCACAAGTTGTCGTTTCTGAGAGACCATAAAACAAGTTTATTTTCACAAACATCTAGAAGAAGTATTTAAACCTTATTCTGATTAATCTCATAACATATGAAATTTTATCCGAGTTACCTTTAATGGGAATAACATTTCTTAAGGTAATATTAAACTGGATTATAAAATTAATTCAGTGGCCAATCCAACTAAAGTTTGCTAAATAGTTTGTCACCTTTTATATCAAAACTACTAGAAAAGTTATTCGAGTTAAACAAGTGAACAAGGAAGATTCAGAAAAGTTTATACTTGAACATCAATTTGGTTTTCGGAAGCAACATTCTACCATCAAACAATGTCATCACATTGTATTCAAAATCTACAGATCTTATCTGCTCAGATCAGATCAGATCGACTTATTCATATTATTATTTCCATCTGTTGAAATCATACCTAGAAAAGTATAATTTTCAAGTACAACATGAAGATGAAGTTTCAAAGATACATCTTATAACATTAGATGTGCTACAAGGAAGCATGCTTGCACCATTGCTGTATTTGTTGCACACTTACAATTTATCTGCAACAGATAATACAGACATAGGAACTTTTATGGACAACACTAATATTTTGGTAACAGACACCAGCGCCGATAAGGTATCTCAAATTATCTAAACGTACCTTTCACTTTTACAGATGTGGTTAAATAAATGGAGAATAAGAGTAAACGAGACAAAATCAATACTTGTAATTTTATGTACAGGGAAAAGAACAAATTTCAGAGTCAACTAAGCTAAGCCAGAGCAATTCCACTAATGTTATTAATTGGCGGAAGTTGATGTCTATTATCCTTCTGCATTTATTTAAATAATTTTAGCAACAAAAAGTCAGCTCTTCTTTGTATATTACTTTATTTTCAATTTTTATTCTAATTTTTTCTTCTCCGTCTCTTTTTGATTAAATATTTAATTAATAAGAACTTTTGTATTTAAACGATTTTTTCGTAAGCTTTCAGTAATGGGTTTTTTCTGTCATTCAAAGGTTTTATATATTAACAAATAAGTATTTTGCAATCTGAATAATTATTTAAAAATTAAAAAATGAAAAACCTGACTCCGTAAAAAGCGAACTAAAAGATGAAAACAAGAAGATGTAGAAACATAGTAGAAATCCTTTTTCCTTAAATTAAAATAGTGATTGTTATTATCCGTTTCGAGCCTGCCAATTGAACGGTGATATGAAGGGTAAATATGATAAATCATTTCAGTCAGAGGCGTAATACAATGGTGTATCCATATTTTTGGAAGATCATTGATAAATATTTTCTTGTACGATACTTGGTAAGGGTACAATACATGGTAAAAAAATGTACAATGATGATGGAGATCTCATATTAATCAGTAAACATAATAGAATCCTCGGTATATCGACTGTCTGTTAAATGAACAACCTTTGAAGCAGCTAAAATTTTGATAATTACAGCAAGGAAGATCCATTCAATGATTTGATTTTTCCATTAACATCATTTTATTATATTATAGACTTCTTTTTTTGTAGTGTAAATTGGATCTTCGGTTTGCTCTAGAGTTTTTATTTCGTTGAATAGTTAATTTCTTTTTTACAATTGGAGGCTTTAATTTATTTGAATCGATTAGACACATACAAACTCCTGCAGAATGATTTACTCGTGTAGATTTTGCCATTGATACTGCTAGAAAAAAATGTACAGTAATAACAAACTGTTTGTCCAGGTTTTAAAACATTGGAACAGCTATTACTTCTGCATGTTTCAGTTACATCTATAAAACCTTAAATATTAACAGTAACATCGGTGTTATTATTTTCCAAACACAAACACACACACAATTAATTCTTAATTTTATGTTTTCAGGTAGGAAGATGTGGGTCCTAACTTTCTAGGTTTATGATTGTGAGTAATGGTATTGAATTAGTATTTTTTAATGTAGATGAAGTTCAAATTACAAAAGATACCTGATCACAGTTTTGTCCAATCTTATGCCAATTATTTACCTATAAATACGTGTTGGAGTGTACTCTTAACAAGTTTCAATTTTCACTAATTAATTATCTAGATAATTTAAGATGAAAAAATATCAAAATTTCGATTAATTTTTAAAATTGGCCAGTAGTTCTTTCATATACAAAAAATATAATAATAAAATGTCACGTTCAGTTTGGCGATGAGCTGTGATTGTCTGCATTAGATATTGATTAGATAATATTAATGTGGATGGTGCACGTCGGCATACCTTAACAATAATTTAAGTGCACTTCTATTTACCTTAATTCTTAATGCATTTTTACTGTATCTACGAACTAACTAACATGGTATGTAAATGCATTCGGTGTACTGACCGATATACATACTGTACAATATGCAAATACAGTAAAGTCATGAAAATTATTGCTTTTTCTAAACACTTATAATTATTTTAAAGCATCAATGCGTAACAATAATTGAATGTTGATATTTACAAATGAACGAAAACAATAATTAAGTTAGGTACTTAAATTTAAATTGTAAATTATTTTTGCAGTTTAAGTTATTATTATTTAATTGCCGTTTTAACTAAATTTACATAATAATATTATAATATTTTGAACGACACCGCGTCGGCGCCGTCGTGCTTTATAAATATTAAAATTTAATTATTGTTTTAAAGTGTTCTCAATTTTATGAAATAAGCTCATCGAGCATACTTCAAACAATTTTGTAAGATGGTTACTGCTGTATAAATCCAAAATTTTTAAAATAATATTGAATTTAAAATTAACTTAATAATTTTATATTTCCTCGTAATTTTTCTATTGCTTTTTCGAGTTTCGTATCTATAATTTTCTATGGCTTTTATGTTTGTGTTTGTAGAAGTACTTAACTTCAACAATAAATAAAAATTGTACAAAAGCTTCTTGTAAACACAAGTAAATTTCAGCATCAGTTTTATAGTTACTTTGGTACATTTTATACATAGACTTGGCAGATTCATATTACATACTTTTAAGTTAAAGTTAAGTTAATACTACTGTAATTGAAGTTCATATGGCCATTATAATGTATTTTCACATACACTCCTTGTTTTAGAAAATGAGCATTACGTCACAATATACTTAATAAGTATGTAGGTACATAATATCGAAAATGATTTTAAATTAAAAGAAAATTATGATCCAAAAAATATTTAAAAATTGTGTACATAGCTTCGTTATTTTAAACTCTTAAAATTTTGCAAGTAATAATAATTGTGGTAGGAAAAATATTATATTAGTTAAACACATGCATACATTATATGCAATCAATATTGCATGGGTCGAGCTATATGTAGTGCTAGCTGGTAACCACTTATATTATGTAAGATAAAAGAATAAGAATGATAAGATGGAATATATAAGATGAGACAATGAAAAATACTTATTAATGAAATTGTAATAAATACAACAACAAAATTAAAATTAGGTTGGCTAACTGTTTTGAATTTGACAGAACCGTTTTCCTATAAATCTGCTCTGAGCAAAAATTGATGTCTAATAAGTTAAATTAAAAACTGTAGAAAATAATTCTCATTACTCAGTATGTGATTTGAATTTGCAGTTTTGTACAATTTGTGTATGGCGTCATATTTGTTTTAAAGTAACAAGCATGAAATCAATTTTTTTTATGAAAGAGCACAAAATTTGAAGGAAAAGAAATAGAATAAATTACTTCAATATAGAACTAAAATAAAAACTCATTCATAAGTATGTTCATCCATCATACTTACAGATACAACCATTAGTGCAAAGCTTGGTTCTACAATTAGAACAACCTTCTTCATCGACAATTTTATACTTCTAATATCTTCCTCTAATATTCTTAAATTTTTCTAGTTGAACTGGTAGATTCATTACTATCAACGTATAACTGCAATGTATAAATAAGAGTAACCAACGTATAACTCTTAGTTTGATATCTGATTTGCCCAATACAATTTTAATTTTCAACATTTCTTTATTTACACATACTAAATAGTACGGTGCCTTCTATCTTATTTGAATTGTAACAATAATTGCAGAAATTTTAATTTTGCCACACTAGCCGCTTGATTGACCGTAGCTGTTATTAACAGTCAGCTAACTCATATACATTTAAGTATTTAGCCGGTATGCGAGGGGGTGGTTCGTAACTAAAGTGCATTGCTCAGTATGAGGAAAAATGATGTTAATAGGGCGCCAGCTAAGGTAAATAAAACTTATAAGAAGGGAAGAATTGTTTAATTTAACAAAAGCAAAGATAGTAAACAGTTGGTGTGACATTTATTTTCAATTCCTTATCAGAACAAACACATAATGAAAAATAAAAAAAACAAAGCAAGTAACATTAGCAAGTAGCTGAAGGCTACAGGCTAAAATAATAAAAAAACACAAGGGTTAAGTAAGAAAGTTTACCTGAGGGGTAAACTTCAATACAACCACACTAGCTGAGGGCTAGTGATGGTTCAAGTCGACTCCCCATTACTATGAATTGTTCAACAATTGAATTCTTGTTGTGAAAATTGTTGACGTTAAATCAAAAGTCCCACCTGAAGCGCAGTTAAAACATACATCCCCGTAATCTTTACTGACATAGCTCACTTACCTAGAGACTTCCAAAATGATGGATCGAATCTTTAAAATATCTTCCATTTCGGGTTACCTTCAATTTCAGAGTAAATCACGTCATCGTCCCACATCAGGTTATCTCCGAAAGTTTACTAAAATCAAATAAAGACACAAGAATGGATTAAACATAACTTCAGGTCGACAACGTCAACCACCAATGTTGAAAATTGAATAACAAACTACACAAATTCATAGTAATGGTTCGTTACAACGCTTCGTCCAACTTCAAACGGAGGGGAAAACATGGAAGGAACCGTCGCCATCGTGAAGAAAATAAGGGCCTGCCAAAGAACAACTGGCATCTTGACTGGAGCATAACAGACGCTCTCACAAATCTTCAAATGATACCATCGTTCCAAAATAATGCAAGGGGCCTCATTATCCAAATAAAACGCAACGCTCCAAAATCCAAGAAAATATGAATAATAATTTTCCGAACCAGCTCCAATATAGAAATTAATTGACGAAGGTCGACTTTTAATGGTGGGCTAAATTTTCCTTATCAATCCAGGTGTCACGATTGGCATATCACGTCTTGGCGACATAGCAAAAATTCAACTAAAATATTCAATGAAAATGCATCCAAACAGATTCTTAAACCTGGCATTAAAACCCACTAAAAATAAGTGGTAAGAATCGGAGAAACAAAGTTGAATGTAATTTACCTGTGATATGGAGGATGAAATAATCACAGTAGGTTTGAAACGCGAAAATTTGCACCAAATTAAAATTAAATACATGAGCGCTCTTAAGATGTTGGTCGAGCACTGCTCTTTTATCAAAAAGCCGCTATCTCATAGGAAAACATAGTGCCAACTTTACTCTCACCTTATATGCAAACTTAACAAAATTCAAGGGAACTAAACTTAACAGGAATTGTTACAATTTCCTGTTATAGAATATTTTCTGCATTATGGTACTCCTACTACTTTATAGTTACATTCAATCCGTAGTTCCTTTATAATGTACTCTCAGGTTTATATTTTAATCGAATTTTATATATCTTGTACTACTTTTTGTTCACTGTCTTTTGATTTTCTATTTTTCAAAAATGTAAGAAAAGCATTTCATGTTTAATCCAGCATGAGAATACAATATCACCTGCAAAGCTTAGTACTTGAACTTTTTTAGCTGCTATCATGCCTTTACATTTTTCTCTTCTCAATATTTTTATTTATTTTTTATTTTTTTATTAAGTATATTACTTACAACAGTAAATTTACACACATAATAGTACAAAGAACAATTATTGTAAAAAAACATTTTACATATCATTAAATTTAAAGTTATTATATTCTTCAATAAACTAAAATGCCTGTTTCAATAGAAACTGAGCGAGCAACAGATCTTATACGCTCCGGAACAGCATCATAGAATTTGATACCATGGAATCTCGTAGCTTCCTTGAGGGGGCCAACCTGTGAAAAGCCTGCACTATATTGTTTTTTGCCTCTAAAGCCATGTATTCACTAGAGAACAATTAACGCGCAACATGACGCGCAACATGTTGCTCAACATGATGCACAACGTTGCGGCACATTTGTTTAATAATGTTGTCGTTGTTGTGTGACAGACAGACAGACAGAAAGACATACTTAGTGAAAACATGGCTTTATTGTAGGAATGCGCGCCCGTCTGATATGACAATTTGTTGTCTTTTACAAAATGCTTATCTTTACAATCGACTCTAAAGTCCAGACCAGAGAGGATCCTAATAATCTTTCTTTGAAGGGTAGATCTTTTTGCGTAGGCCGAATGACCTCATGTTAAGATTGCGGAAGATAAATCGTTGTAGATCAGACTAAAGTAAAATGTTTTTAAAACCTTTAAAGATGCGATATTTTTCAGTTGTATTCAGTTCAGGCATAGATATGTTTGGATGGCTTACACGCAAGTTTGTTTATGTGGGGCTTCCAGGTTAATTTTGAGTCTAGCTTAACTCCAAGAAATTCATTAAGATCACCTCTAAAGACCATCTGTTTAAAAAAAAATATCAAACTCTGACTTTTGCCTTTATTAAGACACAGCTTATTAGCAAAAAGCCATTGCCTCAGATTTGAAACAAAATCGGACTCAGGCGTGAACTCCTCCAATTATTATTATTTTATAAGTAGAATTAATGTTATTGAAAGAAACACATTGACTTCTGTCCTATAAGTAAAATTTCATTAGCATTACGACATTGTTATGGAGCCCATATGTTTTCAACTTTTCAGGAAGAACTTTGGATGATACGCAATTAAATCATAGAAATGTGCGTCAAGGTACTCATTGCTTTCAAATGCTGCCGTTACTTTTTTACACAGGATACTAATTGCCTTTCTCTCGAGTGCCAAGATGAACAGTGCCGCCGACAATGCTCCTCTTTATTCCACGCTTAATAAAGAGCTTTAAAAGTGATAACTTTGAAATTATTTATTTCAATTTCTGCCATTGTAACCGTGTGACATTCGGGTTTCTCATTGTCATTTCCACTAGTTTTTTTAGGCTTGATGAAATTTTTATCTTTATCATTATTTTATAATATCCCACCTCTTACGTTCCACTGTATCTGCTGCAAGCTGTAAATCGGTAAATAGGTGTGGAAATTCTATATTATACTCTTAGGATATTTTTATTGTTTGTTTCACATACGTATTTACTTTATATTATCTATCGTAGATCTTTCTTCTTTTTAACAATGTTATATCTTCAAATATGTTCTTTCTCTGACATTGTCTATTATCTTTGCACATAATATATTGTTTTTAGCAACTGTTTTTTCATTTTTGATCTTAACTATTATAAATCCATCGACTGTCTATCAATTTGATTTTATTGTACGAGTATATGTATTGATTCATTAACTAATTTAGCATATTCAGCAGTATTACATTCTCTTTCACTTTATTGTATTTTAGCTTCTTCCATATTTCTGCCCAACAATGTTTGAAATTGATTTGAATATTGTTGAAATTGTGAAGGATTTATTGAAACGCAATGAAGAGATTAAATTTTCAATTGTAATAAGAAATAAAATTAAAAAATTTAAATTGCTAGCTGAAAATGAAATCCATCGCTGAAAACTCCGTTGAAGTTATGAAATTAAATGGATTACTAGTAAAAAGTACAGTTGATGTTGTTATGGCGAAGGAAACTAAAAATATTGGCTTTAATGGCATGAAATGGTTTTGGTATTTGTTGTGTTGAATATTGTTTTTATACTGTTTATTTTATACTGTTGACTATGTTACCTTTACTTTACTACTTAATATTTTATATAAATAAACTGTGCTAATATAAGGCCTCTTCTTATGCTGCTTAAAAGTGCTTATCGAAATCCTTTCTTTTAGGTGGTATAAAATTTCTATCTATCAATAAGGCAGTGTGTACAATGTTTTACTCGTATAATCTAGTTCTGATAATTAACTTTTAAAAGGAATGTAAGTATTTAGGACATTATGGAATGTTATCTTGGACTAACAGATAAAAATTAGCTTAGTGAAATAGTATATCATGGAACGGCTCTAGAGTCAAGCCAGAAAACAAGAATTCTTGCTTGGTTATTCATTAATAATAAATTTTATTCTTACAATATTAATATTACGATGAAGTCCATTATAGTTTTACGATTTGAATGCATTTTATGTCTAAGGTAATAATACCTCTACATACATTTTCTATTACAGGTATTAAATTTGAAATCTCTCGAGGTGGAATTTATTATACTTAATTTAATCGACGATAACAAACTCACAGTAAAATATAAAACTGATGGTATTCTTAAAAATGATTGGCCACTCATAATTCATAGTTTGCTATCACTATAATCTACGACTTAACTTAACAAATTTAACAGACGACAGTTGGACAAAAATGTATTATTTAACTATTATAACTGACGTGAGCTAGAAATATCTTTGGTACATCTTATCGTGATTATATAATCTACCATTAAAGGAGGTTTGGTGAATTCAATTCTAAGCCTTATAAAGTGTAGATGCCAGTGCACTGACGGACATCCGGATAGTCCGACAAACGGAAGAATGAACTTAAATACTGCAATAAACTACAGAATATTTTGGCATTGTTTGCCTTACCAACTGTCGTACTCCAACTCGTTGGTAGTATGTGACTATTCACATTTATTTACACATTATACCTAAATAATTTACATTATTCAGACAAAGTTTCAATGTGGTCCTAGCTGACAGCCAAAAGCTAGAGTACTTCTACGGTTTTGCAATGAAATACTTTTGTAAAACTTTTATCTCGGGGAACTTAAAACATTCAAAACGATGATTTTAGTGAAATAAAAAGATGATCAAATATTCTGTATAATTATTACAACTTGAAATTAAAAAAACCGAAAGAATTAAAATAAAATTTTCAAATCTAAGAGAAAAACCTCTCTGTATTCCAAAAAGATACAAATCTTTTTACTTCTGTTTTTAATCAAAATATACACATGTAATAAATGTTATTAACACATGTATTTTGCTATAAGAAAATTATTGCATCTGGTGGATGGGGTAGAACTTGTAGTACAATAACCGGCAGCCAGGGTAAGCCACTGCAGGCTGCAGGTAACGATTTGTGAAAATTCATTCTGCCGGTACCGGCAAGGAAGGCAGTTTCTAGTATTTTACATTTTCTCTAATATGTATGTGCAATATAAAAAACAATTATAACATTATGTATATTATAAAGTAATTAAGCAAATCACGGCTTTTCCAGGAACATAATATTTCTTAGTGTAACATGAAAATTATAGAATTTTTAATGATTTAAAAATAATAACTATTACTTTGCTTTATTTAAATAATAAGTATATGTACATGTTTAAAGTAAAAATAACATTGAATGTTCTACATTAGGATGTATTTAATAGGTTATTATAGTAGTATGCATAAAAAATTCACTACATACTAGTACTACATGCAATTCGAAATGCAAAATTTGTGCATAAAATAATATTTCTACGTCTGCCCTGTAATACCTATTTAGTACACATTATGTTGAAAACACAATAATTATTATTGGTTGTACGTTTTTTATTCATCAACTTTCAATTCATTTCAATAAATTTTATCACAGTTTGCATGACAATAAAAGTTAATTAAAAATAATTTTTATGTATTAAATACATGCAGCTACTAACTTAGTTTTATTAAAATTAACATTAATGCTAAATCAGGTGTGAAATGTAGGGCTTCGTACCTGCCAGACATGCAGGAGAGCCTTTCTGCTAGCCTAGCAGGAGACACCTCCTATTTCCATCAACCCCACAAGTCAGCTGTGCGGGTGCTGGTGGGATGTCTGCCCCTGGAGGGGCAAGGGGTTAGCGGTTACTGCATAGCGCACCACGAGCCGGCATTCGCGAGACGTCGTGCTTCCGGTTCGCTCCGGAGCTCTAGTGACTTCCTCCGGGTCGTCTGAAGAAGTTATAAATTTTAGGGGCTGTGAAGAACTACAGGGTTTGGATGGAGGCTGTGAACGGCGTGTCCGATGCCGATAAGGGTATCCCTACGGCACCTAGCCCGTTAACGGGATGTTATCTCCTCATCGTCGTCGGAGAGCCACACTCCCAGGAGCATAAAGACATTATCCTACGAAGGATTGCCAAAGGTGAGCGACTTATTATTACATTTTATATTAAAATACTTACTTCGCAAACCCTTAAAAAATTGCATTTAGGGGGACACGGACGGGTTAAATATCGATTAGTGTAAATGTCAAACTGAACCCAACATTGTTACATTTAAAATAGGTCTTCGTTTAGTAGTTTTATTGAAAGTAATTATTAGAACCTGCCGATGTATAAAACTTAATAACGCATGTTAGTTTTTTTTACAGTTAAATAAACGTTCTATTTCAATTACATATTATTTTCTTTTACTATTCATTAGGAAATTATAATTTGGTTGGTAACAAAAATTAATCGTTAATTTAATTTACCGTAGGTATTATCTAATTTGTATTTTGATAGTTATTATCGATTTCAATTCAGTTACTTTAATGATTACGATACTGCCCACCATATATTACATTTGCACGATTATTGAAGCACAATACAGCAATTTTTAAGTTTATGTTCGAATATTACGTATTATATGCAAATGAACAAGATCTTTCTGAAAATTTACGCTAGCTTCGAAGAATAAACGACAAAAAAATGATTGGTGTTACACATAAAAGCTTACTGTATTATTAACACATTCAATTTAATTTTGCCGCACAGTAAAAAAAAGCTCATAAATAATAAAATTTGTCCCATTAACTACACCCTGTATTGTACAATGACCTGTAAAACAACTAGATAAATGATAAGGGTGTGGTGAAATAGATAGCAATTACTAGTCGCAAAATATAGTCTTTTGATGAATTTAAAAATTATGGCTAAAGTAATTCAGTTTAAATTGCTACTTACCAAATTATTTACTAAATTTTAATTTTTAACTTTTTTTTTATAAAAATGCTTTATAAATTAACCCATATCATGAAAAATGTCAAAAAAATCATTTTAAATTTGAATGCAACCATAAAAAATGGTAGACCTGCAAGGAAAGCAATCAAAAGGAAGATTTATCACATTTTTTTGTTTTCAATTTTTTTTCAAAATTATCTACCAATATTTATTATACTCATATAGACATTTCAGAATATTGCAGATTAAATTAGCTTTATTACGAAGAACACGAAGACGAACAGTCTTGTGTATTTGTATGCATAGCTTGTTATATTAACATATTTATTGAATAATTATAATTAACTTTTGAAAGCTGAAGTTTTTATTAAATTTTAAATGACGCACTTTTATTTTAATTGCTTACTCTTTTTTATTTTTTATGTTTCGTTGATATGCTTCTGTTTAGTGATACTATATTTGATTATAAATTAATCACTGCAGGAAGTGCAATTTTCAATCTGTCACACAAATTTTTACACAATGCAGAATTAATTTGTGCGGTTATAATTTCCTATTAATGAAGTCGTTTCATTATTTGAAGCTTAATAATAGAGTTGTCTACTTCTTCCACCAAGTACTGGGTTATTATACGTCCTCAAACAAAGTGTAATAACGATTCTTGAGGATCTTAAGTTAAACACGCGCTAACCCTCTAACTATAAAGCCGGGTTTCTTAATGAGCTCTTTCTTACGATAGTGTTTGTCAAAGATACTGTTAAGATACCTAATTTTGGTAAATGATTTGGAAACGCATTTTAACAAGAATCGTTATTTTGTACCTACTTAGGCTATGTGGGAACCTTTTTAAATATTAAAACAAGATTGCTTAAATTAATAACCTAGTGCATGACAATAAACAATTATAATATTATTAATTGTATGAGAATTGTTGTTCAGTCGTGGTTGAAACGGAAAATTGCAAATTCGGATAGAGGGTAAGTGTGGTATTGATCGGATTCCCGCGCCGGCGACGTGGCTACACGCCAGGTCAAGGGGTGTGCACCACCATCTTTTCAAACAAACCCTTTTCTTATTTAGATTTTTTTAAAAATAGGTAAAAGAGTTATTAAAGAAATTGAAAAAATCCCTTTTCGCAAAATTAAAAAACTGCTAAGATTGCACAACTTCAAAATTTGACATCACTCAATTATTTACACATACATAATATGTTGCCTATTTAGCTTTATGATGCGAACAATTAATTACATCTAAATTCTTAATATTAATATGATTTTAAGACAATCACTTATTTTCTGCATAAAAGTTGAAGTAAGTGGAGCGCAGCTTTACGTTCTGAAAAGATTTCAGGAAATTTGAGGATGTCATTCAATACTCTTCACTTTTACCATAACCTGCAGGCAGCTGATGCCATTGGAATCAAATCTTGGTAAATTAAGTTTTCTAAAACGCCATAACTTTTTACTTCAATTTTGAGCATCAACTTTGTCGATAGTTCACCACGGTATGGGAAATTAGATACTTAATACTTTTCGAGTTTATATTGATAATTTTATTTTTAATAGCTTTTAGTTACATTAAGAAGCTAAATCCACATAATATAAATTTTGATAAATTTCACCAATTCATCATTTTATATATAATTTTTATTACTGAGATCTTAGTAATAATTGAGTCCATTTCTTTCCATAATCTCTTCCCATTATGTTATTGTAAGAAATTGTTAGAAATAAAATTACAACTCGGATCATAAAATATTGTAAAAGAGGTTATAAAAACAAATTTGGCTTAATTTTGAATTAGGTGATTTTTGCTACTACCAACTATTATCATATAGATAATATTTGATTATATAACAACAATCTTACAAAATTTTCTATAAAATTAAACCATAAAGTTTTTTGTTTTTAGCAAATAGTAATCCCTTTGAAAGCATTTATGTGTTTTTCAAGTTTATTTAAACATTTAACCTTTTTTAACAAGTTTGTTTTTAAAACAGCGTACGAACAACAAAAACGGAAATAATGCATTAAATATAGACAGTAAGAAATGAACCCATCGGCTAAAATTATAATAATTATGTTTTAATTGGATACATCACTCTTCACACTAGAGAGAAAAGTTGCACAGAAACGCGAAGGAACTGTAATTTAAAGCTTTTAATCGCATTACGAAAGTTTAATTTATTTAAAAATTGTATTACTGCCGTAAATTTAAGTCATGTAACAAAAATCAATTTTAATCCATTAAATTCTTCAGTCAGTTGAGTTATCACAATACTAAAAGACGATTAGATACAGAATCATCTAACTGGCAGATCATAACTTATGATGAGTATTGACGAGATTGGTTCCCACTATAACAATAATTATTGATTACATGAAAAAGTTTTATATTAAGTAAGGAAGAGAAAGATAATGAAACTTTTTCTTAGAACCGGCGAACTTAACTTGGCCAATTAGGCGTTAAGATTTAATTACAACGTTAATTTTTACAATAAAAAGTAATTAGGACTATAAAATTATGTTCTAAGACCTTTATATGTATTATCTTTGGTAATGATTTTTTATTCCCAGATTAGTCTTTAGAAACCTAATTGAGGAGTACTCAGAAAAGAGCAAGAAGACCACAATGCATGTCTTTTTTTAAGGTGTGAATATCAAAAACTATATTGATATTTTATTATTATTTTTTCGACAAATTATAAAATATTAATTTTCATAAAAATTAGTTTAGAAACAATGAGAAAAGTTAGTATTAACTTTTCTTGTTTGTCAGATGTCATAGATATTATTTGTCATGTCATAACTAACTGCAGATATGTATGTATACTTGAATTTCTACATCTGGAATTATCCTGTCCTAGTTTTAACATTTTGTATTAGCAATGTTATTTGTACTTTTAATTTTTTGTATATTTCATTATATGGGTGGGCTGAAAATAAATTATGTACATAATTATTATAAGATTATAATAATGTAAGACTGAACAAAGAACTTATGAATATAAAATTCAAACAAGGTGGACATTAGAATTGTTTTCGTGTAGGTACATAATACATCTATTAATTACATATTATAGGTACATTATTATATATATATAACTAGTCGGTGGATTATTTTAGAGAGTTAGGGTTTAAACCGTATGGTTATAGGTTCGATTCCTGTTGCTCCCAAATTATTTGTACCGTGAATTGAAATTCATTAATCTATACAAGTTCTTGTTTAAGTCTAATAAGTAACAGTACTGACTTGCAATTTGGTCTGGCGGGTTTATCCCAAATGTAATGGTTTATCCATAAATTTACAATCAAGCTAGCATGCATTTATATCACCCTTTAATTAATAGCATACATATTTATAGTTTTAACTGCATAAGCATCAACTACAGACATTATAACAACTTGTAGTATAAGGTTCCACTTGGAAATATCCCAAAAGGTAGTTTTGAACATAAAATCTGTTTTTTAGTAGTTTCTACGTACAATGTAACCTTATTGGAGGCTAGTCGAAATGAAATAAAATGAAAGCCTTAAAAATAACATAAGTTAGAAAAGAAAATAAAACGGTTTCCCTGTGGTACTCAAATTAAGTTAAGCTTGTTGATAGTGGTCAGTACAAATGACAAGATTGTTACATTTTACCCCGATTGTTTGTATATACCATTTTATAATATTACTCTGAAATTATTCAGAAAATAATAATTTATTGTGATTGAGCCAAAAGCTAATAATATTATTTTTCTAACTTTAAAATTGGACTTAATAAAAATTTAATAGTTTGTCAGTTAAAATTTTAGTTAACAAAGACTTTATAATTTATTAGAAAAATTTATTCACGAATCAATATAATAATGATTACTTCATGCATGAAATTTAAAATATTTTGTGCTAATCTGTAGATTTTTTCTAATTTGTTTTCCTATTCTTATGGCTGATTTTCATAAGGAGAATTGTGTCGCGGTTGTGCGCAGACGATTATGGACTAACCCCTGATATGTTGAGCATTTTCGCATACCAGACAGTGCGCTTACTATATTGTGTTTAGTTCAGAAAAGATTCGGAAATGATAATAAAAATATAATTAAATATACTAAAATAGATGAGGTAGACGTTGTAATTGTTTGCAAACTATACCTACATATCTGCTTCATGTAAAAAACAAAAAGCGAGATTATTATCCAGATACCGATGTTGAAATTTTATAAGCAACAATTTCTTTCACCAGGGTTAATGACGAAGTGGTGCTGTACATGTAATACAATGCGTTTGTACAGCAGTTTGAGAAGGTGACGAGTACGGGGCAAGACTGGTTTTAGCCTGCGGAATTGCAATTTCAAGCGACCCTATGGCAACCACAAGGCGACTGGTTCTAATTCATACAATTTTAATTAAAACTTTTAAAATTGAAATGGAAACAAACTCTCCGTAATTTTTAACAACACAACAGGACCCACACGTAGTCCTACATGTATGGAAATTAAGAGTTCAATATTTTTGTTACGAGCAAAGTCCGAAATTGTACTTGGTCGACATTGCACAACTATTTTTATACAGTTCGACTTCAACCTTTTCCAGATTAGTTTTAGCCCAAAGATGTTAACTTTAAAAACGGCGATGCCGTAGGCGTTGCCCCCATTTTCCATTATATTATAAATATAAAATACTACAATTCTACATTATTGTTAGCTCTAAAAAAGTAAAAACAAGGGTAATACATTACATTAATCTATCTGTACAATTTCAGACTTTTTTATTAAACCGCAGTAATATTTACAGGTCTTGTACATAGGCAATCGATCAGCAGTTGTCTGTAGAATTATAAACAGTAGTTAAGATTAAATCGTTTAATTAATCATATTTATCTAGAAATATATTAAACACAATATACAATAAATTAAGCTATCGGAAGTTTCATTTTCAATCGGAAATTAGATTAATATTTCCTTAGATTATAATAATTTCTGTATAATATAATCTTCTGCAAACATTAATTTAATCAATCATGTTATATTATGTTACCTAGACTTAAATAAAGTAGATATCTGTTATGTTAAACTATAATGTATTGTAATGCTTTTAAATTTTTTCTACATTTTCTATCTCGACTCGTTTTATTTTGAATATTTTTAATGTGAATGCCGACACATTTTTTTAGCAAATCTTATTTACTCTTGAAATATGTATTATACTTCATATTATACGATTTACCTTCCTGTAAATTTAATTGTATTTTCTTATTAGCAGTTTAATTAAAACTTCATTTAAATTTTAATGAATTTGTAATTTTAATGTCCGTTAATTTTCTGGTACAAATTCTTACCTGCATAAAATTTAAATATTCCAAGAAAATTTCACTGATATTTTATATAAATTATTTTCGCTATATTGCGTATGAAGTATGAATAATTTAAATTGTTTTAATTAGACACTTGTGACTATAATGTCTTCTTATAGGAATATCAAAACAAAGTAAAATATGAGACAATTTAAGTGTATATACAAAAGACTTAAGCGTTAGGTCTAATTTTACGAAAGATGTAATCGATTGAGAAGATTCAAAACGGCCTCGTAGTATGATATTGCACAATAGCTTGACGCTATTTGTCCTAGAAGACGCTTGATTAAACCATCTTATTTAAACCAAAATCTTTTGTAAACTGTTTGTTCGCACTAACCGTTTCAAAAAAGTAATTTTCTTTTCACGTTAAACTTGATAATAAATCATAATTTGCGTGTATGGTTTATTTTTAATTGATGTTAATTATTGTAACGATATAATTAATTGTGGCATCTAATTGAGTCTATTAGAATAACGATACCTAATAGATATTATTTAAGTCATATTAATATAACATTACTGTAAGGTTATCCTAAATATATTTTGATTTTACATAATTAATTTTATAAAAAGCTTAGGTTTTATTTTTTAATGCGAACTACGAGTACTAAACATAAGACAACTAATTGGTATCCAAGCTGCTAACCGTAATTTCCAGTAATACTGAACTACTAATTATTTAACTATGGTATAAAGCAACATTCCAAATCAATCACATAGAACACATGCATATCACACTACTTGCGGTGAGAAATTTTCAGCCAACCATCAACAATTTTTATAACTTACACATCATTGTATTACGTGTTACTTACTGCTCAAATAGTTTTTAAATACAGTAGAGTTCATATATAGCGACTTTGCTTATAACGACTAACCGGTTTAACGACGAAAATGTTTACTCAAGTTAGGTTTCATAGTTAGGTATGTACTTAAGAAATAATCCGTTTTGTACGTTATCCGGTTAGTACGACATAGTATCGCCGGTCCCTTGAAGGTCGTTATATCCGGATTCTACTGTATAATCAAATAATAAAAAGCTATGGAACTTGGGAACTATGACAAACATCCGCACTAACTATAACATAGTACCTGTACAAACACACATATTATTATGTATGTATCATACATACTATATACATATGTATTTACTAATAAGAATTTCTTAATTTTTTATCAATCAATTAATTAATGAAAGACTTTATGATTTCAGACGTTATCATTTTAGAGCGTTAAACTAAATAAATATTTTAGTTTTTTGATTTTTCATGATTTTTTGATCTTCAGTTTTGAAAAATATTGTTATAAATATACATACAGTTCAATGTATTATTATAGTATTGTTTTGAAGATTGCACAGAGTAGATCCTGCTCAAAGTGAAAATCTAAAATCTGATGAATAATTATTGGTAAAAATATTGTGGTATACCTAATCTGGCTATAATAATGTACTATTTTAACCTTAACAGTTTTGGTGTTCTTATCAGTTCATTGGGGATGAGGCTGTATTAATTTTACCTAGTACAGTAAAAAAAACTAATCCAAATTTCATGCTCTATGATGTGTAACGTTAGTGTTGAAAGTTGTTTTTGTCCAGTTGCCATGTCAGCTTGTTACCTATATAGTAACGGATTTATCATTTAAAAAATTTTTAATATTGACCGAGATTGTATCTCAAGATAATTATAGTGAATTAAAAGTCATTGTATTACATTAACCAATAATTTGCATAGTGTTTACATTTTTATATCTGGTTAATGTGATACAATGAATTTTTTATTCACTATATCTTAGGATATGCTATACCATTCAGTTTTAATAATTAATCAGAAAGTTATTTTCTGTTTGCTTTTTTATAATAATAAGAAAAATAGTATTCAGATATATGTATATGTGTAAATAATGTTTTATTTATTTTATTTAAAAACATATGCTAGCACTTATGATCAGCTGAAATTGCATTGATACCATAATATACTTCATGGTAATGTAACATATTATAATTCTAAACATTTGATGTCAAACATATAACATGACACGACTAACATGTAGACGAGTTATCGTTGCTCAACATAAGAGAAGCGTAATTACTCAAATGTATCAGACATAATAATAACAAAATACTGCAGCAAAAAGGAAAGCCTGAAGAAAACCAGAGTACTGCATCGTTACCAAAATTTTCTGTAGCGTCAAAGAGTAAGAATTTATGCAAATTCTTTGTCTAATATTATTATACGAACTAAACTACAACATGACGCTGTTTTGTACTGCATGTGTACCAATCATATTATAATAATTTAATATTATGCAGAGGTAAAACTTAAACTGCTCTAATAACTTTTCATGTAAAGTTAACATGTTTAATATCGCATAATATTGATAATGAACTCACGGAACCATTTAATTAATTTTAACTAATTATTACAAAAAATGTGAGAAGAAATGTACATACCTACTATTATGTATGCAATATGATTCGTTATTGAAACTGTACATACTATAAACTGTAAATTACTTTCTAGCTTTAAAAAGTTGATTTAACATTTGTTGTCCGGCTTACAAGTGTATGACGCTAACCTTCATGCAGATTGATTTTACATTCTGCAAAAAGTTAAATATCTTTGGCATTACGTCACATTCTTTAGATTTTCATGCTTCGTTAGGCAGGACAATTATTGCAATTTTAGTGTTTTTCATTATTTAGTGTTCCATATGCCATATTGTTGCAATTCAAGATAAAAATGGTATCTATATTTACACATTTTCTAATGCTTATATGTACACTGCATTATATCATTTTTATATTCTGTATTACGAAGAATATGTTTCTTTTGAACCACAAATTACCACTATAAGAGTAATATTTTCACTATGTATACCATACCTTCCTATTTTTGCAATGTATCACGTCTCGGATATTACGAGTATACCTTAATATAATATTGTACTTACTAAAAAACTTTTTGTTTCAAAAATGTCTGCTTTATACCATCATTAAAATTTTTAACTAGAACTGCTTTATTATAAAACTTTTTTCTATTATAACTAGCAAAAAATGTAATATGGCTGTCTCTCCTATTGTTGAAAGATAGAATTTTTGAGTGTTTTTGCAAATTAATATTTTAATAATCTATATCATGTAAAAATTTGGAGAGGAAATTTACAGTTTGTTTTATCTGAACATTTTAGACATTATTACTATCATATTATTTTTAAAAATTTTCTGTAATTTCATTAACACTTGAAACTTTTTGGAATATTTATAATTGGGCATTCAAAACCTTTTATGCACCTGCAGTTTTGTATCCTATATAACGAGAAATAATGGGAAAACGTACTTGGTTTGAATTTAATTGTATCCGATATGTTCAAGAACTAATTTGAATACGACAGTAGACTATATTTATAATATGTATTCTACATACAATAAATTTATTGTTGACTGTTCTGTATTTGGAATTATCATGATTAATCGTAATTTTTTAAAATAATTCAGTTACTATTCAAGAAAATTTGCATGTTTTTTAATTAAACTAAATGTTATCGGAATTTAAAGTTCTAAGTAAGAAGATAGACAAGACACTCTTTTTCTCCGTTTTTTTTTCATGGCAGCTTAATACCTTTCATGTATTTAACAAAACACGCCTATTTAATATTATTATAGTAAACAATTGATAGATTTTAAAAATAAATTTATTAGATAAGCTAAAATATTCCAAAGCGATAGTTGAATGAAAATCTCAATCCAAGTTTGATTAAAACTTTGATAATGACGCTCTTGAATGAATCGGAGTAATCAAAATCTTGATAAAGGCGGTTTTGAATGGATTAACAAGCAATTGAAATAGGAAAACAAACTGACGTTCGTAAAGGGCAATTCTATATGCAATGAATTCCAATTGCAGTAATAAAAAAAAGTATAATTAATTAAAGCGAAAGCCGGTAGTTAAATTAATTGAAAAATTACTACACGATAATTTGATAAATATGTCCAACTTTTTTGGATAAAAATAATTTGCAAATATATTCACGAAGAACAATTATGGTACATCTACTCGTATTGGCAGATTTTACTGTTTCCGTTGCTCATTTTATCATTTTAACTTCATACGTATGTAGTAGCTTTTTTAATTAACTTCATAAATTCAATAAATTACAATAGCTATTATTGAGCTAGTAATTATAAATTAATGCATAAAAATTTTAAAACAATAAATTACACGGTAATTTTAATATAAACGCCATGGTTAGAATGAGATTGTTTCTATAATACATGGGTACTAAATTTTATGTAAAAACTGGATCACTCGAGAATTTTTGTGTGCAGTTTTTTATTCATTGAATAAAAAAATGAAAACATTATAAATAGTTTTGAATTTTAAAAATAATTTATAAACAACAAAAGTTTGATTTATGTCACAATTTATTTACGGGAAAGAGTTTTTTTAGTCTTTTGCAGTTATAGGTTATCACGCAAAAAACTTATTTTTAAAAAACGTAGGTCTACATAATAATTATATACTTCTCTCCATCATGTATTGTATTGTATTATGAACAATTTATAAATAGTATTATATAATGTTATGAATATATAATGTATTATGTACTAGGAAAGAATTTTTACGTTCGTTGGTTCAACTTTAAGTAAAGTTTAAAATGATCTGAATTTTAAAATCGATCAGTAGTATATTTCCATAGTAAACTATTTTTGTTTTGACCAAATCACCATAAACATAATATTAAATTCCTAAAATTAACAAAAAAATTTTTTTGATTCATGGAAATAGTAGAACACATTTTGTGATTATTATAATAGGAAAGTTAGAAATTTATAATAAATATTGTTTGAAAGCTAAAATTTGTGACCTCTTTCACCAACATGCTATATCTAAATAATCCTTAAAACACATTAATATGTTTAATGGTTTTACTGCAGTAATCTGCTATAGACAGAAACCAAATACAACATCGTTCTAATATTTTTATGATCTCGAATTTTTTTAGATCAATATTCTTTTCATTAAAATAAATATTTGAATTTTTTAGCTTGTTTTCGGTTGATTAATATTTTCTTTAAATTGCTAAGAGTGATGAATGCACATAGTTTATTTCCAATTGAAAGAAAAGTTTCGCAAATTTTTATGCTGTTAGGCTATTGCACCTAACAGTAACTATTAAAAAATGAAGTTCCATTGAGCATACAAATTAATTATTATACGGACATAATATTGCAACTGATAATTCATAATTCTCAATTTATATGCATTGTGTTCAGTAACAAAAAAAAAGTATTTAAGTAGTAGGAACTGCACAGATATCAATCAATTTTATTACCACTTCAAGAATATCAAAATTTAACTTTCTTTGCTAAGGTCATTGTACAACATTTTAACGATTTTCCAAATGCCCTCATACGGTAGTACAAGTTAACAGAATCCCAACATGATTATCAGTCTATTACGTCGTGGGGATATGTACCTTTACTACAGCAATAAAATCTGAACTATTTTGTACTACATCAAACTTCCGCAAATATATTTTTAATTATAATTTATTAATAAATGTTCAAAATTATTTTGTACCAATTTAAGTAATCGGTTAAAACAACATAATGTCTTAACAATTTTCATAATCCACTTTCTTCAGAATTGCTTGATAGGATAATAATACTGCATCTAATTCTGGAGAAAAAATTAAATAATTGTAGGTCATTATCGCTGCACAAAATAATTTATCTTATTCTACTAAAACAATTAATAAAGTTTGAATAATTATAATTAAATAGGAAAATAAGGTTTAAAAATATTTTTCTTAAACACAGCTGCGTCTATGCACGCTAATGGAAGATTCTTCTCTACAGTGTTATAAATATCGCGATATTTCTAGACAACTTGGGGTGTCAACCTAGCTTAACATTTCTTACATTGAGTTCAAGTTAATTTTGTATTTCAAGGCTACACCGTATGATGTGCATGTTGTCTTAAATGATTTTAGTAAAATTTGAGCAAGATTTTAGGTATTATCAAGCCCAACATAATATATTATTTTTAATGAGACTTTATAGTGTTACGCGATCCCTTTATCTTATAAATTGTTAATTAATAAACATTTTATAGACTTCGTTTCTCATGGTTCCAAAATTATACTGCAGTGCCGTGACCGTGCTACTTGACATTAATTTGGCTGGCAATTTTATTGTTACCTTCGTAGCATACAAATTTATTAGCAATGATTCATACTCAGCATTGAAAAGTTTTAACGATTGAAACCAATAAGCACGTACTTTCAAGACAATACCCACCTGTTTCTTAATTACCTGCCAACTAATAATTTTAATATTATTACTTTTAAATTTACATAATTTAATTTTTCTACACACGTTTTAGATATTTAAAACTGAAAAATATTATTACAAGAAACAATAAATAGGTTATTCCTTCAAATTTTTATATTTATGCAATGTCATTGTTTCCGTTTCCTTCAAAGATGTTTACTAAAGTTCTGATGTAATTTAAGAAACTTTCCTCGTATGGAATAAAATTTGAATTTAAAAATGTTCTCATACAGTCAATTTGAAGCTTTTAACTTTTTATTCTTTAAAATGACATTTTTAATGCTATAATTTATTTTCATTTTACATAGTGGAAAGAAAGCAAATGTAGAATACCTAACGTACCTCTGGGTTATTTATTTATTCCGTGAAAATGTGGGTATATAGTGTAGCCCTAATTTATTACAAGTTCAGTTTCACACTTTGGAAAAAAGATTAAATACTCAAATATACATAAGTTTAAATTAATAAAAACAAATCTTTTTTAAAACTGGAATTATTGGTTCAAGACAAATACTCCTAATAAATTATTATTCTTTAGAGGGAAGTTCTACATTTTAATTAATTTTCGAACGAAAATACTCCATTTATTTTGAACGATAAGTTCATTATAACAATAAATCTTCCATTTTTCAAATAAGCCACACTACATAATATTTACATAATAAATTTTATAATTTAAACATTTTATATAAATTGGCAAGTTGTGATCACAAAATTGATTTTAATTAATAAAGCAATTTGCGTTCAATAAGTACTTACCTATCTCATTTGATTCTCCACTTACAATTTCTTTTCAGGTTTTTCCCAATTTATTGAGACCTGTGAAAATTTTAAAAACAATATTTTCCATACAAACTCATTGCATATGCCTGCTGCCTAAAATAAAGGTAAAACTGTCTATCGATCTGAAATACGGGTGTTTTTTAAATTTTCACAGTTTTCGGTTTTCCTTGTTTGTGTCCGTCGCGTGTTGAAAATATATCATTGAGATAGGAGCTATATACTGTAGCGTTGATTCCAAATCACAGGAATGGATTATTTCTACACCAGTAAATCGAAATCAGAGAATGATTTAGACTATTTTTAATAATGTTACCTGAGACAAGCATGTAGGCATTTAAATCTTGGGGCAAGAAGCTAATACATTAACTACTCGACTATTTATTCACCGGTTGTTATAAGGTTGAATATCTTCAGACCTCCAGGCAATAGTTACCGCTTTTACTATAAATATTACTCTAGTAAGAACTAGGGTAATATCGCCAAATAGTCCTGAGCGCCAAGTACTACTTAGTTGGTAATGCTGCAAACTAGGGAGAAAACTAAAAACTCTATCTCTCGGGTAATTTGACGAATTTCACTTTAATATTTACGGGCACATTTTCAAAACCTAGAAGTATACGTTCTTAAAATTATTTATAAAATAGATTGCCAATCTCTTTACGAGCCGATAACAAATAATTGAAAATATTTTTTATTATTTACACTTGAAGTTTTTAAAGGTGGATAGCCAAATTTGTAACATATCGATCAATAAAGCTAATCTTATTCTAACAAATAGGCTAGTCTCGTTAGTAAAACAAACGTATAATTAATCACGACTGCCCATGAGAGGCGTTAGGTAGGTAAGTCATACAAGCTACTAATTAGTAAATAAAGATATGGCCCATACTGTAAATAAACATAATTGTTTAGCGAATAATATGTTAAAATGGATTTTAATTTACTGTTTAAATATATTATTTAATTTAGTTTAATATTTATTTAAAAAAACCTAACTCAATCTTACCAAAATACTGTAGATTGCATGCTGATGTAGATCGATACCAAGCCCTACATATTTAAAGGTTGTACTATTAATAGGTAGGTAGGATCAAATATTAAATTATACTCCTGGAATTTTTGTAACACTTTACTACAAATACAGATGACATGATAACATAAATTTACTGTATAGGATTATAAATTAACACCGTCCACTTCATTTCGAAACATAAACAAAATTAATACTTTCTGCTGATGATTTTCCTCAAAGACAGGCAATTGTATATTTTGTGAAATTTCAAACAAATTCTTCTGTCTGCTGCTAGATTGGACAACTCTATATTATGAGAACACTCGTAGGAAACCAACAATCGATGTTGCAAATATTGCGAAATTTCCCTGTGTAATATGAAATAGAACGACATTGACACTTTGGCATGATTATGGTTCAATAAACAGAAACGCATTACCAATTCTACTCTTAAAATAAACATTACGAGCAAAGTGCTTTCTATTTCATACTTGACAACAATGTAACTCATGAAAGAAATAAAGAATAGTAATAGTTTCGCTCTGGAATAGACAACTCTATTAAGCGGACGACAGCATGTGTCCGTTTAAGAAGGACTTTGCTGTATTAGCCAATGACAGCAGTTCAACACTATATAAAGCGACGCTAGCTTTTAAAATTTATCCGTATTTGCAAGGTTTATTTTATTATTTAGTACGTAGTACGTCACAACATATTGTCAGATTTTAATCGCAATAAGTATGTTAATTTGAGAAATAATCTTGATTAGCCTCTATAAACTTAGTGTTTGTGAAAAATAATTTTAACATAGTACCCTTTAAGCTATGAATTTTGTCACGTAAACTACTGTTGGTTATAGGTATATCAACGCAATTTTACTTTGAAGTAAATAATAGAGTATAAATTAATCAAATAACCAATCAGACAACAAATATAAGCCATAGTGTCAACTAAAAAATCTAATTATTAATACAATAAATTGCATTTGTGAAGGAAGTAGGATTAAAAAAATAAAATCTAAACACTTTTTATAGTACTTTAAACATACTCTAAAAATAAGGTAGGTACAAGTTGAAATTATAACTGCAACAGTATCCTTATGAGCTTTCATATTTTTCTCGTTTTTCCAATTTACTTCATTAATGTATTTTTGCTTAGAATCGGTGTAGCTATTTTTAGCTAATAACTTTTCTTTAAAATAAACCAATAGTCCTTTTTAAAAATTTAAAACCTTTTCTTTCAGCACTATCGCTCAAATTTCAAGGAAATCATTTTTATCATATTTTCATATTTCATATTTTTATTTCGATTTTTCAGGCAACAATGAGTTTATTACAGATGCGGCACACTCTTTTTCTTCAGATAAAATCGACTTTGAATTACTAATTTCTTTTCAAATCTTTTTCAATAAAATATTTTTCCACGCAATTTAAAAAATTTTGTTTTACAAAATATTAGCATGGTTGTCGTACAAACATAAAATAATTTATTGGCATTTTGATAACAAGTGAACAATGCAGATAAAATTTAAGATTTTTAATTAGTGTTATGTAAAAAATTATTAGCAATTGTAAAAATTAGTAAGTTGTAAAATGACGTAATGATAAATGTTTAAAGACGATGAATTTTCATCATTATTATTCAACGCAACGATTAATATACTATCTATGCCGAGTTTCGCTATTTAAACCACAAATTTATTGATTATCAAGGCATTTGACCTCTGCTGCATACATTTTATTTGAATATATGAAAACAACGTTTTTCAAAAAACATAGAAAGGATCTTTAAACATCGAGTGACTAAATTTAATAATTACATGTTTTACTTGGCATGAAATGTATTTCCAAGATTGGGCAAATCTGAGATTGAAATATTGAACCAAAATTTAAAAGGCGGTCGGCTACATAATGCATATTAAGCACCTGCAGCTATTTAAGATGATTAAGTGTGGCCAATAACCATTTTATTCCAAAACTAGGAAATTGTGCTACTAAATTTCATTTTACAAAAAGAGAATTTGGATAGTAAATTATTCGACTCCGTCTTAACGAAAATTTGTGTATAATTTTCCTCAAGCGTAATGGACAAGGACTAAGTAACAGTTTTATTTTCTGTGACAGTTATGACGTAAAGCACTTTTTTTATTAAAGATATCCCGCAAAACCACTTATTTTATTATATTAATTATTACTGTTAGTATTTGAAAAATGTAAAAACACAATTATGTTTAAAATATAATCTAAGGCATATTAACCCTCAAGGATTATAAATTTTAGTACCGAAATGCATTTATTTACAAGATTTATTGAATATATTACGTACTTCTACTATAAAATCAGATTAGAACTTTTAAGATTCTTTTCTCGGAGCCCATCCACTCCAGATGTTGGAGTCAACTTAGCTGAAGCCAAGCCTTTTATTGCAGGGAAGGAAGGATAATTAATGGGGTGGTTTACGTTGCCTTCCCCATGGTCAAAAGAAATGATATTTTTAAACCTTAAGAAATTTAACAGCAAAAAGTTTTCCGACGCCACTAAAGGAAAAAGAATTCGCGTTTTCTAAAAACCCCTTTAACTAAAAATCGTTTTTTGGTGTTTTGCCTTTTAAAATAAAACCTGGTTCTTAACCATAATAAATATAGAAATGATATTTTGAAAACTGTAAAAGAAATTTTAATCAGAAATAGTTGCCCGGAAGCACTGACAAGGAAAGTAGTAAAAATTCGTGTAAATAAATTTTGCACTAGAAACACATCTACATAACAATAAAAATCGTTTATTAATTTCGATGTTATGCCATGTGTTGGAAAATAGATACCAGTTTTAGAATATACATTGAAGTACAAATTATCAATAAACCGACCCTATTGCATTGAGTTGGAATAATTATTTCACCGTTATACTAAAATTATAAAAGGTTATATGCGATTTAAAAGCATACATGTTTAAAATGTAAAATATACTTTCAAAATCTTCCAATTACATTTGATGGCTCTACACTAGTGGTGAGTTAAGTGATTCTATACCCCAAGATGAGACATGAGATTTGGTGAATAAACATTTGTAATTGCCAAATACACTTTAGATTTTGAGAATAAATTTCTCAAGTACAGATGCTTTACTGTGGTGATAGAGATTTCGGACTTTGAATCTAAGGGTTCCGGGTTTGAATCCCGGTTGCTCTGGAAAAATTATCTGTGCCGGGTTCAGATTCCATGTTAAGATGTAAGTTCTAAAGGTTTATCTCAAGCATATGGGATATTCCTGGGCATATTTTCTGCAATTGGCCATGCGTCCTGTAAGAAATCAAATTGATTTTAAAGAAATCAAGTACATAAAAAAGGAAAAATGAATGTAATGAACAGAAAAAGTGACATCGCCAGTTTTAGCAATATCGACACCTATTTACTAATTTAAACGGATTGGAGTTTAGGTTTTCTTTATTTTATCAAAATTCCAAATACGCTGTTTGTTAACTCACGATAATTAAAATTTTATAAATATGCAATTAACATCCATCAATATATATATAGAGGCGGGGTTCCTACAGCCTTTGCCGCATCCCGCATTTCGATCGCCACACTTCTCTATCCATCAATATACAATATTAAAACTCAATCTATTTTCATGATTATGAATATTCAAATAAATGTAAAACTATATAAATTAGAAATTAATATGTTTCAGATTATTATACCATCTAAATTCCTGATGTTTTAAAGTACATATTTTATTTTCAATAATTAAAACATCTGAAGAAAGCAATAACCTAGACCATAGGGTGAATGTGCTTAAGTCGTGGCCTGTGTCCATACTCGGCATAGGAAGGATAAAAATTAAATAATATTCATAAAACAATAGTTTTCAAAAATCACATTAATTGTTTTAGACAACATCATTATTTCGTTCAATTTAATTATGACCTTGTCTAGTCAACAAAGTATAAACAAATAGATAATGTTTCGCTATGATGAATTAGTGTACTATGACTTCTTGTAAGCGAAAGAACAATTAATTTTTAAAATGCTTATGACATACATGTTAATTGATTATATGATTAAAATGATCTTTAAACTGTGTTTTGAAAATTAATTGTAGTCGCTATTGTTCTATAAACGATAAATAAATGCCGAAGATGGGCTTTTTGTGTGTTTTTTGTTTTTTTGATGAAACGTATAAATTATTGAATATTTGTAAAAAGTAAAGTCAAGGTATGGTGTAATCATTCTAACTTATATGCGCAATAAATTTTACAAATACAAATTAAAAAAATTGCTACTTTCTGGTGTCTCGAACATGATATTTTCTATTAAATGGCCGATAATAGGCACATTGACTCTACGTACGATATGTATGTAAAGTTACGTTAGAAGAAAATGCAATATTTTTTATTAAAAGGCATAAATAAATCGACGTTTTTGCTTATTTTTAATGTTTATCGGGTAGCCGGTTTTGGTGATTCAGTAGCTTCAAACCTTGATGAAAAAATATATAGGTTATTGCTTTGGTTATAAATTTGTACAACTCATATGTCAATATATCAATTCAAATGTCAACGTACATGTCAATATATAAATTATAAGAATTCTCTTCATAGAAAAACTGAAAAATTTATGAAAAAAAAATAATTACTCTGTAATTAAAAGAGATCCCAACAAAAGAATAACATTATCAGACACCAAAAATTCCATAAAAGACAGAGGATACCTTAAATAAATATAGAGAACAAAATCAATGAACTCGAGTACTCCGCGACTATACAGTCAACAAAAATTTTACAAAAATTTACCTGTAAGATTTGTCGTGGCATTCTGTAACTCTCCACATACGGATTGACAACGTAAATAAATAATTTTTGAAGCAAAATATTAAATTAAATTTTCCATACACAATAAGCAACACTATACAACTAATAAAAATGAATTAGAAAATATAAGAATTTCAAGAATAACTAACTCGCAAGAACACCTTAAAAAGGAAATAGAAAGTATAATATAACTGGCAAAAATGAATGGTTACAAAACGCAAACAGTATATAAAGTGATACACAAATACAAGATAAAAAACTGCATTAAATACACAAAATGAAAATAAAGACAACAAAGTATACCGTACCTTAATATACAATGAATGAATAAGCGAAACCATAGCAAAAATCTTGAAAAATACGATATAATATTATTATGCTCACATAAAACCGTCACAAATGTGTACAATAATAGCTATTTATGGTACTAGTGTGTTCTCTTGCAAATAAGTCACACGAGAAAAACGCTAGTCCGCGAGCCCGTGGGGCAAAGAATAGATAAAATAAATAACGCAAAACCAAAAACAGAAAAATTGAAATGAAGTAACAGAGAATATGTAAATATAAAAGGCAACAATTATTATCGTCGCGTGTAAAGTGTGTATAATAAGCCAAACAGGAAGAAGGATAGAAGAAAAACGAAAAGTCAATATTGGACACTGGACACATCTGCTCTAATGAAAGAAATATAAAGCTACTCAAAAACTGCAAAAGGAGCAGAGAAATGGATCTATGGGAGAGCTTCGAGATTGAGAAACAACTTTTCAACAAAAATAAAAATCTACTGAACGACCAATTAGATATTGAGAGACTACCACTATATATCGCTATTTTAAAAAGTATTAAAGACCATAATATCTACATACATACTAGTACATGTTCTTCAATTTATGGGATATTTAATTTATTGTTTTGTGCAAGGATTTTACTTATGTTAACTCTATGAAAAAAGTTTTTATGTTTTATAAATATATTGACATATGGATTGACATATGAATTGACATATTAAAATGTGAGTTGCACAAATTACGTAACGAAACCAATAACCATTGTATTTTTGCAAAAGAGTTTGAAGGTTCGGAATTAGCTAACCCTACCCGATAAACATTAAAGAAATACAAGCAAAAACGTTGTTTTATTTATAACTTTTAATCATACACACATAAAATCTTAAATAAAAAATTGCTTTGTATAGAATATGATAATAGCATACAAAGAAGTATAAGATATGATATGCTGCTACAATTATTAGTATAGTTACGGTTTCATTTCGCTTCAAAATTTGACGGGACTGAAATGTAGTTCTTGTTTAAATCATGCATTGTTAATAATTTACAAAATGCATTATTGGTTTAATAATTTTGTATTGTATCAATATTTGATATGTTTTCTTAAATAACGTGAATTAACTTCTAATAGATTTATGTCTTCTCCATTTTAACCAAATTAAATAATCTTTTGACAAAAGTGTTTTGGATAATATATAATTAATGAACTTTTAAAAGTGCTTTCTTGTTGTTAATAATTAAAAAGTCTTTTAAAATCACATTCCATTGTTAGGTACTATCTAATTTATTATAGATTTGCCTTTTAAATTGAGACTTTCGTGTAGTATATTCCCATAACTACGAAAGTTCGAAAATAACATAATCCAATTTTTCGCTAATAAAGAAGTATAATAAAAATATTGAAGTTTTCGCCGTTTTCGAGTTGTTGAAGAAATTTACAATAAGTCGTAAGAAACTCTAGGTATGAATGCATACTGCACTGCTGACTATTGACCTGAATTATAAAACTTATTAATTTTTTGCACAGTAATTGTACAAAAGCTTAATGAAAATTTTTAATTCGAACTTTTCAAACCTTTAAAACGTTTTAAATGACAATGTCGCAGAAACTTAATTATACAGCATATAGCACGAGCCAATTTAATAAAATTCATTATCGCTGGTTTATTGAATATGTAGTAAATAATTGCATGCAATCTAACGAGAGAAATCAAAAATCAAGTTATTAAGTCATGAGTCATAGATTTGTGGTTTGATTTCAAATTTCGCATTGTAACTTACATTTCCACAATACTTCTTAGATTTAATTCAGCTGAAGTATAAAAAAATAAACGTTTTGTTGGTAAATTGACAACCAAACAGTTTGGCATAGTAGGTGGTAGGTGGGAAGCACACATTTCTCACAATACTTCTGAGATTTAATTTAGGTAAGATATAAATAAAAAAGTATAATGTTTTGTTGGTTTTTTTGCTATACAAAACCAAAAAGTTTTGTATAGTAGGTGGCAGGTTTGTCATATTTTGCGTAGATATTATATCAATTTTATATGACGAATATCGACATGCGTACAGTCACGTACTTGAAATTCTCGTTTCACTTTACTCGTATATTATGTATTAGTTACATAGGTATATTTAATGGCATATTGCGTTTTTTAGATTTTCCCCTACTAAACAAAATAAGTGGACTCCCATTGTACTAAATTACTATTTTTTAGTCATGAATCATATTACCGTACAACGAATGCGGTCAATAAATTTACAATTTTTCCTATAGCAACCAATCTTATCTGACGATATCTGAGCCAACGCATGTTGTGTTATGACAAAATACAAACTAATACAAAAATGAAAATGCATACTACATTAAGAAAGAATTAATAATATCAAATTCTTTAACATTTTAGACACTAGCTTAGGCATAAGTAATATCACTTATGTAGTGCAGAACATCTTTACATTTTAACCAAGCACTTAACTAATGTCTGTACTTTGAATCAACACTTGCTTTGAGTAATGCTTGAGTACGACTCAGATTAGAAATCTGCTATTTTGATTGGTCGATTTCATACTTGAGTAGTTTTCAAATATAATATCAAGCGAAGTAACGAGAATGACAAGTATTAGTAAATCATGCTGAAAATTTTATCTGCAATGAAGTTTTTTTGGTCATTGTAATTGATTAACCTCAGTTATGGTTAATCAAGGTTGGTGCAGCTAGAATAATAATTATACTTAACATCGAATTAGTAAACTTGCATTATTCCGGTATGTTTACCTCATCACAATTAGCTAACATACGCTAATTATTATGGTCGGTGCAAGAATACAACCAACCCTTAATGATTTACCATCATAAGAATATTAGAAACATACTTTTGATTGTTTTCAAATTTTAGCGAATTACAAATTGAACTATTTTTGCATTGTTACATTCGACACTACAGAGGTGTTATTTGTACCATCTTTATTAAAACTATATTTTAATTAAAGCCATTAAGTGACAAACATTTGCTTTATTAACCATTTGATTGCTCAATATATTATCTATCATAATATACCAAAGAAGACGGTCGCGGCTTGGCGCTTAAGTGCGTCAATTACTAAGCCGAGCACCCGGTTCGAATCCGGATGGGAGAATTGTATTTTGACCGTTCTCCACGCCAATTCGTTCGTCAAGCGCGGCATGTAATTGCCAAAACCTCTCAGGAGAACCAAACCAATTCTTTATGGAGAGGTTTGGGGGAATAAGAGAGGCTTATGTCCAGTAGAGAACGAATATACGCTGACTAAGAAGAAGAATACAGTAAAGCTCCTTATTCGCGGGGTATACGTTCCAAAATTATGCCGCGAATAAGGAAACCGTGAATATGGAATAGTGATTTGTATGGAAATGCAAGGGTTGGGTTCCAAGGTACGAAAATAAAATAAAATAGATAAAAATAAAATCAGTTTAATCACATACCTATCATTATTATTAATTATTATTGTTTGAATTATTTGGTTTAAAATATTTAGTAATTTTTCTTGCTTTGCCGTCTTTAAAATGCCTTTTAATTCCGCATGGTATTCAGCTGTGGCAACTTCAATTTTCCTTTTAAAAGGAAGGTTTCTTTCCAAAACGGGTCAATTTTAATGAAGTGATCTCACAGTTCATTTGCCATTTGAAACCTGCGGTCTGGTTTTTAAGGTGATTGTCATCGTATCATTGTAAGATGTTGAAGCTTGAAGGGTTTTAACATTTCCTGCAAGTCGGCTTCACTTAAATCTTCATCGTGTGATTGAAGCAGCTCTTGAACGTCACTCGAATCTATCTGTTCAAAACCATCATGTCCTATTCCATTAGCAATTTGTACAATTGTGTCAGTTAATGTTTTAATTTGTTTAAATCCTCACTTTCACAGACTGTTAGATCAACCTATAGTTTTTCCAATATGATTGCAATGTGTATGCAATGCTTGAGCTCTTGTAACGATTCCTTTATGTTAACAATGCACATTGCTATGTTAAATTTTTCCAGAATTCCATAAAACTCACGTCAGAATCACATTCCATGATATCCAGAATGATTTTAAAGGTTCGCCTAATGTAAAAGAACTTCAAAGCTTGAATTATTCCCTGGTTCATTGGTTGAAGTAAAGTCGTCGTGTTCGGAGGCAAAATATCACCTTAATATTCGGATGCATAGTTTCAAGCTCACAAGGGTGACCCGGAGCATTGTCCAAAACAAGAACCTCCTTGAAGTCTAAATTTTTTCGTTTAAATATTATTATTTAATTTTGAGTTTTGAATATAAATTATAATATTCAAAATCGTAAATTATTAATCCGCGAATAATGAAATTTTCGGCCGCGAATACAGAAAGTGGTCTCAATTTTTCTTCCGCGAATACTGAAACCGCGAATAACGGAACCGCGGATAAGGAGCTTTACTGTATACCAAAAACTCGGGTAATTCGATTAATCCGAATATACCCCATAGACTGCACGGTTCATCTTCAGGGACTATAGTATGACTTTTAATCCTTGAAAGTTTAAAAACATTTTAATCCTTTGTGGAATAATGTACAAATAACCAGGATGTTTTAGATGCCATAAGGTAAATTGTGAACCATAATTTGTCTTTGTGATTGTTTATCGCTAACACGATAATATCTGAAATTAACAGTTTACAATTACCTTAATGTATTATTTATTGCAACAATTATGAAGTTCTACGCACAATACAAGTATATAAAATTACAATTTGATGCTATCATAATTTTTTTGTAAATCGTACTACTTTTCATGAAAGTAATAAAGGTACATCGTCGTCTCGAGGCATGACGGCGACTCGACGACTGTCTTAACTAACTTTCTGTAGGTATACTGCCATAAATACAAAAAATGCAAATTTACCCAGAAAAAAACTATAAAAACTTGTATAAGTCCAAGCTTAGTATCTAATTATTTATTACATTTTATAAATAAAGCAATATAATTTATTATTTTATATTTTTTGTGCATGAAACTTTAAATGAAAATAGATTTTTTATATGCGTAGCTTACAAAGTTAGACGTGTTATTTAGCAAAATGTTACATCAAGTTTTGAGTAAACGAAAAAGCGCAAATGATTAATGTTTTTTCCAAATCATTCAAAAACAATTTTCCCTTACAATTTAGTTATGTAAACAATATTAAAGAGAAAATGCAAAATATAATAGAAGTATGGTGACAAAGAAAATCAATCATCTACCTGAGATTACATAATATACCGTCACGTTTTTTAAACGTATATCCTGGAAACACTAAAAAATTCGCTCTATATCGAAATTGGTTCATTATTACGACAGTTGATTTTTATGTTTATATCTTCTTCCAACAATAAATTTTCTATTTTTTTTTTCAAATTTGCATGTTTTATATTACTCTATTCAACCTTAATTGAAATATAAAAATTTTAATTATTTATCCTATAGCTGAAATGCTTTCGTAGATTGAAATTCAATAAGTTCGGATTCTAATTCATTATTCGAGTGGTTATAGACTTTATTTCCCATTAATGTATGGTTATACCTACAAATTCTGATTACTGTATGCTGAAAAGTTAGGTATATAAACTGTGTCTGTCTATCTTAATTACGTACATGCACGAGTCAATTTCTTTTACTAAATAAGCTAGTAGGTATGTATGTGCAGACGTAATTTATCGATTTCCTTACTAATATTTAATGTGGTTCTTTCATCTTATACATTCTACAAGTTCGGAAATCAGAATACGAAAACATGTCAAATAATGATGTGTTTAAGTTAATATGCAGCAAACTTCTTGTATTTCGTGATACCTATATCTCCATTACAGCTTTCGATATTTTTGACAAACCTGACAAAAACGTACTCGATATAAAGCGCAATATACGAGCAGTAATACGTAGTATGAAAATATTAAAATTTAAATCTTAATTTAGACGTAGGTTGAGCAGGTACATATTATATAAAATTGATAACTTCATTTTAATCAATCAACTTAAAATAGGATTTATTAATTTCTATAGTTTGATTTTGTATCTTGAATAAGTTATAAGTTTAAAGTACCTACATCATATTATAGCATTCCAATATTGATCAACTTCGTTAATTACTGTGCATATAGCATACCTAATTTGTATGACGTATTTAACGCTAAATAACTATAATATTAAAAGGGAAATATAAAAACTTCACTCAATGTCTAAATAAAAAGTAGTTTTTCGAAATTTATTATTTTTTAATAAAGTACGTCATCTTATAATATAATAAACGATGTTAACAAACTTTGATAAGCCCATCAGAGCGGCCAATTATAAAAAAGCTACACTGTAATAATGCTGAAATAATTAAAATGTTAAAAATACTGTTATTAACGAAAGAAAATTGAAAAAGTCCAGTCTTTTGATAAAAACATCTTTGCTTTTTACTACAAAAATCATTTTTCCATTAAATTTGATGGATAAAGAATAACATTCTACCGTGTTTCGTATATATACGTATACCTATATATATATAAACATCAAAGGTTTACTTGTTTACAATCTGCAATCATTTTAAAGGAATGTGTGTGATTCTTAAGGAAACAATAAAATACTTTGTGATTAATTCCTTTAATACTAAATTAAAATCTCTTAACCACAATCACATTACTGACTTTTTAATGTTTTGAAATGACGTATTAAGATATTATTATTGCAAATGAATAATTATTTTATAACATAATTTGTGCGAATATTAAGTAGGTATGTAATACCTTATAAAATGTACCAGATCAGGTAGGTGCTCAAAATACGTAAAAGAAAATCAATACAGATTTATTTCCATCTAAGATAAGCACATATTTTCAATCACTCGCTATGATATGTTTCGCATATTTGATTTTCAATATTCAGAATTTTTATGTAATTGCTTTTCCATGAAACGTAATGAAAAATAACCCTAGAAAATTGAATTTTGTACAACTACAAATATGATAATTGAAACTTTAATTAATGCTTAATTTAGAATTTACGCTACACTGCCTAAAAGTTGTTCAAAACATTTTGAGCAGTTAATAGAAGTTAATTTAAACAAAAGTTCTAGTAACCATTAACATTACGGCACTTCAAAATGAAATTAAGAGGTCTAACTGGTAACATAAACATACTACACACAATTTCTCAATGTTTTACCTCTCAATACATAAAAGGGTCGTTACTCATCTCTTCTAAATCTCTGATGTGGTTTGAAGTGTTTTCACATACATCATAGACCTACTGCTTAACGTGTACTCTAAACCACGAGAAGGGTAATCTACTTCAGTTCAAAAAGAATTTCTTGACAGATTATCTTGGTGGTTTTCCAGTACCTGTTCAGGGAAAACTTTCAAAATGTTCTTACTCCGCTCTGCTACGAAATGAGAACTTTACCTTAGCAGTGTGTTGAAACTTGTTCTTCCATGACATATTTATGCTGACCAATTTATACAGTCCATTTATTATTATATTATAAAATCTACTTATGAGTACTCTTAACATACATTACAATTGACAAAGAATATATTATCATTCGTTCTAGTCGCTAGGCAATACAAAATTTTGGATTTCTGTCTTTCTTGTGTAAACGACAAAATTAATTTTTGTAAATAAGTATTTTCTAATTTACATTGTGCCTTAAAAATCTCTTGACAGCTTCTACGTTATAAATATTTTTTTTATACTCTTATCCATCAAAATTAGTAAAACAAACCTTAATGAAAGTGTCACAAATATATCATCTAAATTTAATAATTATTATTGGCAGGTTGCAAAATTTAAAGCTTTCATATTGATGACGACTAATGAATCAGCAACACGTGTCTACCGTTCATCTATCACTTTTGATTGTGCAAATTTGTAATTATTGCTTAAAGCTATTTATTTCGTTGCTATGGCAGATTAAAAAAAAGTTCAAAACTCGGCCTACGTAACTCTGTGTCCTAATTGGCAATAAATGCGAGGGAAGCGCAATTCGATTTTTGCTCTGCTTTTATCGCACATCAATTAACACATCGGTTTCAATTATTAGAACATAAGGTTCGAATTTATTTTTAAAGAGCTATTATTTTAAACATTTTCAAACTCGATACCGCAACTATGTTTCAATTTTAATACCGTAAAATTTTGTTAAATGTCACAGATCTGATTGATCTGTGTGAACTTTGCCAAGCAAGGTTTAAATAAAATTGCTAATAAATGTTGATAGAAAGCCTCAATACCTAAATCTTAGTATGAGAAAACTAAACAAAGTTATTAAAGTTCACAGAAGTCTAGTAAATTGTGGTACATAAAAACTGGTCAAGTTGACTCTGTTTTACGGTACACTAACTTCTGCATTGAAATTAAAAATTTAACAAAATATGTATTATATAGATGTTTAAATGTAAAAGTACTTTTTGGACATGACAGATCCCCTGACTAAATACTAAATACCAATTTGCGGTATTTTTTCAAAATCCGTTACTGATATTGCAATAACAATTGGATATTTAGCTAACCAGATTATTTTCATTCTTTTTAAAAAACTATTCGAAATTTTAATATTTACTCTTTTGCGTTGGAGTTTTTCGAAATTTGTTATTTTATCAATTTTTAAATGAACATGCCTTCAAGTCATGTATGTAATACATAAACTATTGTACTTTATTTACATTACTTTGATTTTTCAAATTATCCAAGTTAATACCTTGGAAACGGCGTTAGCAATCAATAGAATCTTGTTGTAAATCTTTTGTTCATTTTTCATTTAAGATTAAGTGTTCAATTAATTAAGTTAGGAGTCAATAGTAGTTTATATATTTTATTCGCAATCGGTCGGTAATTGCTCGTTTCCCACTTTTAAAAGTTTGAAGTTGCATATTGTCAACTACTAATATCAACCGGTGTGTAATGAAAATTATTCACTCGTTATATCACGTGGCGGTCAGTAATGAACAAAATGGGCGGGTTTTAACGTGTATGAGCTATTACAAATAGAGGCGCTGATGCAAATGTCAAATATGACATAACTTAATATAATTTTGAAAACGCATTATTTCCATTAAACCAACTAACTTCACGATTGCGAATAAAATAGATACATGCTTCGGCGTAAAGCGTCATTACTAACCTCGGATTGCTGACCTCCGGCTTCGCCGTCGGTCAGCAGAACAGACCTCGGTTAGTAATGACTCGCTTTCCACCTCGCTATGTAATATACTATTATTCGCAATCGGTCGGTAATTGCTCGTTTCCCGACTTTTAAAAGTTTGAAAGTTGCATATTGTTTAACTACTAATATCAACCGGTGTGTAATGAAAATTATTCACTCGTTATACCACGTGGCGGTCAGTAATGAACAAATGGGCGTGGTTTTAACGTAAACAGAAGCGCTGCTGATGCAAATGTCAAATATAGTTAGGTTATAACAATAATTAGAAATCATAATTGGGCGTGCAAATTATAAAACATTTTAATTAGAATAATTGCTTATTGCAAGTGATAGCCCTTTTTTAAATTTTCGCTAAGATTTATTTGTTGCTAGTTTAAAAAATATTTGGATGATCCGATAAGTTTAAGCTTCGACATCGAAAAGTTTTGTTAACAATTCCTGGCATTTTATCGTTCAAATTATTGATGTATAAGTACATATTGTGACATTTGAATACTTATTTATGGTAAGTCCTATAATACTTTCTCATTTTCTTGTTAAAATTTATTTGTTACAGTCAGGGTTCGCAGTTTGGAACCGTAGAAGTCTTCTGACGATTGGCTACACCGTCACACTTTATTTGCTACATGACACCAGAAGTGCAACCTAGATTAGCCTAGCTTATCATAAAAACCAACCTAGAAAGTTTAAATAATTTTATTATGGAATATTATGCAATTTTGAAAATTATTGAAAATATAAGAAGATTACTTAAGAGTAACTAATGTTTACAAGTTTTCTGAACAATTAGAAGGCTCTGTTTTGTTCTGTAAATTATTGATATTGACATTTATTGTGACATTAGAATTTGAATGATTATTTATCGTGAGCGTTAATGCTCTTTTAATTTCTTCAGTAAAATTTATTTGATGTGTCGAAGTTGTAGAATGCTGCGATGTCGAGCATGGAGCTGTAGCAGTAGAACATAATGGCATAGCAGTTGAACATGAAGGCATTGAAGTAGAACAGGAAGCTGCAAATGTTCCTTCACCATCTATGTTTGTATTTCTAGATAACATCTCCGATATTTTAATTTGGCCATCTATTGAACTATCCACATAACCTTCTGCGACGCTGCTGGATTTCCAACCACCTAATCTTTTAATTCCAATGTATTTGCTCCAGTATTGGCTAATAGAGTAGCCGATGTTCGTCTAAAACAATGTCCAGTGTATGTTTCGACATTTTTAATTTTAAGAATTCTGCAATTTTTTAGGAATTGCGCAATCGAATTGTGCCCATATGGTTGGTTTGTTACTTTTCCAAACCTGTACTGTAAAAACCTATCATTTTCAATATCCTTCCGAAGATTTACGTATTCTTTAACAATTACAATCCATTCCGGGCGCGTTATTAAGAATGATCGAGAATGATAGGTTTTGTATCACGAATGTGGATACTTATTTTATTTTCTAAAAGTTTACATCTTCTATTTTCATTTTATATAATTCATCACTTCGGCATGCACCGCTAACGCCGATTATTAAAGCAACCTAGAAAGTTTAAACAATTATGTTCATTGTATGTGAGTACAAAATTTATAATTTTACCTTTTGTAGAAGAAATTCTATAGGCGCATCACTTAAAAATCTATCAATTTCAGTTTTATGTAAAACACCTGATTTTTTGGCTTGAACCCAACATTTTGCTTCTTCAAAAAAGCTCTCAATTTCGCAAATTTTGAAATATCTGTATTATCTTTAATATTGAATGTTGTTCGTAGCATTGAATAAGTTGCCCATAACGTAGAAGGTTTTTTGTCTTTCGACAATTCACTAAAATAAGCAAGCACCACACTTTCTGAATTATTCCGTGCTTGTTTATTGCAACGCCAATCCATGTAAGCTTTGTAGGCTTTTTCATACCTTGCCTTACTTTTGTTGGGTAACAAATCACCTACTGCATTTTCTGCAACTTCTCGAAGCTCTGGTGGAGTACAAGATAATTCACTCATAATCACAAAGCGACAAAACAATAATACTAATTATTGTCAAAAAAACGCACGGTAATTTTTGCTTTGACGCCTACTAAAATAATTATCACTAACGTGATATGAGCTATTAAAAGTAGAGGCGCTGATACAAATGTCAAATATGACATAACTTAATATAAATTTGAAAACGCATTATTTCCATTAAACCAACCCCAACTTCGCGATTGCGAATAAAATAGTATACATGCTTGGCGTAAAGCGTCATTACTAACTTCGTAATTGCTGACCTCCGGCTTCGCCGTCGGTCAGCAGAACAGACCTCAGTTAGTAATGACTTGCTTTTCCCCCTCGCTATGTAATATACTATTAAATTCGGAATTACTTTTTGGATTGCACTGAATCATTTGTACATATATTCGCATAGGTTTGTAAATACATAAATACTTTTATTACAGTACCTATTATCAATATTAGTTTAATAAGTAGGTAACTTTTATATATTTTTTATTGTTACGTTATTATGATTAATAGTTAGGACCTTTTCAACAAAAATCTATTATTTGAAACAAATCATATCAAAATTCAATCTTCCGGTCAAAATGTAACAGACAGACACGAGTATACAATTATCTTTAAAAGAAAGTTTTTCTTCTTCGTACATATAAATTGTTATTTATATTCGTTTAAAAATTAAAAACAAGAAAATTGGCATTAGAAGCATTAGTATATAATAAATTTTTAAATTCTGACAGATAATTATATTAATTGAAGTTGAACATTATAATTAGCACAAATTAGATCAACAAATTTGTGTATAAATGGCGTTCAAAAATCTTCATGTAAGGTAATCTTAATTAAGATTGGTGCAATTGGTCCTTAAGATCCAATTACAATTGCACCAACCTCATTTAGAATTTAACAGACATTTAACTTAAATGAAGATTTCAAACCGGCATTAAATGCAAAAATTAATTAATTTAATGTTAATGTTTAACTTTAATTGAATATAATTATTTGTCAAAATTCAAACATTCGTTGAACTAACCTTTTTAATAACAATTTTAAATATTCATTTTTAATTTAAATGCATTAAATCATTAAATAAAGGCCGATTTTACCAATTTATCTCATTTAGAATTTAAGAGCATTAAGCTTAAAAGGAGATTTTAAAACAGCATTAAATAAAAAAATTCATTAATCGAATTTGATTTCATAACAATGTTTATCTTTGGTTTAATATAATTATCTGTCAAAATCTAATAATTAATTAGCCTTTTTAATTCCAATTTATAAATTCTGCTCGTATTTAACCCAAATTTTATTAAAATCCTTACATGATATAGGTGCAACCGACCCTTATAGGGTAATTCTGGTTTTTCATCTTAATTTACAGTAGCCAATAAAAATAAAAATTTAAAATAAAATTGCAGAATTTCATTGGTTACTTCAACTAAAATTAAAGTTTAAAAGCCTTTCAATATTAAACCTAATTTTCAATAAATTATTTTTAGGCAGAGGTTCATTTGCACTAAATCATTATTTGTTTTTATACCTTGACAACAAGATATATTAAGTAGGCTATAATGCCCTAGGGCGTATAAATCATAATGCCCGCTTATTATGTCCTCTCATACAATAAAACAAACAAATCGTCATAGATACAAGCCACCGCAAACTAGGAAATTTAGCAAAATCAATTTCTAAATTTCTAAATTTATTAAATGTTCACAAATTCAAATGCAGTGAAATATAGAACATTGTATGCATCACGGGTATTATGAAGATGTTTATGTCGAGGGCAAAAGGTCGAGGGCCGCTAGTCCCATGAATTTTTAAGTTGCTCGAGAACATAAACATCGAGTAAGGCCCTTGATACATAAATAACTATTTTAGAACAATTACTTCTATAGAAAAAACACTTTAGTAGGAATAATCGGAGATTGATAAACTGGGCTTTAACGTAATTAAACAAAAAATTAGTTTTCCAATATTTTCTGTATATTTTATAAGTACTAAAATATTCTGTCAGTTAGTTTATTGAGTTTTTATAAAACAAACAAATTGAAATAGGCTGCTGCGATTGTAAAAATAGTCATCTGAATTCAATATAAATTTTACGTAAATAAAAATTTAACTGTAAATATTTTGCATAATTTATTATCAACTGGGTAAGAATTGGTAATGTACTTTGGTTTTGAATAGATAACAAGAAGTATCTATATCTAGATTAGTTTTGTCTAGATGTCACTATGTCTAGATTAGAGATTAGTTTTGCCTCGGGAAGTGTTTCTTGGAGGTGACGCCCTTATTTGCAATTATATTATAAATATAAAATACGCTAATTCTAAATTATTATGTAATTTATAAAAAATTAAAACAACCTAGTGCTTTATAATACATTAAACATACAATTTTGGACTTTTTTAATACTTATTTTACATTTAAAATAATAAAAAATTTAAGTTTGTTTCTTCACATCATTAAACTAAATTTGGTAGGTAATGATTTATCTAGAATCAATTTAAACGTTTGTATTATTATTTACTTTCTGTCAGCTTTTGAATAACAATAGAATTAACTGAGTTAAGCTCAAGTTTTAGTAAGTTTTCAATTGGATTACGTTCTGAGTTTATGTTTACTTCTTTCACACATTTTAGCCACGATTGCCTCGTTATCTAGAATTCAACTATATAATATATATTAAGTTACTTGTGCAATAAATTTACTTTTAGATAATACAAAGCTCTACAAATACACATCAAAGAAAAAATATACTTATCAAAAAGAAATATTTCAATAACTGATAATTACGTGGAATAGAGACTAATTTTTGTAAGTAATTTTGAACTATTTAGTTTTGCTATATTGGTAACGACCGATTATTTTATCCATGTAATATAAAAGTTTCAATTGTTATATCTACAGTTCAAGTTTTATGTGCTATTTTACTATACCTAGTAATAGTTTAGATATATTTATTATTAAGAAACTCTCAAAACATAATATTATTATAACAAAGTATTTATTATTTAGTAGGCAGCTATCGATTGCAATATCAAATGTCTTTTGTTATTGACATTTTGTAAGATAATTTGCAGAATTACAGACGAAATCGATAAGGAGATGTTTGCTCAACTTCAGCTAACATTGTTGTCAAACTGTCTACCATGGATTTAATTGAAATCACTTGCTTTACTTATACTCAGTCTCCATTATATAATTAGGACGATTCTTACTCATTCTTATATTTATTACAAACATTTTGAAACTAAATATGGAAAGGCTTTTAGTTTAAATTGATCAAAAAAACATTAAAAACTTTTTGTTTATATATTTAAGAATATTTTTGAATAATGTATGAACAAAATTTGACATAAAATATAAACTTCGAAGAAAACTTATACGTATAGACAAGTCTTCTAACAGATCTCTTTATTTAATATTTATTACAGATGAGTGGAGATATGAGTAAGTTTTAAAGTACATACATAATTAGACTAAACTATTTTTTCAAGACTAACTAAAACTTGTAATGCTTCGACATTAACTTGTAAGCCGTTTTATTGGCATGGGTAATTTAGTGTCCATCTTGTTTTGTATTGTACCTGTTATAAGTTGCTTCAAGCACATTTAGTTTTATTATCTTTATTTATTGATAAAACAATTCTGACTATTGATAGCATTTCAACTATTATTATTTGGTTTAGTTAGAATAATAATATCAAATACTTTTACTATATAATATATATTTTAAAAATCAAACAATTTATTTTTTTATACAATAGTAGCTACCAATATAATTATTATTATAAAAATAATGTTAAGGGTTTTAGGTAGAATAATGTTAAATGTTATAGTTTTAAATATCTACATACATATATACATGCAATGAGCATATTCAAAGTGGAAGAAATATATAAAGGCAGGAAAATTTGAAAACATACTGGAAAGTCTAGATACGAGCATCTACATAGGTTGTTATCTTGATACTTACTTACACATGAAGAAACGCTTTGACATTTTATATGTATTTCATATGCATAAATCTAATACTAACTTTCTAGTTTTTCAAACTTTTTTAGTCCCTGTCTTCAAATGTTTTTCAATTATTTATATTAATATAATATAATTAAGTGGTACTACATAATTTTATCCCACATTAATAGAACTTAATGATTAGTATAGCTATTATAATTTTCTATCTACGAATAATAATTATAGTACAATTTTTACTGCTTTTCTGAATAAATTTAAAAAAAACTTTGTTAGGGGAAACAAAAATAAAAACATTTCAAATTTTTAACTTTGAAATTCAAAATTTTATGCGCAATTTCTTTTAAATTTAAGATTTAGTTAATGCAGATATGAAAATTTTGCTTTTATTATTAGAGCTTATAAATTTGTATAATCAAGAAGAAACTTCATTAATAAAAAAAAATCAAATGTAAGCTACGAAACCATTATTCCTCCCATATTTAATATAAAGTTAACCAGTTATTTATGGGTATAACTTATTACATCTATCCTAATTAGTAACTGCAAAAGAAGCGCCAAAAAATAGCGTTCCTTAGTTAATTAGATCTTTAAATACTATTATGACTTGATTATGATAATTTATAAAACAAAATGTTTTTCAAGTGTGAAAATTAAATCATTTATATGCCTTACCCTGGTGTGGTGTAATAATTAAAAACAATTAAGAGTCCTAGCAAAATTAGTATAAATCCCGAAACCCATGCCCTGTTCTAGTTTAAATTTGTAATTTGTTTTGAATCCAAAAGTGTGCATTTTTAAATTTGTACATTCGTAAAAATCGTAAAAGAAATACCTAAAAATTGATGGACTTACGCACTTGTTTTGTTTAAATTAATTAGAAATCCAATTTGTACAATTATTTCTTGACAAAATCGTCTAAAGCCAACAATTAATTTTTTTAATTGATTTTAAATATTAATTTCTAGGTAGGTACGTTATTACTTAACAAATACTGCCTTTAATGAAATTTTGAATTAATATTTATAAATTCATAAAATCATAATTGAGGTTGCTACACGCATAACAACCATCATGGGATTAAACTAATTGTTGTTTCGCAAATTAACTTGTACATTTTGCAAAACAAGCGATAACATAAACATTTTACAATTAAATTTGTGTTATTTTGTAAACAAAAGTAAATTGAATTAGTAATATTATTAAAATATTTACAAAGCGCAACGTTATTTTCAAAACAGTTGAAAATTTTGGCAATTCAAAATAAATATAGTGAATAAATAAACCAACATGTATTATTTTAAAGTTCTAACTTCTGAACTAACTAGTAAAATTTAAAAAATTATAGTAATTTAAAAACATTTAATAAACTTAATTTAAGAAAATGGATGAAAATAATAATTTTTATTTTAAAGAAATACATAATTTCTTTGCAATAAATTAATTTAATTAAGAAGAAAATAGTAGTTTAATTTAATAATAATTATCTTATTATCAATTTATTTTCTGTTACTTAGAATATTTTCTACAAATTATTTAGTTAAATATACCAACTTAAAAGAATTTAGTAAACTTTTACTAAAAATGCCAATTTATTGTTTATTAATTATTATAGCCTATTAATTTTTTAATTTTAATTTAGTAGTAATTTTTATTCGGTAATCGAAGCATTTTATGCTAAATTTGCAAATTTGATTGTCCAAACCAACATGTAGCCTGAATGGATAATAGTTTAAAAAAATTTTTTACCGTTTGGGTCCATATAAATCTGTTTATTCGCGACTTAAACTCATTTTTATTTATATGACATTATCATACGGAGCCGCATTTACTGTTGTGATACGTCTAATCCGTTCTGAATACTAAACACAAATAAAATATTTTATACCCAATTCTATGTGGATTTAATTTTCTGCAGATATATTTTATTTGTATTCAAAGAATTGCTATTCATCCTATTCTAGTTTATGTTTCACACCTTGTACAGGATCTTTTGGAACAGAACTTGCGTTTGAATAATTATCAAATAGACTTATTTCATTTCTAAACTGTTATTTTATTTATAAGATAGTAAAATTACATATATTATTAACCTCTGAAATTAATATTAGATTAAAATTTTTAAAATTAAAAGGTTATTAAACGTCTGATGACAGTCCCCATTCCTCATTGCTGAAAGATTACAAATAATTTCGTTTTATTGTTTATTTAACCTATTAATTTTAAAATTTAATAGATTTTATAAACAATATTTGGATTATAATTTTCTTAAATTATATAGTCAAGATGTATTTCACCTAATAAGAGGCAGAAAACATTCTTCCAAACGAGCTTTCATCTACGGGCACCATGAAAGCTATATTTCCTTATAAAGTTATTTCCAGATTTGGTAATTATTCCTTGTTGTCGAGATCACCGAACCCTACCCTTTTCAGCCTATATTAACTTTCCAGCTAAAATTCATTATTAAAATTAAACGTTTTCAAAATATCAAGTTAAATAGGAACGAAATGCTTATGGTTTCAGTAATTAGCACCAAAACTTAATTGAGTATAATCTTCGTCATAAACATGGTTTATATTGAAGTTTCCCAATTGAATATAAATTTCTATTTTGAAATATTATACATATTAATATAAGCATTTTTAATATAATACATCAAGTTAAATTAAAATTAAACCTATTTTCAATTTACATGGAAGTCAAAAGATTATCAATAAAATTATTATTGTACATAGTTTATTAACTTGTAAAATTATATTTTTATATAATATTTATATAATTATAATTATATATGTTGAATAATATTTTTTTTAATTTACAAGCTTAATACGCATTTTGTGTATATTCTAAATTGTAACTAAATAAAAAAAAAAAAAATTTTTAATTTTCCAACTTACATTTTTAGTCTTAGACTCCGTTGTACAAAGTGGTTTTGTCTTATCAAGAATTTTAATCCATTTTCATTCATTTAGGAATAGTTTAACTGGTGATTTTTGATAAGACGAAACCACTTTGTACAACTAAAAATGCAAGTTGAAAAATTTTTAAATTTCACTAAACTTTTAAAAAAACTAATATTCAACATAAAATCATTATTGTATTAAGAATGCTTATACTGATATTTCCTTTCTAGTTATCAATTTAAGTCGATCATATAAATATTATACATACATATTCAATCAGTTGTTGATCTAACTATTAAAAACGGTAAACGTTAAATCTTAAATAAATTGCAAATGTAAAACACAAAAGGCGATGCTAAGTTGCTACTATCTCGTTCTGCACGTCACGCGTCGTAAAATGAAAACATGTGTCGTAATATCCGGCCTAAACCGTATTTTATTGCAATACTCAAGTACGCCCTGAACTAAATCTCGACTAACGTTTTAAAATTATTATACCGGGGGCCGGCCGTACACTTAAACATAGGAATTAACATTATAAAATTATCATGCAACATTTAGTATTTTTTAATTATTGCTAAAAAAACAAATATAAAATTTTAAATAACGGTTTTAAAATCCGTTTAAAAAGAATTATTATTTTAATTACAACTGTAATACATTTTTACAATGAAAACTTTTTCTTTCACAGAGTAGAAACTGTTTACGTTCATTGTAATGTAAATTTATTTTAAGCTGTCAGAGTAACTTGATAGCAATTGTTTTTAAAAATGCAAAGCAATATTTAAAAAAAAGATTATTTAAAATTTTTTTTAGCAATAATTAAAAACAAAATATTAAACGTTGCATATCTTTAGACGCAGAAAAAAATCTTTTGATTGATATATTTTTCTTTAAAATCTGTTAATAAATGGTAAGCAGGAATTTTAAAAAAATTAATTTTCTGTGTTAATTTCCTATGTTTGGGTGTGCGGTCGGCCACCCGGTATATATATGTTTCAAATTACTATAAAATAGTAATTTACAATATAAGTTTTAAAAGTGTCACTTTATTTTACTCGTATGTGAATTTAACGAGTGTAGCAATGCTAAGAACAAAATGAAGCTGTTAAAAATCAATTAAATTAAAATTTTCTGAGTCAGTTTTAGAAGTTGGTATAGAAATCCGTTTTAAAAATATTCTTTAAAAAATTTGCTACATTTTGGTGGTGAAACAATGTAAAATTATTTAATTGGTTAACTCATGCTTATAAAATTTCATATCACGTGTCTACTTCTATAGTTTTTAAGCACGGTTGTGGACTGACAGCTTAAGGGTTGTGTTACTGCTAATCGCAGCAGCACTAGATATTATAACACTGCGAAAAAATAATAAAATTAATAACTTTTTCTGATAACGTGAACCAATAATCTTGTTGCGGTAGCTCCCAGAAACTTCCCGTTTCTAATTAGATCTCCGTGGTTACGCATTCGGGAAACCCAATCGCTAAGTTTTGTCTATTCTAGAATTTGCATATTCTCATTTCGCCTAATTGCTAAACGTCACAAAATTCCAATTTAATCAACATTTTAAATATCAAATTAATCTTATTTATAGACCGATTTTAATTATTTAAACACTATTGATAGAATTTCTTGGTTATGCTAATTCGTTTTACACATAAATTTTCTTTCAAAATGGCCCGAAGTTTCCGGACTACGCATTTATGTTCATTATTAACTACTAGTAAATAATAAAATATTATTCACCTCAGGTGATAGAAGGCGTGGTTCACAGTTCGATCACTTACGTTGAAATGATAGTGTTTATGGCTAGTAGTGGAAAAAAATATTTTATACCCAATTCTATGTGGATTTAATTTTCTGCAGATATATTTTATCTGTATTCAAAGAATTATTGACTTGCTATTCATCCTATTCTATTTTATGTTTCACACCTTGTATAGGATCTTTAGGAACAGAACTTGCGTTTGAATAATTATCCAATAGACTTATTTCATTTTTAAACTCTTATTTTATTTATAAGATAGTGAAATTACATATATTATTAACCTCGGAAATTAATAATAGATTAAAATTTTTAAAAATAAAAGGTTATTAAACGTCTGATGACAGTAACCATTGCTGAAAGCTTACGAATAATCTTGTTTTATTGTTTATTTAACCTTTTAATTTTAAAAGTTTTAATCTAATATTTAAAAGATATTATAAACAATATTTGGATTATAATTTTCTTAAATTATATAGTCAAGATGTATTTCACCTAATAAGAGGCAGAAAACATTCTTCCAAACGAGCTTTCATCTACGGGCACCATGAAAGCTATATTTCCTTATAAAGTTATTTCCAGATTTGGTGATTATTCCTTGTCGTCGAAATCACCGAACCCTACCCTTTTCAGCCTATATTAACTTTCCAGCTAAAATTCATTATTAAAATTAAACGTTTTCAAAATATCAAGTTAAATAGGAACGAAATACTTATGGTTTCAGTAATTAGCACCAAAACTTAATTGAGTATAATCTTCGTCATAAACATGGTTTATATTGAAGTTTCCCAATTGAATATAAATTTCTATTTTGAAATATTATACATATTAATATAAGCATTTTTAATATAATACATCAAGTTAAATTAAAATTAAACCTATTTTCAATTTACATGGAAGTCAAAAGATTATCAATAAAATTATTATTGTACATAGTTTATTAACTTGTAAAATTATATTTTTATATAATATTTATATAATTATAATTATATATGTTGAATAATATTTTTTTAATTTACAAGCTTAATACGCATTTTGTGTATATTCTAAATTGTAACTAAATAAAAAAATATTTTTAAATTTTCCAACTTACATTTTAGTCTTAGACTCCGTTGTACAAAGTGGTTTTATCTTATCAAGAATTTTAATCCATTTTCATTCATTTAGGAATAGTTTAACTGATGATTTTTGATAAGACGAAACCACTTTGTACAACTAAAAATGTAAGTTGGAAAATTTTTAAATTTCACTAAACTTTTAAAAAACTAATATTCAACATAAAATCATTATTGTATTAAGAATGCTTATACTGATATTTTCTTTCTAGTTATCAATTTAAGTCGATCATATAAATATTATACATACATATTCAATCAGTTGTTGATCTAACTATTAAAAACGGTAAACGTTAACTCTTAAATAAATTGCAAATGTAAAACACAAAAGGCGATGCTAAGTTGCTACTATCTCGTTCTGCACGTCACGCGTCGTAAAACGAAAACATGTGTCGTAATATCCGGCCTAAACCGTATTTTATTGCAACACTCAAGTACGCCCTGAACTAAATCTCGACTAACGTTTTAAAATTATTATACCGGGTGGCCGGCCGTACACTTAAACATACGGAATTAACATTATAAAATTATCATGCAACATTTAGTATTTTTTTTTAATTATTGCTAAAAAATACAAATATAAAATTTTAAATAATGATTTTTAAAAATCCGTTTAAAAAAGAATTGTTATTTTTAATTACAACTGTAATACATTTTTACAATGAAAACTTTTTCTTTCACAGAGTAGAAACTGTTTACGTTCATTGTAATGTAAATTTATTTTAATTTGTCAGAGTAACTTGATAGGAATTGTTATTGAAAATGCAAAGCAATATTTAAAAAAAAAATTATTTAAAATTTTTTTTAGCAATAATTAAAAACAAAATATTAAACGTTGCATATCTTTAGACGCAGAAAAAAATCTTTTGATTGATATATTTTTCTTTAAAATCTGTTAATAAATGGTAAGCAGGAATTTTAAAAAAATTAATTTTCTGTGTTAATTTCCTATGTTTGGGTGTGCGGCCGGCCACCCGGTATATGTATGTTTCAAATTACCATAAAATGGTAATTTACAATATAAGTTTTAAAAGTATCACTTTATTTTACTCGTATGTGAATTTAACGAGTGTAGCAATGCTAAGAACAAAATGAAGCTGTTAAAAATCAATTAAATTAAAATTTTCTGAGTCAGTTTTAGAAGTTGGTATAGAAATCCGTTTTAAAAATATTCTTTAAAAAATTTGCTACATTTTGGTGGTGAAACAATGTAAAATTATTTAATTGGTTAACCCATGTTTATAAAATTTCATATCACGTGTCTACTATTAATACTACTTCTATAGTTTTTAAGCACGGTTCTGGACTGACAGCTAAGGGTTGTGTTACTGCTAATCGCAGCAGCACTAGATATTATAACACTGCGAAAAAATAATAAAATTAATAACTTTTTCTGATAACGTGAACCAATAATCTTGTTGCGGTAGTTCCCAGAAACTTCCCGTTTCTAATTAGATCTCCGTGGTTACGCATTCGGGAAACCCAATCGCTAAGTTTTGTCTTTTCTAGAATTTGCATATCACATAACTCATGAATTTAACTTAATGGCTAACAACTGCTACAATTGTTCGGAAACAAAATAAGATAATGTTCCTTCACTAACAGACTACTTCTAAGTAACTACCAGCTCCCTCGGTTTGTTTCTCTTTCCCCAAAAAAACGCGGTTCTTTGTAAAGGCACACCGGAAAATATACTATTTGAAAATCTCTATGTTTATTGCACCATTAGAATTCCAACAGATCCTGAGGGTCTGAACATCATACCGTGACATTTATTCTTGTAAAATTGGCACTTCCTCAATAAAATTAGATTTATACTTAAAGAATACAGTTTTATGGTTCCATAAGAATTCGATCTTGAATAAAAGAATTGTAATTTATTTATTCGACATATTTGCAGAAAAGGTAGGTACAAGAATTTTTAGAAATATAGTCCAAACGATGCTGGTCTCATATTGCTTCCACTATAAACTTTAGTTACCCAAATATAAATAGAAGTTTGAAATTCTTAACATATTATTAGAAATTTAGAACCATGTAAGTAATTTTCCCTATTAAAGGTTTTTGTCTCACTGCATGTAAAACTTTCCGATGTTGTAGACTTTGGAAATTTTTTAACTAAAAATAAGTCCCAAATTTTTAGATGCTTGAATGCCCTTCCACTTCTTAAACTATGCTTTCAGAGGCGGAAAATTTAACGATCTTTTTATATTTATATAAAATTGTTGGATTTCATCATTTATTTCGAATCGATTTTGAAAACGATTGAATTCGTTTGATTTGAATGAACGAATGAACGATTTCACGAGTAAGGATTTCAAAAATTTTATTTATTGTTAGTGCCAATATCATGGTTTAGAACTATAGGTAATTCCTCTTATTAATAAATTTCGTATTAATAATAAAGTCCAATAGCGCGGTATTCAATTTCCTTTTCTCTATTTTTAAAACATTTATTAAATCCGTTCAAATAAACTTTTGGTTTTCATTATTACTTTTTTATTTTTATCTCTAATATAAATGCTAAATAAATTAATCTCAGTACTAGAGAAAGCATCGTGTATTGTAATATAATCCACGCGATCTCATATTCGTATGCTAATCAGATCCGTAAAGGAAAATATCTTCTAAAATTCTACCAAAATTAAGAGGATTATTAAGTTGTTATCCTACTTATTCTACCGCAGATTCTGTTCGTGTGCTTCTTTCAAGCCTTAATACCACTTAATTAAACCAGAGATAAGTCGTATTTTAAAAAATTTAATTTAAATTGTACGTAAGGACACAACCGAAATGTTTTTCAGCGTTGTATTCGAAAAGATAGGTTTACAAGTGAACTATAAAGCTTACTCGTGACAGAAAAACAGGAAATTGCTGCTGCAATACTAAGCATTTCTAAATCTAACTTGGACGTTTATTTTATTTATTACTTCTGTTCTACACATTTTCTAATACAAATGAAGCTTTTTATTTAAATTTAAATTATATTAATTATCAAAATGAGTGCGAATAGCATTTAAATGGACCTTTTGCGCTTGAAATTATTTTTTGCTGTGCCTTTAGCAACCTTTTTCTGCTATCTAAAATGATAAAAGGACGACAAAAGCATATAGCAAAAACAAAATCCTCTAAAAGCTGAACATAAATTAGGTTATTATTGCTAAAAATCGTTGTTTTATGGCATCTGAGCTTAATATATACTTCGCCAAGAATTAAGGTAGCTTTAATGTTAAACTAATGATAATCCATCTCTTTTTATGTTTTCTTATTTTGCGTAAATTTCCATTTTGTTCTACGATGAGTTACTTTTAATATTTTTTTGACCACAGTTAAATTATTCCATACTTGAAGGAAAACATTTTTATTTGTACAGTTTTAAAATAATAAATTCAGTCATAAATTATTCAAATGTAACGCTTTCGTTTAATATTGCAGGATTGCTATCGTGGGATGCAAGTGACTGTTATGTGGACCTGGAAAAGGAACTAGCAATTATAACGGAACAAGCACCCGAAGGGGAAGATGCTAGATACGGTAAGTACTAAAAATATTCCACAATAAGTCTACAAATGTTATAGCAAGAACAATGACTTACATTTACTTTGAACTTATCTTAAATTCTCTAGAACAACTTTGGCATCATGCCATAAATTCGCAATAAAGACATTGTGCGAGAGCGACGAGTTGATTGCGTTATTACTGATAACATATTGCTTATGAAAGTTTTTCAGCATAACTTTTGTTACAGGAGAACGTCTCATACAATTTGCGTCTGAAAACTTAGTCACCGAAATATTAATTCATCCGGCAATTAGTACTTTGTCCCAATGTATGAAAAATTTATTAAGCAGTTTTACACGTCATCGTCATATTATACACTCTGGATACACGTATGCAGCTAACGGGTCTTGGATTTTACAAGTAATTTTATTTTTAATATATTATTATATAAATTTTACAAAAAGCAAGCATAAACTCATATTACTTGAAAATAGTTATAATGTACTATGTAACTGTAATAAAAATATAATTATATAATCTGCTTCCGTAAGTAGATTTTCAAGAAAATGTCATTTTAGGATGGTACATTTTCACTGGCAGACTTTTCTGAAGCATTTCAAGAAATAGAAGTGCAACGTATTCTTCGTGCTTATGACAATAGCATATCCCTAGACATTCACTGCTCACCGGAAGGCGATTGGACACGTTTACCGAAGGAATCGTTGACCAAAAATTGCAAGCTACGCGTAAATCCTGATGATGTGTTAAGTTCAGGAAGTTCTTCTATCGTCAGCTTTTTAAGTTACATTTCCCCATTTCTTATTCCAACCGATATAGAAACGCTTTTAGAAAGTTCAGATGTAGTTGGTAACATCAGATTTTCTCATCCCACTTTATATGTTTTTCCTGGGGGTCAAGGTGATGCAGCTTTATTTGGAATAAATGGTTTTAATATGCTAGTAGATGGAGGATTTGCAAGAAAATCTTGTTTTTGGGATTTCGTAAGGCATTTAGATCGGTTAGATGCTGTATTATTGACTAGATTAAACAATTCTAACATTAACGGTATTAGCTCTATACTTAGAAGAAAAAAATTTAACACTGTATACCCACAAATAGGTCATTTCTTTTGTAACATTCAGGTAAGTTTATTGTATTTGTTTCCACTATTAATGCTGATTAAAATTTAATACAGGAAAGAAAATCACTGCTTAGTCCCGACGGAGATAAAGATAAAGATCCGCTACTTATCAACTTGCTTGAAGAAGGTCAGGAACTCTTTAATAATCTCCGGCAGCTTAATCTACAACCTCAGCCGTGCTATCGTGATGTTGAACCAATCAACTTATACCACAAAGTAGGTCATGGTACATTGGATATGTACGTGATAAGTCCCGCTAGAGATTCGAAAGAAGTTAGGGAATTTTGCAGAAATGGAATAGTAATGATCAAAAATTGTTTTCTAACCAGCGAATGGGAAAGGACTTTTTATTTCCAATTCAAAACCTCATTTCCATTTGCGCACTTCTAGTGTGGCAACCGGCAAATGCCAACCATAATATTACCAGAATATTATTTCCCGGAAGTACTCCGCAACATAAAATATTCGAAGGATTGGATAAGCTAAAACAACTAGAGTGTATGAAATATCCTTCGTGTACTGCAAAAACCATAATGCCAGCTGGAATTAAATCCAAATACCAAAAATCTGAAAAAATGCTTCAAGATCACAAAGAATTTAAAATAAGAGAGAAAATTATTCAAAATGATTCGAAAAATAAAATTGAAAATAAAACATCAGAAGAAATTATCAAGAATGGTCATACAAACGGTATTTCTACTGAACACATAATTCCGACAAGAACAATAAGAAAGCACGATTCTACCGAAAGCGAAAAAAGTGGACCAAAATCTATCGAGAATAAGAAAACTGATGATAAGAAAGATGTCGTTGATAAAGCTGGAGAAGATAAAGCGAAAAGTAGGGGTAAAATAGAACCAAAAGTTAAAGCAGATCCGAAAGCTCTTAAAAAATCAAGATCTATAGAACGAAAACCTAAGCCAGCTGTAGATAAAAACCATCACCAACTACTCCAAAGAAAACAATTGATTCAAAATTAAATGGGGATGCCCACAGATTCAGAGCAAAAACTTCTCCTAGTTCGACGCCTGCTAAAAGTACTAAAGAGGCCAATAATCGTAAAGTTGTTGAATCAAAATATAAAGTTGCAGCTAAAAGAGACATTTCGAAACCAGAAAAGAAAGAAGTTAAAGATCGAAAACCCGTTTCTAAAAAAGCGGCAGAATCATCGCCTAGCCGCAAAGTTTTTGAAAGTCCTATCAGAAAACCCTCTGAATTACATAAAGTTGAATCGAGGAAAGCAAAAATTGAGAAGGAAGGGACCACCGATTCTAGTACAGTTAGTACACCATCTGCAGCTGATGCAGATATTAGCATGAAAAAAGAATTGTCTAAGTTAACACCGGAAGAACTAGAACAATATAAAGCACGTGAATTAGCAGAACTAAAAGAAGAACAAGAAGTAGTGAATGAAATAGAAGCTGTGTTTCGTAAAAGTGAATCCAAGAAATCAATTGATTCAGATTTGCGCAAAATTAAAAGTGTATCGGTGGACGATAAAACAGAAGGTGAAGAATATTTAATTATAGAAAAAGAGGTAATAGAACAAGATTCTCTTGACGAAAAAGATACTAAAGATGGTGAAAACCAAAAGCATTTGCGTGATAGTGAAGAATCTGAAAAACAACGTAAACTAAGTGGCGACGCCCCCTTAGAAAAAAATCATTTGGGAGAAAAATCTGATGAAAAACATTTAACCGATAAAACGCCTCCCACTGCTGATATTGCTAATGTTGCTCAAAGTAAAGAATTTTCAAAAGATGTGTCTGCTACCAGTCCCGAAGAAAAGTTGGACGGATCTGGTGGTAAGAAAATATGTGATAGAGATATGGATGAAGAAAATCGAGAAAATAATATATTGGAATCCCAACCAGATGAAAAATATTCAACGCCAATTGAGTCAGGTGCAACTACGGCTCCCACATTACCAGAAGATGAGAGAATTCCGTTAGATGAAATTAAAGAAGACAACGCTGATCAGATCATTGTTGAAAAATATGTTAAAGAAGACACTAAAGAAAAAGAAATTCCAGCAGTTCAAGTTCCTTCAATATCCACCGATTGTAAAGGTAAATTACCTCATATAGTTGGAATTCGTCTTGATAAGCAAACGCCGATTAGAGATATAGTTAAAACGCCAGATGAAGTTGCCGATCTTCCTATGCACGAAGTTGTCGATAGTGATAATTATGAACAATTTCAAACATCAACTGATACTAATAAACAAGATGAAAATAAACATTTAAATATTAATAAAGCAATTATACGTCCTAAAGAGCATAAAGAGTCTTTAAATGGGCTTCCCGATAAAGTTCCTCAAGATGATATTGAAACAGTAGATGAAAAAGAAGAAATACACGTTGCAGAACAATTACCAATTGACAAGCAAGATATTAAGCCTGAAGAACCATCTCGTGATCAAGAAGAACTTGAAGCAGAAAAGAAAGAGTTGGTTACAGAAACAATTGAAGAGAATTTAATTCAAACATCAGTCGAAGAAAGCGAAAAAGATAACGACAATGAAAAGGATATTATAGGAAAAGAAAAAATGAAAATCTTCAGAAAGATAATCAAATAAACGAAGAGGTAACAAAAACTACTCCAGTAGATTCCGATCTACAGACACAAGATGTTGATGAAAAAAGTAAATTAGTGATAAGTCAAGACATCCATGATGGAACTGCATTAACTGAAAAACCAATGGCAGAAAAAGAACTGATAGAAAGTACGTTGGAAAATAAAAAACCAGAACCAGAAAAAGATGAAACCACAAAATCAACATTGGAATCTCCTAAAGAAACTCCATTTGAGACTACCTTAAAGGAGACAAAAGAAACAACTTTAGACACTAACGTTAACGATAAAAAAATAGAGACGATTGTACAAGAAAAACCTCTAGAAGACAATAAAGTTGATGTAGCAGTATTGGAACCGGCTAAAGAAAGTCATACGAAAGAACAAAAAGAAGATATAGAAGAGCACTTAATTGAAAGTAAAGTCAAAAAAGAAGAACCTTCTAAAATAAATCTTGATGAAGAGCAAAACCTTGTTTCTGAGTTAATTGTAGAAACAAGCACTGAAATTAAAACCGAAGAAACTGTTGAAAAGGTTGTAGAGCACAAACTTGAAGATACTACTGCCGAAGATGTGATTGAAAGTAAAACTACAAAACAGTAATCCAACAAGAAGAAGCAGAAAAAGAAGAAACTGTTGAAAAGGTTGTAGAGCACATACTAGAAGGTATTACTAGCGAAGATGTGATTAAAACTAAAACTACAACAACAGTAATGCAACAAGAAGAAGAAAAAGAAGAAACTGTTGAAAAGGTTGTAGAGCACACACTTGAAAGTATTTCTACCGAAAATGTAATTGAAAGTAAAACTACAAAAAAGTAATTCAACAAGAGAAAAAAGAAAAAGAAGAAACCGTGGAAAAAGTTGTAGAGCATACCCTTGAAAGTATTACAACCGAAGATGTTATTAAAAGTGAAACTACAACAAAAATAACTCAACAAAAAGAAGAAACTGTTGAAAAGATTGTAGAGCACACACAAGAAGATATTACTACCAAAGATGTAATTTGAAAGTAAAACTACAAAAGAAGTAATTCAACAAGAAGAAAAAGAAAAGATTAGTGAAGAAGTTTCAGAAAAGATTTCTGAAAACGTTGTAAACGAGATAGAACAGCAAACCACAGAAAGAAAGGAAATCAAACATGAAATAGTTGAAGTTGTTAAAAGCAAAACAGAAGAAAAAACTGAGGAAGAAATTCCTCACAAAGTAACTGAGATGGTTTTAGAACCAAGTGAAGATATAGGCATGGAAGAGAAATTAGATATTTTAAAAGAAGATCATGATATAGAGGACAGCTCAAAACAGCAACTGATTTCTAGCGAAGCAATAATACCAGATCAAAAAGTTCTAAAGAATATGGAGGAGGAAATTAAATTAATTTCTAACTCAACTATCACAACGTCTGACAAAGAAGTTCATGAAGATGTTGCTAAAATTGATTTAGAAAGTGTTAAGGAAACACAATCAATTAAGGAAACACATGTAAAACACTCAGAAAGTACTATAGAAACTCAAGATTCGGTCAAAGAAATCACAACAACTGAAACTCATACAGAAGAAATAACTACAGAAATTACAACTCAATCGATAGAAGCTGATAACAAAGTAAAATCAAAAGAAATCAAAGAAAGTGTTGAAGATATGCCTATCAAATTAATTTCCGAAACAGCTGAAGAAACGCAACCGGAAAAACCAGTAATAGAAATCAAAAAAATTGATATTAAGGAAACTAAAACTTTAACTGAAACTGAAAAGTTATCAACAGCAGAAGCAGAAAGTGAAGCACCTCTTTCTAAAATCGAAGAAGAATTAAAAGAAAATGAAAAGGGCGTAGTTGATGATAAAACTACGCATGTGAGTGAAACAAACGATACCGATAAGCTAATAAAAGAAATTGTGGAAACAACTACATCACACTCTGAAAAAAGTGTTACAAAAACTGAAGTAGAAACTGTAGACGAAAATATTATTGAATCGGTTACAGAATCGAACGTAGTTGAAGAAAGAAACGCCGAAAAAGTTTTAACGATGCATGACGATAAAATCAAAGAGTCAGAAATAGATAGTAAACATACATCTGCAGAAGATAAAGAAATCGATAAAAAATGTGTGGATGAAAGTAAGGAAGATAAAGAAAGTGGATTAGACATTGAAAAACATCAAGATTCTGAAATTTCCGACGTTGATAGTAAACATCACATTGTGGAACCAAAAATAGAGAGTACTAAAACGGAACTAGATAATTTAGAAAAAGAAAGTGCTTCGAGTAAGGATACAATTAGTATTTTAGCAACTGACGAGAAAGAAATCAAAGATAGTGAAGGGGCCACAAGTGTAATTAAAGTAACAGAAATCATTTCTCATGAAATAGTGTCTGAATTAAATGCTATTAGTGAAATTGATGAACAAGTGCATATAGATTCTGAAAATGAAAACATTATAGATGATACGGTAAAGGTTGGTTTAGACAAATTGGAAACTACAGAAGACGAAGAAAAAATTAAAACGGAAAAAATAGATAGTCCAAAAGTAAGCCATGAAGTTGCAAGCAAAGAAATTACCGATGCTACTACAATAAATGATAATATTCCTGATATAGAAGATACGTTAGAAAATTTGATTCCTAAAGAAATAAAGTCTGATAAAAGAAAAAGTATTCAAGAAGAAGTTGAAATTGTAAAACATGAAACCGTATTAGTCGACCAAGAAAAAACATTAGAAACTACCCCATCTACTGAAATAGAGTTAACAACTAACCTCGAAAAAGAAGCTCCTGAAGATTTAACACAAGTTAAAGATATTAAAGATGGTCACGAAATTGTAGTTCTTGAACAAAAGCAAGATGTGAATAATACCATCTCAGCATTTAAAACTTCTGAAACTGAAAAAGCGGAAGTGCCTATTATAGATGAACAAATAATAAAAGATGTTGATAAAAAATTAGACGGAATTGAACCCGTGACAGCAGAAGAATTAAAAATTTGTTCTGATACACCTTCCCTAGATCTGCAAAACCAAACATTAAAATCAGAACTTTTAGAAATAAGCGAAAAAGAGACTTTTAAGCCAGTGGAGGAACTAGTTGAAGGAATTGTTAAAGAAGCGGAACTTAATTTAAATAAAATTGTTAAAGAATTAGATAAGACTGATATAATAAATTTACAAAAAGATGAAGATAGCCTCGCTAAAAATGAAGTTGTAAAGAGTATAGTTCCTAGTGAACAAAAAGTTAATGGTGAGAGCGATGATAAATATTTAATTAATGAAGAAGTTATCCAGCAAAAACAGGGTGATTTAGATAATAATAAAATTGAAAAGCACTTAGAACCAGAGTTAGAAACTGTTGAAACTATTTTGGATAAAAATAATGTTAAAACGACAGAAAGTGAGAAGAATGAATTAATAAAGCTTTCGGAACAGTTGGAAGATGATTTAGAACTATCAAAAGGTGAATTAAATTTACAAGAACGAAGCGATTCTGTATGTACAATAAAATCAGTGGAAGATGAAGCAATTTTTAAAGCTGAAAATTTGAATAAAACTGAAATTGATTTATTAGACAAAATGGAGTTAGGTAGAAAATCACCAAAAGAAAGAGAACAAGATGTCGCTATTATTGTTGCCAGCGTTGCAGAAGTATTAAAATCAGATGCTCCTTTAGAAGAATTTGAAGGAAAAATTCCATTAGAAGTAACCACTTTTAGTTCCTTTCCACTTCGTGAAACTCACATAACTACTGTAGATTCACCGATTTGTGATAAGGATGTTTCCAATACATTTAAATCATATTCAGTAAGTGATCCCGTTTCTACATTCTTAACGGAAGAAAGAAAAATTGCTCCAATTCATACAAATTATGACACACCCAAACCACAGGAGTCGAAAGTTTCAGCTTTAATCAAAGATTCTGCAGAACTTATAGAAGCTTCTTCTAAAATCATTTCGGGTATAAAGCAAACATCAAATGGAAACGATTCTCATGTGGCAGAAAATATTATTGAACCGATATTACCATCAATAATAGAAAAACCTTTGGATGAAACTATTGTATCTAAACAAGAATCTGCATTAGATATATCTCCAGTTATCGAACCTGTGCGCATTGAAGATGAACATAAAACGAAAGAAGACATACACGATAAAGCCACTGTGAAAGTTGAGGACTCTTCTAATGAAAAGAAACACGAAGCAGAATTAATTGAAGACTCGCTAGTAAAAGAAGAAATAGCTAGTCCCGTTGTAGTATTAAAAGCACAAGATGTTGAATTAAAACAAGATGTTCTAGATTCTACAGTAAAATCAGAAACGTCATCCAGAAAATCCACACCAGAACCAATAATAAAAGATACATTAGAAGTGAATGGCAGTTCGTTGTCGGGTAAATCGACTCCTGAAATTAAAGATACAACGTCTTCAAATAAATCTCCAATATTATCTAGAGCTTCGACACCGAGCATAGTTATAAATGAAGATAAAAGTGATATAGATGGAAAAGTTATTGAACCATACATCGAATCTGATATTGAAATAACCAAAGAATTAAAATGTACAGAGAATTCGAGAAAAATGTCCAAAGATAAAGAACAGATTGATTTAGATATAAATAGTTCAGAAACAATTGAAGCTGATCTTAATAAACAAGAAGGTACATCTTCAGCTCCGAAAGACTTAATTGTTAAAGAAAACGTAATTGAGAACGTATTCGATGTAACGAAATCATTTATTGATAATGAAAAATCTAGTCATTGTGATAAAATTAAGAACGATTTTCAAATTGCTCAACAATCGATAGAATTAGGCGAAGGTATAGAAAATAATTTAAATAATACGTCAAGTGATTTAAAAAATAATGATATTAATTCTAAATCGATACATCCGGAATTAGAAATTCATAGAAGTTCAATTTCTGATATTGCAGAAATAGAAAAAAGTGATAAATTGAAAGACTTTTCTGCAGAAAAAACTACACCACCTGCAGATTCAACTCCTCAGATAGTAAAAACACCACCACAAATTTTAGACGATCATGATGTAACAGATAAAAAAGAATCAAAAGATGTTACAAATCTTAAAACTACCGAAATAAGAAGTTCTACTCCAACAAGCGACGATTGTGATATAAGCTCGGGTCAGATTTCTCGAGTGCATACAACCGAAGATGATTATGAAAAAGAATTAAGTGACGAAGAAGATCTTCCTGGATCACCTTTAAGCGCAATGTCTCAAGTAGCACACTCTACATCATCACAATACGATATTGAAGATAGCGTTAAGGGCGTACCTCCAATAGATCCAATGAGCACTTCATTTTATGGTGCACTTCCAGACGATACCGTAGAATTATCGAAGGAAACGAAAACTTTCCACACTTTAGAAGATACTGATTTAGATTTTGATAAGGCATTAATTGAACATCGACAAACACGAGGAGAAGATTTAATTCCATCGGGATCGCCAAGTCACGTGTATGAACTTACTACTGCAAAATACTCCAGTGGTAAATTGAAAGAAATTCCAGAATCTTCAAAAAGTGAAGTTGTAACTGCACCACCTGAAAATTTAATGACGGCCAGTTTTATTGGAAGTCAGCTTCCTTCAGATTCTAAAGATGATCCAATTGCGTCATGGGGAAAACCTTTAGGCTTACCAAGTCCCGCTCCTTTGAACGATAATAAGGGTACCCCCAAAAAAGAAAGAAAAATTGTATCCAATGTTATAGCTAAAAATAAGCTAAATGAAGATAAGAAAAATGCAGATTCCAAGAACGACAAAAAGGGTAAAAAAATTATTCCCGTTTATATGGACCTTACTTACGTTCCACATCATGGGAACTCAAATTATTCTTATGTGGACTTCTTTAAGAAGGTTCGTGCTAGGTACTACGTATTTTCGGGAATAGAACCAAGTAAGGAAGTATACAATGCGCTTCTTGAAGCTAAGCAAACGTGGGATGATAAGGAGCTAGGTAATTTTTTTATTTAATAATTCGGATTGTTTAATATCTTTGTTTGCAGAAGTAACTATTATTTCAACTTATGATACGGATGTATTGGGATATTGGGTTGCAGAAAACGAAGATTTATTAACCAAGTGTAAAATTGATTTATCACCATCGGCTAGTCGCTGTACCATCAATTTACAAGATCACGAAACTTCATGTTCGGCTTACCGTCTGGAATTTTCTTAAATTTCTTCTAGATGTAATCACTTTATTATTTAACAATACAAAAGGCATAACTTAATTTATACTAGCGTTGGGAGTTTTACAACGAAAGGACGACAAGAAAATGGTACTTTCTTTATTACAAAGAAATTATCGATAATTCATATCCTCTTAATAATGCCAATGTCAACACATAATAATCTTCCTTGATATACCTCTTAAAATTTTTCTTGAAACCATCACATATTATAAAAATTATTTGAAAGACTTTGTTTTGTAATATTAAAAATCCGTTAGTAAAAATTGATATTAATAAATTTCTGGTAATTAGACTTAACAGCAAATTTTAAAAATTATGCAATATTAAAAATTAATCTTTTAATTGTTGTTATATTCTTACAATTACTTTTGCTATTTCAATTTTTGTAACAAAAATTGTAACGGCAAAAAGACTGTTAGCAAATCGTCATCCTTTGTGATGTGTATTTTTAATGTAAGAAACTAAAATTTAGATTAGATATTTCAATTAATTCGTCAGCTAACAACATCAATAGCTCTAGACACACGAAATAATTAAATAGAAACACGAATTCAAAAAAGTTATAAAGACAATCGACAAATAAAAAAATATAGTATCATATTATACGAACTTAGCGGATAATGAATAAATTACTAAAAATTTCAACAAATTTATTTTGTGTCGTAAAGCGGGATTAGCAATTTAAAAATTGAAAATTATAAGATGCTTTGAATGAAGAAAACTAAAACTGAATCTATTTAATTATTTCTGTTGCTTTTTGTGTATTAAAGAACGTATATATCTGATGTGATACCCATTAGAATATTAGAATTTAAAACATTTAAAAAAAATATTAGTTTTTGGGCATTTTTGACATATAATTTATTAATAATTTTTGAGTTTATTTATGCGAGACTGTTGTTAAATTTAAAGGAATGCCAAAGATATTTAGGCTTTGTTGGATTTGTTTAATTGTGCTTGTAGATTTAAAGTATTAAAAATTTTTATTTGTAATTATTCATATGTTATTGCTTGTTTTTATAATATATTCGATGCCAAAGTATTTTAGAATTGCATACAACCGTTTTATTTATTTTTGTTTGCACATCAAAATAATCCTTATAAATAATAAAACATTCGCGTCCATTTTTGTATCCCTTAGGTTTGTGGCCTATTATATTTCTAATAGAATAATGCAGTTATTGTACGATAAAATTTATAATAATAATTATAATTAATAAATTCGAAAGCCGCGTGCTTAGTTAGCACCGACTGTTGGCACAAATTGCTGAGTTCAGTATTTTTAGGAAATAAAATGTTGAAAATTTTTAATTAGGTTAAAATAGAACCTTATCAAATTTTAAATAAACGCACCTTCGTGCGTTAAATTTTAATTATTGCATGTTGTAATAATTATTTTTTATATTGTTTTGTATTAGACTGATTGGTAATGGTTCGCGCCATTAGGATAGGATAGTGGGGCCATATTAAAATTATTCATAGACTGAACTCAGTAAAATTGACACGGTCACATTTATGAATCAGGTAAGTTTGAACTTCAAAATAAGAAAAATATAAAAATGTTCTGTTAACTACTTGCGTAAGTTTGGTGCTATCAAAGATTGCCTTGAATGGATCATAATAAAAGTGTTCACATCGGGTGTGAGAGATTAAGGGTGAATTATAATGAGGGTTGATAAATTGTAATATGAATTGTGTTGCCGTTAAAACGCTTTCCAAAGTTTGCTTTTTTGTTATCATTATTTTGTTTAAATATTATTATTATTAATTTAATTAACGCACACAGTGATATAATTCGTATTGCAATTTTATCTTAAAAATTGTCGTTTATGTTTATGTTAAAAAAATTACTAATTAAGAATTACTTGCAAGTTTGACTTTAAATTATCTATATATAAATATTTATAGCTTCTAGTCAAAAAATATGATCCTTTAGCTTTCAAATGTTGTCAACAAACATATATTCAATTGCAATTAATGTATGGGTATGTCTGAGATTAAAATAAAATAGTAATAATAAAAATAGTTCTTTTTTTATTTCTTGATGATTCTATAATAGTGCCTACGCAATGCCGTGTACTTATTTTTAACGTTAGAAATTTCATGAAAACGGTGGCTTCGTGAATTTAAAGCAAAGGATGCGTCGCATCGGGCGCGAAGGGTACCCAAATTACCTTGCGGAACAATTCTACCAGCATAAAAAAAAAAAAAGAATTAATAATATTAATTATGTATAATAAATTTGATTCGTATTCGCAACTATTCGTTCTTCTCTATTCGTTTTACATAATTATTTTAAAAAGATGAATAAATTTCAGCATAGATTTATTATGAATATTTTATATTCTTACTACATCAACTAGATACTATATTATTATACTAATATTATGGAAAGTTACATCTTATTATTAAATTACATTTGGCAGTCATCAATAATTCAGTCTTTTACTATAAAAGAAGTATTATTATACAGGTTGCAGCATAAAATTTATATGAACCGATCACTGAATAATCAAATAATTCATAAGCAGCATAATTTTTAAAAGCATAAATTACAAAAGACACTGATGCACTTCATCAACTTATTTATAAAAACAATCGGTTTTAAATATTCCTGTCGCACTCTGTATTGTATAAATAAAATAAATAATATAAAATTAGTTAACCAATCAATTTAAGCACTTAAACTATTAAACTAATGTGCTACACAAGAAGTCCATTTATTTATTAAACAAGAATTAATTTATTTCATAACTTAATTCGACATTAACATAAACACATTTCTACTGAAAAGTTTAAATTCGAAAAATTAAATGAATAATTAATAGATATTACATCACATTACTCTTACGTTTAGACAAATTATTTAAAATCTTGTATTATCTGGCATCTTTTCAAAGTATGCAACTTGATCTTCTGCTACTTGATAATCGTGAATCCAGCGATTTCCTTTACGTAAACTTCCATCAATACCATCTTTCCAAACACCCGCTGGTAAGTAAACTTCCCTATGGCGTGCTCCTGAATACAATACCGGTGCCACTATAAGATCTTCCCCGACAGAAAATTCATCGGCAACTATGTGACAAGCAGGATCGTTAGGTTCCAACATCCAAAGAGGCCGAATTAAGGGTAGTCCTGAATCTAGAGCTTCGTTAGCATACTTTTTAAGATAAGGTGTCACCTAAAAATAAAATTCAGAATAATGCCAATCAATTCAATTTTAAAATAATACTTACTGTTTGTTGCCGCAGCAAAGTTAAAATTCTTGCCATGTCTAAAACTTTTTCATCTCCATATTTACTTGGCAAATGTGTAAACCGTATTATAGGTAAAAACGTTGCAAGTTGTAGCCATCTTACGTATAATTCTTTATCGGGCAGTAAAATATCAGCTTCCGACGAATTACTTATCGACCACCATCCCGGGGCTTCATAATCGCCCCCTACAGCACCTGGTATTAAAAACGGGTATCCGATTAATCCATAAGTAAGAATTGTCGGAATTACTCGTTGAAGACCATCCCAAGACGATTCAAATTGAGGAAGAGAAACAAATGCTGGAGCACGTGGTCTTTCTATTGCGCTATTAACTCCAAATAAACTAACACTGCTTTGAACGTTATTTATAAATAAACTTTTATATTGATCTGGATTGGTTAATGGTTTTTCACATTGATAATGATGTGGCATATTGTAAGCAACACCTAAATCCAAATAAAATGCATCAAATTTATATTTATTCATCACATTTCGCAATTTCTCCAACAGCCAAGGTACTGTTCGATTATTTGTTACATCCAAAACTCCCGCACTTCCCAAAGATTTGTATCGTGCCAAAGCCGGAATTCTGCGATCGCTAAAACGCTCTGAAATTAACAACCTCCTTTTAACGGCATACGCAAAACTTTCACTTTCAGTTGAAACAAAAGGTTGAATTGTAAATACAATCCTAAAACCTCTACGATGCATAATCGTAATACTTTCTTCCAGTGAAGGAAATCGTTCCGTGTCAACTGTAAAATCTCCTATTTGTTTTTGCCAAAATTCGTTAATTAAAACATGTCCTTGTTTAAGAAATCCCAAAGCAATAACGTCTTCTGTATAATTAGCTACAGCCGATTCGGTAAACTCTCCCTTAGTAGATGTTGGAATTTCCCATAAAGGTTCGGTTAACAAAGAGTAAATAATATTTATCTCTTCTTTTTAGCCCATCCCAGAGTGATTTTTCCGACATGAACGATTGCAAGCGAGTCATATTGGAACTTGTACAAATGCTGTATACCAAACTTGGAAATGGTTTTGGATGATTTACAAAAGCAAAATTATCATGTTTTGCTTGAAGACATAGTTCTCGTCCATTACTATTGCTAATAGAAGTATATAAGGGCGTCTCGCTGTTAATTAAAATTGCAGCGCCCTTAGAATTTATAAAAAATCTTTTTAAAACATTCCCCCATTCGTGTTTTTCAATTCTTCCTGTTACAAACGGTGCAAAGTCGTGTAGACCTTTTTCTAATGGCCAAGCCGATTCTGAAGTTTGACCACCGCCGTACCAATGCTCTGTCGCAGGTGATAAGTCAAAACAATCGGTGGGAAATATATTTTCCGATAACGACATCCATTCAAAATTGTAACATCTGACTTTTGGATTTAATTCAAATGTTCGTAAATATAAGCGGGCGCGGTTCATCCATTCCATACAAATACTATCATCTTTACGTAAATCTGCAGGTAAGCATGAATGTACTTTATCATAATTTATAGTTGTTCCTAAGCGACCCCTTATTACATCTACTCCTTCGGAATTATAAATCTTGATGTTACGAGTTACTTTATTAAATTTGATCTTTTCGAAATATGCTCTTTGCAAAACTTTTTGTTGGTACAAAATGTATGCTATTGTTACTAAAAATACAATGGTTAAAAACAGTAGAGCTACGATTGCACGAAGTTTGTAATCTTTTGGTTTTTTCCTTTTTAAAACTCCAGGAAAAACCTAAACAAAACATAATTTAGCACATAAAAAAATTATTAATTTTGTTGTATTTTACATGCATTTTTTCACGTAACAAGCTGGCCAACGAATTAATTGATGTGATTGAATTTGCCGGTGAGTTACTTCTAGTATCATCATCTCCTGAAGGTTTCAACATTTTTCTAGGTGGGACCGTTACGGATTTTCGTCTGGAACTTCGGAGAGGAACTCTGCAAATAGTAATGTTTTAATTTTTACACAGAAATTAAGTTGATTAAATAAAGTGCAGTACCAAAAGTATTGCATGGGTATGGTTTAATAATATAATAACGCAATGTTTATGTTTAAACGACGATTTGAAAAGTAGCCAATGCAAAACCATTATATTATTATAATATTTGAGTTGAATGACTGACAATGAGTTAATCTCTTTAGCTTTAATAAACAACTGATTAAGATGCAGTTAACAAATTGAATGTATTTAAAGATTTATTCTATGTTTATATTCACATATGTGAAAGAGAATCAGTTTCTTAATAGCATGTTCTTGTATATTTATTCAAAATTTGTCGACAAATTTTCAAGAAATAGCATTGGATAAATTTTAAATTAATAAATTAAAAGTTTATTATTTGTTGGATTTTAGTTTTCAAATTAAAAATTTCAAAAACAAATTTTTTCACCTAATTTCCGAAATTAATCAGAGTTTGAAAAAATTTAGGCGATAAAAATACCTTTTAAACGATAATATACGCCATCTTATTATTTCAAATTTACAAGGGTTTCTTCACGATCAAAATTATCATATTTTGCCAAATTTTCACTTAGTCAATTAAAGTCAATTTTTCGTTATGTCACTCTGTATGATAATTTGGGGTATAATTATAATAATTACGCATTATAGATGTAATTTTATTTGTTTGCTTGCGATCAGTCAAAGTAATAAGCCAAAATGGGAGTTAAGCATTGATTATTACTCTAAAGCAATTTCCATCTCCTAACCACATTTAGAAATAAACAATGCAACGCAATAATCATTTTTGATATCAACGTTTACTACTCATCATAAATTATAAAAAATTATTGTTGATCAGGTGCTCAACAATATCACAAAAAGACAATCACTTTGCAAATACTTGCATTGTTTCTAACAAAATAGTGCATTTTAATTCTGTAAAGTGCAACTATTTTAGTTTATACTTATTATTTATTTTTATATTTTTGATTTCTCATTATAGGTTTACATAAACTAACCTGATTTGAATGTTGCATATTATTATCTACTTTTAATGTTATTATAATTATCATATTATAAGCATATTATAATAAAAATTAATAAATGCTTGAAAAAATACATTATCCCTATTAGTTATTTTATGCAAAATTTAAATTTTAAATAATTAACAGGTTAACCGAACAATAAACGACTCTTTCATAAGCTTTTAGCAAGGGGTTATTGAAACATCTGATAACAGCAACTCCCATTGCTCAAAACTTGATATAATTTGTCTGTTAATCTTTTAATTTAATATTAATTTCACAAATTAATAATATATACATATATGTAGAATAATAAATTCAATGAATTACCTTATTCTATAATATACACAAAACACCAATTACTTGAAATATTTGCCTGCTTGTATTACTTTCAAGAGACACTGCTATTATTCTATTCCGTAGTCACCCCGACTAGAGTCTCACTTAATGTTTGATGACTTGGTGCACAATTACGATTTCCGCGATCTCTTTATTAAATCACTTATAACTGTCTGCAGTAATCATATACATAGCTTAACTATTTACTTGAATTATTAAATAAAAATAACAAAATATATAATTCAGTTTTAATAATTTAACTTCTAATTATAGCATAAATTCTATTCTATCTAAAAATGTTAATAAAAGCTCAGAAATAATATAAAAAGGAAAAAGTTCAAGTCGTTAATTAAGTATTCTTTACTTATTAAGAATTTGAATATTAAAAATATACCAACGATGCAAAATTTTACATAAGCACCACTACATTTTAACAGCGATTATTTAAGAACCAATTCAATAATGTACAGCCAAATTTTAGGTATACTACATTCAGTCAGTGATAACAGAAATAATCTAGAAAAATTTGAACAAAAATGTTCAAATAGTGAGAAAATTCAACAAAATCTATAGCTTCGCAAATATGTTTGTTTATAGTGTACTTCAGAGCATACCAATAATCCTAAAAAATTCAGCTGTTATGCTCGAGCCATGCCATGTTTTGAAAAAATGTGCCCATTTGAATCTTCTTCTTCTTCTTCTTTGTTATTCTCTTGGAAGAGATGTCGTGATCACTTCTTCGCCCCTATTTGAATATTTGCTTATAAATATTTCTAGCAAGGTTAAGTAACCAGCTATTCTATCAAGATAATTCATTTGTGAAAAGCATCAATTGATTTCGGAATATTGAGAAGTGCTGCTCTTGCAAAGTCGCTGATTAATGCATTTCATTGACAACTTTTTATGTAATTTAGCTGCTTCTGCAATAATTCAGAATATTTTTCGATTTTGGGATCTTCTCTTCCAGTATGACTTAAACATTGGTAAGATATTCAGTTATTCTATCCCAATTTTGATATCCCATAGTTTCCTTGCTCACTTGGTCTTTTTTCCATTTTTTTTGTGTGATCTTTTAGTTCTTTGCTTGTAAAATATCTAAGCAAATTTATTTTTTGTGCTTTTATGAATCTTACGATGTCTTGTTTTCCCTCCACTTGCAACAGTTCAGCTATAATTGGGTTTAAAATTGAATATAGGCTAAATAATTATTATTTAAATTAAATGTCATATACGTACATAATGATGATAGTATTATTATTTATTTTATTTATAGCTTTACACTTCTAAGCGGAATTCAGCTGTTTCTTTACAAAAAGTTACCAATCCATTATAAGGGTCTACCAATCAGGGGTTTGTTTTAAATTTGGTTGAAATAGGTCAAGTAGGCAGTTCTGTTATTCAGTTTTTATCATATGTATAATAAAAAGGGCAACATTTAATATAATGCCTTTGATTTCGCTCGAAAATCGTGTTAAGATAATTCAAATCCATTATGAAAATGGTCGATCCGTGAAGACTACATTTCGCAAAATTCGCGATATTTTTATTTGTAACGATCGTCCATCTGAGACTACAATTGCGAATTTAGTGCGAAAATTTGAGTCCACCGGTTCAGTAGTAAACGTAAGCACAAAAAAATGTGCTCGTCCATGTCGTTCAATCGAAAATATTGCTGCAGTACGTGAAAGTGTCACAGAGGACCCAAATTTATCGGTTTCACGACGTTCTCAACAATTAGGCCTGTCCACAATGACCACATGGCGAATTTTACGGAAGGATTTAGCTCTAAAGCCTTATAAGATACAACTGGTACAAGAATTAAAGCCAGCAGATCATTCTCAACGTCTTAGATTTGCTGATTGGATCATTGAACGTGGTGCTTGTTTTCAGAAAAATCATCTTTTCGGACGAAGCACATTTTCACTTAAACGGGTATGTTAACAAGCAAAATTGTCGAATTTGGGCTTCTGAAAATCCAAAAGCAGTTGTTGAACAACCACTACATCCATCTCGTGTCACTGTATGGTGTGGTTTATGGGTAGGGGCATCATTGGTCCCTATTTTTTCGAAAATGAGGCTGGTGCTTTCGTTACTGTCAATGGAGTTCGCTATAGGGATATGGTAACCAATTTTTATGGCCTATTTTGGATGATATGGGTGTGGAAGACTTGTGGTTTCAACAGGATGGAGCTACGTGCCATACAGCGCGAGAAACAATCCAACTATTGAAAACTAAATTTAACGGGCGTTTAATTTCGCGAAAAGGTGACGTCAACTGGCCAGCAAGATCCTGTGATTTAACGCCATTGGACTTCTTTTGTGGGGCTATGTGAAAGATAATGTTTACGCGAATAATCCACAAACAATTTCAGAACTAAAACAAATATCGAAGCCGTCATCCGAGAAATAAGTTCGCAATTATGCAAAATGTATTCGAAAATTTTGTTAAAAGAATCGACGTCTGCAAACGTAGTCGTGGAGGACATTTACCGGATATTGTTTTCCATTCATAAATGTTCAAGCCCCTACAACATATTTCAGTAGAGAATTAGAAAATTTTCATACAAAATATGTGTTTCTTTTAAAATTTAAAACAAACCCTGATTGGTAGACCCTTTATTGGAGTAGATTAGTCCCGTATTAACGACATTTTTAATATTCAGAGTCATCTATCGGTTTTCGTTTCCTTTACTATTCTTTTCCAATTATTTCTATCTTTGGTCTTCTCTCTCTAGTCTCCGACCTTCAATGTCTTCAGATCGTCGGTTACCTGGTCCCACTGTCTTGTTTTCGGTCTACCTCTTCCTCTCTCTTCAATGGATCTCCACTGCATTATTTGTTTCATCACTGCATTTTCCTCTCTTCTCATCACATGCCCTAGCCAGCTTCTTCTATTCGATTTAATTATCTTCACAATGTCTTCGTTATTCATTGCTTCTAGTATTTTGCAATTCATCATAGCTCTTGTTTCTGAATCGTTGATTCTTTTTGCACCCAACACTTTTCTTGGAATTTTAGGCTCGAATATTGTCAAATCCTTCTCTTCTTTCTTTGTGAAGCTCATAACTTCTATACGTTATTATTACGTTACTAAGGTTTTGTACATCATTATTTTTGTTGATCTTGATATATTCTTGTTGCTCAGCATGTGTTTCTTGGCAAAATACTCTCTATTACCTGCTTGTATTCTTCGTTTTATCTCCACACTTCCCTCATTATTGTAATTCGCCAGATGGTCAAAACTATTCACTTCCTCGAACTCATCGGCATAGATGTTTTTTTAAGTTTATAAATTTTTACAAGCCCTAAATGATTGAATATGGATTAAATAAAATCCTCTAAAAATTGAAATCAAAAACTATATTGGAAAATTTAATATTAATTAATTGACATAAAATATGTTTTGACAAACCCACATCTACACACTAGTATCTCTTATTAAATGTCACTAAATATTCAAAAAATTAGTAATTTAAAAAAACATAAATTTAAAACCGAATGAAATAATAGATTTGTTCATGCCTTTTTATTCGGTCCAAAACCCATGGACAGTGAAAATGGTGATATTCAATTTTTTCTTAATTATTAATTTTTTAATATTTAGTGACATTTAATAAGAGATTCTAGTGTGTCGATATGAATTTGTCAAAACATATTATGTTAATTAATTGATATTAAATTTTCCAATACAGTTTTTAGTAGATTTTAATCCATATTCAATCATTTAGAGCTGAGTTTAACTGAGGAGATTTTAAAAATCGAAACAACGCTGTACAACGTTGTTTTAAACCAAAAATGTAAGTAGGAAAAATTTGACAATTTAATAAAAACATGTTTACTAAAATTTCACTTTGCTTGTAAAAATTTAAAAGCTTTTTAAAAAAAACATAATTTCACAAGTTAATAAAGGATTTATAAATACCTACATTGATTACAAACTAAAAAATTGACTGTGACTATGCCCACGACATTATTATATTTTTACTAAATATTATTATAGAAAAACATTTCTTTTAAATAATATCCAAGAACCAAGTTTCAAACTAAAGAAAATTGTTCACAATAAATTCGAATAAATCGTCAATTTTCATTTACAAATAGGCTTGATAAACTAATTTAAGTTATGAATGGTGAAAAAATTGTTAATAAAATTTTTTTAAATGAAATTTAAATAACTAAACTAACAATTTTGATATTCATAGACTTCAATTTTATACCTTAAGAAGACAGAAATAATTAAATTATATGTAATTAAATCAACTTTTAACTTTGCATTTTATATTTTTTATATATGATCGTTACCTTTTGAGCAAATTTGGAAAAGTGCGAGTTAAAATTTAACTTTTGATAAAACACCGAACTAATAAAAGTTATATTTTTTGCCAAATTCGATGAAGCTTGTTTCAGAAAAAAGGTGATATCGTTATTAATCTCAAGTTATAAATTTAAAACTTTAGAAATTTTAAAATTTTAATTGCAAAAAACTTAATTTTTCATATTGCATATTATAATAAAGTAAATAAAGTATAAAAATTTTTTGTAGTGAATTTAAAAAGTTATAAACTGATAGATTTTGGATCTCATCCATTGTGCTTAATTAAACAAGTATAAATTAACAAAGATACAGCAATATTCCTATTAGCATCCAATGGAAAATTATGTTATCCCTTAGTTTAATTAAAAAGTTATACATTTTATAAAAACTTCCATCGACGTATATCTTGTATAGTTTATGAATTATAGCAAAAAAATCTTATGGTGTACCGGAATATTACTCAGATCATTAATATTAAGAAATTTTTCTTCAAACTAGAAACTTTTCTATTTTTTTTAATTAAAAAAGTTTGTAAAAACTTCTTTTCGTCTTGAATAATTGTAAATTTATAAAGAAATATTGAAATATTTGGTATTGATTAAAAAAATAGAAGGAATTAGATGTCGAATACAAACGAAAATAAAGCGATGTATGAAAATGTATTTTGTAATTGAAGGCACATAAAATATTTTTTTATTCTAAATAGAAAGAATCAAATATCAAATAGAAATTAAAATTTATGAAATTAATTCTAGTTTTTTACAGACTTTTTTTTAAACAATTAAAAATCAAAATACGTACATACATTTTAATAATAATTTTTATCATTAAAATAGAGAAAAATTGGTCATATAAAATTTTAGACGAATTTCAATAGGCATTTCTTTCATTAAAGCAAATTTTCAGACGGTTTTCAGATATTGTAATAAATCACTACTTTAAAATTTTATAAATAACTGCAATATCTCACGAACATTCACATACAAATTTAAAGAAACTACAAGAACTGATTAAAAATTTAAAAAATTAATGGGTAGTGACCGGAATATACCAATTAATTATCAAATACTTCCTTTCGCATCTAAAGAAAACATTTATTCCATAAGTTCCATTAATTTACTTAAAATTATTTTAACGTGTAATAAATAAATTTCGTTTAAATTTTTTGCATTCTAAAATTTAATTAATTTATAATTTGTTAAAAATTTATGCAAAATAAATAGTAATAAAGTTCAGGGCAAATTATTAATTTTTAATATTGGTACCTACAACACAATTTCAATGTTAATAATTTATATTGGTAATTTATATTTATTAATTGAATAAAATACTTTAAATTTTTTAAAACAATTTAAATTTACCCTGAAGAAACTTCACTTTCAACAATTTCTATTGTGTCCATTTTTGTTAAAACTATGTATATCGCAATAACTATATTATAATATTGTATAATTATCACTAAAACTCAATGTACTATGCGCATAAGGCAAAAATAACATTAAATTTATCACTTTTACCATTCCGTTTCAAAAAATCCGTCACATTTCAAATAAATAAATTGAATAAATACAACCAACTGAAGAAATAATATAATAATTCTATATTACGCAAAACAAAAATAAATCTAATTTAATTATTATCACTGAATAAATTTGTTGAAACTTTATACTAGGTATCCAACATTTTTTGCGGCTTCAATTACGTCAGTATTTGATGTTATCTAACTTTATTGCAGACAGTTTATTAATTGTACAATTTTGCTTTTAAAACACCGAAATAATTTAGTTATTAAGGTTAATTATCGTTAAATGTACTTAGGATAATAATTTGCTTTCTTTACTATTTTACAAATAATAACAATGTAATTTATACAACATAATATGTACAGGGTGTCCCGTGATCGTGGAGAACCTTTGAAGTGGTGATAAAGGACACTTTTCTAAGACAAATTTTCAAATAAAATTCTTGTCCAAGTCCAAACCCCTGAGCGGTACCTTCATTTAAATCAATTTTTTCAATTTCTGATTTCAAACAATTTCAATTTCTGATATTATTGATTTTTTAGATTTAATGGATTAGAACTTTTTTCAAGATTACTCGCTTATCTACAAATTAGGTTATAACCCTTATCGTCTAGAATCAACGGATTTCGAGTTTTAAATTAAATTAAAGAAAAAATGTTAAAAAAATTCAGGTTTTATTTTTCTTACTTTTTTTGCGATCCCCGTATCTCTTAAACAAAACGTCTTACAAAAAAACTAACTTCCCAAACCGGATAGGGAATTTAACAGGTTACAACTTTGGTTAAATAAATTTTTTTTTGAGAAACCAATCGTTTTCACAAAATTTTGTAAAAGAAAGAAACGACTATGACCGTTTAAAATCATAAATTCAAAAAATTGCTTTAAAGGAGGTACACCTCAAGGGTTTGGACTTGGACAAAAATTTTATTTGGAAATTTGTCTTAGAAAAGTGTTCTTTATCACCACCCCAAAGGTTCTTCACGAACCCGGGGACACCCTGTATCCGTTATAGCCTTCTCCGCCTACTTTTGGGCATTGGCCTCTTTCTCTAAGGGAAAAGGGTTTTAAACATTAAAACCACCCGGTATATTATGTACATTATTGTAAATTTATGAGTAATGCATTTTAATAAAATAATCAATAATATGAATAACCTCGGTATAATATTAAAAAATGTTAATTTAAAATTTCTGCTAAAAGTAATCAGTTATACAAATTTCTACATATTAATAATTGTTATGGTATATACCTAAAGGGCATTGTAGGTGATATCATGATTATAAATTATAAGGGCTTATTATTGTGTGCTTGTATTTCATTGTCAATAACATCAAATATCAATTTTTTTAATTATTTCTATGGGCAGCATTCTGAAAGCTTTTCTAATATCTGATGGTTTGGTATAAACTATTTGCATACCTCAGATTATAAAAATTTGATTTGTTAATTAATTATAGTGTAGTGTTTTGTAGTATTATAAATACTACACGAGATTTTAAATTATATCTCAAGAACAAGGTTACAATATTAATTTAAAAACCATATTATTTTAACTTGAAATATTACCTGCAGCTTACACTAACTATAACTTAATAGTTAATTATATTTTATAGTATAATAATAAATCTAATTATTCTGTAATATTTTAAAAATTGTATTATGTGTATATTATATAATTGAGTATTATTAACTTTTTATAGTAAGTATATTTTTATTATATATGCTACATGAACATATTTTTGAACTAAAATATATAATAATTAAAGCATAATAATAAAGCATTCAAGAAGTAAAGTAGAAATGTTTTCTTACCTATTAATCATTGCTAATTCTTCATCGGATGATTCCGTTTCAATATTTATCGAATTCTGTAAAACCATTTCAATTAATAATTAATTTTTTCTAAATAAATTTTGGAATGTGTTTTGGCACTTCAAATAGGGAAAAGAAATTGAAAGGAAAAGTTTAGCAACGTTTTGTGTTTGTAATATTATTGAATTTTGCCGCTAATTAACATTCATTAAATATTCGTTAACAAATTTGTGTAGATCGTCCTTGAATTTTAACAAAGAATCGTCAGAGACATAAACAGTTTTAAAAGTTTATTAAAATTGAAATCAAAGCCGTGAAAATCGAATTAATATACGAGACTTGATACGATTCACAGAAAATAAGATTTTCCACATTCTGAAATTCTTTAAAGTAAACACTTATCTACTGCACAAAACTTATTCGATATTGATGAATAGTTCGTAGATGAATAATTACCATAAATTATATTTAGTTACTAATTAATACACTAAAGTGACTTTCAAATCGAACAAAATCGAATACTAGATATTATGTAATCGTTGACCCAAAACTACTATCGAAGAAGTATATTTAAAGACGTTTATTCAACGTGGTGTAACTGTTGCGTGTGTGTGTGTGTGTGCCTGTGAATTTGGGCTTATAATTCTTTTTCGACCAACTATCCGTAGCTAGAAATCTAAATTTTAGAACACAATTTTCCACCAATCAACATTTAGATATACCTGCTGATTTCTTTTATTATTTACTATAGAAATTAAAATAAAAACTGTAAAATCTTCAAATTAACCTTGCACTGATAGCGCTGCAAAAAAAATATATGCATTAAATGTTGCAGATTTTTAGATTTTATAGTTGTTATCCGCAACTTTGTGTATCTTCACGTTTAAATTTCTTTTTCAAAATTATTATACGGTTTCTGCTTGTTTTTCACATACAGGTTGGAGTTATGTTTGACTTATGTCCGATTTTTTCACCTAGAGGTATCTATCAGATAATCTGTCTATTAGACAAATTAACGAAGTAACCAATCAGACAACAGCAAAACAAAAACTTTAGAAATATGATTGGTTACTTTGGTAATTTATCTCATAGATAAATTATCTAATAGATATCTCTAGGTGAAGAAATCGGGTATTATTATTTTCTAAATTTGTAATTTATTATATTATGATAATTGAAAACCTAAGTTGATAAGTGTTACATTATAAAATTAAAACTTTTAGTAAATCTTAAGAGCGAATTGAATTGAAATTTTTATCTTACAGTACAAGCAAAAATCAACCAAAAAATTTCCAATTTGAACTAATTTTAGAATTGCTCAAAGGATTAATTTCGGGGCATATTACCTTTATCCACTTATGTATGTTTTCAATGAATACTATGAGTATTACATATATTTTGATCTATTATGTGAAATCTGAGTATGTGAAGTTTTTAACTAAACAGGAAAATTTAAGAATTATTTTAGGGTTTAATAATAATTAAATCTAACAATAATTAAAAAGTACTCTTAAGTGTTTGAGTTTCTAAAACACAAAAAAAATTTCATTCAGGTATAGCAGTCATGCCATTCATTTTCGTTCTTACTAGTGCAATGAGAAGAGCATCATTATAACGTTTGCGGTTAGGTGTAAGGGTTATCACCCAGTATAATAAACCTTGATAATAAAGTTATGCAAGATTTGAAATAAGTCGAAATGTAAACTACTGGAAAGAAAATAAAATAATATTAATTATTCTTCGATGTTGCTAATGAAATAATTATATTTGTTTAGAAGCTTTAATAGAAATTATAAACATATGTACAAACCTGTTGTTCCTGACAGTTGCTGATAATTTGTAATTCCAAATTGTCTAAATTTGGTAGCGATATGCTATTTCTACGTAAATTTAGTTTATTTTCAACAGGTTCTGGTAATGGAGCAATTTCATCATTTTGATCTTCATTATGTTCAATAACAACATTAATTTCGTTAATTTTATCGTTGTCTGTAGTTGAATTTTGATTAATCACCGATGAGTATGATGGTGGAGGTGATGAGGGAGTGTTAATTAATTCTGAAGATATAGATGAAGATGAAGCTGACGGTGAATTCACCACAATTGTAGGAATGTTCTTTAAAACTTCACGATTTTTTTTTCTAAATTTCTTCATTTTTTTTACCTAGTAGTAATAAGTATACCGAATACTACAATGTTTATTAAATCCTTGAAAAATATATCGTAAAAACTGGGTAGTATGAACGTTGCGCATTCAAATCAAGAATAGTTAATTATAATTTTTAATTAATTTCAAACTATAGGTGGTAACACTAGCACATGATTTAATGAAACGCGATACAAAATTCTTTTATGTTCACTTAAACAATTTTAAACGCCCCTACAATTTTAAACACAAAAACAAGTTTTAAACCAAACGTTAAAATTATAATTAACACAACTTCGATGCTAATAGGCAATGCGGAAAATGAATGACGTATATCTAGTACATTTACTACATAGTACCTATGTATATACGTTTCTATACTTCAAAGTGTCATTACAAAGGTACACACAGAAAAATATTCCTAGGTAATAATTGCTTGTACGACCATGACATATTACACACGTTACGTTATTTTTCAAATTAAATTAAATTTGCTTCATGTTTAAAACAATTTTTATCGCACTTTTATCACTGCTCATACACTTAAAGATTACTAATATTATAAACTTTAATAAGTTTGCCTACTCTTATTAAATCAATATGAACATTTTATTACAACTAGAACAGGTAAGTAATTCTATTAAAATTTTAGTTGTTACCGCCGAGCCGGTAAACATTTTGAACGTTTTTTTGTTTGAACAAATTTACAATGGTTAGTTTTGTGAAACGTCTGTGAAATAACTAAATTTTATTACTAATTATGAGTCGTGGTAACACAAAATGATGTTTTACATAATGTTTCATCCCACTAGTAATTTTTCAAAAGGAAGTTCATACACACAAAAACAATGTTTTATTAATATTTTTGCAAATGATATTCTTTCACTTCCTACTTTTCATTACAAAGCAACTTATTGGTAAAAATGTAAATTTTTTATCATGTCACATTACAATATTTCTATAAATATACACATTGGTCACTGAAATTGGGTGGTACATTATAACCTTTTTGTTGATAAAACTTGCTATATCAACATTGGTAGGTTAATAATAAACATAATTTCATTTTTACTCTACTTAAAATTGCTAGAAATACAGTGCAACATCAATAATTAGCACTGAATAGATTTTTTAATTTTACATTAAATGTACAGCTCAGATTAAAAATTTACTAATGTAAAAATTTATTTTTAGAGAGGGAACGTCCATATTCTCTCGTCATGTAAAGTTATTTAAAATATTAGAAAAGGCTTGAATTAACAACATTCATTCAAAATTTGAAAAACAAAAAGTAGTTAAATATTTTGTTTTAAACATAACAACCCTGATTTTAATACAAGGTAAACGCAAAATTTATAATGTTATTTCTTTTGAGAATTAATAAATTTTAATGATGAGCACACTATCTCAATCTCATTGATATACGATTGAATTTCGTTTTTATGCAATGGGGTACTTTATACAAGTAGATTTTGTATGTCTTACTAAATTAAACATACATTTATATTGTTTAATAAAACGTTGTTACAAAATCATTTTGCTAATTAATTAATAACGTAATAATGAGTTACGCAATTCTTAAAAAAGATGTCAAATGTTTAAGAACATCTTCAAGTTCCATCCAAAGCAAGAATAATATGTTACCGCTAACAATTTTAATTGAAATAACATTTTCGGATAACATTTTGTATAAAAACTATTCACAAAATATGTTTTTAATTAAAATTGTTAAGAGTAACATATTAAGGCAACATGTTTAGTTTAGTTTAACTTTAAATTTAGTTTTAATTTTGTCAGATATTTATAAAAGTAAACGAAAGATCTTCTCCGGCGGTGTAAGATAATACACGTCAAATTACGGATTCGATATAACCCATGCTAAATGGTATTTAAAAGTTGCAAAGTCTTGTTGCAACCGTGAAAATTAAAGTGACCGAATCCATCTTGATATATTATTTAACATTTTTCAAGGAAAAAACTACGGAGATTGTTTTTGAAGATTACTATGAACTGTCGTCACAGAATTCAAAACGCTACGTTTACAAGCAGTTATAATTTTGTTAATAATTAAATTATATTTATCATTAAGTCTTCGAGCATTGAAGAATCGTTTTTGACAATTATTACTTATTCTAACTATATAATAGCATGTGACTGCGTCAAATATTAGTTGGAGTACTTTCTTTCGTCACTTCTTTCGTTTGAACATTCAACGTTGCCTTCAATTCAACGAGAGAATTAGTAAAACCGAAATGATTTGTTTAGAATCAATTATTTTTAGAATATTACAGGTGTCGTTTACTTATTGGAAGACATTGTATAAGATATATTCTTACTAAATGACGAGGTAAGATTTTTTTTCTTTTTAATAGTATTTCACCAAATTTTTAATTGCAATAATTGTTATCTAGTTTTAATATTTTATCATTTTGATAAATTCAAAGTCTGTAACATTGATCTAATTGCTGTTCATATATTTATGTCAGACATTCGTTGCTTGAATGTTTCACATAAGTGTAGTTGATGTTATAACCTTTAATAAAATGCAATTATTTTATTATTTAAATCTGAGTTTTATTCTTTCAGAACCTAGCTCTAACTTTCGCTGTCAGCAAAAAGCTAGCCTAGACGGAATAAAACAATTTAACTATCAAAGTTGTTCTTGATTTAGCAGCGACTTTACGATCCTATTTTCGTAAATTTTACACAAACTATTTTTTGTGCAGTGCATAATATATTTCCAAGAACATGGAAATATAAATTGCATGTTTTTCAATCTTACTTGTAAGTTTAATAAACAAAATCTCTATTTTTCAAGTAATCACCCTGATAATTCTCATTAAAATTTATAAACCAAACATAGTAAGTATATACTGCCTAATGGTTAACCCACACATACAAAACATTAAATGACAACCTAAAACTTAAATCGCGACCTTTACAAGACTATAGTTTCTAAAAAGCTTCTCGTACATCATATTTCAGGCATTTAATTTTCAAGTATCATATTTAAATATTATTAGATTTAAATTTTTAAAATTAGAAGGTTAAATGAACAATAAAACAAAATATTATTCGTAAGCTTTCAGCAATGGTTACTGACGTTTAACAATACAAATAATATTTCGTTTTATTGTTTAATTTAACCTTCTAATTTTAAAAATTTGAATCTAATATTAATTTCAAAGGTTAATAATATATAGAATTTCAATATTTAAATATTATATTTTGATTTGTCAATAGAGAGAAAACTCGTGAACGCGTTGATGGCATAGCAAATTTTGTACGAAGATGTAAACCTTTAATAGTTATTGTTCCGCACCTCATGAAGGCGTCGTCTAAGTAAGCGCAAATTGCATAATTCAAGTATCTTCCACGTGTATGCGGTATTGATGATGTCCAATCAAGCAGAAAACACGTACCTTTCTATAGTATTATTATATGCATACAATACGTCAGTATTATTACTTGTACATACATAAGCGACCTACTGCTTAACGTGGGTTTCAAACCATGGAAATGTATGCACTTTATTTCGAAAAAGCTCTCTAAGTAGTTTACATCTCGGCAATTTGACGTTGCCTTTCAAGGAGAGACAGTTAGAAATAAAGTTCATCTTGTATTTGGTATAAACAATAGCGCACTTATAATCTCTAAGCCTAAGATTGTTCCTTCGTATTCCAATTTCAAATTCCATATTTCCAACACAGATGGTATATTTGGAAATGATTTATTATATTGATTCCATATTATACCTTGACAATTAGCTCTTTTCAGAGCAGGAATTAATGAAGCTATCGTTAGAGGTAAGATTTAATTGATTAATTTTACTGTTTTTTAAAACAAGTTTCATCAAATATTAAGTTCAATATCATAATATAAATTATTCTTATTGGATACATATATTTAGCAAAAGAATCTTTCTACTAAGTAATTAAATCACTTGATCAATTACCGCCTTTGATATCCCAAAAATTCATGTAGAGCATTTAAGGTTCCATCATATCATCGGCACCTTGACCAGCTTTTCAGTAATTAATTTAGTCGTTTTTGTATCTTCTTCTTCCAGTGCCATACACAGTTACAGTGCGTAGTTGATCAACTAAGCCGAAATCAAGCTAACCTTACTAGGGAATATAATTACTGGGGTGGTTTCCCGTTGCCTTCCCCACAGTCCAAAGATTGATATCAAACCTTTGATCACAGCAGTGTATCTGACGCGACTAGAACTTGAACTGCGGTCTCCCGCTTTCTAGTCGGCCAGTGTATAATTTACGCTATACTCCTGCTGTTTTTGTATCAACAGTGTATTAAAAATAAACAGGAATAATTGATTTAATAAAAATATTTAAAAAATAAGCAGGTATATGACAGTCACATCACTTGAAACCAGGAAGAGAATGGAAGCCTACCAAAGCTGGCCCTTTTCTCTCTCCCTATTTTTATCGAAGGTATAGTGAACGCAAAGAAATACTTCGGGATTTGCTTGTCTTTGTGACCTATATGAAAGTAGAAAGTTTATAAAAATCTTTTACACTGGTTTAAAACCAAAACAAAGATATCAGTGTCAGGGGAAAATATAAACATAATATTTGCTGTATGTAGCTATTTCATCAAAAGACGAGTCAGTTTTTCTCCAGGTCACCAGATTTGTCCACAATATATTTGGCATTATTCTTTGTATGAAGAAAACTATTAAGGGAAGGGAATTCAGCAATAATGACACATTTCTTGTAAGTGCAGTATTCGTTGAATTTAATTAATTGGGTAGTTTCCATTGTCTTTCCTTAGATGACAGATTATTGTTGGATTTTTAGAACACAGAAATTCATATAAAAAACTTTCACTCTGGTAGATGCAAATCAAGAAGAATAAATAAGTCATGGTGACATTTAAAACTGGCTGGAAGACATTCATATAAAGGCACGACTCATATTGTATTAACAATTTCTTTAATATTAATTTTATTGTAGCTTTCACCTAAAATAAACGTGAATGTGAAGAGAAACTTTTTTTGTATTAGGAAAATATATACTTAAACCTTGATGAATTGAATTGGTCACCAAACCAAATTAAAATCAAAAAGCAAACAAGGATTCAGTTTAATCAAACTGTATAATCTTCCAGTTGAAGCCCAACTGCATTACACCTCATTCTGAGTCATTAAAAGAAGAGAAAAAATACGTCGATAAATAACAATTTTTCCAGTCTTTAAATTTGTATATTAAAATTTTTTCAAATTAACATAAGAACAAAGAAAATAGTAAATTGTACCCATAAAAAATATAAATAAATTAAACTACAGGCACTGGACCTTTGGCTTCGCCGACATTTCCAAAAACTATTTTATATATTTCATCAAAATGATTAACAAAATGCACTTCTAAACCTTCTGTAATAAATTTAGGAAGATCATTATAATCTTTTTTATTTTCCTCTGGTAGTATAACACACTTAACGCCAGCCCTTTTAGCCTAAAAAATAAATTATATTGCTCATATTAGTCTCAAATTATTTGACATCAATTTATCTTACTGCAATAGTTTTTTCTTTGATTCCACCTACTGGCAAAATTTTTCCCATTAGGGAAATTTCTCCAGTCATTGCTAAGTCTTGCCTTATTGGTTGATTTTTAGCTAAAGATAATAAGGCAGTAACAATGGTACAACCAGCACTAGGCCCATCTTTTGGTGTTGCTCCTTCCGGAACATGTAAATGCAAATGCCTGAAACGTTTATCAACATTAATTATTTAACCCTTAACCAACAGTGTGGTCACCTAAGTTACTTTTGACATAGTTAACAGTTATTTACGGAAATGTAGCTTAAAAATGCTAATTATTTCTGATTTGGGATAATTGTAGTATTTTGAAAAGTTTAAGAAATGGCTTTGTAGCATTAAGGTTACATACGCCGTCCGGTTAACCGCAACAACGTATACATAAAAATTTATATACACACTAAGTTGTGGTTGCTGTCAATATATGCACTATGCGGTCAGGTTGAAGCTAACCGTCATCCTTCATCGTGACTTATCATCTGCCAATTGCGTATAGTATACTGACTGCTGTTTGACAAAATTATGCATAATCAACCGTACACTGCGGCCAACTGGATGGCCAGCTGCATTGTGAGCAGACGCATATTGCGTATATACCCTAATGTGTAATGAATGTTTAGTGCAGAAAAACAGTGCTTTGTAGTGAGAAATTCACTTAGAGAAATTAATGTACATTTTCGAGTTAATATATTTTAAATTTTCTTATATTTTAAATAAACGAATAAATTCTAATGCACAAAACCAGGTTAATGTAATTTAATTATTGTTTTCATTAAATTTTGTTTTTCTGAAATCGGCCATACTTGATCAATTACTGCAACTTTTCGCGCAGGAAAGTAAACCATTACGGACTCACGCAGTAAAGGCCAGACCACTCTGATATTATAATATTACAACACATCGTCATCTGTCATTGCAGGATTATTTATAAACTTATTCTACCAAAATATTTTGTTTTTGATTTTGTTGTTTCAAAACTATGGCAACAGCAGAAATACGCCTTATTTGATTTTATTTAATTTTAATTGTGATTAGCCATAACTAAAAATCGAACTATTGAATTCGATTAATCTCGCGATTTCAGAAAAAATAGTATTCCATACACGTCAAGAAAGTGTCTTTACCTGACTAGGCGACAATATTGAAGTACGAGGCGGCGTGCGCCAGTACTTTAATTGTCGCCTAGTCAGGTAAAGAATCACTTCCTGACTTTCATGTAAATAACTATTAATTAATTAATCATGAGCAAGTGACCCAAAATTTTTTTGGGCAACCCTAACTAAAAGCAACAGCAAATTCTTTCATTTATCTAGAAAAAAATTCGCCAAAGCATACTATGGTTGGGAAGACTAATATTTCATCCTTATTAAAGAGAAGCTGAACAAAAACTGAGTATATAAAATGGGTTTGTGTATTTATATGATAATTATACACACACAGTGACTACTTACCCGGTATCCAAAAATTTATTGTTCGCGTCAATCTTGAACATAAAATTACGTGCAACAGTAAGAGCAATTCTTGCAGACTCTTTCATAACTTCACCTAAATGTCCAGTTAATTCTAAACTTCCTTCGTTTTCTTTTTCAATCGACCTTCTTCTGGTAGTTGTTTCGATGTAAAGAGTAGATCCACCCATAGCAGTCCATGCTAAACCCATTACAACTCCAGGAGGTGTTGTTGGATACATGCGTTCATGTGTAAATACTGGTTTTCCAACAAATTCAGCCAAATTCGCAGGTGTTACTTCGACAAATGTAGTCTCCTCTTTTACAACTTTGTAAGCAACTTTTCGGACGACCTAAAATTTCTATTAATTAATATTTACAAAAACAAGTGAACACTCCTTTAACCTTTTCTATATGTTTTTGCAAATTTCTAACTCCCGACTCTCTACAATAGCTTTTAATAAGAGTATTTAATGAAGCATCATCAAGTTTTATATTTGTATCTTTTAATCCACTATCTTTCATGGCTTGAGGAAGCAAGTATTGTTTAGCAATAGCCAATTTCTCTTCGGCAACGTAACCTGACATATCGATCATCTCCATTCGATCACGTAACGGTTCGGGAATAGTATCGATAACATTGGCAGTACAAATAAACAAAATTTTTGATAAATCAACTGGCACATCTAAGTAGTGATCAAGAAAATTTGAATTCTGTTCAGGATCAAGTAATTCTAATAATGCCGAACTTGGATCACCAGTGTAACCTCTAAATTTATTTATTGGAATGTATAAGTATTATACTTAAATTAACTTATGCAACTCACTTTCCGATCTTGTCAACCTCATCAATAAGTATAAGAGGATTTTCGGTACGAGTTTTTTTAAGGCACTGGATAACTTTGCCAGGCATTGCTCCTACATATGTTCTTCTATGTCCTTTAATTTCTGCTACATCTGTCATTCCACCAACAGAAAATCTAAAATACTCTCTATTTAAGGCTCTTGCAATAGAACGAGCTGAAAAATTATTATTTGAACACATTAAATACAAGTTGCAGTATTATAATTTTCATTCTTACCTATACTTGTTTTGCCAACACCAGGAGGTCCATGAAAACATAAAATTTTTCCTTGTGTTGACCCTTTCAATTGACTCACCGCGATAAACTCTAAAATGCGCCTTTTAATATCATCCATTCCATAATGATCTTGATCTAATATATTGCTAGCTTGAAGAATATTTAAATTTTCTTCGCTTTGAACACCCCACGGTAATGAAGTTAACCAATCTAAATAATTTCGTGTGACGCTACAACACAATTAAGCACTGATTACTATTTTTTACACTGAGGTATGAAAAATTACTTGAATTCTGAACTGTGACTCTCCAAGAAACTCAATTTACTTAATTCTTCGTCAATTACAGTTGAAACAGCTTGAGGCAATACTTTATTTTTAATTCTATCTTTAAATTTTTCTCCGATAGCATCTTTATCTTCCTTTTCTAATCCCAATTCTTTTTTGATAACCTAAAATTTAGTTATAACCAAACGCTCTCTTAGTGCTGTAATCTTGCATTAAAGTTGAATAAAAATTATTTTTACGAAACCTTATTGAAGATTGATTCACAACAAAAATAAAACTATTATTAGCATTACCTTAAGTTGCTCCTGCAAGATATATTTTCGATGATGTTGTTTTACTTTCTCTTCTACTTCTCTACCAATTTTCTGCTGTAACTTGGACAATTCGTACTCCTTCTTCAGAAGCGAAAGAGATAACATAAGACGTTTGGGAATCTAAAATTTATAACTCTTTAAATTGAAAATTGCAACTTGTCAAAAACTTACATCCAATTCTTCTAAAACTTCCTGTAATTCATTACCTTCCGCAGCTGTCAAAGCTGCACCCAAGTCGCTCAAATAGACAGGATTATCAACTACCCTTTGACCCTGATGCATCATTTGTTGTAAACTATCTCTATATAATGGATTTAAACTAATTATATCACGAATTGTTTTGATAACTTCTTGGGTTAAAGCTTTAACTTCTTCAGTTTGTCGAAACTTGTTATGAATCACATTTTCGACTTCCACCATTAATAGCGCATCTTTACCTTTGAGAGGGTGTCAGATTCTGGTGGTGGTGAAGGTTGTTCAGATGCTGGTGGAGTTGGAGTTGAAGTTGGTGCTTTTGTTTCTGGAGCTTCGTTAATGGCTTTCACAACAGGTGGGCCAGGTTTGGTTTTCAAACGAGCATTACGTAATTTTCGACGCCTATTATCAGTTTCTGGGTCCTCTACAAAGATGTTTATAGATGTATTTAAAAGTGGAAATTTCAATTTCATTTCTGAATCACAAAAGTATATAAAGTAAGTGACTTGGCATTCAAATCGAATTTTAAAAATGAAACACTTTGTTACCTTTTATGCCATCACTCTTGTAGTCCATAATTTGTCCCGTAATCTTAATCCTTCTGTGAGCCATCACGACCAATCGTAAACGGTCACCCAAATCTTGCATTTCATGAATTTGAGCAAATACTCCAATTTTAAAAATATCGTCGATATTTTCTACAACTTCTGCATCATTATCTTCACCTTTCTTCAAAAATATGCCACAATAAGGTTGATTTAATTTAACCTTTCTTCGGATTAACTCAATTAATGTAGAATTTGTTAACTAAAATTGGTAATTACACGAGTAGGTTAAAAAACTTTAATTTTGGCAATAATATAATGTAATATTGAAAACGGTTATAATTAAAATCAGAAAGTTAAATTTATTATCATTTAAAATCACATGATACATCGGCATCAAATTATCGATGAAATTCTTCTAATTGGTTTTGCTTACCTCGATAAGTTTAATGAATCTAGGAAACACGATATTTCTGCTTACAGCAATAACCGGCACATGAGGCCACACTTCCGGAACAACCACCGTTGCGGGTAATTGCGAATTCCCATTGAAATTATCTTCTTCTGCAGGTGGTTGATTATAATCATCACTACCTCCGGCTTTAGTCGAAAATTTGTTGTGATTAGAATTTATAAAATTTAATTTCGAGATTTGATTAAAATTGTTATATCTATAAAACGTTTTTTCGCTAGTTTGACCTCCATGAGAGTACGAAAAATGTTTGGAGTGTGAGGTTAAATTAATTGAATATTGACAAATTGGTGTAAAACGTAAAGGTAACCGACAGGAACGTACTAAAAAACGACTATTTAACACTGCATGTGATAAGTACATTTTATTTTAAATTAAAAAATTGAAAACTCAAATGTCTGAACTTAATATTTAAAAACGTTACTTCCAATTTGACATACGTCCGACTAACACGAGAATTTAACCATTCAAAATAAATGTAGCCAACTTCACACTAGTACTGCAATAAGTGAAGCACCTGAGTACAAAAAATTGACTGAATATAAATTGTAATCAAGGTAAAAATTCGAACTTCATTGACCCATTTTTTAATCTGAAGCATTGAAAAGACATAAATTGCTCCAGCGTAGCAGTTAGTATGTTTTTACCTATTTTTGGCGAAAGTGTATGACCAACATATAAATTGTGCTAGCGGTTACTGTGGGTAGTTTTAAGTTAAAGGATAACTTTAATAGGCATAATATTTAGTCTCGCATCCACATGACACTATAAACGAGACAATCTAATCTTCCCACTGGCGCAGCAGTTTTTCTATAATTGCGCACCTGATGTAATCTTCTTCTTCATCAGCCTGCATTCGTCTATTACAGGACATAGGCCCCTCTCAGTTCTTCCCAAACCTCTCTCTATAGGATTGGTTTGGCTCTCCCGAGAGGTTTTGGCAGTTACACGCATCGTTTACTAAACGTGTTGGCGTGGAAGACGGTTATAATAGATTTCTCAGCCCACCCGGATTCGAACCGGGGCGCTCGGCTTAGCAATTGACGTAGTTAAGCGCTAGACCGCGACTTGTAATGATATGATATCCAATGATATGAGAGATGCAAATTCCATTTTGGTTATTGGTGCGCATATACGTCACGTGGTTAGTACATAATCTTTTAATATCATATCTTGTTATTGTTGTATCATGGCCAAGCATAATATTGGAAGCACTATCTTTGAGATAATTCGCTATCATTAATGCTTCGAAAGTGCTTTCTAGTGCTTCATTACACTTTGCAGCAACACCTAAGGTTCCCTGCTAACTTAATACTAGCAAAAACATTGGATGCACTATCATTGTTAGTGCTTCAATAGTGCTTTCTAGTGCGTCATTGCATTTTGTACCAATATTTATGTTTTTCAAGATATGCAAGAAAACTAAAAAGACACACACATTAAATTAACACAATTCCGAGTATATAAATTTGAAAAAAAATTTGATTCAACAAATGCTTTAAGTTTTATTAATCAATTTAGAATGTAAAGGTTGATTATTTTTACGAAGGGAGTAATTTCCGTACCATTCTCATACTTGAAAAAATATTAAATTAAACTTTCAAAATCGGTGATTTCGTACCTGTGACCTATTTAAAATTAAGCATCGGCCATAAATATGTATACCGGGTGGCCGACCACATACCCAAACTTAGGGAATTACATAGGAAATTGCTTTTTTAATTACTACTTCCCATTGCAGCAGATTTTACTAATGAATAATAATATATTAATCAAAGGGTTTTTTTTACCTCTAAAGATATTCAAATTTTAATTTTTGCTTCTTAATTGTTCCTAAAAATAAAAAAAAATTATTTATTTTTTAATAATTCCAAAAGAATATGAAACTTTTTCATTTTACATTTAACTTAATTTTATTTCTTGGATTAACTTTTTACTTTACTTACCTTCGCCTTCTGTCCAAAGGTGAATATATAACCGAAGTTTGAATTCTTCTTCTTCTACTTTTGGCTAGAGATAACCCTGTATGCCCAGATCTGATGATCTGTTTATTACTCGAGGGTTAACCGCTGGTGAAGTTTTTGTACACATCTCATGAACTACATGAAATCTCACGTGAAGTACATAAAGTAATGGTAAAATACATTAAGTACGGTAAAGTAGGTAAAATAGGATTCAAGACAAATCAAATTAAAAATGGCTACACAACAAAAAGAAATTCAAGACAATCAATTACAAGAAGTGTTTTAAGTAAAACATTTTTTAAATCTCTATTTGTTTGGAAAATTCTAAAAAGAAACAGCATCAATCACAGCACCAATTAATAAACATCAATCCCCTTCCATTGCGAATTTTTAATTCAAAAAAGTCTAAATCTATTGTGCATTCTTTATTTTGGGTTGGACCTTTTTGCTTTTGAATTATTTAAAAATTAGCTGGCGTGGGAGACCTGTTAGCTCCTCTCCAATTTTGAAAATAATCTTAATATTCGTTGGTGCTTGATTGTACATAATTTATTTTTGCTCCATCCTTTTTTACCCCCCTCCCCCCTAAGAATATTTCATAATTTTTTTAACTAAAACGGTAGCTGAGAGTTTCTACTAAATTTTCAAACTTTTAATATGTTTTCCTGCATTGTAATATTTGGGTACTGAAGGGTGTTTCACACCTCGGATTAAGTAATTTATTTTTATCAAGTAAACTGAAGATCTCGCAGGACTGGAGTGTTCCCCCAGACCCCCGGATTAACTAATTAATTTTTATCAGAAGTAAACTGAAGATCTCCGTTGCAGAGACACTGGAGGGTGTTCTCACCCTCCATTAATGGTTTATTTTATATCAAAGTAACTGAAGATCTCTCAATGCACAGGTTAAGGTTCCGGTTTAACTAATTTATTTATTAAATGTATACTAGATATTAAAATTTAATCATAATCTGGCAATTAATTAAACTATTTAAAGTTATCTGGGAGTAGATCTCGCAACGGATATTTTCAGTTTACTTTGATAAAAATAAACTACTCGATCCGGGAGGTCCGGGGTGTGGAATATCTCCAGTGTCTCGTCAACGAGAGATCCTCAGTTTACTTGATTAAAATAAACTACTTAATCCGGGGATCTGGGAGGTGGAAGATTCTCCAGGTCTGCAACGGAGATCTTTAGTTTACAACTGATAAAAATAAACTACTCGATCCGGGGGTCTGGGGTGTGGAACACCTTCAGTGCACATTTTGGAATAAAGAACATTGAAGAACATGCAGAACTCCCTGGACCTCCGGATCAAATAGTTTATTTTTATCAAAGTAAACTGAAGATCTCCTGTTGCAGAGGCACTGAGGGTGTTCTACACCCCATTAAGTAGTTTATTTTTATGGTAAATAAGAACTTCAAACATGAGCACACCCCAGACCTCCGGTTTAAATAGTTTATTTTTATTAAAGTGAATTAAAAATTTAAGATATCTCAGTTTATAAAATTAGTATGGCAATAAAGTGTTTAATTCGTAATCTGACAAGTAAATAAACTGCGTTTAAAATTCGTACCCCTGGAAAGGGGGTAGTGTTAGGGATCTCTGCAACAGGAGGTCTTCAGTTTATCTCTGATAAAAATAAACTACTTAATCCGGGGTCTGGGGATGTGGAACACTTCAGTGCCTCGGCAACGGGAAATCTTCAGTTTACTTATGATAAAAATATACTACTAGATCTGGGGGATCTGGGGAACACCTCTAGGCACTAATTTTGGAATCTTGGTAAGTCTCTGAAATACTGATGAAGTACGTGAAATACAATGAAGTAGGTGCAGTACCGTGAATTATTGATGGAGTACGGTGAATTACTGGTGAAGTACGTGAATTCCCGTGAATTACTGCTGAATTATATGAAGTAAGAAGAAGTATGGAGAATTATTATGAAGTACGTCAAGTGTGAAGTTAATTGTACACGATTTCTCTAGCGGTTGACCTTCGTTATTACTTGACAGTAGCATCGGCAGTATTCCGAAGCCACTGCTAGTACCGTGAGCATTACTTGGCTTACATATGAAGTAACTTGCTAGGCTAACCTCAGATGTGCCCCTTACCCTATTTTTTATTGTTAATACAAAACTGAATTGTTAATACAATAAAAAATTTATTAATATAGGAAAACTACCGGCTTTACGTTCCTTCCGAAGCACGGAGACGGCCACAACATAGTAAACCTTTGCCCGAATTCGAACTGGTTGCCTTATCGTCAGCAGTTGATTGCGTTAACGGCTAAGTCAATGACCGTCTTAAGTTTCAAGTCTCGAGATCGTCAATGTTTGATCGGATTTGCATCATGAACTTGAAAAACATTTGGCATTATACCAGTGAACAATTCAAAGCTGCCACTGAAAATATCTACCAGTGTCATGCCAATAGCCTAAAAACTATTCAATGGCATTTCTTGAAGTATTTCCCATAATGTGTGGTGGTAAACCGAGGTGGTGTACCCTGAGATTGGCTTTGATCATGGCTTGTTTTTGGGGATGTTTGACATTCGTTCTCTGAAAGTTTGTAGGATTGTAGCATCTCCAATTACTAGTCGCAGCAAGCGGGGGTTATTTACACTCGGCATCCGCCTCGGTTTATATTAATCCACCTTGAATCTTAATACAGTCCTTACATCCCTAGCAGCCTAAATAACTATTTTCATTAAAGATTCCAGTGGCTGAAAATATTAACTACCGCTGTGATTATGTTTAATAAAGATTATCTATAAGATTAAATACCAGCAGTATAGCGCGAAGCATGCACGGGTCGACTGCGAAGCGGTAAGTCGCGGTTCGAACCCTGCTGGCGCTAGATACACTGCTGTGATCAAAAAGTCCAATATCGATCTGTGGACTATGGGGAAGGCAACGGGAAACCACCCCATGAATTACACTCCCAAGAAAAGTCATCTTGGCTTCGGTCAAGTTTATGATCGCTAACATCCGGTAACGGATAGGCACCTGAAGAAGAAGATAAGATTAAAAGTCGGACAATTGTGACCTTTAAGTACTACTTAGTTATAAATTAAATTGGCAAGAATAAAAAAACCAAAATTGAAAAGCATTATACGAAAATGTAGATATTTGATTCAAATTTTTAAAATTATAAGGTTAAATAAACAATAAAACGAAACATTATTTATTATTAAATGTCTGATGGCAGCAGTAACCATTGCTGAAAGCTCACAAATAATGTTTCGTTTTATTGTTCATTTAACCTTTTAATTTAAAAAATTTGAATCAAATATTAATTTCAAAGGTTAAATATATAATTTCGAAAATGTAGATACTGATTATTTAACGAGGAATATCCCTTATTATCCCGTAAAATTGTGGAAAACAAAAAATCATTTAAAAAATATTTACTAAATTAAAATACAAAAACTTTTCCAGTTTTCCAAAAAAAAAATTTTAACTGCAAAGTATACCAACTTATTTATTAAGTTAGTATAATAAGTGCAATTTATTTATATTCCATCTTACAACGATTCTACCATTGTGTTTTTGTAAATTGCAAAAACTATTGTGTAGTATATAGTTTTTTTACTCGTTGGATTTATTAATTTAATTGGGCGATACCTATTAACATAATAACACATTTTTTAAATGAGGGAACTATTTCTCTTATTAGAAGTTCAAGAAATACTTTAGTTAAAAAAGATTAAATTGTTTGCATAGGGTCCATTGTCCAATTATCCACAATAATTACAAAATCTTCTTAATTAAAACTCTCACGAATATTTTAATTAATTCTTACCTTGAACTTGTTTTGTAATAAACACAATGCATGTATAATTATCAAAATTTAAAATTTATTTTCTTGTAAAATACGTTAGAAAGTATATAACGTACGAGAAAAACTCAAATCAATGCTAAAAACTTTTGCAAGTAATTGAAAATCATTTCGAATTAAATTGAAATTTAATGCAAATTTATAGTCATTACTTACGTAACATATGAGTTTAATTAATTAAAATAAATTGGTACTTAAAGGCAAAATTTTTTGTTAAGCCATTGTTTTTAATATTATTCTTAATTGTTCAGATTTATCGATAAGGTTTTATTACATTTACAATTACCCCAAAATACATGATTTATTTAGCAAATAATGTAGAAATTATTTGTTCTGTTGTATTAGGTACTATTAGGATGTAGGCAATATAAAACAGATAAATTTAATGTTAAGTAAGATAGGCACAATAAATTTATACCTGATTACGTTAATTATTATTATTGGTAACAATAAAACTCCCTTAAGTAATATATTCCAGTTTTGCTATAGAGAAACCCTCATGGTACTATATAATATGTAAGTTAAAAATACATTTCCGAATGTATATTTACCTACACATAATTATCGTTAATAAACACGTAATTAATTTTTGTTACCAAGAAAATGCTTAAAATGTAAAAGATTGTTAAATTTGATAATGCAAATTGCGCAGGTAAGCTTAGGTTTAGCGATCACACACAAAGCTACAATTAAAAATGTTGAAAGTTGGTCTTCGGTGGGGTACCATCAGACTTTTAAATCTTTGTAAGATGATGCCATTATTAGTAAAACGCGCACTAGAATAGCAATGTGTTTCTTGAAGTGTAAAGTGCGATAATTAGCATTTATATTATGGGATATTTAAGTTATAAATCACAAATAGTAAGTTAAAGTTTTAAAATTATTTTTTTAATTTAAACATAATAATTATTATTGGAGTTTTCAACTTATTAGATTTTAATTTTCTTTAATTTATGTAGGTAGCACTTTTAGCAGTAAATCTTCTACGGGCATTTGCCATAACCACCCGACTCGAACAAGAATTATCTACAGCTAAAAATCACAGACACAATTTAGGAACACTTCCAATACCAGAATGGGAATTGGGATTACGTGAAGCCATATATCAGGCTTTACTGAACGAGAATAAATTGCAAATAAAAAATTTACATGAATTTATCCACGCAGCTCCTCTTCTTCGTCGACAAAATTCTGCAACTCCTTTTGGCGATATTGTAATAATGGGCAGAGGGCAGTTGTATTCCGCTCCTGGAGGATTTCAGTTACTACAAGACTATTATACTAACGACTGCGATGGTTGTCACAACCAACCACCTCGCTGTGAAAGAATTCATTGTGAAAATTGGAAACCACAAGATCACGAACGTTTGCTTGCATTGTGGACGGCAAAACGAATAAGGCATAGAGACTCTCAATATGGTTATCGTTATGAGTTTGAATATAAAATTTCTCCCATGAGCATGGTCGCAAATGAACGATTTGTAACACGAAATGGTAACTTTGACTACAGTGTTTCTGGTTATACATTTGTTGTTCGCATAGATCCACAACAAACTTCTCACAGGTTTCATCGACATCCTAACCAAGCCTACGATTTTTTTGATACCTTTGACTCTCCAACTTGGACACCTAGTTCAAATTCAAACTATGAAAATAATTTTTACCTGCCACCCCCTATTCCAACGATTGATGAGTATAACGATCCGGATCCTCGTAAAGACGGTCTTCCAGATAGTTTATATGATGCACCTAATTACCAAAATAAAAAAAAGATTACAACGACAACCACAACAACAGAGCGTCATATAAACGATAAAGAATTTGAAAATGAATTATTTAAAATTACAACCAGTACTTCTTCAACAAAAACTCCTACCGAACCAATAACTACTACAAATATCGCTACGTACTCAAAATTTATGCAATCTTCAAGTAAAACATTTCCAACAATTGCTCTTACTACTGCACCAATGAAAATAACAGAGCCGATGAGAACCAACAGTTTACCGTTTTTACCAACCATTAATAGCTATTTAACTTCAACCACACAAGGAAATGTTTACACCACATTGACTCCGTCAACGTCAGATTATGTTAGTCGATCAACACCAAATGTCGAAGTTTCAACTCGAACAACTCGGGGTACTAAAAATACTAAACAATCTCCAATTTACAGCAGCACTGTTATTACTTCACCCGTACCTATGATGAGCTTTAAACCGCCTCCAACTAGAACAACAAATAAATTTAAATTAACCACAAGTCGATTTAAAACAACAGAAAATACATTTAATTTTGATATATTTGGAGAGAATAGTGATATCATGAATCAAAGTACCACTTTGGTATATACACCTATAACCATTGTAACTACATCAACACCCAATTTGCAAAACAATAAAAAGCCAAATACCAACATTGAAGGTACTTTACAAAGCGAACTATTTGATGACTTTGAACCTAAATTAACTACAACAAATGTGTTAACAACCAAAACTACAGTAATAACTTCAACAAAACCACAAACGACGACAACAACAACGTTGACTACAAGAGCAATGACAAAACCAACAACAGTACCAATAAAAAATACAACTAAAAAAAAACAATCAACTCCACGTTTTACTCCAAATGACAAAGTAACTAGACCCACATTTTTTTCAACAAAGAGCAAAACCTTTTCGCCATTTAAAACCATGGTCTTCAGTGTACCTTTGACGACATCGCCTACGTTTACAATGTTTACTACTAAAATTTTAACACAACCGATCAGTGCTTTTGAAATGTTATCAACATCATCTGGTAGTACAAGAACTACAGTAAAACAGAGTACATTTGGAACATTACCTACAGCAACATCTCAAAGTGATCTTACTCATCGATAATTAATAAAAATACTATTTCAACTTCAACAGATATTATTTATACAACTCAACAAAAAACATTTCCAACTATACAAGAAACGTCAACCTTAGAAAATAATGACCTTACCACTACGGATACCATGAATACGACTCCAAAAATTTCAGATATTACAACGCGGGAAAGCACGACCGAAAATATATTGACATCTAATAGTCCCAATATAACAGAAGACTCAAATACCACACCTATTTCTTCTGTTGTAACTCTATTACCTCTTCCTATATTTACAATCTCTGACAGAGCAAATAATGCAAACGACATTAACATGATAACACAAGAAACAACAAAATTGTTTATTTTGACTAAAATACCCTTAGTTCCATTGACAGAAGCCACTAAGCCGGTCATATCCTCAGCGCCAACTACACCTACAAATGATTTTTTTACAACTACACCGGCACCAACACCAACAACTCAACAAATACGTCCAATGGCAACAACAATTAGATCAACTTACTCTACAGCAACCAATAAATTAAAACCTCAGCAAACGTTTACAACCAAAGGAAGTAGTATGCGGGCATCAGTTAGTACAACCGATAACTTTCTTTTCGACAAAAATATTAACGATTTGCCCAAAGTGACAAAAGACGTAATTACGCAAAACAATAACTTTTATTTCGATATTTTTGGGGAAACTTTTGCAACAAAATCTACAACTACTACAAGTAAAATACCATTTAAAACAAAAGAAATTGATGAAATTTTTGGAAAGGAACCTGAAAATAATAAATATAAAAAAAGTACAAACATCTCCGAAACCAAAAAATGAGCTCGAAATAATTTATGCAGATTTTTATTCGCCATCGACCATTAATTACAATAAAGATGAAAAGATTGATGAAACTACCAAGTTGCCTAACAGCAACTTGTCTCAAAAAAATGAAAGTAGACCAACAGAATTTGAACACTTAACAAGTCAAAGTTACATTACGTCTGTAAGTTATCATGTTAATAAGAAAAATCCAATTACTACAGAAACTTACGATAGTATTGGTACTAAGTTTCAAGAAGTTAGTTCGCATTTGAATGGCAATGATAAGGATATTACGACTAAATCTAATTTATCACCAACAATGTTAATGCCATGTAGTAACGAAACTAATCCACAAACTAATAACACGAAAAGTTTAGATGCATTAGCATTGACCGTGCTTAATAATGCAAAATCAATCACATATCTTAATTCAAATGTCGAACAAACAACTCCAACATCGATAAAATATAAAAGAAGAAATGGATACAAGGTACGGAAGTTTAGAAGAATAACTTAGGATACTCCATGACTTTCAAAACAGTTTATTTTTGAAACTGTAGTTTTCAAAATTGTGCATATGAGGACGTCAGAATTTTACCTTTCAAATAATAATATATTAGTTAAATCGAATAATATGCAGTGTAAAAAGAATAAAAATAATTTACTTAAAACAGACGACGTCATCTGTAAGTAAGAAATCAGAAAAATGAGAGGAAGAAATATTTTGACAAATTTTTACTAATCAAGTGCTGTTTCGTGCTTTAAACCGCGAGCCGCGAACCGACATCCGGTAGGATTAAAATTAATATTTCTAATAAATTTTAAGTTTTTTACCCCCCAATTTTTAATTGTCCCAGCGGGTAAAAAAATTAAAAATTCTCCATGAGAACATTTTTTAATGTAATTAAAAAAATGTAATTAAAAATTTTTAATTTTTAAGAAACAATAAATTACATAATTAAAGTAGGTACTTGCTTCCACATTACTATTGATTGTTCTACTTTCAGAGTGGAATGAATATAATTATGTAATTATTCCTATTAGTATTAACATTTTTTTAAAAATTTAAAAATTTTCAATTGAAAAAATTTACAAAAAATTTAACTGAATTTTAAAATTCATTATGCATTGAACCTACACTCTACAATTAACTATTAAAACTCATTTTTAAATGAGTTCAAAACTTATTTTTAAATTAGTTTTTTATGGTTTATTTATACTACTTTCAATTATAAAAAATTGTAATCTTAGTAATAACTATAAAATCAAGACAATTATTTTAATATTGAATACAGTATATTAACAGTAAATAAATAATATGATTAAAATATAGTAATATTACAGATTATCACATGTTGAAGATTATTAAATTGAAATTTTAAAAATAACGCGATAAAAATTATAATAAAATTCAAATAAATGCGTATGAATTAATGTAAATTTTATTAATTATTGTAGTTTTCTTTTAATTTTAAAATTTTAATTTAATAAATAATAGTCATTACAAAATTTTAAATAAGGCCGTTTGACACGTAACAAAATATTGTAAAATAATGTGATATTATATGTATACTTATTAAAAAAGAATATTAAAATTAAAAATTATGAACATAGCAAATTAAATAATGGAATGCAAAAAATGATATACTTATGGTTTTCAATAGCCATCTGACGAGCTTCAATAACATCGAAACGTGGTTGTCTTGGCTTATAAATTAAGTAATTAATTATTGTATTTTATTGCTTTTTAACTGGCTATTATGGAATATTTTTAATTTAAATATTTCTATTTTAAAAATACTTGTCAATATTTTTTGTCGAACAACCCTTAAGTATATTAACAAATTTAAAACTTGCTGAATTATTTAAAAATGTAAGTCACTGTGTGGTAGTTCAGTAGGAACTATTTGCAAAGAAAGCAGAAAGTTTGTATCACAGCAAAGAGGATGTCTTTGCTGGTACATCCTCTTGGTATCAGTGAGTTTCGAATATTTTATTACTTATCTACTATTTTAAAATTGCTTAAAAAATTATCGCAATAATAGTTAACTTACTGTATAACATTTTTAGATTTATTTTATTAAAAACCAATTATCACCATCATTGCTGTCAAATACATCTAGTTTCAATTTGTTAAATTCTATTCTAACAAAAATTTGAGTAAATAAAAATCAGTTTTGACCGTGAATGGGGAACGTTCTTGAACGTGGTTCTCTATCGTAATTGGAAAGAACATTGCTGCCGAGGTTCATGCTATTCCGACGATTAACACTTGGATAAAATAATTTCTTCGTAGAAGGTGCCATATATTACTCATATTAGTGAGCCCTAAGACTAGAATAACAACATATTAACTAAAAATAAAAATTATCAATTATCGAATTAACAAAAAAATACAAAATTTTTGTAAACTTAAAACATTTCCCCAACATTTCGAGTTCTTTAGGGGGTATTCCACTAATTAGCATAAAAAACTTGACCATTTTTGCGATTTTTTTTTAAAAAAAGGAAACAATATAGAACTTTTTGTTTGTCATGATAGGATACTTATTACAATATTAAAAGTACAATTTTAAAATTTGTGGTGCTACAGTTGCTTGAACGTAACTCAACTGAGGCGATAGTTGGCCTGCTCAGGTCCTTATTGTATTTGTCCGATTTTAATAAACTAAATTTTTTCATATTTAACGAAGTTATGAGGATTGCTTATCAAAACGATAGAGAATTTTATATTAAATTGAATGCAGCAAGATTCAATTAAATCAAAGTATTAGTTGGAATACCAACCAGTTCAAGAAATGACATTTTGAGGAAAAAGAGTTTAGTACCACAAGTTTTTATTATTTTTAAAAAATTATTTGAAAAATTCAAAATTGTAAATCCTACCATGACAAGCAATGTCCTATGTTATTTTATTTATTTTTTTTAAATAATCGTAAAAATGGTCAAGTTTTTTATGTTCATTACTAGAATATCCCCTTGAACTTTAGATATATTAAGTATATTTTAAACTTTTATTATGCACTACAAATACACTGGATGGAATTCGCATTCCATGGTGCATCTAAAATTCATATTATGCCAAAAATATGAAAAATATTTAGTATGAGTAGGTACTATTTTATGTGTAGGTAGTCTGTATTATTAAACGAAACTATCTAACGAAATCTGACGACAAAATCGGAAAGAAACCTAATTATATAGAAAAACTCGTAGTATAAGTAATTTGTAATATTTTGTATAATAATTTATTGTAAGTACTATTTAATATCGCAATATAAATAATTTACAAATCTTTTTTTGGTATGATTATTGATTTATTTATTGAACAACCTTATTGGGTATCAAACTCTTTCATCAAACTACGATTCGCTTTGGTTTGAGTTGCACTATAGGTACTATGTATGTAAGTATGTAACATTCATTTTGTTGAGCAAAATTAACAAAAATAATTATAGGTATAAATTTAACAAAAATTTCAAATATCATAATTTTGTAAAAAATGAGATTAAAATTATAATACATAGTGCTAGTAGAAGCTCATTGGAGCTCAAACCAAACTTGATAGATTGAAGAAAAAAAGTTTTCGCTAATAACTTCGCGACGGTTGTAATTCAAACAATGCAAATAGAAGCTCAAACGCTTGAGACTAATTTCACTAAAAAATTTGCAATGAGAGGGGGGGGATAAAATGTGCCTAAAGTTATTATATTGTAAATAAAATGATATACACACTTTGCTATAGCTTATGAAACATAATAAAGCGAAAACTTAATTTTATTTCTTCTATAAACTTTTGGCACAGTTTTATTAGTTTTGATCCAAAGGTAATAAAATGAAAACAGTACTTTCGGTGTTTCGTGCTTGGTTGAATTCGCATCTTGAAGTTCAACAAATTCTGGTAGGTACTAACTGTAATTATTTTAATAGTGTCTTTGTCAAAAAAACTGTGAGATTGAAATATGATCAGTTTTATAGAAATATTTGGATCGCCATTGACTATCAGAAGATTCGTAGTACTTTCAGAAAAATTCCAGTTGGGTTAACAATTATTTATTTAATCAACAATAAATTACATAAACAAACGACATTATGTATGTAGTTACCATTCGTGAATGAACTAATGTAAGACTAACTACTCACAACTAACTGACTGCATTTGCCAAGTACGTCTGTTTACTGATATCATCAAAAACAACGTGATTAGAATTAATTACCTTCAAACATTCGTTTTAATAGTATGAGTGTGTACCTGCCCATCAACGGATACTTTGACTTCAGTTTAATATATTCTACTTAAGACACGTTCCACACTTCATGTCTTATGTGTTAAATTAAAATATGTATAACTTATATTAGTTTGACTTATACTACAACCTTGTTCTGTATATTTAAAAATCAAACTTCCATTGCTTGAGATAATTACTTAAGACCCATCTTAACAGTGAACTATTTGATGTTCTCCTACAGTGCCGGTGATCCTTTTCATTCTCATTCTAGTTGTTTTTAGATATTTTCATTTGGCACATATATTCCTGTTTTACTGTTAGTTACAAAAGTCACCATACATAAATAAGACTATTTAAATATACACATTCAATTAATCGTATTTTTTATAACACTAATTCAGGATTATTACAGTACGCATGTCATAAAAGTGATCGTACACTACAAACTAATTCCATAATTTCACTTTCAGTGCATCAACTATAAAATATTTGCCGGTAAATCCCGTATTTAGTGTACCTGCTAGCCTTACCTATTAGTTTTTGACAATTTCTTACCGATCCTAAGCACGATAACCAATTAGATTCAAAATATTGAGTAACCGGTTCGAGCACCCTAAAAAATCAGATCTACTTTACAATAAAACAATTTTTGGCTCGAGTTAAGAATCCCGAACTCGAAAATACACTTTTTCCTATAGAAATGGCTTTACCAAACGAAAGAACAGAAAAACACAAGCTCTTTAAGGTAAGGATCAATGTTGTCGGACTTCTAATAAGGTCACAATTTAATTTTGAACATTACAATTTTCCCATAAGAAATACATGTAAGTGTATTATTGCGTAATAAAACGCCAAATATGAAAATATTGTGTTGACGGTATGTGTGCTGTGCCTGGGTTGACTGTGGTGAAGAGATACTAGTCGCTTCCTGAGATCCGTCGCAATTAACAGTCATACTTTTTTGAGTTGGAGCTACTTGAGGGATGTTTTTAGTAAGAAAAGCGCTTATCAAAACCGCTTGTTACAACCTATTTTAATTTCGGTGGGCAGGGTTACAGTTCAAAAGAGCCAATGACAAAATTGCATTCCAAAATAATTTTTAAAGCCGTTTTTTTCCAAAACTTGTGAACCGACCGCAACTTGTATTTTTTTAATAATTAGACCCTCATCTTTCATAAATCGCTTTAAAATTGTAAAATCCAGATTCTTAACCATCACCCAATTTTTGCAAAATTTAGAAGAAAGTCCACAGTACCAGCTTCATAAAACTATTTAAATAAATCAGAAGCACACCACGATCAGGTTGACAAAAATACTTAATGATCACGGTGTAAGAATAATATTGACTATTCAATTCACATGTCATCTGTTAAAAGTGGACTAATCAAAAGCAACATTCGCAATTTCAGAGCCAACCGAAATGAATTATAGTGACAATTGCACTAGTGGAATTATATCGACTATTGCACGCGTATGCACATAGTTACCTATGAACCAATAGAAAAATTCGAAATAACTCAAATGTCAAAATTAGAACCAATCCCATGGAATTAAACGATAAGTTTGCACAAGTGCACTTATCGATAAGTTTATAAATTTTTCTTATTACTTATGCAATAGTCTGATAAAATGTATTACGTGCATAGCAAGTTATCGATAATTCTGCTAAATATGCACTCCAGCTTATTTCTTGAGAAAATTTGCCCTCCGCTTCGCGTCGTGCAAATTTTCGTCGTAATAAGCTGTCGTGCATTTTAGCCAGAATTATCGGCAACTTGCTATGCACTTAATACATTACTATTGACAATTGCATTAGTGGTTCAAGTGACAATTTTATATATAAATACAAAACTTTGCGAATGACAAAATTTGTTTACTGGTTGTAATGGAAATGAAATCATGTGCAGCTCAATTTTTAAATTATAATTTTTTGAAAAATGAAATTTGTGAATTGAATAGTCTCTAATACCATTCGTAGTCAAAGTTTAGTAGACTATTTTTGAGGTTGTATCACTCATGTTCATTGCGCTTGTGAATAGCACTGTGCTATTTGTACACAAGCGAATAAATATTCGTGTACCACCTCAAAAATAATCGACATAACTTTGACTACTTGTGGTATTATAAATAAAAATTCTACATGAACAACAAAATCAAGTAACAGAAAATAGCTGAACTATTAAATAATATGTGCGAATTCACAAAATATCAGAATATTAAGAAATTTGAGCTGTGATGGTCAAATTCACGTAAAAAATCACTCAACGAAATAATTCCTACAAAGAGAAGTAAAAACTGAGTTTTTAAAAACCTTTTAATTAAAAATCACTGAGAAACATAAAATAAATTTTTAATTAAGTGTTTTAGGATTTGGTAAGGTCGCAAAAGTAACGTCCTAAAAACCTTTCCTTAAATATTATTACATATTTTGAAAAAATCATTTTAATCTTGATTAAATTATAAAAATAATATCAAAACTTTGTTCGGTAGATTTTTCTTTGAATTAGATTGAAAAATTGCAGTCATTCAAAGTTCATGCGATGGAGTTGTTGAATAGAGATGTGTTGTACAAAGGCGCATAAAATAATTTAAATGAGCAAGGTAATAGTACACTATTTGACAATTAATTAAATATGTATTTGGCTTATTTCGACAAAAAATTACATCAAATAAATTAGGCTAAAAATACAAGGTCATCAATTTGGTACAATCTATAGTTACTTTCAATTTATTTAAAAATAATGAGGCGTCCCAATCGAGGCTAAAAAACCAATTTATATTAACAAGCTCAGATAAATTGAAAATTTTGTACGTCAAAATTATTTTGATATGTGTCGTTTATTGTAAAAGTGAACTATCTCCATTTAACTGAATTTTGAAATATCGAGCTTTTTGCAAAAATACTGTGTCGAAAAAAATACAAAAAAACAATTAACGTCATCTGTGGTATTATAGTGCATATTATGGAGTTGCTTCATTTTATAATGAAAGATATGGCTATATTTAATTCTATTAAGTTATAAAATGTAAAATTTTAAAAATGGAGTTGCACCACTTTTACAATGAGCGACAGATATATAAAATGATCAGTCATAATTTTATATTACTTAAATTAAATACTTGCGCTACTGTAAGCTTATACAAAGTTCGTCACGAAATTATCTAAAATTAACCAATCACAAGCGAGATCAAATTGTAATAAAAAATTCCTTGAGCAGCTACAATTGAATACAACTGCATAGTTCTTTGTAGTATCATAAACATTGCCTGAATTTGGTTTTCAATTCAATTATAAATTCACCTCACAAATTTTCCCTACTTAACCGACTTGAAAAAATAGTAAGTTCTCATTTAAACCAAATAAATAATTAAATAAAATGTTTATTAAGTATTAAATACTTCTTAATTTATAAAATCTTTTGCTTTAAGTAATACATCTGTAAAACTACATTAAGCCTGCAGAGACACAAACTGTTGGAAAACTTCTAAAATATGAGGATCTAAATCTTGCGTAAAAAGTAGTGTTTCTAACGTAGAACTATATTTTTGTACTTGTTCTTGATGTTCCAGAAACACCTGTTGTAATCTTCCAATTGTCCACTTATACCAATGAGTATTATAATCTCTGCCATCTGTATCACATCTCACAAGATGTTCCGACAATATCATAATAAATCTTTGAAAACAATCAAAAACAAATTCTTTTGATCGGCTTGAGCTGCTTCTAATTTCTCTTCCATTCTTTCCACCATTTCTTCAGTAGGTTTCTCTACATTTTCTGGTTTCTTCTTGGCAGGATCTTCTTCATCTTCAGATTCACTGGAGCTCGATTCAGCTCTTGCCAATTTTTCCCTTGCTTCATTCAATTCTCCGCTTAACTTGATGACATGCTTATTCATTTTCTTAATAGTGAGATGTAACATTTCCCACAAATACATTTTTGTAAATTCAACAACCATCTCTTTGGAAAATATAAAATTTGCAACAGCAGAACATTCGACAATTTGTGTTTTTAACATTTTGTCAACCAACACAATCATCATTTGTTGATGATGATGCCAGAGCTCGAACATGTTCCTCAAAATACAAATTTGGGCTTCTTCAGATTCTGCTAAAATCTTTAAATAATGTCTTAGTTTTAGAACTGATTTAAAAATATTGTGTTGTTACCTTGAAAACATAATGAAACTTTGAAATAGCAGCATAACTGTGAGAGAAACTTTTGGAGCCTAAATTAAGCAAAGTTTGCACAAAAACATCAATTTTAAAGGATTATAACGACTATCGGCTTCTTCTTCAGAACGTGGATTTGGAAGATCTTTCAATACCCCTAAAACTTCTTCTGGTGTACACTTTTGTCTAATTGATACGACCAATTGATGGGCAGCTGCAGTACCAGGTAAAGATGCTAAAACAAATGTATAGTTTTTACCTAAATATTGTAATTAATCACAAAAACCAAATATTCCTTTTAAATCCAGTCATTGGCTTACAAGAAAAGATTTAGCAGGAAATAACTCGAAATGTGATTTTTCTACCACAAATTTTCACTTTTAAAAATGGAAAAAGGCTCCAAATCTCATGTATAGCAATATATTGTGTCAATTTGAAATCCTTAGCTAGTTGTGCAGCCACTTTGACACTCAGAATCCCCAATAAAAAAACTATTCCTTGTGTTGATCGCAACTATGAGTTGTGCCAACAATTGGAAAGAGATAATAACAACTGATTGTTTGCGATGAAAATAAACAAACTACTATGCTACTATCCAATGAAAATTATTTTTGCGTAGTTTTATGCAGATCTTTATGTACAGTGAAAGCTCCCATAAGCGGACACTCACGGTTCCACTAATTTTGTCCGCTTATAGGAGGTGTCCGTTTAAAGGAGAGTACTAAGGACTAATAAGAAATATAAATAGGTATCATATAATGTACACATACCCAATATGTACATAAGTAATGTACATAATACACATGCTACACTCTGAAAAAGACGATTTTTGTTATACGCCGAAAAAAAACAGTTAATACGCCACCTTTTTCAAGTACATATTTATTTTATTCAAATGCTTAGTATGACTATAAATACATATATGTACATAAGTAGTAGGTACATTTTTAAAATGTTAGTCCTTGGGTTTTTGAAAAAAGTCTAAAATGTTTGTCTGACGAAACCTTGCCATATTTTTAATTATTTCAGCTGCTTGCGTTTTCCCAATATTAAATCTCTTTGCTAAATCACGAACTGAAACTCTTTCTTTATCTAACAAATTTACAACTTCCATTTTTTCCTTTAAGGAAAGCATTCTTTTTTATGCCATTTTACATTTACATTCACAAATTAACTTCGATAATGCTGTCTGGACTAAAGACAAAATACTAATGCATATGTATAAACACGAAAACCAAGCTCTCAAGCAAAATAAAGGGGAATCACTTAATATAACAGGAGAATTACCGAATTTAATGCACATTACAATAAGCGGACCTAAGATATCGTCCGGCTATTAGAGTTTCGCGTCCGCCTATGGGAGATTTTTAGTCACATTGGGGAATAATCTAGTGTCCGCGTCCGTTTATGAGAGCGTCCGCTTATCGGAAAGCATTTAACATTGGAAATGATATGCCGAAATTTGGTTCCAGGAATTTTGTCCGGTTACGGGAGATGTCCGTTTATTAGAGCTGTCCGCAAGGAGAGCTTTCACTGTATTCTAATTTTGGCAATACCAACTACCGAGGGTTAACCGCTGGTGAAGTTTTTGTACACATCTCATGAAGTACATGAAATCTCATGTGAATTAATACATGAAATACATGAAGTACTTGTAAAATAGGTGAAAAACAATGAAGTATATCGATGAAGTAGGCGAAGTACAGTGAATTATTGATGAAGTACGGTGAATTACTGATGAAGAATATGAAATACGGTAAATTTTGACAAAGGATGTGAAGTTAATTATAGCGGTTGACCCTCGCCAACTACTATTAGATCATAAGCTACATAAAAAATGGTCAATTGTGAACTTTGTGAGCAATTTTGACAAATTTTCCCATTCTAGGGAAAAATTGGGGCCTTTTTCCAATTGCAACCGTATTTGGCTTATACTTTAGAAAAGTAGTGTAAGTAAAAAATTTCATTTCAAAGTCATTTTCATGCAAAAGTAGCTAGTAACTGAACTACTAATGGTCAACTTCTGAATTTTGATAAAATATATTATACGAGTTAATATTTAGTAACTTACCAGCTCCATCTTTAGAATATTTATAGTCTGGTTCAGCTTTAACTGGTACAAAACGTGAAAATGGTTCAGGTAAAATTTCTGTTATTCGTTGATAATAGGACAATCTAAAAAGAAGTTTTCGTGACACAAACAATACTCAACAAAAATTGGTTAATTGCACAGATCTGGTATAAATAAAAAAAAAGAATTTAAATACTTATTTAAAAAAATTCTTAATCGCACATGTTATTTAAATTGCAAAAACAAATAATGCACATCTGCTAATTACAACCCGTAATTACAGCAAGTAACCATACAATATTTAAATAATAAAAAATATTGGATTGCATTTAAATGTTATTTAAACTCTCAGATTATTTAAACGATTGCTAACAGTGGCGTATTTAAAAAATGCTTATGGGGGTAAACAAGAGTACTTTTTGGATTCTTGTAAATCCACTCATGCACGTCAGTGGTAAAGAGTTAACTGATAAATTCCTAAAATCAAAAGGATAAAAGAAATTCAAAACTTATTTCAAACTCAAACTTATTTAAATTTTAAAACCGCGTGGTAAACATTATTTTTATCACAGAGGGCTTCAGGGATACAATCTGAGTTATCCATGGGGGAGAAATTGCCCCCTTGCCCACCCCTAAATACCCCACTGATTGCTACTAGTATTTGAATACTTTTTTAAATAATAGCCAGCTGTGGTTCTTTATAATATTACATACCTCATGCATTTAATCATCACTTCTCTTATGAATTTAGGCTTAGGATGTTCTGCATCCAACGTTAAACAACTACACCAATCTTCCCATGACCATCTGAATTGAAAGTTACTCAAGTGATAAGAGAACCAATTAACAAATCTATCAAAGCAAGAAACGTTCATTGAATCAATGCGCATAAATAATATTTCTGTAGCTTGTGCCAATACTTGTGGCATAGTCGATGGCTGCAATTTACACAATTCAATCAACATAGAACCGTAAGCAATTTCTAAACATCGAGGAGTTGGCATATAAAATAATTCACCAAACAGCACTTCCACGATGCAATACTCCAATGGTATTTTCAATTTATAAGGAAAATTCAGTAAATGAGCAGCACAATCTTTTCTTTCCAACTTGTATCGCTCAATTATTGAACGCAAGTGTTCTTCGATTAAAAATCTTTCTATAGAATGCGCTCCAGGCATTATAGGCCCTTCGGGACAATCGGTATAATCAAACATTCTAAAAACCACCGAAGGCATAGGATATTGATAAGAATCGTGATGAGGTGGTGGTAAAATCGTAGGCAAACTGTGCTGCAAAGCTTCGCATAAAATCGAATCAAAAGCCAAATATGGTCGAGGTATATGTTTCTCAGACCAATTATCTTGTTTAAGTTTACGTATTTGAGACCATAAGCAATCTAAATATTCCTCTTGTGGATGAGGAATATCTACTGCCCAGACACGAAGGGCATTGTGGTGCTTCTTCGATCTCTTATTTAAGAACACCTCTATAGAAACCAAAAGGTGTTCTAGGGCACTCTCCTTTTTTCGTACAACTCTCTACCAACCCAAGGGAGAGTCGTTAATATAGCAAATACGTACCAATCTTTACGAACTTGAGGTACATTGTCTTCGTTAGCAGCATCGATCATGTTATCCAACAATTGCAACAAAGAAGTAGCCGAGAGTACATGGCAATTAACCAAATCAGCCAAAAACCGTAAAGTAAAACGCGCTACTTCCCATTTGCAAGCTTTTAAGGCATCTTTGAAGGTACGCACCATGTACTCCACAAATTCACCACCAAAATTAAAACTTTTAGCATTCAACAAACCAACCAGTGTAGTATAAACAGTACATTTTTCGGGTAATTTGATAGCGCAATCAGTAAGAATACGTAAAATTTTATTTCTATAAGTGCTCAAATCTGCTTCGAGTACACTTGCCAATCCTTCAAGATTTGATTCTAATGACGACGAGCTCTTTTCACCGACACGTAATATTAAAGATTCCAAACGATCTTCAATTTCCTGATGTTCTGAAACACGTCGTCGTTTTCTACTTCGATCTGAAAATAACAACACATAAATTTGGGGACGTATTTTTTGTAAAGCGATAAATTACCGTAATCGTCTTCTTCTTCGTGGGGTCTACGACGACTAGTCATTTTTTTTAAGCTGCTTTAAATTTTTATTCTCAAATAATTAAATTTAATTGATTGTAAAACATAGAATCAAACATAGAACGGGCCGCTATCGGCTAACCACAAAATTTTCAGCGGCGTTGATAAAATTTAGAGCTGCAGCAGAACCAACATCAGTACTAATTTAAACGTTGAAACTTAAAAGTAACTAACAAACCATAAAAGTTCGTAATTATTGTGTACAAGGTGCGATATAAGCACGGACCTCTTAAATAAACATTTATAAATAAATGTTATAAATAATTGTTTATAAACGTTTATTTAAGAGGTCTGTGTGACCGTGGGTACCTACCAAGGTAAATAGAATATTTAACTTTAAATTTTCTTTAGGTACCTACCATTGACTTGGTATCATGAACATCAAGTCCATGCTTGGTATCTTTTGTTATAACATAAGCAATTTGTTTAAAAAAATTAATCTTAGTTTTTTTTATTTTAATTATGATTCAGTTGGTTATTTCGTGGTTATATTTATTATGAGCAATAGCGGATCTAGCACTGAGTGGGCTTTGGTGCAAAAAACATTGATGGGCCCTAAGTTGCAGTACTTTGCAGTATTCAAATATAAAGTAAATTCACAATAGAATAAAAATTCTATCAGTTCAGCCTTTGGTATGCGAAAATATGAAGGTTCTGGTTCAGCATGGACTCTCTCAAACTCATGGGCGCCCGAACTTCGCACCGAACTGGCCGATGATAGATCTGCTACTGATTATGGGGTCCTTTCAATTAAATTTAGGTCATACAAGATAATTCGAGTTTAATTAATTTGAATTAATGGGAAATGCAACAGGAAACTACTTCATGAATTATACTTCCTAGAAAATTCATATTGACTTCAGCCAAGTTATAAAAAATGATCGCCAACATCCGGTAACGGATAGGCAAGAAGGGAATTTGAGTTAAATCATGGTAGATAAAGTAATAATAAAAGATGATAAAGATGTAAGTCAGAGATTCTCAAAATGGTCAAATATCTGACATTTTGATGTGTTAGGTTATTTTAAAACATTATTGGGTGATAAATAAAGTGTTTATTCTGTGGTTAATTGCTTAAATCAATCCTACAGCTTGCATGTGAATGACTGCATCAAAACCGCTTATATCTGCATCTCTTTTTAGTTCGGCTTTTGATTTGAGTTAATTAATTGTAGGAATCTGATTGTATTGTTTTATTAGGTAATGAAGAGTCAATAAGGTATTTATAGGAATTAATGAAATTTAAATATTATTTAAACCAAGGTACGAGTATAGATAGATATTATTAGAAACTCTAAATTAGATACTATTTCGAACAAGCTTTTTGAACAGGGATTATAAGAAGTTATTCTTTAGGCATAGGCTCAGATGAAATTTAATTGATCCGTGGTAAATTGTAGACGGATGCCAATCTATATCACGATACAATAATAACAAGATCCTTGTCCTTGTCATCATGGCACAGTGGAGTACCGGGGCTATGCCCCATACCTCCTTCATCGGTTAGAACATGTGTCCTTGGAACGGGCGGTGGTGCTTTTGAAAGACGTAAGCCAATCGGCCGACTCGAGATTCGAACTCACGTTCCCCAGCCGTAAGCTATGAATCGAACGACCGGACCAACTCCGTGTTTAATAACAAGATATGAAATTACGCAGATTATGTACTAACCACATGATGTATATGCGCACCAAAATGGAATTTGCATCTCTCATATCATTGGTTCAAGATAAGTTATTGTGCAGAAGTTCATTAGCCACGTGACGTCATGCACAAAAATTACCAAAATGGAACTTTTTATTTAATCTATATTATATACAAGGTGTCCCCGTGACCATGGAAAACCTTTGAGGTGGTGATAAAAACACTTTTCTAAAAAATCTATTATATAAAATTGAATGTTTGTTTGTTTGTTTGTTTGTTTGTTCGTCTTTTAATAAGTCCTAAACCGTTCGACCGATCCCAACCAAATTTTGCACAGTTACTCTCTAGGACCCTAAAGAGGTTTTCCGCTAAAAACCGGGACCGAAAAGCTTAATTTAAAAAAAAAGTGAAAATTGCGGACGAGCATGAATGGATTAACGAGATTCCCATCGCCAATACTTCACACAAAGGCAAAGTATTTTAATTATAGGGAGACCCCGGGCGAAGCCGGGTATCCAGCTATTCAAGAGCCTAAAGTAAAGTACTTCAGACAAAGGCAGAGTTCCACCTTTTTAATGAGACCCCGGGCGAAGCCGGGTATCCAGCTAGTTTTTAAATAAAATTTTGTCCTAGTCCAAACCCTTAGGGGTAACCTTTTAAAGCAATTTTGAATTTCGGCCTTCAAACGGCCATAGCATTTATACTATTAATGGATAAGTGATTTTTAACGATCATTTATTTATCTACAAACTATAGTTTATAACCTCTTATCCTCTTGAATCAGCGGATTTCGAGTTATAAATTAAATTAAGAGAAGAATTGTTAAAAAATTGCAAGTTTTATTTTTTGTTTTTGTTGCAGACCCTGTATCTTTTAAACGAAACTACCTATGAACCAAGACCTTGAGGGGTGGATTTGTTCGTTTTATTTGTAAAATTACTTCAAAAGGGTATTAATAATTTCTGTCATAATGCGTAGGTAGTTTCTTCTTTTCAGCCACCAAAGTACTTTCCAAATTATTCACAGAGCAAATATTCAGGGCAGCCAACAGATCGCCTGACCTGCTAATAACGAATAAATCCGCATGACATTCATATCAATCGCTATTATTTAATTTTGAAAAGTTTACAGAAATAGATTAAAATAATACCTGTTCAAATAAATTTTTTTTCTCTTGTCGCATTCTCATGAGACGGTCATTGGCCTGGGTGTTAGCGCAAGGACTGCTAATGCAAGGCGCCCCGGTTCAAATCCGGGTAGAGTTCACTTTGCAATGACGTCTCCGTGCTTCGGAAGGCACGTAAAGACGGTGGTCCTCCTATGTTAATGAATTGCCAGCATTAACAATAAAAAATAGGGTAACAGGCACATCTGAGGCAAGCCTAGCAAGCTACTTCAGATGTAAAGCAAGTAGTGCTCAAGGTACTGACAGTGGCTTCGGATACCGCCGATGCTACTATTAAGTAAAACAGATCAACAGATCTGGGCATGCAGGGTTATCCCTAGCCAAAAGTAGAAGAAGAAGAAGCATTCTCATGACTATATCTGAGGCTCATTCACATCTGCCCATAGAAGAAAATATTTGCATCTGCCTACTATGATCATTCATTTCTTACAGTATTTCATCAGAAATATGATTGGCTATTTCGTTAATTTATCTTATAGTAGAAGATCCGAACCTAAATCGACCTTCACCGAGTTGATAATAGAGTGAAACCTATTTTATAATAAATTTAGTATATTAGAAAATATATTATATAAAAAAAAAAAGAAAATATATTAAAAATGGGTTGCCAAAAATCCTGGACAGGCTATTTTAATATTTTTAAAAATGTTTTTAATTAAATTTTGTAACATCAAGATAATAAGAAAATTTTATTCTGACTTAAAGTACAAAACGTATAGAATGTGCAGCTTGACCGATCGAAACGAGACTTGTGGCATTCGAAAGAGTTCTACTCAACTTAGATTTGTCAATTTGTTTGTAAGATATTGTTGTTGCAAAAGTTAAAAAAAAAATTTTTGTACGTTTTGTACTTGAAGTCAGAATAAAATTTTCTTATTATCTTGATGTTACAAAATTTAATTAAAATCATTTTTAAAAAATATTAAAATAGCCTGTCCAGGATTTTTTGGCAACCCATTTTAATATATTTTCTAATACAGGTAACGTCGTTTTACGCCGGGGTTCCGTTCCGAGAGACACCGGCGTAAAAAATCGGCGTAAAATGAACACAAATATAATGGACGATATAAGGTTAGGTTCCGTGTCAAAATTCTAAGACCAATCTAACATGTTAATTTAATACATTATATCCAATACTATATTCAAAATAAATTATAAATGTATTTAATAAATACAGTTTAAATTCGTTTACAAAATAAATAATAATCTCTTCATATAAATAATGAATATGATGAATTAAATTTTCACACTTTTTTGCCCATAATGAAACTACAAATATTTGAATATTCTTTTAATTTTAATAATAATAAAATAAAAAATATAATCATACCGTTTTATTTTTTTTAAACAAAACAAAACTAACTCGAAACAATTTTACACACACAATAAGCTGCTCGCGTACACGGTAATAGAATAAAAAAACGTGTAAAAGTGTGTTTGCTATTGGAATCGCGGCGCCTACTATCGTCTGGTGTCGACCGAACCGGGGAATCCCACGCTGGCACCAACCGGCGTAATTGTGAATCGGCGTAAAACGAACCGGCGTAAAACGACGTTTACCTGTATATTAAATTTATTATAAAATAGGTTTCACTCTATTATCAACTCGGTGAAGGTCGACTTAGGTTCGGATCTTAGACTATTATAGATACATTATCGGGCGATTGTAGACTGCACCGATGGTCAAAGGGTCGTCCTAATCCGACATGTAGATTGCACCGGGTTCGGTTATGGTCAAAAATTTAATCTTTAAATTTAAGCCTTAAAGCTGTTAAGTATCCCATTAAAGCTTGAAAGTACTTATTTTACTTAATTTATAATATATTCGAAATATGTCTGTTATTTTTAATTAGGTTAGATGTTCGCGAAGTTATATTTTTACTGCATCCGAAAACATATTATAAAATTAAAACACAATTATTGTCGGTTTAGCAGCTTTTGCCAACTTGACCAACTTTTGTGCAATTTTTGAGTGATTTTAGTAACTTTTGAGTGATTTTGCCAACTTTTCTAAAATATTATGCACGTCCCTGCGTATTTTTGTTTTAATCGTTTAATCGTTTTAATTTTTTGGTTGGTATTCTAAATTTCTCTATATAACACAAAATAACAAACAAAAATAACAAATTATTAAGAAATGGCAGGAATTCAGGAAATGTTAAGTGAGCGCGGAAATACGTTGTTAGTGCGTGAGGATACAAATTCTACAAAAGTACTACATTACAGAACGGAGAAGTAAAGTGGCGATGTTGCGATCGAAAGTGTTCTGCAAATATCTACACAGTGGAAGTAAATGAACAAAAACAGCAGTAAAAAAAAATTTACAGCACAATCATGAAATTGATGAAGAGAAGGTAAGAAGGCAAATTGTAAGTGGTGCAGCTAAGCGAAAAGCTGTGGAAGATATTTCAAAGAAGCCTTCTGAAATTCTTACTGGCGCCATCTCCAAAACAAAAGTTCTCGAGTGGATATTAATCACCGTGATGCTCAGAAGATCTGTAGGGCTATATATGATGTCAGGCGAAAGGAACAGCCGCCTTTACCAACCTCGATAAATGACGTTCATTCGGCGTTAGATTCTATAATTGTTCACACAGAAAACGGTGAGAATTTTGTTATTGTTAACGACAGCGAACACAATTTGATAATATTTTCTTGTGTGACTAACTTAAGATGTTTGTGCTCTCTTGAGAATGTTTACATGGATGGTACTTTCGATTATTGTACTAAATTTTTTACAATTATTTACAATTCACGGGTATGATAATGGGCATTATATACCGCTTGCGTTCTGTCTTTTGAAAGACAAAAAACAGTCAACTTACCAACATTGCCTACAGTCGTTAGTTCACATTTGCTCTCAACATGATTTAGTTTTTAAACCGAAAACAGCTACTGTGGATTTTGAACTTGCTATTCACGCCAGTATTAAACATGTTTGGGAAACTGTGGAACTTATTGGATGTAGATTTCACTTGAGCCAGGCTTGGTTCAGAAAAATTCAAAATTAGGTTTGGTTACTGAATATCGTGACAAACTTTCCGAAATTGGTAAATGGTTACGCTTCTCGTTTGGTTTGCAGTATTTACATCCAAACGAAATTGATGCCGCTTTCAGTGAGGATTTAATAGCAATAATGCCACAAGATGCACGATTGGACACTTATTCGGACTACATCTTTAAAAATTATATCGACGCTGATTCACTTTTTCCACCTACGCTTTGGGCAGCAGCCTCGGCAAGTATGTGCCGAACAACAAATGCTTGTGAATCATTTCATAATGTATTCCAATCACAATTTTATAGCACCCACCCATCGCTTTACACATTTTTGGACAAACTGAAAGTGATGCAAATTAAAACATACATCAGCATCAACAGCATCGGCACGGCTAAGGTAAGTAATAGCGATACAGTTAAGAAACAAGCCAAATTGCAACATTTCATCGACTTGTATTCCAACAAATCCATTTCGAGAATTTTATTTATACAAAGTATTTGCAATCATTATTGCCACATTAATGATTAACGCTGGTTTTGATTTAGTTAAATCAATTTTTTAGGTTACATGTTTGCGAAGTTATGTTTTACTACTTATAGTGTTCAATAAAATATTAATTTCGGAAATTTATGCTGTTTTTGATTTTTTATATTGTTTTATTATTATAAATAGGCTGCTCCAAGGAGCTTTACTTATGTAATCTGTTCATTGTACTCCTACTAATGCTCTATAATCCAGTTAATTCCATCGGTGCAATCTACATATGACCGTCGGTCAGAACCCAAAAAAGGATTAATTTTTCACCATCGGTGCAGTCTACATACGTCCACATTATCTAAGAGATATCCCTAGGTGAAGAAATCGAGCATTAATCATTTAATAAACTTGAGATTGATTTTAAATTTGACATTTGAGCTTTTCTATTGGTTCATACATATTCTTGTACATAGGCATGCAATAGTCTGCGTAATATCATAGTCCCAAATTTATGCAAGTTTACATTGCTGAAATTTCATTTGCTATTGTCATTTCACAAATCGAATATTAATTCAATTTTTCCGATTTTATTGAAAATTATGTATTTTACAGTTTTTTAAAAAAATTAAATACAAAATTTAAGTTCTTATCTTTTTTCGCGTCGAAAGTGACCCAACAAATTTTTACTGCTTCTTGATTCAAATCATAGTTTTTGTTTTACCCTGTGTATATGTTCTTCCCGACTGGCTTGCCTGACAGTTTTTGTAGGTTATATTATCATAGTCAACAACGTGTTTCGTACTACGAAAAGTATTACTTATGAATTTGTGTTGATAAGTTGTTACTTAAATAATTATAAAAACATGGGTAAAAGAAAATTAAAGGATAGTGATGGATCGAACGAGACTGAATTCGATCCGATTTCTAAACACCTACAGATCTCCCACATCAAACAACAAGAGAAACGTTTAATAATCATACTAGAGAATGCCCAATTGGAAACTGTGAAAGTAGGTTGTTTTAGTATTTTAATATTACTTGTGTAATTTAACGTATATTATTACAGGTTAGCAACTCGTATCAATTATTAAATTCTGACGATCATGCTGCGATGTTAAGGAAAGGTGGCCGTGAACATGAACCTTGTCGTCCGGATATAACACATCAATGCTTACTGATGTTATTTGACAGTCCTTTAAATAAGGCAGGTTTGTTACAAGTTTATGTCCATACAAGTAACAACATTTTAATAGAAATAAATCCTCAAACTAGAATACCTCGAACTTATAAGAGATTTGCAGGATTAATGGGTATGTATTTTCAGTTTTCCATGGAATGCTTGTTTTAATAGTTTGTTTACAGTTCAACTTTTACATAAATTTGCTGTGAGGACTGATAACGGAAATATGAAACTCTTAAAAGTGATTAAAAATCCCATAACAGGTCATTTACCAGTAGGAGTGAAGAAAATTGCAACTTCATTTTCTAGCACAAATATTGCAAAGTGTAGTGACTTGGTTCCAAAAGATGATGTACCTATTGTATTTGTTGTGGGTGCAATGGCTCATGGAGCATTGGACGTTGATTATACCGAAGAAACTGTATCCATAAGCAATTATGCTCTGTCGGCTGCTTTAACTTGTACCAAGTTATGTTCAGCATTTGAAGAAGCATGGGGGGTTATGTAAAAAATAATATTAAATAAAAAAATTATTTAATATTTATTTACATTTTAAATTTATTTAATAAGTAAACTGTATATTTTCTTTTTTACGATATTGTTTTTCCGATTATTTAAATAAAGTTTTAAATTTATGGATTTTGTTATTACTTCATGTTAAGGCGCTATAATTATGATTTGAGATTAACCTATGAAATTTTATGGGGAAGTTTTTTAAATTTTCTTCTCAATTATTTTGCTATTTGAGGAAAATGTCAACGTATTTTACACAAACATAACCTAAAAATGTTCAGTAACGACCTCCATCAACTAATTTAAGTTTGCATTTTTTTAGTTCAATGTCCAAATTTCTAATTTTATAATAAATTTATTAAGTTTAATAATGTCGTGCAATTATGCAGATGCATTATCACCTTATGATGATAAAGGTGTTGTGGGCCTTCCAGAAGTAAACTTATTTATTGGTTTTTCAATCATATTTTATTTTGTGTTTACAGAAATTCGATGATGATCAGTCCGTTGATGAGAAAAGTAAATTATTAGCAAAATGGATTTTAGAATCCCAGCATGTTGTGGTTCATACAGGTGCAGGGATCAGCACCTCTGCAGGAATACCCGATTTCAGGTATTCATTTGAAAATTTTTAATTAAATCCACTATGACACTTATTTTAAATGCAGAGGTCCTAATGGCGTATGGACTTTGGAAAAAAAGGGATTAAAGCCCTCCGTTAGTTTATCATTTGATGAAGTAATTCCAACTAAAACTCATATGGCTATTGCTAAATTGGTAGAAACTGGTCATGTTAAGTACATCGTTAGCCAAAACGTGGATGGACTTCACTTGCGTTCGGGTATACAAAGAGAAAATATATCGGAATTGCATGGTAACATTTTCATTGAACAATGCTCGTCTTGTAAAAGGTGAAAATTTTAACTAATCATTTTTTATATATTAATGTTATAATTATTTTTTTAATTAGGCAATTTGTTAGAAACACTGCCACGGTGACAATGGGACAGAAATCTTTGGGGATTACATGTCATGGGTCAAAAGCTTCTAGGAGAGGCTGTCGTGGAAAATTACATGATACCATACTAGATTGGGAAGCTAATTTGCCGGAAGACGATCTCCTTTTAGCAGACTATCATTCTAGGTATGTAATGTACCTAATGTGAAAAAATTGTATGTACTAAATTTTGTATTCAAGTATTGCAGATTTAAGCATTTGTTTGGGCACAACACTGCAAATAGTGCCCAGCGGTAATCTTCCACTTTTAACTAAAAAGTATGGTGGTCTCATTGCAATAACAAACTTACAACCGACCAAACATGTAATATATTCAGAAAGTTAATCTGCTTTATTTAATAGTTACATTTTAGGATAAAAAATCAAATCTCATAATTAATGCATATGTCGATGTAGTAATTTCTAAAGTAATGAAGCAGTTAGGTATAGAAATACCTGAATATAGTAGAAATGACGATCCTGTAAAAATTCAAAGCGATATTCCAAACGAATGGAGTTTTTCAAATCAATATATTAAAGAAATGAAAAATAAATATAATGATTATACGAAAATGTTTAAATTAAATAAGTTTAAAAATAAACCTCAGAAAAGAAATCTAACGAAAGATGAAGACTTAACAAAACGAATCAAAACTGAAGAAAATTTCGAAAATTCCAACAATTCTGAAGAGGTCGTAAAGGAAAACACGACTTTGACAGAAGAATTTAGTTGATGTAGTAGAAATATTAAATTTTATACAAACTTGTACGTATATTTTTAATTCGGTATGTATATTAATTTTAAAATGTAATTTTGATAATAAAAGCATCAATAAAATATTTTAATTCTCAAACAATTTTAGTGTTTAAAGTAAATTCATTTTTATATCTTGAAATTATTAGATTTATTGACGCCTGCAAATTGACCTGCGTTTTTAAAAATTGGTTGCGCACCTGCATGTGTGTTAGGAGTTGTCACATTCTTGTCTTCAGAACACTTATTCAGCAACCCTTGAAAGAGCAAGTTGAAAAATACTGTTAATATTTGCAACAAATCAATAATCGGTCAAATTAAACAAATTTCAAAATCAGTGATATTTTTAATCATTCTCAAAAACGTTTGAATTGAAAAATTAGTTTTTTTTGTATTAGAAATGTTTGAGTATAGGAAGGAATTATACAGAAAAATATTTAATACGTAAATTACTACAAATTCGTATATCTTATTGATTTAGTTAATTAAATTTGGTAATTATTTAGAGAATTTTTGAAGCAGGAAATTAGGAAAGTTTGATTTTACAAGTTCAAATACATTGCTGTGATCAAAAAGTCCAATATCAATCTGTGGACTATGGGGAAGGCAACGGGAAACCACTCCATGAATTATACTCCCATGAAAATTCATCTTGGCTTTGGCTAAGTTGGGTCTCGACGCTTCTGACGAGAAGCAAACGACGAAGAAGTTCAAGTTCTACAATGGAGAGTAGCAATCAACAGGCCTCTACATTGATTACGTTCCGCTACTTTCATAAAAGTACGAAATACAGCTTTGCTCAAATATAGTACGCGGGGGTGGTTATATTAAGACCCCTAAGTCATTGTTACAGGGGGTTTTACTTTAAACAAAATCCTGCTACTGATACCATTGTAGCAAGGGAGGGGGTTGATGTTGAGTAGCGTGAGTATGCTACCACCACTTTCTCTAGGAGGAAGAAAATCAGGGTTTTAGAGAACGTGGGAATCAAATGATTTCTTGCTTTCGCTAAATTTCACTTTTCGTGACCAACCTCGGGAACTAAGACAAAATAAATAAAAGAAAATAGATCTGTCATGATAATATTTATCGAATGGTTATGGTTTGAAAAGAAGATACTATAACAAAATAAAACTTAATAAAATAAGACTAATAGCTTTGTTGTTACTGAGTTTCGAAAAAATAGTTAAAAATTTAATTCAGACTTACCCTTTAATACAATTCGCAATCAGGTCTTTTTTTGTTTGGATATAATAACTCAAAATTAAGTAAATTTAAAAAAAAAATCAAACAATTAAAAAAACGCCGCGCACTACCATGACTTGGGCTGGCGGGTCGACCGAACTCAACTGCTAGTTGAGTTCAGACTGCATCCTGTTCTCCTATATTTATGCTTTTCATGTTCAAGTACCGTTTTCGGGGTTCCCATGAAATGTGAGAAACGCTGGGTCGTGACCTGATTACGTAATCGTTTTTAAGGGTGCTCGAAATCTTTAAAACAAGTGAATTGAAAATACCACTTACCGTAGATTTTAGCAATTAAATAGTAATCTATTAAAGAAATTACTTAAAATGAAATTAAGACGTCGACACTCATAACAGCATTTAATATTTTAAATAAATATACGGCCAAATTCAGTTAATTTATTAACTTATTACAATATTGGAGTATGACTAAAATTATGAAACACTTCGGTTATTACTTAAGTGGCTCTTCAAGTCTTTTGGCACGATATTAATGCAAGTGGAAATTATAACTGCGTTTAAATAAATTTACGTTAATTGAATTTGGTTTAAATCTTAAATTTGAATATAATAATTAAAAAAAGTTATTCCATATTTTTTGGAGTTCAGCGGTTTGCTACACAAATGTAGTAAGCCACCTTTAAAATCTTGTATCATGGAAACGGTTTTAAAGATTTTTGAAAACAACAATAGCACAGCCTGGTCTGGCCAACAAGTAAAATTCTAAATATTGAGGGTATTAGGGTCTTGAATAAATTCTATCTTTTTGACTATGCAAATATAGCTGGTAAATTTTATCTAAATGATGTACTAAATCGTTACGAATAAAAAAAATTGAAAAGAGATTTTAAAGTTAGTATTTATTCTTATTACTAATTTTGTTGATTTTATTAAAATAAATGTCCAGCATCAAAATCAAAGCGGCCTTAAATTGGGGATCTCACCGGCCTTTATCGGACCTCTCCTATCAACCCATTTGCCAGAAAAATTTTCATCAAACCATTGCGGCACATTTAATATGGAAGTACTCCATCTTTCCGATACTTGGAAAATATACGTTTAGTTTATACATAGCAGCATATTATCACCTTCTTTAAATTGATTTTCTAAAGATTGATCGATAAGTGGAACAATTTAATTTTCTAATAGATTCTGAAACATTTATCCGGTCAGGTTTCCTCCATTAAAAATAGCACAATAATGTCATTTCCAAGTATATCAGCCCACATATTGACTTTTTGAGGATACTGCATATGATCATCTCGGCACAACGTCAACGTGCGGATTTGTGTTCCAATACCTACAATTACATTTGTTAACTAATCCGTTTAAGAAAAAACTTGATTCGTCGCTGAAAGAAATATTTTTTAACAAATTTGGGTCATCTTGAATTCTCTGAAATATCAGTTCGCAAAACTCAAATTTTCTTTCAAAATTATCTTCGCCAAGTTGAATTTTATAAGGAAGAAACTTGTCGACTTTCAGCACTTTATGTAATGGAACAATTTGAAATATTTAATGACTTAGCAACCTTTCAAATGGAGGTGATAGGATTCACCGTAAATTGACCTAGTACTTCCGTCTGCAAAATTTCATCAAAAATTCTACTTTTTTTCAGGGTGGCTTTCATTGAAAATTCGAGCAGTTCTAAGAGTACAACGATTTTCAGCCTCGTAAATAAACATTATTTTTACTTTTTCTTCTAATTTTAATTAACAATTTTTAAGAAACTTTTATTTTCAACAATTTTCGAGTGTTAAAACTCAAATAATTGATTTTAAATGGATTGTTTTAGTATCTTCAGTTTGCTAGTTTGCCCCAGAAAATTGTTACATTGCCATGCACTGATTACTTTTTATTTTATCATATGTAATATAAGAAAGTATTGTTTTTACGTAAAAAAATTGAGATTTTAATGGATTTACACTTTTTGAGGTCGCATGAGCTAAATAAGACCATTTCCAAAAAATGTTTGTGATCAAATTTTGTGTGCGGTTTACAGCAACAACTAATAGGAATTTTAAAACCAAATTTGGGATTTTGTAATCTTACATTGAAACTTAGAATTGATTCGATTTTGGATAAAATCGGTTCATGGGAACTATTTTTTTCTTTTTATTGTTAAAAATTATTTTTTTAATATTTAATTAAATGTATGATAAAGTCACGAACTTACAGTATTCAATTTGTGTGAACGCATAGAAGAATATAGAAGCTATTGGTTACAGCACCTAGAAAGAATGGATGACCCGCGTATACCAAGAAAAATTTTTAGATATAAACCCAGAGGCAGAAGAAACGTTGGTCGACCAAAGAAAAGATGGACAGACCAAAATAATAGAGTGGCGTAACGGACTACTAGTCTACCACGTGCGGATGATGATGATGAAGTCATGGGCATGGTCACATCCGATTTTTTAACTTGTATGAAGCTATTTCAAAATCTTCTTCTTCTTTAAGTACCATGTCCTTTCAGGACGTTGGTTACCATCATGGCTATTTTTATCTTATCAAACGCCAGTCTGAACAGTGTGCTGGAATTCACGTCATACCAGACTCGGAGATTCTTCATCCATGATGTCTTCCTTCGACCCGGAGCTCGTCTACCCGCTATCTTGCCCTGCATTATGTTCTGCAATAGCCGATACTTTCTGCCTCTCATCACATGCCCAAAGTATTCCAACTTCCTCTTCTTAATTGTGACCACAATCTCGAGGTCTTTCTGCAAACGTGATAGTATCTCGGGTTTCGAATTTTCTCCGTCCACGAAACCTTCAGCACTCGTCTGTAGGACCACATCTCAAAAGCTTCAAGACGCTTCATTTCATTGCTGTTAACGGTCCAGGCCTCCACACCGTACAGAAGGGTAGAGAACACATAGCACCTCAGAAGACGAATCCTTAATGGCAACCCCAAATCTCTGCAGCATAGAACTCTACGCATCTTCCTAAAACTGCACGAGCCTGCTCAATTCGTGATCTTATTTCAGTTTTGCTGTCAGCACCACTTGTTAAAAACTGCCAAGATATTTTATCTGATCAACTTGCTGCAGGATTTTGCCTCCAACTGTGACGTTAGAGACTATATTAGGATTTTGCTTATGACCAACACTTTTGTTTTTCGATATTCAAGCTGAGACCGGCTGCGGCACTCTTCGACACAACTCTGTCTAGGATGTCCTGTAAGTCCTCTTGACTAGATGCTAAGAGTACCGTGTCATCTGCGTACCGTAAATTGTTAATAATCTCACCATTAACAATAATTCCTGCTGATTCTTCTGCAAGTGCTTCTCTAAAACTCTCTCGAGTAAACATTAAAAGCAGAGGAGACAGGATGCAACCCTGCCTCACTCCTCGCTTTATATCGATTGCTGTTGAATGTACTCCATCTATTCTTACGGCAGCTGTTTGGTTCCAGTATAGATTAGAGATAATTTCAAAATCTATATATTTCAAAATAAAAAAGTAAATTAGTTTCAAGATAAAGATGACAAAATTGGAATTCAGTAGATAATAATGGCAGTATTTTTACGATATAATATCATTACTGCAGTTTGGGCTGCACATGTTCTATATGCGCTTCTAATGTAATTAATATAGTAAATCAAAGTTTAGCTTTGTTCCGAAGAGAAAACTCACCTTATACGATAACTTTTGCTGGTACAAACCTTCCATTTATTGTTCCGTCAAGTGTTTTGTTACCGGTTATGTATTAAAGCATATCATTAAACTTATTTTAAATAAAATTATTATAAATGGCTAGTGGCTACTGTTCCCCCACTCTCCAATTATTGTAAATAAATATTATTCAAACCAGCACAACTGAAAGAATTCTCTTCCATTCAAGTTGTAAGATCATTTATTACTTAATTTCTATGTAGGATTTTCAATATTGAATGGTTCACAAATCATTTGGCCAAAGTTTACAAATTATTCTGATATTCCGTTGATAAACTTGACCAAAAGCAATAACAAAGTTTATGAACTGGGATAGGGCTGTTTATCACTAATCATGAAATAGGCAAGTGTTCAGCATGATTGAATTAAAAACTAGAAACTACTTATCCAAATCACAGGAAACATGATACCTGTACTTCACAGTCAATATTTTACTTGATCTCATTTTTGAAAACGATTCAGATATGAAGTCAGTCAATCGAAATATTAGTTACTTATTTTTAATTAAAAATCAAAAGTGACCATACCCTTGACCAGCAGTATAGCGTGAAGCATACACAGGTTGACTACGAAATGTAAGCTCGTGGTTAGAAATTTGCTCTCGTTAGATACACTGCTGTGATCAAAATCCAATATCAATCTGTGGACTATGGGGAAGGCAGCGGGAAACCACCCCTTGAATTATAATCCCTAGTTCTGGTTTCCTATATCTTGATTTCGGCCAAGTTGAATCGGCATTGTTCAGGGGACCAGATATGGCATATGAAGATTATACTTTTACTAAATATTAAAAATAATTTTTAATAAAAAGAAAAAAAAATTTTCCATTAAGCAATTTGAACCAATTCTAATCAACTCGAGGTTTCAACATAAAGTACCAAATTTGGGTTTAAAATATTAGATTTAAAAAAAATAGTTCCATGAACCAATTTCAATCAGTTTTAAATCTCAATATAAATTGGGTTTGAAATTCCTATTACATTTTGAAGTTAACGATAAAAACATTTGCTTTTATTGTTGATATTTAAGTATTAACTTGTCAAGTCGACCACTTACTTACATTTCCTAGATCAACTAAAGTAAGGGCATTTACATGCTTCAAAAATATTGAAAAATACGACGTATACAAGTGGATCTGCAGAATACATTCAAGCTGCATTTGTACGTTAAAATTTATCAATAAGCTTCGATTATTTTTCAAAACTAACAACTTACAAAATATTCTTGTAGGTTAAACGAACATTAAAACGAAACATATTATACAAGTAAAAAAAAACCTTTTAAGTCATTTATTTGAGTCAGATAATACAAAAAAAATTACTTAAGAGGAATAAATCGTGAACTGTGAGTGGCACCAATACCGGGCCTACCGTGCTTAACTGGTTTATAAGTAAGCGAAAATTCACCCAAATAATGACCAATCATTTCAGGTTTAATTTCAACCTGATTAAAAGTTTTTCCATTATAAATACCAACAATTGAACCAACCATTTCTGGAACAATGATCATGTTTCTCAAATGGGTCTTCACGATTTCTGGTTTTTCATTAGGTGGTGCTTCTCTTTTTAGCTTTACGCAATTTCTTGACCAAAGCTAAAGGTTTACGCTTTAAACCTCTGCTGAAACGCCTACGTGCACGTGCATGCATGAGTTCCATAAGAGCCTCACTATAAAAATATTGACGGTCAGAAAACACTCATCAAAATATTTCAAATTTACTTACTTTGGCATGTCAAGAAGTTGATCTAAATCCACTCCACGGTAGGTAAACTTCCTGAAAGTCCTCTTTTTCTTAATTTGTTCATCTCCCTGAAGAAATAATACATTTTACGATGCAAATTAGACACGTTTTTTAACCTCACTTAATACAAGTAATATTAGGTGAAATTAAAAAATAATGATATTACCTTATCAGCCATGGTTTAAATTTTATGTAGACAGATTTTTCACAAAATTGGAATATAGATGACCGATTTTAATGTAGATTAATAACTACACAACGTACCACCATTCACAAAACGTGAGATAAAAGAAATGGTTGATTATTGCTATCCAGATGGCGCAAAACAAGGTTACCACCTTTCGCGGGAAAAGTTAAATATTTGAATTCAAACTGACAAAATTTTAAAATTATAATAGGTAATTATTAATTGACCCGTTATGAAACCGTTATTAAGAAGAAATAAAGTTAATGAAATAAGTGTTAATTTTAATTAATTTATGAACATTTTTAATTATCTATTTACTAATTCACCTGATAAATTCTCTCACATGAAGTAAATTAAGAGCACAGCTTCCGTTAAACACCAAAATGAGTAAAGTTAAATATTTTTACCAAAAAATACAATTCTCAATTAGCTGACGCATAGCTTTTCGCAACGAGTGGGAACTCCATTTAAAAAATGGTTTTTTTATACAAATAAATAATTTTGGTACATAAAAAATTTCAAACTATTTTTTCAGTAAAACATATTTTATATTGCGCATAATATGTATAACCAGCAGTGTAGCGTAAAGCATACACCGGCCGACTTTAAAGCGGTAGACCGTGGTTCGAATCCTAATCGAGTCGGATACACTGCTGTGATCAAAAGTCAAATATCAATCTGTGGATCATGAGGAAGGCAGCGGGAAACCACCACATTAATTATATTCCCTAGTAAAGTCAGCTTGGCTTCAGCTAAGTTGACTCCAACATCCAATACGGATAGGCACCGAAGAAGAAGAAGATGTATAACCATTCCACTTACAAATAAAATAATCAGTGTTCGTTCTACAAAAAAAAATAGTAAATACTTTTTTGTCATAAATGTATGATAAGATGCATATCAAAAGAATTGTGATATCTAATAGTACCCATTCGCTTGCAGTTTTGAATTGTTACATATCAAGATTTGTAAGCTATTGACAAGCCAAAACCTGTCCTGAAAAAAGTCATTAAAGAGGACTCGAACCGAGAACCCCCACGTGAGAGGTACAATTTTTAAATAAGATCTTCTCAGAAATTAAGACATTAGTATATAAGGCAGGTCATTCTACCATACAGGTAAAAATTATTCAAATTCCTTATTTGCAAATATGGTAGTTCCCTTGGGAGTTTTTTTGTTGAATATCAAAATATTTATTAATTTGATTGTGAAAGCTTTCTATGTAGAGAAACTGAAAAATATTTATAAACAACTTGATGTGATGTACAAAAAGATGAAATCTCACATATTTGTTAAATAAAAAAATTACTTTATAATTAAACAGATTATTTTCCATTCACGATTTTCAAAAATCTTAAAACATAATTTTACTGGGTTTTCTATTTTTTCATTCCTTTACTATATTTTACAAAAGTAATAATAATACACCTGCTTATTGACATTTATATTATTTAAAAATTTATTAAATTTCAATTATTACAGTTAAAAGAAAATGTTTGTTTTTAATAATAGATAATCACAGCGATTTATTCTCAAATACATAATAATAAAAGTATAAATCAATACCGATTCAATCAAGCATGTGTCATTTTTGAAATCAAGCTTCATTTCATTTGTTGATTAATTAATTTTAATATTATCACAATTAAGAAAGAGTTAATCAAATGCACCACTTAAAACTAATTCAATAGCAGCTTGTACATCACCAGATGTAGTTTGTAATGCCCGAATATTAACTGCTTCATTTCCTAAACCAATTTCACGCATTTGTTGCAATTGTGGTTGCAGACGAGCTGTTATAGCTTCGAAAGATTCCGTAGCATTTCTTCCGGTAGGGGTAGTTGCGCTCTGAGATGATGCAAAGGCATGCTGCATTGCATTGGAAAACATTTCAGATGTAATTACATTACTGGAAGATGTTGGAGTACCAGCTACATTACCACCAGTAGATGGAGCAGACAAACCAATTGAAGTGCCAGTTGCATTAGCTATGGCTGCAGCCAATTGTGTTGCCGTTATGGCACTGAACGATGCATTTCTGGTTAGAGGTGCACCTTCCTGTGATTCGTTGGGAGATTCCATCTCTTCGTCATCTTCCAAAGCTTCTAACGAATAAGAATAACCTGTACTAGTACTAGGCTGATGTGAAAGAATATTGTTTGCTTCTTCGTGGATTTGTGCTGATATGTGTTTAGCAGCTTCAATTAATGCTGGATGTAGTTCTGCCATTCGACGTACGGTATCAGGATCAGATAACTGAACTATAAGTTCAGGATCGCGTATAATTGATAAAGCAACTGGATCCTCCGCTAAACCTGGTGTAGCAGCCATTACATTTTGCAAAATGGGAAATTGTGATAAACGTTGTAAAGCAGTTCGATAACCAAGAGTTAGAGTAAATTTCCTAAACGATGCAACCAGTTGTTGGACATCCACTTCAGTTAAAGGTTTAACTGGTTTAGGTGGCGATGTAGTTCTTTTTTCTAAAACGTGTATAGTTACCCCAGTTTTTACACCACACGAAGATAACAAAGATTCGTCCTCTAATATAACGCCACAATAAATTAATTCTATAAACAAAGAAAAAGATTAAAAATAGCAAACAAAAACTAGAAACTTACCAAAAGTATGCTTCTGAACGTTAATTTTTCTTGCTGCTTCTTCTCTTAATATTTCTACCTTATCGTCAAGATTTATATTATCTAATTTCACTTTTTGATTTTGATTCGGTTGTAAACGAACCCCTAAAAATACACTTGTATTCATTTTGCGAATTATTGAAGTGACTTTGATAATTTGACGTTTCGATAACCTAAAATTTATGGATTTTGTTGTCAAACGACAGAACCACCAACATCAGAAAGTGAACCATCAGTAGCGGTTCGTGAAACCATCTATCACCACAATGGCGTACTCAATGCTAAATGAAATTGTTAGAATAGCTATAAACACAACCGTTATTATACTATCTTGACGTCATCAAGGGGTTATTCTGTAATTTATGCACTGTCGCTACCGCTTATGAAATGCCGTTTTCTGTACTTATTCGGATGCAGTCAAGGGGGGAAAACAAAAATTATAATTATGTAAAAGTGAGCTATTGTATTACTGATTTTTGCTACTTAAGTAATTACTTTCGTCAAAGAATTAATTAGGTTTCCTTCTTAAGATAAAAATAGGCATTTAATACATTATTGTCATCTGAGAACTGATCTTTAAAATTTTATAAGTTTATCTAATTACTTCAAATTTGTATATTGTGAGACATATTAGTTATTAGGCATAGTTGAAAAAGAAATTCTTAGCACAAATTTAAATGGTCGTTATATAATTCGTTAAATTCAGTTGAATTTGCAATACATCTCAGAATCGGCAGTATGATTTTTTACACAGCAAAACAAACCTCAAAAAGCTGATGGGTTAAATACAGAACTACATAAAATTACACACAAAATGAAACACTAGATAAGTTTTGTCATTTATGTAATTCGACTCAAGTCTCACGTAAATGCATTTGTCGTTTCATTTTCAAGGTAATATGGCTGGTTAAATTACACACACAAGTTTAATTTGCATAAAGGAGAACATACATAATAACTAGACTTCTTCCACATAAACGATATTATAATATTTGGTATTAAATATTTGTGTGGGTAAATATAAATAAATTTTCTATATGTATAATTAGCGCTCTGCTATATCAATTTCTGTGTAATAATTTCAAAATTGTTGGGTATATTGCCGTGATAGTTGTCATCTAACATTTCACCAATGGGACTAATGTAATCAACTTCGTTTGATTCGTGATCTTGGGAAAGAGGATTTTGCAATAGTCCTTTTAATTATACGATTAAAACATACTGGATAAAATACACATGACTATTAATTTCAAATTATCAAAATTCACCATATTTTGATTCTAATAAATTTAAAGTGCTATTTAATTTGGCAAGATGGTGATTTCACAGTAAAATAGAAGACAAAACCAAAAAAGCTTAAGATTTGTTACATTAATATCTTGTAAATTAAAAATTTTGTTTTATTGTAAGTAAGATTCATGGCGTATCGATTGTAAGAGTAATACGTGTACAGATTAAATCGCAAACTTTAATTAGATTAAAGAAAACTGCTATAATCCATTTTTGGTGTTCTTCCATGGTTAAAAAAACTGGATCAAATTATTATTTATTTTATTTATTTCAATAATTATTTATTACTCATCATTGAATTACTCGTCATTGAATTAAGTATTAGTTTCTAGAAGTTGAAAAATAATCAAAGCATTTGTCTGAGTTTTGCAAAAACCATCAACAGTAAAATAGACCGAGTTTTGTTACCTATACTATCTTGTGGGAGCGAGAGAAAAGGCAATATAAATCTTCTATCTCTTAAATGTAATACCGAATCTCAACAAATAATTTAGTTTACAATTTATCAGACGTCTACTTCTGTCCGCACACGTCGATCAATTTCTGGTTTTACAATTCCGTTGTTTCTTTCTCTTATTTTAATTTGCTTGACAACCATCATATATAGCAGCACGAAAGAAGTTCATATAGCTCGCAGGTTTGTACACACTCTACGAGTCTAAAATTGTTGATTAGCTTTGGATTGTCCCAAGCATTTTATTTTTTTTCTTATAAGTGCCATTGCCGCATCACCCTGATGAAGACGATTTTCTTTTCTAAACATGTGGTGTGTGAGCAAAATGTTATAACATACATAGAGGACATACTGCTTAACGTATTAAGCCCCGAATAACGAAAATGTATTTAAACTTTATTTTGAGAAGATTCTAGGCAGATTACAGTTTGTCAGTTTTTTGATTGCCTTCATCGCAGTTACGCACTTAATACCTGATTTCTTCACCTAGGGATATCTCTTAGATCAGTGTTTTTCAACCTGTGGGTCGAAACTCCGCAAGCCAGGTAAAATAAATTTTTTTTAATAAAAAATAAATTATAAAAATAAAAAAAATACAATTTCAGTGGAAGCCGCTGTGCCTGTTTATTTTTTAATAATCTATCAAATCGTGGATCTATTTTTGAGAGGCAAATGATAAATCATTTTCTAATTGAAGACTATTTCTTTTCTTAGTTTTTATGTTCATCATTGAAAAGAACGTTTGTTCACATTGCCGGGGTCGAGGTAATAAACCTGAACTCAAAAGTACACTTTTCCTGTAAAATGGCTATAGGGAGAGTGGTATACAGTGGAACGCAGTACACAGTGGAACAAACGAAATATCTTTTTGAATATCGCGCCCATTGTGTAGTAATTTGTGTTGTCAATGTTGGTAGTGTGACGCCTTGTTGTGATATAAATGTCAGCTGTAAGTGAAGTCTTGCTGAATTTTTAGAGAACAAAGTCGGTTTTCAAGGTAAGAAGTAAAATTTAATTAAAAGGGTTTTAATTTGTTAGTATAGTTACCATGACATTTACGTTACACCTTCTTATACTATCGGAATTGTCATATTTTAATGCAACATTATGATATAAATTATAACCTAACTTTTAGTATTTAGTGATCAGAGACATGTAATAAGGAGAATATGTTTTATGGTACACAGTGAAACAAATACATGTAGTACACAGTGGAACATGTAAAAAATTCGTATCTTTTTAAGTTCAAAAAACATTCCAGGTTTTGGTATTTTATGTTTGTTTAAACATTGTTTAATCAACCTATGTACGTTAGTTTTCCTTATTGTAAGAAACTGATTTTTAATAAATAAATATATTTTTTCGTTCCACTGTGTACCACTCTCCCTATTTTAGATTTGCTATAAATTTTGGGCGTTTAAATGTGCGTTAATAGCAGAAATATTGTTTTATTTATGTTCATTTTACTTTATTTTTATTTTACCCGGTGTTATTCCTTCAGTTAATAAAAAACATGTTTCACTGTCTGTCCCACTGTGTACAAGATGCGGTACACAGTGGAACAAATCGTATTTTAAAAAAAATTCGTATCTTTTTAAGTTCAAAAACATTCAAGGTTTTGGTATTTTATGTTTGTTTAAACATTGTTTAATCAACCTATGTACGTTAGTTTTCCTTATTGTAAGAAACTGATTTTTAATAAATAAATATATTTTTCGTTCCACTGTGTACCACTCCCCTACCAAAAGAGCATAAAAATACAAGCGCTTTATGGTAAGGATCAATGTTGTCGGACTTGTAATAAGGCCACAATTAATTTTAAAATTGCAATTTTCCATAAGAAATACATGTAAGTGTGTTATTGCGAAGTATTACGTCATTAGAGCGCCATTCTATCACCAGTCAGCGTACTTTGCCTGGGTTGACAGTGACTAGCGGAGGGAGGTATCAGTCGCTCCTGATATCTGTCGCGTCAACTTCCACACTTTGTCGAGTTATATCGTCTTGCAGTCTTACTAATAAAAATCCTTATACACCTGTTTAACAAGTGTATAGTTATACAGTGAATAACGCCCTTATAAGAGTTGTATAAATTTCTTACTAATAAACAGTGCATAAGCTTTGTATAACTATACATTTGTTATACGCCCCTTATATAAAACTGTATGATACAACTTAAAAACGTTGACTAAAATAGTTCATTTAACACAAAATGTTGGAACGTTTTCAGCATAGGTAGTGTAACTGATAGTGTTTCTTTGGATAGTGTCTGTGGATAGTGTATTCTAACCTCACTTTATCGATAAAAGTATATCGTTTTTGTACAAGTCGTTGTTTGTGCATTTAAGTGAAAATCAGCTTTTTACTTTCCCATTTATTGTAATCGAGTAAAAAAAAAGTATTTAATTATTTGCAATGGCATCTTCATCGAAAAGAACAAGAGCTGCAAATTGGGAGCCCATTGAAAGGGTATGTACTTTAATTACAAATTTAATAATTTAATCATGCATACATAATATTATTTAAGAATATACTGAAGGACTTGATGAAGAATGAAGTTGTTTCAATTGAAAATAAAACACCGACACAAATACGAATAAAACCAAAGTAAATGCCTGGAAGAGGATTCTTAAAGCGTAAGCATGAAATTGTATTAATTACTTTTATTATTATCACGATTGTACATTTTGTATTATGCAAAGGTTTAACGAGCTAAACGACAGAGAGAACTTACGAATTAAAGCAGCAGTGGCGGTGTTTGAAAGGAGAATCGAAAAGGCCCTGTCAAATTATCAAAGGACTGTAACAAAACTGGTGGCGGACCGAAACCTCCCAGTCTAAATCAAGATCTGCAGGAGATGATCGACATGATTCCGTTAAATTTGAAGTGGATGTTAACCCATTCGATTCTAATGTTACCAGTGACAATTACATATTTTTAGTTTTAGTTTTATTTAATTGTGATTTACCTGTACATAATATAACTTATAATTAATCATAAATTATTGTTTATTAATTAAAATTGCTGTTTATAAAAGCAGTTCGAGCAGCGTTTCCTCTAGTTGCATTCTGGTGTAGATCTTCCACTGCAGTAACTTCTTCAGGTGGTAAAGGTAGATGTTCGTCATTCTCTTCGCTCATTTCTATAGCTATATTGTGTAATACTGCTAAGGCAACAATATAAATTTTGCGTTTTTAAACTGTGAGAATTGCAATAAACATCGAAATCGTTGCTATTTCTTAAATCACTGTCACTTAATTAACTTTTCTCTTTCTTTAAATGTCTTGTTTTCCTGACAACATGATGTACACAATTTAGACTTTGTATGTCTTCGATATCCATAACATCCTCCATTAGATCTAAATGATCCGATAAACTATAATAACGGGTGTAATGAATGAAATTACTTACCTATGTATGTATGTTGTAAATTAGATTATAAGTACGTAATGCGACACAATATTTTTAAACCAGACACTAATAATTAGTAATATACGAATAAACTCAAAAACACAACCTAAAATTGCCTTATACAGTCGTTATACAAGGGTGCAGAATTGCATTGAAAGTTATAACAGGCTTATAAGCGCATAAGCTTATACAATGCTTATACATAGTTTATTAGTAACGTTTTCCAATGCAACTGTTATACATGGTTTATTAGTAATACTGTGAATAGTTATAACAGGTGTATACACGCATGCGCTTATACGTGGTTTATTAGTAAAGTTTTGTTATACAACCCTGTATAAGCCCTGTATAACCTTATACAACGTTTATTAGTAAGACTGTTGGGATATTTTAATAAGTAAAGTGTATGAAAACGCGTAGCGCGGAGTAGAGCTGAGAGGAACGCAGGGTGCGGAAAGTGGGTTTTGATAAACGCAACTACGCCTAGAGTCAGATTCGCACAAAAGTAAATTTTTGGAAATTTGCTGTCCGATCACACATTTTAATTTTTTATTTGTTAATTACACCATTATATTTCATAATTCGTTGTAAAAACGGAAATTCTGGTATTTTACTGTCGCCACAACCAATTTTAATTTCAATGAGCGGGGTTACCGTTCAAAAGAGCTAAATTGCATTGTAAATAAATTTTTAAAGACGTTTTTTCCAAAATTCGTGAACAATTCGCAAATTTTATTTTGCTTATATGCTAATTAGACTCTCATCTTTCATAATCCACTTTAAAAATGGTCTAAATTGAAGTTCGGTTTTCCTACCCGTCCCCAATTGGCAAATGACATTAATAATTTCAAACCTTCCTTTGCCAGTTCTGGATATTATTCTTTTCTCTTTATCCAGAAGACGTTAACGTTTTGCGAATTGAATTCTATTTTAAGCATGTCGTCAGAAATGAAATCTATAAGATTTTCTTTCATTTTTGTGGTCAGATCAGGCAGTTGTCCTGACATATTCAAAAAGGATTTAGTATCAATCTACGACCTTTGCCAACTTCAGAGTCCAGTTCTGAAAAGTATTTTAATAGTTTTTCTTCAAATTATGCAAGCTCTGTAGTATCATTTAAGAAATATGAGAACTTACTACCAACGATCGGTCCGTTGCAACTTCTTCAAAAAATCTTCTATACGCAAGGAGAAGAGTTAAACATCATTTTTTGTAAAGACGTTGACCACAAACGAAGTTTTGCGAAGAATCCTTTGATTTTATCTTTGGCTGTTGAAACGTTTTCTTCTCTCCTTTGGATGCTTTTATTAAAAATATTTAGGTGGTTAAAAATATTAGCAAGAAATTCTAATTTTAATAGCCAAAGAGGGTCACAAAAATAATTCGCATATTCAGATTTAACATCATGGAAAAACATTAATAATTCAGGTTTTAGTTCCAGAACTCATGTGTCAATATACCAAATACTCAAATTTCACAACGCACCCATTTTTATTGCCAGTCATAGCCTACTAATAAATGACAACGGAAGGGGGGGGGTCGCCAGAATTTTTTACTTGTTAAGAGGTTGCGTATTCAAGAAGGTTGAAAAACACTGTCTTAGATAATCTATCTATTAGATAAATTATCGAAGTAACCAATCAGACAGCAACCAAACAAAACAATCAGAAATATGATTGCCTAATCCGTTAATTTATCTTATCTAAGAGATATCTCTAAGTGAAAATACCGAGCATGAGACTGTTATCCAAGCAGTACTAAATTTTCAGAGGGTCAGCACAATAGAAAAATAATAGAAAATTGATGATAAATTAATAAGTGATAATTAACGTGATACTTGGTATTTTTGGGAGCTTTCAACATTAAATATTTTTGAAGCTATAGGCTTTTAAATGTGCGGTTAATTAACGTAAGAAAGACAAAGATGTAAAATTTTGGGTTGTCTATATAGCGACTAATTTTTTGACTAACGTAGTGTCTGTTCTAACCTTAAAATAATATAAATAACCCACACTGCTTCAGTGTTATCACAATCATACTTATTTTGGTCTATTTCTTGTAATTAATCATCTTTTGCCAAAACCGGTTAAATTACAAAATTTATGCAGTCTATGATACGGATTGCTACTTGAATTTGTATCCTATGCAGGAGGCGCAGCTTCAGAAAGATAGATTTTGCCTAGATTTATCTAAGACAAAATCATTCGATTGAAAACCATTTTTATTTTAAGTTTTAAGTTTTTTAATTTTATATTTTTTGCAAAAATTGTAAAAAAAGCACTGTCGTTTTCTTAATTGTCTTGGCAAACTCAACTTAAACCTTAACTAAACTAACAATAAATATTTACAAACTTGAAACTAAACTTGATTTTGTTTCCAGCAATGGAAATCTTTGTTCAACAATGTGAGAGTCCATTCATTTAGTTTTCGGAAACAGGGCAACAATGCAAATTTTGACTGTCCGTAATGATCTCTTTTGTATTCGTATGAGTTTTTGTGATATAATTGACTCGTCAATAAATCCTGGTCAGTTAAGTTACCTTCTAATTAAAAATGATTAAAATTTAAATGTTTCAGGCTTTTCCGGTATTTGCTGAAGACTGACTTTATACAAAGAATGTCACGAAGTGATTTACAATTTGGATTGATGTAATCGTAACATTACATTACCCCTTTATTAAAATACAAATGGAATAAAACATCCTACATTTGGATTTTCATAATCAAGTGAATTGTATTAACAAAATATTATAACATAATTTTAAGCTATTACTAACCTGTAATAACATAGCAATTAAGAACTGTTCTCAACTAATTTAAATTTCAGTTTTATTAACAAAACTTTATGAACTTTATGACTTCTCATATGTTTTACATTTATACACGTATTATACCCTCGTGTTTCACCTCGTATTCTCAAACTCAAATTAAATTTTCTGCCTCTGTAGTTTCTCAAACAAAAATTTTCTTTAAATAATGTTTATCGACATTACTTCTTACACAATTTGTAGCTCATATCTAGGAGGGACTAACTAAGAATATTTTTAGTTAGCAAAGATGCCTCTTTCGCTTCGGCCCCTTTGTTCTGTCCGCTACGAGCCGTTTTGACAAACGCAACCACAGCAAATCTTGGATTTACCCTAAAAGTGTACTTTTTTCAAAACCAACCACAATTTTTTATCTGTTATTAATTATTAGGCTCTCATCATTAATAATTTGTTTTAAAAATCTAGATTCGGGTATCTTAACTGTCATTAAAACGTATTTTAATTTCGATAGGCGAGGTTACAGTTCAAAAGAGCCAATGAGAAAATTGCATTCCAAATCAATTTTTAAAACTGGTTTATTTTAAAAATGTATCGACCCTCGCCCAGTTTTTAATCCCTGTTCATCTGATAAGTACCTTAAAGACAAAATATAGGTGTACACATATATTATAATGGACTAACCGAGTAAGTGTGAAAAAAAAATTCACTACTTGTCAAATTTAATTTAATTTTATTATGACCCGTAATAACAATTGCAAAATTTAATACTTTAATTACATTTATATTTAATTAATAACGAATTAATTTTTAATTACATTACATCGCACAAATCACCGACCATATTCATTCTTGTTACTATGATACTTTCTTGGTTCTTGTATTAATTACATTTTTTTAATTATTTTACCCTCTCCTTCTTTTGCTAATAAAAATTCTAGCTTCCCTTTTCACTTGCAAATAATGCATAAAATACATAGCAATATATCCTTAATATATAACCTTAACTCAAAATTGCCAAAATTGGGCATCCGACCTTTCCATTTTAGGGTACAGAATAAACCCGTTAAAATTTTACCAATTTTACCTGATAAACTAAAATATTTGTTTAAAAAGTCACAAGAATTAGTACATTGAATAATTGACAAGATTCTATAAATCGAAACATGGTTGATAATGTCTTACAGTTAAACTAAAATATTTGTTTAAATATACGTAAGTGAAAAAATTTATTAATTTATAAAATCAATTGAAGTTCAATAAACTTCAAAATTATTAATTTTTTATTAAAACATAACGTAAATTCTATAAACTGCACTGATTTATTGAATTCACCACAAAGTCTACAAAAAATAATTTGTGAATTGACAATTTGCGATTTGATTTCGTAATAGAACAAAATAAAAGTGATCATCCATATCATGGACGTAATTAAATAAGTAAGTGTGGAAAAAATTCACTAATGTACAAATTCTATTAAAAATTCACTGAACTTGTAATTTTTAAATTTATACTTAAAATAAAATTAATAAAAATCTAAAAATTATTTTAGGTTTAACCAATAATACTGCTTTGTTAAATGGTATGTGGCATGGAGATGATGAACAGAAAATTTAGTTAAGAAAACGAAAAAATTCCAATAAAACACGTTTTTGTTTTCCCCCATCTATCTTTAAAATTGATTTATATCTAGAAATTTAAAAAATCAACTTCTAAAAATAGTAGGTGCTCATCTAAGTGACTTCAAAAATATTACTTTGAAATATTACAGTGATATCTTAAAGGGCTTCTTAAGTGACTACGAAAAATAAAGACCTCATTATTTTTATTTTTGTAGTCATTTAAGAAACTTCTTAAGATATCACTATGAAATTTAGGGATAATGTATTTGATGTCATTTAGAAGAGCACCTGCTATTTTTTAAAAGTTGTTTTTATAAATTTTTATCTATATGTAATATTAGTTTTAACGAAATCATGGAGCCTATCCTTAAGTGCTAAATACTTGCATATGAATACTGCCGTAACTCTGTCGGTTGCGAGTAAAAGCGATTGTGGCTGTTATGTTATGGTTAAGTTAGCAGTTGATGATTGAAAGCGAGAAATTAAATACGATCACGAAATTAAATATTTTAGAACAGGTGGTTTTGGGATATTCTATATAGGTTACTATGTTCCAGCGGGGTCAGAAATTCAGCGAGATGATGTGCGGAAAATTGTTTGTTGATCAGGATTCGAACTTTGATATAGGTATTACTAGCTGTCAATACATGACCTATTCTAGAAGCGCCGATGTATTATTATTAAAAATGTATAGCTATAAATTTGTTTACGGCTGAATGTTTAAATTCTATAACGATTAATCAATTTTGTAAATGAAAATTCAAACTTAAATTACTTGTGTCATTAAAACTTTATTGTTTAAATTTCGTAAGAGTGACGACGGTATAAGCAAATTACTATTAATAAAACGTTATAAATGTGCAAAATGGGGAACGAAATTGTTATAGGCTCACGAGTTCACTAAATTTGATGTATGAAAGTCACGTTATAAGGTGGCTGCTCTTCTATATGTCATCAACTCCTTATTTTAAAAAGTGGTAAGTAAGGTTGTGACATATGAATATGAGGTTTCTTCATGACGTTTAGGAGAAGCGGGTCATTTTTATTAGATTCTTCAATTTTTTCATATTATTTTGAACGAAAACACTTCATCATCTTATTTACAAAAGAAAAAATAAGTAATACTTATACCTCGTGTAAATTTGTAGGAGTAATATTTATGAACTTTAAAGCAAATATAATGAATTACTATTACACCTCTACCTACTGCTATAATATTAATTTTATGTCCCAAGAAGTTTAATTTATTTAGTGACAGAGAAGTACTTACCGAAATATTTTTTCAAAGTTTAGGTAAAGTCATTAAAAGTTTTTGAAAATAATAGCAATATAATACTAACCTCCATTTTGTGCCAAAACTATCCTATCTAAATAAATGTAAATCAAAGTAATGGCGACAGTTAAATTTTGTATGCATTTCCTCTTCTAAAATTGCCTCCAACGTCTTCACGCAATATTTTATACAAATTTTTTAAAATTAATTTAACAGCAAAAACGCTGTATTATAATTTATGTACTTTTAATGTGGTAATAATTTTTGTTAATTTTAGCAATTATTTATTAAAGAAGTTGTCCCAAGTATTTTGTCGCGTTAAATATTTTAAGTTGAGTCGAGATGGTATAATAGACATTGTTTTTTAATGCTCTGCCTATTAAAACTAACAACTTTAATGCAAGAGTGCGTTCGTTATGGTTCTCAATGATAAAGGGAATTACTAAATGTCGAAAAAGCGCAAAGACAAAACTTTTTTACTCGCTCAATCTAAAGTTTGACGTTGAAATGAAGTGTTCTGCAATGTTAGAATGATGACAGGCAATTTAGTATGAGAGGAACAAAGACTACAACCAAAATACATCAGATAAAGCAAGATCGCTAGAAGCAGCAACCTATTTTGCTGATTACCTTCCTTTTGTAGATAAACGAGAGCGAAGATAATATTTTATGTGCGCTGAAATGAACAAGAGCATGAACTTTTGTTTTAACCATAAATTTTTACACTTTTCCCATATATTAAAAAGTTACCAAAGAATGATATAGTGTTTAATTTTAGTGCAGTGTTTTTTGACTGGAATGTTATTTGTGAAACTAATTTTTTGTTTTATGTTTTATATTTTCTTTAAGAATTATTATTTTTATTGCAAGTATGTTATTGAAATAAAATAAATTTTTAATGTTACTTTATACAAAATACTGAATTATGTATCGATGGCAATATTTTTACAGTCTTTATGTGTACTACGCTATTTTCATTAAAAAATATTCGATGGACATAAATTGAATGCATTTCAATTAGCTTCAAGCTAATTAAAGCTTATAAGAGCTACAACGGGTGAAATTTTATTAATTTTCTGAAAAACACCCAAGTATTACAAAAACAATATTGCTTTGTTGAAAAGCCCAGTTAAATTGAAAAACAATAATTATTTATTCGTATTCGTCGTCTAATGCTTTTTTAAGTTAAATCAACAACTACCTGCGTATATATTAATTTATTAGACTTAATTTGTTATTTTTTAACAAAAAAATTTTAAATTTGTTTATTAATTTTTATTTAAGCTACCACTACAAGTTACATTATATCGAATAGAAATAGCTTAAAGTACCTAGTAATGTAAGATGGTAACTTTTTGAGATTCTAGAGAAGAAAGCGGTTTGAGAACTAATTAAAATTACTACATTTATGTGAGTTGGAAAATCTAATCCTTCTTTTTTCGGCTTTTATATATTTGCCAAGGATGTTGCTTTGACGTATTATCATCACAGCTCATATCGTTTTATGTAATACCCATGTACAGTATTCGAATTTGATAATGATTAAGACTTCCACCTACTTTAGATACGGAATTAATCATGATTTGAGGTTGATTTTGTTGGGTGCCAGTGCTGGATCGCAGGAATTTTACTGGTTGCTCTACCGAATGAGCAATATTATTCATATAATGTTGTTCGCTTCGTTTGAATATTTAATTGTACTTTCCAGAAATTTCATTTAGAATTGAAACAATATGATAAAGATTTTTTAAAAATAAATTGAATATTTTGTTACAACCTCATTTCAACATTAACGCCCTAAATGTTCGTTTGCAAACGTAGATAAAGGAGCACTTAAATACGTTATTTCACATAAATGCCAGCGCATCACAACATAAAATATGTAAATATTTTTTAAAATACGACAATATAAAATAGTTTTTTGTATTGTATTCGTAATGTGTTTTATATCATACCTATATAATATGCTCTCAAAATTTAAGAGAATCTGTCAAACTATTTTTAAGGCGAGTATTTCTAAATAAGAAAAACCTTTAAAACCTTAGCATAAAACAACTCTTACTATTATCAATACAAGATTATTAAGTCATGAAATCTAAATAATAAATTGTTAATTCGAAATTCGTTAATTAAATTTTTCTAAACTTGAGTGTGAACCATTAGCAAGAGTTGTATGAGTGAAAAATTACAAAACGAGTCGAAATCACTGTAAAAATTAACATAATATGATTTTTCTACTCCAGCCACTAAAACGTCATTTATCGTACTGGTTTCCATGACGCTAAGTAATAATCGTTTAAGTACACTTTTACAAGACGTGGCTTCAATCGTTTTAGTCACGGGCTGAAGTTAGCAACATGCAGATTACGCGCGGATTGTATTTTGTTTACAAAGTGTCATAAAATAATAACTAACCTAAAAGTGTAATTATAACTAGTAAAAAATTTTATAATAATAAAATCATTAAGCATTAATAAGTTTTCGTTGTTCTCTGTTTCAACAATGATTGAATCTAATATGGAATAAGATGGAATCTGTATGCAAGGTACACATCCGTTAAAATTTTTTTATGCGGAATTCGATTGATTATATTTTTAAATTGTTGAAAGAAAAAGAATGTGTTTTTAATATAAACAACGATTTTTTATTTGAAATAAACTCGTTCGTATTATATATCTACAGAAAAAATAAAACTAAAAAAGATACAAAGAACGAAAAAAAAAATCTTGCTCGAGGATCGAACTCAGAATTTTTGGACACAAAGCACATTCATTGACTATTAAGTAATCTACGAACTTTTCTTGAATAAGTAGTCACGCAAAGAGTACCTACATAAGCGACACATAAATTTTATAAATATTTCTACTTAATGAATAAAATATTTAATTTCTCTGATTTTATAATTTGGGGTCGTAGAAAAAGTATAGTATGCCACTTGTTTTATCAACTCTTTAGACACTCGTATTTTATACATTCGCTCGCTTGGCGCTCGTGTTAAAAATACTCGTGACTAATGAATCGTTTATAAAACAGGAATCATAATTTACTACGAGTATTTTATACTAACAAAGTTACTGTTGTGATTATTAGTGAAAACGGGCGCTATGCTTACAATAAAAAGAAGAACATTGTAAAGATTTGAAGTAGTATTTATTATTTTCTACCTCTTTTCTAATAGTTATTTTTGTGAGTCTGATAAATACATAATACCAAATATCATTATGACTTAAGTCATATCAAGCTTAAAATAATATGATTATATTAAATAGTTTGTTTTATAAAAGCAAAAGAGATATGAAAAATAGAAACGCAAGCAAGATAAGTAGTGTGTAAATTTTGTGCACAGTATGGTTGGTGATTATAGAAAATATGCAAATATGTCCTTAATTAGAATTTATTTAAAAATATGGTTATGCGGATGGGTATATATGGCTACGTCGCAGCGTGCTGTGTGTTGAAATTATGTGAATAATCTTGATTTCTAAGAGATTGGCGAAATAGATTGAAAACTGAACCAATTTTTGAAAGTTTGAGAACAAAAGGAGTGGATAGCATAGCGGTGGTGTAGTAAGTGCAACAGAGAAAACTACGCACGAGGTGGTAGTGATTTTAAGGTTAGTTTTGTTACGTTAGATTTTGGATTCCTGTATTAGAAAGAGTCAGGAGCTGATACGTTCTATCTGTACTGTGTCGAGAACATACACAGTGGGAGAATAGAAGAAAATCTGGAAATAAAATGAGTTACACGAAGGCAATATAAGCGTGCTGATTTGGAACAAAGAGGAAGCGAGAAACCATTTGTGAGCTACGTTAATGCAGTGTGAATACCTCTAAGGGTAGACCTGGTGCTCACGCTGTTGCAAGCGCAACGGACTATAATAGAAATTATGAACAGAAGACAGTTTAAAACAATATAAACAGCCTAGGATTTTAAAGTAAAGTTTACCAGGCGCAAGTTGGGTTGCCAAAACAAGTAAATTAAAGAGGCGAGAAGTCATCCAAGTACTGACTTGTAGGATAAGTTTAAATGTAGTAATAATATTTATTTTAATGTAAATAATTAATATGTAAAGTGTGGAACATGCCTTAAGTGAATGCATTGAACTTCAGTCAAAGTATTTTCTGATGAGACAGGTACATACTCATAAAACTGAAGTTTAGATGCAATCAACCCTGAAAAATGCTGTTCACGTTATTTTAAATAGACGTCAATAAACTTGCGTATTTTTGCAAATGTAGTTAGTTGAAAGTTGTTGTTCTTAGTCTTAGTTTGTTCACGGACTCAATAACTATATGCCGCCCGATCATGTAATTTGTTAATTAATAAATAATTATAAACCCAACTGGGATTTTTCTGAAAGAACGACAAATCTTCTGATAGTCAATGGCGATCCAAATATTTTATTAAGCAGATCATATTTCAGACTAAATGAGTAGAAATTATCACGAACAAAGGAGATCGGACAATTGATCTTCTACAAAAGAGTACTTTACGAGAGTAGAGAAAATCTGAGCGAACCAAAACTAGCAGAGTTAAGCCTGTACGAAGCACAAATACTTTGAAGGAGTAAAAAGACAACAAAATCCCCGGTTAAAAACAAGCAGATTTTGTACCACAAGGAGGAAACAAATAAAATGAACGAAATGAGAAACCTGCTGTCAAATTTTACAAAGCCTGTCCGGCACTGGGTTTACAAAGAAAATGCGAGAAATTAAAGTAAAGTTGGAGATAATGGAAACAAAATAGAATGGGGAATTCCAGGAGTGTAAACAATTGGTGACAGGACTGGAAAAAAAGTGAAGAAGCAAGATGAAAGGATAGTAATACTAGAAGCTCAAGTAAAAAGGTATGAAAAAGACAAGAGAACGGTTAATATTATAATCAAGAATGTGACATTTGTGGAGACCATAAAATAAAGAAAGGTGGAATATTTCTTGAGACAGGAGCTACAGATTCAGGTCAATGTAATAGATGCGTTTAAGATAGGAAAAATACCGGGAAAACAAATAATCGTAGCAAAGTTGACAGACCGCAATCAAAAAGTGGCAGTAATGCAAAATAAGAACAAATTGAAAGGTAAGAAGGTATACATAGAGAGTGATTTGACCAATAGTGAAAGAACCATCCAGAAAAAGATATGGAAATTCGCTAAAACTAAGATAAAGGAAGGAAGGAAAGATAGCAAGGGTTGGGTACCAGAAACTCGAAATCGAAGGGAAGACGTATTTGTGGGATAAAAGTTCCAGCGACTTAAAACTGGTAGCAAACACAATACCGCAATCAAAACACTAGCAATGAATATATGTGGTGAGACTGGACCGGCTCAATCACTAGCACTACAGGGTCGAGGTAAAAAACCCGTCTATGAAAGTACACTTTGTCCTATAAAAATGGCTCAACAAAACGAAAGAATATAAAAATACGAATCATTTAAGGTGAGGATGAATTTAGTCGAACCTCTAATAAGGCCACAATTCAATTTTGAAAATTACAATTTTCCCATAAGAAATATATGTATGTAAGTGTATTATTGCAAGGTATTACGTCATTAGAGCGGCTCCAGTCCGCGTGCTGCGCCTGGGTTGACAGTGACTAGTGGTAAGAAGATACCAGTCGCTCCACGCTCCCTGATATCCGTCGCGTCAACATTCATACTTTTCGAGTAGAATCGTTTTGAGGATGTTTTAGTAAGCAAAGCGTTTATCAAAACTGCTTGTAGCGCCCGGAGCGGAGCGCAGGGTGCAAAAAGTGGGTTTTGATATAACTACATCAAGAGTTCATTTGTTGTCCGATCACTAATTTAATTTTTTATTAGTTAATTAGACCTTAGTCCTGCATAATTTGTTGTAAAAACCGAAAATCTGGTATTTTTACTGTCGCCACAACCTATTTCAATTTTGATGGGCGGGGTTACAGTGCAAAAGAACCAATGAGTAAATTGCATTGTTAATAAATTTTTAAAGCCGTTTTTTTCAAAAATGTGCGAGCCGTCCGCAAATTTTATTTTTTTATACGCTAATTAGACCCCATCTTTCATAATCCGCTTTAAAAATGGTTAAAATCGAATGACGGGTTTCTTACCCGTTCCTACACTACAATCGGAGGATAAGCGAAATAAGACATCAACATAAACTAAATGGAAAAAAGATGGACATGCGAAAGAAGTGGAAGGAAAGAAAAGTTGATGAAGAGTAAAATGAGAAACTATGGGAAAACAATGAGATTTGGGAAGTAAAATGTGAGAACCACGTTGAGCCCAGAGAAACTGAAAGAGATACAAGTGGAGTTAAAAAGATATAAGATTTTGGTAAATGTAATCCAAGAAGTTGGATGGACGGGTAGTTGCGAGGTAGTCGGCCAAGATTATATTATGTTTCTGTACTCTGGAGAGAAAAGACAAAATGAAAGTGAAGTGGGTTACTTTGTGGCAAGAGAAATGGAAGGACAAATACTCCAATTTAAAGAAAATCGTTAATGAAGCAAAGACACACATACACCTGCAAAAATGGCAAAAGATGAGGAGTGATCCACCTTAAAGTTAAGATCGAAAAGACTTCGTAAGAACTGCCACGCAATATTATCCGTTACATTTATTTGGCGCGTCTTTTCTTAGGCTTTTTATTGGTCGAAATTTTTACGCCATAATATGAGTGACCAATAAGCTAACCTAGTAACAAATATTCGTTACTCTCACTTTCAACACATCAGCTAACGCTTATTTTTGTTTCCGCAGGTTTTTATATATTTTTCCATCCGATCAAGTCATCATCTAACGGTAATCTGTTCTCGTGAATTTCTTATCTTTTTCTTTTTTATTGAATCTTCAAAACACGCCATAATATGAATAACCAATGCGAGTTAAGCCAATAATAACGGTTATCTTATTCTCCCGCGGAATTATCTTTTTACATTGACATGTTGTGCAACTTTTCTGTAAATTTTAATTATTTGATTGTGGTAATTTATTTTAATTGATGATTTTATTGCTAAATTATTGTCTACTTGGATTTTTTTAGGTATAAATGCGTTGTTACGCGATTTGCTGACCGTTACACTTTTACATAAATCACGATCGCCAAAATTGGTTTAACCGAGTCGCGGCACTTTAATTAACCCGAAATATTGTTTATCTACCTGTAGCACTAATTACTCAACTTACTTATATCTAAATTAAAACTAAATATTTACAAAAACTTACAATTAAACACTTGAATTTTCATATTTTCCTAACAATGGAAATTTTGTAATATGAGAGTCTATTTACCTGCTTTGCGGAAACAAATCAACAATGCAATTTTGGCCGTCCATTAATAAATTAAATTGTATCTGTTAAAAATGTCATAATGGAATTGACCTGACAGCAATTCCTGGTAAGTTACGTTATCTTTTGATTTCAAAAAAATTGAATTTTAATTTTACAGGCTCTTCCAATTCTTGCTGAAGGTTTACTTAATACAAAAATTGTCATGAAGTGACTTAATCTGGAATATATGTAATCGTGACATTACAGTATACCTCAATAGCAAAAAGTATGTAATAATGTAATATAAGCCAGAAACGTTTAAAATCAGAAAAATACAAATAAAAACTAAAAGTACTAGAAATTGTCGCGCTGTAAAGAAGTAAAACATGGAAAAAACATAATATTATTTATTATTGGATCGTTGATATTTTTTTGCGTGTAAAAAAGTTAATTTTGCACAATAAACATACATCACAAAGAAAAGTGAAAAAGAGAATATGGGAAAAAAGAGTAATAAAACTGATCTCACTTACGGAGCTCACTAGACTGGACACAGTATCAACAAAAAGATAACCTAAAATCGCAAAAATTAAAATATTATGAGAAATACTAAGAAAAACCAAAGGAAATAGATAATCGAGCATCGAAGCTACGAAACGACAACATTATAAACAAGGCTAGTAAAAAAGCAAGAGAAAAGCAAGAAAAACGAAGAGTGGATGACATAAGAAGAGGCATTACAGCCTGTAGATTGTAGAAATAAAGAAATTTAGTTAAAGAAAAGGAAGTAATCATAAGAAAAGAAAGAAGAACTATTAGCATTAATTAGAAGTTCAGTAAATGTACCTGTAATGTCGAGCAACTTGTTAACAATTTCATATTTTTCCAATTTTAAAGTTCATCCTCCCCAAGTCCATCCTCAAGTTCCAATTTTGATGTTCACTTAGTCCTGTCGACATTTAATCAACATGTGTTGTATGGAAATCTTGTTTATTCCTTTGACATACTTTATTAAAATTACTTCTATTTTATTTCTGGGTGAAGAGATATTTGACCACACTTTTCACCAAAATTGTAGTTATTGCTGTCACTTGATTGGAAATTTTAAAAGAAGGTACACTTTCCAATTTAGTACTAAAACTTCACAGAAAAGGATATAGTTACAGATAAATTCACATAGGTACTTCTTCGACTAAGCTAAGATTAAAACCATAGAAGAAAATGTCTTATTTTTTTTTAAACACCCTAATTTTTGCATTTTGGCATCAGACAAAATGGATTCTCTAATTTGGTACCTTGAGAAAAACAAAAATTTTTAAAACTTTGTGTTTGCAAGATTACAGCACCAGCATTGAAGTTCTAAAAAAATACTTCTTATTATTCTATTCGTAAACTATATACTACATGCTTTACCAATGGGATGAAAGCAGATAATTACTAGAATAATGGGTGACGGTTAAGAATCCCGAATTTGGATTTTTACCATTTTTGAAGTGGATTATGAAAGATGAGGGTCTAATTAGCATATAAAAAAAATAAAATTTGCGGTCGGTTCACACAATTTTGAAAAAAACGGCTTTAAAGTTAATTTGGAATGCAATTTTATCATTGGCTCTTTTGAACTGTAACCCCGCCCCAAAATTGAAATAGGTTGTGGTGATAGTAAATATCAACACAAAACGTCAAAAAGTTGACGCGGCAGATCTCAGGGAGCGACTGACTACTTCCTAATGCTGCTCTGCTTAGCTCCGCCCTAAGGTAGATCCGCTAGTGTAAATGTGCACAGAGTGTTATGAAAATGCATAAAATTATTGCGTAATATTACGCAATAATACACTTACATGTATTTCTTATGGAAAAATTGCAATTTTCAAAATTAAATTGTGGCCTTATTACAACTCCGACAAGATTGATCCTCACCTTAGAAAGCTTGTATTTTTGTGTTCTTTCGTTTGGTATAGCTATTTCTATGTATAGGGAAAAGTGTATTTTCGAGTTCGGGATTCTTAACTCTAGCCGAATAATGATAATATCTCAACGAAACGAAATAATTAATATTTATATTTGTTTTCATAATTTCAGTATCTTCAATATACTGTGCAGTACTGCCACGTTGTACTACAGAAGCATGCAAAAAAATTATTGCATCTAAGATTTTATTCAAGTTTTTACTTTTCGCATTTAGAATATCAAAAGATTTAAAATGTAATAAAAAGATATCATGCGATAATATTTAAATGCAAAAAAGGATTGTAAGGCAGGCGTTATATTCGATTATAAAATTCAAATATAGGTTAAAATTTGCAAGATCTCACAAAAATTTTTGTGTGCTAAGAAATCTGCTTTACCAAACGTTTTTCAATACAGGAACCGAATCTTTTCTGTCTCGAAAGGAAGCTCTATAGAAAGCAATTTGATTATCAATAAACCGGCTTATCATTTTCTAGCTTATTAAAGATTCTGAAGCCGTCTTTATACTTACTTTTATATTGTTGTAAATAAATTCTAAAGGTAACAGTAATATCAACACATCGCTATAGCGTATTATATGTTTTTGTGCTTATTTTACGTAATATAATATTTTGAATTAAATTAGTTGAGATATTTTTTGTTTTGAACCTTGTTATTCTGTCATATTCAGAAATATATGTGTATATACGAATAAGTATAATTATAACTTTTTATACAAATTAAAAAAATGAAGATATGTATACAAGTACATTTATCAACGTTTGATTTTTAGCTGGATATATGAATTTGGATTTAAAAAGAAGAATAAAAAAATAGGTCACTAAACCTCGCCCATTATATTATTGCCTAGAATAGAACGACTCCCATTTTTGTCATTTCTCAAATCATCTTAACTGATAACTGGTCAAAAAACTTACTGATCTTAGCAGGATCCTAATCATGGTAGGTGAGAAGTTTCCCAATATGGGTTCCATTTATTGACGCTAGAGTCGGGCAGTAACTTTAATTTACATTACACGATAATTGAATATATTGTAATGAAGCTATTCTATTTTTATGAAATTAAATTATTAAATATTTTAAATAATGTTTTAATTGAATCGAGCCTTTATTTTTTTTCAAATTATTTATGTGTGTTGAACCGTACTCACCTGATGGCTATGAATCATTCCACTAAACTCGTATCCTAGATGGTGCTCCTGCTTGTGAAATTTTATGTTTAAACTGTTAATTATAAAAAGGAAAGACATCTGTTGGTATCTTTTGGTTCTATTAAGCAGGTCAAACTTACAATGATCTTTGTCATTTAACAGTAAGGTGTAGTGTTGAATGGTGTAATTCTTTAAAACTAAATTGTCAAGTGCGTGAATGAACTAAAATTACTTAAAACTAATTATAATAAACAACGGTGCAATACATAATTGTTCAAATATTATACCAACTAACTTGTGCAATATCAGCTGTTGCATGCGTAGGACATCGACTCGACTTCGCGTACAGTGGTACCAAAAAAACGTGAGCTCGTTGTAATTCTTCCTTGACATTTCACAGGTAAATACAAAATTTTCCTTATTTGCTTTTTCTTTTTTCGATGCACTTTCTTCAATACACTTTTATTTATTTAGATTATCCATAACGTCACTAGTGATTGCACATTTTATGTCGAAAAATTATTTTTCTAGGTTAACGTTCATAATTTTAATTTTTTCAGGAACGAAATTTTCACATGTTCACTCGGCAAGTGAAATGGACCTACTAAACGTATTTTTCGCATCGCGAAGCATATTAAATTGAAAATTCCTACTTTACATCTGGGTTTTTCCAAAAAAAACTCGATTCCAATTGGCTGGGTGAACTTATCTACTGGATCTTCTTTAAACTTTCACGAAAATTAAAGTCTTCAAAACCGTCCCGCACAAAATTGTTAGAAAAATTCTAACTACAGCGGTTTCTTCATAATTGACTGTCAAAGTACGAAATCTTTCTTTGCACCCCATGTTAATTTTCTTACACCTCGTCTATCCTAACCACTTGCATAACACTTAGTTTTTAATACCTCATCCTTCACTACTAATCTCACTTAAATCCTTATCCTATTAACAAAATTATTACTAAAACTAAATTTTTGACATATTTTCAGGTTACAATTTCACATTTTTCAATGTAGAAGATTCATTTTTGCATCTACCATCCTCACTTGGATAGCAAATCGTTCTACAAATTACTGCGGTTCTTTTGGTATATAACTTGACCCAATTACAATTTTTTATGTTACATAAATTTTTCTTTTTTTAGGTTTCCCGTAGGATGAATTTTACTTTTGCTCATATTGGCATTATTTGAATCTTTTAGCTTTTGGATTCATGTGCAAAAATACCAAGAAATGTATACGCTACTATTCAATCTGCAAAACAATTCCAACTTTAATCTGTGATACCCGTAGAATGAAATTTAACTTTTAGAATGCTAACTGCTTCCGACAGCTTATAAAATGAAATTTTGTATTCAAAATGGCTCTAATGGCATTCCATGAACCTATTACAACTGCTACATGACAAATATTATCAAACCGTTACATAAATTTCTCATCCGAGGATACAATTTTATTCACCGAGGTTACTGGTTTTCCTTCGAAGATGCAATTTCATTCTCCGAAGTTAGCGTAATGGCCAACTCACATACCACAGTGCAAATACAGTTCAACACGCAGCATTTTACCTCTTGACTACAACATTTGGATCTTTTTATCTCTTTTTTAGGCTTTCAATGTACCCCGTTTTGTCATGAAGTGACCAAATTTGGAAGCTATGCAATCGTAACATTGCAATATATGTAGACGAAAATATTTTTAATTTTAGAATGATTCTTTTTACCTGTGCTGTAAATAATCTTAGACTTTGATTATTACGCCATATCGGTGCAGCTAAATGTTCATGTTCAGGTTTGTAACTTTGCTAATTTAAGTGTTCCAATGAAAGAGACGCTACAATAAAACACGATGCGCCTCATGTTTTTAATTCATGTAATTAATTGTACAATTAGCCAAAGTTACAAACCTGAACATGAATATTTAGTTGCACTAGATGGCGTATTTTTTTTTAACGTTGAGGAACTTTCCGAAACGTGGTTTCTTACCATTGGAAAAACTTAAACAACAATTACAACTTTAGTTTAAATACATAAGCTATAGTCAAGTATAGAGCAATACATACGATATTGTTGTAAATAAAATCTGCTATTAAGTGGGTGATAGAAGTTATTCACTATGCGGTATTTCCACTGTTGCTGCATAATACCATGTCGAGTACCTTGTGCATACTTAATTCATATGATTCATCCAGTAATTCGATGAATCACATTTGATGTAAAGCTAAAGAAATAACTAATTTTATATGAGGGTGTCAACTGCTTAAAATAAAGATTTCAATAAAATCTTAACCCAATTTACAATAATTATCTAAAGTGATATTGTTATCTAAATCTTTATTTTAAAGTATCTAAAATTGTTACATTTAAAATAATAAGAAATTTATTTAATTTTTAAAATCGAAAAGACAACCGAACTTTAATTTTTGTAACTTGTAGAAGTTATTTTTGAAGCGTTAATTAAAATTCGCAAATTTGGATGAGTAGTTTTAAAAGTACAATTTGTAATTATCTATACGAAATAAGAAAGCTCTTCTTTAAAGTTTTCTATATCTTTAAATGCTAACATACATATTATATACTTTAACCCTTATGTTAGAAGTAAATTAGTTTGAAAGTTAAATTAATTTGGAATATACACTTTCAGTTGGATAAAGGAACCCAAACGTTAGGTAAATTTGCTGACAGCAAAAGTTTAATAAAAGTAAAATTTGTAATAAAAGTTGTTAATAATTAAATATAAGTATAGCTACTAAGAAAGTAAACAAAAGCAATAAAAGAAAAAATATATTATGCCATAAAAATTGAGAAAATCTATTATTAAAATTAATTATAAGTCGAGTAGGTACGCAAGTCAACGTACTTTTATCAAAATTGGCAATAAAAAAATTCTTATTTTAAAACTGTTTGATCAAAAAATCGTTTAGTCATAATTGAACGTAAAAATTTGAGACATAAGTGGGTAAGGCTAATTGAAATTTAAAAATGAAGGGTCACAAAGAACGCAATGACGCTTTTCATAGGAAAATCCTAAAATTACGTTTCAATTTCTTTTGACTAACTCAATCAATATCGAACGAAAATAGCAATCAATTTTAAACTAAATATAATTTGAGGGTCTGGAATTCGACATCTAACGGAAGGCGGTTTAATAACGAGTCTAGCTAATGACGCCATGCCTCCACGCACACTGCCAGGGTCACAATTCCGGTCAGCTCCGGTAATGCGATGGCGGGATGGCTCCGGGCACGTGATCACCTCATTTGGAAATATAAATGCAGGAATGAGCCGAATATCAAACTAGATATGACCATTTCTCTTAGAATTTACATCACAAATTTGAAATGGATCTCTAATGCCACTAAGCTGACCCAACTATATAAATATTTTAATCGTAAAGGAGATAGACACACATAACCAGTATAACATAAATGACACCCTATTGAATTTTTGGTAGTTATTCCCTTTATTGATATTTATATATAGAATAAAAGCAATTATTTTTGGTTGAACACATCTTTTTCATCTGTATCTTAATTCAATAAGAAATACAAAAATGTCTGCGATTATACAAAATAAGCACTTTGAAGATTTTTTAAATCGCATCTGTTAAAATAGTTATGACTGTTAATAATTATTAATAAAAGTTATAGAATTTGAAATTAAACTTACTATACCAAACTATTTCTTCTTTATTACGTGCCGTTGTCAAACCTCAACAAGCAATAAGGACGAATAAATTGCTAAAACTGAATAATTTAATAAAGCAAAACATGAGAAATACAAAAAAATAATATGAGAAGTAAAGCACATCTAATTAGTAATAAAATCAACTAGAATCCATCAAACTCAAATCCAAATTCAATTTAGTAACCCCAAAATACTTCGTTTGCTGAGAAATTGAAAATGGCACCGAACAACTTCAAACTTCCCTCAAAAGATAGGGGAATAATAATAATCAATGAATTGAACTAATTAAAACTACTGTATTCATAGTTCTTAGTTCCACAGCTCTAGAAGGATAAGCAATTAAAATTTAAAATAATTGTATTTACCAAAGAAAAGTGTCAACATTTAAATTACAAAAAAATTTAAAATTTTAACTACTTTAGTTCTGTTTACTTAAAGGTTGAGATCCTTTCATCAACAGTATCCCCGAATTCGGTGGTATGTCAAAGTCAAAATTAGTTCTATCAGAGTAGTTGTTTTACATCTAAGGAGCATAATTTCAGATGTGTTTGTAAACCTGATTTTTATTGTCAATGTGGTAATTCATCAACACAGGACAGTTTAGTTGATAATATAAACTGCAATTATTATGGATACGTGTCCGACTCGTTAGTCGTCAATAATACCGTATACATGTGAAAATTTGAAATTATACACTAATATAAAATATTCATGAAAAAAAATTATATCAGACTATTCAAGACATGCGACCTTAAAAAACTTTTTTTTTGTTTTGACAATTTCTATTTAAAATACTTAAGAAGTATTTCAGGTGCTTGAAAAACACAATGTTCCTTCTAAAGAGAAAAATTATAAGTAGCAATAGACAATATTAAATTAACATGCGTGACGCCGGCCAACTTGGTGTTTCTTCTTATTTTTTAAAGAATCAGGTGATAAGGGTAGCTAGGTTAAAATTAGTGAGATTGAAATTTGAATGTTATCGATATTTATGTGTAGCGCAGTTTGTTTATAGTTAGCATACTAGCATTAAATATTTTTAAAAAGGAAAATTAGAATATATTGCGACATAGAAGAGGCAACAACTTTATCTGGCCAAGACACATATTCAAGGGACGTTACAACATCAAAAGCAGATGCAGATTATGACCCTGGAATAGATAACATTTATTAAGTTGAAATATTCCAAATTTATATAAATAAAAATTAGTTCTGACACTTTGAATTAGTTTATTTTAAAGCTACATTTTTTGAATTGACGTAAAGTTTATTTCATATGCTAATCGTTTATTTATAGTTGTATCAAGAGTAGATGTAGATTGTCGTCCTGAGATAGATAAAAAGATAAAATATTCAAAATTTATATCAATAAAAATTAGCTTTGAAATTTGAAATAAATTTATCTCAAAACTACATTTTTAACTGCTGTAAATCGTATTTCATTATATTATCTATCAATTACTTTAGAATTTTCAAGAAACGTGTACAATAAGTGTATCGTTACAGTTAATGAATTTTCCAATTTTTTAAAACTTTTTGAAAAAAATATTAAATTTATCATTTTCTAGGTGCAAATTTTTAATTTTTAGTTACAATGGCCTCCATTTTGTAAAACATTCAAATGTCATATTCATGCCATTTAAGAATGTTTTCAATTTTTTGATTTCGGATGATCGCAAAGAGCGTTTTGATTAACGCCAAATCATTATTTTGAATGTAACATTATGCGGGAGTTGTAAAGTATTAACGAAATGATCTGCATGAGTATATTTTCTTTTAGGATACCGGATTCAATGACAAAGATGATGTAAAGTGGAAATATTTTTTGCTACGAATTTTGCAATAATAGAAGGGAAAATGATACATTTTAATTTCCTCAGAACAATATGGGGAAAGGTATTTTATTTTTATTTAATATTGTGATGATAACTTGCACTACATTTAGAGCTTTTATTAATTGAATTTTTTTCATTGTATCACATTTACAAGAGATAAATAAAAAAAATATAATGTTCTGGTCACGTTTTCGTATCTATATGGAAACAATTTTTTTAAGGTACAAACTGTCACAAAAATTTAGATTTAAATATTGCAACCGAATTTATTCTATAACTTTAAAAAACTACGAGCTTATTATAAAGCTCTTTCTTAGTATTGGATTGGTATAACGGCGGACCTACAATGCAGTATCACGTTTTCTCAATTTAGCCTTTTCGGGTTTTATATTTTAGTTTTCTAAAAAATAAATGTTTATTATAACAAAAGTAAGTAAGCAACCAAATAAAATATTACGGTTAACATAACATCATCATTTATATTATCATGCATGCATTTGTTGTAATAATTATTATTGTTATTGTTACATAGGGACATGCATATTCATGTTGACCGGGCCAATATTTATTTATATTTTTGTTATGTTATTAATCTGTTTTTTTTATATTGTGCACAACAAGTAAAAATCAAAGCGTAATTTCATTATACAGGGCGAGTTATTCAAACAAACTTATTGTTTCATATTGTTCAAACTACAGAAAAGTTTAGATTAATAGATTAATAATTTGCTTTAGTACCTACCTAAAGTGCATAATTTTATTTTGAAAAATAATTTTGTTGAATTTTTTTTTAAAGGATTCGAGGTAAAAATTATTAAATAAATCATTCAAATATAAATTAGTAAATATAATACAAGTAAAATATGTAATTTATTACAAAAGCAGATACTAAAGAATAATATTTATAGAAATGTAATTGATGAACATTGAAAAAATATGTTAAATTCGATCTATTGCAATTTGTAATAAATTAAATATTTGTTGTGAAAAAACGGTAAAAAAGTTTTTAAATGAAATTTAATGAAAGGTAGATATGCAAAAGCTAAATTCGATTTAAAAGTTATTTATGTCCAATAAAGCAATTTACTGAAGCGAAAAGAAAAATGAATCGGAGTATGAAATATAAATGATACAGTGTATTTTCACTGCTTAAAAACTTTAGTTACAACTTTTTCCTCTATGTGACAAACTTTTATAAAGTCCTAAAAAGGAAATTTAACTTTTTATATTGCAATTTAATGGTATATTAATATGTATCTTATTGATCTTAAATTTTTAATATCATATAGCCTGTGGTGTTTACCATTCTTTCAATTAAATTTTCTTTGGCGGTATTACATTGGCAATATAACAGTGACTATGTTTGAAACCTTAAAATCATTAGCAGTTACTACGTGACATTTTTCACTTGATAATTATTTTCAGAGAAAATTTTTAGATATTTTTAATTGCTAATTTTAAATTTTCGATACTTACTATTTGTATTTCTAAGATTTTAAATTTCCATTATCTATTGAAAAATATATTACGAGTGTTTAAAATTAAAATTTATTTATTACTTTTTAGTTTATTTTAAATCTATTACTGTAATATTAATTATTATTACGAATCTTGCAATACGGTGTTTCCCGAGGGTTAATCCATTGGGAATTCTTGTGTACAGTTGCTAGGAATTCTTTGGGAATTCTTTAGAATTCTTAGAATTCCTAGGAATTCTCGAATTCTTTGGGAATTCTAGGAATTCTTAGGAATTCTTGGAATTCTTTGAATTCTTGGGAATTCTCTTTGGAATTCTCGGAATTCTTTGGGAATTCTCAGGAATTCTTTGGGAATTCTCGAATTCTTTGGAAATTCTTGGGAATTCTTTGGGACTTCATCAGTATTTCTCGAAGTATTTCTTGAGAACCTTAAATATTTAGTAGTACCTGCCAAAACTACTGCTAACGCTAAGGCGCCCAATTCGAATCCGGAAGAATAGTAGTAACCAACTATGCTCGAGTATATTTTACTAATATTCACCGGGGGTGAATACAGTCACCATTCCCCATTCAATCTTTTCTCATATAATATATGTTTTCTCTAGCTCCACTTTACATATCACTGTCATTATTTTACCACCCTGTATCCCAAGATAACACTAACAGCACTCAGTCATACTGGTGGCATTTGCCAAGCAGGCAATGCCACCAGTAACCAATAGAACTCCATCAGAACCCACACCTTACTAACCGAAATCTTTGGCGAAACAAAGACTACGAAATCAACACAATCCCGAAGACGCACCTGAACTGTGACTCAAAAGGAATCAACCATACTCGAAACTAACTGATCCAGAAAACCAAGTACTGGATCAAAACCCTTATTCAACAATACCCGAAACTTACCACAATCAAGCTTTAACCGGCTTTAACTTCTTTTTTTTGCACCTGACACCGGTGAACAATTTTCACTTTTATGTTGGCACTTGTTGCTTTATTTTTGCTTTTGTATTAATAAAGAAACTTTTAATGTATCATTAGTGTAGTAGTATAGTGTACGCAATCGATAGTTAATACTGATTAATAATACCTCGGATAATGGCTACAAACATAAACGAAAATATTGTAGATTTTTCTGGAGGCGACAGTGTTACGTTCTTTAAAGAGTTGGAAAGTAAAATGAATATAAAAAATTGATTCTCACATAAAACACCATCTTAGTTTTCACAATTACAAAAGCTACGAAGTATTATCACAATTGACGGACGATGGTATTAATAACATTGAAGCTTTTGCAAGAAACACACTTTTGGATTTAATATCTGCAGAGGAAATTAGAAACTACTTTGGTGTTTTGAAAAAAACCGAAAAATTTAGTTTTTTTGGCGGAGATTTGGTAAAAATCAATGCAATAATAAATTTTTGCAAAAAATATAACAGAAACGAGAATTTTGACAAATATGAAATAAATTCTCAATGCGAAACTGTTAACCCTCCTACCAAAAAGATACGAAGAAAAGTTCCTGAGAAAAGTTCTTCCAATAATTTAAGAGATCAAGAAATCCATCGTGCTCCCAATTTAATGGAAGAAAAGGAAGTTCTGAAAAGATTGGTAAAATCTGCATACCACGACATTTTTGCTGATATAACATTAAATGAAGATATATTAAAAAGAATTTCGGAAATTCCCATCGATTGTAAAATGAGTATAGTGGAGAAAAATACTACTGATACCGAAGCTGACATTTATTGCTTTTTGTCGTGCGCATTTTGCAAAGATGCAATAATTAAGGTATGCTCTCGGGTATGCTCGAGGTAAGCTAAAAGAAATAAAACTTAAAATTAACTTTTGCAACTTTCAGGTACGGAAATATTCAAAAAATGGAATTGCCAGATGGATATTGGCAAATTATAGACGTCATCTAGAATTGCATCGTGAAGATAGCATAACAAAGAAAAGTCCGACGAAAAATCTGAAGAAAAATAATAACGCCATAAACGCTCCTGTAAATACACTTTTATCTTACTTTACACGTCCAAGAGAATATTCCGAGATTTTAGAGGCAGAAAAGGAAATGCTCCATGGGAAGATGGTTTAGACACAGATTTTGATCCAGGTTTGGATCTCACCCAAGAAGATTCAGAAAATGCCGAAACTAGCACAAATCAAGAACAGGAAGAGGAAGAAAGAACAGAAGAACGTACTGAAGAACGGGAACAAAATTCTGAAACAATCAGCAAGATATGTAGCGGTCAGAAACAAGAAGAGGAAAAGACCGGAGAAGGAATCGCAGATATAGAAGAAAATGCTCAAATAATTCAGGACAATCCTGTTAAAAGTAAGTCCCGAATTCAACGTAATGTAAATAAAAGTCGAGCAAAAAACAAAGCAACAGGAAATCAGCCAATTAAATCATCTACTCGATTTATTTTCAAAGGGTTACTAATTTAACGAGATTTCTTGAAAAGTCAATATAATATCCAATATTTTAGTAACACCTGGATTTGACCCTGTCGTAAAGAAAACAAATTAAAGATACCCAAAACTGCATTGGCATCTACTTCTAATACTACATCTATAGGAAATGAGAAAGAAACGTGGAAAGAAAGTCGTTAGAAAAGGAAAAATATACAAGATCAGAGAGAACGATTAAAGATATTTTGTATATTTATTTGTTTTAAATTTGTTATAAATTAATAATGTAAGTACTTTTTTATAAATGAATAAAAATTTTAAAATAGTTCACAATATAATTTGTGTAAGCAAAGGATTTGTAAAACAAGTAGACTCGAAAATAACGAACAATATTTAATTTCGAAATAAATATTCGTAAATATTCTTAGAAACTGTAAGGGAAATTTTTTCGAATTCTCAGAATTCTTTGAGAATTCCCAGGAATTCTCGAATTCTTTGAGAATTCCCAGAATTCTTAGAATTCTCGGAATTCTTTGAGAATTCCTAGGAATTCTTCGAATTTTAGGAATTCCAGGAATTCTTAGAATTCGAGGAATTCTCAGGAATTCCTGGAATTTTTACCTTAGAATTCTTGTGTACACTTAATTATAGATGTATTAACCCCTCGGTGTTTCCATTTATTTTCATCATTAATAATTCTTTTTTATTGTGCCTGTGTTTGCCTGATAAAATTCTAATAAAATTAAAACAATTGTTGCACCTTACTAACGAGTTTTCATTAATTTAAAAGCATTTCTTAGTTATTAATATCTACGAATATTTATTTTCTTTTAATTTTAACTTTTACAATTTGAAAGAAATGCACATTTACTACGTATTTAAATTTACTAATAAAAATTGTTTTAATATTATATTATTTAAGTTTATTTTAGTAAGTGAATGACCCAGCGGTTATGCTGTAAGTTCCTGATGCCGTAGTTCACGAATTTAATTCTCGTAAATCCACCTATAAAATATGTAGATAGATTTTTAGTTCACCTGCATTCTTTCACTTGAAATTAAAAAAATTCTTAAATGGAAATACATAAAATATATTTGGACATCCATAGATTGGTATCCAAGTTATGTTCCAGGTCCACTATGTCCGTAAAACATTTAAAAATGCAACAGGAGCATGCATGCAGATTTGAAAGTTATCGTATTTCATACGATATATATATATAGGTAGTTAAGAAAAGTTTAAATTCTTTATTTATGCCTTAGCGTAGAAACTAATTTAGCAATCCCCGAAGACGGGAGCTGCTCCCGGCATCCCAATTCCCGAGCGTTTTGACTACAGTTTTCCGTCACTAGCTAGTTTCTGGAGAAGCCTTGTAAAGGATGTGTAACAGAAGAAATTTTTATAATTATGGAAATGTGGAATCAAATCAAAAGCATTAAAAAGAAGTACACAAAGTAATTAAAATGAAGATTCAAGAACCAGGAGAAGGATGGATGCAACAACATATTGCAGCAAGTATATCTTTATCAATATATCAACGACATTCGGACTTTCAAAAAAAAACATGGGGTCTGTACGTCGATCACACCAATGTACGCATACTTATTCTACGTATAGGCAACAAATAAATACATTTATACATCCCTAGACATATTGAAACGATAATATAAGAAATGAAAATAAAACAAAATTCAGCAAAAACTCACTGCACGTAAGCAGTTAGTCAACGTGTAGGTTTGTTTAATGTAATCCATGTTCTTCTTTTGGAAGAAATTGCAAGTGGAAAAACGTTGCAACCTAAATTAAAAGTTTAATTCTTAATTTTTACTTCAGACATTCTATGTTTTAATATAACTTAACTTTTATTAATAAAGTTTTACACTGAAAAACAGAAATGACACTTTTTATTATTAAATTCTTGCACATATCCGAAATTGTAAAATTATTTTAATCGAACGTTTTCGTGTTTTGTAGAAAATCGTGAACTTTATTATTTTAATATTTAATAATTTACAAGCTTCGTTAATATTCATCAGTTTACATAGTCCGTTTATAAGGTTTTCCCAAATCATCTTTCGACAGTTTTTAGAGGAACTACCTCAGGCTAATATACCTTGTTAATATATCCAACATTGAAATTTGTAAAATAGACAACGGAGGATTTAATTTTGTTATTAGAGTTACTTCGTTTTTTTTTACAAACAGGAAATGACGGTAAGGACTCGATATTTAGGTGATTTTGACAAGTAACAATGCTTAATAACTCATTGCTATTTCATTATAAACAACTCATTTTTCTTTTCCCAATACGGACAAGTTCCCAATATCACCGAGGGAGAGGAATTCAATAGCTAGAACTCCACACTGTTACTCACACAAGCTTCTGTAATATTATTTAAAATTTTCTCTTCTGGGAACTGAAGATTTTGATTTACACAAGAATAACTCGAAAAAGGATAAATCATTGCAGATAAGCAAATAGCAAAGAGCTAACTGAAAGCAACTATAGTTGCTTGAAATTGGTTTAATTATGGGCCGACAATGTTAAGCGTGTTGAGAGGTAAATACCAAAAAGAACTCGAGATAAACTGTACTGTAAAAATTTCAGATCAGATCAAAAAGTTTACAAGCATCGCTTACGAGTTCTTCGATTTTGTATACGATATCAGTATCGATATGTTTAAGAAGAGATCCAAAATCATTTGTAAATATATGGCGCTTCGTTTTACATTTTATTAGAACATTTTAATTTTGCATTGTTTAAATAACAAACCATTTCATTTAAGTAATTAAAATGTTGGTTCAAATTTTTTGTTGCAATTTATAACCATCGATGAATATAAATGTTAGTTCAATATTTAATTACTTTAAAATGTCACATCAATTTGTACTTTACTTTCAAAAAAATGTTACATCAATTATAACTTTATTTGAAAATAGAAATAACACTTTTTACACTTGTCAGAAAACGACTATTTACCGCTCTTGCAGGAGGTTTGCAAAAGTCTGATTTTTCCATGGTTGTAAAAATAATTGTTTATTTGAAAACTGTTAACGACACTGTCTTACATTTTAATAGATTTAATAAAGAATTGGTAAGAAATGGTAATTCCGGGATTTTCCGGGATATCTCAACATTTTATTTTTTCAATTTTTGCATCTCAACATTTTATTTTGCAAATCCTAAAATTGGCCCGACGTGTGTAGAGAATTGTAAAATTAAATATTGAAGTAATATTAATTTGTATTCATCGATCGTTTAAAATAAAAAAAAATGTATCAATGGTTTAAATTTCAACAAAAAATTTCAAGCAACGTTTTAATTACTTAGATTAAATAGTTTATTATTAGAACGATGCAAAATTGAAATTTATATAAGAGAATTTTCTACCAAAAATTACAGATTAAATTACCAAATCCAAACGTGGTTTTCTTCTTTATTCAAAATCCCCTAACTTCATTGCCTATAATTTTTTGCGAAAATATTAATGAAGATGTTTATCATGTTATGGTCTTTATAATAAAAGTTTTCTTAACCTTTGAAATGTCACCGGTTTGACGTAAACCTTGATATTATTTCATAACGATTACCTTTAAAATAACTTTTTGTGATACATAATAGATCTGAATTATCAAACATCTATTATATTTTAACATGTTTAAGGTTACTTGGTTGTGACCAGCAAATAAAAAAAGCAATATGTTTTAGAACCACCGAAAAACATGCGTGGTTGAGAGTGACATAACGGTCTTTATCGTTATATTGAAAAATATAAACGCAATATACTTAAACTTTATAATGTTCTACGTGATGACATCAAGCATTACGAAGTTATAAAAATTCGAGAAGAGCTTTATTTAACGGCGTGTATAAGAGCAAAAAAGTTCAACGACTTCGATGATCAAATCAATAAATTGTTGTAATAATGTTAAATTGGTTCTGATTTTGTAAATAATAAAATTATTATAGACCGGTCTATCTATCCATAAGTTATTTTTTATGACGTTTTACACTGCCTTCTGACACCTATAGCTGCTAAAGAAAAGATAGATAAGTATTATAAAAAAACAACATTATTTTTAAAAAACAAAAGTTGTTTTTTATTTGCTCTTCGTATATTGCAAAATATTCTACTTTATTAATCATAAATTAATAAATTAAAATTTTATAAATTATCAGCTTAACTGAACAATTAACCAAAATTATTTTTCACAAGTTCTCAGCAATGGTTATTGCTGTCATCAGCTTATATAATAAACTTGTTCATTTTAAAATCTTAATTTAATTTTAATGGTAAAATATTTAACATGAAACTATGGAGATAAAATAATAAGATATTATGTAATTCTTTCATAATCTACATTTGAAATTTATTCACATTTCAGTAAAAATAGCTGTCAAATTTGTTTCTTGCTAATTTAATAAGCTGAACGTAAGGTAAATGTAGAGATAGATGCAGTTTTGCAATGCATAAGTTGATTTAAAATTGGATTAATTTTGTAATTTATTATAAGACATGCTTACAAGAAACTTGGTGGATGAGCAAAAATATACAATCCAATTTAACTACATAAAATAATATTGCAATATTGTAACACTTTAGAAAATTTTTGATTAACAAAAAGATTTATTAATGCACTAATAACTAAAATTAACACACAGCTACATGACATATCTGTAATGCATTCACTTGCAGAATTGTGCATATACGCACGGTTTCGGGCACACATAATTCTACTTACTGTTTTACAAATTTTTTTTCTGTTTATGTTACTTTAACATTGGATTGCTTTTATCAAATAATTTAGCTTTGTACTTGTATATAACGAGTCGTATTTTGGTTACCTGGAGAAATTAAGAACATTATAAGAAAATTTTAAACGTTTTTACGGTTAGGCTCATTTAAGCTTCGGAGTCGGTTGAAAAAAGTGATAAGTAAATTTTCTATTTTTCTTTATCAATTTGGGTCTGACGAGATTAATTCTACGTTGTGGATAAGGTCGAAACCGCAGTCATCCAGCAAGAGTTGGCAGAAATTATAATTTTTGTTTACTATTTTTTTCATTCGACGATGTTGCTGAATGCGACTTTGCTGTTTTGAATGTTTTTGTTGATAATGTGTTGTGAAAAGATATCTACTTGTTAGATTATTTAATATATTTATGTATTTCTTTTCCAGATTTCAAATTGTTTCAAGTATTAAATGCTATTATAGTTATTAATATTTTTTAGGAACAAATTATAACTTTTCGTCGCAATTATTTTAGCATATTAGCCTTAGTTAAACTTAAATAAAGTATTTTTATTTGATTCAAATTTTTAAAATTATAAGGTTAAATGAACAATAAAACGAAATATTATTTGTGAGCTTTCAGCAATGGTTACTGCTGTCATCAGACATTTAATAATAATAGTGCAATAACATGGAAAATTTAAAAATTTGAATCAACTATTAATTTCAAAGGTTAATAATATATATAATTTCAATAAAGTATTTTTATAATAAAAATTTAATATAGTTATTAATAAGTTAGGAAAAATTACATTTTTATGTTTATTGCTGTTGTGCAAATTGCGGTTATTTTAGTCACAAAATCCGACTTTACTTTATTAATTAATCAAAGACAGTCAATTTTGACATATTAAAATTTGTAGTTCTGAAATTTTAACATTTATAATTTATATGTGTAAAACTACATCATTGATGTCTAAAACTTGTTGATTGCAACGCTTTTCGACATTAATTTAAAGTCGAAATATAATTCATCTTTTATTCAATCTTTACACTAAAAAATACTTTTTGTTTTTATGAACCGTAAGGTTTTTTTAATGTTAGTGAATCTGATTATATCAGTTAAAACCTCCTTTAGCTGAGATTTTTCGTTAAATGTTGAAATACGACTAGGGTAATAGGAAATCCTTTTATTTTTGGTTATAATATGCATGTACGTACCTGCTTTGTGCTATAAATCTACATGATAGGTATAAAAGTAACTATTTCTTTTATTTGCTCTATTTAAAGTGAAATGTAGAATCAAATAATGTAGTAAGTTTAATTTCAGCAGTATAAAAATTTACAGTCGATGCTAAATGAGTCGTCAAAATTTTGAACATCTATAAATTTAAAAATTTGAATTAATTAAAATTTAATAATATTTGAAGTAAAATTACATTTAACTATATTTATTTGAGGGTGTAGTAATACTTAATTCAAGTCTTTGCATTAATATTATACGAGTTGTCATTCAATCAAGAGTAGAATGCTTTCCTGTTTTGATTCGATCGTCAAGATTACATTCTGAGTGTAAATAATTACGTAATCTGAATCGAGTAAAAAGATGCTAAATCTTCTCCCTTAGCGATGTGTAGCAACCCACCACCACGTAAGTTCTAAAAGCGGCTAAAAATTGAACATTGACATTTTGCACAGCTTCGCATCGATTTATCACGACTGCTATGAGTTGTATTTGATGTTTAATATTGTAAAGTTCTAATTTAAATCATAAAATTAAATTAAATATAAATTGGCGTTATTTAACTTAACAAACGTTAATTAGGCATATAACACAAAGATTAATTATCGTATTTATTAATATTAATAACCAAAATTCTTGTTTCGAACTTGGAAGTTAGAAAGGGGCTCATTAACTACACCTCTTAATTTTGTATTGTTGAAAACCTAATATTGCGACTAAAAAATAACACCAAGTCATGAAAGAGGTTTTATACAAAAATGTGAAATCTAGGTAGGCAGCAATATAGGTGTCATTTTAAATCTATGAGTTGCACGAATATTGCGACAGAGTGAAGATTATATTAGAGAACTTTCATATGACACCAAAGAAATTGTTAAGCTTCAAATAAATAAGATTTGCCGAAACATTGAAAATATAAAACGAAAGAATTTCTATTTTATTAAAAGGTTGCGCTATATGTTTAAATTGAAAAATATTTATTTAACGTTTATTTTATCTATACTGTTTAGGTATTTTCCAAAAATTTCTATTCTAATATACTTTCATTTAAGCAATAACGTGCTCACCAAATGTTTCAATTTATTGTAAATGAAGATTTGTGGCTCGGGTTTTGAACTTGACAAAAATCATATTGCTTGTAATTTTTTATAGTATACACATACCGACTTCGAAATTATTGCAAAAAAAAGTTTTCTTTTTTTTAGACATTATAAGCTTTGTTACTGCAACAGTTTAAAACAGTTAAAAGGTATCAGGCATATGTGCAGGATAATTTGCAGGTGAGATTCTCGATCAGCATGTGATGGATGCTATGCAATAAGTCGTGTAGAAACATACGAAAATAATTTCATTTCTGCATAAAATATTTATTATCATTGCACTGATATCTATCAGACGCCGATAAAAAATTTCATCTTTGACCTACCAATTTTAGCGTGACTGCGTGAGTATACATCTAACACTTTAGCAAAAGCAAAGCTATTTGACACATTACCTACGTAGAATATTTGTCTTCCCATAGGTTTAAAGTAAGTACGAAGGGCGTTCAATAAGTTTAATAAAAATTGAATAAATGGTGCTACACATTCATAATCTAAATAACATTTAACAACTTCAATCTGTTACTAGTCTGTACACAAAATTTCAGACAATTAAGTTAATTAGTGTCATATTTAAATAACACAAATTGAGATTTTTTGCAAAATGAAAAAAGTTAATTTTAGCGTTTTAATAAAATAATATTTTTTGCATGGCAAAATAAATACATAAACAAAACCTAATTAGATAAATACTAGCCCGACTCCGCACCGTCACTTAAAACGATACACAACCTTTTTCTGAATTTTGTTGTGGGTGTATCAGGTCCAAAGATGCTGAACGTTTAGGAAAACCAAAATGAGGTTACTACTCCAGAAAACATGGAGAAAATCCGCGACATGGTTTTGGGTGATTGTTAATGCTATGAACATGTCAACTGATACAACAGTTGCAATTTTGCGTGATCGTTTGGATATGAGAAAGCTATCAGCAAGATCAGTGTGACAACTTCAGTGCATGTTTCAAAGCAATCAAAAACATTTCTACGTTGATTTATTACTGTTGATAAAACATGGATTTATTATTTTACGTGAGAAATATAAAAACAGTCTAAACAATGGATAGATGCCGGAGGAAGTGCTTCAAAGAAGGCAAGAACGATGCCATCAGCTAAAAAGGTTATGGTGCCTGCGTTCTGAAATGCACATGGCATAATCTTTGTAGATTACCTAGAAGAGGAAGAAACGATTATATGATTATATTGTGCAGCATTATTGAATCAACTTATTGATGAAATCAAGCAAAAACGACTACATTTAGTAAAGAAAAGAGTACTTTTTTTATCACGAATTTTAGCACCAGCTCATTTGTCGAAAATTGTAACAGAAAACTTGCAGAATTACGCTATAAATACCGATTACGCTATAATTACGCTACCCTTATTCTTGTGATTATTTTCTGTTTTGAAATGTAAAAAAAAGGCTTTCTGGAAGAAGATTTCAAACAAATTCTAAAGTAATCGTTGAACCTAAAGCATATTTTGAAAGTTTTAAGAAATCTTATTATACAGGCGATATAAAAAAACTTGAACATCGTTGGGATGCAGTTGACAGGAGACTGTCTAGCAAAATAATCAAGAATTTACGCAAAAAAATTATTCTTTGTTTCATTTTTACCCGACTTATATTGAACTCCCCTCGTATAAGTACACCAGCATTTTGCTTTAAAACTAATGTTATTTTTTTAAATATTATTACTTACTACTAGACATTTTTATTCATAGCTTTAGCGATTTGTATTTTTTACACAATTTATTGTTACATTTTCATTAATTAATTATTTTTAAATATAGAGTACTCACTAGAACTTATTCAATATAATAAAATAAATAAAAGAATAAAATGTACCTACCAGAAAGTCTTTGCAAATTAAATTTTTTATAAAAGGATTTTAATTTTCACAATTTTCAATGCGCCTGATCTGTTAATTTTATAATAAACGTAAGAGAGAGAAAAGGTTTTGCAATCTTCAAACGCAGCATTAATATTATTCGATTCATTTTAATGAGAAGCAGGAATTAAAAATAAACCAATTCACAGTAGTATTTCCCTATGTTCAGATGTAAGGGTTGTCACCCGGTATATATCTCTCATAATAGGTATACGTGCTTACAAAATAGTAATTATTTATTGACGCAGTACGGTTCTGGGTCGATGAATTTGATCGTAAATTCATACTGTATGTTCTACAATATGATAGCTTGAGTGGAAAACGTAAGGTGCATTATTGAATATAACCTATTTTTCATCTTCTTGTAGTTTAGTCTCTTGAAAAATTAGCTTGTCTACGTGAAACTAGAGGATCAAGTTTAGTCAACATGATAATAATTCAGTACAAAACAAATTATGTCAGGATATTGTTAGGTTTGAAATTGATATTGTAAACATGGTAGATTTAATCCCAAGTAAATACCTATTCATTCTAATAGCTTATTTCCTAAGCAAACTTTGTTCCTGTTGCACGAAAGCAAAATCTTGTATTAAATAATATTCGTTATAAAATAAGTTGTAAATTTAAAAGCAATTTTTATTTATAACTTCTTATCTTTCTTTACAAAAAGTTTACCTTGATAGCATATAAAAGGTTTTGACACATCGTCACTCACTTTTAAAAATCTTAAAACTTAGAAACGATTCAATAACTTTTTAAAAAAGTGGTATACTATTTTAGAATACCGATAAAACATGAGAAAATCTGAAATTGCTTTAAAATTGTCTCTAGAAAAGCTTAACTAATAGAATAAAACAAACAAATGAAACATTTAGTAACTGATGCAATGCAATGGTATAAGTCGTAATGTTTTACTAGTAAGACGTTTCAGACAAATCTATAACAAACTAGTACAGCAATGTACTGTAAATCCTAAGATATCGCTGTTTTACAACAGAAAAACTTTTGTTTATTGTTTAGTATTGAGTTAGGGAATTCAAACGAAAAATCGAAAATCTACGTTGAAGTTTAGTTTAATTTGATTTTGTGTCGAAATAATAAACTTGAAAATTGTATAAAAGGAACAGATAGTATTAAAAAAGGTTTTAAATTAATTTTACATTTAACTTTTAAAATCGCTTTTCCTTTCTTTCTCAAATATTTGACCTCTGCAAGTGTCTCTGAGAAGAACAGATTTATTTATTCTTTATAATCTTTATAATCTTAAACATAGTAATTTCAAAATATTATTACAAAACTATTCTAATAAATGTTTATTAAACAACACAGGTAGTTTAGGATACTGATCAGCGGAACAAAATATCAAGCCGATAATCTTGGCTCAACAGCCCTATTCACCACCTACTCTTAATTTCGATCTATGAAATCGTTACGATTTAGATGGATTGAGTAATGAAAAGGCATATCGATTCAAGTTAATAAATAATTGTATTAGTTCAGCTTGGTAAGCTTTGGATTTACTGTGATTTGAATTTCTGAAAAAATTCCCGAAGAAAACGTAGATTGAAATTTTTTCATACAATATAAGCAACCGTTGCATTGATAAATGTGAATGAAATGTCATCAAAATAACAAATAATATATTTTTAATTATTTTCATTTAGACTAAGATAAAATAACTTTAAAATATTTATTTATTGTTACTTATGCATGCTTCATAAAATTATTATTTTTCCATTTCGTCTTTGACAAATTTATCAGTACATTGTTCAAGAAAATCTCTATGATTAATTTCCAAGTCTTGAACCTTGGCATCGGTGTCTGTTTCTTTTCCTGCCGAATCATCTTAATTGGCTCAGCATTCAGACAAAATTAGCTATGACAATTACCACAAATTGGTTAGCAATTAAATCCTAATCTTCGGCAAGTATACACAAGGGTCCACAGTTCTTTGCAGTTGAAAAATATTATGTTTAAAATACAGTTAGATGCAGGAAGTTATGTTGTTGTTTTCGGCTTCAAGGTATTGTCTTTTAATACCCATCCCCAATCAATTCATTTCTCAACTATTTTTAACCATGACAATTAATAAGAACGATATAAATGGTGTTCAATCGCATCAAAAGTTTAGTTAAATTTAATTTTACTGATTTTTATTACATAGATGTAATAAAACAAAAACAGGCATATCGATGATTGTTAATAGAATTTTCTTTAACAGGTGCACTATGAATAATTGCAATGAACAATATAATTTTATTTGTCATGTTGATAACCATTCATTCGCGTTATCATGTAAAAATCGGTTGTTTATAATATAAACAAAAAATTCATAATTTTCAAATTCATAATTCATGAAAAATTACAATAGATGCTTTTAGAGAATTTTCTCAGATTTTTTTCTTATCACATGACTTTTCCTTAACTCCAATAGAAATTGAGATATTTGCAAAAATTCATTATGAAGCTATTTTTTTTGTCAATTTATGCATACACGCAAACTAAGGAAGCTTTTGAAAACTTATTTAGCCCATCAAAATATAGCCAAAAGTGCACTAAAGCCTTTTGTGTGAATTGTTCCGTATCAAAATCCTATATGTAGTGAATTATTTCTAAATGTAGCATGTGTAATTGCACTATAGTTCACTGTTTCAAATAACTCTTTATGCACCAATTTATTGCTTTAAATTAAATTAATTTTAAACATTAAATAAATTATTTTCATTAGATAAAAATTAAAAAAATTTTCATTAAGAAAATACGAAATTGAAAATTTATAGGTAGCAATATCAATTTTACATTATTAAGTTTTGAAAGCTTTAAAATCCTTTTCAGTCAAACGAAATACACAAAGCCATTAACTAGAAAGTTTTAATATGCTTGTAATCAGATTGTGCAGAGATTTTTATGTTTAAAATTTAATAGTATATTGTTTTATAAGCAACGAAGGTAAAACTTTTTGACGACTAGAGTTTGAAAATTACAGCCTAGCCGCATAAAGTTATTTTCTTTATTTTTATTTTCTTTTCTTGAAATATAAAAATTAATGTTATATTACCGATTAATTATATCATATTATTAATATGTTATATTATAGGTCGACCGAGAAAAAGATGGGTGCCGGAACAGACTACATAAGCCTAATCTGTGAAGCGATGAAGAAGAAGAAAGTTATATTACCCCTAAGGTAAGTAAGGTAAGTACCTAAAGGAAAGACGCGTTCAAATAAAGCTCCCTTGAGAAAAATGTGCCTTAAATCTTGCTTCATGTGTGTAATAATTTTTTAAAGAAATAATTTTTTCTTTATTAGAACCTAATTATAAACTTATTTATTTATATAAAATTGATAATCTGACATAACACAAATTTTACCAAAAAATATAATTTACCTAAATAAAACCACATTACATTATCAATAACATTAACAAAAGAGGCAAAAGATCAGTTCTCAGCGAGATTTATTTCATAATAAAATTTAAACGAAAATAAGCATTTCGTTTATTATTCAAACTACGCTGTATATTATATAAAATGAAAAATTAATAAAATTGGCTTAATGCTTAAAATAACAACAAAAATGATACTGGAGCGTTTAGAACATACAAAATTTAAAGTTGCAATTTTAACTAGAGCAAGAAACGACGACATTACACCCCTTTGACTATCCATATGTAAATTTCTTCAGCAATTTTCTTTAACTTCTTCCATAAAGGATAAAGTTTAGTTTTTAAGCATTTTTGTTTGTATAATTTTTTATTAAAATTAAAAGTTCTAAAAATTGTTTGTGCACATAAATGCGTAATCATAACAACAAACCCTTATAATTTAAAAAAAAATCTGTACAATAAATTAGATAAAAACTTAAATAGATATAAAAGTTTTCTACAGTTTATGGGAACGGTAAAGTGGAATTACAATCACCTTGTGACCTAAAAGCCGTAACACAAAATTATTGTCATTGTGAAGTATGCGATATATAATTTTTCATGATACTGCTTCAATATTAAAAATTTAAATAATTATTTTAAAATAAAGAAAACAAATAATAAAAAGCCTAGCTGGTGTCTTTTAAAGAAAATTGTGCTATATCAAATTTAAAAATTAGTTTCTTGACGGCTATCGTGTTTTCTAACCACCCGCCCTATGCATGTTTATGCGAATTCTAGCTTTTATGGCGTTGCTGTAAAGAAATTTTAGAATTGAGATTTTTATTTAAAGTGTCTTTCATTTAAACAGATTCTCTTACATGCAGTTTCTTTTATTACTTGAAACGTATAAAAGTGTAATTGCATTTTCTCCACACATTTTCCAAAGTAATTACTATAGCGATGATATTAAAAAGAATTTATTCGTAACTTCTTAGACCCCGTACCAAAGGAAACATTAGTAGGTACCATGAAACATTCGAGTCGCATTTCAACTCAACTTTAATGTGTTGTCACCCGGGGTGTTAGTGTAGATTAAACCGAACGGGTTTAGCAACGTGAGTAGCAGAGAAACTTGGAAACCACTTGGTCCGGTCTTTCTGCATTTTCCGCGACGTTCGTGTCATCCAACTTAGTACGTAATAATCTTTTTCGGATCTTCTACATTATTATTTGCTTTATGATATTCGAAACCGACTTTTATTTCAAACGCGTTTACTTATAAAATGTAGGTATAAAAGCAATTTTGGAAAATGAGAAAAAATATTGAATTGCATTTAAGCTAATGTGTGATATAATAAACTATTGAGATTATTAAAATTTTCATCAACTGAATATAGTTTCATATGACATTTGCTGGTTTAAATTATATTTGTGTACATTTAAAATTATTTAACCCGTGTAAGTTTAAATCTGTGTAATTTAATTTAGTTTGAAATTCCTTTCACGATTTTTAAATTGTCCTTCTTAACCCTAAATACATTTAAAAAAGACTCCACAAACTTTGTCGGAAATTACCCCATCGAGTCTAAATATAATAGAAGCTTTAACTGAGCTAAGGGTAAATCACTAATTAACATTATCAGCCTACCCCACTGATTGGCCAATTAACGGTAACTGCCTCTACCGGTCAACTGCTAAAATTCAAACTGAGAGTGGTGACGTTTTTCAAAGATAGTTTCATCTGTTGCGGAATTATTTTACCAAACGAAATAAAATTATTTTATACTTAAATAATAATAAAAATGGAGGTATAAAATAAAAATTGTAAGAATAAAAACGAATAAGTAAGGCAAATTCGCAAGTTAACCGCTGTTGATAATTTAATATTTTCTAACAAAATTCTTAATTTATTTATAATTTAATGTTTTACTTATATTTTATCTGATATGCTTTTATGCGAAAAAATAGTGGTATAGCTCAGAGATACGTAATCAATCATGGAAGATTGCGGTTCATTTTATAGTACAAAGCTATAAAAGTAAAATTGTATCCAATAAATTGTAGGGAAATTGAAAGTTCTGAAAATTGCGGAACATCATACTTGAGCTGATTTCCGTTCTTTAGAAGTCATAATTCTGTGGTATTTTTCTCAAGCTACCAAGCATGGTTTTAACATATATCTAATATCAGAACTTGAAGCTTTTTTATAGGCTTTATGATAATGTAAATGTATAAAAATAAATGCAGGTCTATTTTTTTATAACTTAATATACATACTTTGCAAAAGATAAAAGAAATAACGAGTGAGTTAAGTTTTTTTCATTTACACCCTCGGGAAATTTTAATACACACATATATCTATATTTCGCAATCTAAATGTAAAGTCTTAATAACCACTTAATGAATTTATTTTTTATAATAGTGGGTAGGTACTTTCCTAAATAGCAACATAATGAATACAAATGTTTCCTATAATTATTGTTTAATAATGCTTTTTACATGCATTTGAGAAGAAAAGTTAAGTAATTTAAAACCGCAAGTTGGATAAAAATCTGAACTTAATACTAAAATTTCTTTATATGCATCAATAAATATCTCACTTTAGTGTCATAAAAGTTGACGACAATGGTTTGAGGGAGAGTTTTATAAGACAGAAGTTCGAGGCCTGGAAACAAAACGAGAAACGCAGAAGGATAAAGAGAACATGGGGTCGAACTGTAAATTTGAGTCGGAGAAAGAATTTTATTGGGGTTGGAAACAGATCACCGATCCCAAACTTTGTTTTTCAAGTCCAGTTATGTTTTTATGAAACATTTATTCCAGAAAGTGCTTTACGTGACAGGAAATTACAACACAAAAAATTCTTGAAATAAAGAGATTAATGAGTTATTTTTATGTTAATAACATCACCGCAGAATAAACGTTGCGAAGAAAAGACAGTAAATAACAACCGAAAGATGTTACAGAACAATAAGTTTTCAAATATACGTAGATTTACTTATGTACTTAATACACTAGATTTCCTTCAAATAGTGTAAATGAAACTAATATTAAGTTTACATTTTCTTGCATGCAATATATTGCATTATGTATATGAATGATTTATATTTTGGCATTGTAGTTACAATATTTTACTAAAACAATATGAAATGATATTAAATTGATTATAAATTGAATGTTATAAATTTTTATCTAAACGACATATCCAAGAATCTAAATAGTACTGGTTCAATATCTGCGTAAGAGCTTGTAGAATTCAATTATTAGAATGTGTAGAAATTTTGTAAAACCTTGCTATTGGTGAAATCTTACTAAATACCGAGAAAACGAGTTTCCACTCTGAAAGACATGTCTGTATAAAATTGTAAGATACTTACGGTTTTGAAATTGTAAATAATTATACACAAATAAATCGTAGCTGGTAAAAATAAAACAAATAAATAAACAATGCAGCCTCGACCATAATAGTAAGGTCCTATAAAATCGTGCGTAATTCTTTTTAAATAAGTACTAAACAAGACCTAATTATTTTATTACACTAAACAAATTAATCTAAATTAATCAATTACTAAACAATTTAAAAATGGTTACAAATAAAGATTTGATAGAGGCTAAAAGAGCCAATATAATTTTATTACATTCGCAAGAACTTAGCCAGTAAACGTGTTGGTTGTTTGCGCTGTGCTGTGCAAAAGGCGACAAAATGTTATATGGAAAATGGTACGTACCAATCTAAGCGTAGAACTGGTCGAAAACGGGCTAGAACCGTTTTAGAACTTCCAAAGACGACTAGGTGTTACATTGAGAGTCCATTAGAAATTGCCGGAAAACGGCTGTACAGCTGGCTAATGAAATGTCTGCAAGTGGAGGGTCATCAATTTCACCGCAGACGAAAGGCTAAACGAGGTGGGGCTCTGTTGTTATAAAGACTGGCATAAGCCGATGCTTAAAGTTGATATTAAAAAACGTAGGTTGGCATGAGTCCGGAAACGTAAAGATTGGACGCATAAGGATTGAGCAAAAATCATTTGCCTAACGAATTCAACTTTTAGGTAAAGCAATAGTATCCTCTCTAGATATCATGAAACATTAGGAATTTAATTTATTTTCTTGGTTATTTTAAAATAGTAAACATCTTGACGTCATTTTTTATTATTGATTTTTTAGAGTTTTGGAATTCCTGGTGCCACGTACGTACAGCGAAGAGTCGGAGAACAATATCGCGTCGATTGCGTCATGCGCACGGTCAAATTTGGTGGTGGAAGCGTCATGATTTGGGGTTCCATTGCAATAGCAGGGGGTAATAATATTTATAAATAGTAGGACTCATAACGCAATGTTAGAATTCATTTTGATGGATTGCTATGCAAAAAATTTTCCAAATGTGCCTTGCCATACTTCGCGAGCTAGCAAGGCTTGGTTTGTATCGAAGGGTAAACTGTTTTAGATCAATTATTACAGTCACCTGATTTATACCCAATCCGAACATTTATGGTTGATATTAAAGAAAAACGTTGCTTAACATAATAGTAAATCAAAAGATAAATTAAGACAAAACATAAAGTTAGAATTTAAGAAATTGTTGCCATTGATCTGCAACTCACTGGTAAAAGTATGCAAAAAGAGTTGTAGCACTAGTAAAAGCCCAGGGAGGGCTTAATAAATGTTATTAAATAGTTCGATTGTTTTTTTATTTATATTTTCTTGATTTGTTACGATATAATATTATATTCGTGGGGGTGCCTTACTATTATGATTGCGGCTGATAATTGTTTCAGTTAAGGTTGCTTAAAATTTATTGGGTGTTGCTACCGTACTATAATTTATACAAGCAAACACAAATAAATTTTAATTTCTGAACCCCAAATTTATATACTCGTACAAACGTTTAACATTTTTCAATCATAATATAATTTTATATTACTTGTTATAATTTTGGATAAATAAATAAATACTTATGCACAATAATAAGTTGCGGTTATTCCATATTATGCTTTCATTAAATTTTAGTCAATTTAATTGTACAAATTATGCATCATTGTAAGTTTACTTCAAGTTTGCCACGCCTCTTTATAAAATTTACGAACGAGGTCATTATTTTAATTTGTGAATATCTTGGACAACCTTATCTGGAAACAACTATAACAAGTATAACAACGTATATTTTAATAATAATTATAATATCAGAAATTTTAACAAACAAAATATAAATTTTTTATTTTGTATAAAATTTTAAATACTAACGTCAAACTACTTTAATATTTTTTTAAGAGACGATTTTAAAGAAGCAAATAAGTGAGGGTAGACATTATTTTGTGTGAGCTTACGCATATTAAGAAGTGGAGAGCCTGGTTGGAAATCGGCTGATTATCACACATCTAGTGGAAGAACATCCCGCCGGAGACATTCCACGTTAGCTCTTTTGTGTTGATTAAAACAAACATCTTCCCCTTGCTATTACTTATTTATAATCGGTTTTCCTTAGATTGGAACGTTTCGACGCGAAGACATTTTGATAATTAATAAAAATAATACTTTAATTATAGTAAAATGTTTACACAAATCAATATCAAAAACCAAAAGGATATTAGAAAAATAAAACTTGATTGCATGTCGATGCAAGAACATTTCCGTGCAAAGATTAAAATCAGAAAATTAGGTATTTTTGTGGTTGATTCCTCTTCTCACTTCCAAAAGTATTTTAGATTTGGATTATATGAGGTTTTATCTGTTAGGTAAAATAAAATTTGGTCTGTTACAACCACAAAAATACCTACATAATTTTTTTAAATTTTAGTGTTTGCGTCAAAATGTCCCGCGTCGAAACGTTTCTGTGTGAAATTGTCCTGCACCAGAGTTTCAGTGGTCACTTTTTAGTTTTTAAAATCATTAGGAAATAAAACTGGAACAAATATAATCCGAAATTAAATAAATAATGAGAAATTTGAACATAAAATTCTATTAATGAATAAAAAATAGTACAAATAAAATTTTATTTACATTACTTTTCATTCTTAAAAATATTTTTGATCAAATTTTTCATTTTTTGTTTCCTTTACCGTTGATATACGTTACTATCTGGTAAGAATGCAAATTTAGGGGTTCGAAAATACACGTTTTCCTATAGAAATGGCATTACCAAACGAAAGAACAGAAAAATACAATCTATTTAAGGCGAGGATCAATGTCCGACTTGTAATAGGCCACAATTTAATTTTTGAAATTCTCATTAGTTTTTGAAATAAAAACTAATATTAAATAAAAAAATTTAAAAAAAAATTGTTTCCATAAACCAATTTTAACCAAAAATTAATCCGATTTGAAATGAAAACTGTATACTCCAATGTAAGATATTTATATATTAAGGGTTTGGATTAAAGGTATATTCTTACAAAAAACTACAAATACTAATTTGTCAACCGGTTTCGGTTTTATGCCATCTTCAGGACAATCTATAATTAAAAAAATATATAAAGAATTTGACAACAAGATACAGATCATCTTAAAATAACTTACGCGTCAAATATGGCATATGGCTGAAGATGGCATAAAGCCGAAACCGGTTGACAAATTAGTATTTGTCGTTTTTGTAAGATATACCTTAATCCAAACCCTAAAATTAAAATTAATCCATTTCAATTTCTACCAGAAAGATAGGAAATTTCAAATTTAGTTTTAAAAATCCTCTTAGTTTTTAAAATATTAAATAAAGACTAATAATAAATAATAAAATTTAAAAAAATAAAAACAATAGTAATCATAAACGAATTTTAACTAAAATTTAATTAGTTTTAATATAGATATATAAGTATGCGAAATCCTAAATTTGGTTTTGAAATTCCTGTTAGTTTTGAAATATTAATTAAAACTAATATTAAATAATAAGAGTTAAAAATAAAATAGTTCCATGAACCAATTTTAACCAAAATTTAATAAGTTCTAATTTCTACTATAAAAATACGAACTCTCAAATTTGGTTTTCCTGTTAGTTTTTAAAATATTAAATAAAGACTAATAATAAATAAAAAAATTTAAAAAAATAAAAAGTCAATAGTTTTCATAAACCAATTATAACTAAAATTTAAACAATTCTAAATCTCAATATAAGTATGCGAAATCCTAAATTTGGTTTTAAATTCTTGTTAGTTTTAAAATATTAATTAAAAACTAATATTAATTAATAAGATTTAAAAATAAAAAGAAATAGTTTTCATGAACCAATTTTAACCAAAATTTAATCAGTTCTAAGTCTCAATATAAGGATACAAAATCCTAAATTTATCCACAGACATTTTTTGAAAATGGTCTTATTTCACTCATGAGATTTTAAAAGTGTAAATCCATCAAAATCTCAATTTTTTTCCGCACGAAAACAATACTTTCTCATATTATAATATGATAAAGTAAAAACGATGAATTAGCGCTATTAAATCGGGAGATTATTTAATAGTATTAAATTTTTAAATTTTGTTTTGTTTTTACAATAAAAAAAACTTTATTACATGAAAAAAATCTCAGTTTTATACCTGTATACACCATTTTTAAAAACGAATAATAACGAGAATCTTGGTTTATTTAATTTTTATTTTGCAAATGTATTAAAACCTACACCTACATATGTATATTAATTGTGAATATACTAAATATCTTGTAGATATAGTATTATGATACCATATGTGTTTATGTAGTTAGGTACCAAATACAAATCAATAGTAATTTCTTTCATTTCAAGATTTTGCAAAGTTGTTTTATTGTCAGTACGTTTATTAAGTTTATTTCACAACATAAGTTTGATAAAAATTGTATAATTAAAAATTTACATTTTAATGAAGTTTATTTTTTTCTTTATAAAGAAAGAATATATTATATTAAAAAGCGTCGTGTAATTTGGCACCCTCATTTGGATCCACAAAGTTACCTCTTTTTTATTATATTATGAGGTAAATTTTAACAAAAGAATTGTATTTAATTGTAATTTACTGTGCTTTGGTTTATCATTAATATATTAATAAATTTTTATAGTTGTCAATATTGCCTTCAAAATAATTAATACAATTTGGTATTTTAAAAAATCCACTTTAGTTAGCTTTGTATACGCCACTTGTTGAACTTTCGCATTTTGATTGACTTATTTTAGAATAATTGGAGTTTTTTTTAAATTGCTTTGCTTCATTAAATTTTGGAACAAAATATTATCTTAACTAGTCCATTAATGAAAAATGGTTTTTAAATTTAAAAGTTTTGTTTAACAAAATTATTTATGAAAAAATTATATCTTTTTTACCTGTTGTAAGTTGTTGTAGGTTCAATTTTATTGAAAATCATCAGGAGTCGTGATAATCGTGAATTTAAACAATATTGAAATTTTGTAATATATTATCTTGTAGCCCAAGGCAGTATTAACCCAAACGAACTTTAGCCAGAATTGGGGAATAAGTAGACCTACTTGCTTTTTTATCTGTTTACCAGAGGCGGATCATAAGGGAAAATAAAGATACCGATAACTATTGGTTAAACTTTGTACAATACGAAAATGTTTATTAAGTACAGTAATAAATAATAATTAAAATTGCTATTTTTTGTAATGCTTCTATTAAATTTATATTAATAGCCAATTAATTTTAGTTACATTTTTGCTTAGATCTGACTTTAGTTAGTCTAAGATAGCAAATTAAATTTGTAGTAATAATTTATTAGAACTACCTACCTGTCTAGTTAAAATTTTATAATTTTTATTATAAGTTTAAAGAAACTTTTAAATAGTTCAAATTTTTTATTAAAATTTAAACCGTTAGGTATGCAAACTAATTTCTATAATTTAAAACTCTTTACAGATTAAAATTGCGTTTAAATTTTACAAGATTGAAAATTTATTACCTGATTTAAATAACTTTAAAATGAAGTAAATATTTTAATCTAAATTTAAACCTACAAAATAAATATTCCATAGACATTCTATAACAATAAAATTAATTAAACTGAAAATTTTAACTATCGTATTTCAAAAGTTACAGAAATGTATGTACGTTCATCTCTTTGTGGTGAAACCGTCTACACAAAGTACTGAGATAATCGGTTTTTGACTAAAACCCTAAATTAACATAGCAGAGTAGTATTGTGCAGTGGATAACGTATGTACATGCGTATTTAAAGAACTGAAAATCAAGTAGTTTTAATTCTTCGTACGTCTTTTACATTATTCTTTATAGAAGTCAAGTAAGGTTGTTTGCAGTTTGCACCTTGGTGGGTGGCTACATAGTGACAGATTTAAAAATATTACTTGTATCTGTATCTATACCATTTTGCACTTGCTCAGAGTGCTTCACAAAAAATTTTCTCTCTAATAATATTGTCGCTTGTCAGTCAATAAGCAGTAAGCCCATACAATATGTGGTCTTAGCGAAGAGGAAATATTAGAGAGATAGGCTATCCTTTAGGAGTGTAGAGCAATATAAAACTAAGGAACGAACGAACGATTACATAATTTAAGATGCTTGAACCCAATTTTACATTCTCCAAATATCTCAAACCCAAGGAATATTTTGTATAGATTCAATTCCTAGAACTATCAGTTCTATAGAAATTATTCCTTGGATAGAGATATTTAGAGATTGTAAAGTTAGACCTTTAAAAATTATAAAAATGCAATGCAAGTTTACAATAAATTAGCTTCTATGTAAATTTAAATTATAAAGCAGCTATGAGGTATTTATAAATACGGTTTCCATATTACAGTATATTATGTGCACACCAACTTTGCGGCACTAACCAGTACTAACCGCAAATAAAGTAAAAGAACACATACGTTAAATAAAGTAGGTAATTGATAGAACTTTTCAACAAAAGCCATTTTATTTAAACTATAATATAGAGCATATATGTAGGTAAATATGACTGCCATGAGTTATGTAAAATACTAAGCGTCAAGCATGATACACGCATCCCTTGTGGATATAAAACTTTATAACTAGCTTAGTACAGAAAATTTAACAATGCAATAGCTTTGATGTTTGATAGAAACTTTGAATAAATAATTTTCGGGTCTTTTATTTATTCTGTATTAGTTATTTATTTTATTATATAATATAGTACATACATGCTTCACAATGTATAGGCTAAATTAAACAATTTTAACTAAAGTAATTGCTAATGGAAATTCATACTATTTTATTCTTGTCAACATGACAAAATTATTGAAGGTGCATTTCGGTAATAAAATATACAAAGATCAGATTATTAGATATTCAAGGAACGTATCATGCGACAGGACGCTGGAGAAAAAGAAAATCAAAACGGGTCCTTTTCTGATGTTTGAAAATTGTCTATTGTTGTTTGTGACCTCTATCCCTTTGAGCTACTTGTAGTTGTATTAAGATATACGTTCGTGTTGGTGTACGTGTAAAAATGATGTTCTCGCTTAGCTTTTACTTTAAAATTTATGTTGTAATATACATAACTTCTATTTATTTGAACAGTATGGATTTGAGGTAAACTAAAATGATGCATTTAGAAGCAACTGCTGGGAATGTTACCAGGCACGTTTGATAAGGAATTCAATGTGAAAATTAGTTTTCTAAATTCTTCTCGTACCTGATTTATAAAAGTACTGCTAAAAATGTTTTAAACTGAAAGATGGCTGACAATTCAGTTAATTGAATTCCGATTGTGCTCTAATACAAGTTATAAGATTACGGGCTTACTGCTGCTACAAGTTGACTATACTCTATTAGCCTACCACACGCACACATAGTAATAACAAGTTCAATAATAAACTTTGAGCCGACACTGCGTTGGTGTTAATATAGTACCAACATTTCTCAGATTTAATGAGAACTGGCGTCTCGAAAACCTGTTAAAACTTTTCACTTGAATTTAGACTACAAGCGTTAAAATCGATCCGTTAGGACACAGTTTATTTTATTATTACTGTCATGCGTATTTTTTTACTTTTATATATTTTTTCGGGTTTAAAAGTGATATGGGATTACTTAAAATATTTTCTTATTTTTCTTATGATGATGTGGGAGAATTACAATAAAATAGCCTCTTTTAGCTAAACTTATGCGGGGTTTTCACTTTTATGATCCTTGAAAAATCTCTGCAGAAGTATTTTTGCTTTGTTATTATCTAATCGACTAAATATCTAACTAACTTATTACAATAAGGTTATAACAATACCAAAAGCATTGATGTTGAAGCATTGAGCTGTAAACTTTTAAATTTAGTGTCAATTCTTTGGCAATTTTATTAGACATACATAATATGTATGTTATTAATAAATTGTTAAATATAATTAACAGTTTTAATTTTATATTATGCAAAATGTCAAGTAGCTAAAGGAGTCTTACTTTTTGTCACACTGAACAAGATCAATTAGTCCGATTAACAAATTTGATTAATAAAATTAATGTAAAATTTCTGAAAACAACTACTTATTTTATTCGTTTTTATGAAATACTTAATACGTTTTTAGATTTTTTACAAGCTAAGTGCAATTTTAGTAAACACACTTTTTATTAAATTGTTAAATTTTTTACTTACAAATTTCGATTTATGAAATTTCCTCAGTAAAACTTGGATCTATATGATTAAATAAGGATTAAAATCTAATATATAATTGAAATCATAGAAAACTTTGTGAGAAAAATTAATATTATTTAAATGATATTTGTTTTGACAAATTAAAAATTTAACAATTTAATAAAAATTATGTTTACTAAAATTTCACTTAGTTTGTAAAAATTTAAAAACTTTTTAGAAACATATTATTTTACAAGTTAATAAACGATTTATTAATAGAAAGAAATACTTATTATAACAATTTATGACATTAGTCTTGAAAGTCAACCACTATCAAAACCTCTGTAATGCTTAAAGTAACATAACAGCAGCTCAATTTAGATGAAAATTTTACCATGATAAACTTTTAACAAATTGCGGTTTACATTGGTTGTTTATCTAGAAAATTGAAAGCAAAACACCTTCCAAAATTATTAGTATAGTAAATTAAAATATTGCAAATAAGTATATTAAATTAAATTATTAAAAAATAACAAATTAAACTAAAGAATTTTTTCATAAGCCTTTATCAATGGGTTTTTACTGTTATCTTAAAAACAGCAGCGATGAAGGAAAAGTGCACCAAAATAATATTGGTTTTTAATTTTTATTAACTTTTAAAAAGTTTCTTTGTCAGATGTAATGCCGATAATAGGACTAAAAATAGAATTCTTTTTACATTGTTAATTGTCGTTCTGTAATACTAATGCTTACGCCAATTAGTATATTGTTTGTGACTTTGACTCTGTAATATGTTCCACTTTAAAGCATTTTCAAACCTGACCTGCAATTTTACATAAGTTTTACAATAACAATATAATAACTTTAGATGCAAAATATTCATACCTTACAAGTAAATCTTTAAAGAGTTACACATAAGTGAGACTTTAATTTAAAGTTGGTTCAATAAATTTAAGAATAAGAGGAACGATTTCACAGTTTTTTTAAGAAATACTTACATACATACAAATATGATATCTTTTAAGTTAGTTATGACCTGATAAGACGAAAATTACAGAAACTAAATATTTAAAATTGGAAAATCTAAGTAATCAAATAGATAACTTAAATGTAGGTTGAAATAAATTTAAGAATTTTGTAAATAAATAATGCGGATAGCCAATGGAAATTTTTACCGAAACGAATATATAAACTCTTAAAATTGGAACTTGAGAGAGTTCCGGGTCAGACGCAGTTCGTTACGATACCCCTTAGCTGTCTAAAGTCACGACTTATTAAATACTCTTTGTTTTAAATTTTAAATAACTAATTGCAATTCAAATTTTGTGAACAACTCGTAAAGTGACTCAACTTATCTGTTGCGAACGAGATTTGTTAAACATATTCATCTGGCATCTACCGGGGCTCACTAAAAAGATAGTCAGTTAAAACCAGGCAAGTTCGTTTAATTTTTCTACAAATATCTATTCGACTCACCTGTTGTACTTTTTATTTCTATTCTAAGTGTACGTAACTTTGCAAAACCCTCTTTGTAACAATTAAACGATATTATATTGCTTGGTAAATGTGTTGAATGATATATGTTTGGAGTTCCTCTATCAACAGAAAGATATAAAGATAGCTAGAAACCTGGAAATTTGTTAGTTATGAATTACCATTAAGTCAATAAAAAGAATGGTTTTAGTTTCGGAAAAGTGTTTTTTCAAGAGCGGCATATTTTCAACGATAGAATGAAAAGATGTACAAGGGGTTTCACAGGCAGTTTTAGAGATTGAGGGACTAAACGATCCCTGCATATGAGCTAATTTGAATCGCTGTTGTAAGGCCAGTAGAAGCAATCTAAGCGTTGGAATAAAAGATTAGTGTAGACATTTGTTGGAATATTAAAGTGTGGAATGATTTGATGGTTAAAGCGATGGTGTGTGTCTGAACTGATACCGGGAGATTAAATTGAAAAACCAAAAGTTTAATGTGTGCAACGCGAAAACAGATATTCATTTCATTCATTCTTCATTGACTGGAAGAAAGTTATTTAAGTACTTGTATAACTTAATGATGATTAAGTAATGGAAGATTATTAAAACCCATTTTCCCAAATTTTGGAGTTACTTATATTGGATCAAATAAATTAAACAAAGTCTTTTCCTCCAAGTCATTTTTATTGTTATTATTAGAAACCCGTTTCGGGAATTTATAACATTTCCATCTTCAGTCTAAAAGCTGTAATAAAATCAGTAAATACAAATGTGTCATAAATTCAAAAACTGTAAACTTATACACACATAAGATTTGTCAATGGATAAAAATATCAAGCAGGATTATCAAAATCAAGTTTACTCTTGAAATTGGCGACCATGGCTGTATATAGTTCTTAAATGCAAAATAAATTTAAATGAAGGTAGTCACACCTTCAATTTGTATTTACTGATTTTATTATAGCTTCTCGAATGAAGATGGAAATGTTTCCTCTAATAACAATAATGAAAAAGACTTGGAGGAAAAGACTTTGTTTAATTTATTTGATCCAATGGAAGATTAGTCAAGTTGTAGTGTTAGTGGAATTAATTAGTGGTTATGATTATTTCAAGGATCACCTCCTAATGGAGATCAAGTTATACTCAGAAAAGAGTTGTACAAATGCAGTTATTTTTAATTGTAACTGTTTTTTTATTCTTGTCATAATTATTAAATATATTTCTGTTCACTACAATTTTAATGATTTTATTACTGTTTTATTTCAGGGGCAGTAAATATTTTAATATTAACTTATAGTAACTATTTCGAGACTAATGAAAGACATTTGAATGGAAGATAATAGAACTTATACATACATAGGTATCCATTTAATAAGTTCAATGTACCACTCTAATGCGACGTAGTATTTCAATTTGGGAACATTGTGGCCCCCTATCTTTTACATTTTTTATTTCAAGCGCAAGCGCAACAAAATGTAAATAAAAAAATATCTGGTAGAGAATGGGAAGTTGAACTTCAATGTGATGTTATGTGCAAATATTCTCCTTGTTACTATTATTCGGGAATTATTCAAGCCGACATCAAAGAACCCCTATTGAGCTAATCAGGTAAAATCGCGGCAACTTATTCGCGATTACTTTAGTTTCTATTTGACTAGGAATTAAAATCATAAAAAATTTATAATATCTGTTATTGCAATTTTGAAACTAATTTTGTAGTGTTTATAAATTATTATTTTTCCTTTTTAGCTTTTAGAAATTACATCTTAAAATTAAATTCTTTTACTTTCGAAAGAAGCTTTCTATTTTTTATTAACTACTTCCGCATGTATTTTGTACAAAATTAATTTTTTGATTAAAAATATTTCTTAAACTATAGGAATGACAACGAAATAATATAAAATAAATTTATTGAATATCACCATTACGGAATGTAGCAACTGAGGTGTATTATATCTTTCATGAGCTTACCTGTATATCTATAATATGTATAATATCTGCAAGCAAATATTCGTAACAAACGTTGTAGTTAATAGTATTATTCAAATGATTACATCGAAAGCACTTCTCTAATTAAATGTCGTGGTTCGGTGTACTACAAAGTGCATTTGCGAAGAGAATTGCTACACGAATAATACATCAGCAACCGTTATGTCAGACTATTTAAATAAAAAATAAATTAAATTATTTCAATATAAAGCGATCTGATGTAAGTACAAAATATATTTCATATTATGTCATTGTGTAGATACATACGAGTAAAAATGAAATTGAAGTATAGAAAAGTTTGTACGTGATCTCGCCAGAGTTTCTAACCAAGCACGACAACCCCGAGTTTGGCACCTGGAACTGTCGGAATTCAACCAACTGACGCTTATCGAAGACGCAGAATTTAAAATTTATTTTCCGTCGTAGAGTAATTGAGCGTCTTCTATCCCATCAAGCCCCGTGACGAGCCTGTCAACAAAAAATGGCTTACACGTAGATTGCCTTTTCTTATGCTTCACTCGTTTTATGTTTAATTTACACCAGGGATTGTTTCATTAACCGAACATAAAAATTTACACTTTTTATAGGGATAAATTTCAATTAATTTATTTTAAGTATTTTTATGGATACGATGTGAAGTGTTTATGTGCTCTCAATATCTTTGTGTGGCTTTATATCTACCTCTTTGGATTCTTTGTGCGAAGGACATAGTAAAAAGTGTCGAATTTAAATTTTGAAAGAAACTCAAGGGTCTCATAACATGCTTGTTACTCGTATATACAAAATTAATTTGTATTTGAGAACATCACCATCGTCAGCAGATTATTTCCAACGTTAAATTTTAAAGCTAACTATTCGTGTAGGTAGGTACTTATGAGAAAAATCGACTAGTCGACTCGTGATCCTAAATGCTTTAAATCACTAAATGAAAGAAATTATAAATAAAAAATAATTTATATGTCAAAAAGTGTCTTCAAATTTTCTTTTTGCATACAGGGAAATGCTTAGTGTACGGCCGCAAAGAATGCGTTTCAAATGAAATTTGCTTTTGAAACGTGTTTCGAGTTTCTTGCCTTTTAAGCTTTGGCCGAACTGTAAGCAATATGCACTTTTGAATACTCTTCGCTATAATTGTTTTCAGTTGTTATTATGGCAGCGTTTTAATGCTTTATATTTGCTTTTTAATAATTTATTATTTTAACATCAAACACGCTTTTCATGTTTCAGAAGTAAAAGCCGCTTGAAACGCTTTCTCGTACACTTACTTCAGGGAATACTACATTTTGTATAATTACAAATTTAGGCAATTTAACGGTAACACATTGGAGTATGCGTAAACAAAATTATATTGTAATATGGGTTGTCGAAGAAATTTAAAACATTCGTGAGGGTATTCAAACAGCAGTAATAAGTAATTTTCCTCTATGAATGAAATAATGAGTTTAACGTCGTGGCGAACACTTTAGAAATGAAATCGATAAAAAATTTTAAACCTTATTAAATATAGATTGCATTTGTTCAGCATTTACCCTATTTCTTTTTATTTTATTATTAATCTGTTAGGTAATTTTTTTAGAGGTACGTGCTATCGATTTACTTTTGTTTTGATCATGTGTAGGCACCTTTAGGATAACAATATTTTAACAATGAATAGAATGTGCTTGTTTAAATTTTTTGTTATATTTGCAATAATTAATCTTCAGTTATTTTCTAATTCTGTTGTTGAATGTTAAAAACTGTTTTAATAGTTTATAAGAAAATATTGATAACAAAACAGAAAGTGTTAAGTGATTTACAGAACATGTACTAACTAACCATATGATTAATGGTTAAAATACCAGCCTATTTTTAAAACTGTGATGTAACTTGTAGATTGAAATTTTTTTATGTTAAGTTTATAGAATTACTTTTTGTAAAAGCTGCAAAACCGCACTAAAAGAAATTAACATAAATTGAAAGATAAATTTTAACCGAAAAATTATTGTGCAATATTATATCTACCATAATAAAATTTGTTTCTAAATCGCAATCTGCCTCTAGTTTCGTGCTCACACAAATCCAATCATTGTAAGAACACGTCACTTCCTTAACTCATAAAACAATAGTGCGAATCCGGCACGTCCGTTCGCGGAATACGTCTGGGGCTTGGGGTTTTGAGGCTGACACTCCGACTTCTTTACCAAACCATCAGAAGGCTTCATTTAGTTCAGTGGTCTATCGAATTTCCCGGTAAAGTTCTTGCCAATTCTACTTATGAGGAGAAAGAACTATTAGAAACTGCTTAAATTTTTTATCGGTAGGTAAGTGCCGAAGATTCTATAAATAAAAATTTTCTAATGAAAAATTGTTTAGTTTAGGCATTCTAATCCATTTTGTATAATAGCTAAGATAATATTATTATATATTTTAATATCTACCATCCCAAATAAAATTTTAAGTACAAAATAATGTAATTTGATTTAATTTTTTAATATGTATAATATGTGAAAGTTTAGTCAAAGAATGTAGTTTGCTACACAACTATTAAACTGCAACATGGCCTTTTATATTGGAGTGCTCATAGATTCAGAAAGGGGATGGGTAAATCGAAGTATTAGAAGTTGCAGAACTGCGAAAAATCTAATCGTTTTTAGGAATATTTTCAGCATTGTCAATTTCTCTATAAGAACAATAAGTTTTATATTTTATTCTACATCGGTTTAGTGGCACTACATGCTTTGGACGTTTTAGGCTGAAGAAACTTAAAATAAATAAATAACTAATTAAAGCATAAACTCCATTAAAACTTAACAAAATTCTTTAATTCATGAACGTAATGTTTAAGGCTACCTAGAGTTGACCATGAGTAAAAACAGGATCTTTGAGATGAAGTTTAACTTTGGAACGTACCTAGCCCTGCGTCTTGTTGATTGTTATTGCAAACGCAAGAACAATTGGAAACTGACGATGTTTAAACTTAAATGAATAAGTACTGGCACTTTTTAATTTTTAGAAATAATTTTTGGGGAGGTTATACGTGTAGTACTACTTATAGTGCACTATTATAATATTATTTAAAAATTCAACAGAAAAATTCACATCTGCTGACGAACTATCACTAGTTACATCATCTGCACTTGTGCATGTGATCCTTGAGTCTGGTAATAGAGATGAACACAAAACTTGTATAAAATACGATAGTATAAAAATTTTTATTTTAACCTAAATTAGATGATTTTAAGATTGAAAAAAGTAAACAAACTATAGAAAGAAATTAGTTGAATCAATGAATTTGTTTTAACGATTTGATGAAATAAATGTCTATAGTTTATTGAATCGTGATAGATAATACAAATACAAAAATTAGTTCAATTAATTGAATTAGATTAGATGAAAATGCAAATTTATTTTTTTCTGTGTACCTATTTAACTTACCAATGTTTGGAAAATGTTTCATCAAAGATTCTTTGTAAGCGGTAAAAATTTTAAAATATATAAATTATACAACCACAAAAATGAACATTCGCTTTGCTAAAGCAGATTAAGTTATCAGCGAAGACAAGAATGCTGCCAATTATAACTACCTCTAAGAGAAGAAATGATGAGTTTTATAAATACAATATTTTAAGTTCTATCGCATATCATTGCTAATTTTGTTCTCTATTATGTTATTTCCAGTATTAAAGTTTAAATAATTAACAAATTAGACGGATTTTACAATAAAGACGGAACAACACAAACGGAATACTTTGATGTGTTGTCTATATAAATATTTCATGTGTAACTTCTTCATCTGCTTTCCAAAATAGTGTAATTGTAATTTTGATACAAAGGATCATATTATAATATTAACGAATGTTTTAATGATACATAATAGTACAGTTAAACTTCCTTAATACCAAGGTTTTCGTTTGAATTCATCATTAGTTTCAATATTTTCTTGGTTCCTTGAATTTTAAAAGCTTTCATTAAAACTCCGCTATACCAAATTTATGATTATTGTTAGAATGTGTTTTGGTAGTCCCTTGTACTTTGAACTAAAAATATTTACCGTGATTATTTTTTTGGCGTTTTGTGATCTGTCTATTAGGAGCTTTGTGTATTCAAATCCGTTTATTTGTTTTCTGTTAGGTTGGAACATTGAGTCATGGCTAAGTATAAATTTCTGTATTTTTAGTGTTAAATTTATTATTAAAGTTATTATTACATACTATATAAACATTATTATTTTGAATAGAAATAAATTGTAATAATTCAAAAATGTTCAAAGAAGTAATTTTCAGTTTTTCGACGGGTAAAGTTTTCAATTATTCCGGAATATTATGTGCTCAAAGAGTGTCTAATAGAAGTGGAAATGAAGAAGATACTAACTTTTAATTAATGTAGTACATACATGTAAATTAAATAAATAAACTTTAAAATATAATAATACTAGTTTCATAGAATGTTTAATTTGAAAAATAAAATGTCCTTTCAAGTGAAATAATAATTCCATGCGCCAGATACTAGAGTCATGGGCATCTGAGGGTGGAGCGGAAAGATTGGGCGAGACTATGCTGAGTATAGAAAATTTTGTTTGTTTTTTACTTTACCGTTTTTATTTTAAGTGTATAATGTAAGCGTGTGAAATATTTCTTATTATACAATTTTGCTTGTTGTCATACTATGTAGGAATTTTGAGATTTCGTTCTGATAAGATTGTTATCCAAGAAAAATTTTCAACTTTGCTCAATCGATTTCATGCAGATTACTCTCTACATATTGTAATATTCCATTACCTAAATTTAGTCTAAGGTGTAACGAGAGACACTTGTTTTATTTTGTTTATCAGGTACCAAGAGACTGGTGGACGCGGTGGGTACATTTGGTCGTGAAGCCAGGGATTTACCTAGTATGTAACCGTAATAGTTGTAAGTTGCACAATTTTAGTGTTTGAGCAGTGATAGACTACTACCAAAGCAAAGTGTAAAACTAGTTATACACACCCCGGGTTGATTAAATTTCATGTAAACATTATCTATCAATAGTTTCAATTACCAGCATTTGTACGTTTACATAAATTGCTACAGAACTATCAGATAGAGACGATACGTTGTCACGTAGGGCCCAAGAGAAGGTTTTGGATACTAAAATTCAAGAAAAAACTTCATTTAATTTATATGGTAAAACCGACAATGTAGTTTAAGAAATGCTTCCATAGGAACGTTTACAATAACCATAGAATCATGTGTACTAGTTTCAATATCATAGGAATAACTTAAGAAAATTTAAGAAAACGTGTTTTCAGGACAGCTGTAAATTTTAATTGCTTATAGCTCAGCTTATACTGCTTCTAGAATTATATACCTGTATAAGCTTAGCTCTTGCCTTAGTACCAAATCGGAAAGCGAGGGTTTCTGAGTATTATCAGATGTCAAGACAGTATTTGATTTTACGAATAGTGATCTCTTGGCAATTACTATAACAAACGGTTACTAGCCAAACTGCTACTATATCTACGCACACAAACTACACAGTGCTTGTATCATGAACTACGTCTACACTTTACAAGATTGTTAGCATCCAGCCAGCCTCAAACGAACACATTTTTTTAAAGCAAATTACCAAGCAAATACAATCTCGCCAACACAAAGTTAATTATATGAAAATTTGAATTACTCCAGTTTTGCGGCATAGTGAAGTAAATAATTATACCATATCGATTCGGGAGCTTCAAAATAAATAATGAACTAGATTATCGGCACTTTTGATCACTAAATTACCTGATCGTAATACTCAAAACTTTTTGTACAAGACCTTGATTCATTAGTTTTGGAGCTATTTTTGTAAAATAGGTATGCGTTTGCAAAAAGAAATAATGGACTAAATTTTAGCATCCTTAAATATTCATAACCAAAATTGCGTTATTTTTGTAAGGAGTTATCGTTTTAAAGTAACATGCGTTTGCAACAAAATCGGAAGCATATTATATAACTTGAAATTATTTGGATTTCTTCTAAAGTTTAATTATAACCAAAATGTTTATTCTAAAGTAATGTATGGCTTATAAACTAGTTTGTAGGTAATAAATTGTCTTTAAAATATTATTAATTCATAATTAATAAATATCCATTGTAGATTTTAATTAATTTGAGAGTAATTCAAATTGTTTATCAAATAAAATGTTAATAACAAAATTGTATTTATAAATTTACTCTTAAATTTTATAATTAAAAATTTTAAATATTAAAAGTAACTGTTCATTTTATATATGTAAATTCTATTGGTCATTTCATGTAGCACCATTATTATCTAAAGTATTTAAGAATTAATACAATTAAAATGTTAATTACACAAAAATTTGAAATCAAACTTATCTTTTATATTTAATTTTTTGATTAGTAACCTGTTCATTTTAATTAAAGCTAATGCTAAATCTTTGGTTGATAATATTCATCATACATATTTAAGTTAATATTGTTCATAAACATTCCTTATCGATCAACAGTTTATGCAATGTATTGAAATACTTTCACCTCGCTAACAGCTTCTGATAATTATAATCATAACAATGTATGTTCATAAATTTATTATTCTAACATTTCTATAAATATGGAAAAACAACTAGCTATATGTTTAATTAAATAATCTTAACAAACAAATTTTGTGATTTAATGCAAAAACTTTTTTAAAATACGTTTGAGGTTGACTTTTAATTTCGATATACATGTTTTTAATTGCTCGTTAAGTTTGGTTTTCCCTAATAATTTTCCGATCAAAAGATATTTGGCAATGTCACGCTTGAACTTTCACTTTCACTCTCGCTAGAGCAGCTTTTGTAATTTTTCCATTCCACTAGTTCTGGAATTATTACTTTGACAACCAAATTTCCGTATAAAAAACAGCTTATGCGATAGAAATACAACCTCTTTTGTATTTCTACACCTACAATAACCTAAACAAAACACAATTTTTGTGATTTAAATGAACAACAAAGTTTAGTTCTTCTAATACAGTAAGTACAAATTTTCAAAAAAACTCACTTACATTTTTATGTTACATAATATTATATTAATACCATAATTATTACCTATCTAAAATGTTATGAAAAATTGTTTTAATAACAGTAATAAAATAATGTAATACAAAAGTGTAGTATTAAACTCAGGTACTTGTTACAACAATATAAATTACCTTCTAACAAGCAAACAAACACCTTCAATGAAGTAAGCTTATTTACGTTATATTACCATACATAACATACAAGTAAGGCTTTTGTGGTTAATTTCGGTTTCCTTTAGACCATTCTCTCTCCTACCATCGAGTTTAGAGAAGATTACTTTACTAATCAAATAATATTTGTTGGTAATGATATTATAGAAAGGACTTAAATTCAACTTTAATTACTAAATAAAATCTGTAATTAATTAAGCCAGGCATAATCACATTCATGAGATTACAAAATTTTTCATAACTTTAATATTTACTTTAAAAGCATAAAGAAGCTGTAAATTAAAGTACTCGTAAATCTAAGCTAAAAGAAATGTTAAATGAAATTTTCTCTCATTTATGTAACTTTTCTAGGGAAAAGGTGGGTGGTTTAAAACTAATATGCATTAACATACTTTTTTTTTACTGTAAGTGATCTATGGTTTCTAATTGCGCGATTCTGCAATACGGGTTGATGCATGATTTTTGAAGTATATCTTTTATAAAGGTTACCTATTGTATAAAAATACTGCATAGATCAAAAGTCTAAAAGAACTTTAGTTTTCTCAAAAAATACGCGTATTAGTGCAAGTGACGTTAAATTATAGTTATTAAAACAACTGACAACATAGCAGTTTGATTTGCAGTTGGTAGCCTACAAACCGTTTTGCATTTGTACTATCACTAACTAGAACATGCTGATTTTAAGAATTTAGGTAAAAATCTAAAAATGAGTTTAATTAAAAACATCAAAAAGTGCTTTGTAGAATATCGTGGTTATCATCGATCTTTTTTTAAATAGGTTCGACGTGCACCCATTTGTTGAGAGGCAAACAATAACATAAATCTTTGTTTGCGGTACTTTTGACGGTGCATTACAGGTTGCATGACGTACAGGGTTGCAATGATATTTTATACATTAAGTTGTTTTTCTAAAATATACAAATTTTTGTAAGGTTGAGAAATAATATAGGTAATTATAATGCCTTGTTCTAATTTAAATCTATATCGTAAACAAAATTACCATAAATTTAAATATTTGCGTTATAAAACGATACTATTCGCTCACTTTTTCAATAAAATTAAAATAATAATAATTTAAGTAAACAACAAAAATAAATTTACAAATACTTAGGATAACCATACAATTTACTTTTAAATTAAAATTTACTTTACATTTATAAATTACTTTGGTGTATGGTAACTCACTTAAATAAAACATGTTTACACTGTTATAATATGTTTAACTTAAAATAATTAATTAATTTCTATTAAAATTTGTAGTTTTATTATTAAAACATGTAAAGTTTTTAAGACAGTCAAATTTATACAGGATTAAAAGGCTTATTATTATTATTAAAATATGAACATAACACACAATTTTTTGTTTGTTTAGTGTTTCAAATGATGGTGTTTATATTTAACTTACAATAGAGAAGCAATTCAATAGAGTATTTAATATTATATTTTGTTAAAATATCTTGACAAAAAATATCAGTTACATTAAGTAAAACTTTTTATTTTTGTTGTGTGAAGATCATTTTGATGCAAGTAGATACAAATTATAAAATTTCAAACTATGTAATGGTTGAAGTATTTTAAAGACAATTAAAATAATTTAATAATTGATCCACCTCATATACAGTATTTGTTGCTTACTATTTGAGTTGTTGTATAATTGTTTATAAACTGTTTATATATTTCTTGAAGTTAAGCAAATTTTAAGTTTGCTGTTTATCAAACTTAAATATTTGCTTAACTTGACAAAATTTTTATATTCGTATTTTATACGTATTTACAATATGATTATTGTTTTGACGTAAGAATTATATTATATTATTGATATAGAATAATTCATTTTATGCTTTTATATATTATACTAGCAGGATACTCGGTTTCGCCCGGGGTTTAAATTTATATGAAATTCTATGTAGGTGTGGGTTCAATTTTGATTCATTTCCATCTTATATTTACATATCTTAAATAGGCAATTGGCCGATTGGCTGTACAATTTAAATTTTAAGTTTAAAAAACTTAACCAACAATAAAGTAGTTTCAGAATTCCAAATTATGATGTTTGTAGACATCGCAAAAAGAACGTCTTGGTACAATTTAAATAGCAGTGTTTGTTTTAGTAAGATTATAAAAAAGCAAACTTTGTGTTTTGTATGTAAATTATTAACATATTTAACAATATTGCATTTGATCGCAATTTAAGTTTTTATGAATATTTTATACATTTTAGTTCCTTAATAACATTTTTTTAGAAATGTGTTTAGACCTGGGAATAGCGGCGTTAACCTAAGAATTTGCATTAGAGTCACCAATTAAAATTTCACTTCGTTAGAACTTTACGTTAAGGAGATTTTTATGGAACGGACATACAAACTTTCAGTTTTATATATTAAAATTTACTTATCTTCGTGAGATTTTATATTATAAGATAACTCAATCGTTTTTATTAACGGTGCAACTTTCTTAAACTTCAGTTTTTTTAAATACTGCGATGCAAACTGGAAAATAAATTAAAAGTTTTTAAATTTTTTCAAATTCAAATTTGGAGTTATAAGTGAAAGTCCTGTCCTGCACGATGTTGACGTGCGGCTTTTGTGGAAGTGCTATTACAAAGTATGAAGATTGCATAAGATGCAAATGAAATGTGGTATGTCCTATCATTTAAAGTGTACCGAGATATCATTAGACACATTAAATGATCTAAACCGCAGCGGAGAAATTGATCGGTGGAATTGCCAAAAGTGTTCTACAGAAAACATAACCTCAAAAAGTAGAGACGGGCTATTAGAAGTAATATCACCATCACCAGTACTCGAATTAAACATCAATAAAGAGTTGGGTGGTCCAAAAGATGATAATGGTAATGCTATACAATCGGGGGGAACTCTACAGCAAACACCTAGTAACACCGAAACCAGAGCCGATAACAATCCAGAATCGGAAACGGAATCCTGGGAAGAAGTACATACTGGCCGAAAGAGAACCAGAAAGAGTCCTGGAGATGCTAATAATACAAGACCATATAAACAAAGTAAAATTAACGACTACTGGCTTGGTAAATCAATTACTATAACCAGAAATCGATTTGACGGATTACCAGTAGAACAATCACAAACAGGACGTAATGTCGAAGCTACAAAAGAAGAAAAAATTCCGCCTATATTCGTTGGAGGAGTGGAAAACATTAAACCACTACTAGTAGCAATGAATGAAACTGTAGGTAATGATTATCAACTAAAAGTTCTTATGGGTGATCAGGTCAAAATTCAAGTCAAAACGTCAGACAATTACTCCAAAATCGTTAAAAAACTTAAGGAAAAAGAGACTGAATTCCACACCTATCAATTAAAGCAGGATAGAAATTTTAAGGTCGTACTAAAAGGAGTCCACTACTCTACCGAAGCTGATGAAATAAAGGCAGATATCGAAAAGCTTGGGCACACGGTGGCTAGTGTCTTCAACATAAAGAAGTATCGCACTAATATTAAACTTCCACTTTTCTATGTGGACCTGAAGCCTAGTGATAATAACAAAGACATTTACAAAATAAAAAGATTATGTAATTCAGTAGTTACATTCGAACCACCCCTACCTAAAAGGAAATTCCACAGTGTCTAAAGTGCCAAAGATACGGACACACCAAGGCTTTTTGCTACCGAACCCCACGATGCGTAAAGTGCGCCGGAAACCACCAAACTAAATCATGCCTGATAAAAGAAAAAACAAATAATGTCAAATGTGTACTATGCGAAGGCAACCACCCCGCAAATTACAAGGGATGTACTGTATATAAAGACCTGCAAAGAAAAACCTTCCCCCTAAGAAAAAGACCTCTCAAATAACACTCCTCTTCCTTCAAATCTAGTTCAACCTGGAATCTCGTATGCCGATTTCCTAAGGAAACAACACCAACAAATACCGCACATTAATCAAAATCAACCATCAAGTTCAACACAACAACAACCACAACAACAACAAACCCCACAACAGCCAAATAATGACATAAATGAACTCAAGCAAATGATGAAAGGGCTCATGGATCAAATGAGCAACATGTTAAACATATTAACAACCCTCATAACCAAAATCGCTTAAATGAGCAAACAAATTAAGTTAGCGCTCTGGAATGCCAACGGCTAGCTCAACACATCCAGGAAATTCAAACATTTATTGTAAATCTACAAATTGATATTATGCTAATTTCAGAGACTCACTTTACTAAGAAGAACTTTATACAAATCCCCAAGTACTCGGTATATAACACACAACACCCTGATGGTAATGCACGTGGAGGTACCGCCATAATAGTAAAAAACACCATAAAACACCATCTGCATGGGCACTACAAACATGAACACATCCAGGCAACTAGTATAACTATTGAGGACTGGGCTGGACCACTGACAATTGCAGCTGTGTATTGCCCACCAAAACACGCAATTAAAGCAGCACAGTTTGAACACTTCTACGATTCATTGGGACATCGGTTCCTTGCTGGAGGCGACTATAATGCTAAGCACACACAGTGGGGATCAAGACTCATAACTCCCAAAGGTAGAGAATTATACAAAATCATGCAATCTAAAAATATGCACCACCTATCTACTGGCGAACCAACCTACTGGCCAACCGATAGAAGAAAATTACCGGATGTAGACCAGCAGTGTAGCGTAAAGCATACACCGCGACTTTAAAGCGGTAGACCATGGTTCGATTCTAGTCAGTCATACATGCTGTGATCAAGGTCCGATATCAATCTTTGGACTGTGGGGAAGGCAGGAAACCACCCCATTAATTATATTCCTAGTAAAGTCAGCGCTTCGGCTAAGCTGATCGCCCTACACAATGAAGTGTATCATGAAGAAGAATCGATTTTGCGTAGTCAAGGAATCCTACCAATTGTGCGAAGACTGAATCTTGTCTTGACCTCTCATCAGATCACTCACCAGTAGTCATCACGCTCAGCCTAAAAATAATACCAAAGGCCAGGGCACCCACACTGACGTCAAAGTTCACAGATTGGCAGGTCTTCAAGCGAGGTTGAAGCACATCTAACGCTGAATGTCCCACTGAAAACGGATTCGGAATAGAAATATGTTCAGAATACTTAACTAATACCATTCAACAGTCAGCCTGAAATCTACTCCAGACACACAAAACATCATAGAAGAAAATGAGTGTCCAACAGAAATAAAACAAAAATTAACGAAAAAGGAAATTGAGAAAAGGTGGCAAATTTCCAGATCACCTCACGATAAGCGAAGCTCAATAAGGCTGTAAAAGACCTCAAACAGACCCTGAAGATGATAAAACTGTGTGTGAAGCTCAGACACTGGAGTTTACTCAGTAAAAAAAAAATTAGAAAATTTATAAATGCATAATTATAAAAATTTTAACCAACTTTAAGAAAATTGATAAAAAAATGTTTTTTATAAAAATTTTTTTAAAACTATTATAATTAATTTTTTATTTAAAATATAATATTATCTTAATAACTAACAAAATATGGTTATAAAAAGATAATTGTCACTAAATCTTTTACGTACAATAATAAATAGTACATGAAAATTATTTAAGTATGCTAGTCGCCTGCCTTGCAGCACACTAAATGTCCAAGGGCAGGATTTGGTGCGGTTGCGCTAATGTAAAGATACGCCTCTCATTTTCGTTTTTAAAAACGTACCTTACCCACGTGGTTGTTAGATGTTCCGGCAATATTATCTTCGCACCATAGGTGCCCAAAAATAACGAGCCATTTCTTGCGCACCATAGGTGCGCACTAAAAAGTAACGAGGTCATTCATCAGTAGATTTTACCTCCCATATTTTTCTCATACCGAGCGCTTTATATGAAAATCGATTCTTAAGGAGTAAACTCCAAAAATAAAAGCATTCAAAACTATCTTGAAAATCTAACTGCTACCAGTGCCACAGATTATTCACTATGGAAAGCCACAAAAAGCTCACAAAACCGCAAACAACAATACTCCTATACGTACTGAAAATGGAATGTGGGCAAGAAGCAATATACAAAAAGCAGAAGTGTTTGCAGAGCATCTAGTTAGTGTTTTTAAACCTTTTGAATCTCAAGAACCTATCGAGGTGAAAATGACATAAGAAGTTTATTGGAAGCCCAAGGACAACTAGAACTGCCAATTCAAAATTTTAAAAGTACAGAGATAAAATCCATCATTAAAAGTCTTAATCCCAGGAAGCTCCAGGTTTTGATCTTATCCCAGGAAAAATCTTTATGAGACTCCAGGAAGTCGGTATAAGATATATTACGCAATTGTTATATGCTATCTTAAGAACTAAGCACTACCCAAGTCAATGGAAGGTGACCGAAATCATAATGATACCTAAACCAGGAAAACCAGTGGAGGACCCAAAATCATACCGTCCAATAAGCCTCTTGCCAATTTTGTCTAAGCTCTTCGAAAAACTGCTTTTAAAAGAATTAATCCAATCCTAGAAGAACATCATGTAATCCCTAACCACCAGTTTGGATTTAGACAGGAACATGCAACAGTAGAACAGGTGCATCGCATAACAAAGAAAATTAGTAAAGCACTCGAAGAAAAAATTCTGCACAGCAGCCTTCCTAGACATAAGCCAGGCTTTTGATAAGGTCTGGCATGTGGGCCTACTGTATAAAATAAGAAGAGTTCTTCCTGACAATATATATCTGATATTGAAGTCTTACTTGCAAGATAGGTATTTCCGGGTAAAGTTTCAACAGGCTTACACAACCCTCAAGCCAATCGAGTCTGGAGTACCTCAAGGAAGTGTACTGGGGCCGGTACTGTACCTGTTATATACGGCAGATCTTCCAATAACAAACGTTTGCATGACCGCTACGTTCGCTGACGATACCGCGGTATTAGCGACGCACACCGATCCAAAAAGGCGTCTGATATACTACAACAAAATCTAGAAAAATTCAAGAATGGTTGAAGAAGTGGCGGATCAAAGCCAATGAGACTAAGTCAGTCAAGTGACTTTCACAATGCGCAGAGGAGATTGTCCGCCAGTCAAATTAAATAACTTAGATATACCCCAGGCCGAGGAAGCAAAATACTTGGGGATGCACCTTGACCGACGCCTAACGTGGAGGAAACATATTTTCACAAAGAGAAAACAATTGGGTCTGAAACTTAGAAAACTTTATTGGCTCATCGGCAAAAACTCCCAACTAACAATGGAAAATAAGTTGCTTCTGTACAAAGCTGTGATTAAACCAGTATGGACATATGGAGTGCAACTGTGGGGATCCGCGTCTAATTCTAATATAGAAATCCTGGAGCGTTTCCAGTCGAAAATACTGCGACTTATAGTAGATGCCCCGTGGTATGTGCCCAATGAATTGATTCGTCAAGATTTGAAAGTGCTAAGTGTCAAAGAGGAAATCAAAAACTATAGTGATAAATATAGACTACGATTAAGTTCTCATCCAAACCAACTAGTAGAAAACCTTTTTAAGAACCCGGCTGTACGTAGACTCAAAAGGTACACCCCAATTGACCTAACTACTCGATTTGAATAGTACAGAGAACCCAATTGTTAATAATATTCAATTGATTTGATCTGTTGAATAACTTGTAACAGGAGATCTGGTAATGACTAGACTCCTACATGCCATTTATTACTATTTGTCACTAAGAAATTACTGAATACTGTAAGGTAGATTGTAATATTATATTGGAAGTTAAATAAAAAAAAAAATTTGGAGTTAGAGATAATAAACCTGAACTCATAAGTACATTTTTTTCCTATAAAAATCGTTTCACCAAAAGAAAGAGACAAAAATACAAATCATTTAAGGTGAGGATGAATTTGGTAGGACTTCTAATAAGGGCACAATTCAATTTGAATATCACAATATTCTCATAAGGGGCCGTTCATAAAATACGTCACGCTACCACCAACTTTTTTGACCCTCCCCTATTGTCACGCTGTGTCACACTTTCTGTGACCCCCCTGTAAATATTTCGTCACAAAAACTAAGACCCCCTGAATATAATAAATTTCAATGAATAGTACACAAATTTTGAGAATTAAAAATATTTATTTAGTTTTATAATAAAATTTGAATAAATTAATAAAAATCTTTTATAAACAACAAATAAAGAATAATTCTATTTATCAGAAGTCCAAGGATTCTGTAAATGCGCCGAAATATCTATAATTGGTATTGCAACGGCGAACGTCACATTGCCGTAGATCCCCCGTCCCCTCTTGTCACATCTTGTCACACTCAGCAAGACCCCCTTGTATGCGAACGTATTTTATGAACGGCCCCTAAAACATAATTATGTAAGTGTATTATTGCGCAATGTTACGTCATAATAGTACACACCATCTATCATCATCTATCACATTACATTTATGCTCGGAGCGGAGTTTACAATTGTTTCTGTCTTTTAATTACACTGAAAGTATGAATAAAAACTTATTTACAATTAGTTTTACCGCTAACAACTTATATTAATTGTCGATGAACGGAGTTACAGTTTAAAAGAACCGAAGAGAAAATTGCATTGCAAATTAATTTTTAAAAACGTCTTTTTCCAAAATTTAATTTTTTTATGCTTAAATTTTCTTACTTAAACCAAAATTCAAGCCCGGGCTGGCAAGATATTGACGACACTTTAGCCCTTGTCCTGGTGCCATACGATAAACGCACTAAACGTTGATAAGATCCACTATTATTGTGGTAAAGGCCAACCAAAGAAGTGAATTGTTCCGAAAATAACCATCCGATTATTAAAAGAGTTTTGCAACAAATCTACTGAATAATCTTTCATCAATGGGGTTGGGGTTTTTTAAAAAATTTTTCCAAATTTTTAAAATGGGGTTTAAATTTTTACATTTAAAAAGGGATTTATTTATTTCCTTAATGAAAATTTTGGTTTTCAAAATTTTTTTTTTTTTTTTTTTTTTGGAGTTGTTTTTTTTTAAAATTTTCTTTTATCCCAAATTTTTTTTAAATTTTGATTTAAAAATTTTTTGTTTTTTTTTTTGTTGTTTTAAATTCCCGGGTTTTTAAATTTTTTTTAAAATTTTTAAATTTTTAAATCCATTCAATTTCAAATATTTCCGGTTTTTTCCCCCCCCTTTTAATTTTCTTTTCTTGAAAGTTTAGGGTTAGACCCCGTTTTTTTTGGGGAAATTTTCGAAATTTTTTTCAATTAAAAGGCGCGGTTTTCTCGAAGGGGAATCATAATGAAAATTTAAATAAGGAATTTTCCTTTTATTGGGTCGACCGGTTTTTGTTAGTTTTATCCCTTACTATTTGCCAAGGTTTTGTCATTATCCCCTTATTTCCTTCAATTTTAAATTTTTCCTTTTTCCCAAATTAAATAAAATTTTTTTACCATTAAATAAATTGGTTTAACAAGAAATAGTTTCAAAACCTGGTTTATGTTCTAGGTAAACGATGCCAATTCCAGTAATTTGCAAAGTCTATAATAGTAACTACATGACGAATACTCGAAAGTAAACCCAGAAACCATGCTATACGTAATTTTTCCAGAGGCTTTTACTAACTAAAGTGAGTACTTTTCCGTTACAGTGGCTTTCAAATACAGTTTTTTATTTTTAAGATGCAGTCTAAACCAGTCATAGCAAATCTTTTTAAAAAGTAAGTCAAATTTTGTCCATTATTTTTGTAATATTAGCCGTGGGTCAGATAAGCCAGTGGGTTCGCCTGGAAAGGTGAGTGTGGTAGAAAGGATGCCAATAATTTGGAATCACCGAAAATTTGTTAACAGAAAAACTTGTCAGTGGACCCTATTTTTCTCACTTTTAAAATTCTCTAAAAAAGATTGCGTTTTCTATGTTTTACAATTTTTATTTGTTGCAAGTTAAGAGCAAAAAATAAAGGTCGATGTCAAAAAAATGCCCTTGCTCAATGGCGTCTCTACTGAGTATTTGAATAAATACAGAATAAAGGAGACATAGTTACAGGTATAACTACGGGATAATTATTGTTATGGCAGTAACCAATAACAAGAAGGCACTTCATTGCTGGCGTGTCAAACAAAATATCCTTTTTATAATTTAAATGTGACTATCAATTAAATAAAACTTTTATAAGTGGTCGATAAAGATGTCATTGCAATAGTATAATAATCATGAAATTAATACAATTTAACAAAAATACTGCCTATTTGCGTACTTATCGTGCAGATAAATACCCAAATCTGAACTTTTTTATCTGAACGTCCCTGGTGAAGTAATTTCTGCAATTTTCTGTAGTTTTTTTGTCATATCTTTTTAAAATCTTTGTTAACTCATTTTTATAGTCTTAAATTAATGGGTTAATTAATAAACATTGTCGGATGCAATCTCGGACGAATTAGTTTTATTCTTCTAATTTAATCACTACCGTCAAAACTGTCCTTGAAATAAATAGTTTATTATTTTACAAAACAATAATAATACATTATCATCAAGAAAAATATATTACTTTTAAAGTTAATATAACTTTCAATTAGCAATGAAAGTAAATTGATACTTTATTTTTGTCACAACTGAAATTAACTTGTGGGTGGGTTGTGGAGTGTAGTCCATAATTAAAATTCGGTTTAAGTAACAAGTAATAACTCTATTAAATAACCATAAAAATAATTTTACATCAAATGTAGGAGTAATAAATTATGAACTTAGTTACATACATGGTAAACTTACTTTACAACGTTATAACTACCCTTAACACTCAGTAGTGTTAAGGGCTGTATCGTGGCGTGGCGTGGCAAAACCCAACTCACAACACGTTCATTCTGAAAAACTTCTGTACTACTCAGTTCTAAATTCTATATTTAATAATTTTCCTGCAACGACTTGCTTATTTTTCATTTTTCATGAAACTTTTCATTTTCCGTTAATTGTCATGCCACCTTAGAGCTATTTAATGACCGCACTCATGTTGATTACATTATTCCATGTAATCCTGAGTTTATTTTTAATTACATGAACCTGAAAAAGCTAGCAGTCGAAACAGATTTTTTGCGCCAGAAAATTTTTACAAATCGATGATATTACGTACTTGAATTGATATTTCAATTTTCTACAAACTGTATATACCTAGTATGTAGGTATACCTCATATACTCATAATACAATAATATACAGGATATGAAATATTCGAGTTTTATTTTGGTAATTTTTGCGCATGGCGTCACGTGGCAAGTGATATTCTGTGCAAAAACTTATCTTGAGGCAATAATATGAAAGATAAAAATTTCATTTTGCTAATTAGTGCGCATATACATAACGTAGTTAGTGCATAATCAGCTTAATATCATATCTTGTTATTATTGTAAACTGCTAGTGTAAGGTGACCATATTTATAAAATGTAAAACCAGGACATGTGACCTTTTTTTACCTCCCACCCGAATGACCGAAATAGTCTCATAAGTAAAATAAATTTATTAAAATCAACAATTTAACAATTGAATTCTAATTTTCCTTCTTAAATTTGTACTTTTGTATAAATTATGTACCTTATTTATGTAATTATGTAAAATGTAACTTTACGGGGTAACCCCGTATGCACCAACTACAAATAAATCATTCAATAGATAAATTACGAAAGAACCAATCATATTTCCGATTTTTTAGTTTTGCTTGTGTCTGATTGGCTACTTAAAATTAAAATTTAAAATTAATTTTAAAGGAGATTAAAATTTAAAACCGGTTAAAGATTAAAAAAAATCAGAGAACTTAAAATATTGGAAAATTTACCAAAAATTAATTTACCAGTACATTAACCAGGACATTTCCATAACCAGGACAAAACCAAAACAGGATCAAAACCAGTACTGTCCTGGTAAAACCAGTACGGTTGGTCACCTTATGCTAGTTGGTCTCCTCTACTAATTGTACCACTCGATTGGTTTGAACTCTCTATCGGTATACAATTTGATTGGTACGTTACTCGATTGGTCTGATTGGCATAGAAATAATAAAAATTTTTCTTCGTTTTGCATAAACATTATCAAACCACTGGCGATTATGAACAGATATTTTAATATATTCATAATTTATATACCTAGCACTTATTGTTAGACTATTAGTTATTATACATAATGTAATACTTTTAATTTCCAATCGAACCACATACTAAATGTTTATTTTGATTAGAGACTTCTTATGCGATTTTCTTCAAATCTGTTGGGTCATATTTATAGATCTAAACTTAGCGTTCCTTATTTGATTTTCTTTAAGTCGAATTTGCTGATTCATTTTTGTGTATTCCCTGTAGTTTTTGTTGCTTTCATCAAATTTACTTAGTGCAAATATAAGTTTATTTTTATGTATGGTCTCAACTAGTAACAACTATGTATGTAATATTTTTAATTTACATTTTATTTTGAATAATACTTAAAAAATTTGTTTTTTACGTTAGAATATGATTGGCTGCATAATATGTCGATATAAAATTTATTGTGAGGAACTAAATTATTATTTATTATATTGGCTTTAAAATTTTGCGCTCTGTATTATGTGTATTTATTGGTTTTCTTCTTTAAGAGATATATAATTCTTATGGTATATCCTTTTATAAAAATATAACTGTATATACATAAAAGCTTGTCTACAAGTAAACAAGTATAAACAGAAATCGAATTATAATTAATTTTTACATTAAAAATACTCCAGGTAAATCCAAGTTCACGGTTAGAAGAAGTAAATATATTTTCTATATAAAATAACACTGTTACATTCTTTGTTATAGTAGCTTTAAAATACTGCTTGTTTATGTGTTTGTGTTGTTGGATCATCTTTTAGATTGTTTTAAGTCAACAGCAACGGAGATGTGATAATGTTGTTTACCCAGTCCAATTTCAACATGTCTCTAGGGTTCTTTGTCACTAGGTTAGCACCCTATGTATATGTTTTCTTGTTAACAGAAAGATAAATTTTGTTTACTGTATAAGAATTGAAAAATATTTTTTAAATCTAATAAAATAAAAAGAATTTAATGCAAAGCCTTCGTGTTTGATTTATTCTGATTTATTTTATTCGAGTTTGATACAACGTTTTAAAAAATTATCTACTTAATATGTAATGCCTTGCGTTTTAGTATTATTTAATAACATTTTGATTTTCGTGTATTGCGTGATTTATTAAATATTAATTAACTTGTATATTTAATAACAATCAGCTTTATTTTATAGGATCTGCACGAACTTCTGTTTCTGAATTACCACTACAATAAATTATGATAATGATTATAATTAATGTAATAATAATAATTTTATGTTATTTCCACTATTTAAAATTAGTTAATGTTGATAATTAAAACATAATTTGATAATTATTATGATGTTTATACTAGTTTATACAAAAGTAATATATTTATAATTTAATTGTGTGCTTTAAACAGAAAATTATTGAAAAAGAAATGTGCATTTAAAAAATATAATTTTTGCAAAACAAATGAAAGTTGATATATGGTATCTATTTAAAATCAGTGTCGGATCGGTGATTAACGCCGGATAGAGCGCTCGAGTGGCATAAAGAAAACAAATATAATAGCAGTACATAAAATCAAATTTATATTACATAGGTTAGCAATTTTAAGTAATTAAAATTTGTTGCAAAATTAAATTCTTTATATTGTCTACCGTATTGTCGTCAAGTGTCCTTGATAACATGTTACATCGATATTATATTTAATGTATTATAATTATTATATCCAAAGGAATAACACTGAAAAATGCAAACTTTTAGTTTTAATTAATATTAATAATTTGCTAACTCTACTAACTACTACATTATTGCAAATTAGGACGTTTTGAAGCCGGTCTTTTGACGCTGCCAAATCGACGCTGTCGATTTGTGTTTGTGATTATGGGAAACACTGGGACGAGGTTTCACAATTATTCAACGGGCAAAAACACTTTCAATAACCGGATGGTTATTTTGGGAAAACAAGTTACACTTGGTTGGTCTATTCCACAATAAGGTCGGATATAATCAGCTTTTGGTCCGCTACAATCTGCGCACCACGACGAGGGCTAAAGCGGCGTCAACGGCGAGTTAATTAACCGTGATTGCGATTTTACCATTATTTTGTAAATTATGATAGATAATGATGCTGTATAGACATAAAAAAAATAAAATTTGCGGACTGTCCACAAATTTGGTTAAAAAACGGCTTTAAAAATTAATTTGGAATGCAATTTTATCATTGGCTCTGGTGAACTATAACCCCGCCCATCGTAATTACAATGGGCTGTGACAACATTTAAAATACCAGAATTTCGTTTTTTACAACGAATTATGAAAGATAATGGTGTAATTAGCTAATAAAAAAATTAAAGTTGTGATCGGACAACAAATTTTCGAAAAAAAATCACTTTTTGTGTGAATTCATTTCTGAGGTGGTTGCACTGTCAAAACCTATTCTCCGCACCGCCCTCGCCCTCCGGGGCTCGTACGCTCGAACGGTTTTGACACGTGCTAAACTCATTAAAACATCCCTTAAGCGGCTCCAACTCGAAAAGTTTGAAAGTTGACGCGACGGATCTCAGAGCGACTGGTATCACCCACCACTAGTCACTGTCGACCCAGGCACAGCACACGTACCGCCAACAGAATGACCGCCATATTGGAAATTTTACTACACAAAATACACTTACATGTATTTCTTATGGGAAAATTGCAATTTTCAAAATTAAATTGTGGCCTTATTACAAGTCCGATTAAGTTCATCCTGCCTTTAAAGTTCTTGTATTTTTCTGTTCTTTCGTTTGGTTGAACCATTTCTATAGGGAAAAGTGTACTTTCGAGTCACGTTTAATTAACTCTTGCCGCGTCAACAGTTATAAAATATCGTACATGTTAATTTAATACTTAAACGAAAATTACATGTAAATTATACACCAAGAAAGTCTTAGAAGTTAAAATGTCTACTATTTGTAGTCTAATGTACATACGTAACTGTAATAATGTAAGGATTAATGCCAATATTTCAACTTCTCAACTTTTTAACCCGTTAACTGCTGTACGAAATAATTATAGTAACCAGGTAACCAATTGAACAGTAAGCAAACAACCAACACATTTACCTAACAAATAATTTGTTACTTGGAAGTTTAACTGGAAGTAGAAAGACCGATCCTAAGTTTATTAATATTAAAAACAATTGCACGGCCTAAAAATCAATCAACCGTAATAGGGTTTAAGTTAGCACTAAGAGAAAAACTCATTCATAAACAAAATAAATGCTTTCATCTTTCAACACAATTATTAGCACTCACGTAATCACAAACAAAAAATTAAAATATTCATAATATAGATGCAATGCTTATCTTTATAGCTTGAACATAATTGTGCAATTTTTATGATTTATTAATACCGTTTAGTTACGATTCACTGTGATGTCCACACAAATAAATCGATGCAATATTATATACAGAATGTCTCATGCTCTCACGAGAGTCAACTTCTTTTAAACTTTTTTACGTATATTTATTTTAAGGAAAACAGGAAGCACATAAATTGTTTACCGGTATTTGTTACGCAATATAAAATTAGTTACACCTACGAATAAGAAATGTTTCGGTATACCTACGTAGTACAATTAAAATTTTTTCTATTAGATTAAAAGTTTTAAAATTAAAAGGTTAAATAAACAATAAAACAAAATATTTTTTGCAGGCTTTCAGCAATGGTTACTGCTGTCATCAGACGTTTTGTGACGTCTAATATAATATTAATTTCAGAAGTTAATAATATATATAATTTCATTAGAATTTTTCTACACTTTGTTGTGCAAATTTATAATAAAAACTTAAAAATTTTAAAAATTAGAACTTAAAAAACCGTAAATTTTTCATAATCTCGAAGTTAAACCGGAATGGCAACGAATTTTGACAATTGATAATTTAATAATTGATTTTCGAAATCAATTCTTAAAGATAATAATACAATATGCTCATAAAAAAAGTTGCCACCAAATCCGAGGGTCAACTGGTAAAACTCATTAAAAGTATTTCAGAGCCAAAACTTATCTAGAAAGTAATAAATTTTTGCGCCACCGAATCCCAGTAAAGCAGAGCAACAAAATTAAACCTTACTCTGTATAATCTGCAAGAACTTGGAATAATTGAACCCCGCAAAATTCGATTGGGGTTGAACTAAAGTTGTCGGTAAGGGACAATGAAACATTTTTCGCATGATGTAAAGTGATGGTGACAACAAAAGCTAATAAAAAATGTTATAGTGTAAAATTACCTAAAACAAGAATTTAAAAAAAGGCGAAACTAAGACGCCAATACAAAGAATTAACTTACGTTAACAAATAAAACACGAATAATTATTACTACTGCAGAAAACCATAGGTATTAGTAATAGATAGCAGCGCCAAAATTTGAATTTGGAGAAATTAGAAAAATTAATTAAAACAAATATTTTAAAATAACTTTGAAAATTTGTAGAAATGCAAAAAAAGACAAACATAGCCGACCTGAATTATAAATTGAAAAGAAAATATAGTTGAAGTTGAGGTGACAAATCAATGAAAATCTAACAAGTAGACACCTTTTTCACAACACATTATCAACGCAAACATTCAAAAAGCAGAGTCGCATTCAGCAACATCGTCGAATGTAAAAAATAGCGAACAAAAATTATAATTTCTACAACTTACCGGATAACCTAGGTTTTGTTTTTATCCACAAAATGGAATTAAACTCCTGATTCATAAATAAAATACAAATTCTACTTGCCACCTTTTGCAATCGACTCCAAAACTCGAATGACCCTAACCTTAAAAATGTCACCTCAACTATATTTTCTTTTCAACATATTAGTAATGTACTTAAAAAATAATAATACCAAAATTGTAATCTTGTGGAAATTTTACTTACAATTAATTTATCTGAAGGTAGTATATGATTTTGAAATACTTAGGGATGCGATTCATACAAAGACATTTTTTATGAAAGAACGCATCCACGAGTTATATTGCACACGCAACAAACTTTATTAACAACAAAGAATTATTTACCTACCCTAAAAAGTATGCGTAACTTGGAAAAACGGAAAACTTTATAAATAATTATTAAAATAAATTATTAATGAAAAAAGAAATAATTATTATAATTTCAAACAGAAAAACATTTTATTCATTATGTTAATATATTTTGTGTGGTAATTTTAAGTTCTTTTTAGAAGTTTTACCATTAGGATATACGGTATGTTTAAAATTTTACCGTCTTTTTAAAATAAGCAAAATTTTTATTTAGTTTGAATGACAACTAACAAGGGATATCCTGAGCTAACTGGACAATTTCTAAGGGCAAAAGTAAGTAATTTTGGCAGACTCTTTTAGTTATAGTTTTATACTAATTATATTAAGTATTTTACGTATTTATATTAAGTATTTATTTTAAGTATTTAGATTAAGATAGTTTTATACGCCTGTTGTTTTCACATCCTCTAACAACGTTAGAAATAGTTAAAACCACTAATTGAAGCCCAAAAATTAAATAAAAGGGGGTGTAGGAGATAGATTGGGCCAGATTTTAAATTGTGCTTATTTATTCATATTCTCTATTTCAAATATTTGTAAAAGTAATCGAGATTTAGTGCGTCAACGGACCGAATCCGGGTCGGGGTTAAAAATTCATTGCGATCGATTTCCACTCCAACACGTTCGGTAAGCGAAGCGTGCGTAACAGCCAAAACCTTTGAGGAGAACCAAACCAATTCTTTACAGAAGTTTAGGAAAAATTGAGAGAGGCTAATGCCCAGAAGTGGACGAATGCAGGCTGAAAAAAGGAGAGATAGTAAACAAAAAGATCTATTTTAATAACAAAAAATTAAGACTTTACACGCCTAATTGGACTCACACCGAATCAGGTTTGCACCTAAAAAGGGCATCAACGACATGCAACGCCAAAACTACACGCAATTTTGAGAATTACACGAATATGAGCAAAGAATTTTTTACTTTCTTTATTTAATCTACCTTTGGCAAACATCGACATATTTTATAGATTTTAAAATTAGTTTAATTAAGTCTAATTTATAAAACTCCAAGGTCAAGTGCAGAAAGCAAACATGAAACTTTGCCAAGGAAGAATCTTCATTGATTTTCCTTCTGATTACTAATTATAATATCTGCTGCTACAACAAACTAAATAACTTTTGTTAAACAATAACCAATGTAATGTAAGGATTCAGTGATTCACATATCAAGCAATATATTCTTGTGTGTAAAGTTTGCTGAGTTAAATTTAATAGTATACCAATTTAACTAATGTTCCTGTTTTCATAGACAAACTTACATTATAATTAAATTATGCTAGTTGTATCATAATCTAATAAAATTTATGTAGGTAATTATTATTAAGTGATAAAATTAAAATACTTTACTAAAAAACTGTTACAGGTATAATATATACCTGTGTTTTCCGCGCAAATATTGTAGAAACCACACAAAACAGAAACCAACAATAATTATATATTATAACAACCCAAATTTTCACCCAGAGTAACAACTTTTGCTACGCCTTGTATATAACAAGTTAACGGCGGGTAATGCTTTAGTGACAGATGGGATAAGTTTATGTCACACTTTTAATAATCAAGTTAGCTGAAGACACGTTCTGTTGGTTCTTTCTAAATTACTGATTGATTTTAAGCATCGTCTAATAATTATTGTTGTCATCGGGTGGTACATATTATATTATTGTGAAGTTTTAAATGAACATCTTAAATGCAAAGTAGCATTTACTATTCGTTCTAATAGCACAAGTAAATGGTTGCTTTATATTTTCTTTTAAGAATGAATTTAATGATTACAAATTTAATTGAAATTCTAAATTAACAAATTATTTTTTCTACTTAATTATTTAACAAAATTTTTTATAGTCTATAATATTTTTTTCAAATTTTGATTTTCATCGGATAGTTCTGAGCTGATAATTGAATTACTATAAAGATTAAAGTGTGAAGAAAATATATTTTCAACGAGATGTCAGTGAACCAATTTTTTGACTTTTTACAATATTTTGTTACGAATCTGCTTGATATCATTTTTCAAACTGTCAAGAATTATTTTTGCATTTGAACAATACAGTTTTAAGAAAGATAAAATCTACCAATTCTATTATCCATGGAATTTATACGAAATTAAATATATATGTAAATTGATTCTGTTTCCCCAAAAATCGTACTTATATTTAGTATGTAAATCAATCTAAAAACCTAATCTCGTTATCGTATTATATCAATAAATATTATGTGTATAGTGTACACACTAGCGTTTAATTCTATAGTCTGTAATTTTCGTTTGTTACCGAGAATCAAAGATATATTTATATATTATGTATTATTATTGAAACAGTTGATTTATGCTAAATCAATGTTTATCAAACAAAAGTGTTCAGATACTAATATCTAATTTATAGTATAAAGTAATATTTATAAAATAATTGTATGTTAACTAACATATAATTAAATAATTATAATTATTATTTTTGATGTTATTCTAAACCTGCAATTGTTTTTAATTTAAAAAATTAAATTATGTCCTACCACACAAATGTGATATTATAAATTTAAATTAGTAATCTACCTAGAGGCGTAGTTACATAATTTATAAAATTAGAGTTTATTACTTTTTTAACTTACTACAAAATTGCTTTTTCTATAATAATACTACTTATAAACTTAAAATTAGTAAGAGCAATACATTATTTTATTCTACGTACCTGTTTTTACATTTAGTTGTTATAATCGATTAATATCTAAATATAACCGGGAAACTTCCTAAAGCCAAATACATATTTTCTCTCTATATTATCTTGTTTAATATGAACATTCCATTTAATCCGCAAAAGCGACACTTAGTTGAAGAATTTCAATCAGTAAGCTATTCGCATTCTTTATAAAGGTAGGGGTAGTAGGCTTGCAAAGTATGTATAAAAGTTGTAGGTTGTACCTATGTAAAAGTTAATTTGATATTAGCATTTAAGTGAATATATCAAAAAATGCTATATTCTGTAAGTTTGAGATGACTTAAAATGTGTTCTAAATCGATCGTTAGTGGGACCAGGTGTAAGGAATGTGTTGAAGTTTGCAACTGCAGCATATCTACAGAAGTTCTAACGATTATGATTATTACTCTTTCCACAGTCGGTATTGGAATTTAGGTAACGCATCTGAAATTTACCTATGAGTAACTGAAATCACTTAATTTTCTTCAGCATTTACATATTTTATAAAGAATTAAAAAAATATTCCTTGTATAAAATTGACTAATTTAATAAAACACGAAGTTTTATACGTTCTAAGTGTGTACTTGGTATTACTTTGCTCTAAGTAACATAACTTATGTATTACAACCTTGCTGTACCTGTAAAATTAATGACTATTTAAGTACTTTAATATGTAATGCTTATATTTTACGGTATATAGATTATGGTAGCCATTATTTTGATTTTTTATTCTTCTCACCCCTTCCATTGGTTTAATAATGAAGTTAAAAAATTGATATTTGAAAAAATAGAGCCTGATTTAGTAATTTTAATCCAAGCCCTAAAATCCTAAAAATTTAACGTTAGTTTAAAGTGTTAAGTACCTAGAAAGATATAGAAAAGTTAAAATTAATATTAAATTAAAATTTAAGAATTTACAATCAGAAAAATACGATAAAATTGAAATATTTTTTTAAAAGTTTATTGAATAAACTATAATTTAATATTTTTAGAATATAATAATTAAAAAAATAAGAGTACATGCCCACGGGTTGCGGTCGTAGAAACAAAAGAACCAATGCTAGGGTCTCGGAGTGTTTGATGATCAATGAAATATTTGAGACACAAAAATGAAACCCAAAAAATTTCAGATAAACGTTGTACATTGTTTTTTTTTTAATTTGTACAATAATCACACATTGTTGTTAATTAATAATTTCTTAAATTTAATAATTCAAATTCTCAAATTTATCAATAAGTTACTTTCAAGTTATTTAAAAAAGTATCGGTTTATCCTCCATGGAAGTTTAAAAAAAAATGTTTGCCCAGACGGTCATTGGCCTGGTTGTTAGCACGATCAATTGCTAATGTAAGGCACCCCGGTTCGAATCCGGATAGAGGCTCACTTTGTATGGCCGTCTCCGTACTTCGGAAAGCACGTAAAAGCAGTGCTACTCCTATGTTAAGGAATAATCAGCATTAACAATAAAAAATAGGGTAACATGCTCATCTGGGGCAAGCCAAGCAAGCTACTTCAAAAATTGTACTGATACAGTTGCTTCGGAATATCGCCGATGCTACTGCCAAGAAAACAAATCATTAAGATACTTGACATCATTATCATCATCTGCACGTGATAGATACTTGACATATAATTGAATTTTACTAAATTATATTTAATTAAAAATTTTATTTCAGAGACAAATTTGAATCAAACAAAAACTTACATTTGATTTTTTTGGTATTGTTTGATATAATATAAATACAAAATCACACCATTACAAATTTATTTTGCTCACCTTTAAATTACATCCATAAAATTTTTTTGACAAATTTGGACCAGACAAAGAAAATGGTTTTCGATAGTTTTTCCCCATTTTGTAGAACAAGTAACAAACCGTTTACTGAAGATAATACATCCATAGTTAAGTAATATTTTTTTCGATATTAGTTTGTGTAATTGTTAATTTTGATCAGAAAACTAAATTTGATGTTAATTTTTTAATCAATTGATTAGTTAATAACACGATATTTTCACTAATAGATAATAATTTTAAGTTCATAATTAATTCCAAAGGTAATACTAATAAGTTTTCTAAAAAGCTTAACTTTAATTCAAATGTCATTAATAATTTCAAAATTGTTCATAATCTATTAAATTTAAAGCTTACTTAACATCCACTTTTTAATAATTGCGGGTTTGAGTTATTAAATACGATATTTTACTTCAACTCAGGAATGTCATAATAATGGTAATTTAGTCCGGTAATTGCACTTCTTTCTCTTGCAGGAATTGTCTTTTGACCCGAATTAATTATTTTAACTTGATGAGATAACTTGATATATTAACAAATTTATTCACCAGTATTGGTAATGGTCCTTCAAAACCTAATATTTTGGAAGAAGAGCTAACTTTGTGACCGTTTTAAAACTATTCTGGAGAAACAGCTGCGATTTTGGTAACATTCAGAAAACACATACTGCAAATTTTATGATTTTCGAAAGCAATTATGAAAGATGTACGCAAAAAAATAAAATATGCGGTCGGCCCACAATTTTTGAAAAAGAAACAGCTTTAAAATTAATTTAATTTTTAAACTGTAATTCTATCTATCGAAAATTAGTTTTAGCACTAAAAGTAATTTTCAACACTGTATTTTATTAACTGACTGCAAAAGAAGATTACTAACCGACTTCAAAAAAGGAGGTTATACAATTCGTCGGAATCTTTTTTACTGTATGTTACGCGATAATTTCTTACCACGTGAACCGATTTCGATTATTCTTTTTTATTGGAAAGAGGGTACCTCTGAAATGGCTCATATTAATTTGGTCAAGTTCTGATAATATGATCATTAACAAAATAACGGAAATCTTGAATTCTTGTTAGCAAGCAATAATTTTTACCACGAGGATCGATTTCGATGATTTTCTTTTAGTGAAAAAAGAGTACCTTGGGATACCATATTAGTTTTAATTGACTTCAAAAACAGGAGCTTATCAATTTGTCGGAATCTTTTTTCTTTTATGTACTATGTTAAGTGATAATTTTTACCACGTAAACCTATTTCGAGGATTGCTTTTTAGTAAAAGGTGTACCTTAGGGTGGTTCCATATTAATTTGGTCAAGTTCTCATATGATTAATGACAAAATAACGGAACTCTTTAATTCTTTTGAGCACATAAACGATACTCGGGCAAATCTCTTAGGGTATCTGAATATTTGAGTTATCATGATGTCCTTATGGTAAAGTAAACGTGGTTGTGGAACTTAATAAATAAAAAAAAAGATGACAATGGAACTTCTCAACAGCTTAGAGAAAGGATGTTTTCTATCATCAGATTGCTAACTGATTGTAATCAAATTGATGCTATCTTAAGTCACTATTGTTAACATCACTAAAAAGAGAAAAATAAAATTAATTTTAAAAAAAAAAACCGACAAAATAAACGCAGAAATAAAAAAATGTAAAAATGTACTATAAAGTATAAAATAATAATTTAGTTACAACACAACACATTCATATTACTAACAAACACATATCAAAATACTCATTTACATGAAATCACTTTATGAAGTCGGTGCCGAACGTACATTAAAATATACAATTTAATATAAAAGACAATACATACCTAAATTAAATGCTACGTGAATGTCTTACAATCCGTACAATTTAAAAATTACAATAACTAAACCGTAAAATACACGTAAATATACTACAAACAAACTTTTGCAGGAAGGCTTACGCGATGTTGCCTTCATTACCCGACAAACGTAGTAAATACGATCAGTCGAGTGCGATTCATAAAATGTATATGTTTGGCACCGACTTCAAAAAGTGATTTCATGTAAATAAGTATTTTGATATGTGTTTGTTAGTAATATGTGTTGTGTTGTAACTAAATTATTATTTTATACTTTGTAGTGTAGTTTTTTTTCTTCTTCATCGTTGCTTCTTGTCAGAAGCGTCGTGATCCAATTTGGCCAAAACCAAGATAAATTTTTGTTCGAGTATAATTCATGGGGTTGTTTCCGTTGCCTTCCCACAGTCCACAAATTGATATTGAACTTTTCGTTCGCAGCAATGTATCTAGCGCAAGCAGGTTCGAACCGCGATTTACGCTATCTAGTCGACCCGTATATGTTTCATGCTACACTGCAGGTGTGTCTGTGCATCAAGTGTAAGAAATGTAAAGGGTATCTTTAAATTTTTTTAATTCATGCGTTTATTTTTTTGAAGTCGGTGTTATATTTTTTAAAAATTATATTTATATTAGATTAACATTTTTACTATTAGTATTAATTCACTATTAATTTTAATCTAATATTAATTTCAAGTTAATAATGTAGTATATAATTTCTATATTTATAATATAATTGGAAATAGTAACAAAATTATAGATTCTTGAACCGCCGAATCTAATAGTCCACTGGTAAAACCTATTAAAAATATTTCGAGCCAAAACTAATGTAGAAAAAGAAATTTTTAAGCCACGAGGTCCGAGAAGGGGTTAAACTTATAAAATATGTCCCTGGGTCATAACAAAACTTAAAATTATGGATGCTTGAGCCGCCGGATCTTAGGATCGACTGGCAGATTATCGAGATGTAAGTGTTAAGACTCAAGCAGGATACACAGACTGTCTTCTTTCGTTTGGTGAAGCTATTATATACAAAAAGTGTACTTTTGAGTTTGGGTTTTCTGACTGATACCCTCATTGCTTTGTTAGATCGATTCCATTCCATTGAAATTGGTTGTTACACGTCCAAGCTCAGATATTCAACTCAATTCTTATTGGTACTTTCTAAGTTCAATTGTAACCGTCAAGTACATTGTTGCAAGTTTGATTTAATGATTATTATTTAATTGCATAATCGCAGTTTTTTTACGATATTTGAGATTAATTCAGAAACTTATTTTTGAATAAATTATAAATATTACTTTATTGAGTTCCGTAGCTAAGGAAGTTATTTAAGAAATAATTAATATTAATAATTTCCACTGTTGCGGTTTGCCAGACCGTAACAATATTTATTATATTAGCTTAAATTATTAATTTTTTAATTTAAATTTAATATCTAAATATAGAAAGGTGTCTATGCGATATTATGTTGTTAATATAAATTACTAATACTTATACATATTATATTATAGTAGATTTATTGGTAAGATTGTTAATTTATTATTACTTCTATATTTTTATTTAAATTTTTTCTTATTTATAAAGTTTAGATAGTAAAAAATATTACATAATAATAGCAATGCAGTTTATGCAAACATAAATAAAATTTTATTATAAAATAGTGAGAGCTCTAAATTACATTTTTCTAAGTTTTAATTATAAAACTGGCAAACTCGACGCAAATAGTGTCATAAATAATGAAACAATGTTTTATAGAAAATATTAAGTTCGAGGGCAATTTTATGTTTCATTTTTTGTTTCATTAAAAAGCGTTAATTACAACCCAAATTTCCAGCCGCAAAATTGACCATTTTCTTCTTACATCAAGATTTTCTCTCGAAAAGTCAAATTAGACAAAAATTTAAGGCTTCTACATTATTTAAAAATTTTTTCTTTTAAAAATAATTTTAGAAAAAAAAGCGCTTCTGCTATTTAAATTTTTAATATTTCACTTTGAATTGAAAAAATCTTAATAATTATATTGGTACTTAACAAAGCCAAAGTCTTTTAAAATTTATATTATTATTATACAATTAATTGTAAAAAAAAGTAATAATTGTAATTTAATATATTTTATTTTTGTTGGTAATTTTTGTTTAAACATTTTTATTAACAAAATTTTTTTTTTGAATCAAGAATAACTGATATATATAATGTGTTTTAAGTTACTGTTTTACCTTTGGGGGCTATTTACCCAACATATATGCGCTGTAATAAATCTAACACATTGTTAAAAATTTTTTACATTATTATTGTTTGCTTATGTTATCTCCAACTTTGTACGTTCAATTTTAAAAATATTTTAAGCCTAAAATTTAAAAATTTATTTACTAAATAGTGTTATATGTTATGACCTATGGGTCATATAACCTCAAATATTAAATTTTTTCATAATTTGTAAAATTTTAAAAATTTTTTAATTTTTCAATTTGTTAAAATACAATATTACATATATAGTGCAGTTACTATGCATAACATAAATATTAATTTTATTATAAAATAGTGAGAGCTCTAAATTACATTTTTCTAAGTTTTAATTATAAAACTGGCAAACTCGACGCAAATAGTGTCATAAATAATGAAACAATGTTTTATAGAATGAATATTAAGTTCGAGGAGCAATTTTATGTTACACTTCTTTTGTTTCATTAAAACACGCGCATCTAATTACAACCAATTTACCAGCCGCAAAATTCGACCATTTTCTTCATTACATCAAAGATTCATCTCTCGAAATGTCAAATTAGACAAAAAATTAATAAGGCTTCTACATTATTAAAATTTATGTCTTTTAAAAATAATTTTAGAAAAATTAGAAAGCGCGTTCTGCTCATTTAAATTTTTAATATTGCACTTTAAAAGAATTGGAAATAATCTTAATAATTATACTTAGGTACTATAATTATAACTGCCAATAGCTCTTGGTGTAGGAAATATTGTATTATTATTATACAATATAATTGATAAAAAATAAGTAAGTAATTGATATTTATAATATATTTTCATTGGTTGTTGGTAATTTTACGTTTAAACATTTTTTATTAACAAAAGTTTCATTTTCATGATATCAAGAATAACGTGAGTATATATAATGTGTTTTTAAGTTACTGTTTTACCTCTTGGGTGCTATTTACCTAACATATATGCGCTGTAATAAATCTCCAACACATTGTTAAAATTATTTCACATCCTATTATTGTTGTGCTTATGTTATCTCCAGGACTTTGTACGTTCAAGTTTGGTAACAATATTATAAGCCTACAATTAATAATTCATTTAGGTAAATAGTGTTATATGTGGTATGACCTATGGGTCATATACACCTACGAAATATTAATTTATTGCATAATATTGTAAATTTAAAATTTCTTACTTTTACACGATTTGTTAAAATACAATCAAAATAAAAATAATATTTGTTTTTTTAGTGTAGGGGTAATTTAGTGTAGAGGTTAATGAGTTGATCTGGTCTTCAATGGCTCAATCAAACCCAATGACTGAGTTTCAATGGACGTGAATTCGCTTTTCGTCTAATTATTTTAAATTATTTGTGTCATCGTTTCTTCTCCGTAGTAAATGATTTATAATTATCTAATAAAAAAAATAATAGTAAGTAATATTGTGCTTAATTCTTAAAAAACTTTTAAAATTCATTATACAAGAACAATTATTTTGTTATCTGAACGAGAAATCATGGTTGGTAATTCCATTCGGTTTCTTTACCTTTATTCCTTTTGAATGTGGAAACAATGCTTTCGCGTATAAAACTAAATATGAAACACCATGATAACATAAATCATTTTTGTGATTTTAGTCTAGATTAATAATAATTTTTATGGCATTGAAATACATTTATGTAGAATATACAGTACAAACTACTATAGTATATTTCAAATTAAAAGTAGCTATTATAAGATTAAAATTGAATTAATCTTTTGGACAATCAAGAATTTCTTATAATAATGTTTCAAACTATAATGTTTAAAGATTAAAAAAACTTTAATCATATTAGTACATCTTAAGTTTTAATTGAAAGAGTTTTTATATAATTGGTTAGTACAAGCATTCAACTAAATTGTAACCGATGAAACTTTTTAGGAACTTTCCAAGCTTCTTAAATAACGTTGAAAACGACTTCAAATTTCTAGTTCATAAGTTTTATGTAGAAACTTCTAAAAGGTTAATGTCAATGTGCTGTAATAAGTTTATTGATGACTATAGTGTGTTAATGTATTTTACTTTCCACTAAAAGTATTATTATCTTCTAGATTTTTTGTAAGTATAAATTAAAAGAAACAATTATTACTTTAATTATAGTATTACATTAGTACAATGTGGATATTTTTAAAATAATAAAATTTAATAAATTATTTTACCTCATATCTAAACATTATGTACTGTATGCTAATTTTAGTTCTACTTCATTACAAATTGAATCATAAATAATAATGTTTTAGCAGTCACCACCTTTTAAAACAATTATTGTAATAATTTTAAATAAGTTGTATTATTTTAAATTACTATTAGTCACTATTTTAAAATTTACAGAAACTTTATTTTTACGATATAAAATTGACTGCATAAATATAAAATGAAATTTAGCTTTTTATTTTATGAGATACATTTAAGAAGCTATTTTTCAATATATTCAAAACCAAAGAAAAATCTACTTTCTTTAGTGCTCTCTAACTTCAATAAGTTTATGCTTTTAGAAATTTGATTATAAAAGTTCGACGATTGGAAGAATTAAAATAAAAACACACCAAACATAGCGGTGCTCTAATATCATATATATTTTAGATAGATAGAATTAGATATATTTTATTATTATATTAGATATATTTTAGATATACCAAAATAATATATTTTATAATACATATACATACAGTATAGTAAGTATTAAAAAAAAAATCAAATTATAAACAGATACAGTATACCTTACTCACGTTTGCGAATGGCTGATTAGATTTTTTTTTAATTTAGAAGTTTAATTTACATGACTTACTATCTATACAAAGATTTCTTGCTCACTACATGTGTACCTGCTGGCCTCAGGTAATACTATTATGTATAATTTAAAAGAATCCATTATCTGTATTAAACGGTGTTATCCTTCCATTATACTAGGTAATTGAATATTACATAAGTAAATATCATTATAGTAATTACATCGAAGGTAACATTGAGTTGATAATTAAATTTTTGTATTCTTATCTATCCACTTTTGCTCAAAATTGAGTCCGAAACGGAATGGTCTCTCTACTAACATAATTAAATATAAAAATCAATATTTCATTTAAATCTTTAACAACGCTTCGTTATTAAAATTATAAAGTTCTAAACTTTTGTAATCAATGATTGGGGTTTTTATAACTACACAAACTTTATTTTAAACATTAGTCGCCACGCGGATTGCTAACAAGCTTTAATTTTAAACTTTTTATTTATTTAAATATGTAGAATAAGTATTATCTACACTACTTATTTATTTTATTAGTACGAGTATACAACGTAACTACTGAATTGTACGGCCCTTACAATACATGATAAATTCAAACTAAACTTATTATCGTCACCCATAGTTTATATAGTTACAAGTTTGGAACTAATGACATTTATATTAACGTGGAATTCGAATCACGGAAAAGAAAATGCATTAAAGCAGGAATCGATATTAAACTCAGGAAATCATCATGCGACCTGAAGAATAATAATTATAATCTTAATTAAATATTGAAAGTGATATAAAATTTTATTGAATTTTACATAGACAACATAAACCTATTTAGATTACATATTTTATTTGGTTTGTAACATTATTATGCACAGTATATAACATTGTTATATTGTCACGTTTCTTTTTATGCTTCTGGTTGATGGTTTGTTGATGGCACATCAATAAACTTAACGAGTCTGATATTAGAAAATAGTTTCAAATTAGCTGGTTATTGATTAAGTATGCATGTAAAAATTTTTTAATTTTAAATAGGGAATTAGCATTTGTATTCCCAAAATTAATAATTTATATAATATGGTGCTTAAAAATTCAAAAAGTGTACTTATGGTATTTAAAAACTTTAAATGAGTTTAAAATAATAGAATATTTCATTGCGGCTTAAATCTGTTGAATTACACCTTAATTTACTGTTAGTCTGAGAAATTCGGAGCTGCATGTAGATTTAGGGTATGTATTCGTAGTAAAGATAATTAAATAAATAAAAAGTATAGTTTCTTTATTAAACATTTTTTTCAAATATTATGTAAAATAATTAAAAAGTTAGGAGAAACAGGAGATAGTTGGAACTTTCCACTTTTTAATTTCTCCATTTTGTTTTTAAAGGTATTTAATAATGTAATTTTGCAGAGAAAAACTACAGTTCAGCAAATTTATTTATTAGGTAATGTACTGTTTTGTGGTACTTTACTGATACTTATAATAAATGCAAGTTGTAAATAAAACAAATACTTCGTATACGGATAAAAGTATCTATATATTAAAACGATAAGTAATAATAGAATAAATACATAGATTAAAATTTTTTAAATGAAAGGTTAAATAAACAATAAAACAAAATATTATTGTAAGCTTTCAGCAATGGTCAAACGTCTGACAACAGCAGTAACCATTGCTGAAAGCTTACAAATATTTTGTTTTATTGTTTATTTAACCTTTAATTTTAAAAATTTTAATCAAATATTAATTTCAGAGGTTAATAATATATATAATTTCTAGAGTAATTAGAAATTTATGTTGACATATTAATAATTTTAGACTACAATCGAGAGACGATCATTGGCATGGGTGTTAGCGCAATGACTGCTAATGTAAGGCGCCCCGGTTCAAATCCGGGTAGAGCTCACTGTACAATGACGTCTCCGTGCTGCGAAAGGCACGTAAAGACGGTGGTCCTCCTATGTTAATGAATTGCCAGCATTAACAATAAAAAATAGGGTAACGGGCACATCTGAGGCAAGCCTAGCAAGCTACTTCAGATGAAAAGCAAGTACAATCAAAAGCAAGTCAGATGAAAAGTGTAGTACTGACAGTGGCTTTGGAATATCGCCGATGATACTGTTAAGTAAAACAGATCAACTGATCTGGGCATACAGGGTTATCCCTAGCCAAAAGTAGAAGAAGACTACAATCATCCTGAAATATTCCCTTTTATGATCGTTTTCGATGACATTTTCTCTAAGCAAAATATATCACACCAGCTGGTCTCTTCTCGTCTTATAAAGTAGTATATAGGTTTACTTGATAAATTTACTTTTGCTACTTTTACGCTAAATACAGTATTGGAATTTTATTATACGATGAAAGTCGAGAATTAAAAAGTTCTCCTGCTTGTTTGCTCTAGAAAATCTGCAGTCCTGCTTCGCATTCATGCTCATTTTCATCGCAATGAAGCAATTGCGCTTATTTTTTCTCATTATAATTATTAATGTCACATCAATGCTACGCATTTATTATATTGTATTATTATCGATAATGTGACAAATGTTACCCCCTGTAGCCAAGCAGCTCCGGTCTCCGCTCAACGTAAACTTTAATACCACATTTATGTTAGTAAATCACGCACATATGACGTTAAGATAGCTGCCACTAAATATTTCAAATTTAAGTTGAAATAGACTGTATACTTCCTAAAATTTGTAATTGACCTAAAAATACTTATGTAATAATTTTTTGAAAGTAATTTTTCATTTTGATTCATACATTAAAATGGAGCAATGCAATTCTCTTTCTATTACTAAAATAACTATATTCACATACATATAACCTTTTCGTATTTCTACTTTAAAGCCATGTGCTATTCTAAAGAATACTGTTCAGCGCGATACAAAATTAAATTATAGAATACATAAAATTTTATGTGAAATTTTCCAGACGCCAACGATCGAAAGTAAATATGCAGTAGGAATTTTTTGTTAAAAAATATTAAAAATGAAAATTTTTATTACCTAGTAATACGATCTGAACTAAATATTAAAAGACCTTATTATATATCGTTTTCTTAGCAAACGTTGTTAGGTTGCATCGGAAATTATATTTTGAATAATTAAATTACATAAAAAACTGAATATTTAGTAAAGAAAACTTCAATAGAGTTAACATCATCATCAGGCAATGCTGTTCAAAATCACCACAGTTAAAATTACTACCTAGTACCTACTAATCAAAATCTAGTTCAGCAAAATGCCGGAAAAATATTTAATTATAGTTGGGGTAGATTTGTCAGAGATCTACTGCAATACTTGTAACGTTTACTTATTTGTTTATTAAAATTTAATACAATTACCTCGGACGAGAGCGGTAATGCTTTTCTCTGCTTGAATATAGTACATACAAGATGTTTTCAGTTTCAATAATAGCAATAATAATTATATTTTTGTAATATTTGAGTTGTTAATTTTAGCTTTGTTGTAATTAAATACGAGCAAGACCAATTTGTTTCAGAACTTCAATATATATAAATTAAATTTTGAATAATTTTATTTAATTTATATTTGAATTTAGTTTTGTTGAGTAGTTGTTTTATTTAATGAATTTTTATTTATTTAATTTAATAAATATTTTAAATGTAGGTATCTAATGTTAAATGCTGTTTATATTACTAATTATCAATATTATTGAAGCTCAAAGTTTTTATTTTCGAAATCTGCAGCAACAATTTCTTAAATTGATTTATTATATTATATGAACTTTAAAATTATAGTGTTCTTTTTATATTTTCAGCACTATTTTCTGTTTGTTTTCCTATATAGGTTGCGTTTTTATTATTTGTTTTAGTCTTTTGAACATTCGACGGTTTAGCTTCAATTTGTTAACCTTCCATCGAATCAAAACTTCTTTTAATTTACATTCAATAGCAATTTGCTCGTGTTTTAAAAGGTCTTAATTTTTAATTGATTTTAAACTTTATAATAAAACTTAAATTAGTATAACTGCAGAGACCACATAATAAAAGCATTTCAATTTAAGTAAATTGGTAATTTCTGTCATTAAAAAAACAATCAGGAAAAAATTGCTGTTCATTAACTTTATATGTTAATAAAATTTGTTTCAGCATGTTTTTTATAGTAAATCTTTACTCAAATTTATTTAAACTATAAAATTTAACTTACCCTCTTATTAAAAGTTTGATAGTTTATCCTTTAACTTTACTGCTAGTTTAGTTTCAGCATAATAACTACAATACAATTTTTACATATAAATTGTGTAATTTAGGTTATAACTTGAAACTTCGAATAAGCTAAATATTTACTGATAGTTTAGTAAACGGAATCAATAAACTCATAGATGATCAAATTTTACTTAAGAAAAACATAATAATTATTTTCATTATTTTATGTAATTATTCAATTTTTAATTTGAATGCTAGAGGTTAAGCCCGTTCTTTGAACGTTTTTTTCATTAGTATAAAATCCACTTAATCTATTCAATAATTAAAGCGCAATGAAAATTTTGTTAATCCACTTGGTACGTTCAATATTAATGGGATCTCGTTAATCCACTCCTTAATATTCACTTTACATTCAACATAATGTTTAATAATTTTTAAGTTAGGTGATATATTAATAGATTTCATCATTATCGGCACGTTTAAGAAAAATAAATTAATAGATTTACTTTTATAAAGTATGTACATAATTATTCTTAAATAAACTAAAGTATAAATATTAAACTAAAATATATTAGTACTAGATCCCACCGCGTGATTACTACATCCATCTGTTTTTTAATAAAAATGCAACTTTTATAGATAATTATTAATAGAGAAACACGATTCTGTTTGGTTGCCTCTCAAAATATAACCGCAACTACTCTAATTATAATTTAATTAACTATTTTTTTAAATTTAAAAACTTTTAATTTATTTTGTCTCTCTTTTTTACTCTCTCTTTGAAATAAATTACATCCTTAAAACAAATAAACAAAATTGTTAAAAGGAAATTAGTTAATTAAATTATAATTATGAGTAATCGTGGCCATATTTTAATCGGCAACCCGATAGAATCGTATTTCTCTATAAATAATTATCTATAAAAATTGAATTTTGATTAAAAAACAGATATACGTACTAATCACACGGTAGGATCTTAGACTATAATGTAATCATGACATATGCAAGTGAAAAAATTGACAAATTTATATAAAAAAAACTTTTAATATTTCACTAAACTGGAAAAGTGTTAAACTTATAATTTCATAAGTTAATAAATCAATTATTATAATTATAGTATAATACTCGTACTATTTGCTAAAGGGACAAATAAAAACATTATTATAGTACCTTTCGGTTTGAAGGGCAATGGTAAACCACCGAGGAATAATTTGCCCAATAAGCTTTCTTTAAATGAAGTGTACACATCTTTGTGGTTTGAAACTCACGTTAACTTATAGGTCTCTTGTATATGTCATAACACTTAACAAACACTGCAGATATAGGAGAGAATGTGGTCTACGCACTGTATAGTGAGTGAATAACACTCAATGAAGTAGAACTTGTTATAAATAGAATACGACATAAGTACCTGTTGTAGATTTTCAGAAACGAAGAGAATTATGAAAATGAGAAATTCAGAATGGCAACAAATTTTATCTTCAGTTAAAATATTTACTAGTACGTGTAGTTTTCGTTATGCTAGCTTGCACCCATCCTGTAAATTAAGAACAATTATTATGTATTAGCATTGATTTACTTGTAATCAGCACTTAAATAAGCAGCGTGTTTTGATTCTCGCTGTATGGTTTGGTTGTTCAGTTAAAGTTTAATGTTTCAGTTAACTAAACGAGTTTAAAAGAGAGAGAGAGACTGGTTTTGATAAAGAAAACGTCAAACGATGAGATTGCAGAAGTTATGTTTCTTAATTTACTTTACATTAATTTAAGTTACACAATATAAAACGCACGATAAAGATTAATTAAAATTTTCAGTTTAACCATAAAAATTTGGGTTAACCTAAATTTTGTAATGTGAGTCACGCCGACTAATATTTCGGTGAACAGCATCTTTCTAGTTAAACTGAAAATTTAATTTAAACTAAAATATTTTTACTTAAATTGCAACTAAAGTACCGGAGCGTCGCCTTAGGACAAATTTTCAAGAAATTAATATGTTAAATTATTAAATGTTAATTAGGTACTTAAAAAAAATTATCAAATTTATTTGATTTTAAAATCAGATTCTTTTAGAGTTTTAATCATTGAATTGTAGCGAAAACTGATTAATTTTCACTACACCCTCAGATACGGTAGTTCAGTTGAAAAAGAAAAATACCCATGCTATTGTAGTCCCCAGTTATTACAAATAAAACTAATAAAATAAAAATAAAACTTTTATTATACAAACAAAAAGAGATAAAGGCTAGGGTGACGTGTTTCTTTAAATGGTTAAAATAACTTTATTAATATAATAAAATAAACATAAAATAGACGCGATTAATTAATTAAGAAAAAATTAATTACAATTTAACAATCAAATTTTCAAATTATAGTTTTAGTAAAATATACCTACGTATTATTCAAGCATTAAATTTTAAATAATCGCTCACCTTCCGTTAAGCTTCCAACTGATTGATGAAATTGACACCATTTGAATGAATGCGATAAGCACTTGTGAATAGAAGACCAATATAAACTAGCCCAACTACAATTAATTTATTATTAAACCACATTTTAAAATAATATAATTACCAAATTAAATACCTATAAAAATATATTCAAGTTAAAACGATTAAAGTGTTAAAATTATGTAAAATTTATAATTAGCTTTAAAAGATATTATTAAACTAAAAATCAAGATAGATAACAACTTTTCACTGCCAAAAATCGTTCTCAAAAACAACTCCAGTAATGAACCATTTACTAGATTACTATGATTGATTTAAAATATATTTTCATACATTTTAATAACGAAGTCACAGCAATAATTAGCAAAATTAAAAATAAATATGTAATGATGTAAACCTGCATTTGCACAGTTACACGGTGCATTGCATTTTGTTACAAATATTAGATAAAAAGCTACTCCAACGAGTAATTGTTATTCTGATTCACTGGGTTTTTAAACAATGTTGTTTTTTTACAATCACCGTCAGGATTTATTAATTAATTATTTAACACTTGTTAGTTTCTGCATGACATGCCTAAACTGACTATCCTAAAAGCAAAGCTAATAATGTACTTCATTATCATGGTGATCCGAAGCAGTGTTGTTGTATGTCGAGCAGCTTTGATAGTTCAAATTGTGTTTGGTTTAATTATAAAAAGTTTAATTAAATTTACTGAATATTTTTGATTCGAATTGTTTTAACAAAATTGATATTATACTATGAGCATTAATAACCATATGGTAATTTCTTCAACACCTGTCAATTAAATCAAGGCGACAGATTGTTTACCGATTTTGTTATATTAATAAAAACCTCATTTAAACTTGGATAATATTCAGAAAATTTGCATTAATGACTGAAGATTTATATAATTTTATTAAAAATATGACATTTGACCTCTTTTAATCATTCCATCTGGTTACCGATGATGTAGAGAACTTTACTGGTGAGTGAGCAGTTATTTGTAACTATCGTAAACATATTTTACTAAATGTTAGGAATATAAACCTGTCTGGTAGCTCAGCTTGCTATGCGGACTAGGGTTAGGATTTATATTGCCGCTAATTTTTGTACTTTACGGGTAGTTTTTACGGTTCTTATTATAACACAAATAAAACGGGATATTTTAACTATTAATTAGAATTAATTAAAACAATTTGAGTTATCCAAGACCGAGTTCACACAATTTAAATGTTTACATAAAAACAAATTATTTAAACATAATAAAACTAGATAGATGTGCAGGACCCTTTTCTCTTGCACCAACCCAATGGTGCCGCTATTGACAGCAATTTAAAAAATTGCTGCGAAATTGATTTGTGTTCTTGTAATTCTCGCTAATCATGTAATTACCTATTCAGCTTTAGTTGAAATTGATCAATAACCGTAAAAGGGTTTTATTGTGCAAAAAATCAGTTAATACTAGGTCCTACAACTTCAAAGTTTATAATTACGTATGTACTTGCAAAAAAAATTCTTCTTTTAACATAAACACGTTAAACGTTGACAAACTTAGCATAACATAAACGTACTCGTGCTTGTAGTTTATGTACAAAAAATAGATATGTATGTATAATTTTTATTATATGAAATAAAATAATATTAATTATGACCAATTCTTTTCTCATTGTGACCCGACAAAGAGCTTAACTACTTAAAATAGTACATTTACTGCAAACTAAAATTGGCCGGTATTATTTGCCAAACTAAATTTACCCAATTTTATATTTATTAGTTCCATGCATTGATAGCCTAATAATTTCATGAATATAATAATTATTAAATATCATGTACTTCTTTTAAATAAACAATAAAATTATGTCATTAAACATAATTCACGTGCATATTATTTAAGAAATTGCTTCAAAATCTAATTTCAACGTAAAATGTCGAAATTTGTTTTAAAAATTAATATAATTTTCAGTCACTTCTGGGTTTTATCTTTAGGTCTCACGTGACTGAACTTGTTGCCCATACAGGTACGGCACTGCAAAATTGTGTCAATTTTTAGTTTTATTATTTCCATATGGTCAATTAAAGACATGCACAGCTAATCCGCTTATTCTTTAACTTTAATGTCATAAATAGCAGTGTTTTTACTTTTTGTTAGTTAAGAGGAATAATAATACGTAGCAGAAGAATCTTCAATCTGAGATATTTGAACGAAACTCAATAAGAAGTGAGCCATGGTAAAAATAGCGACCGTAAAACTTGTGAATACATTATATGGTATATGTTCAATACAATATTTTCAAAATTACAAGTTTAATGAAATATTGAAATATATTGTAATGAAAGCTATTTATTTTTTTATGAAATTAAATTATTAAATATTTTAAATAATGTTTTAATTGAATCGAGCCTTTATTCTTTTCAACTTATTTATGTGTGTTGAACCGTACTCACCTGATGGCTATGAATCATTCCACTAAACTCGTATCCTAGATGGTGCTCCTGCTTGTGAAATTTTATGTTTAAACTGTTAATTATAAAATGGAAAGACATCTGTTGGTATCTTTTGGTTCTATTAAGCAGGTCAAACTTACAATGATCTTTGTCATTTAACAGTAAGGTGTAGTGTTGAATGGTGTAATTCTTTAAAACTAAATTGTCAAGTGCGTGAATGAACTAAAATTACTTAAAACTAATTATAATAAACAACGGTGCAATACATAATTGTTCAAATATTATACCAACTAACTTGTGCAATATCAGCTGTTGCATGCGTAGGACATCGACTCGACTTCGCGTACAGTGGTACCAAAAAAACGTGAGCTCGTTGTAATTCTTCCTTGACATTTCACAGGTAAATACAAAATTTTCCTTATTTGCTTTTTCTTTTTTTCGATGCACTTTCTTCAATACACTTTTATTTATTTAGATTATCCATAACGTCACTAGTGATTGCACATTTTATGTCGAAAAATTATTTTTCTAGGTTAACGTTCATAATTTTAATTTTTTCAGGAACGAAATTTTCACATGTTCACTCGGCAAGTGAAATGGACCTACTAAACGTATTTTTCGCATCGCGAAGCATATTAAATTGAAAATTCCTACTTTACATCTGGGTTTTTCCAAAAAAAACTCGATTCCAATTGGCTGGGTGAACTTATCTACTGGATCTTCTTTAAACTTTCACGAAAATTAAAGTCTTCAAAACCGTCCCGCACAAAATTGTTAGAAAAATTCTAACTACAGCGGTTTCTTCATAATTGACTGTCAAAGTACGAAATCTTTCTTTGCACCCCATGTTAATTTTCTTACACCTCGTCTATCCTAACCACTTGCATAACACTTAGTTTTTAATACCTCATCCTTCACTACTAATCTCACTTAAATCCTTATCCTATTAACAAAATTATTACTAAAACTAAATTTTTGACATATTTTGCAGGTTACAATTTCACATTTTCAATGTAGAAGATTCAATTTTGCATCTACCATCCTCACTTGGATAGCAAATCGTTCTACAAATTACTGCGGTTCTTTTGGTATATAACTTGACCCAATTACAATTTTTTATTACATAAATTTTTCTTTTTAGGTTTCCGTAGGATGAATTTTACTTTTGCTCATATTGGCATTATTTGAATCTTTTAGCTTTTGGATTCATGTGCAAAATACCAAGAAATGTATACGCTACTATTCAATCTGCAAAACAATTCCAACTTTAATCTGTGATACCCGTAGAATGAAATTTAACTTTTAGAATGCTAACTGCTTCCGACAGCTTATAAAATGAAATTTTGTATTCAAAATGGCTCTAATGGCATTCCATGAACCTATTACAACTGCTACATGACAAATATTATCAAACCGTTACACAAATTTCTCATCTGAGGATACAATTTTATTCACCGAGGTTACTGGTTTTCCTTCGAAGATGCAATTTCATTCTCCGAAGTTAGCGTAATGGCCAACTCACATACCACAGTGCAAATACAGTTCAACACGCAGCATTTTAACTCTTGACTACAACATTTGGATCTTTTTATCTCTTTTTTAGGCTTTCAATGTACCCCGTTTTGTCATGAAGTGACCAAATTTGGAAGCTATGCAATCGTAACATTGCAATATATATTATTAACCTCTGATATTAATATTAGATTAAAATTTTTAAAATTAAAAGGTTAAATAAACAATAAAACTAAATAATAATTAATAATTATTAGTAATATTAATAAATATTAATTAATTAAGACGATTAATTAGTATTAAACGTCTGATGACAGGAGTAACCATTGCTGAAAGCTTACGAATAATTTATTGTTTATTTAACATATAATTACACAAGTTAGTAAACATTTACAATCATTATATGTATAGAAACATACTACTGTTATCCTTGACATTCATCCAGCCTAGAATTATACAATGAAAGACAATTAAAGAAGAGGGATCCCTTTGAAATTCGGGCGTACCGTCACAGAATATATTGAGAATACCATAGATTGCCCAGCGATTTCTTTAAATATCTCAAGACCACAAAGTGTACAAATGATAATACAAGATGTACAAACAAGCACAAGCTATTCATTAGCAAGTCGCAAGCAATTTATTAATTTTTAAGTCAAAATTTAAAAAAGCAAGGTTGGAGATATTACATTTTCACAATAAAAATTACGTAAATTGTCTTAAAATGCATTAAAAATTAAACTAAAAAGACTAAAAAATTAAACAATACTATTTCACGCGAAATTGTAGGTATAAGCTAGAATATTGACGTGGAAAACTTATAGTTAACTTAACCCTCGGTTTATTTGATATCGTAATATGGTTTTGTAGATGTGACCAAATTTTAAGTTGGTAACTGGAAATGCAATATTTTTATCAAGTTGAACTTTTCCTGATCTCACTATTTGGAAAATAGAGTTTCGTGTAAAATGATTTTTTAATATTTATTCGTAGGTTCAACCATATTGTTTTCAATATACGTACATAATAATAAATTATGTACATATATGACACTAAACATATGTACATCTAAATAAGTCAATAATTAATACGTAAGATCTGCCTACGACAAACACCGTCTAGGAATATTATATGTATGTCGTTTCTAGTAATTAAATAATAGTGTAAGGACACTGTTAAGGATTTAATCTGCATATCAGGAACCGAATCAAAGTATTAAAGCATTGTTGGTATAATTAAGTTTGATTGATTATAAGGTTAATGTAATTAGTGTATCAATTGCGTTACAGAATGGTTTAATATAATGGTATTGAACAGAAAGTTAGTAAATTAAAGGGATGCAGTAATTCTTACTGTAAATGTAAGCATTGCATTGTTATATTTAAGTGTAGTATAATAATTTGTTTGACTATCTCTCTTTAACTAACGTATTTACCATCAAGCTATCTAATTTAAAAAATTAAATTCAATAAGAGACGAGAGAAGAGAGAAATAGAAACGGTCATAGGCCTAGTTGCTAGAGCGATCAACTGCTAACGTAAGGCGTCCAGTTTGAATCCAGGCAAAGGTTTACTTTGTGTGGCTTCTTCGTGATTTGGAAGGCATGAAAGCCGAGGTGATCCTCGGTGGAACGGGTAAACGACTTAGGTTGTATTCTTCAAAATAAAGCCCGATTAATATATTATGTATATTGTATATATGAATCCAATAAGATATTATTTTAGGAAAGCTTATTGGTCTTATTGAGAATTAATTAAAATAGTAATTAAATTTTTTTAAAAATTATTTTAAGTTGATGACTGCCAACATCAACAATAATAAGAGTTACAGGCAAATTCCCCAACCCGGACTAAGCAGCGGGTCTTAATGCTGTAAACCTTTCTCTTAGAAAAGAGGCTGATGCTCAGAAGTGGGCTAAAGGGCTGACAAAGAAAGTAATTATTTTAATAATTTCTATTATTTTAGTAATAATTACTATACCTGACCTATTACATTCTATCAACCATAATTAGCTAGAGCAAAGTAGCTCCACTACATCTGTGGTGTTTAAAATTAGTATTTATGTAGTAACTGAATATGAAATAACTTGGTTCCGTCAATAATTGTGATAGTGAAAGTAAACTATTTATTTGTTATGTTTTATTTACGTAAACCAATTTATAATAACCTGAAGTAATTATTAAATTAAAACTTGAAGTTACAAGTTGAAATTATAAAACAGAACAAATTATTGTTATCTCAAACTAATTTTAGTAAGTTAATTTGAAATTCTCGTTTCGGCAAAGGGAATATTCTTTTAGCAGTAGTAATTGCTTTTAGGATAAATGGGCTATTTATTTATCATGCCTTTTATAAAAGGATGTGAAAAAGTACGTAAAAATGTATGTTGTAAAATCCATTATTGTTGCTTTTGAATGGAATTATATTTTTGATTTCTATTTAAAATTCTGCAATGTTCATTTAAATCTCGTCACCCAACGGGGTAGCTTTGAGCGCTTATGTCACCCATGCGTGACAACGGACAAAACACATTCATTTTCGAACCGTTTTATACGGGTTGAACCCGTTCTTAACCATAAAGTATTTTTAGATGCATAGTAATCTTTTCTTGTCTGTTTCAAATTTGATAAATGTGATTAATTTAATTGTGATTTGCTTATATTTAGGTTGTGTTTTCCGTAATGTTTTTAAGATAACATATTATTTAAATACTAACATTTAATTTTAATAGCTCGTGCTAAGTTTCAATAAAAAGATACAAATTATAATTTTAAATTAAATTAATTTTACAAGTTAATTAAATTACTAGTTTTAATAATAATTGTTTAACATAAATTATGACACCAATTTTGCTTTTATTTAATCTCTTTCGATAGCTATTAAACATTAGGTTCACTATTTTGTATGTATGTACATTATAATTATATTTAATATTTACATATAAATATAATAGTAAATACCAACTCTGCGGATTTTAAATTTGTTGAATAAGCTAATTCGTTTTATAATTTATGAAAATATTTCGATAGTATTTGTAGTGGGTATTAAATATGACAAATTGCAAATAAAAATTCTTTTCAAAATATCCCCGAATTTTCACCACATTATAATTAATAGGTATACCAATATTATAAATTTTTTTAATATTATAATCAGCTGATGAGCTGAAATAATAGCAAAACGCGTACCATAGCTTAAATAAAAGTAATTATTGTTTAAAAAAGCAATTTCTATTGATTTGTAAATTTAAAAATTATCATTCAAGCTAATGATTTAAAAATTGTTTTGTATATTTAGGTACATGTACGTACAAATTATTATTATCATAAAATAGTGACAATATTCGTCAAACGCAGATGATATTCTGTGTCTTGATTTCAAGAAATCTACCTACCTTTGCAAAACAGTAAACCTACTGTTATGCCTAAAACACGAAAATGAAAACTTATGAAAATGAAATGTAATACGACCAACTTCCTTCATGGATTATAATTGGTATAGTAAAAGCTCTTGGCAGAAGATGGTCTACGCAATATTGCAAGTTCATTGTAATAAATGTGTCGCCGAAATTATGTTCATCGCAATTCTACAAACTTAAATAAATAACATAGTGCACACACGATTATTAAGATAACGAAAATCAATTTTCACGTACCTGATTATAATATGAAAACTTTAGTTAGAAAGCTTCGATAATAAAATTCTTTTCAAATATGTCTTTCATAAATTATTCATTATAATTATCATGTGTGTGAATTTTTACACATGTTAAATGAGATAAATTCTAATATTGTTGTTCAGGATGTGACCTGCAGTGGTCTTTTGTGATCTTTAATCATCGACCGCTTCTAAGTGCAACGCCCATTGCTGTGAATGACTCCGTTTGCTGTGACGGTCTAGCTGTGCTCTCGGCGAATTTTTTTAAATGTCGACCGTTTCTGCTCGCAACGCCTCTACAATCATCAGTCAAAACTATTGAAGGAGCGACCCGCATTTCATCCAATTTAACTTTAATTCTATTTTTGTTATTTCATAATATCTAACAATCGCAAAACCATTTACGTCAACTACATGTGTACACGTATTTGTTTGTACAAGTTGGAAAACATGATTTATTATTTTATTGTCATATGACGATGACTTTATATAACAACATTGAAGGGTCCTTAAATCGGAGAAAAATTTTTGCTTAAAATAACTTTTTCAAGTTTTAAATTAAATTCATAGGCGCTTTTAACGAGGATGTGCAATATTGGATGAATGTACTTCTTGGTTTAATAACTTTCTGTAGCCAAAGAAGGATTGTACCGAAATTATTTTTTGTATTGTGTCGTTTATATTATTTATTTCTACATTATTCAAGTCTACTGCCATTTCTGTTAATATAAACTTTCCTATTATTTCCTAATATCTAAATCTAGTTTGGTCTTTTTATAGCGGTTTATAAAGCCAATTTACATCGATTTTGTTAAAGATCTGCAACTACAAATATCTACAATAGTGCTAAGAGGCTAGGAAAATAGTTTTAATAGCTATTTACAGAGAATCTTACGAATTAGGGGTCTTTTACTTACAAAACATAGAGTTTGCCTTGGGATAAATTTGACAACATGCCAATTCTTTAAAAGATAACTTTTGCATCGTGTTTTATACAATATTTTTCTCTGCAGTCGTAAACATTTTAAAGTCACAAATTTCAAAAATTACATTAAAAATTAATTCAATAAGATACGAGAGAAGAGAGAAATTGAAACGGTCATAGGCCTAGTTGTAAGAGCGATCAACTGCTAACGTAAGGCGTCCAGTTTGAATCCAGGCAAAGCTTTACTTTGTGTGGCCCTTCTCCGTGATTTGGAAAGCACGTAAAGCCGAGGTGATCCTCGGTGGAACGGATAAACGACTTATGTTGTATTCTAGCAAAATGAAACCCGAAATATATGTATATGTAGTATCTATATTGTATATATGAGTCCAATAGGATATTATTTTACCGAAAACTTATTGTTCTTATTGAGAATACAATAAAAATAGTAATTATTTTAATAATTTTATTAATTATTTTAAGTTGATGACTGCCAACATCAACAATAATAAAGAGTTACAGGCAAATTCCCCAACCCGGACTAAGCAGCCGTGGGGTCTTAATGCTGTAAACCTTTCTCTTAGAGAAAGAGGCTGATGCTCAGAAGTGGGCTAAAGGGCTGACAAAGAAAGTAATTATTTTAATAATTACTATTATTTTAATAATAATTACTATGCCTAACCTATTACATTCTATAAACAATAATAAGCTAGGAGCAAAGTAGCTCCACTACATCTGTGGTGTTTAAAATTAGTATTTACCTGAATATGAGAATAGTTGGTTCCGTCAATAATTATAATAGTAATAGTTAATTATCTATTTGTTATGTTTTATTTATGTAAACCAATTTATAATAACCTGAAGTAATTATTAAATTAAAAAAACTTGAAGTTACAAGTTGAAATTATAAAACAGAACAAATTATTGTTATCTCAAACTAATTTTAGTAAGTATAATTTGAATTAGGGTGAGTATTTCGTTGCGTGATTACGGCAAAGCAAATTTGGAAAATATTCTTTTAGCAGTAGTAATTGCTTTTTAGGGTGGAAATGGGCTATTATATTTATCATCGCCTTTATAAAATGGTAAGGCATGTGAGAAAAGACGTAAAAATGTATGTTGTAAAATCCATTATTGTTGCTTACGCTTGAATGGAATTATATTGCTCTTGATTTCTATTCTAAAATCTCTGCAATGTTCATTTAAATCTCGTCCGCACCCAACGGGGTAGCTTTGAGCGCTTATGTCACCCCATGCGTGACAACGGACAAAACACATTCATTTTCGAGCCGTTTTATACGGGTTGAACCCGTTTCTTAACCATAAAAGTATTTTTAGATGCATAGTAATCTTTTCTTGCTCTGTTTCAAATTTGATAAATGTGATTAGATTTAATTGTGATTTATTTATATTTAGGTTGTGTTTTCCGTAATGTTTTTAAGGATAACATATTATTTAAATACTTAACATTTATATTTTAATACGCTCGTGCTAAGTTTCAATAAAAACGATACAAATTATAATTTTAAATTAAATTAATTTTTACAAGTTAATTAAACTTACTAGTTTTAACTAATAATTGTTTAACATAAATTATGACACCAATTTTGCTTTTATTTAATCTCTTTCGGATAGCTATTAAACATTAGGTTCACTATTTTTTGTATGTATGTACATTATATTTATATTTACATATTTACATATAAATATAATAGTAAATACCAACTCTGCGGATATTAAATTTGTTGAATAAGCTAATTCTTTTTAATAATTTATGAAAATATTTTAATAGTATTTGCAGTGGGTATCAAATATTATGACAAATTGCAAATAAAAATTCTTTTCCAAAATATCCCCGAATTTTCACCACATTATAATTAATAGGTATACCAATATTATAAATCAGCTGATGAGCTGAAATAATAGCAAAACAGGTACCATAGTTTAAGTAAAAGTAATTATTATTTAAAAAAGCAATTTCTATTGATTTGTAAATTTAAAAATTACTATTCAAGCTAATGATTTAAAAATTGTTTGCATATTTAGGTACATGTAGGTACGTATTAATATTATCATAAAATAGTGACAATATTCGTAAAACGCAGATGATATTCTGTGTCTTGATTTCAAGAAATCTACCTACCTTTGCAAAAGAGTAAACCTACTGTTATGCCTAAAACGCGAAAATGAAAACTTATGAAAATGAAATGTAATACGACCAACTTCCTTCATGGATTATAATTGGTATAGTAAAAGCTCTTGGCATAAGATGGTCTACGCAATATTGCAAGTTCATTGTAATAAATGTGTCGCCGAAATTATGTTCATCGTAATTCTACAAACTTAAATAAATAACATAGTGCACACAGGATTATTAAGATAACGAAAATCAATTTTCACGTACCTGATTATAATATGAAAACTTTAGGTATAAAGCTTCGATAATAAAATTCTTTTCAAATATGTTTTTCATAAATTATTCATTATAATTATCATGTGTGTGAATTTTTACACATGTTAAATGAGATAAATTTTAATATTGTTGTTCAGGATGTGACCTGCAGTGGTCTTTTGTGATCTTTAATCATCGACCGCTTCTAAGTGCAACGCCCATTGCTGTGAATGACTCCGTTTGCTGTGACGGTTTAGCTGTGCTCTCGGCGAATTTTTTTAAATGTCGACCGTTTCTGCTCGCAACGCCTCTACAATCATCAGTCAAAACTATTGAAGGAGCGACCCGCATTTCATCCAATTTAACTTTAATTCTATTTTTGTTATTTCATAATATCTAACAATCGCAAAACCATTTACGTCAACTACATGTGTACACGTATTTGTTTGTACAAGTTGGAAAACATGATTTATTATTTTATTGTCATATGACGATGACTTTATATAACAACATTGAAGGGTCCTTAAATCGGAGAAAAATTTTTGCTTAAAATAACTTTTTCAAGTTTTAAATTAAATTCATAGGCGCTTTTAACGAGGATGTGCAATATTGGATGTATGTACTTCTTGGTTTAATAACTTTCTGTAGCCAAAGAAGGATTGTACCAAAATTATTTTTTGTATTGTGTCGTTTATATTATTTATTTCTACATTATTCAAGTCTACTGCCATTTCTGTTAATATAAACTTTCCTATTATTTCCTAATATCTAAATCTAGTTCGGTCTTTTTATTGCGGTTTATAAAGCCAATTTACATCGATTTTGTTAAAGATCTGCAACTACAAATATCTACAATAGTGCTAAGAGGCTAGGAAAATAGTTTTAATAGCTATTTACAGAGAATCTTATGAATTAGGGGTCTTTTACTTACAAAACATGGAGTTTGCCTTGGGATAAATTTGACAGCATGCCAATTCTTTAAAAGATAACTTTTGCATCGTGTTTTATACTTTTCTCTGCAGTCGTAAACATTTTAAAGTCACAAATTTCAAAAATCACATTAAAAATTACACCCATTTTGAAGGAATAGAATAGCAAAAGTTTAGAATAACGAATATAATGAGGTGGGTACCAACCCATTAATTATATTCCTAGTAAAGTCAGCTTGGCTTCAGCTAAATTGACTCCAACATCCGAATACGGATAGGTACCGAAAGAAGAAGAAGAAGCATTAGGATCAACTGCCTGTTAACTGTCACAGTTGACTCTGCAACTATTGACCTTCGACAACTGGCCCAGGCTACAATTGATCTTCGCGATTAGTGGTCTCGCGGCAATTAGCTCCGTATGGTTTTAGGAATTCTTCCTGCCCTTGCTACAACTATAAATTTTGTTGTTCTTCTTTTCTTTCTTTTAAGGTATAGGCAGTGTTTGCTGTTCATTTTAAAAATTTAAAATTTTGTTTTATTAATAATATAGCGCCTATACCAAGCAAGTTTTCTTACCTTGTGAAGCAACAGAAAATACCGGTTTCTTAGAAATATTCTTCAACACACTGCTACCTAAATTTTTTAATGGTTCTTCTACGCTGCTCTTGGTGTAGTTCTTAATTCTGCCATCTTTCTTATCAATATTTTATTAAGAGTTAATAGTCGTAGAGTCATCTGTTCAAGGGCTAACTGTTCGGAAACGATGGGGGTCACCGGGCCTCCTTGCTTAGAATATCCTCCTTTGACATGTGGTCAGGGATATAAGATGCCTAGCTAAGGTGTGCGGTAATGGCAGAGTATCGTTAGATGCAAAAAACCTGCAAGCAGAGTGCGAGTTTCCACGTGGCAACCAGGACAATGAAAACGATAAATGATACATGAGTTTTCAGTAAATACGCACACGCAAAATGGTCGACAACCTGACTTTAAACTGGGCCAAACCCCAAAAGCAATGTCGGTCTTTGGATTAAGGGTGTTTTGCATGGTTGCCAAGCCAAACACGCGCAAGCGATTAGTCTTGGGGGTTTTCTGTGTCGCATAGCCTGAGGAGGTTGGCAACTTTTACACTTATAGCTGCATCATGCTGATGGGTAGTGGCCCAAACCTGAAAAACGAGATTGAACGGCGGCCCAGTAACAAATACGCCGGAAATTAAGTCCATAGTACGGAAGCCCCAAGAAGATACGTCTTCCCGCCGTCACGTGGCGGCTGTGGTGAGATTACTGGTCCGAGGATGCCTAATCGGTAGCTTGTGCGGGTGAGATGCGCAACACCTCTGGCGCAAACCTGTTAGTCGGAATCTGGTATAATAAAAGTAACCAGGCTTGACCATAGGTGATAGGGATCTACTAACCCCAGTCGTATGTTCCTGAGGGTCGTGGCGGGCATCGACGAGGCACCGTGTTCTAACGAATAAGGATCAAGTCTAATTCCCCTTTGGGGGACGTGCTTAGCAATTGAATTACGTAGCCTAGGCAGGTAAAATAAACCTAAGATTTGTCCGGACACGGTAACAACAGAGGTAATTTATATTTACTGAAATAAATTGTAACCTCCGGTTTATTTTCTTGCACTTCAAATTTTATTTGTTTACCCATTCTTTTATTTTAATTTTTGCCAGTTAATTCTTGTTAATTAAATGAATATTTTGTCAATTTTGTACATTTCCCATTAGTAACGATTTACATTTTATTATATTTTGAATTTTATGCAGTCCTTGGATTAAACAACTCAAGGTTATTTCTATCCCTTTTCTTTCCTTCCTTTCTTCCATGCATCTTAATGCAGATGCGCTTGTAAGCGTCAGTTGTCGTCAACTGCTCAACATGAAATGACGGTGGCCTCCTAAGAACCGTCCTTGGAGATCCTTTTGTGAAATTGAAATACCCGATTTTCACTCCTGTAACAAATAAGTTGTCGCAGGTTCGAATTCCATACGCGCCTGTTGCTAAAGTAAAGAGAGAGTAATCCACCTCGTAAAACGGATTGTGAGGACTTCTAGAATGGAAGTGGTTATATTCCAACAGGAATGGAAAACCAGTGATACTTACAAACAATCCTTATTTGGGGAACACAAAAAGTTCCGAAACTCAAACGCCACTTAACGGCACTGAAAATTCAGTAGCGTCATACGTTCACATTAATTTAACATGCTAAGCACGAAACTAGTAGTGACTTCCGAAGTCAAAATTTACCTGATCCAAGTTAACTTAACTTCCAAATGTAGTCGGCGCGTTGTAACTAAGCTTAGACCTGGACATATTCGAAAATGACCAAAGCATAAATTAATTTAAATAAGCTTCTCTAATAATTGATTAACGTCATCAAATTCCACAGGTAGCAACGTGGCAAAATTTCGATGTCAATTTTCGGTGATTAGCTGACGCCGAGTTACGAATTTAACGACGTATAAATGATGTAAAAATGACCATAACATTTCACAGACCAAAAACGTCGTTCAAGACGTAAAATCAAAATAAAAGAACGATGAGACATAGAGACGTCCAAATAACGTACCATGTACTCTATATATCATTAGTACACAAAAATTATTTAAGACGTATCAAAGACGTGGCGTACTCACGTCTAAATAACGTCTCATGTAACAATATTTCACTACTATTAAAAGAACAAAAATGTTAATAAATTTTGAATTATTTATTAGTTTCATGATATACATGTATGAACATAATTGAAAGAAAATTAATTTAAATTCTTAACAATTTCAATTTAACCTGGGCTACAAAAGAGAAAAGTTTGCTTTTTTGACATTTGAATATAAACAAATTCGTTTATATTTTTATAAACAAATATTTTTTTAAATATAAAAAACACTCATAATGTTTCTAAATTGAAATTTGGCGGAATTAAAATACTTACATTTAAATATATTAATTTTAATTCAAGATAAACAAAGCAATACTAAAGGACAAAAGGCTTACAAAATCAACAAAGTTAAAAATATACAAGACCTTGATAAGACCCACAATAACGTATGCAGATGAAATACTATGCGAGTCCACAACATGAAAAGGAATTATTTAGAAAACTCGCAAGAAGGATATTTGCTAACACTCTTAACACCAAAGATTGAAAGTGATAAGAAGAGAGCAATTATGAACCATGAGATTTTGCAAGAATGCAAAGAAGAAGATATATTGAAATTCGTTAAGTCGCAGTGTGAAGAATAACTCTATGGAAGCCTACAAGAGACAACAGAGCAAGGGACGCCCAAGAGTGAGATAACGGGACCAGGTTAGCAGGAACCTGTAGGTGATGGGTGTGAAAGAAGGGTGAGGGCCCATGAAAGGCAGAAATGGACTACAAATAGTAGAAAAAAGAAAGAAAGAAAAATGGGTTATTAATAAAATGTATATTATGGGGTCTAATCCTCCCAGTTAAATTGATTTGTAAATCCCAGAAAAGAGATAGCTATATTTATCTTAAATGTAAAGCTTTGATAATAATAATATTACTTAATTTTAACTACATAATCTTTTACGTTAAGTATTGTTTTAGGTTTATCAAAATTATGTTTTTTTTTAATTAATACAACCAAACATTAATTTAATGCAGTTTAAAGTAAACGTTTTTAATTTTTACTACTAATAATTCAGTAGGTAGCTATTTATTTCTTCTAGTGCACTGATTTTCCAATCCCGCGTTTCGGATAATCCAGCTTTTGCTGCACTTGTATATAAATTATTAACTAAACATAGCTATAACTTATTATTCTTAGTTTAATAAACGAATAGCTTATTTATAAAAAAAAATTGACTTATAAGAGCACTCGCCGATTTAGGTTTCCGTTAATGGTCAACCAAAGGATGCCCTTGTTAGTTTTTTTTTATCAACTTTTATTTGCATTTAATCTAGGTAATTTTAAATTTTTATGCTCGATTTTGGTTGATTAAATTTTAATAAAATATAACATGAACTTTGATGACTGACCACCTATTAAATTAATGTTTAATTTAAATAATTTATGTTATCCTTATATGAATTTTATCTCACGCTTTGACTTTTTTAAGCACTTTAATATATTTTGCTTCTTATTTGACAAAGTCAAGTCAAAATAATGTTTTATAAACCCTTTTACTATAATTACATTAGTATGACTTCATTTCTGATATCACCATTGCACAGTTCGTATTGGCCTTTTTAAGAAAAAATAATAAGTATTTCAAAATGTAAAAAAGACGACTTAGTTCCTAATTATAGTCCTTAATAATAAAAGAAGCATTTATAAGTAGACTTCTTTTTAATGCGTACATTTAAAAATTAAACTTACATTTCAAAATACGTAATATTTTTCTTTGAATGGAATATAATGGTGTTTGTTTCTTTGTATTTTATACTGTAAAGATTTAATTAAATGGTAGCTTGCTTTTATAAACCTTTAACGAATAGATGTTCTAGATAACATATACAAATTCATCATCTGTTTTGTGATAAAATCAAACAAACTAGAATTGAAACTATAATTATTTTTAATTAGACAAATAATTATAAACTTATTGCAATGAACTCGTGCAGCTTCATTGTATTACTCATAAAGGTCCGTTATTGAGTAATTAATTGTTCATTTATATTTTCCATAGTCATTCGTTAAATTTATTAATGTTGAAATTTTCTAGCCAAATATTATTTAGATTTAGAGAAAACAATTAATTGCCTGACATAATGTTTAGACAAATAATAACATAAACTTCATCAATTTATTTGCATTTACAGAAATACCAAAGAAGAATAATGCAGTTTAAGTACTTTTAAGGCCAGGGATATTCTTTAGAAATCAAATAAATTCTTTTGTTGTAAAAATGAATATAGTTGATGGGCCTCGCTTGCTTGTCATATTTGTAAAATAATTGTTACTCATACAGATATATAAACACTTAATATACGAATAATTATTGTATTAATAAGAATTATTGTGCCACTGTTGACTGAGTCTCTGCTGCGTTATTGTCTATATTACCAAATCATTGATTTGAAGATGGCAGGTAACCCGTAAAATAACCCGGCAATACCAATACGTTAAATTATATTTTTAAACGTTGCAAGTTTCAAAACAACATTTATTTGTGTCAAAAGCAGAATAAAATTATAATTTTGTGCCATTTTATCAAAATATTTATTTTGAACTTACATTTTATTTTAAACTGTTAAGTGTATATTTCTATTCTAAAATTGTTTTGTAAGTAGACACTTACATATTCGTTCAATATGTCGAAACGATCTCAAGAGTTTTCCATCGTACACACTTGAATAAGAACCTTACATTCTTTCTTTTAGGGTTCATTCATTCTTAACAAAATTTCCTGCAATCTTCTTGTGATTTTTAAAAAAACAAGAAACTTGAAGCTCCCCTATTAGATTTATCAATTTCATAGAACAGCACTTTTAGTGTTTCGTTGGCGGTTATTTTAGAAAATGAATTTGACTAAATTATTTGACGTAATCAAAACAAAAGTAAAATGAATGGAAGCGTGAAGTGTAAAAAGTTAGAAAGAATAAAGCGAGTTGAACGTTAAACTCTCGGTTAACAAAGGTGTTCGCTCGTTTCAAGCCACAATAGCCACTTGAATAGTGATAAGAACTTGTTTTGTTCTTTAGTGCAAAAGGTATCAATTTTCTAACTTTCTTATATAAAATATTGTTACGCAACTAACATTAATTGTCAAACTTTACATTGAAAAGTCTAGTGTTAATTAATTTTAGTTGATATTAATCAAGTATAGTAATAACCTTTTTAACTTGTAGCTTTGAATTGCCGATTAAAATGTTATTAGGTAAATGAACAATAAATATATTAATAATTAATCAATAAAAAATTAATACAAACTTAAGCTGATTTCTTCACCTCTACTCTCAAATGACTATAAATTATAAACAGAGTAATCAAATAACCAATCAGATCAAAATTACAATAATAAATGAAAGTATGATTTGTTATTTGGTAATGTGCCCAACACACAGTAATCAGAATGTTTAACTGGTAATGAAGAAATGGGGAAGGACCTCATTTTGTAAGAAGTATTGATTATCAATTGTGTAGTCCGAATCGTTTGAAGAGAAAATATTTAAATCAACTTTAAAATTGATTGGTATAATTCTATATTTACAAAAAAAATTGTAAATGTATAATAGGTATACATAATTTTTACGACAAAAAATTGCTAAAAAAGTTGACCGATCGCTTCATTGCTTTTTAATTTGTTTTAATTTTTAAAAACTATTATTTTCCTATAACTTTTAACTTATATGTACTTAAATTACCAAAATAGCCAATCGTGCGACAATAAAAAAATAAACTTTTAAACATTTTGCCAATTTATCTTAATATAGTTAAAAATTGATGGATATTTTTAGGTGAAGAAGTCGGACATAAAATAATGGTCGTTGATTTAGCAGTGAAATGGGTGACTTGCCGAATGACAGTTGTAATTTTTAAGAAATCGCAATTGAACTAATGGCGAATTAATTAGCGTGATTGTGCTTGCTATGCTCAGTAGGGGTGTCCGATGAGGTGGACTTTATAGCTATTCACGGTTAAAAATGAGAAAATAGAGCTGTATAATGTTCCAATTTAATTGACACATAAGATTCGAATGGAACATTAAAGTTTTCTAATAGATATCTCTTTCCGTCACGTTATCTTCACTTATCCTACAGAAAATTTGGATTTTAAAATTAATTGGAGAAATAAAGAACTACATAGTAAAGCAACGACAATTTTAAATTCCAAAAAAATAGACAAAAGATCTCAGTAATAAGATTGGCCTATTATATCCTGAAACAGAAGGATTTATAGGTGCCGTTCGAATGGTGTTATTGCTACTAACAATTATAAAAAATGTATTATGAAGATGAAAGTTACTGATTATTGTAGAAGATGCACTATGCCAAATGAGGCAATACGAGTAGATTATGTTATAGTCGGTTGTTCCATTTAGCACCTACTAACTATCTCCGCAGACATAACCGAATCTGTAAAATACTACACCAGCAGTTAGCTCTATAATTAGGTTTGTTAGTCAATCTCAGTCTTTATTATAGAAGATAACTGCTCTAGAAGATGATTCCTTTGTCTTATATTTAGGGCAAATAATCTAGACCGGCAGGGAACCGTATCTTAGGAATATTATCTTAATAAAGAAGCTATCATGATTGATGTTGTAGTTCCGTTGCCAAAAAATATTTTGACTACCAAAAAATATAAAATAAGAAAATACAAAGCATTGATAATAGGAATGATGGCTGTTTGGCAACTAAAAAAAATTTGTGCTTATTGTTATATCTGATACTGGTGTGGTATCTAACAAATTTGGGTTAAAAAAAATTTGAGACCGTGTTTTAGGACATGGCCGTTCTATGTGAATACGTCATCGCGGTACATCCAGTTTTTATTAAATTTTTTAACATGCTACCGATTTTATAAACGTATTCACGTCAAAAAAACCAAAAGGAATATGTATTTGTATAAAAAGTAATTTTTACGTTCTAAAACTTCTAAAAATATTCGGAGTATACTACGCGACATGGCTGGAGACACTTAAAAATGTCACTATTCAACAATAACGACATTTTTTCGCAACTTTCATAATATTAAATTTATTTGGCGACATTAAAATGCCGACAAATACGTAAGATATTTGTATTATTATACATACATTAGGCAAATTTTTAAAGATAATCACAAAAGTAATTCCTTTTAAATAGAGATAATTTTTAATAATAATTATTTTATTATTGAATTGTTTGAATAGATTTAAATTCTTTAAGATTTTTAAATAAAATATAGTTCAATATATTTTTTTAATTTAATATTGAAAAATTGAAACTTAGTTTAAACCGAGTCTCGCTCGAGATTAAACTGTTACTATTGATGCGGTAGGTAACATTTCCATGCTTTGGAAGAATTAAGTTAAGACTATTTTGCTATAATATCAGTGTAATTTAAAATTGTGCTGTAATAAATTTCGCACATTGTTCATATAATATCTATAAAAATAATAAAAAATAATTATATTAGAAATACATTAAAAAATAGTTAAGAGTTAGAAAATAATTGCACATCAGCTTTAATACGTTATTGGATTTTGATATTTTTAAAAGTTATCACTGATCAAGCAATATAAATTTATTTGCTGGTATAAAAAATTTGAAATTAAAATAATTAAAAATAATGTACGCATGAAAAATTATTAATGTCGATTATAAAATATAGGAGTAATTCATATAAATACATCAAAGCAATATAGGGTAGCTGGCTAGTACCTACTTGATATAGCTATAATATTTTCAACGTTGTTGACAAAAATTTATAATTTTTTCTGTCAAGCTGAGTGGATAGTGAAGCTAACCAAATTATATTAAAAATAATTGCGTTATATCTCCGCTTGATCTTCAAAATATATAGATATATTTCTATGCTTCCTAAGGGATGTGACAGTTCTGAAGCGAGCAGAGCTACAGACGTCAGTTTCGATATTAAAATCTCTGGAGAATTTCTGGTGTGGCACACTATTTGAAAGTAAGTGATTAATTGGCGTGTCACGTCGGAAAACAATACACTCGCTTTTCTTTCGGTTTCCTTTAAATGTTTTCTTAAAAGTTATTTACTTCAAAGTCAGGAAGGAAAAGTAAATAACTGCAGGCTTGTTTTCATTATCTCCTTTTATTTTGCTGACTTTTACACCAAATTGCATCTTCTCTTTTTCTCGTTACTTAAACGGAAACTTTATAAAATTTTAATTACGTAATTATTTTTCGTTTTCATTGCGTTATAATCTTTGCTTAATTACCTCATAATGTATATATAAGAAAATTTAAATTGAAACTTTCTGCTGCATTGTAAATTTCTAACACAAATCAAATGGGGGTGTGAACGGCAAGCTAAATAGCGGCTAAACTTAGCACGACACGTCTTCTGTAAATGTTAGTTGCAGTCTCGTAGAATTCAGTTTGTTCTCAAACCAGATTTTATTAAACAACATATTGTGAGAAAACTATTTTAAACTTGAAGTACTTAAATATTGTTGTAAAGTTTCTCACTCTACGTTATTTTTGTTGTTCTTTTTTAATTTTATATATAATTTTTTAATTTAATTATTTCAGAATAACACAGCAAATTTTCAGAATTTAATAGATGTACATATGTCTAATAGATATAGAAAATCTATTATAATGAACGATAATGAATTAAAAGTTTTTATGTTAAACCACATTGAACAATCAAAAGAATTTTTAATTTAATCATTTTGGTGTAATTTTAGAAATTCAACTAACCCCTTGAGGTACGAACGAAACATAAATACAGACTTAATAGTATACCCACTTACCACGGGGACATAAATTTTTTAACATTTACATAAATTAATAATATTATTAATTATAATAAATATAATATAATATTATAATATTATTAATTATATAATAAATAGTATTAATAATATTATTAATTTAGAGTTTTAAAAGATTCAGGTTAACTAAACAATTTAAACCAATTTTTTCATAAGCTTTCAACAATGGATTGCTTCTTTCAAGAAGATAAAAAAAATTAATGATAATCTTTTAAAATTTTAATTTAATATTAATTTCACAAATTAATAATTACGATGATAATTATTACGCATGTGAAAAGTATAATTTGAGTGCCTATATTACAGTGCAGGTTACAAGTAATTAAATTATTAACCAGTGACTTAAATATTTAATGATTGGATGGCGTGAATAAAAACCGAGGAAATTCTTAAAGTAAAAGCTTCACATACAAAGCATTGAAACTATACAGGGCAAAAAGTAAATTTTTCCAAACTTAAATTTTAAACGTTTTTCTTGATTGTCAAGAAATGAATTAATTAAAATTCATAAATTTCAATTCTTCTATTAATTTTTTTTTAGTTACAAATCTTTAAATTAAATTTTATTAATACTCGTTAATTTTAAGTTTTGTTTATAATATTAAATAAAATTAGCGATTTTGATGATTTTATTAATTAAATGAAGAACAAATAAATACTTTATATTACAATAAATTTAATTAAATACTTTAATATATGCATAAGGGTTTTAACAAAAGTTTTAGCATTTTCGAGTTTTTATTCATACTACTCGTAGGCAGGCAACACCCATATCCATAGTCAAAAAGAGGATTACTAGCATAATTTTAAATTTTGCTTCCATAATCTAATCTAATCTCAAATTTCTGTTTAATGCAAGAATTTCTAACAAGTTTAGCGGACAGTTCATCTGAACATCTAAACCAGCGCTTCCCAACTTAAAAGTAATTACCCCTAAGAGGTAGAATGGAATTTTCTGAGGGGTAAAGACGTTCACAAAATTATCTCCATTACTTTTTGATTTAATAAAAAATTGCTAAAAACAGGTGTTTTCACCATATTTTCATAAATTAGTTATCACCAAGTTATAGATTAAAATTTTCAGCTGTTGATTTCCAATTCTAAGGGCTTATAGGCACTAGGCGGCCAGCTGCAATGCAGCCAGCCATGCAGCTGCTCGCAACCAATGAGCTTAATGTAAAATAAATTGCGGGCAACCGCAATTTACTGCGTTTACAAATTTTTATGTATGCGGTTGCGGCTAGCCGCCTAGTGCGTATGCACCCTAAAAGTTTTACGTATTGCAATTTTTGCACAAAAATCTATTTTTATACAAACGTCAAAAAGACGACATTTATGCATCACTATCGATACGCGAAGTGTATCTTTTTAATATAACAAAAAGTGGTGGAAATCATTTTTCACCGTGAAAAAAATATTTTTCACGCGTTAAAAAACTTGACGATTCAGATACGAAAATAGGAATCTAATATTGTATTCAAAATTTAATCAAATTTAATAAAATCTTACAAATAAAAATTAATCGAACAATTGGAACAATCTTGTATATTAATTCTAGAGTGTCCCAGAGAAGTATTTATAGATGATTGGTTGCCGTAGGTTTTCTCACACACCTCATCACACACGTTTTCTTCTCCCCAGAAGTGCAGATCTTGTTGTCAAGAACTTCGTCAGTGGCGTTCCTTTGAGAAGTGGAGGGTTGACAGTTTGCAATCTTATTCGAAATGCTAATTTTGTTGTTCAAACTGTCTTCTAAATAACTCTCGGCTACAGCAGTACTTTTCCACCCTCCGTGGCGCTTAATAGATGTCATATTACCTCCCGCATTGGCCAAAAGAGTGGCAGAGGTTCGCCTAAAACAATGGCCAGTGTATTGCTTAAACAATTCCTTTCCAAGCCATTTAGCGATCAAACTGGGAATTTCTCCAATTGTATTGATTCCAACATGTTGATTAACACACTTGCCGTTATTATATTTCAAGAATAATCGATGACTTGAAGTATGAGTCGGTCGCAAAGCCCTGTACTTCCGATATATCTCAATATGTTGTCCATTTGATACGGTAAAAGTACGTTCAGAATGAGTTTTGTATCTGGAATTTTCACAATTAACACAGAGCCTACATCTTCTATGTCATCGATTGTTAATTTTACTAACTCTTCTCGACGACAAGCCCCACTTATGCCCAAAATAAGCACAACCTGCAATACATTAAATTTAGCTTCATATAAAATGAATATAATTAAATACCAGTACCTTCTTAAATAAATTTGTTTCATCGTCGGCTTCTACTATAAATTTAGCAATATCTTCTTCTGTTAAAACTCTTGATTTCTTCCTCTATAACCAACTGATTTATTTTTGAGATAAGGCACCAATTTTGGAAATTTTCGGACGTCGATGTTTTCCTTTACATTCAGTGTTGCTTTCAGCATTGAAAAAGTAGACCACAATGTGGGCGGTTTCATTTTTGTAGACTTTTCTTCTAAATAAGCTAAAAGCACTTTCTCCGATATCTTTACCACATTCTTTGTTGCACACCATTCGCGAAATTTAATATACGTATTCTCATACTGCACTTTTGATTTGGCAGGTAACAGATTTGAAATTGCGGCATTTGCAGTTTCTATTACCTCTGGCGGAGTATCGCTTTCACTGCTATAGTCCATCACTTCGAAAAGTGTGAATTATGTAAATTATGTAATGCGTGGAATTATTACAAAATTATAAATTGTAACTGAATTAATAACAAACAATTGCGCGTTTCCTAAGTTACAATGTTATCATAAAAACCGATAATTTGATTTTATTTTTATAATAATAATCAAAATTTACTTCAATTAAATCAATTCAATTAATTAATTTTTGACGTTGTATAAAATATTGTTTGTATTTCGGGCGCAAAATAAGTGTTTAATGGCACTTTCGAATGAATTTTTGTCTCGACCTGACGGTCTCGCCAAAAATTTACATTCTCAAGTGCCATTCAAAACACTAATTTTGCGCCCTAAATAAAAATAACTATTTTCCCAAACCATATCTTTTCGGCTTGCTCTTGGGATCGTATCACTTAGCACCCCTTGTATAATTCTATACCATCGGAAAGAAAAACCGGTTCTGTGCTCTATCGTTAGCGTTTCCTACCTCTACGAGCTAGCAAAAGGGCAAGTTTTTTTTGCCAGCCGCCCGGGCCCCTGCGATTAGCGGCTGCACGATTTTAATTTACCAAAACATCTTGGCATTGAACCGCCGATTAAAACAATAATAAATGGATTATTTTCTACGCGGTAAGGTAGTTTCACTTTATTTCCATCAATAGAAAGAGCCTTTTGGAATTTTTTCGTTAGCATACAACCACAAATATTTTTAAAATATCGCATTTTGACAGTTATTTTTATAAAGAAAAACAGCCTTTAGCTGAAAAGAAATATCCCGAAACATGAGCCGTAAATTAGAAGTTACTTGGAGTCAGGCTAAAAAGATGTCAAAAATTCCAATATTATTGTGTCTGCTAAAAAAGTTCGTGACGTTTTTTTAATAAAATTCAACTCGTTTTCTTATAGTTTAAAAATAAATTTTTTTAAAAACAAATAATGCTCCATTATTATAGACAATGTTTCGTAATTTTTTGAGTAGAGCCATGATGCCATTGGTAAAGAATTTCTGCGGTTTCTGGTTGAAAAACTGAATTAAGTGGTTTTCATAGGCTTCTTTTGAAACCAGCTTAATTCCAGCGTGCTATATCTGGACTGTACGGTGGATGCATCAGAACATCCCAACCAAGCTCTCGAATCATTAATTTGGGTCGTTTTCTTTTAATTTCCTGGCGTAATCTCTCTGGTTGTCTACAGTACAGGCAAGAATTAATCGTCTGACCAACTGGAAGTAGCTCATGGTGAACGATCCCTTCCAGTCCCACCACACACACAGCATCACCTAGTTTGATGTCAATCCTGGCTTCGACAGTTCACCATCTCTTGTCGACAATCTTTGACGCTTTCAATTGTCGTACGTGACTCATTTTTCATCAACGGTTAAGACACGTTTTAGAAATAGCTCGATTTCATTGCGTTTCAGCAGCGCATCGCAAATGTTAATTCGGTATATCATGAGGAACCCATACATCGAGCCAGCTTTGTCTAAATGCTTCAAAACAGTTTTGTGGTTAATATCTAGCTCCATGCCAAAATTGACACTGCTGATATTGGTTACCTTGGTAGACTTTTTCAAGAATTTCTTCAAATTTTTCGATGATTGGACGACCAGAGCGTGACTCATCTTCCATATTAAAATTACCAAAACAAAAGCGAATGAACTATTTCTGTGTAGTAGATTTTGATAAAGTACTTTTGATAACAAACTTTTTCTCAGACCTAATATTGTTAGTAGTGATTATAAAGAAAAAAATTATAAAGTACAATCACTTCAGTGATTTCGACAATAAAATATAAAAATTTAAAAAGGAATAAAAGCGGCGGGTTTCGTGTACAAGCAATCGTGATAGGAAAGTTTTTATTAGGTTATGCTGTTTTGAAAGAGTACCTGTTCCGTTTAACATAAATGTAAGTGTAATTTTTTAGTTTTTTTTGTAGTTTATATTAAAATGAACTTTGAATTTTATGAATACTATGTATGTATGTACATATGTACATTACTTGGTGTGTTGGTTAAAGTTGAATAAGTATTTTTCAAGTGCCAGAGAAACGTTATGCAGTTCGAGTTAACTTACATAGTATTATGTATGATGCATGCATCTGTTCACAGTATTCTTGTAGCATCTTAAGTGCATTGTTACAAATTATTTAGTATGTCACTGTTAAATGATTTTTATTCAGTGTATTGTATAGAAAATCAGTATAACATAAAGATTTTTGCATACGTTCAGTGATTTTATTACTAAACCGCAGAAGTGAAAAGTCTCGTAGAGTTTAGAGGACTGAATTTTTGTAATTTAAAATACCATGCATTCTTTTGGTTTTACTTTGACGACCAACCTACTTTTGTTTGCATTCATAATATAAGCAACAAACGAACAACGCAATCAATGCTGTATCGTTGATGACTGCCAACTGCCTTTAGTAGAAGTGGTTGAGCTGCCGCCAATTTTTACAAGTAGGTACTATGTTTCATTTTATTTAACAAAATTACCCAAAACAATTTAAAAAAATTTAGTATTAAAATTACAAAATTAAAGAATTTTATTTATTTCTGGTCTGTAATATTCATGAACATCAAATGTAAACATTTGCATCCTGATTTTTTCTCTCTATCATTTATCATCTACTAATCTATCTTATATTTTACCGGCCTAATTAGGACGAACTTCAATTCGTTTCAATCTACGTTTCCCTACCTTAGAACTGATAAAGTTTATGCAAAACTTGCAGCCACCACTTATACCATCAGATAGATTGGAAGCAGTTGCGGGTTTCACTTGGGCTTTGTTTTGAATGAAACGATACATTGATAATAGATTTGGTACTATTAGTTTTAATCCTACTCGTAACATTATATAAGAAATTGAATTACTAGTTTAATTTTAAGCAAACATTGTGACACATATAAATTTTTTTAGAGGTCAATGAAATTAGCACAAAAAGTACAATTATTAAGTGCCGGATGAGGCTAACAGATATCCATCCGAGGACTTAAATATTGTGATCTTTAGAATGATGTTTTTTACCGAGTTATTTTTTATATTTTATTGGAATATTTGAAGCTAATATAAAAAAACTCTTCTACAAAATTAAGTAAACTTATTTGAGTCAAGTGTTTTGCCATTAGTTAGGTCTTAGAATTATGACACAATTTTGTAAACTACTAGTGGGAATATTAAATGGGCGAATATGTTTTATAATTTGGTAATGTAAAATTAATAAACTTTAACCATTTATAAGTTTAGTTAATTTGAAAGTTTTGAATTTCATCATAATTTATAATCACGTGCAGTTTCTTCGAAACGTAGTTCGTGCCACGGCGTACCCAGTTTTGAAGTGCCACATAAAATTCTTTAATCTGTGTTATTTGCAGTAGGTACTATCTTTGTTAATTTTATTTTTTCAATTTTTTTATTAAAGTTTGCTGATTTGAATGTGAACATTTTTTACTTGACATTACACCATGAATTATCGAAGATGGGGTAGGGTTTGATTACTTAACTCTTTGACTGGTCTTTTGAGCTACGGCTAGTTAAAATGTCCTGTGATTACAACGTGGAACGACTCGATGCTAGAGAAGCTTGGTTAGTGGAATAGAGTTGATGCGGAGTAGTTTAAAAGTTTGTTAGCTTCAAAGGAAGCGAGTAATTTAAAGTTGTTGATTATTGAATTATTAAATAAATACGGGTATAAATAAGTATTGGTAGATAATTATTATGAACTGTAAAAAGAAGTTTATGAAGTAGAAGTTAGCTGGTAAATCGGCATTTAATGTACATTATAATAAAAAATGTCTGTTTCGTGCGTTTCATTTCCTAATCGAAAACAACACGGCAGGATTTATTGAAAACTACACGAACTTCTTGTTGTAATATTGAACACCAGATTTTATTAATGTAGCATTGATACATCTTTTGTGGTTATATACAATTACACTAATTGAAATATGTATAACACAAACTGCGGTAATAAATACAAATTTGTATTCGAAGGAAAAATTTGTAAACTCTTGTAGCTCTAAAGTCAAATTTTCGTATTTATTCAATTTAATATTATTAAAAAATACAATGAAAATATGTTTGTTTTTGATGCAAAATACATTGGAAATCCAATAAGAAAAATCGAAAGTTATGAATCCATTAGCAAGTTAGAGTTGCGTTGGATTTTATTCTATTACAAATCAATGGAGTGCAATCGTCCGTCCAGTTTCCTTTATGTATTGTGTTTTAGCCTTCACATATATACTTGATGAACAGAAAATCTATTGTAGAGATGAATAAAAACGCATTTCACTTTACTGTGGCTTAAAATAATTTTGTAAACATTTATTAGCTAAAGCCAGATAGAAAAGAATATGTTCAAGTAGCTGTTGTCGATTGAAAGCTTGACATTATAACATAAACATATGAATAATAAAGATTGACATATACCTCCATAAATTTATTATTATTATTAACAAAAAATATTAAAAATAAAACAAAAACGCTCTATCCTAGAGTTTATTTTTTTTTAACTTACCGAAATCAATTATTTCCAAGAGTTTAAATAATGTAACTTTTTCCAAGTTGTGAAAAGTTTTCAAGTTTTGAATAAAGTTTTATATTTACAAAAAAATATTTTTTTATAAAATGTCAATTATGAATTGTGTATTGCAACAACTGTCAAAGTAAAAATATTTATTTATCTACAGTAAAACATAAAACATTAGTTTAACGTTCTTAAACTTTACTAATTTATTTCGAACACGTTCCTAGCGAGATACTGCCGATATATCTGCATTTATAGTTTACTGTAGAATCAATACAAAGACCTTTAATACTGAATCTAATAAGTATTTGTATCACGTAGACATGAAATTTTTTAAATCTTTAAAACAAGAACCCTAAAGTTATTGGATTAACTTTGTTACTTTAATTTTTGTTTGTTTGTTTTTTAATCCTTGAGGAATATTAGATATACTTTTTATTTCCGTTCTGTGATGGTATAGTGGGTCCAATCAAAGGGGCCTCGGGGATCTTGAGTCAGAAAACACACTAGCAGGTAGTCGCTTTACGGAGTCTTGCTTTTTATTATTTTTTAAGAAAGCTGAAGTACTTAAAACCCTTGAGAGTTGACTCAGATCTAGAAGTTTGTCGTTTGATGTCCAAATTGGTCGATATGTTTATTTCTAGTTAATTTTATATACTGTAGAAATTCTATAAATCATTTTGTTTAACAAAAATTAGTAGTATTACTAATAATCTATTGTTGCCTAATACCACATTCCAGAGAAATGATTTTCATAATGCTTCTCCATTAGCTATCTTGCTTTGTTAATCTTAAAAATTTATTATTTCAATATTTATATATTATATTTAAGTGAGTGTAACAGTCAAATAAAAAAGTAAGAACTAAATTTCTGACTGTCTCTCGTTCGAAGGTTACATGGCAAATCACCAAGATATGTAGTACATAGTAACCACCAGTTTTGTTTTTTAATTCCAAACTCTATCGCAATTGACATTTCAAATATTCCTGAATCTGACTCTGTGGGATATCTAATTTGATAGAATTTTAAAATAAAATCTAAAATCCCCTTTCATAAAATTGTCATAACCAATTTACATTTTATCTCCAGCAGTTATAGTTTTTTAAAATAAAAATTTTCTAATCAAGTTTTAATAAAACTTAACCACCGTTTATTTTTGCTTACTAGAAGAAAATGTTGCAATTTTTATTAACAATCTGGTGATTAATTCTTGCAGCGTGGCTTAACCTAGAATATTCTTGAGCGCAATGTATCGCCGCAGGTCTATTTTGCTACATCTGCAATTGGAAAGAACAGTTCTAACCCTAACAGAGATAACTAGTTTTAAGTCAATGACAACTTTAGTTTTAACGCTTATACTAGTGTAATGCATAAAAATACCAAGCAGTGTCATTTAGTAATAGCAGCAATTGGTTAGTCGTATTAAAGCTTTATTTGAATTAAAATATATAATTTGGTTTCAATGGTAAATTATGAATATGGGTGAATGCATAATCAACAGTATTTTTTGGTATTTGGAGTCCGGTTTGGTCGTTGACCTGTTTCACCTGACAAAAAATTAAATACAAGCAATATTTATTGGTTATTCTACCGAATGTATGCATGTCATAAATAAAACTTGAAGAATTGAAGTATTTTGTTGGCTTTACGCTGATACCACAAAATACATAGAATTGAACCGGTAGTAGTTCAGAAAGTAGGACCTGAGGTATATACATACATAAATATTTAACAAATGTCGTATACCATTAGTTAGATAACGTTAAAATGAACCGGTTAAAGTTAGGATGAAGTCAAAAAATCGTTTAAAAGTTGCTAATATTTCCTACAGAAAAATAATATGGCTTAATTATTGTGATAGATGGAGATTCCATACTTTCTATGGTCGGTACGTGTACGAAATGTAGAATATAAAAACTTACAGGACCGAGCTGTCAGTCTCGAATCTCGCATCTTTGACATTCACATTTGGAAGATCTGTATGACCTCATAGGTAATATTTTTAACTTTAGGCGAACGCTGCTATTTTCTCACTTATTCCCATAGTAATTTTTCTTTACATTATTAGAAAACACGTGCAGTTAACAGTAAACATTTTTTATTCATTCCACTTCCAAATTTTTGTATGTGAGGGGCAACTTAAAGTAAACAGTGAATCATGATTCTCAAAATGTATAATACTTGGATTTAAGGTCTACTTATTTGGTTATCTAATTTATTATTTTTCTTGCTAAAGAATTCCTTCCTTCTCAGTCCGTTTACCCTTAAGAGGGTTTTGTGACTCTATTTTTTAGACTTCTCTGGCATGCCACCTCGGTGGCTTGCTATTGCCTGCCGAGAGAAGATGGTCAGAAAAATTCTCACTCCGTATTTGAACCGGGGATCTCGGCTTAACAGTCGACGTACTTAAGCAATAATGAAGTAAAATTCCATTGCTGAAAGCTCATAAAAAATTTGTTTAATTGTTCAGTTTAACCTATTAATTTTTAACATTTTGATTTCATAATTGCTAATTATTCATAATTACCGAGAAGAGTGGAGAGCTGCTTCACACCAGTCATTTGACTGAAGACTTCGAGAGAGAATTATTCATAATATTGTACTTTTTTTTTATTTGACTCTATGACATTATAATCTGTCCAGTAAACAATAAGCAACGCGACGGCCGAGGTGAAAGTCCAAGTATTTGACTGTTTCTTGTTCCGGAAAAACGTTGCCGTACATCATTACACTTGCGCAGATTTCTCTCCTAAGAGTGAAGGTGATATGTACCGACTTTGCGGTGTTGGCTTTAATACGCCAAGTCTTGAGTCAGTTTTCGATTTTGATTTGGTGACCTTGCAAGAATCGAGATCCGAGATTTGGATCATCGCTAGATGCCATTACAGCCGTATCATCTGTAAACGTAACTGATACTGTGTTTTAGCTTCTGGAAGGTCTGCTGTAAATAAAAAGTATAGGTGGACTAATAGGCCAGTCAGTAGAGAATCGAAATAAGGTGGTATGTTGCAAACGGTGGTGTAGAAGATTTTATTTTTTTATCTTGTATAAATAGGTACAAGCATGTGAAAAACAAAAATGCTAACACGGGCAACCTCGGGAGAACTTTTGGCAGCCAAAGAACTTCAAAATTTTAGGACTTTTTTTAGTTTTTTGCATATAACTCCTAAACCGTGGATCCTATCAAAACATTTGTGGTTTAACAAATTAAAGAGCGTTAAATTCTGCGTCTAACAAGTACCACAATTTAATAATTTGGTCAAGTGGTATGGTCGAAAACTACGGCCAAAAAACGATGATTTTTTCTAATTTTGTCAAAAACTGAGATTTAGTATTACGTAAGTGTGCGTCCGGCATCGATCGCGTTGCACTAAATTCGTTGTAACTTTTAAACTAATTAATGAAATTGAGCATTCAAAAGCTCAAATGAAAGAAGAAACATGTAGCTATTGGACTATTATATTTTTTAATATAAAAATGAATGTATATAAAAGTAGTAAATGTATATATTTCGAACATACGGAGATATCCGATAAAATCGCTAAGCGCTCTACCATTTCTACAATTCTTAAAATAAAGATCTGAAATTTTCATAAATTACTCTAAAAGTAATGTATAAAAATATCCGATAAGTAAAAAAAATCTCAAAAATTTAGTATTGAAGATGTATACTTCAAAATTTCAAAATTTTGGGTAAGTAATAAAATCTTAAATGTATACCTAACTTTAACCACATATTACTCTTGCTTAAATCGCGTTATTGGATTTCTACAGGTGCGATTTTAAAGCTTGAAATGTGTACTTTAAGATGCTATAAGAGGATTTAGGTTAAAAGTAAATCAACCCTTTTTATTTTACAGAAATAAAAAATAAATTTTTTTTTGCTCCAAAATTCGTTAAATTAGAGGTACGTTAAACGTTAATAACTTTTATAAAAAATTTATTTAACCTACCTAACTAGCATATATTATTAATAGGACTTAAAAATAAGTGAATTTAGTGTAAAAAAAATTTTAGAATATATAATAATAGCTCTTAGCGATTTTATCGGATATCTCCGTATGTTCCAATTATATACCTATACTACTCTTATATACATTCATTTTTTTATTTTAAAATATAATAATCCAATAGCTACATGTTTCTTCTTTCATTTGAGCTTTTGAATGCTCAATTTCATTAATTAGTTTAAAAGTTACAACGAATTTAGTGCAGCGCGATCGATGCCGGACGCGCACTCACGTATACGTATATCGTAGTTTTTGACAAAATTAGAAAAAATCGTCGTTTTTTGACCGTAGTTTTCGACCATACTACTTGACCAAATTATTAAGTTGTGGTACTCATTCGACGCAGAATTTAATGCTCTTTAATTAGTTAAACCACAAATGTTTTGCTAAGATCCACGGTTTAGTAGTTATATGCAAAAAACTAAAAAAAGTCCTAAAATTTTGAAGTTCTTTGGCTGCCAAAAGTTCTCCCGAGGTCGCCCGTGTTAGCATTTTTGTTTTTCACATGCTTGTACCTATTTATACAAGATAAAAAATAAAATCTTCTACACCACCGTTTGCAACATACAACTTCTTACTGACTGGCCTATAAGGACACTACGCCGAGACACTCCCGACATTATGCTTTCTAAGTTGGTATAAACTTCTCCATGCTTGACTAGAAAATATCTGTTAGTTAGATATGATTTTAACAGAAGACTATAAGGATGGGGAGATGCTTTTGATTTTGTATTTTAGTCCTTCATGCCACACTCTGTCGAATGCTTGTGTATATCTAGAAATGCAGCAGAGCAGTGTCTCTTGCATTCTAGGTCCGTTCTAATCTTCATAAGAATGTACTCGATGTACTTGTTCAGTCTTTCCATGTCTCTGCCTGAAACCAAATTGGTAGTTTGGGATTAGGTTTTCTTCTTGAAGGAACGGTTTTAGTCTTTCAAAGAATAGTTTCTCAAACGTTTTGAAGAGTATTGATAGCAAACTAATGGGTCTATATGAAGATGTCACAGTTGGATCTTTTCCTGACTCCTAGATCATTATTACTTGCGCCACCTTCCACTGAAATGGGAAATAGCCATGTAGAAGGATTGGTTTAAAAATTATTCTAAGCAACTAGAAACCAATTTTGTGGTAGGTTTTGTAGAATCTTTCCGGTTATTAAGTCATAACTAGGAGAATTCTTTGAGTTAATAATTTTGGAGATAACATTTTTTATTTCATTTACCTTGAAGTTGATAATTGGTAAATCCCTTTGATAGGGGGCTTTAAGTAGTTAGTGAATATGGTATTCTTCTCGAGTAAGGATTCCTCTTCGATAAGTTAGGAAAACTTTGGAAAGATGTTCTGCAAAGGTCTTGGCTTTTTCCACATCATTTTGACCCCAGTTGCCATCATTAGTTTTAATGGGTTGATTTTTTCTGTGAATTATTAAATAAATACGGGTATAAATAAGTATTGGTAGATAATTATTATGAACCGTTAAAAGAAGTTTATGAAGTAGAAGTTAGCTGGTAAATCGGCATTTAATGTACATTATAATAAAAAATGTCTGTTTCGTGCGTTTCATTTCCTAATCGAAAACAACACGGCAGGATTTATTGAAAACTACACGAACTTCTTGTTGTAATATTGAACACCAGATTTTATTAATGTATCATTGATACATCTTTTGTAGTTATATACAATTACACTAATTGAAATATGTATAACACAAACTGCGGTAATAAATACAAATTTGTATTCGAAGGAAAAATTTGTAAACTCTTGTAGCTCTAAAGTCAAATTTTCGTATTTATTCAATTTAATATTATTAAAAAATACAATGAAAATATGTTTGTTTTTGATGCAAAATACATTGGAAATCCAATAAGAAAAATCGAAAGTTATGAATCCATTAGCAAGTTAGAGTTGCGTTGGATTTTATTCTATTACAAATCAATGGAGTGCAATCGTCCGTCCAGTTTCCTTTATGTATTGTGTTTTAGCCTTCACATATATACTTGATGAACAGAAAATCTATTGTAGAGATGAATAAAAACGCATTTCACTTTACTGTGGCTTAAAATAATTTTGTAAACATTTATTAGCTAAAGCCAGATAGAAAAGAATATGTTCAAGTAGCTGTTGTCGATTGAAAGCTTGACATTATAACATAAACATATGAATAATAAAGATTGACATATACCTCCATAAATTTATTATTATTATTAACAAAAATTATTAAAAATAAAAAAAAAACGCTCTATCCTAGAGTTTATTTTTTTTTAACTTACCGAAATCAATTATTTCCAAGAGTTTAAATAATGTAACTTTTTCCAAGTTGTGAAAAGTTTTCAAGTTTTGAATAAAGTTTTATATTTACAAAAAAAATATTTTTTTATAAAATGTCAATTATGAATTGTGTATTGCAACAACTGTCAAAGTAAAAATATTTATTTATCTACAGTAAAACATAAAACATTAGTTTAACGTTCTTAAACTTTACTAATTTATTTCGAACACGTTCCTAGCGAGATACTGCCGATATATCTGCATTTATAGTTTACTGTAGAATCAATACAAAGACCTTTAATACTGAATCTAATAAGTATTTGTATCACGTAGACATGAAATTTTTCAAATCTTTAAAAACAAGAACCCCTAAAGTTATTGGATTAACTTTGTTACTTTAATTTTTGTTTGTTTGTTTTTTAATCCTTGAGGAATATTAGATATACTTTTTATTTCCGTTCTGTGATGGTATAGTGGGTCCAATCAAAGGGGCCTCGGGGATCTTGAGTCAGAAAACACACTAGCAGGTAGTCGCTTTACGGAGTCTTGCTTTTTATTATTTTTTAAGAAAGCTGAAGTACTTAAAACCCTTGAGAGTTGACTCAGATCTAGAAGTTTGTCGTTTGATGTCCAAATTGGTCGATATGTTTATTTCTAGTTAATTTTATATACTGTAGAAATTCTATAAATCATTTTGTTTAACAAAATTAGTAGTATTACTAATAATCTATTGTTGCCTAATACCACATTCCAGAGAAAATTATTTTCATAATGCTTCTCCATTAGCTATCTTGCTTTGTTAATCTTAAAAATTTATTATTTCAATATTTATATATTATATTTAAGTGAGTGTAACAGTCAAATAAAAAAGTAAGAACTAAATTTCTGACTGTCTCTCGTTCGAAGGAATTACATGGCAAATCACCTACTACCTACTATGTAGTACATAGTAACCACCAGTTTTGTTTTTTAATTCCAAACTCTATCGCAATTGACATTTCAAATATTCCTGAATCTGACTCTGTGGGATATCTAATTTGATAGAATTTTAAAATAAAATCTAAAATCCCCTTTCATAAAATTGTCATAACCAATTTACATTTTATCTCCGGCAGTTATAGTTTTTAATATAAAAAATTTTCTAATCAAGTTTTAATAAAACTTAACCACCGTTTATTTTTGCTTACTAGAAGAAAATGTTGCAATTTTTATTAACAATCTGGTGATTAATTCTTGCAGCGTGGCTTAACCTAGAATATTCTTGAGCGCAATGTATCGCCGCAGGTCTATTTTGCTACATCTGCAATTGGAAAGAACAGTTCTAACCCTAACAGAGATAACTAGTTTTAAGTCAATGACAACTTTAGTTTTAACGCTTATACTAGTGTAATGCATAAAAATACCAAGCAGTGTCATTTAGTAATAGCAGCAATTGGTTAGTCGTATTAAAGCTTTATTTGAATTAAAATATATAATTTGGTTTCAATGGTAAATTATGAATATGGGTGAATGCATAATCAACAGTATTTTTTGGTATTTGGAGTCCGGTTTGGTCGTTGACCTGTTTTACCTGACAAAAAATTAAATACAAGCAATATTTATTGGTTATTCTACCGAATGTATGCATGTCATAAATAAAACTTGAAGAATTGAAGTATTTTGTTGGCTTTACGCTGATACCACAAAATACATAGAATTGAACCGGTAGTAGTTCAGAAAGTAGGACCTGAGGTATATGTATACATAAATATTTAACAAATGTCGTATACCATTAGTTAGATAACGTTAAAATGAACCGGTTAAAGTTAGGATGAAGTCAAAAAATCGTTTAAAAGTTGCTAATATTTCCTACAGAAAAATAATATGGCTTAATTATTGTGATAGATGGAGATTCCATACTTTCTATGGTCGGTACGTGTACGAAATGTAGAATATAAAAACTTACAGGACCGAGCTGTCAGTCTCGAATCTCGCATCTTTGACATTCACATTTGGAAGATCTGTATGACCTCATAGGTAATATTTTTAACTTTAGGCGAACGCTGCTATTTTCTCACTTATTCCCATAGTAATTTTTCTTTACATTATTAGAAAACACGTGCAGTTAACAGTAAACATTTTTTATTCATTCCACTTCCAAATTTTTGTATGTGCTGGGCAACTTAAAGTAAACAGTGAATCATGATTCTCAAAATGTATAATACTTGGATTTAAGGTCTACTTATTTGGTTATCTAATTTATTATTTTTCTTGCTAAAGAATTCATTCCTTCTCAGTTCGTTTACCCTCAATAGAGTTTTGTGACTCTCTATTTTTTTAGACTTCTCTGGCATGCCACCTCGGTGGCTTGCTATTGGCTGCCGAGAGAAGACGGTTAGAAAAATTCGCACTCCGTCCGTATTTGAACCGGGGATCTTGGCTTAGCAATTGACGCACTTATGAAATGATGAAGTAAAATCCCATTGCTGAAAGCTCATAAAAAATTTGTTTAATTGTTCAGTTTAACCTATTAATTTTTAACATTTTGATTTCATAATTGCTAATTATTCATAATTACCGAGCATATGGTTTCTAAGTTGGTATGAGCTTCTCCATGCTTGACTAAAAAATATCTGTTAGTTAGATATGATTGTAACAGGAGACTATAAGGATGGGGGAAATGCTTTTAATTTTATATTTCAGTCCTTTATGCCACACTCTGTCAAATGCTTGTGATATATCTAGAAATGGAGCGGAGCAGTATTTTCTGCATTTCAGGTCCATTTTTAATTATCTTCACAACTTAGTAGACTTATTCAGTTGTTCCATGTCTACCTAAAACCAAATTAGTGGTATGGGATTATGCTTTCTTCTTGAAGGAACGGTTTCAGTCTTTCAAAGAATAGTTTCTCAAACGTTTTTGAAGAGTATTGGTAGCAAACTAATAGGTCTATATGAAATTGTCACAATTGGATCTTTTCTTGACTCCTGAATCATTATTACTTGCACCACCTTCCACTGAGATGAGAAATAGCCATGTCGAAGGATTGCATTAAAAATTATTCTAAGCAACTGGAAACCAATTTCGTGGTAGGTTTTGTAGAATCTTTCCTGTTATTAAATCATAACCAGGAGCCTTCTTTGAGTTACTCTTTTTGGAGATAACATTTTTGATTTCATTTACCTTGAAGTTGCTAATTGGTAAATCCCTTTGATAGGGGGCTTTAAGTAGTTAGTGAATATGGTATTCTTCTCAAGTAGAGATTCTTCTTAGATAAGTTAGGAAAACTTTGGAAAGATGTTCTGCGAAAGTCTTGATTTTTCCACATCATTTCTAGCCCAGTTGCCATCATTGGTTTTAATGGGTTAATTTTTTTTCTGTTTTTTTTATTTGCCTAGTGACTTTCCGCAAACAGTAATCAGTTCCCATATTAGCAGTAAAGTTTTATACTTTTTGATTTCTGTAGTCCTCGAAAAGTTTCTTTAGTTGTTTTGTGGGTTTATTTAAATTAGCTTAGTCTATTGTATTGGTACAACTGCTTTTCTCTGGGTGTTATCAATCTCGAGCCCCAGTGGTTATGTTTTGCGTTGTAGTCACTTCCAGCGATAAAGCGATGACCAAGTGATTTGAAGAATGATTCAAATTGATCTTTTTTGAGGTTTTGAAAGGTTGGGTGGATAGTGTACTGCCGAAAGCGTGAATGGTCCCTTCCAGTCATCGATTATTACTGACGTAGCTTGCATGTTTCTAAGGCTTAATTTTGGTATTTCATGGTGTTGTATATTGCTTTGAATGATTATAGCACTACTACCTTGCTGTGCCATCCGGATGTTGAGTGTGATATAACGTGTAGTGAGCTATTTTAAGAAACTTTTGTTGGTCATGTATATTTTACTTTTATGTATTTTTTTATTATCTGATTTTATGTTGTTTTGTTAACGATTTGCTAGAGTATAGATAGGCTCAGAAGCAACGGAAGAAACAACAAATTTAATTTTGTTTTTAGATTTAGCTAACCTAATACTTCATTATATTAGTGTATTAGTGCTTACTTTGGGTGAAACTTTTTTTATTTACTATGAACGATTTTAAATAGACTACTATGTCTTTTGGTACTTCAACACTTCCCTCTATTTTACTTTTTGGTTTTATTAACCCAGTACCTCACGCTAGCTATTCTGTATTAACCCTTTTTCTATGCGAGTGTCGAACAACAGAACACTAAGAAAACAAAGCATCCACCGTAGCACCAAAGATTGGAAATATACTTTAGAGTTTATATAAACGAGCAGATTCTGTGGATTTAAAAAAACTTTTCCTGTCTATCCTTTTACTGATCAATAAGCAAGTTATCGATCTAAGCCACGAAATCTCGAGAGTCTCGACAACGAAATATTAAAAATTATTCTGTTTTTTCGTCAATTTATATTTATTATTGTGTACGAAATGGCCAAGAAACTTTGAATTAGGGTATCCACACACATCGCGTTTTACACTAATAGCATTACCTCTAAAGTATCAATGTTAATTTGATTATTTATTCAGTTTAAACATTATTCTATATGCTTGGTAAAGCATTACCAATATCAGATCAATAAGATGCCGACCTAGAACTAAATACCTTATTAAAGTAAGCTAAGGTACGTAGCAGAAAATCTGATATAGAATATCATATCTAAATGTTTTAAATGTACAAAGTAAAAATTATTGTTTTTTAAAAAGGTATTCATAAGATTTTACTTAATGCTTCGAAATCAAACGAATTTATTCTTAGTTGTCTTGAAAAATCAACCACTAAGAAAGTACAAATTGAATTTGGTTGTTCTATCTATAAATGATATTTTGTATTTTATTTTAATTTTTAGGAGGCAGTAGGTAGTATAAATTAAATTTTTGTGGATTATAGAGTGCACTTAATTTTTTTTAAAGAGATTGTAACAAAAATCAGTATCCTTGGAGAAATATAAAAATATGTTTTTTTGTCTTGGCTTATCTAACATGAGATCATTTAACAAAGAATTTTAAATATCTTTATAAAAATGAAAGTTGTGTAAAAAAAATTTTTGGGTTTAAAATTTCGTTAATTTTTTTAAATGAAATGCCTAGTTTATAAACTTGACTATAAATTCTATAAAGTTCACTAACTTATAAGCTAAAAGACGAAGGTAAGAAAATAAAGATATAAAATGGCAAAATATACTGCATTGCTGATTCTGCAGGTATTTATCATTGTCGTAGGTTTTTCGTAATAACGACTCGCCTCAGGTATTTCAGCACTCCAACTATTCCTTACATTTACAAGTACTATTCCCAGGGGCTTAAATTAAACGTACACGTTAATTTTCTACAAGTGCACTGAAGCTATGAATCGAAACTAATGTATCATTTGACATAGTAAATACTGTATATTCAAAATAGTAGCTACATACATAATATTTCAAAAATAAATAGTCCAAGTATTACAAAATAGCAAGTTAAAAATTTAAGAAATTAAATTTTATTTAAAAATTATAAGCTAATTTTAAAATTTTCATTTTCAATACATACACGCCACGGTTGATTAAGAGACTTTACACAGAAGGTAAAACGAAATAACTTTGGAAATGAATTATTCCATTTTTAATATTCTCAGAGTCGGATTTAATTTGGTAAGTCAAACTGGATTAAAATTTATCAAGGCTGAAAACAAAACAAAGTTTTTAATTTAATCTTGTTCTACGCTTTTCAAAGTAACTGGACTAAAAAAAGCTACATTTAAATTTGTAATATTTGAGGTAGTAGTTACGAAGAAGTCAAAATAAGTTTGAAAATTATATAGTGATAAAATATGAACGACGCTGAGGTGGATATAACGCGCATCAGATATGCTAAATCTAAAAGGTGAAGGAATATTCTTTGCCGCCGGTTTCACTCGGAGTGTGTAATGAAGTCAGAGTCTACCAAGTGGTGGAAAATTCTTCTCTTGGTCGCCAGCCGACGACTGTTTTACATAAAGACTACCGATTCCGATGTTATACTGCATTTTTATTGCTTTTCGATAGGATACATGATCGGCCTGAATTTTATTTCTTTTGATTCTCGCTTTATACTTTGTTCTACTTTGAATTTTTTTATTCTATATGAAAAATCCTTTCTTAGCGGAATCTTTCTTATACATATATAGCTTCATTTTGACCTTATTCTGTAACCCCTTTTTAAAAAGATATATACATAAATAATATGTCTAGTACCAATCATTTAAATTTTTTTCAATAGACTAAACAATTCGAAAAAATGTTAATATTTAATAAATATTTTTCAATATCTTTCATTAAAATCAAATTTCAATTAAATTTTAATTTTCGTGTACTCGATAAAGTAACTACTCTCAAGTGCTAATTTAAAATGCAAATTCAACTGTTTAGATGCATATACAATTATTACAAAATATGTAAAATTTCATTTCTACTACATATTATTAAAGTACTTGAGAACCACTTGAACAGATATGCTCCGAGCTTTTTACTATCAAATTGTTTTTGTAATACCTGACAGCGTATTACTGAATTAAAACTTGCATAACTTGGTATAATTTAATTTATATAATAATTAATATATTTTAAAATATTATTCAACATCTCGTTGGAGAAATGTAAAACGGATTTATTCAAAGTTGAAGTTTAAATTTTGATGAGAATTTAAAAACGAAAGTAGTTAACAATATAAAAGGAATAAACCCTGATGACCAATCATAATTTTACAATGTTGTCTTGCAGTTTTTAAGCAAGTAATTTAATTTAGAAAGAAACAATTTATTAAAAAGTATTTTTTCCATTTTTTAACAGAATTATTTCAATTTTAATAAATTTAAATTAAATTTTGTCTTTTACTTAATTTATAACCGCTATTTTATTCAAGTTTATTTTTCACAAAGAAAAATTAATTAGAAAACCATATAAAATAGAAAAATAAAGTGCACTTTTTTAAATGGGTTATTTTTAATGTATAGTTATTATTATAAAATATTATGAAAAATTAGAATTACTTTATTAATATTCAATTGCTAGCAGGTTATATTCTGATACGGAATGTGGGATCTTACAAGTTTCTATACTTAACGGTTTGTCGTTTAGTTAACCGTGAACAAATAACGTATGCCAGGTACCCTTAATAAAATACGATATATAATTGGTTTGGATGTGATTTTACACAACAATGAAGTAATTCAGATGAAGATCGAGAAATTGAAAGCGATAACTTGGAATCCGAAATTGAAAATAAAGCCTTGCATGAACTAAACCATTTTTGATTAGATGCGTAGATAAATAATTTACAATTGCTACCAATTATTGAAATTAGTAAAATAGCTGCAGCAGGATCACTGTACAGCTAATCAACTAGAACGAAACAAATCAGTAACTTGTTTCATCCTGCAGTTATTAAAGACAACGTCACATTAAACATTCTAAAAAATGCATATAAGGTAAGAGGAAGTCTATAAAATTTAGTTTCAGTGGTTCTATAGCATTCAATATCTTAAAGATGTTGCTAGCATCTTGTGAAAGGACCACCGGCTTTACGTGCCTTCCGAAGCACGGAGACAGCCATACAAAGTGAGCTTCTGCCCGGATTCGAACTGGACGCCTTACATTAGCAGCTGATCGCGCTAATAACCGGATCAATAACTGTTTTTCATTAAAATATAATGTAATAATTATGCTTTATGTCGTCCAATAACTAATTGTTAAACTTAGTAATTAATAAAATAGTCAGAGTAATTTTATTATTATCCAATTATGTGTGCAGTAGTTTTATAGTTACGAATAATAAATTTCTTATATTTTTAATGTAACACTGTACTAATGTTGTCGTTGTAATGAAGTTTATTGTTATAATTTACGTGATTTAGCTTTCCAAAAACACTAATTTATTTTCATCCATTTTCGGCTAAAAGTGACTTTTTTGTTTATACTTGTTTTTTTATAAGAAACCCACGAATAAAAATAAAATTGACAATAACTGTGTAGAGAAAAAATAGTTACTTTACTACCCAGTTTCTTTCCAAAACTTTACATATTCTTGAAGAGCTTTGAAAACCGAAAAATAGTGTCCTAATCAAATAAATAGAAAAATTGAAAACTACATTTTACAGCTAAAATTAAAAAAAATCGAGGTCTATAAACGACTGCTTTCTTTTTTTTTAATCGATGTAATTGAATGCTGAAATAAGGATTAATATAAAAGAAAGCATGTTTTGTTTACATTTGTCATCCCATTGATGTTATTGCTAACGAGATTAATTCTTTGGAATAATAGGCATTTTAAGTTTTTTGTAAGTAAAATTTAATTAATTACTACAGATAATACATATTATGTATGTACGTTGTATGTATTATGTGGATAGCTTTAATTTTCAATTATAAATTATTTAAAAAATAAGAAATCAATATTAAAACTAACTTATAACTGCTTCATAAAATATAGGTATTTAATTTTTAGCAAACTAAAAAACTACTTTAATTTTTTCGGAACAATTTTAATAATTTTCGCCTTCTTTGAAATTTCTTAAAGTTTAAAAAATTTAAGGGCTAGAAAATGTAATGCCTTATTTTATAATTTATAAAAATCGCTATTAGGTGCCCGGAAGTTTTTGAGGTAAAAAAGAAAATTCGGCTCTTGTCATTTTGTATCAACAACAATATATTTCAACGAAAAGTAATTCTGAAATATCTGCATGACTTGAAATGGATTTAGTCTTTAGTATATTTTTTGATGAAAGATTTACTTCAATTTATGTAAGATTTACTTGAAATATTTTTCTCTGTGATGTGGCATGCACTTGGGGGCTTTCTACTGATTACCAAATTAAAAAGTTTAAGCAAAAAGCATGCATATTCAAGTAATTTCTACGTTGAAATTTTGGTCGTGATATAATCAATTATTCGACTAGTATTTTTAAATCCAGTTTTATTCAATGAAAAATAAAAATTGTTTTTAAAATTAATGCGATAATATGAAATTAGAAGGTTTAGAATTAAAACTTTTAGTTTTAAAAGTAATATCGGTTATTTTAACGGAAAGCGATATAAATACCTCGTTTCATTTGTAAATGTAATTGAGTAATAAAATTCTAAATTTGAAATAAACCAATGTATTTATTTCATCGCAAACGTATTCAAACAAAATTTAGAATAGTTGAAAATAATTTTTGATATTATAATTTTATAAGTAGCAATTTGCTTAAGGAAATGAACCAAAAAATACATTACACGTAAACCTATAAAATAGCAGTTTGCTCGAAAAGATCTATATAACAGTCATAAACATATAATAGAAAGTGATCCCAACGACCCAATAGGGGTCATCAGAAAGCTATAAGCAGTTATTGCATTATCATATCAAAACGATCCGCGCGCCGTTGAGATAAGATATCGAATTATTCTAGCGGATGTAGTTTATCAGAAAATGTAAAAGTCATTTCCCGTGGCACTTTATAATTCTCTGGGAATGTCGTTGCCGTTTACGACTGCATGGCACGCGCACAGGTGTTAAAAGAACTCGTCATGTAGGTGGTAGCCATTTTAAGAATATTGAAGTCAACAGTTTCCATGGAAACGGCGGATAGCTAATCAGAACTAAGTGGAACTGAAGAAAAATGTCTGTTGCCTTTTCAAGCGCTTAGTCAAAGTCATCGGTTTTTAACTGGAAGCTACACTTAATAATTGCACTGAGTTAGCTATCCCAACTCTTGCTATTAGTCAGATGCTTTGAAGTTGTTAAGACTGGATTCGTTAATTATTGTCTCCTTAAAACTTCTTTGCGACAAGAGCTGTAACAAATCACGAGATTTAATTTTAATCGCCACGTTTCTTATACAAAATTATTATATTTACATATTAGAGTGATATTTTTTAAACTATTCACGACATTTTTTTTGGTATATTTAGCGATAGTAAATTATTACTAGAAAAAAAATTATTTCAAAGAATTTTGTACTACGTAAGAAACCAAAAGTTCTTTTAAATAGTGTCTGCTAACTTTTGGTGAAATATTACAAAAAAATATTTGTAACAAAAAGTTATTCAATTATAAATTTTTTGACAGTGGTTTTTCCACAGTAAAGTTGTTTATACAGCATAAATTTATCTTTTTATAAAATATTGAAGTTACTCAGTATTGCTGGGTCATTTCATAATTATATAACGAATATGATGAAAACAAATAATTTCATCAAATGAAATTAATTTCATTTTTATATTTTAGTCAACAATTATCTAATTAAAAATATTCACAAAAGTTTATAATAAATAAGCTTTTTTGTTTGTATGTTTGTGTTTCATATTGTATAAATATTAAAATGGGCCACGCACAACAAATGAATTCAAGTATCCGGTGGATTTCACTTACATTGTTTTGCATGGTTGATATTCATCGAATAAAATTTGTTGTTCACAAAAAATGCAGAAAATCTTGCTCTATTTTTTCATATACAAATTAAATAAGTATATAAGTAACAGCTTATACTTACTATTTTCCAACGAGGAGACTCGACTGAATTGCTATGAGATCTTCAATTTCCATCACACATCATTTCTAATATTATAAAGGTCAAAATCAGATTTTGGTCATAAAACAATATTATTAGTTGAAGCCGGTACAATGTTTACTAGGTAAATTATTACGCATTCTCTGATGCACATTTACTACATATGTATATTGATTTATCCACCAGTTTGTCGTTAACTTTTCATTATGTCTGTTAACTTTTGATTTCATTCAGGGCCGAATTTAAAGGTATGCAGAGGTCCCGAAGCAACAAAAGTTAAAATTTGTATGTGCTATGGAGTCATTAAATAATTTATAAACGCACTACAAATTCATATAAACTAACATAAACACATTGTCGTTAAGCGAAGGCTCTTTTAAGTGGAGGTTTCCACTACATTGTGAACTAATATACTTATGTACGATGTACTTATATTACGATATTATTATGAACAGGATTATGATAATATGTTTTTTGCTTATAATATTATTGTTAGTAACTAAGGTAATGACTCTGTATGGTAATATGATTAATCGTGTTCCGACAAAAAGTAATCGATTAGATAAATAAATAACCAAGATGGAGTATTTTTTACATAATTTACATATGAAGACATAAATTGTTATATAATGGTCGCTAAATATTTTGACCTTACGGATATAATATTGCATTTCAATCGTCAAATTGTCACTAAATTATTTTCCCACACCAAACCAATCACATCACCATTAGAAGCATAAAGAGTCTTTTTACAATTTTGGATGTAAAGTAGTCACTTTACTCCCACTTTTGCGGGAGTAAAGTACTACTATTTTTCCCGCAAATGAAAGGAATCACCACCATTCGGGGAACGACAGGAAGTGTTAGTATGAGTAAGAGGAATACATTTTTGACTCGGTTTTTCGACATCTAGCGCCGTTTTCGAATTATTTCAAATTCAAAGCTAATGCCTCGTGAAAAACCCTCACATGCGGGATGAAAAGTGGCACTTTAGTCTCATGATGTACATATAGCGTATACTATTTTTTCGAAAAAGAAAACAGTCGGCTAATAAGCTATTCAGAACGACAGAATTTTGGCATTCCTCTTACGACAGTTTAGGTTATCGACGTATCTCTTTCAAGTAAAAGTGCGGTTATCTTTTAAAAATAATTTTTGTGTAATATGGACTTTTAGCTATCAGGTTCTTTAACAGTCAATTAATGAATGTACCACACCGTGAATAACAATGTTTAGGTTTTGGTAGTATTGCATTCAGACTGTCATGTTCATAATAATTATTATGTTCAATTAAAAGTACGAGTTGTTGAATCGCAATCACGGATGTATAATTAAAGAGGTGAACTAACAACCTATTGGCGGTACAGCGTTGAACAAAATTTTTTTGTCGAGTGTCGCGTCGATACCCATGTGCATCAGTCTAAAAGTGTGTTTACACGAGCAAACTTTATCACTAACGCCGTCGCCAACTCATTATTCTTGAGACGATCACCGTGTTAGCAAACATTTTAACCTTCCTTATCAGAAAATAAAATTCATGCGGTGGTTGTCCGAACTATGAACGCATTATTCAAAATATAACAGCTTTTAGGTACCTGCTGCTTGACGTTACTCAAGAACAATAGACTTCTTGTTCTTGAATTTATGCATGTATTTATCTTTTGATACGGAAGGTCGTTAAAATGTTTGTCAACACGGTAACCTTCTCAAGAGTAATGGGTTGGCGACGGCGTTGGTAATCAAGTTGGCCCGTGTAGAGGCTTTTGCAAGTTTGTTTCAAATTTAAGACCACACAAAAGTACATTGTAATAGTCTTGAGAAAGCCTACAATAAAGCTAAGCGAATCGTCGTCGAAGATTACACATGGTGGTTCGATTTAAAACCTGTCCGAAATCCAAAATCCAGGCAAGTAATATTAGTAAACAAAAACAAAAAATATTTATTATTAAAAAAAATTATTTAATTATGTTAGTTATAAACTTTTCTGCTTTTATATGCAGATGGTTGTCCATCTCTATCGGTACCTCCCTTTCGCACAATGACACACTAACGGCCCATGTCAGCACCCATGTCGCATACCGCCTTCCAAAAACTACTGTGAAAAGAATGACAATTAATTTAATAGCTATTATTCTTTGGAACATCTCTTATTAGTATATTGAAAAATCTATCGTTTTTTTATTTTGTGCTAGATTTGTATTTATTTTTCAGCTAAGATAAAGCCTACCGTGATCATTGATGGATTGAAACCTCCGTTTTAAAATGGAATTCAGTGGTTCGAAAATTAAACTTAATATAAAATTTATCTAAAGTTTTAAACATTTATGGTTGCTAGTTTTTATTTTCCGGTATTAATTACACAGGCCAACAAAATAAAAAAAATTTGGTGCCGGAAGTCTAACATCTGATTTTAGATGTTTTAATGTGCTGATTCCAAAATGCCATCAGATTTTTCTATCAGCTCTAGTTTTTGAGATACACGTTACAGGTTAAATGATATATTTTCTTCTGATAAAGGACAACAAATAAAGAGATAAATATGTACTTAATCGTCAAAATAGAAATTTCCCAGAATCTAATTAGCCAAATGGATACCTGGAATTCTCCTGACCCAATGTTCCTATACTAGGAACTACTCAATGCAATGCTCTTAATTACTTTTATACCTGAAATTGCCTATGACCCGATCCTTCTATACCTCCTTGGCTGTACTTGATTTAGTGTATGACTGAGTTTTCTCAAGTGAAGTTGTGCTATCATTTTGTGTAAATTTTGGTCGTTTTGTAGTATCAAGACACTAAACTGAAACAATGGCATCCACAAGCAGACGTACCTGCGTAAATCATCCCGATGTTTTTTGTTATGTGTGTGGTGAATACACTTTGAAAGAGAGCAGAAAAACGATTTCTGACTTTGTGAAAAGAGCTTATCTTGCCTATTTTGGCGTTCATTTAGGAGATCAAGATAAATCTTGGGCCCCACATTTCATATGTAAAACATGTGTTGAACATTTGCGACAGTGGACAACTGGAAAGAGAAAGTGCCTAAAGTTTGGTGTACCAATGGTTTGGAGAGAACCGAGAAACCATCATGACGACTGCTATTTTTGTCTCGTTAATATTAAAGGCATAAATAGAAACAATAGACACAAATGGACATATCCTGATCTAGATTCTGCAAGAAGGCCTGTAGTGCATTCGGAAGAAATACCGGTTCCATCATTCAGCATAAAGAGTTTTTTTACAATTTTGGATGTAAAGTAGTCACTTTACTCCCACTTTTGCGGGAGTAAAGTACTACTATTTTTCCCGCAAATGAAAGGAATCACCACCATTCGGGGAACGACAGGAAGTGTTAGTATGAGTAAGAGGAATACATTTTTGACTCGGTTTTTCGACATCTAGCGCCGTTTTCGAATTAATTCAAAGCTAACGCCTCGTGCAAAAACTCTCACATGCGGGATGAAAAATGGCATTTTAGTCCCATAATGTACATATAGTATATACTATTATTTTTAGAAAAAAACAGTCGGCTAATAAGCAATTCGGCTTTGAATTTATATCAAAAAATGACTACTATTGGTTGTTTTTGAACGACAGAATTTCGGCATTCCTCTTACGACAGTTTAGCTTATTGACGTATCTCTTTCAAGTAAAAGTGCGGTTATCCATTCAAAATAATTTTTGTGTAACATTGACTTTTAGCTATCAGGTTCTTTAACAGTCAATTAATGAATGTACCACACCGTGAATAACAATGATTAGATTTCGGTAGTATTGCATTCAGACTGTCATATTCATAATAATTATTATGTTCAATTAAAAAGTGCGAGTTGTTGAATCGCAATCACGGATGTATAATTAAAGAGGTGAACTAACAACCTATTGGCGGTACAGCGTTGAGCAAAATTTTTTTGTCGAGTGTCGCGTCGATATCCATGTGCATCAGTCTAAAAGTGTGTTTACACGAGCAAACTTTATCACTAACGCCGTCGCCAACTCATTATTCTTGAGACGATCACCGTGTTAGCAAACATTTTAACCTTCCTTATCAGAAAATAAAATTCATGCGGTGGTTGTCCGAACTATGAACGCATTATTCAAAATATAACAGCTTTTAGGTACCTGCTGCTTGACGTTACTCAAGAACAATAGACTTCTTGTTCTTGAATTTATGCATGTATTTATCTTTTGATACGGAAGGTCGTTAAAATGTTTGTCAACACGGTAACCTTCTCAAGGTAATGGGTTGGCGACGGCGTTGGGGATCAAGTTGGCCCGGTAGACTTTGCAAGTTTGTTTCAAATTTAAGACCAACAAAAGTACATTGTAATAGTCTTGAGAAAACCTACAATAAAGCTAAGCGAATTGTCGAAGATTACACATGGTGTTCGATTTAAAACCTGTCCGAAATCCCAAAAACCAGGCAAGTAATATTAGTAAAAAAAAAAAATATTTATTATTAAAAAAATTATTTAATTATGTTAGTAATAAACTTTTCTGCTTTTATATGCAGATGGTTGTTCATCTCTATCGGTACCTCCCTTTCGCACAATGACACACTAACGGCCCATGTCAGCACCCATGTCGCATACCGCCTTCCAAAACTACTGTGAAAAAAATGACAATTAATTTAATAGCTATTATTCTTTGGAACATCTCTTATTAGTATATTGAAAAATCTATCGTTTTTATTTTGTGCTAGATTTGTATTTTTTTTTCAGCTAAGATAAAGCCTACCGTGATCATTGATGGATTGAAACCTCCGTTTTAAAATGGAATTCAGTGGTTCGAAAATTAAACTTAATATAAAATTTATCTAAAGTTTTAAACTTTATGGTTGCTAGTTTTTATTTTCCGGTATTAATTAAGGGAAAAAAATTTTTAAAAAATTTTTGCCAACAAATTTTATTTTAATTTTTTAAATTTTTGAAACCAAAAATGTTAGGATTTTTATTTAAAATTTTTGAAAAAACGTTTGGTTTAAAAATTATTTTTTTCTAAAAAAGAAAAAATAAAGAGAAAATTTAATTAAATTTTAAAAAAAATTTGTCTTTTGAAAAGGTTTTTAATTTTGAAAAGTTTTACTTTAAAAAATTAAGTTTTTTTTTACTTTTAAAAACCCAAAATTCCTAGAGATTTTTAACCCCTTTGGGTTTGTTTAATGTTTCTTAGTTTTCTAAATAAAATTTTTAATTCATTTTGTTAAATTTGCTTTTTTTTTAACAAGAATCTGAAACAATGGTCCATACTAGGAACTACTCATTATGCAATGCTCTTAATTACTTTTATACCTGAAATTGCCTATGACCCGATCCTTCTATACCTCCTTGGCTGTACTTGATTTAGTGTATGACTGAGTTTTCTCAAGTGAAGTTGTGCTATCATTTTGTGTAAATTTTGGTCGTTTTGTAGTATCAAGACACTAAACTGAAACAATGGCATCCACAAGCAGACGTACCTGCGTAAATCATCCCGATGTTTTTTGTTATGTGTGTGGTGAATACACTTTGAAAGAGAGCAGAAAAACGATTTCTGACTTTGTGAAAAGAGCTTATCTTGCCTATTTTGGCGTTCATTTAGGAGATCAAGATAAATCTTGGGCCCCACATTTCATATGTAAAACATGTGTTGAACATTTGCGACAGTGGACAACTGGAAAGAGAAAGTGCCTAAAGTTTGGTGTACCAAACTTTGCTGGTGGTTTGGAGAGAACCGAGAAACCATCAAAGACGGTTAAAAATTTTTTTCTTTATTTAAAAGGCAAAAATAAAAAAAAATAGACAACCCAAAATAGAAATTTTCCCGAATCTAATAGAAATATCCTGGAATTTGTGTTCAAGGATTAAGAATGTTAACTTTTCCTTTTCCTTAGGGTTTTTTACAAGGCAGAGTGGTTTTCTTTTGGAAACAAAGAAAAAAAATTAAAAACCTCCTGTTTTTTTGGGGGGTCCTTTGGAAGCAGAAAAGCATTTTAAAGAGCACCTTTTTTGGTTCAAACAAAATTGGCCCCATGGTTTTTCCCTAAAAAAAAGGGCCAAGGGAAAAGTTAAAAACCCCTTGGCATTTTCCAAAAGGAAAAGAAAAAAACAAGGTTTAAATTTTTAAGAACCTGGTTTCAAAACGAAAGGAAAAAATTACCAAAACAACGTCTGACGAAGTTAAAAGAATTCAATCAGAAAACGACAGCGATTTTGAAGCAGATTTAGCAACTCCGCAGTGTTTCAATCAAGAAGAACTAAACGATCTTATAAGAGACCTGAATCTCTCAAAGGAATCCGCTGAATTACTTGCATCCAGATTAAAAGAAAAAATCTACTTTGTCGAGGTACTAATATTACATTTTATCGTAAAGAGATAAGGATCTGCTGCCTTTTTCACTCAGGAAAATGACTTGGTATTCTGTAACAATATAAAAGGGCTCTTAGAAAAATGGGTTTGCCTGAATACACTCCAGATGATTGGCGCCTTTTATTGACAGTTCAAAACGTAGTTTAAAATGTGTTCTTTTACATAATGGTAACAAATATGGCTCAATTCCTATTGGTCATTCTACTACCATGAAGGAAGAATATGGAACAATAGCATTAGTTTTGAGAAAAATTAAATACGAAGAACATCAGTGGTCAATTTGTGTTGATTTAAAAATGATTAACTTCCTCCTTGGACAGCAGAGTGGTTTTACAAAATATCCTTGTTTTCTGTGCCTTTGGGACAGCAGAGCTAAAAATGAGCACTGGGTTAACAAAAATTGGCCTTCAAGAGATGTCATCATTCAAGGAATACAAAACGTGATCAACGAACCTTTGGTTTCAAGAGAAAAAATCTTACTTCCGCCCTTGCATATCAAGCTAGGCCTAATGAAGCAATTTGTGAAGGCTTTAAATCGAGATGGAAATTGTTTTGGGTATTTGTCACGTAAATTTCCTGGCATTAGCACGGAAAAACTAAAAGCTGGTATATTTGATGGTCCTCAAATAAGGCAACTTGTTAAAGATCCACAATTCACCACATCAATGAACGAGACTGAATCTAACGCTTGGAGTTCATTTGTTCAAGTAGTACAAAATTTTCTTGGCAATCATAAAGCAGAGAATTACGTAGAATTAGTGGAAACTATGCTTTCAAATTTTAATATTCTCGGCTGTAACATGAGTATAAAAGTTCACTACCTCCACAGCCACCTAGATCGTTTTCCAGAAAACTTAGGTGATTGTAGTGAAGAACAGGGGAAAGATTCCATCAGGATATTCAAAATATAACAGCTTTTAGGTACCTGCTGCTTGACGTTACTCAAGAACAATAGACTTCTTGTTCTTGAATTTATGCATGTATTTATCTTTTGATACGGAAGGTCGTTAAAATGTTTGTCAACACGGTAACCTTCTCAAGGGTAATGAGTTGGCGACGGCGTTGGTGATCAAGTTGGCCCGCGTAGACACCTTTGCAAGTTTGTTTCAAATTTAAGACCAAACAAAAGTACATTGTAATAGTCTCGAGGAAGCCTACAATAAAGCTAAGCGAATCGTTGTCGAAGATTACACATGGTGGTTCGATTTAAAACCTGTCCGAAATCCAAAATCCAGGCAAGTAATATTAGTAAACAAAAACCAAAAATATTTATTATTAAAAAAAATTATTTAATTATGTTAGTAATAAACTTTTCTGCTTTTATATGCAGATGGTTGTCCATCTCTATCGGTACCTCCCTTTCGCACAATGACACACTAACGGCCCATGTCAGCACCCATGTCGCATACCGCCTTCCAAAAACTACTGTGAAAAGAATGACAATTAATTTAATAGCTATTATTCTTTGGAACATCTCTTATTAGTATATTGAAAAATCTATCGTTTTTTTATTTTGTGCTAGATTTGTATTTATTTTTCAGCTAAGATAAAGCCTACCGTGATCATTGATGGATTGAAACCTCCGTTTTAAAATGGAATTCAGTGGTTCGAAAATTAAACTTAATATAAAATTTATCTAAAGTTTTAAACGTTTATGGTTGCTAGTTTTTATTTTCCGGTATTAATTATTGATGATTGCTTTTACAAAATTATCTACTCCAAAATGCTGCAACATATTTTATTTTAATTTTGTTTCATTTAGTGAAACGAAATAATTGTGTAGGTATATAATATTATTTAAATGTAATTTGTAAAAAATACGTTTGTAAATCCCATTATTCAGTTGGCTACATTAATGAAAATACCTAAAAATGAGAAAATTTAATTATTTAAAGCGAAAAATGTGTGTGCTTTTGAATGGTTTAATAATTTGTAATGTGTTTCACTTAAAATGGTAGTTTTGTTTTGTACATTTTTGAAAGTACTATTACATAGAGATACTTGGGTTAGTTTAATGTGCTCTAGTTTTGCTAAATAAAACATCTAATTGCATTAAAAAGTTTTAATTGCATCAGTCTAACAAGTTATAATAAAAACATGTTAAACCGTAAATTTCACGGAAGATTATACACATACTGAAAAAGTACATACACTGTTTATAGTAATAATTATGGATTATTATACTAATTAGTAATTAAAGTATACTCTAAATTGCCATTACTGAAACCTAATTAAAATTTTAATTTATTTAATTGATCCTAAATAAAATAAGTGTTTGCATTAAATTTGTAACAATGCGGCTCATACTGCATTACAATATTTAATGTTCAATAATATCGGCAAACAATGGTGATATTTTTAATTATCCGTATTGGAAAATTGCCATAACTGAAAACTACCGATATCAAAGACTCCCTGCTGCATTATAACATCATGCTTAATCATATACACGCACGTACCTATTTACATTGTTATAAAAATATGCGTTGTGACCTACTCGTATCAGATTCTTCTGATAGTATTATACTTTTATTTTTAAATTTTAGTTTAGGTTTAGAGAATAGAAAATAGCGAGAACAGCAGTATGGCGTAGCACAAGCTGGCAGGCTAGTGAGCGAAAAACCACGGCTTCACACCTGGCAGCGCCGAATACTGCTTAGATTTCAAGTTTAAACATCGATCTTTGCGCTATGCAGAAGGCAACGGGTAACCACCCCCAGCAATTACATTACCCTAGTAATAGTTATCCTAACGATACTAACAAGTTGAGCGGATATGGCACTCGAGAAAAAGAACGGGTTTTTTATAATTGAAACGTGGAAATTGATTTTTGAAAAGTTTTTTTTTATAAAATATAACTATTATACGTATTACAGCAAAATTCAATAAATATTATTTACATTGTTTGGGTTATTCGTGTACTTATTCAAAAGAGTGATTAGTCATTGATAGTCATATTTATTGCAGTTATGATATGAAGTTTAGTTGGTAAGCGGTTTGGTGCAAATCGGATCGTTGTAATATAAGTTTAAATATTATTAATAAAAAATAAATTGATTATAAACAAGTCATTCACTTTAATTTATTATAAACAAAATAACATATTTATTTATTGAACCAAATAAGTGTTAAGCGTATAATTTCATTTGTAAATTTTTAATAATATGTGGTACCTATTTATTAATGTTAAGAATGTTTTACATAATATAAAAATATAAAATAATATATCTTACACGTTTGACATGCATTATTTGCATACACCATGTTGAATGTCAAAGAATATTTTATATCACATTATTTTTCTTTAGAATCAAAAATTTCTAAAATAGCAAGTTAAATAGGAATAAAATCCTTATGGTTTTCAATGATTATTATCAAAAATTAATTGAGCATCCGTGATATTGTGGCTATATTTATTTTTAGTGGGAACTTTTAACAATTATTATACTTTTTTAAATTGGTGGGGGTTTGTTGCAAGTAGCGTGTCGAAGTTTGTTTGTCAAGAAATTCCGATGTAAAATTTTTTATGGTATTAGACTATGTTACATAACAGCATAACAAAGCAAATGTAGTAAAGAACTGAAACAATTAAAATGTTTTAAAATAATTGTTTTGAAAATTCAATTACATGGGAACGCGGAAAATCATAAATCCCTTCCCTCCTTAAATAACAAGACGTAACAATTCTTTTAAATCTTTTATAAAATATCAAAATTAAAATTTTTGATATTTTTAAGATTTGCAATATTCCCCCCGCTTCTTTTGTCAGCAAAAGTAAAAAAAAATTGAACCTCCTCCCCGGCCCCTAAACATGCTTACGTAACACTTAAATGCCCCATGTATCCGAAAATTGTAACCGAAATTGAATATTAGCACCTATTCTGAGAAACCAAGACGATAAGAGATATTTATTAAGAATCATCTAAGAAACGGCTACGGTCATGGACTAAATTTCTAATTTTATTGAGGGTTAATACCTTTAACCGTTTAAATACGTTAAAACCTAGGAAAACATGAATAAATATGAAATATGCTTAAAAATTTTCTAAGTAACACTGGTGCAAAAGTCATCGATGCGTTGAAAGCGTTGATGATATGCAAAATAAAGTCCTTGAAATAATAGCAATAAAATAAAAAATGCATGAAAATAATTAGTGGAGCAGTTAAATTCTTATGACCATGGTCGCATTAAGGACAAAGAAGGGTAGAAAAAGGTAAGTCATTAAATTTATCGTGAACTTGCAAATCACCTCATTTAAGTATAAATTTTTAATTCAGCTTTTGGGAATTCGCAAACAATTAGAAACTACATTTAAAGAACAAGTCGCGCATTGCTTATAAAATATCTAAGCGTATTAAAGGACGACGTCTTATATTAGATGTTAGTGGTCGTGTGGCTGTACGGGTGATCCTACCTTAGTTGAGGCTACACAGGAGGTTGATGCTTTAATAAATGAATCTATTGTTAACGACAATGTAGCCTTTGAGAATGATGATACAATATGGGAAAAACTTCAGTTGTAGTTAACAGCCGAAGTAATTGGCGAAATCTGTCAATCATAAGCAGAGATATTTTTACTGATTTGCTAAAAAATGTAATAAGTTAACTCTCTCATCATTACTAAAACGGTTTGTAAAAATTTTCCATCCGAAAGGGCAAAAAAAAATTCGGCTACTCAAATGGAAAACAACCAATCCAAAAATTAAATATTTTTTGATTTCGGAAGGATATGTAGTAGATTACCGCATTATTTTCTTACTTCCGCCCTTGCATATCAAGCTAGGCCTAATGAAGCAATTTGTGAAGGCTTTAAATCGAGATGGAAATTGTTTTGGGTATTTGTCACGTAAATTTCCTGGCATTAGCACGGAAAAACTAAAAGCTGGTATATTTGATGGTCCTCAAATAAGGCAACTTGTTAAAGATCCACAATTCACCACATCAATGAACGAGACTGAATCTAACGCTTGGAGTTCATTTGTTCAAGTAGTACAAAATTTTCTTGGCAATCATAAAGCAGAGAATTACGTAGAATTAGTGGAAACTATGCTTTCAAATTTTAATATTCTCGGCTGTAACATGAGTATAAAAGTTCACTACCTCCACAGCCACCTAGATCGTTTTCCAGAAAACTTAGGTGATTGTAGTGAAGAACAGGGGGAAAGATTCCATCAGGATATTAAAACTATGGAAGATCGTTATCAAGGACGATGGGATAGCCACATGATGGCGGACTACTGCTGGAGCCTTCAGCGAGACTGCCCTAGTAAACTCCATTCTAGAAAATCGTATAAAAGAAAATTTTTATGTGATTAGTGACTAATGTAATTATGTAAATTAAGTTTTTGCAATAAATACTTCAATCCATGTGTCTTTGTTTTTTTTGAACTGTCAATAGTAATATTATACATTATAATAGTTATAACGTAAATTATATACACAATTTTTTAAAAATCTCAAAACTAGATCTGATAGACAAAATCTGAGAACTTTTTACATTCTGCATCCAAAAAATTTCTCAGGAACAGTTAAAAATCGCAGGCACCAAAATGTGTGTTGGCCTGTGTTATTGATGATTGCTTTTACAAAATTATCTACTCCAAAATGCTGCAACATATTTTATTTTAATTTTGTTTCATTTAGTGAAACGAAATAATTGTGTAGGTATATAATATTATTTAAATGTAATTTGTAAAAAATACGTTTGTAAATCCCATTATTCAGTTGGCTACATTAATGAAAATACCTAAAAATGAGAAAATTTAATTATTTAAAGCGAAAAATGTGTGTGCTTTTGAATGGTTTAATAATTTGTAATGTGTTTCACTTAAAATGGTAGTTTTGTTTTGTACATTTTTGAAAGTACTATTACATAGAGATACTTGGGTTAGTTTAATGTGCTCTAGTTTTGCTAAATAAAACATCTAATTGCATTAAAAAGTTTTAATTGCATCAGTCTAACAAGTTATAATAAAAACATGTTAAACCGTAAATTTCACGGAAGATTATACACATACTGAAAAAGTACATACACTGTTTATAGTAATAATTATGGACTATTACACTAATTACTAATTAAAGTATACTCTAAATTGCCATTACTGAAACCTAATTAAAATTTTAATTTATTTAATTGATCCTAAATAAAATAAGTGTTTGCATTAAATTTGTAACAATGCGGCTCATACTGCATTACAATATTTAATGTTCAATAATATCGGCAAACAATGGTGATATTTTTAATTATCCGTATTGGAAAATTGCCATAACTGAAAACTACCAAATATCAAAGACTCCTGCTGCATTATAATAGCATGCTTAATCATATACACACACGTACCTATTTACATTGTTATAAATAATATGCGTTGTGATCTACTCGTATCAGATTATTCTGATAGTATTATACTTTTATTTTTAAATTTTAGTTTAGGTTTAGAGAAAAGAAAATAGCGAGAACAGCAGTATGGCGTAGCACAAGCTGGCAGGTTAGTGAGCGAAAAACTACGGCTTCACACCTGGCAGCGCCGGATACTGCTTAGATTTCAAGTTTAAACATCGATCTTTGCGCTATGCAGAAGGCAACTGGTAACCACCCCCAGCAATTACATTACCCTAGTAATAGTTATCCTAACGATACTAACAAATTGAGCGGATATGGCACTCGAGAAAAAGAACGGGTATTTTACCCCTTAAAATACTAAAATAATTGAAACGTAGAAATTGATTTTTGAAAAGTTTTTTTTATAAAGTTTAACTATTAAACGTATTATAGCAAAATTGAATAAATATTATTCACATGGTTTAGGTTACTCGTGTACTTATTCAAAAGAGTGATTAGTCATTGATAGTCATATTTATTGCAGTTATGATATGAAGTTTAGTTGATAAGCGGTTTGGTGCAAATCGGATCGTTGTAATATAAGTTTAAGTATTATTAATGAAAACTAAATTGATTTACAACAAGTCATTTACTTTAATTTATTATAAATAAAACAACATATTTAATTATTGAACAAAATAAGTGTTAAGCGTAGAGTTTCATTTGTAAATTTTTAATAATATGTAGTACCTATTTATTAATGTTAAAAATGTTTTACATAATATAAAAATATAAAATAATATATCTTACACGTTTGACATGCATTATTCGCATACACCATGTTGAATGTCAAAGAATATTTTATATCACATTATTTTTCTTCAGAATCAAAAATTTCTAAAATATCAAGTTAAATAGGAATAAAATTCTTACGGTTTTCAATGATTATCATCAAAAATTAATTGAGCATCCGTGATATTGTGGCTATATATTTTTAGTAGGAACTTTTAACAAGTATTATACTTTTTTAAATTGGTGGGGGTTTGTTGCAACTAGCGTGTCGAAGTTTGTTTGTCATGAAAATCCGATGTATAATTTTTTATGGTATAAGACTATGTTACATAACAGCATAACAAAGCAAATAGAGAACTGAAACAATTAAAATGTTTTAAAATAATTGTTTTGAAAATTTAATTACATGGGAAAGCGGAAAATCATAAATCCCTTCCCTCGTTAAAAAATAAGACGTAACAATTTTTTTAAATCTTTTATTAAATATCAAAATTAAAATTTTTGATATTTTTAAGATTCGCAATATTCCCGCTCCTTTTGTCAGCAAAAGAAAGAAAAAATTAAACCTCCTCCCCCGCCCCCTAAACATGCTTACGTAACACTTAAATGCCCCATGTATCCGAAAATTGCAACCGAAATTTAATATTACCATCTATTCTGAGAAACCAAGACGATAAGAGATATTTATTAAGAATCATCTAAGAAACGTGTACGGTCATGGACTAAATTTCTAATTTTATTGAGGGTTAATACCTTTCCAGCTTTATGGTTGTTTCATTACTCTTCTCTTGAAATAAATTGCAAATGGTTCCAATTTTAAGAAATACGCGGAGTATTTATAACGGTGGATGTTAACACTAATTGACCAGCGTTGTCTTTTTTCAAAGAGTGTATGTTTTAGAGAAAGAGCTGGAGGAAAAAAATATCAAAAATTACGACAGCAAAAGAGATGGGTTTCTTTCTGATAAGAAAGCTTAAAAGTGCGTGGTAATTTAAGCCATAACCAAGAGTTTTGGTACGCACTAGTACGTCATTTTTGGATTAATAAATTAAAAATATTGTTACCTTTTGCTCTTTGTTTGTACTTTTTGCTGTACCACTTTCTATTTTTAATAAAGTTAAGTTTTGTTATTTTGTTGAATTTAGTATTTAATTCAGAAACCCAAGAGAGCACATTACCTTTCAGAGAAACCTTCCACCCTTGCTCGAGACTATAGAGCAGAGGTAACTGAAGCAAGCTGAGCAGCTGAGCAAGCGACAAGTCACACAAAAAATTTGTGACGACATATGCTTAAGCTACACAGTAGCCAAGTGTATTGTTTTCAATATTCTTCTACTTCAAGTGCCATACACTTCATTGTGCGTAGGCGATCAGCTTAGCCGAAGCCAAGCTGACTTTACTAGGAATATAATTAATGGGGTGGTTTTCCGTTGCCTTCCCCACAGTCCAAAGATTGATATCGGACCTTTGATCACAGCAGTGTAACCGACTCGACTAGGAATCGAACCATGGTCTACCGCTTTTAAAGTCGGCCGGTGTATGCTTTACGCTACACTGCTGGTATTCAATATTATAATTTGAATTTTAAAATTTTACTGGGAAAACATGAATAAATATGAAATATGCTTAAAATTTTTCTAAAAAGTAGATTGTGATTAAATTTTTATTTGTTTTAATGCAACGAGAGGAAGATTGTAAAAAAATGATTTCGGTCGTAAACGTTCCTCAAAAGTAACACTGGTGCAAAAGTCATCGATGCGTTGAAAGCGTTGATGATATACAAAATAAAGTCCTCGAAATAATAGCAATAAAATAAAAAACGCATGAAAAAATTAGTGGAGCAGTTAAATTCTTATGACCATGATCGCATTAAGGACAAAGAAGGATGGTAAGTCATTAAATTTATCGTGAACTTGCAAATCATCTCATTTAAGTATAAATTTTTAATTCAGCTTTTGGGAATTCGCAAACAATTAGAAACTACATTTAAGGAACAAATCGCGCATTGCTCATAAAATATCTAAGCGTATTAAAGGACGACCTCTTATATTAGATGTTAGTGGTCGTGTGGCTGTACAGGTGATCCTACCTTAGTTGAGGCTACACAGTAGGTTGATGCTTTAATAAATGAATTTATTGCTAACGACAATGTAGCTTTTGAGAATAATGATACAATATGGGAAAAACTTCAGTTGTAGTTAACAGCCGAAGTAATTAGCGAAATCTGTCAATCATAAGCAGAGATATTTTTACTGATTTACTAAAAAATGTAATAAGTTAACTCTCTCATCATTACTAAAACGTTTTGTAAAAATTTCTATCCAAAAGAGTAACAAACGATAATGCAAAAAATTCGGCTACTCAAATGGAAAACAACCAATCCAAAAATTAAATATTTTTTGATTCCGGAAGGATATGTAGTAAATTACCGCATTATTTTACATAATTAATTATATCATATTAAAAAAAGGCGACATGAAAGAGGATCTAACCGAGAACCCACACTCTGTGATCCGAACAATTTTTAAATGAGATTTTACCGGAAATTGAGATGTGTTGAACAAAATCCTATTAACACAGTATACAGGGTATAGGTCACCCCACAGTTGTAAAAATAGATAAAATTCTTTATTTATTAATACGATAGTTTTCTTATTAGATTTAATAATCATCATACATCCTTTTTCTAATTAAGGCTGATCAATCAAAAATATTATTCAGATAATCAAAAATTAAATTTTCAACTTCAATAAGCATGTCAACACAAAAAGAATCAGCGTAAGTCATATACTATGGTCCCATTATAAGCAAAATAAAAAAATTGAGAATGGATAATAAATCTGAACTCCGATTTTGACGACTTTTAAAATGAATTATGAAAGATGAGTGTCTAATTAGCGCATAAAAAAATTTGCGGTCGTTCCACCAATTTTGGAAAAAAAGCCTTTAAAAATTCAAGATTTGTCGTGATTGCGTTAGTCAAAATTGTCTGTATTGATGAGTATCAACCCAACTACAACGCACGCACTGGTGATAGAATGTGTTCAATTATGACGTCCTTAATAATACACTTACATGTGTTTCTTATGGGAATATTGTGATTTTAAATTAGAATTGTGGCCTTATTAAAAGTCCTACTAAATTCATGCTTGTTTTAAATGATTTGTAGTTTCGCAATCTTTCGTTTGGTGAAGCAATTTTGATAAGAAAAAATGTACTGTTAAGTTTGGGTTGATTACCTCTAGCCAAGAAATTAACATTCAAACACGTTCAAGAGCGCAAAATTATATATATGAAATTCTGCAGCCTTATTATACTTTGTTTTATTTTCTACCGTTCTTGATACTTGCCATTATGTACGTAGTTTTCGTTTTTACAATTTTTTGTCTAACTATTATAATTGAGCAAGGTTTTTAAAATACATCAGATGTTGTTCTGGGGTAGACTCGCAAGAGGAATTCTGTATATGTACTTTTAGTGTCATAGATGTTCGACGGCATATTCTAATTCTTCTTTAGTTTCTAAACATGTTTTAAAATCAATTTTTGCACTTAACCGTGTTTTAAATAATTCCCAATCCGTCTTTCTGCTGCAAAGTGATGGTTTTCGTTATTTGTGTAAAATTTGTAAGCATATTGTTAACAACTGGTGTGTGGTTAGATGAGATATACAGTGACAATTCCACTTTACATTGTTTTACTTTTATACATTTTTTTATGTAAAATACAGTGTTTCCAGTTTTACTTTGTATGTCAATCCAAACTATTAGCACTTTGGGAATAGCAAAATCTAATAATTAATCTAATCTAATTGATAAAATCTAATTGAGATGATTAAATAATCTAATCTAGTTTTAAAATAAAACTGAATTGCAGTTTTAAAACTGATGTTTAAAAGGTGCCAGATATGGCAAATAAAACTAATAAGTATGGAAGAGTCGTTTTACTGTTCATAATATAATGTATAAAATTAATAGTATAATGAAATGGTTTGACATTTCTGAATATCTTATCAGAACAAACACATAATAAAAACTAAAAAAATAAAAAAAGTATCATTAGTAACTAGCTGAAAACTATAGGCTAAAATAGTATAAACAAAAATTTAAAAGGATAAGCTTTACTTAAATAGTAAAACTTTCCAAAACAATTTACAATCACTTCAAACTGAGGACTTAAAGGGTTTATTAAATTGACTAGGAAAATTATGAATTTGTGCAACGTTTGAATTCACGTTAGAAAAGTAATTTACGTTAACAAACAGTCTCGTCAAAAGCATCTTCAAAATCTACATTCATTGTAACTCTGTCGGAAATAACTCTCTCACTTGTAGATAAACCAAAATGATATTTCGATATTAAAATATCTTTCTATTCAGATTCATCGAAATCAAAAGAAATTACTTTATCATAAACATCCGATCACCTCAGAAAGTTTGTTACAATCAACGAAGATAAGAACACACGTGTCAAAACTTTACCTTAGATGAGTTATGAGAACTTCAAACGTTGATAAATAATAAAAACTAATTGAATTCCTAATATTCGCTTATAACAAATTTTTCTTCCAATGAGACTGCTACTGTAATAATCATTGCCTTTCCAAATAAAAAATTATGATCCCGTGAAAGGTTGAAAACCATTGACTAGTAAAATGACTCTCAGTGCATGGAGGCACAAAAAAATAATGTAAGGCTTCAGATTATCATTGAAATAAACCATAGCAGTACTATTATTTGAAAAAAACATGTACAGAACAATTATTCAACACTTTAACCAGATATCTCATTCAGGGAAGGTCGACGTCAATCGTATTTAAAATTTTTGTTCAGTCACAGATAATCACTAATTCCAATATATACTATCAACGATGTCATTGCAAAAATATTGATGCCACAATTTGAAATAAAATACAAAAGTCATCAGTTGATAACTCAGGTGATAATCTACTACAAAAAAGTAGTTTTATTTATGATAATATAATTAAAATAATATTTGCTCATGACTAAAAGATTTGCATAATCATGGAGGGTTTTAAAACAACAAAAATTTGAACATAACAAAAAGTTTAGTTGGTAGGATAGAACTAAATTTGAAATTGGCTTTGTGGGCGTTAATATGAAACGCAATATTTGTCAACCTTGGCTAGCATTAAAATCTAGAGCTATAGAAAGTTGTCATTCAAAATTGTCAACATTATCCAAATTAACAAATCTAATATGTAAAGAGACGGTCATTGGCCTGGTTGATAACGCGATCAAATGCTAACGTAAGGCGTCTCGCTTCGAATCCAGATAGAGCTCACTTAGCAATGCTGTCTCCGTGCTTTAGAAGGCACGTAAAGACGGTGATTCTCCCAAGGTAATGAATTACTATCATTAGCAATATTAAATAGAATAACAAGCACATCTGAAGCCAGTCTAGCAAGCTACTTCAGATGAAAAACAAATTATATGCGCAGTGGCTTCGAAACTTTGCCGAGGTTACTGTGGGTTAAGTAAACAAATCAACAGATCTCAACGGAAGTTAAAAAAGAGGAAAACTTATAAATAAATTAAAATTTATAACATGATCTCTAAATCATGTAACACTACAAATAGATTTAAGTGTTTCTTGATCTTGAAAATGATATTTGCGTTAAAAAAATAAGACTAGCAGTTTTGTTTTAGTAGCAGAACTATGTATGCGTAAATTTAATAAACTTGCAGTAAAATAATAATAATCAATTTGCAAAAAAATAAATATACAAATGACATACATACCTACAAAAAGTTCATGATATTATAAAAATCAATTAATGTTTTTCTATTGTCGAAAGGAATTTATTACTATTGGGCTTGAATCAATTCTCAGTCGAGCCTGTCTAGATTAATCTACCATCTAGTTTATTTGTTGAAATCACTATTCTTAATTCATTTCATCAAATTTAGTTTTCCATTAAAGTAATTTTTTTGTTAAAACGTAGTTTTGCATAAATAGATTTAAAACTACTATAAAATTGCTTGTACAGCCAAAGGCAATGTAAATATAGTAGTTTCATTTTAACCAAGAATTAAACTCTTTCCAAACGGTTTTGTTTAAATTTAATTTTGAATGTTATTTTAGGTTGAATTTAAATCCTTTGTTTTTCAAAATCATATAAAATATGTAATAGTACTAAAAAATAGTAGTTTTTGTAAATAAGGGAAAATTAAATCGCTGAAATTATGTCAAAAACGCATGCTTAATTTATTTTTTTAAGTAAGAAAATGAAAAGTTGATAGTATGATAGATACCAAATTGCTTTAATTTTAATTGAAGTTAATTTAAAACTGTCAATATTTGCTGCATTATACCTATTATTAAAATAATAAAATAGCAAATAAATTATTTCAGCTAAAATGTTTTATTAATTTTCTAGTTATTTAATAAATAACTTTGAAATGAATCAATTAAACTTTTTGCATTAACAAAGCAATCAGTTTTCATAAAGTGTAATTCTCAATTAAAATTCTAACAATGTTGCATGAAATTGTGTAAAAAGTTTTATAGGTAGGTACCTACTATTTCATATTAACTTATTTAAGTATGAATACCTATTACAAATTTTTGAAACACAATGGAAGGGTGTTAGTTAAGCATCGGTTAATGCGTTTTAAATGAACTTTTAATATAAAAAGTTGAATACATACCTATGCTATAAAAATTGATTGTTATTTAAAAAAACTTTAAAAACGACTTTATGAATAATTGCGCCGCTTTAACTTAATTTTCAGAAAAAAATTTTTTTACGTGCAGTACCTAATAATAAATTTTGCTATAAAAATTCCGTTAAGAACCACATGTTTTACAAGTTTTTTTTAAATATATGTGCACATTTACGAAACTTTGTAAAAAATGGTCTACCCATTATTTAAGTTTTTAAGTTTAAAATGAAACCGCCAAACTAATAAAGTGTAAGATTTATAAATTTATAATATAAATTACCCAGTATAAGAAAAATTCTTAGTTTTTATATTACATAATGTTAGTATGTAGTATGTATAATTCAAGTAGGTACTATTGTGATAACTCTCTGTGTATTCAATTTACCGTAAATGTTTAATAAAAGGATGTTCAGTAGTCGAAATAATATAGTTATATCGAAATGTCGTCCAAGTGTGATCTCCGGCTGTCACCACAGAAAAAGTCAGTTGGAAGCTGTGCAGAAGTAAAAACCGCGCAACGCTGTCACAGAACGCTAACAGAATGTCTATCTTGGGCTTTTTGTTCCCAGATATCTTTACTTTATCTAACCCGTGATTGAGTTGCATTGCGGACAGAAGCTTTTGTCAGATAGTTAATCTTTATTTTCGTTTCACGGTGATCGAATGATTCACTGCTTGTGTAAAGCGTCAACAAACTCAATGAACAAAATCAAGCTTCAATTTTAAATTAAAAATGTAAGCTCATTCTTATTTAATCAATATCTACTTTTAACGGAAAGGGATTGTTTCTGAAAACCTTAACCGCTTGTGGTTTAAAGATTCTGTAACGCTGAAACATTGCTTTAACATGCTGCTATCACTTTACGATAATTTAAATTATGTGCTTTTAATAATAGCAATAACAACATTTTAAATCTTATCAACTCCGTTTTTTAAAAGTTGTCATAAAGAGCGCAAAGATTAGTGGTTGCGTATAAATTGTATGTCAAGTTTATACCATTTTCGGCGTTAAGTGACACGGGACTGTGCCAAGATAAACGATTCAATGAAATATACCGATGCTAAATGTTACTGTTCTGAAGGGCGTGAAATTGCTAAAAATCGATTTATTTGCGACAAAACGACTAATGTATTTCATTTCTAATTCTTGGCTAATATGTTTTACAAAAGATAAATTGGTATTATCTCGAAAATCTTGAATTTAAATTCTAATGTAATAAATAGAAGGTTTTGATCGCAAAGTGCATCGATGAATAATAATTTTATCTATAAATCAAACTAAACTGATTTTCTTAAAAAATAAGTCAAACGCATAATTTGGAAAGTATAGAAATGCACGAAATTATACCTATTAATCTCCTTACTTGTTTTCCACTAATATAATCTATTAAATTTATAAATATTAAAATTTAAAGGCATTCAAATTTTAAAATATAATGAAAATTGATTGAATTTTATAATTGAAATAAGTAAAGTAGATAGCTTAAATCAGATTTTATTTAGCTTAATCAGGACAATTAATGTTATACATCATAAATATATTATGCTTGAACTGTTTATATAATATTATTGTTGTTACTATATTCTGTATTTACGTTACGGAATTTTGACATAATCTTTCCACTTTTACGGTCCTATAAATATGTAAGTTTTACATAATTTGAATAACCCATTGATAGAGAGGTCGACCCCAAGATGCAAGTACCATGTTAATCTCCGAACAAACTATTACTATGTAGAAAACTTAAAACTAATACTGTAATCATTATTTTTACATGGATTTTTGCATAGATTTTTTACCGTGGATTATTTTATCTGGATTCTTTACCTTGGATTATTTTACCTAGAATCAAATATATTATATTATCAAATAGCTATGATTGGACTGTTTATATAATATTATTGTTGTTACTATATTCTGTATTTACGTTACGGAATTTTGACATAATCTTTCCACTTTTACGGTCCTATAAATATGTACGTTTTTACATAATTTAAATAACCCATTGATAGAGAGGTCGACCGCCAAGATGCAAGTACCATGTTAAATTCAAACAAACTATGTAGAAAACTTAAAACTAATACTATAATTATTGAAACATTGATTACTAAATAATTAAAGTTAAATATATCAATGCTATAACAAAAACATACATCATTCTCCAATTTTGTTTGAGAAGCCGTGCCTTGTAAATGCTAAATCCTTGTCCCAAGACAGGGTCGGCAAACCTTTTTTTGGAAAAGGCTAGTTTGTGAAACTTTTAAACTCGACCGGGTCATGTACGTAGTAAACTCAAATTATGTAAATAAATACATGAGCAATAATTCTACTCATAGAGTAACAATAAAAACAAGTTCTATGTGTTTTGCTAGAAATTACTTATTCTATATTTCGTGTCGGCACAATATTGTGTGCCAAAAATATTATTTTATATTATTATTTTAGTGGTTATTTGCACTGTCGGTTTATTAAAACATTAAATTTTGTATTTATAGTTGAATTTATTTAATTTTTTTGTTTTTGTGACGTAAAACATGTTTTATCAAATAGTAAGTCAACACCATTGTTTGCTTTTAAAGAATTAAATGATATGGAAATGATGGCACTTTTATTAGGTGCCCGAGGTATTTCGAGAGTAACTGTATAGGAAAAATCATGTGTTACATTCAAGTTAACTGATTAAGGGTACTGAAATGGTACGAAGCTACATATATATTTGCTCAACACCTTAGCTATTATTGGATGTATAGCATTAGGATAATTCCTAATAGTAGTCTTAACACAACAATGCCAGTCCAATAATGTGTATAGTAGCAGTTACGGTACATCACAATACAATATAACAATAAATCGGATCAGCTAGACTTAAACCACGTTGAAAATTTATAATAACGAGTATTGTTAAAAAAATTTTAAATTCTTGATTTATTGTTCGCTTTCGGATATGAAAATCGAAGCTTTAATTATAACGTCAATCTAAATTTTAGAATTTTGTTGATTTATGCATGAAATTAACTGATAAACTTGATCAACTTGCATTTATCATTAAGCTATGAATTTTACGCCTCTATGGATGATGAAACAAAACAAGATATTATTTCTTTTTAAATTATCACCATGGTCACATTTGTATTATGATGCGATAGTAAAATTTATTATTAAATTAGATAATTAAAATCGGGTAATTATGAAGGTATAGGAACATAAATCCTAATAGCATAGTTTACAACAGCCGATGACTGAAGCAAGTAAACATTAACCTAGGCGTTAGTAGGTCATAAAGGAATTTGCGGGGTGTGTTCCCCAAGGATTGATAAGAAAACCTGCCCGTAACAGACGGCACTCGTAAGTAACGCAACATAGACTTAGTGTGCTGTAGATAATTGAGGCTAATTAAATCGTAGAAGACGCAATTAGTTGAAGACACTAATGTGACACTATCTGTCACCGTTCCTGAATACAACCAACATGACAGAATGAACGACGGTTCTTGCTTGTAAAGCAAAACTGAACTTCCTTTCTTGTAATATATCAATTACCAAGAGAAATATTAATATTATAACAAAATAATAAGATGTCAGGTTATAATTAAGATGTAACTTAAATTCCTACATCAACTTTACCAACAAAATATCTATTTTAAACTGTAATGAAAACCCTTAAAGTAATTTTTATGAAGTAAAATTTTGATGCAGAAGATTAAAACAAAACAAATGATGGATAGATACCACCAATATAAATAATGAAACGACTTTTTAAATTCAATGAAAATAGTTAGTATAATATATTTTTTATAGCGAGTGGTGTGGATATAAGTTTAAAATATTCAAGTGCATTTATTATTAAAATATATTTCATTATGAAAGTTACAATGGTATTAAACTATCGGCTTTAAGAAAAATTTCAGTGGTCGCGCAGCTGCTTGATATTCATAATAAATTTTCTCAACAAAAGAAAAACTGCGCAAAAACTAAATTCTGAATAACTCAGTTAACATTTATGAGTGGCCCGTGTGTTTGGAATATCAATAAATAATTTCAAATAAGAATTAAAAATTTATTTGTAAATAAAAATGTATCTCATGAAAGTGAATTGATTTTTCCTTATCAACTAAAATGTGTTAAGAAAAATTAATGTGCAGCAGTAAATTAATGCTAATAAAATTTCATTATCATAAATTTGCATTTGACTTAAAATAGGTCTGCAACATTTTTGGTATAATTATTATGTTTATAAATTCGAGGAAAATATAAATTAGAGGAAATTTAAGTTATTATTTATTTTAATAAATTAAACTTCCAAAAATGGTAATACGTTTTTCTGATTTTATAAAGGAAATTCGATAAATAGTTATTACGAAAAATGTATGGAAAACAATTAGAATTTTATTTTGACTGAATTATCCGAATAATCGTTACATAATTACCATATACTAGTGCAAAATTTCAATTGATATATTAATTGGTATAGGTATCTAACTAGAGGAAATTTTTAATGTTCAGTTTTTGCATCACTGGTACTGCAGAGATAAGCAATTAAAATTATACCAAATTTTAATTAAATTTTTATAATTTTTAGCATTTAACCCCAGTAAATTAATCGTTAAATTTTAATTAGCTTTCAAATTGATTAATTTATATTAAGCTTCCTTACTCTAATACGAAATGGTTTTATATAACTTTCAGATATTCATTTTAATGATATTTCTGTAATCTTGAAATGCAAAAAAACATATTCCAGGTTTGATTCATTTTCAAGTTGTTTAACATAATTTAATAATTAGGTAAAGCTTTTTAAAGTTTAAATATTATTTACTTTTATATGGAATATATGTAATGTATGTACATATTATGTATATGAATATTAAAATACCTAGTTTTCACGGAAGAACTGGCATCATTTAATTTGAGACCGACTAAAACAATCGTACATGAAATAAAACTTTATAGTAAACTATATTATGTACCTACTATTATATCTAGTGGTACATACATATATGTATGTAGTACAATATGAAATTACATTACTGTAGCAATAGAGTAATTTTGAACAATCGTGCATATGTAGGTACATAAGACACTTACATCAGAATAATCTCTTGTTTAAATTGGTATTGAAAGTATCTGTTATATACTACACTTTTCTGAACGAAAACGTATTACTTTCAAGTGAAGCGTTAATGTGCTTTTAAATTTTTACTAAAAAATTTTGATTAATGTTCATAAATTGATCCATTGTTCATAAAATTGAGCTAGTGTTTTGATTTTGCTTGCATAACAATTTTGTTGCGCTACTACGTCATTGATTAATGATATCTTATAATATAAAAAACTTTAGTTGACAATGTTTTCTTTGTTAAAATTACAATTTCGGTGGTATTTATTTTGTTTATAAGATCAGGATTGGAAATACGGTTTTAAATGATTATTCAAATATTATTTTATATTTAATTAGTTTTCGGTTGTTTGTTCATTCAGTTTACTTTTGAATATTGGTTAATTAGTTAAATTACATTACTATTCATTCGAAAATAATTTAATCATGTTTTAAATTATTATTTTTGTATTATATCAATTCGAATTACTTTCACAAATTGAGAAATTAATAAATTTTAGAGAATTATGTAATAATATAAAGTTAACAAAACATTTTTATTTTAAAAAAGCTCGATAGTTTAACAATTTGTAATACATCATACATATATGCAGTTATTATTTTACAATGTATTGTATAAATAAGTCAGATATATCACCATAATTCACACTTATCTTCGTTATTCATGTACTTTTCAGCTGGACAATTAAAATCTGTAGCAAATTCCTTCGAGTTCCTTAAAATTCCCAACGCCCTAAACATATTTGGAGATTTGTTACTATGAGCTAAGACACGTTCATAATCTTCGGGAGTTGCTTTTGAACAAAACCGAATTGCTGTTGATATCCAAAACAACTGTTTAGGTGTGTAATCAAATCCAGGTAATTTCTGTTCAGGTCCATTGCTACTTTCCCATTTGCTATACGCTTGATAAGCCAATTTTAATCCAGCAATATCGGCAATATCTTCATACTTTGTATTCGAAGAATTCAACTAAAGAAAAAACAAATTAACTTACAGTGACGTCAATAAATTAATTCAAAATTATTACATGTTCTTTAATATCTGGAATATAATACTTTCCGTAGTGCATTGCTACGCAAGTCAGTTTTTTATTATAATTTAGTAAAGCCGGCGTAGCTATCCAATTGTAATAATCCGAGTCATCGGAACAACCTTTACTTTCAAATACGGTATGAAATATTTCATGACCCATATTGGCACCTAGCGCACCGTAATTTAAATACTGTGGCCTGTTTTCATCATACATTAATCCTTGAAGAATTCCACCGGGAATAGCTAAAACAACCTAGTACATTACCTAGGAATTTTTAAAATAAAGAAACCTCACTAATTGTGTTGGATTTTGCTGAGTAATAACTGCGAAAATAAGTTGGATATCCTTGATCTAACTCTTCATCTGCTTCAATCGATTCGTGCAATTTTTTAAATCTTAAATTGGTTTGGTAGTAATTGGCATTTAATACAGATGCTAAAAAGTTATCTTCTTCAACTTGAAACTAAAAACATATTTGTAATAGACCAATATAAATTAATAGTAATAATTACTCCATAATAACGTGCTTCAATTCTGTCACTGTCCAATAATTCGTTTGGATAAGCTACGTAAGCGTTGCTAGTTGATAATCGTTCTACAGCTCGAATACGTGTTTCCTCATCTATCCAATCTATATTAGTGAGGGTCGTCGCAAATTCGTTTTTAATATTTTTAAAAATATCTAATGCATTGTTTTTAATATTTCCGGACAAATACTTTTCAACATAAGCTACTTGTATGGGTAACGAGAACCTGTAAGCATAACAGAATGTCAGTATTGTATTATAGAAAGGAGGTATAATTTACATATAATGTACATATTCCGAACAGCGTTTTGAACGTGGTGGTATTGACCTCTTTGTAAATAATTTAAAATATTTTTCGCTTATATCCCTAACGTCACTTGGAAATTGGAAACTTTGCTCAATTACCACAGTCCAGGCAATATAATTAGCTAAAATTCTAAATTAACAATTAAAGATTATAATAATATTTATTCTATTCCAAAATACCGTTTTGGTGTTCTTTTCAGTAAATTTTGCAATCTCATAAAATACAATGTATCTGTAACTGAAACAATTTGATCGTAGGAAATGTTTGGTGCAGGAAATTGTAACCTATTGATGTAATCTAACCACGATATGTCACGAAACTTATATTGTAATTCTGAAAGTGTTAAAGAATCAAATTTGTTACTTTTATCTTCTTCTTTTTCTTCATCGAAATCCTATAAAAATAGTTTTACTGAATAATTTACAATATCATCTCAAAGCTTCATACATGTAATTTTTTTATAAAATCGATTACATCGCGAAGATCGCTTTTAACTTTTGATTGATCAGCTCCAAATTCTATCGATACATCCATCAAAAAATTAAAAAATAGCTCTTCTTCCTCTTCAGTTAAATAGTGCAGCGGGTCGTGCGGTTTTTCAAGCTATAATATTATTTTTACATTGCATTACAATTATTACTTTTACTTTATCTGTATAATTTTTTTTTAATTAACTTACACTGATTATACGTGTGGATGGATTAGTTTTATCAGGCACTATATTAAAAATTATAAAAAATTCAAAATTATATCCCAATTCTCTTAATTTATATGTGACAGATTTCCAATCAAAATCTTTTTCAACCCAATTACTTCCTTCCAGAACAGGCCAACCTCCAATTTGGCGCAAGGAATCTTTCACTAATTTTAATCCACGTTCGTCTGCGGCAGTTGTATTCACACATGCCTTGTATAATTTTTTTGCCAAAATTAAAGAACGTTTATCGTACTCCCGTTCGGGTTCTTCTATAATACCTTGTATACGGTTTCGTACTCTTTCGGCTGCTAGACTTCCAACACTTTTATAATTGTCTTCATCTAGCTGAATGTTTGACAAAAAATTTCCACATGTAAATTCGTAAAAGTTTTCGCAGGGGTCTATGCTGGTGTCCATATGTTCTATTAATTCGTTAGTTATATGCACACAGCTAGGAGATATGCACGTAGCAGGAGATTCTAAAATTAAAATAACCAATTAAATATTTCTTTTTTGTTTAATAGAAGCTTTGAATAACTTTTAAATTATTTTCTTAAATTTAATCAAAAATTTAAGTTAGCCTGAAGCAGTTATTTTTTCTCCTTTAGTGATATTAGTCATAATTAAAAAGGTAATTAAAGTTCATGACTAGCACACAGTTCGCGACCCTTGTTTATTGCATTAAAGTAACTCTAGCGGAAGTTTATCATTAATAGGATTATTAAATAATATTCAAATAATTTTATTATCTAAGAAATTGATGCACGACAACATTCCGCTTCCGTATTTGTAAACCAGCAATTGCATTATTTTTATACTAGAAGAAAAATAACATGCATTTAAATTTTCTTGAAGATTTGAAAAATTGAAACAACTTATCAACAATAAATAATTATAACACCACTCAGAATATAATTATTATAAATTATATTATAACATAACGTTTTTATTAGTTCGGGTATATTGGGATGCATTACATGTTTTTATCATAACTTCATTACTTTTTAATTACTTTGCAAGACTGAAAACTTCTCGGTCTTCAGCTACGGCATTTAAGCCATGACAACGTTGATATATTACAAAATAAATTTAATTTTATGCAATATTACTTACTTGTTAAAAATATTGCAAGGACGATTATCAAAATTATAATTAAAAGCATGGCTATTATTGCAGTGATTAATAATTTCTTCTCCATACTTGATCTTCTAGCCCACCACGATGGTCGCAATTCTTCTTTGACATCATCAACATCACTATAAGCACACAAATTTTGTTTATTATTCACATTATATTTTATTATTAATACATACTAGGAGTTATTCATCGTTAGAATAATTTTACGTTATCAAGCAATTTAAAACAATGATTTTCAAAAAGTAACACCAGAGTAAAACTAAACGTCCAAGTCATACACGATTATTTTAATTTCTTGATGAGATCGAATTAAGAAATGATGATAAGCTCACTAATTTTAAAATTGTTCACCAAGGACTTCTGAGTCAAAGAAAATGTCCAGCGTTCAAGTTAAGAACTGAATGTGGGCGTTTTCATAAAAATTAGTGTAGGTGAATTTTTAATATTAGCATAATTTTGTGTATAAAAACAATTATAGTTTTGTTCTTCAGCTTTAGTAATTAAAATGTATAAACTAAATAGAATTTGCTTGTAAAATTCTATTCTCATTTCACACACCTATTGAGTGGTCAATAGAAGTTTTGTTTTATACTCGTATTAAACCAATTTATTACATAATTTAAAATAAAATCTTAAAAATTGCTTTATCGCGCCCAATTTTTATTAATACAATTTGTTATATTAGACAGTTTTGGTAGTAGGCAATTCAGAAAAATAAAACTTTTCCATAGATTTTTTATTTGGTTGTAATAGAAATTTGTTAAAAACAATTTTTGTTACTAATTTTCAGCACCATCCTCAAATTTGTTTTACAAATTTACTTTAATTTTGTAACAAATTTATTTTAAATACGTAAAAATTATGCAAATATTGCAATGATATCAGCAAGGTCGAAGCAAATTGTGATTGTGGCTAGTGAAACAACTTCAATATGATTAGCGTTTTAATTCCGATGAAATTAAATAATTAATTGTTTCGACTACTATTTTTGGATACTGGCAAAGAGTATGTAGATATAGAGAGCCAGCCATGTATTAAAAATTGAAACGTAGAGACACCCCTGGGCACCAGGGGGCAGAGCAAAGCCACCTATTGCCCAGGAACATGTACTACTCTCAATCCCTAAAATACAGATAACTGTAACGACATCGAAAAAAGATGGACTATTTTATGGCATGAGTTAAAATTTAAATTTTCAACGTCTACACAAATTTTTCTTATTCAAAATATGTTTGAACAATAAAAAGGATTTATGTTTTTATTTTGAGTTTACCTGCCTATTTAGGATAATACCTGCGTACCTTCAAGTCATAAGTAGCCCGTTTCTTATGCTATCTCACTCACACTTATTCATGATAATAATGTAAATTTTTTCCACTTGAGGTCGGTATCAATCGACTACAATTTTATGGCAAAGTACGAAAAATTTTGGTGACACTTAGTTCCATAAGAGCTGTCCCTCTATATCTATATACTCTTTGATACTGGTTAATCTATACATGTAGTAGCTTCATAAGTTTGAAGTTACTAATCGTTTTTGATTTGGATAATTTTAACCAGTGAGTTATAACGCCATGTGTGGCGTTTCCGTTTTGGTTTTCACGGTTGGCTGGACTTAAGGTAGAAGTCGATCGATCAGTTTTATGAAACTGATCCGGTGTCCGTGGAGGGTTTGGTGTGACTCCTTACTGGAGATCTCCTTACATCAGAGTTCATATATGGTTGCACCGACATTGTCCTGTTAATGTGTGCTCACAATTTTTCCGTAGAACAGATGACTCTTGGTTGAAGTAACCGTTTGTTCTTTGGGTACCCGGAGTGTATTCTTCATCCGCTTCCGGAGAGTTTATTTTATCTAGCATCGACTCCCACCAGATGTGATCGTTTCCATATTTTGTTAGATAAATTTGTTCAAGGCTGCGTGTGATAAGGAATTGCCTTGGGTTCAATGATTTTGATTAATAAGACCAATTACAGGAATTTCTAATTTGTTTAATAAGATTTTGTGCGTTCTATGGTTTTAGAATCTACACTTGGGTGATGTGCAGTCTGTACAACAAACAAGAATATACCGAAGTTGGAAGTATCTCAATAACAAAAGATATTTTTGATGAGTTGAGGCGGGTTGTGCGGTTTTTCAAGCTATAATATTATTTATAGTGCAGACTATATAATTTGTGCAGAACCGAGCGAGATTTGTAATTTTGTAAGATCGTGCATGCTTGTTATTCAATAATGAAATCCTGTAGGCATTTGCAGTCATTTTTGTGTCGACTGTGATTGTTTAGTCGACAAGCAGTTCTTTATTACATTGCAGCGAGTTTTTATTGTTTGTTTTTCCCCTTCAAGGAATTCAAACTGTAATTTTAGTTTTGGTCGGTTTTCCATTCTCAATGGAACGCGACATTATTGTATGATTTTGTAAACGCCAAATTGAAACAATTAGTTCTTGTGCTTTATTATTATTAAACAGCAGCATAGCGTAAAGTATGCACCGGCCGACTAGAAAGCAGGAGACCGCAGTTCAAATCCTGGTCGTGTCGGATACGCTGCTATGAGGAAAAGTTCAATATCAATCTTTGGACTGTGGGGAAGCCAACGAAACCACCCCATTAATTATATTTTCTTGCGAAGTTAGCTTGAATTCGGCTAGTTGATTGCCTACGTACTGTAAAGTGTATGGCACTTGAAGAAAAAGTTTTATTATTCATCTTCTAGATTACTTGTACGGATTTACGGCCCTTGCATACCGTCGGAGTTTAGTCAATGTAAAGACAGAGGTCAAACAAATTTTTTAAATAAGAGGACCTACCTCTTGGTTTAACATTTTGCTCCCGGATTACCTACCTAGTGGTTAGAAAAGTGAAAAAACTGTTATATTGTGTTAAATTACAAGTTTTTTGTTATAGTCAAAAAGTAAATAAAACAACTGGATCTATTTTCTTCTTAAATTAACGTTAATCCTACGTCGTTCTTTTTATTGTAATTTACTCATAATGCCTATTTTACCACGAATAATGTCGTTGATGATATTCCAAAGATACTATTAGCACCAAGAGTATATTTAAGATAACTTGCTAAGATGACCTCAGATGGGCCTTGTGTTATTCTTAATATCCAAAAATAATAGAAACATTCTGTCAAAACTAACAAAAACAGATATTAATAGTCATCTTGTACTTAAAATACTTTAGTTAGTAAAAGTTACTATAGATTAAATTACAGCTAAGCTGTAATATTTTTCTAATTATACTGGTACTCACATAGTATACATATTGGGTACATTAAAAATAGAGATGAGGTTTATTTATTAGTCAAGGGGTTGTTGATGAAGATGTTTCATTCCAAAATGGAAGACATCGGTTTTCCTAACTGGGATTTTGTGTCGATTTGTAGTTTTTATAATAAATCTGTAATTTTTAAATGTAAATATTTATTTTAATAATCTTTGCGGGTACAAATTTATATCAAATAAAGTTTAATTATAAATAAAACCACATTCCACAGATTTTACTTTAAACTTCCGAAGAGTATCACTGCGTACAATACTGTCAACCTGGGCGTTTCACTGGAGCCACCAGTGAGTTTTTCTGGTATTCAAAGACGGTTAATAATCGCTAGGAATAATCGCACCAAGACGTGGATTTAGCTAATTATAAACCAGTCCCAAACCATCTCTCTTCCCGAGCAAAGAGTAGTTTGCTAAATCATTTTCTGCACCAAAACATGCATTTCCTTCCTAAGCTCGTATTTGTTTAAATACTATAGTCTATATATTATAATAATGCTTGGCAGATCTCTTAAAATTAATTAATTAAGTTAAAAAAATTTATAAGAACGCATTAAACCATCCCATGTAAACCAACTACCAGGGTTAACATTGCTATTAGAATTTGACTTTCATAGAAAATTCGGGCATGATTAGCATTGCAAAATTTCAAAATTATATGTATCATTTTATGTTTGTTAAATGTATCATATTTACATAACTTTTATGTTATTTTGCTTTAAATTAAAAGAATAAGTTATTTAATATTCCAAATACTAAAATGTATCATTTTATTTATAGCGTAAATACGGCTTGATGAATTAAAGTATGATAAGCCGATTTAAACAATAATTTAAAGATCATGTTTTATTTTATTACAATTTTTGTCCTCATCACTTGGTTGTCCAGAACAAAAAATTGTTAACCAAAATATGGGTTTCCTTGTTTCAAAACATACGTTTAATCCTTGCTCTTTTATTTGCTACACTCGGATGGCATGACAACCAATGAGGTAATCAGTTTTCAATTTATATTTTCTAAAATAACAAAGGTGCTTAGCGTAAACGTTTGTATAAATGCTAAAATATAAGACAACACAAAAAATACTTAACATAAATCAAAACCAAGCAAAAGTTATTCCAGGCTAAAGACCTGAAGCGTACAAGTTCAAACAATCGCTGCATTCCAAAATACTTCGACACGCGTCCATGTAAGGCTAATAAGCATATAAAGAAACGTTTAAAATGGAACCATAAAAACCTATCTAAAATGAATCTATAAATTTCTAATAAAAATCATCATCATCATCATTTCCATCATGGATTAGGTCTTCGACCTGCCCGGCCCATTTCTTCCTCGGTCTTCCTACGTCTCTGCGTCCAATAAAAATAATTAATTAAAATATTTAAATAGTACAGGAAAAATCGAGATATACAATGGTACTATAATAATAATACAAAATATATATACATATTATTAACCTCTGAAATTAATATTAGATTAAAATTTTTAAAATTAAAAGGTTAAATAAAATGAAATCTTACGAATAATTTTGTTTTATTGTTTATTTAAACTTTTAATTTTAAAAATTGTAATATAATATAATAATAATATACTATCCTAGTATTATATCTTGTATGGTTATATATGTTTATTCTGCCAGATGATATAACTGTAATTCAGGATAAATCCTTATTATATTTTAACTATATTTTTGTTTATTTCCGCTTATTAATTTTATTACTATTATTGCATTACCTAAAATATAAATTTGAAAAAAATAACGTGAATTCAAACCACGACACAGATAAATTCAACATGACTGTGTAAGTTATTAAAGCATTTAATAATTTATCTATGTATAATAGCAAAGTTGAGAACTGCTGTTGCATACAAATTTAATTTGAAATTTCAGGTTGTACTATATGCATGCCCCCTATGATATTACTATCGTAACTGGAGTAAAATAATTATGTATAATTTTTATTTTGGATTCATTGTTGCTGCAATGAAGTTGTTGATTTTTTTTAATAGGTTCATGCAGATTAGATAAAAAAGTAAAAAAATTTAAATTACAATTAAAAACATATTAAATTAATAAGTGCATTACATAATCAAGAGATTTGTTAAGAGTTTAGAATTTTAAGCTTGCTATAAAACAGTAATGAAGTTTTCGTGGAGATTTGTAAACGAGCTGAAATAAAGTATGAAAATCCTTTGAATTATAAGATAATTAAAAATTTTGCCGTATAAAGTGAATATATTTATTATTATTAGGTATTCTAAAGTTTAGTAATTTCATGTATTTGTTACATTGCAGGCTCACGCTGGACAAATAAGAATAACAAAAAATCCTAAATAATGGAAGCGAATTGCTCGTTAAGCATGAACTTGGCTATTTAAAACAGATGGCAAATGTTATTACAGAATAACTCCTGCTAACCACACTATATCAAATTCAAGTTATGTCCCCTTTATTTATTACGTTATAAATAATAAAATTACATTGTTTTATAATTACTACAATAATTTTGTCACTAAGTATTATTTTTGCAAACGATTTCCGTGCAAATTTTAAGTATTATTTTATTATTTACATTTTAATTTAACCACCATACACAACAAATTAATGCGATTTTTTATCAATTATAATTCAAATATGCTTTTAATTACGATCTCGAAAGCAAATTTAAATACATATGTAGATATTATATTAACTAAATGTTTTGTGTAGTTATATCGCTACAATGATTTACTAATAGGTACAAATTTATTGTACATTTATACTGATAGGCATTACGAGTAATAGAAGCATAGCAGTGCATAATAATTATTATTAATTGCAAATAGGAATAAAAACAATGTACTCGTATTATATTTGCTATAATATTACTTTTTTGTTGTAGTAGTAGGTACACATTAAGATTTTAAAATTTACAAACGCTTCGTACATCAAATTGTTAAAGAGATGGGATGACAGAATATTAAGAGTCGGACAAAAAAATATGTGTGAAATACTCAATAAAATATTATCCTCATGTGAACCTGATGTTCATTGCCATGCTGCTATAATCTGTTAGTTACCCATAATTTGGTAATTAATTAAAAAATAAATAAATAATAATAATTAATAATACTAATTGAAAAATGTACTCGAAAACATGATGTGATGTAAGTGCTACAGTGAAAAATGGTTGAAAATTAACAGTATTGTATTTAAATATACATACATAGGATCATTTTAAGAATACCTTAATGTATGAACTTCAGATTTTCGTGACGTAATATAATATAAAATACAGTGGGCAATACAAGATGCTATTTTAAATTTAACAAAAATATATGTTATGTAATTTATGTTTAAGTCTCTAATTAGCTACTACAAATTAAACATTCCAGGCACTACGAGTTTTGGCTTTTTAACATAGTACTATGTAAGCACGCACCTAAGTAAAATTTACAATTTTTAAATGCCTTAAAATTTTTCCTTTATATTTTATAACGCGTTGCATTTTGGAGTTCGTTCTGAACACAACCGTAAACTGTATCTCTTAATTTAATTACTTTATGCTTCTTTTCTCCTAAATTTTTTTCTACAATTTTTACCTTATATTCCAGCAATTTTGATCAATCTTAGACTTTTTCTTGCTTAATTTTAATTGTTAAGTCAATTTTGTTTAAATTTTTTTCAATCAATTTTAATTCCTACATGAGAAGTAATCTTGCTAGCATACCATCGAATGGAAAGGGTGGTAAACAAATTGGTCGGTTAAAGATGCACCTGCCAAAAGTTGAATTCTTTATCAATTCTTTATCAGAACAAAAACATAATTAAAATTAAAAAAAATCACATTTCAAGTACTATTAGGAAGTAGCCACAGGTTAAAGTAGATTAAACGCCAAGTCAAAAGGATAAGCTTTACTTTTACACTTTTCAAAGCAATTTACAATCACTCCAAGTTGAGAACTTAAAAGTGATATACGAAATCAATACGAAAATCATGTATTTGGGCAACGTTTGAATTCCCTTTAGAAACGTTGTAGGTATATTAAAAATTTGTTTTTATTTAAATAATTATTTTCTGCTTTTTAGTCTTGTGTGTGAAATTTTCAATCGATTCAAAATATTTCTTGAACTACGAGATGATTATAGTGCATACACTTGGACTGATCTCACAGTTGCAAATCAACGGCAATGATGAACGCAACAAAATTTGTATCAAACAAACAAACAGACAGACAAGAAAGCAAGTTAATATTGCATTGTCATGCAGTTCTGAGCTATGTTTAAAGTATCAAGTCTCGAGTTCATCGGAAGTTAGTTTAAAATCGATTGCAAAATTTGTACCGAACAGGAGGACAAGAAAGAAAGTTAATAAAAACGTTTTGAAATATAAATTATGTTATACAAAGTTCCATGAAAACATCGTCAAAACGTATGTAACGGTTTTTCTTTATCTTCACTTACTTTTGTTTATTCCGCCAAATTACTCCCAATTAACTTTATGCGTGGTTGATTTTTCAAAATAAACAAATTTAAAGAAAGGAAATACCATACAAAATAAACAATTCATTTATTGTATTAATAATGACAAATATCACAAAATGTTAATCGGTGCTTAAATTTTGATAATTTTCTAACGGAGTTATCACGTACGCTATTACACAACATTACATTATAATTAATATTACACAATATTAAGGCCGATGATCCCAAACTTTGTGCAAAAATACCCCAATATGCGTATACCAATTTGGCACTAGCTAATTTCTGTACTTTGGTTATCCAGGTGAAGAATGTACTCAGAATTAAGTATTTCAGATCTGGTAGCAGTTATTACAGTAGCGACTACAGATCGAAATTAATTTCGTGATCCTTTAAATAAAACTGCCTTTGCTTACAATTTAAATTTTTACATAATATGCTTATTCTAATTTAATTCCCACACTGGGTTGATCGTAGTTTCAGACTAAACTCATATGCAATAATAAAAATGTCAATAGATAAAGTCGGTTTAACAAAGCAAACCCATTGACATATTTAATTTTTTAATTAATATTTTTCACGATTTTAAGGAAAACACACGTTAAAACAGATTGTAACGTATAATGTCGCAATTTAAAAGAAATAATAGAAATTGCATTACACGTACATTCATTGTAACTTTTTTGAAAATAACTCACTCACCTGTTGTAGGTAAACCTAAATGATATTTCGACTAATTAAAATATCTTTCTTCTTAGAGGTCCATCGAAGCAGAATAGATTACTTCATAAAAACATCCCATCAGCCCAAGAAGCTTACTACAGTGAATAAAATTAACTCAACGGATTAAAATGCTTAAACGAACTATAGTCACTTCAAATGATGAAAAACTGATCAAATTCATAAGATTCGTTCATAATAAAGCTTCGTCTATCAAAGCTTAATATTGCAAAAATCGTTGTCTTCCGAAATAAGAAACTACGGTTCGTTGAACCAATGGAACGGAAAAATGACCCCCGGTGCCTGGAAGCAAAAAATAAATTCAGGGGTTTAGGATTTCATTGAAATAATATCATACGGGTATCATAATTTTTGGAAAGCCATATGTACCAGTATGTAAAAAATATTATCCAAATATCCAACAGAAAGTTTTATCAAAGGAAAGTCAATCATCTTCTCCAGTCCAGTTAACATCCCATTCAATGTAAAATTTTCTATTTCTTGTTCAGGTGATTCATGATATCAACTTAAGCGATCTAAAATCGAAGATATGAATAAAGTTAATAATATATTAATTTCTTCTGCGAGCTCTCTAGGAGTAATTCGTCGATTTGAAAAAGCGCTTTTGTTCTGCAGATGAAAGAAGTTGGTCTAGATCTAACATCATCTTCCACGTCTTTACGGACCTCTTTAAACGTTTCTATAATTCATACTCTTCTTTCTGACATAGATTTTTCGCCGAAGGCCGTTTGCAACAGCTTGCAACACTACAAAAGTAGTGTTGGTCAATTAGTTGGTAAACATAAGCTATGCATTTCAGAGCTAAAACTTGACATGTATGCCGCTCACAGAGCTGCAAACTGAAAAAGAAAATAATAAATTGGTAATACACAGCCTTCAAAATTTAATAATAATTGTTGTTTCTTATTAATTAAGTCTCACTCTTAGCCTCCTCTACTTTCATGTCAAAACCTTGCTCTAATTTAACATTTCTTATAAATAATTATTTTATTTTGCTTTAATTAATCTGTTAATTATATTATATTTTAAATCCAATCTCGCGTTATCTCAATGTAGCCTAAACAAATTAGACAACAAAAACAAATAGAATCTAACTAATCACCTTTACTTCAGAAAGCAAACTAAGAAATTTTTTTTCAGTGAAAAAATTAAAAAGGTAGGTACTACTGGAAACAGGGACGTCCTGTTTCAACATCTATGGTTACTAAACATCATTGAAAGTCAAGTTTTTTAATTTTATTTCAATAGAAAGATGCAATAAATGTTTGATTTAATAATGCTTATGATAATGTTTTTATTTTAATGTAATAGTTTCCACAACGTGAATTTAATCGTTTAACACTTTCATAGCAATGAATAGTGAAATTTAAATATTAACTTAAAATTTTCAATTAGAACTTATTCGCTTATTGTTAATTACATTATGGCCAAATAACTCTTGCAGCTTAAAATTTTTAGTTAAGTAATATTTTAGCGCAAAGCCTTTAATTATTTTTTAATGTTTTGAATTGAATCTTTCAACTATTAGTGTGGTGGCAAGTAATGCAATTTCTTTTTATTTAATATATTGTACCTGGCGTTCTCTAATATAGCTTTCATATCTCACTTAAAGTTTAAAAAATAATCAAGATTATGGAATCACCCAGCTCCAAATCTGTAGTATGAAAACACAAAGTTTTAGTCGATAAGAAACTTCTTCGATAGTGTTTCTCGGAATACAACTATAATTATTTTTAGCAATAATTATTATTTTGTGTTGTTTACCTGTTTTTACCTGTTTTTTTTACTTCGATTTAAACCTATTGTGTAACTCGTCCCTTATAATAGAAGCATTTTCAGGAATGGTTCCATTTGATTTTAAGGTAAAATTATGTATGTTGAAATTCTGTCAAGCCTTGAGCCGCCTTAGAAATTGTAATAATAAACCTTGGATAAATTTTTCTTCAGTGTATAAAAGTTAGTGACTGTTGCATTTTCTATGCAAGAAAAAATTTACTATTCTGTGGGGTCCTACATATGCATAATATAGCTTCTATCCTCTTAATTTAAATCCAATAGAGATTATTAATTTTGTTACTAGTGGTTTATCAAAATATCTTTAAATTATTTAAAACTGTATATAAAGATCAGTTGAAATAAAAATCATACATCGGTAAACATTTTCAAAAGGTTTGAAATATTGTATACAATACAGTCAACGATGCTTTACTATCGTATTTGTAAATTTTACATCACAAGATAATATTGCGTTATAGCGTTATTTGTGCTAGTTTAAAAAACAAGAATATAACATAAATTATTTTTTACACTACATGGTGTAGAAAAGTAGACAATACCTTAACGCAAATGAGAGGAATAATAAAATTTCTCGAACTGTGGCAGAAAAACTTTTCAGTTTCAGTTTGGTGGATTTTAGCTATTGAAATAAAAAAATCTTCAAGTTGTTTATGAATCATTACTCTGCTCAAGTATATTATTTTATTTTGTTTTTTGTTTAGAGAAAGCTCCGCACCAAATGTGTCACGACAGATTTTATCAATTATCTCTTTCAGTTAAGTTTCGAATTACTTTCCTTGTCTAGTTTCTAGCTGTTTTTTCTGTTCAAGATTCAATTATGTATTTCCGCCGTGTAACTGCAAGTTAATTTGCGCTACAGTTGGGTTAATTTAAAGAATAAAATCAATTGAATTATGTGCGATATCAGCGTAATAAATCATTTTATAAATTGCAACGTAAATATTAGTAGTAAAGTATTATTTCCAATTTATTGCTTTCAATAACTACCTATAAAAACCTGTCACCTACCATGTATGTACAAACATTTTCGAAAAGGGTTAAAAAAATCAACTTGCTCAAATAAAACAATTAAATATTAGTTATTTTTTATGCAAGACGATGAAATTCAATGTTATAGCTTTTTTTATTTTAATCCCAGTTTTATGGCTAATTCTGATTCAAATTAAATTATTTAAAATTGAATTGAATTATAGTTAATCATCCTATACTAGTAAGAATTTGAAGTAGGTTGAATAGTTTTAAATTATCTACCGAATTGGATTAGTTGAATTAAACGGAAATTAATTACATTTAATTTTCTAGAACTGCACACTTAATTTTTGATCTTTGCACAGTGGGGCAACAAGCCTTCAAAGTTGGCAATAAATCAAAAATTAAAATATACTTACACTTTACTCACTCCTATTTTTGATGCACCGGTACCCCGTACATAGTAAATCATACGATTTTAGTAGTTAAACCCACTCCTATCCTCGTAACAACCCTTAGTCGACGATAGTTACTTACGAAGACTTTACGTGTATTTTTATTGCTTAAATTTCTACTTACTTTTGTGCTGTGTTTAAGCTGTATTTTGAAAATTATTAAAATCTTTCGTTATGGAACCATCAAGTTCAGGTATGTATTAACATTTAAATAATTATAGAGTTGCAAAAATGTTTATAAAATTTAAAAAAAAATTGTATGTTAAAAGGAACGTTTAATGTAAAAATCAGAAATTACTCCTAGAAACATGTAGGCTATTAGTTGTGTGCCCAAGCCGATCCAGTTTTAATTTTGAATTTTTTATAATCAATATTGATTGGACTTTTCAGAATTGGTTAATTTTTTTGCACTTATTTGCACTTTTTGTCACTATTCGAGTTTCTTTCGAGGCTAGCAAAATAAAAAATAACAACATTTCTTACATATTAATGTAATTTATTTTAATTTTTTTTCAGGAATGAGTTTGAACACTTAGTTTATAAAGAGAAGGGCACTTCTTGATATTATGAAAAGTTCTAAAAATAGTGAAATTGATAGGCAGTTTAATTTTTTGAGCGATGAGATCAAGAACGACCACTTACTTCCGATCACCTAATACGACCAAGCAGAATTTACAACAGAAGAAACTACGACACCTTCCTAAAGAAGCAGTACAATTGTTGAAACCTAAAACCATTCAGCACTTTAGTGGTGATATTGATGACACTGATGATGAAGAAGATGATGGTAATAGTGAAGACGATTATGACCAAGAAAATTGTTAGAAGTTATCATAGCTCCCTTAAATTAAAATATTTTATTATTGTCCTCCATGACTTTCTATTGTATTTTTTTAAGTAAATAAACACTTAAAATCTATCCACATCTTTTTTTAACTACAGACACATTTAAAAATTAATATTTGAGTTAGAACCCCAATTATAGAGTCTATGATTTATTGCCAACTTTGAAGGCCTGTTGCCCCACTGTGCTTTGGTCTAATTATCGCTTTCGCCATTTATAAACTGTTGATAAACTTTTATAAGAAATCAATTTAATAGTGTATTTTCATTTGTTCTATTAATTTTTTGATGAGCTTAAAAATTTATATTAATTTGCATTTTATATCTAAAGTGAGGCATACACATACATCTAATGTGTATGAACCTACTAAAATTTTATTTCGATCTGTCAATTCATTCATTGTTTACAAGCCATTTGAAGTCGACGTGTCGGTGTATTTTTAACAATGGAAAAACTGAGTATCGTGCAGTGATAAAATTCTTTGTTTTGGAAGGTTTATCAGCAACAGAAATTCATACAAAATGGTGAGCGTGTTAAAAGAATCTGCTCCTTCATTTCCAACTGTACATCGATGGGTTTTAGAGTTTAAACGTGGTCGTACAAGCGTTGAAGATGAACCACGTAGTGGACGACCAAAACTGCAACAACACCAGAAATCATTGAACAAGTACATAATATTGTTAGTGAAGATCCAAGTTTGACTAAGCGTGAAATTGCTAATACCATAGGCATCTCAGACGAACGAGTACTCTATATTTTACATAAAGAATTACGTATGAAAAAGCTGTTTGGAAAGTTAGTGCCGCATTCGTTAACAATTCAACAAAAACTCACACGAAAGCAAATTTCTCAGCATCATTTGAATCTTTTTAATAAGAATAAAATCGATTTTGTGCGTCGTTTTGTAACTATGGATGAGACTTGGATCTACCACCATGATCCTAAATTGAAACAAGAACGATTACAGTGGACTGAGGCTGGTTGTTCAGCTCCAAAACAGGTGAAGTCAGGACGATCAGCAAAAAAGGTTATGGCATCAGTTTTTTGGGATGCAAAAGGATTTTATTGATTGATTATCTTGAAAAGGTAAAACAATTAACTCTGAATATTATTGTAACCTTTTGGATCAATTGAACGAACAAATTCGTGAAAAGAGACCCGGTTTGCAACATAAAAATCATCTTTCACCAAGACAACGCACCTGTCCACAAAAGTGTTTTAACAATGGCAAAATTCAATGAACTAAAGTACGAATTGCTTGAACATCCACCGTATTCGCCAGATTTGGCTCCTAGCGACTACTACCTCTTCAGAAACTTGAAACAATTCGTTCGTGGAAAGCGTTTTCATCGAATGAAGAAGCTATTTCAGTCGTGGAACAGTATTTTGCAGAGCTTCCAGAAAATCATTACAGAGATGGAATAAAATTATTGCAGGATCATTGGAATAAGTGTATTGAAGTTGAGGAGATTATATTGAATAAAAAACTAATTTCATTTAAAAGTTCACATTCTTTCATTTTGCTTTCAATACTTTACAACCAACCTGTATGTATGCCTACATGTATGTATGTATGTTTTCTATTAACAAAGCTTTCTACAGCGCTCATTTTATTTTTGCTGTGTAATTTGTAACAATTTTATTTCTAAAGGGCATTTTCTGGGAAGGTGTACTCAGTCGTAGCCGACTCATAAACTTAATGGTTTTATTAAGGGTGGGTTCATGTCTTCTAACTAGCGAGCGGTGTGGCTTATTTTAAGAAAGGTAACAGGTATGTTCTTTGTACTTGGGTGTCCGACAGCAGACATATTTTCCACTTTATGGGGTCTGTCGCCTTGGTGACATATTGTTCTTTTCTTGCGTAAAATAAGTTGCATCCGGCTCAGGCTCGAAAAAAATTAACCCTGGGATTCTTTTCTGAGGGCAGTAAAAATTAATGCCGACAGACCGGCGCCGTTTTTTGGAAACGGCATGGCTTCAAGAATAGAGCCAGGCGGGGGTAAAGGAATAAAAGAGGTTGCACGAGAACGAACGGGGTTGTTGTGTGGTGGTTGTTTTTGAGAGAGAGAGTTATTTGAAAGTGCGTGGAAATTTAAAACCACAGAGAAAGAAAGTTGAGTGATAGCGTGATCTAGTATAAGTAATATAGTGAATTATCCGATTAGCGTGTAATCGGAAGCTTAGAGTTTATCAGTAAAGTAAGACCGAAAGAAAAATCGGCCAAACATAATACGGTACTAGGCTCACAGCAAAGTAGTGCAGCGGTACAAGCTAAATCCGGCTCGCGCTAGTGTCAAGCCCAACTTAGTGGAAAAGCAAAAGCAGCGGCAGTTAACTAAATCGCCGGCCCCGCAATCAGGAGGTTTGCTGACCAGCCGTTCCCAACTTCAACGTGTGAGCTAAGTACTCTTTAATTATTATACTTTTGTTTTGTTTGTCTTTAATACTATTTAAGTTAGTGAGTGTTGGATAATTTAAAACGACCTACTGTGCAAGAAAAGTACGGTCGTTTTGTGAGGTCACTGTCCCAATTGGCGGGCATCAAAGACTTTTCTTAAAATTGAATAGTTGTTAGTTTTCTTTTCTTTTTGGATTGATTTAAGTATTTGTTTAGGTTAGTTTTTTTTGTTTTTAGCTGTAAGGTTTTGTTCTTTTTTGTAATAATTTTAGGTAGTTCGGGTGTTGTGGGAGTTCCCGAAATTTATGTTTGTTGTCAGTTTTGATTTATTCTGTCAGTAAATTCGACTTTGTAACTATAAGCTGTTTATTATTTTTGTGTGGAGACTTAGGCGAACCAAGAAGTGGAAAGTTGATTGGAAAACGCCTGATTGCGATTCGCCGAGAGAGAAGAAGATCCCACCGGAGGCATTCCACGTTAGGTCTCCTGTGGTGATAGTAGGATAACGCTGCCCCTTTGTTTCACATCCCTTTTAATAACGTGGTGGCGCCCAAATCAATTCCCCTACGATTTAATCGTAGGTTGTTTGTAGATATACCGCGTAGTATAGCTGCGATGCGACTCACCCTACTGAGCAAAGCCGGCGTGATCGCAAAGAGTTTTCGCGATTAGTCATTTCTTTGTTTCGAATACCGGAAATAAAATTGTGACAAATTGATCGTATTATACGTTTATGGTCAATATACTATATAGTACATATAAATGTATTGCAAATGATGTGTCACAGCAGGAGAAAATATCACTTTTTGATTGTCTAATAATTATGATGTCGAAAATTTAATCAGTTTTGTTGACCCAATCATTAACGTGTTCAGAAATACTTAACGTTATTAACTTTTTCCTGTACTGTCTCTAAAAGACGATACGAAAAATTGCAACTGGTTTGCTTACAGAATCAAGCTCAAAATGATGTATTTTGAGATATTTAGGTTCATATTATTAAATTTTCACGATGATTCAAGAGCCTTTAAATCTTCACTAATCAATTTACAGCCGGAAATTAAGTCGATCGATTATTTTGTAAAACTTAATATCGTCAGCAAATAACAAAACCAAAAATATCTAAAATTGTTTTTTATGTCATCGATGCATAGATAGAATAACATGGGTCATAAATACATGGGGTCTACACTGTCTCGATGCACTAATAACATTAGCATAGCGCAATAGCTTAACGCTGAGGTGCAAGCCAGGTCATTCGGAAATAGAAAGAATCGAAATAGCAAACTCCCTTGCCAGGGAAGCTAAAAAAACACCTCTAGCGGTTCTAGAAGCAAGTTGCAAGATAGTCTGTACCACCGCAAAAGGAACAATCAGGGATGCACTAAATCAACAGCACCTCACTTACTGGGAAAGTCTTCCGGGACTAATCATCAAAATGTTGGAATGTTCATCAAAAACCCCCTTTGATAAGAAAGGAGGTAGGAAATCCAAAATCTGAGTAGATCACAGCTGAGGGGATAGTAGGACTATTCAGAGGACACTGCTCTCTAAGAAGATACCTTAACAATTATAGGATTGGTTAAAGATGCAACATGTAGGATATGTGGGGAAGAGTACGAGACTCCATTCTATATTTTATACAAATGCTTAGTTCTAAGAAAAAAAGGCAAAGGCACTTTGCCTTTAGCTGGTAACCGAAAAAATTGCACAAGCACCCGTAAGCTGCATTCTCAACTTTGTTGAGAGAACTAGATTTATAAAGTAAAACAAGGAACGCAGGGTACTATAAGCTTAGAGTTTCAGTACAAGTGGGCCCAGAGTAACACACATGTTCAGTAGGGAAACATCAAATAATTAAAGTAAAAATCTACTTGAAAATTTTACGGAAGGCATTATAAGAAATGTTTTTAAAAACTAAAAGACAACTAAAATTTTTGTTTTAATTTTTATATTGAGAAATAAAATATGTACAAAATGCATGATTTACAATAAAATCGAAAAAATTGGAATTTATATTTCGTTAATAACGGCTCATTTTCTAACAAAACTTGTAATATTCCTTTAATTTTAATATATTTTTAAATAAATAAAACACAAAATGCTCCTTAGCTAATTAATTTTATTATTACAAAAATTTTAACGTTCATTAAAATATAAACGTTTATGATGCATAATTAAAATATTTTGATAATAAATAAACATTAAAACATAATAATAAATCCCTACAAATAATAATTTTACTTATGTAAAAAACACCAATTAAATTTAATTTGTTAATAAATACATGCAAATACCATTTATAATCTTTCTTATTGATGTTCAATAGTAAACATTTTTAAATGCTATTAAAATTTAATTATTCTTCTTAATAAGAACCTGCTTACTATCACATTTAATAAATTTCATTTTAGTTTTATTTTCAAAAATTAAAATTTTCTACTAAATTTATTATTTCCTGCCAAGACTATTTATTTTAAATTTAACTATTCTTCTTCATCAAAAAAACCTTTATACTATTTGTAATCTTATTGCTAATGTAATAAACGTTTAATAATAATCATTTTTAAATGCCATCGGAATGATACTTTTCTTATTTGTCATCAGACAACCCTGTGTTGACGTCAAATTTCATTTCTATTTAATCTATTTTATCATCTACGGCTACGTAAACTGTAAAATCGTCCCTGTTTAAAACATGCTAAATACATTGTTTTCGTTTTCACAAAACAAAATTTTCATATTGGAAAATTTAAAAGTATTTTATTTGCAACAACATAGCCTTTTACTTGTGCCCAAAGTAATTAGATAGGATTTAACTGGCAATGGTATAGAGGCAATCTTAATAGTTCTTCTTCGGTGCTTTAACCAGTATTTCATCAACAGTGAACAGTGATCAACACTGAACAGTTTCCGATTACGTCACACTGAAAGTTTTTCAGAGCCAGCATTCGACGAACACTTTTAGAACGATGTATGGTTGATGTAAATAATCTAACCTCAAAATATTTTATAAATAAATTGTAACTGGGGTGTCTAATACAAACAATTTAAATCACAAGGTATTGCAATTTAAGTTGTAATATCTTATAAATTAAATTATTTATATTTGACAATGCAATGACAACTTATTTACAAAATATTTTGAGGTTAGGTTGTTTACATCAACGAATGTTGGCTCTAAAAAGCTGTCAGTGTGACGTAATCGGAAACTGTTCAGAACAGGTACAACGAACAAACCTAGTTATTCAATACTAATTCGAGATAATAACTCGAATTATCACATAGCAATTTGTTTTGCACTAATTTTATAAATTTCTTGATTTCACAAAATTTGATGAAAAATAATTTGTGGAGTGGCAATCGTAACCAGAATTTCAGCAGTGTGAACTTGCAAAAATTTTAACAAATTACATTGCAAGGTAACTCTTTTAGTACAATTTAATACTATATTCTTAGAGCAAATAAACCATAGCAAAGTTTGTATACATTCGGTCAGTACTTCAGTTCGATTCCATCCCCAATTATCATACATAGTCTGCGATATTCATGGCATCATCATAATATTCATGGTATGAATATCATAGCCAATAAATCTTAACATTGTCCAACATATATGTAGTACATACATGGAAGTTGAAAAATATTTGCTAATTTATAAATTTAATAAATTTTTTTTAAATTAAATTTAATAACTTAACTTGATAATCAGAAATTCATTCATAAAATAATACTATATGTATTTAATTTATTGAAATTATATATATTATTAACCTTTGAAATTAATATTTGATTCAAATTTTTTTAGATTACAAGGTTAAATGAACAATAAAACGAAACATTATTTGTGAGCTTTCAGCAATGGTTACTGCTGTCATCGGACGTTTATTGTACGTTTATAGAACTAATTTTAAAAAATTTGAATCAAATGTATTTAATTTATACGAGAATAGCGAAACATATTTCATTCAGCTTGGTAGTTTATTGTTTCATTAAATTCTTACAAAATATGAAAGAAAAATGTTTTGAAACGAATTTTTTAAATATCAACGATTTTTATTGTGTTTATTAGCTTACTACTCGTGGTTATTAGATTCAAAAATCAAAACTTCAAAATTACTTTTCTGGTTCTCTTTAAACAAAATTGAATGTAATTATAAAATTATATATTACAGTATTAGTATATAAAATTACGTTTAATCTATGCAATTTTTAAGATTTAGTGAAGCATAGGTATTGCTCGCGATAGCGATTACTGAATCGTATGACTGAACGATGATAGCAACACACGTAGTACCCAATTTCCGTTTCAATTCTCTTTTTACTTCCTTTCGCGTATATTGACTAAGCTATAGTACTAGGCACTGGTTATCAGTCTCTTTTACAATTTTCTTGAAATTGTGCTTCTAATAGAACTTTATAGCATTAACCGGGACACCTGCTATCAGCTAGAACAAACAAATTAACTTAAATTCGATTTATTGTGCTTAAAAAATTATGATCAAACTTATAAGTTACAATCCTTATTTTCTATAGTATGTATTAGGTAAGGGAAATATAATTTCCCTTCCATATATTTGCATAAAGAAAATACCAATTTAAAAATAATACATATACTATGTATATTATGGCTCTGCTGCGTGTAAAATAGATATGTATAAAGTTTGAAATTTAACAGTATTGAAAACTAATCATTATTTAGACGGATTAGATAGAATATTCAGATAAAATTTGAACTTTATACAAATTCTAAATTGAAATAATAAATAACTAGTATTACATTGCATAAATTAGTTTTTTATTTTGCTTAAATACTATAATACAGCGTGACCCACAAGACCCCGGACGAACATGTTTTCTCTTTTCGCAAAAATCACTGAATTTTTCTGAAAAATAATCCAGTAATCCGATTCTAAAAACTATGGATATCAGAAAAACAAAAGAGCAAAAATATTAAACAATCCATTTGTGAGTTACAAAATGTCAAAAAGTCAATTTTATCGTTATTTGAAGCTGGAAATCGTCAATGTGAAATACATAGTTTGAATGTTTAAAATTCCTCGACAAGCTGTTTTCGACGCCATCAAACCATTTAAAGAACTCGGTAGTATGGAAGACCGACCCGGAAGAGGAAAAAAATTTTCTGCCAATACTCGCCAGAATCGCAATATCATTAAACTTTGGATTCAAAGAAATCCGAGACTGTCGATGCGAAAAGAGGCTCGTGAAACCGGAATTACGGGAAAGTTGACTCGTCGAATAGCTAAAATTGAACTTAAGAAGAAGCCTTATAAGCTGCGAAAAGCCTAAACGCTAACTGATGAAAACAAGCAAGTACGACTGCAACGATGCCGTGCTCTTCTATACCGCACCTCTGCTTAAAAATGGGAAAATTTCGTTTTTACTGATGAAAAGTTTTTTACTATTGAACAATTTCACAATTGTCAAAATGAAAGGTATTGGTTAGGGGAAGCACCCAGACCTTCTGCCATCGTTGTTAATTGCCAATACCCCAAGTCTGTCATGGTTTGGAGTAGTATTTGTGCTGCCGGTAAAACACCTTTAGTTTTTGTGGATGAAGGAATACAACAAATTAACAAGGAAATCTACCACCAGGATATTTTAGAAGCTGTAGTTCTTTCGTGGGCCCATCAGCACTTTGGTGACCAAACATTGGATCTTTCAACAGGACTCTGCACCTGCCCACAAAAGGAAAACTACGCAAGAGTGGTGCCGAATCAGTTATCTTGATTTTATCAGTTCCGCTGAATGGCCTCCATACTCGCCAGATATCAACCCAATGGATTACACCATATGGTCAATATTAGAGACTAGAGCCTGTGCAAAATTTGACAAAAGTTTGGAATTACTAAAACAAACTTTGAGTCAGGAATACGACAAAATATCACTAGAAGAGGTACGAAAAACAGCCAAAAATTTCATTCGACGTTTAAAGCTCCAAACACACAGAAGGCAGCCACTTTGAAATTTTATGATTTATGATGTACATAAGGTTGTTGTTAATTAACTTTTAATTATTAATAATTAATTTTTGAATTGTTGCGTTTAAATAAGTTTTTTTTTTAAACGTTTGCCCGAGTTCTTGTGGATCACGCTGTATTTTTCAATCATATGATTCAACTTGAAACTACTTTAACCAAACGTAGCTATTATGAAAATTTTCAAAATAACAGGTTAACAGGTACATTTCTACTAAAAATATCTCATGAACATAATTGGAGAGCCCAAATGTCAATTTCTTGCCTATTGCCAGTATCAAATCGTTAAGATTTTTAAAAATTAGCTTACACTGATTGCCTTCTGAACCCTTTATATATTAAAGTTGAATTTGTATTTTTATTTTCCTGCATTATCGGCACAATGTTATGTCCTGATCTTAATTACTATGTGATTAATTAACATAATATTATGAAGATTATTCATAAATAATAATTATAAGTATTAAACGTTTTACATATTGATAAAAGCGTATTTTGTCAAAGATAAGAAACGGCCATTGAACAAAAACTTAGCACATAGGAATACGTGGTTTTATTATGTATACTTTGACCTTTGTTTTACAGTCTGGCCGTGGTAGTTTAAGCCCCTTGTGTTACTTTTACTGATTTCAGATTTACAGACTTCATAAATATTTGATGCTTTTATACTTATTCTTTGCACTTTCTCTACAAACAATTTAGGATAAAAGCTAGTAAGCCTTTTATAAGTACGCTTAATTAGTTAAACGTAATATAGAATATAACCAACTACATTTAAGACTTTAATCGACGTCTACAAGTTTGTTGAATAAATAAGTGGGATATCATACATTTTAGGATATACACTAAAAAACTTAAAAGTGGTTTATTGTTGAGGTGTTGTGTTTTAGAAAAACCACAAAATTAATTAATATGACGCTTATGGAAGTTCCACGGTGGTTCGTTATAAAGTGATTGACGAAGGTATCTAGAGCTAATAACTTTTTTATTACTCCCAAAACTAGATCAGCAAGTTTTACAAGTCTAAAATTATGGAAGAAACTTATTAAATCTTATGGAAATGATGGGGAACAATTTAAAGAACTTATTACAGTTTGTTATATAAGTCAAATGAAGTAAGCTTATAAATACTTTATTGCTGGAAATTAAAGGAGTTTTTTTAGATTTGTGTTACTTTTGTGGGTCATTATATGCACTTATAAAAAATGTAATTTTTAAATAAAGCAGCAATTAAAATGTTTACATGTAATTAAGAGCATCATCCAGTTACCATTGAGTCATTCGTGTTTTTGTCATTTATTTCCAGCTATAATGAACAAATTGCTAACATCCCAGTATCTTCAGTTACATATATGAATATCTAGTAAAATTTAAACTAAGATTTGGCAAAGATAAAAATATTAGTTTAAATTTTACTCTAGGGTGTATTTAGCATAGAGCATAATTATTTTGTATCAGGTTAAATGAACAATAAAACGAAACATTATTTGTAAGCTTTCAGCAATTACTGCATCAGACATTTAATAATAATAGTGCAATTACATGAAACGAATATAACTATTGTCATTTGAGACGATTTCTTGATCCATAAAATTTGAAAGATAATCGCGGGTTGGAACAACCTACATAAGAACTCATTAAATAGGAAAACTTAACCAATACGTTATTTGTAGCTTAGATGAGTAGATGGCTGTAGACATTACTTAAACCTTCGATGTCGGTTTTGTTCATCGCATTTTTCCTCTTGATGCAAATCATTTCGTGGAAGTCGATCTTTGTAATTGGTGACTGATTTGATTATTGTGGCATTAGAAAGGCAGCATTGTGTCCATCAATTAAAATATGTTTGGCAATCGCAGTGGATTCAGTTTATTACATCGAATACTTGAAACATGTCCACTCATTCGTTTATGGAGCCATTGGTTAGTTTGGCCAATATATACAAGATTACAATTCTGGCATCTTTTCTTGCGGTACAGGGTACAGGGTACAGGGTACCGCAAGAAAAGAAGTCAGATCTGATATACAAAGTGGAATGCCAGAATTGTAATCTTGTATATATTGGTCAAACTAACCAATGGCTCCATAAACGAATGAGTGGACATGTTTCAAGTATTCGATGTAATAAACTGAATCCACTGCGATTGCCAAACATATTTTAATTGATGGACACAATGCTGCTTTTCTAATGCCACAATAATCAAATCAGTCACCAATTACAAAGATCGACTTCTTCACGAAATGATTTGCATCAAGAAAAAAATGCGATGAACAAAAACCGTACATCGAAGGTTTAAGTAATGTCTAATTGATACCTACTGAGTAGCTACTATGTAATCCGAGAATAGCCTACTGGGCATGAGTTTAGATTTCATTTATAAATTATTTTATTAATTATTATCTTCCATTAAAACTTGAAACGCACTTCTCTTAAAATAACAGTTTTCAATCAATGTCAATAGCTAATTGAAAAATCTACTCTTAAAGTTTCACGAATAAAGCTGTGCCTTGCTCACAGCTTGTGTCGACAATAGCTAATCTGGTCAAACGTGAGCTAACTGGTGACTTCCAAAAGCAATACTTTGGCTTGTCCCTTGAAAAATCAATTTAGGGGTTGGTTCGGTGGTTGGTGCCGAATAACCGACTACTCCAATAATAAATAAAAAAAACTAAAAGTGCCACACACACTTTTTGTCGCTTATAGAGCAGTCGGCTTAAAAGTGCGAAAAATAAGATATAATAAAACTCATCACTTGGTAAATCATATTTAATCAAAATAGCAAATAAAATATACTCAGCATCAACCAGCATAAAAATACGTAATATGATAAGAAGAAGAATATGACAGTAATTCTTCTTCTTAATTTAGGACTTTGTTTCCGAAGGTCATTTTATTTAATGCCGGTCCTGTACATTTAACCACGTGAGGCAGACTATCACGTGCAAAGTTGGCGCGCGAACGCGATGATAGGGTGAAGAAAGTCAAGTTTTGACCTTTACGCAAGACGGACGAATTTTGAGGTTCAAGGTTTCGAACCAACTTTTACAAGTTTCTGAATATTGTGAATATTTTTTGGAGTAAGGAATATTAAAGTTGTTGTTTCGTGGTGTGGTTAAATTGGTTTGGGTTAATTTCAACGCTACGGCAGATTTTGCTATTTTATTAGAATTAAGTATTCGATAATTTTCAAGATTGAAAACTTTAGCGTGCTATCTACGTTCTTGGATAGCATATTATGTGTAGTTCGCTCGCGCACCTATTCAGCGTTTGTTTACTTGCCTTCGTTATCAGCGACTACGATTTCAAATATTTTTAGACCGAGAGAACAATTTATCTTATTGGGAACGCGTTAATCCTAAGTCGTCGGGTGTCTAGCTTCCTTGTTGTCAATCAGCCAACATCCTTGATTAATCTTAACTGGAACACGAATTCACTGCTGCTGAAGACTTTTCAACGTGCCGTTACCAACAACTGCAACCGATCAGTTTCATCTCTACGATCTTTGACTAGTGTTGTGTTTATAGTGCTAGGTTGCGGTAATTTTTATCCCAGAATCATTGGGTTCCTGTAGCTGCCAGAACCAACCTGTATAAAGAGTATAGTTGTAATTGCCTATCTGATCAGTAAAATAAGATCTTATTATATTTTAGCAGCTGCCACTTTTATTGTTCGATTTGTTTTGGATTTGTTAAGAATCGTCCGCACCGCGGACCACCGTAACCTTTTAATTTCACCCAGCACAATTGGTCAATATTTTGAGTCGTCTACACGTAGGTGCAGAGACCAAGTGCTAGATCGCTTTACCTTGTAAATCGATAATTTTACTTATTTTACTAATTTTTTCGTATTATTAGAGAGAGCGAATTAATCATTTTAGGATCTACTGCCATAGATCACCGCTAAAAGCTAGAGCTATCCGAAACGACCATCAAGGACCTAGTCACAATAAAATAAATTTTGTGACTGCAAAGTGTTTGTTCGCTAAGCAAACATATTAGTTTTCAAAGCAACGGGAAACCACCCCATGAATTATACTCTCAAGAAAAGTCATCTTGGCTTCGGTCAAGTTTATGATCGCTAACATCCGGTAACAGATACGCATGTGAAGAAGAAGAATCAAACATAATTGAAAATCGCCGTCCCTATGTTGAGACATCCCTGCGTCAAAACGGTGGCGTTGAAATGGTGGTATCGAAAGGGCGGTGTTGAATCGTCATAATTTGAAAATAAATATACATTTTTATAATTTTCATGCAGAGAGGCAAAGTTACAAAATCATGTTTTTAATTAATTTCATAATAATGCGATGTGCAAAGAAATGTCAAATGGGCTCAGAAACCCTAAAGACCTTATTATACACATTATCTTGATCAAGCACCATTGAGGAGGTTAAAACCAAACCTTGTTAAATATAGAAAAGCAAAAATAATAGATCGAGTTCTATTTATTTAGAATTTATATTTAACCCTTTTGCTTTAATTCTCATTATTGATTAGATTTTGCTTAAAATTAGCTAAATACACAATTATATTTTAAAATTTATTAAAAAATATTTTAAAACAAAAATAGAGAATTTTTGAATAGACTTTGTTTTGATTGACTTATGTAATATGAATTTATATTGCGGAGTTTTCAAATACCACTTTAGAAGTAAAGTATATTTCTTTCCTTGAAACTCATTTTACCATTTGATAAATATGGTGTAAAACTACATAATATATAAACTGATATAAAATATTATTGAGTTTTCCATTACATAATTTATAATATATCAACTGTGTCCAGGATTACACCAAATTAAACACATTTTTAGTATTTTTTCACTACCTTAAAAATAGTGTTAGATATTAAAAATCTATATTCCGTTTGGGTTACAAATATTGCGTTTAATTTTCAAATTTATAGACCTTATAGAGTTAATTAAAAAAAGGAGTAATAGAGCGGAGTTTATTTGCGGTTTACATTAAGCAACAAACGTTGAAGTTTATTCTAGTAGCCTCAATTGTAAACTTCATTTCTAGAACTCAATAATAAAGCGTAATCGAGTGAGTCAAATTTATTGTCAGTTTTAACAATACCTAGCGCAAATACAATTGAATGCACCAATGAGGTGCAATAAGGATGAAACTAGCATTGCATAAAGGTTTGTATAGTTCTATTAATTCCTTTTCAAATTATATCGAAGAATTGCAGCAATGGATTCACTAAAGTTTGGCTTTTAGGAAACTAAAAAGGTCATACATTATTTTGTTGTTTATAAAAGTGTTCATTAGCAGGACGAATTTAATTAAAGGTTTATAATTATAATATAACGATTTTAAATAAATTTTGAATTGCAAAATGAAATTTAAAATTTTTTATAACTCAATTCAGGGTGTAGGGAATTTGCCTACAAGTCGAAAGATTTTATTCCCGATAATGTTCTATAATCAAATAAATTATAAATATTAATATTACGAGCAAAATCAAAAAAGTTAACACCCCAGCCTCATGTACTTATGAAAGAGATTAATGAAATAAAATATATTATAACTTTATAATCTTTTTTACAAGACATTTAAAAATCGATATATTTTGTATAAACGTTCATCGAAGGATTTCTGTCATTTAGGAGTTGAACCACTAATAGATGCAAAAAAAGGTTTTGGTACACAATCTCTCCTGCTCATCTATAAGCGACGCCTCCTTCCCTCCAGCACAAAAAAAGTATTATGTTATTCAATACGGTCCATATAAACAACTTCAACATTTTGAAAACTTTTCAGTTCTTCTCCTATATATTTTTTAATTTACTGTATTTGCCTCATAGGCAATTTTTATAGGCGCATCATCTTACATTTTCTAGACAAGTAATCAATGTAAACTGAAATTAAACTAAGCATTATGTTATTTTGGTAAGGACCTTATTAAGGTTGTAGGAAATAGGTAACAAATTGTCGTTAAAATTGAATAGGCTTTTAAAACTGTACTATTTATAAGATATTTTGATTTTATTTTTTTTTAAAGAATATTAAATTCAGTTTTTAATGAGATGCATAATATAAATTTCTATGTTCCATGTTCCAACAATTGATAAGAAGCTCAGGGTCTGTCAAATAATAGGAATTTTACGTATTACAAAACAATTCAGAAATTAAGTAAAGAACGTTTTGAATTTTTTTTGTTGTTTTAATTAATATCGCTATTTTAGGGCAGAAAATCGAAGTTGTAACATTTTCTGTAAACAAAATTAATAATTATCTAAACGTACGGTCGTAAAATGAAATTGGTAATATTAATTTATTTGTGAAACAAAAAATTCTTAAATTATTGTTGGGGAATGATTTGCACATAATATTATAATCAAATTTATTTTTTATATTCGAGCACTCCGCTGAAAAACTATTTTATTTCACTTTGTAAATATTACAAAATACCAACAACTTGTCGAGACATTTAATTCTATAAAAAATGCTTGTGAATATTTCAGTTTTACTCACATTCATCTTTTAGCTACAGTTTTACCCAAAAAACAACACATTCATTTTGTATTTGATTATAAAAGTTTATCTTTTATTTCAGAAATAGGATTACACAATAAATTAATGGACAGTAATCTTTGTTTTTATAAATTTTTAATATAATTTCATATTCAATAAACATGTTAATTGAAATATTTAGAACAAGTATCTGATCTTATGAGTGGCAACAGTAAATTTGAAAATATTTTTAAAATTTGGATTGGAGCTAAGAGACAAATAGTTGTTCGCGCGTACTTAAACTTTATAAATCAGCCCATTGCGATGCCTCAATCTCAAATCCAAAGCGTGTCGATGGGGCAGAGCTGATTCACCCAGGGGCCAAGTTGAAAATTTTTTTGCAGTTCACCAATATCGGCTCTAATTTTTTTTAACTGTATGTAAGTTTATATAAACAAATATAAATTTTGGGGAAGATAATTTTATAATCTGATATGCAGTTTAATTTCTAAAACATTACAATTAAATTTTTTATCGCACATTTACCGCATAGTATGCTTGGTTAATTACTGACAATTTGTAATGTAATAAATGATGTTTGAGTGCTATAAAGCAGTTCAACCACGCTCTGATGTTTAGGCATTATTGTTTATGTTCCCTTATGGTCGGACACACAACATTTAAACGTGCATGCTCAGGAACACAAGGTAAATCTGAACAAAGCACTTTAACTGGTAAAGAAGTTGAAAAACATATCAATAAACTAAAAATTATTTTATTTATTATAATAATTACAAATAAATAAAAGTTATTAATACCCTCGATATTTCAATATTGTACAAATACACTTTTTCACCCTTTATCCATAAGGTATCGACAATTTACGTCAGAATGTACATAGGTAAATTTAAAACTAATTATTTCAATTATTAGTTTTACCTCAAATAACCTTGTTTGATTATTATGACAAAATAATAATCACAAAGTCTAGTATTGATAAATCCAAATTTTGATTTTACATATGCTATGGCTATATCAATTTCTTATGTAAGTTTTGGTGTTGAATAATAATGAATGGTAAAATTTAATAATATAATCTATTGTAATGAAAGCTATTTATTTCTTATGAAATTAAATTATTAAATATGTTTTAAATAATGTTTTAATTGAATCGAGCCTTTATTATTTTCGAACTTATTTATGTGTGTTGAACCGTACTTACGTGCTGATTACGAATAACTTTACTAAACTTGTATCCTCGATGGTGATCCTTCTTATTGTAAATTTTATATTTGAATCGTTAATAATCAAAAAGAAAGACATCTATTGGTAATTCTGGGTTCTATTGTAAAGTAGGTCAAACTACAACGATAATCGTCACTTAAATGTAAGATGTAGTGTTGAATGGTGTAATTATTTAAAACTAAATTATCAAGTGCGTGAATAAACTAAAATTACTTAAAACTAATTATAATAAACAACGGTGCAATACATAATTGTTCAAATATTATACCAACTAACTTGTGCAATATCAGCTGTTGCATGCGTAGGTCATGACTCGACTTCGCGTACAGTGGTACCAAAACACGTGAGCTCGTTGTAATTCTTCCTTGACATTTCACAGGTAAATACAAATTTTTCTTATTTGCTTTTTCCTTTTTTCGATGCACTTGCTTCAATACACTTTTATTTATTTAGATTATCCATAACGTCACTAGTGATTGTAGATTTCATGTCGAAAAATTATTTTTCTAGGTTAACGTTCATAATTTAAATTTTTAGGAACACAAATTATTACGTGTTCACTGGACTAGTGAAATGAATCGAATGAATGTATTTTCGCATCGCGAAGCCTATTAAATTGAAAATTCCTACTTTACCTCTGGGTTTTCCCAAAAAAAGCTCGATTCCAATTGGCTGGGTGAACTTATCTACTGGATCTTCTTTAAACTTTCACGAAAATTAAAGTCTTCAAAGCCGTTGCTCACAAAATTGTTAGAAAAATTCTAACTACAGCGGTTTCTTCATAATTGACTGTCAAATACGAAATCTTTCATTGTACCCCATGTTAATTTTCTTACAGCTCGTCTATCCTAACCACTTGCATAACACTTAGTTTTTAATACCTCATCCTTCACTACTAATCTCACTTAAATCCTTATCCTATTAACAAAATTATTACTAAATCTAAATTTTTGACATTTTTGCAGGTTACAATTTCACATTTTTTAATGTAGAAGATTCAATTTTGCATCTACCATCCTCACTTGGATAGCAAATCGTTCTACAAATTACTGCGGTTCTTTTGGTATATAACTTGACCCAATTACAATTTTTTATATTACATAAATTTTTCTTTTTTAGGTTTCCCGTAGGATGAATTTTACTTTTGCTCATATTGACATTATTTGAATCTTTTAGCTTTTGAATTCATGTGCAAAAATACCAAGAAATGTATACGCTACTATTCAATCTGCAAAACAATTCCAACTTTAATCTGTGATACCCGTAGAATGAAATTTAACTTTTAGAATGCTAACTGCTTCCGACAGCTTATAAAATGAAATTTTGTATTCAAAATGGCTCTAATGGCATTCCATGAACCTATTACAACTGCTACATGACAAATATTATCAAACCGTTACATAAGACTTCCATCCGAAGATACAACTTTATTCACCGAGGTTATTGGTTTTCCTTCGAAGATGCAATTTCATTCTCCGAAGTTAGCGTAATGGCCAACTCACATACCACAGTGCAAATACAGTTCAACACGCAGCATTTTACCTCTTGACTACAACATTTGGATCTTTTTATCTCTTTTTTAGGCTTTCGATGTATCCCGTTTTGTCATGAAGTGACCAAATTTTGAAGCTATGCAATCGTAACATTGCACTATATATATAAAAATGGATGTATGTTTGTGTGTTTGTGTGTGTGTGTGTGTTTGTTCCTTATAGACTCCTAGACCGTTCGATCGATCCCAACCAAATTTTGCACAGTTACTCTCTAGGACCCTAAAGAGGTTTTCCGCTAAAACCGGGACCGAAAAGCTTAATTTAAAAAAGTGAAAAATTGCGGACGCGCATGAATGGAACGAGATTCCCATACAGGGTGAATTTAAAATTATCTTCTATCTTCTATCTATCTAAAGGGTCTACCAATCAGGGGTTTGTTTTAAATTTTAAAAGAAACACATATTTTGTATGAAAATTTTCTAATTCTCTACTGAAATATGTTGTAGGGGCTTGAACATTTATGAATGGAAAACAATATCCGGTAAATGTCCTCCACGACTACGTTTGCAGACGTAACGAAAGCACCAGCCTCATTTTCGAAAAAATAGGGACCAATGATGCCCCTACCCATAAACTACACCATACAGTGACACGAGATGGATGTAGTGGTTGTTCAACAACTGCTTTTGGATTTTCAGAAGCCCAAATTCGACAATTTTGCTTGTTAACATACCCGTTTAAGTGAAAATGTGCTTCGTCCGAAAAGATGATTTTTCTGAAAACAAGCACCACGTTCAATGATCCAATCAGCAAATCTAAGACGTTGAGAATGATCTGCTGGCTTTAATTCTTGTACCAGTTGTATCTTTAGAGCTAAATCCTTCCGTAAAATTCGCCATGTGGTCATTGTGGACAGGCCTAATTGTTGAGAACGTCGTGAAACCGATAAATTTGGGTCCTCTGTGACACTTTCACGTACTGCAGCAATATTTTCGATTGAACGACATGGACGAGCACATATTTTTGTGCTTACGTTTACTACTGAACCGGTGGACTCAAATTTTCGCACTAAATTCGCAATTGTAGTCTCAGATGGACGATCGTTACAAATAAAAATATCGCGAATTTTGCGAAATGTAGTCTTCACGGATCGACCATTTTCATAATGGATTTGAATTATCTTAACACGATTTTCGAGCGAAATCAAAGGCATTATATTAAATGTTGACCGTTTTATTATACATATGATAAAAACTGAATAACAGAACTGCCTACTTGACCTATTTGAACCAAATTTAAAACAAACCCCCGATTGGTAGACCCTTTATCTATATATATAAAATGGATGTATGTTTGTGTGTTTGTGTGTGTGTTTGTTCCTTATAGACTCCTAGACCGTTCGACCGATCCCAACCAAATTTTGCACAGTTACTCTCTAGGACCCTAAAGAGGTTTTCCGCTAAAACCGGGACCGAAAAGCTTAATTTAAAAAAGTGAAAAATTGCGGACGCGCATGAATGGAACGAGATTCCCATACAGGGTGAATTTAAAATTATCTTCTATCTTCTATCTATCTTCTATCTATTATATAAATGGATGTATCTATATATAAAAATGGATGTATGTTTGTGTGTGTGTTTGTGTGTTTGTGTGTGTTTGTTCCTTATAGACTCCTAGACCGTTCGACCGATCCCAACCAAATTTTGCACAGTTACTCTCTAGGACCCTAAAGAGGTTTTCCGCTAAAACCGAGACCGAAAAGCTTAATTTAAAAAAGTGAAAAATTGCGGACGCGCATGAATGGAACGAGATTCCCATACAGGGTGAATTTAAAATTATCTTCTATCTTCTATCTATATATATAAATGTGAAATGGTATTTCTTTGTCACGCATGATCTCCGAAACTACTGAATCGATCGACTTGCCGTTTTTTTTAAATGATAGAGTACATCTTGGAGCAGGTTTAAAGCCTAATTCCGCGTTTGTAAGTTAATAAACAATGAAGTAATTACATTTTTTGTACACACACGTCTGAACAGATTATCTACAGATTTAATCTGATAATCTACAGATTAGTGACATTTTTTAGGTTGGTTAAATAACCTACTTCAAATTACTATATAAACTAAAAATCTGGAAATCAACTGACAAAAAAAAGGAACGAAGGAATCATAACAAACAGTGGCATATAAAGTTAAAGAAAATTAAATCTTGATCGTTCTTCTACTGTGGCCAAAAGACAGCGTTTTTGTAGACAAAATCAAAGTACCGATAACATAAATGATCGTAATGCTTCCGACCCAGCACAGGATTCCATTTCACAGCAAATCCAAGCCCCAATAAGAGTTAATGATGGTGATCATTTGCATGATATGGAAGTAGAAAATGAAAGTGTTCCTTCAGTCCCATGGAAAAGTAGAGAAATGTCTGGATTTAATTATGATGTCTCCATTGATTATGCAACCGATTCTCACGTTTCGATTGAAACCATGACTTCCAGCTGTAACTACTGTCGTGCATTAAAATGGGAAAAAAAAGCACCTGGCCTGTGTTGTTGTAGTGGAAAAGTTTTACTCGATGACATTGTTGAACCGCCAGAACCATTAAAGAGTTTACTACTTGGCACTCACTATAATTCGGATAATTTCCTTAGAAATATACGAAAGTACAACTCCGCTTTTCAAATGAATCGTTTGGTGTCACCGAGATACGGCATGGAAATTTTATGCCCACGTTGCAGTTGGTTCCTTATTTCCAAAAATGCAAGAAGAACCCAAGAAGAAGACAAGATTTCTTTGAATCATCAAACAAATAAATTTGTTTGGTCCGAACAAACAATTTTACCGTTTCCTTAACTTAAAATTCTCAAACTTTTCAAAAAAGTAAATTCAGACAAAGGCAAAGTATTTTATTTTAGTGAGACCCCCGGGGAAAGCCGGGTATCCAGCTATATACTATGTACAGCCGTGCTCAAATGTAGTAAGCCACCCTGGATTTGCTCATAAGTATCAGGCCAGTTCGAATTTATAAATATATGTTACCTGTACATATACCTGATAACAGTTAAAAAGATTTTCTTTCAAATTAGAACCAAAGGGCACTAAGATAAAGCACATTTTGTAATAATGCAAATTTTAATGTTATGGTATATTAGTACCTGTCGATAACGGTATTTCTATTTTCTGTAAAGAGTCAAAATTTTACAAAATCAATTTTAAATTAGTTTAGTGAAGTGATAGCAACAACATCATGCCAAAACGACCGCATTTAAGAGTCGCTGTTCGGGACCAAATCGCCCTGTTGAATTCGGTGGGTATGTCGCAACGAAAAATTGCCTAAAAATTAAAGTGTTTGAGATTAGCGGTTCAAACCACCCTAAAACGAAAGGCTGAGACTGGCTCTATAAAAAATGTACCAAAAAGTGGAAGAAAACGAGTAATAACCCCCAGACAGGATCGATTTTTGGAAGTAATGTCGCTAAAAAATCGCCGGAAAACGTCGAAAAACTTAAAAATTGAATTTCAACAGGCATGTGGGGTTCAAATATCTTCACAAATAGGTAGATGTTGGTTACAGGAAAAGGGTTACATGGTTGTAAACCTCATAAAAGCCTCTTTTGAACGAGAAGCAAATTAGAAAACGGTTTTAATTCGCGAAAAAATATGAAAAGTGGAGTGTTGCTGATTGGGCAAAGGTAATTTGGTCAAACAAAAGCCACATAGGGGTACGTATTTTGTAAAGGATTTAATTAATATTTTTTCATAAGTATACCTAAAATTTTTATTTTAACCATTTTTATTAATTAATATTATATATTGTTAATTTTAATATTAATTTTACAACTTTCAGTCAGCCTGGATCAACGTACGTAAGAAGAAGAGTTGGGAAGAATTTTACTCAGATTTTATTGTGTCTACCGTCAAATTTGGCGGTGGTAGTATAATGATTTGGGGTTCAATGTCTGCCAATGGCGTCAAAAAGTAAAAATCTGCGAGGATGAATGAATTCGAGCACCTACATCTCAACTTTACAAGACCATTTAGAGGCTACTATTGTAAAACTTTTTCAAGAAGATAGCCCTAAATATGTTTTCAACAGGACAATGCTCCATGCCATTGTTAAAAAAAATAAAGCGATGGTTTACAGAAAACAAGATTTCCTTTTAGAGTGGCCGCCACCGAGTCCTGACCTGTCGCCCATTAAAAATTTTTATTGGCAATATTAAACAAAAGGTTGCTCATTGTAAAACCACTTCAAAAAAAGAATTAAAACAAGCAATTCTTGAAGAATGGGCAAAAATTAACCCAGACGTCTCTTCAAATTAGTAGCTACAATACCTAATCGCATTAAAAGCGTCCTTTGGGCAAAAGGTGATTCTACAAAATATTAAAAATATTTATTAAAAGCATAGTTTTAATTTATATTTGTAATTAGTTTTATTTAAAACCCTTCAAAATTCCTAAAACTTACAAATCTATGGGTGGCTTACTACATTTAGCACGGCTGTATGTTTTCCAAATTTGCTAAAAAAAAACTTTTTTTCAAACAACACCCCTAGACTATGGATGGACATACCTTGCTTTATTCCTGTAATATATAACTTAACTATCGTTTTAATTATTTTAATAAAATATACAAGTATTTTTAGTTTATCATCACGTATTTTTGTTAAAAGTCTTTTCTCAAACGTTCTTTTAAAATAAATTTAATAAAATGTATAACCTTTGTTTACTATCAAAGAATTAACATTAAAAATTAAGATTTCTCTATATTCTACTTTTGTGACATACCCTGTTTTATTCCTGTACCCTTAATTTGAGCACTCCGCTGAAAAACTATTTTATTTCACTTTGTAAACATTACAAAATACCAACTACTTGTCGAGACATTTAATTCTATAAAAAATGCTTGTGAATATTTCAGTTTTACTCACATACATCTTTTAGCTACAGTTTTACCCAAAAAACAACACATTCATTTTGTATTTGATTATAAAAGTTTATCTTTTATTTCAGAAATAGGATTACACAATAAATTAATGGACAGTAATCTTTGTTTTTATAATTTTTAATATAATTTTATATTCAATAAAACATGTTAATTGAAATATTTAAAACGAGTTTCTGTTTTTATGAGTGGTAATAGCAGATTTGAAAATATTTCTAAAATTTGGATTTTGAATTCACCCAGGGGCCAAGTTGAAAATTTTTTTGCAGTTCACCAATATCGGCTCTAATTTTTTTTAACTGTATGTAAGTTTATATAAACAAATATAAATTTTGGGGAAGATAATTTTATAATCTGATATGCAGTTTAATTTCTAAAACATTACAATTAAATTTTTTATCGCACATTTACCGCATAGTATGCTTGGTTAATTACTGACAATTTGTAATGTAATAAATGATGTTTGAGTGCTATAAAGCAGTTCAACCACGCTCTGATGTTTAGGCATTATTGTTTATGTTCCCTTATGGTCGGACACACAACATTTAAACGTGCATGCTCAGGAACACAAGGTAAATCTGAACAAAGCACTTTAACTGGTAAAGAAGTTGAAAAACATATCAATAAACTAAAACTTATTTTATTTATTATAATAATTACAAATAAATAAAAGTAATTAATACTTTCGGTATTTCAATATTGTACAAATACACTTTTTCACTCTTTATCCATAAGGTATTGACAATTTACGCCAGGATGTAGGTACATAAATTTAAAACTAATTATTTCAATTATTAATTTGACCTCAAATAACCTTGTTTGATTATTATGACAAAATAATAATCACGAAGTCTAATATTGATGAATCCAAATTATGTTTTACATATGCTATGGCTATATCAATTTTTTATTTAAGTTTTGGTGTTGAATAATAATGAATGGTAAAATTTAATAATATAATAGTATAATAATAATATATGTGCAACAAAATATAAAAACATAATATACACAAGTACGGTATAATTTTTTGTTTCATTTTATAAGATATTATAGCAATAGAGAATAATTTTTATTATTAGTGGCGAAATACCTATGGTCGGTAGTGTCCAATCTTTCTCCTCCTTAAGACTTTATTTTAATGCTTTTCTTTGCTACTCATTTGTGAGTGTAGCTTTCTTTTCTAACATACTATATTTAAATAAAAAGCGTACTACGGAGGAGGTTTCAGTTTTGTAACTTTTCTTTATAATGTAAAAGTTATTAGCAATTAAATGAAAGTGTTCATGAAAGGTCGATAAAGATATCATTGAATTATTTAAGTATGATTTTAAAACTTTTCCCATTATGTTGTACAGTAAAAAAATGTGCACATAAGAAAGAAGAAAGAGAAGAGAGAAGAGCGAGAAGAGAGAAATAATCAAGACAAAACTCATTGGCAGAAGTATTAAAGAATAATTAAGATTGAAAGTAAACAGAGACCGACTAAAAGCGTAAACGAGTTTGGATTGTATTTAATTTATATTTATCGTAAATCTTTTCATCGCGCTACCCTCCATTTAACATGTATAAAAAAATGAGCAATAATAACAAAGAAGGGGTCCGTTAAGTTGGACCCTTCTTTTGCAAGTGCTAGCAAAATTTTTACCAAAGCTGGAGTTTATTTAGAAACTGCTGGTTTGTTAAATTTTTAAAAAAACTTTACCAAAGGAATTAACTTCATGCAGCCCCTCTACTTTAAACTTTTTTCTATTTTATTCGAAAGTGTTGGTAAGTGATGTAATTTATTCTAAAAGTGCAGGATCCGTTAAGTACGGATTAAGAAATTCAAATTAGAAGACTTCCTATTTTCTTTAATTAGTCTCATATTATTATGTACTGTAATTTAGTTACATTTACTATTTTATGTTGGGTTTAATAATATAATAATTGCAATGACAACGTAAAGTCACTTTATCCCTATAAAGGATATTTTATAACTCGTGAATCTTGAAAATTCAAGTAAAGCAACATGTGTGGTTAATTTTATAATTTTTAACAAATGGATTTTAGGTACGTGACGGAAAGGGTTAAATTATTTCAGCGTATAAATAAAGTTGTCTATTAAAAAATTAAATATCTATTGAAAATATAAATTATACCTTAATTATAATATCTATATATATCTAGCGTATCAATACAGGAAAATTTCTAATTGTGACACTGTTCACTGATTATAGTGATTTTATGATTCTGTAATTAAGTATCAATGGCTGATAAAGCTTTCTCATACTATTTTACTATGCCCATAGTTTTCCATATCCCATGTCTATTAAAGCTATCTATTCACATAGGGAATCTACAGTTTAACACGTGCTCCGAACCGCGTTTCAAGTTCTTGTCAGAACTTTGCAAAAGAATTATAGTCGGAAAAATGTCGGTGTGCTGTGTTGAGGTTAGATCCTATGTCAACGGCATACTAATCAAACTCCCTAACTACTAGCTCACGGCCGCTGTCCATCAATCATACCAGAATTCCCAAGAAATATTCTGATATCAGTCGAGAGAAAGAAGATATGTTGGCGGCCTCAGAAGGAAATGGCAGGATCAGTTGGAATGACGTAACGGACGACTAGCCTATACGTGAAGATGATTATGATAAACAAATATAATTAATACGTTAATAGATGAGTTCTGCAAGCTAAGGTTGATAAATAATAATATTGTACGTTCTGTACTAAATTTGCTTTTATTTAAATCATAGTTTCGGCCCTGCCGGCTTTCATTAAGCTAAGAGTCATGTAATTCACTATATTCCTTTTTATCATCTGCAAACGGCAAATTGGTATTGTTTTTGCATCCAATTGGGTTAAAGGCTAAAACAAATGTTATTTTGATCAGAACCGAATTGGATGCGGATATAATACCAAATTATCGTAAATTCCGTTACCGCCGTCCGAAAAGTATTGTTTTAAAAGGAATCCGTGACTACAGAAATATTGATTAAAAATCGCAGTAGTTTCAAATTAATTAATTACTTATCAACTTTATGACCGATGCAACATTTACATGAAGTAAACTTAACCTCAGTGGAAGTATACAACGATATTCAGGACGCAATGTTAATTTTAATTTAAATATTTTCTTTTGCTTGTAAAAAAACTGTTTTGTGTTAAATTTTGTTTTATTATTTTCTGTAGTTAATCTCTAAATAAATAAATATTTATAAATCTTATTTTGTTTGTAAAGATATTGTAAATTAGATCGGTAATGTTAACATTTCCTAAACAACTGTGGTAACCATTTTAATTCAAATAAAGCGTTAACCTAATTAAAATATTCTTTTGTCTTATTTTATGTTATCAAATCTTTCATATAGGAGTGGCATCCAAGCAAAAACTCCGTCAAAATTTCTGTCCTATGAAGTGCACATAACTTAGGTGACAATAAACGTCCAAACCTTGACCCGCATGTTGAGTTGAGCTATCCAATAAGATTATTAACTTTACACGGCATGTAAATAACTTTACAGCAGATTTGAAATCAGGACAAAACAGTGGCTTAAAAAAGTTTATTTATATTAATTAAAATAGTTTGACTTTGTATACCAATGTAATTTTATCGTTTATTTAATTAATTTGATATGTGATTAGCGTTTTTGCTAACATTTATTTAAAATGTTAATTTTTTATTAATAATTTACGTCCATTTTAATTTTAAATTATTATTTATTATTTTGTTTAAATTAATTGATTAGAAAATAAATTACATTTAAAATTGAATCTTTACCTTTGTAAGCTAAAGGACAGCAGAACTAGGTAGCGAAGCAGAACCTTTCAATGACGAGCAACTGGCACTTTGTTAAAACATGTTCATGATTAGCAGTAGTTTCCATGTAAAGTTTGAGTACATAAGTACTTACGACAACAAAGTAAAATGATAATAACAAGTTAGAATAAGTTGTTTTGCATTATTGTCAATCTTTCTATAGTTAACTAAGAACATAATTAATAACAGTCGCAATTATACCATCATAATATACATGTGTAGTGGTGTCGGTTTTGAGTTAATGTTTAATCAAAGTTTTAATTTTACTAGTGAGCACAAAACGGTGATATAGATGAAGAGTCGCAAGATGTACAGGAACATTTATAAAAATATTCAAAACCAAAAAGTAATGATAGTGTTGGGCTAAATAATCCAATTGTAATTGCAAAATTGAAGCACATGAGAGAGGCACATGGCGCGGCGGCCGAAGAAGACAAACCATTTCGTATGCAAAATTTGTAAACGTAAGAGTTTAAATACCTTAACCGGTTTTATCACTTATGTCATAAGGTTTTGCCTCTACCGGCAAGGCAAAACCACCTTTCTCGATATGTTAATTATTATTGTTTTTTAGATTTTACTAATACACCGGGGCACAGTGGGGCAACAGACCTTCAAAGTTGGCAATAAATCTAAAAAATTTAAAATTTTACTTACATTTTACTCGTTTCTATTTTTCGATGCATCAGTACCCCGTACATAGTAAATCATACGATTTTGGTCATCAAACCTACTTCTTTCCTCACCACAACCCTTAGTTGAAGATAGTTACTTACGGAGTCTTTACGTGTATTCTTATTGCTTAGCTTTTTACCTACTTTTGTGCTGTGTTTAAGCTGTATTTTGAAAATTATTATAATCTTTCGTTATGGTACCATCAAGTTCAGGTATGTATTAACATTTAAATAATTATAGAGTTGCAAAAATGTTTATAAAATTTTATAAAAATAGTGCCTGTTAAAAGGAACGTTTAATGTAAAAATCAGAAATTACTCTTAGAAACATGTAGGCTATTAGTTGTGTTCCAAGGCCGTCCGAGTTTTAATTTTGGATCTTTTTATAATCAATATTGATTAGACTTTTCAGAATTGATTAATTTTTTTGTACTTATTTGCACTTTTTGTCACTATTCGAGTTTCTTTCGAGGCTAGCAAAATAAAAAATAACAACATTTCTTACATATCAATGTAATTTATTTTTCTACGACCACTAGTGTAAATGACAAATACTGCATTGACAGGAGATTATGTATGCAAGTCATTACACACGGCGTGCGTAATAATAAGTCGATCGCACGATTAGGGAATTTTATAATTTACTAAAACTGTGTTGGCAGTACTAATTAAATTTTGACAGTTGTTTTGATAGTTGTAATTGTTAGGTTTCGTGATAACATATATTGTTGTAAAAATCTGACGCATTAAGTCAAAACACAAATATGGTCACGGAAAAGCACTAAAAATTTAATGATCTCACAACTATGAATATTGACTTAATGCTTTTCCGCACATTACGTACGATATCTTATGTTAAATAAATTCAATTTAAATTTGTTTAAATTTTGTTTTGAAATTGTATTATATGTTATAATTTTAATGTAATGTTTAATAAAGTAGTTTAATTTATTATAAATCTTCGTTATTAATTTATTTGGTATTTTGACAGTTTTAATTCATTTCGTGAAAATTTAACCTAAAATACGAATTTTGACGTTTAACTAATTTTTTTTGCGCCCGATCAATCTGAATTTTTGCATACACCTTCCCATCGATAATTCAGCAGGGGGGTGAAGTACGAAGCGAGGGGGGAGAATTTTTTGCTCAGTTTTTCGATATCTAGCGCCGTTCTCGAGTTATTGCGAATTCAAAAAAATACAATTAAAAATTAAAAAAATTTTACATTTGTGTGGTCGTAGAAAAAGTATAGTACTTAACTCGAGTTGTAAAGCCATTACACACTCGTGGAACGAGCCGCGAAGCGGCGTGAAGTAACTTTCCACGTCGTGTGTAATAGGCTTTACAACTCTCGTTACGTAATATACTATTAATTTTGTTTCAGGAACGAGTTCAAACACTTTGTTTATAAAAGAAGGAACTTTTGATATTATGAAAGTTCTAAAAACATTGAAATTGATAGGCAGTTTAATTTTTGAGCGATGAGATCAAGAAACGAACACTTAGTTCCGATCCCTATACGACCAAGCAGAATTTACAACAGAAGAAACTACGACACCTTCCTAAAGAAGCAGTACAATTGTTGAAACCTAAAACCATTCAGCACTTTAGTGGTGATATTGATGACACTGATGATAAAGAATATGATGGTAATAGTGAAGACGATTATGACCAAGAAAATTGTTAGAAGTTATCATAACTCCCTTAAATTATAATATTTTATTATTGTTCTCCATGACTTTCTATTGTATTTTTTAAGTAAATAAACACTTAAAAATCTATCCACATCTTTTTTTAACTACAGACACCTTTAAAAATTAATATTCGAGTTTGAACCCCAATTATAGAGTCTATGATTTATTGCCAACTTTGAAGGCCTGTTGCCCCACTGTGCGGGGCCACTATTTGCTTTGGGGATACGTTCTGTAAAACTGCTACGCAATTCAAATCGACTCACATTTTTCCATAAGATTACATGGTAATTTGCGAGATGCGGTCTGCAATCATCATGAAAATTTTTCACAATGGTAATAAAATCACATATTATGCATAATAATTGTGAAAAAAAATTTTATAATTGCTCAACGCATCTACCATATTTTATAGTTTAATAAAATATCAATAAAAAATGGTAAATTAAGTTATAAATTTATTTCAAAATAATAAAAATTTAAGAAACCCGTAAAAACAATTGTCCAACATCTGCTGTCTTGCATTTTGTTTATTTTTCGAATTTTCTTTGGCTTGAGAAACTTGGAAAACATTAAGAACTTACCATTTAATTAAATAATTAAGCCTAAATGAAAATTATTTACTGCAGAAAAATACTGTTAATTTTAAAACTTCTGTTTTAAGCTGTTTTAAACTAAATAATAAAAAATATAATTCTAGGCAGAAAATGTTTAAATTTCCATATTGGGATTAATTTTAAAACATGTACCTATGTATCAGCATAAAAAATGCTAGGTATAATAATAATTAATTTTTACAGTATTCGTAAACATTAAAATAAATTATATAGTGCCTTTCGTCGTTTCTTTTCCTCAGTACCCGAGACTTGTGCAAAAAAGTAAATTGTTGCGTCTAATTTATCTGAACTTCTAAATAGAGTTCTATACAAAATTTGTTTTTATACTTTCATTAAAAAAAGTTAGGTTTTTAAGATCAAAATTGGTGTTAGAAGTGTCACTTTTTTTTATTTTTATGCGTTGTCATGACACAGTGAAAAAAAGTAATAAACAATGAAAAAAAGTAACTTTTTTTCATTGCACATAAACACTTTTCCTTGGTTACTTAAAATTAGCCAACTTATTAATATTTAACTTTAAGTACATACCTTTAAATAAAAATTAATTTTTAAATTATGCATATAATTTAAGTCTTTTTTAATAAAAGTATAAAAAATAGTGTGTACAATTCGTGCTAGAAGTGTCTTTTTTTCACTCATGTGGTTCCAAATCAATTTCCACATTCGTGAAAAAAAGTATCACTTCTAACACGAGTTGTACAAATAACTATTATTTTAGATAAAAAAATTGAAATGTTTTATTATTTAGAACGCACAACTTGAATATGCAATACATTTGCGTTTAAATCTTTTTGGCAATCTAAACACAAAAGCAGAACCTTAAAAAGAATGAAAACTGCATTGTGATTGTCTTTAAATTGTTTTATTATAGTATATTTTTACCTCCTACAATAGTTTTGTTTATAAATTACCTCTCTGATAACTTGTTTATTTTAAAATCACAGCTAGTACAATATGGTGTAAAACTGCTGTCCAGTTCACTTTAAAGTTGAAAATATATTACAATAATTCGCAAAGCATCTTTTGAACTTTATTTTAAAATATACTTCGAGGATGTGGATCTCGGCATAATGTAAAACTTTTTATGTGGCCCGCGGTAGAAAATGAATTTGACATACCTGTTAAAACCATCTTCCACCTGATCACACCTCAGTGAGACAACTGTTGTCTGAATACATTTCAAGAATTTACGAGAGATAGTGTCATATGACAGTTACTCTTAATAATTTAACGCTGTATAAATTAATAATACTTTTATAAATTATAAAGTAACGTTATTACTCAACTAACCAATATCGAACATAAATGTCGAACCAACAGTTAAATTTGGGTTTATAAATTATCAAGACATCTAAATAATGAAGGTCTAACTTTTTAAGAACTGCTCAGTACTCAGGAGATAATTATTTTTGCAGTTGTAAAAAATTTTCATTTAACATAAAATAAAATTTTTTTGTAGGTATTTTAATTTGAACGATATCTGAATGCGTGATTTTGACGTTTTGCTTAATCAGCTTAATAAAGTTGAGATGGCACAAAAAATTGATAATTAAATTTTAAATTGAATTTTATAGTTGGTGCTTAAGAAAAGCATAATAAATTGGAGGTATAAAATGAAGTGTTATACCATATAAAAACTTTAAAAGAATTTATTTTTACAATAACCATTTTATACGTATTTTTACAATCTTAGATCCTGATTGCGGCCAAAGTGGAAAGTATCCCTTAGCGATTCTCAATCCCGATCCTGCGCCGCCGCATTTTTAGTAGTGGGGGCTTGGCCCGGGCGCAGCCGTTTGCCCCACAGTCTAATTCTCACCCCCGAGGATCGAATGTCCTGTAAAGTGGGTTGTAACTCAACGCGTGGTTTTCGTATGGAGTGATTGATGCTAACGAGTTTTATATATGTATTTGTGATAACAGTGACAACTTAAAGGATGACCATCAAGCACTAGATTATATTAACGATATTAAATTTACATATCAAACACCGGTGTATTTTAACACTTTAAATTATGTTTTTTAAAACTTCTTTAATTGTTTTAAAGTTTTAGAAAAATAAATCATATGCTAAAACATCGATACGTAACATAAAATGCTGTTCGCTTATGTACATTATTAAAAGTTTTTCAGGATATCACGAATAAGGATGTAGAAAATACAATTCACGGTAGGTAGGTACACCTAAGTGAAAAAAATTTTAAACTACAAGTTTTTTGAGCTCTTGTAAACAATAAAATCACTAGACTGAGGTGTTTTATCACACCCTGCTATGTTTTTTCTAAAATGATAAACATTTGGTTACTACAAGTTACATTATAAATGACGCTTGAGGGAAGAAAACCGATGAAAATACTAAGCTCGCGTGGTTTTCGTCTGGATTAATAATAAAGCCAACATAATTTTGTAATGAAAGTAGTTACCTAATGTAATTATAACAACGTCAATACAACAATGGCGATAAAAAGAAACTTAAATGAAATTCGTTTAATTGTAAACTTGATTTCATTTGTTGACAACTGTCATCTGAAATAGTCATTGGTATAAAAATAATGAAAGAATATTAATCAAGTCATCACCCTAAATTTTCTGAAAGCAAATTAGTAAATTACATAAATCATATTACAATAAATTGAAATCCACCATAAGTGTTTTATAAAAAGAAACCTAGTTAATATTCTTCTCAATTTTATCTCATTCTTTCAGAACTTTTTTCTTTTTATCTAAAGAAGTAAACTTAAAACTTCCTTTTACAGAAAAAAAGTTTTGTTAATATTATAATCGATTTTGACAATTGTCGCTTTTATTATTATTATTTTCGTTATTATTATTTTACTATTTTAAGTTTTTGAATATCAATAAGATTCCGAGCCAAAAACTTTAAGAAAAGTTAAAGCATTTGTTGTTTCTTTTACGCGTTGTTGAGCTTACGAATTATCCGTTTTGTATTCTAAAGAGATTGTTTCAAGACTCATTTTACTACAAATTGTTACTAAATTATATTTTATTTAAAGAATTTCGTTTTCTTCAAAATTCATAATACATAAATTCTGATTAAAAAATTTAGCCAACAAGATTATTTGCTGAATATGTATAAAATAACTGCTTTAACATGATGCGTATTTCTAATTTAATAATAATAATATTATTATCATTAATTATTATATAATTTAATTTATAATGAAGCTTAAGTTAACCGTCAAATTACTGTATTATTAGAACTGACAGGTACACAATCATATGTAAAGCAGGTATTGCACAATGGGAACAATATAATAACTATCATTATTATGGCAATAGAACTTACAATATTATAAATACATTGTTACCGTATTTGTACGCAATATTGCGTATAAGGACGCAATCCCATTTACAACAACTCCTTGAAGATTCAAATAAAGTTAAATATCTTTGTTTAAATTAAAATTTTAAACTAATTATAAGTTAAAATAATCCTACAAGCTTTCAAAATAATTGTTTGCAATTATATAAATCGTGACACTTGATTTGCTTTTATTGGACCTCGTCAAATGATTGAACCATGTTACAAAACTGCAATTTAAATTATTGCATCCAAGTTAATAATTTCAAAATTATATTATATTATTATGTATTATATACATTATATTGCAGTTATTATAAGATAAATTTTATAGTTATTTTTAAAAACACTAAATTTATTAAAGTAGGTAATTTAAAAAATTGCGGAGCATTCTTGTATAATATGTGTAATAACTTAAAAGGGCTCACAACCCCTAAAATTGACTTTTCTTTATTTGAAAGAGGAGGTTGAAACGTTTAGAAAACTGTATGTGGCTGTAAAAAAATTTCTTTATTTTAGCTTCTAAAATGATATAAAGCAATTTGTGGCATCATGTAGCGCACTAACTAAATGCATTAATATAACATTTAAAAGCGGCGTGTCTTAAACTTTTGTATTAACAGTAATACTAATAACTGTCAATGTGGCTATAAGAACAACTTAGGAGACACGTTGATCTTTAATGTTGTATTAATGCACTTAGTGCACTACATGACGTCATAAATTCTCTCTTGTTGCTCGGGAACATAATGTTTTGACTTTCTTTTAAATAAAACAAATTCAATTTTAGGGTCGTAAAGCCTTTTAATAAACAATTAGTTAATACTATGGAAATCCTGAGTGCTTGAAAATGCTCCATTTTTGTTATGAAAAATAACATACGTAACAACCTTCTTTTTCGCAGTGTGTATTGCGTTATACATAGTACATATGTACGTGTATATAATATAACATATACAATATGTATATTTGCATACGAAATTATACTAGTAACTATATTATAATAATCTAAATCGTAGTAATAAATTATTACGTATAATGTAAATAGCTGTTCATTGTCACAATTCAAGTTAATATTATTATTTAATACGTGAAATGTACAGTAGATAACAATAAATCTAAATGTGTAAGATGACGGTGGCGAATATGTTTATTGTCACATCATCCGCTTGTAATACTACAAAATAATTAAAAAATTTCTTTATTACAAGCCAATATTTATAGTAGATCAAATCAAATATATTTATTTTAGTTACATAACAGATTTTATCTTCCAGATTGTACGCAAGCACAAGTTACAGATTTAAGAGCAGACGTCCTTATTATATGTTTAATTATGTTTGCAACAGTTTAATAAGATAATATTAAGTAGATCAATAAAGATAATATTTTAAAAAACTTGATTGGGTTGGTACATTACTTCTGATCGGGTTTTATTTTCAACTACCTTTCCTTCACGTACCGCGTAGCTTCAGCTTAATTGGACGTTATAATCGCATAATTAGGGTTAGAGAGAATTATAAGTTAGCCATTCCTGTATTTTAGCGTTTGTTTTCCATTTTCGTATGGAAGGTTTTACATGCTCATAAAACAAATCTAATTTTTTTTGTAAAATCGTTTTAATTTTGATTTTTAACATATAAATTCTTCCAGTTAACATTCATATAGTTTTTATTTTTCACTATTTTGCTAAGATTTAGTTAAAATTTAAAATTTCAAAGATGGTCTACAGTCCATTTTTTGCTAATAATTTATAAAACCAGGTTCTATTATTTAATAATGTACGTACGTAAGCTTGAAATTCTGATAAAGTGGAAGCTAGTTGGTAACTTAAATAGTGGACTGTATATTTTAACTAATTACTTACTAGCTAGTGAATATTAATTTCTGCTGAATAATGTTAATAAATTTAAAATACGAAACGTTAAACTACTTTAGAGTTAACTTAAAATATCCAAAAATATGTACCAAAAGCAGTATTTTTATGTCCATCTAAAAAATAAGGAAGTAGAGACTATAACTGTATCTATTGATAATATCCTCAATTTTCAAACTTATTTATCTCGTAAAAACTAGAATCTAACCATGTTTTAAAAAAACACGGACCAATTGCAACATACTAATAGTGCAATATTTTTTATCGATTTTATAAATTCAAAATTAAGCACATTATTATAGTAACAGTAAATTTAAAAATTAGTAACTTTTATCACACTTATAATTTTGTACTATCTATATACTAATATTTACCTTTTATAAAATTAAGATTTGCAGTTGATATAAAACTTAAATTTTGAAATCAATAACTTCAAAAAATACACTCTATTTCTGAAAGAGGTGTACTTTAGATTATAAAAAAATTGAGTTCAATTGGTATAATATAATCCAAGCATGGGTATAATATATGTAATATCTTGTTGGCTATTTTCAAATTACAATCACTAAATTTTGTTTATTTTGAAAATTAAAAACATCAAACAGCAAAAGATGGACGACCCAGACTTTTAAATAAAAGCAGTAAAAATGAGAAAAGATCGCAAAGCGAAGTAAAAATCGTGGGGTACTTGTTTGAGACTATTGACTTTTCATAATATTTAATTAATAATTTTTAATGAAGTTTTTAACTTTATTTATAATAATAAAATTGTTAATTAAAAACTTTTTGCAATTTTTTTTCAAAATGTTCTCGTTTGTATTCAAAATACAATATTAGTTTTTAGAAAATCAACTTGTAATGGTTAGTTGACAGGCTTATTATCAAGTTTTACTAGTTGAATTATAAATTTATATAAAAATCAATTAATTACCTCAGAAGTATACTTCTCTAACAGCAACATGGCCAATACAAACTATATAATATATTTTTGCAATATCTTTTAATTCTAGTTTACTTTTGTTTATTTTTAAATTATTTTTAAGTATGTTTTTATCTTTACATTCCATTCTGTTTGTTATTTTTTTTTAGATTCGTATTGGCATTATTACGGATAATTAACTATGGAATTATTCGATGGCATCAATTTGCAATATGGTTTAAATCAGATTTATTTTTGTTTATGTTTTATTTCATCTGTAATGAAAGTTTTATAAACACTTTGTAATTGATTGTAAATTTAATTTGTTTATATTTTATAATGGTTTATCCGTAAATAAAAAAAAACATATTGATCGTGTTTGCAAATTCTTAATTGTTTCACATTTGCCTCATAATTATTATTTTTTTCAAATTATTAGTTTTAAATAAAACTATATCAAAACAGTGTTTATAACTTAAAAGATTTTAAATTCAGTGCAAAATTGCTCCGCTTTGCAGTTCTCTATTTATAATTTTTATAAATTCTTTAAACCGTCTTGCATTTTTAACTTTTTTTACCCCACACTTCAGGGGTTTATTTTCAAAGAAAAATAAATTATATATTTATGCTTTACAGGTCACTGCCGAATTATGCGAAACCTTAGAATTTTGGAACTTTAGTTTGGCAAGGAGGGGTATTCTAGGGGTATACACGTTCGGCATAAATTTCACTTATATTACATTATGTAAGGCCAACTTTCTCACCTTACAAGCCTAATGGTTTTAAATATTAGTACTATTATGTATTAACCTTGGCTGGAGTTATTATTAGCCTTAAATATTGTTTAATATTTTACACAGTATATTTAAAAGTATTGCAAACTAATAATAAATTTTATAATTATAGTGACTAAATTCAATGGCTTAATTGACAAGCTGATTATGTACTTCTACTAGTCGAATTACGATATATTAGGTACATATGTAAATCAGTATTTATGAAGTATATTTTTCTAACTGCAAGATAATCTATACCAAATATACTGTCTAAATATAAACTGCTATGTCTGTTCTATTAGGCAAGCAAGATTTTCTTTTCTACATTTTAGGTATCTAAAATGTGCACACTTTAAAACTTGTATTATTTTCTCGTAAATTGAAAGTGCTCGCAGATTGTAGACGCATTTGTATTTAAAAAGATGTTAAATATGCATATCCTTTTAAAATTTTAAATATTTATATAATATTTATGTACTACTGGCACATATCGACCTTTTTAAAAATGATTATGATTACAGTTGCATAATTAGACATTTTACATATTATTAAAACGAATGTAATTTTATATATTTTAGATACTAGCGATAAAATATATCAAATCATTCAACATAATTCCTAATTAAAATTAAGTATGTATGTACATAGTTATATAGCAGAATACCATTTATTTAAAAGGGTTTTCTGCTGTTATGGGAATTGATCAATATTATAGTAGAAATAAAGTAAGTAGAAGTAATGATTGGGAAAATTCTAGGTGGATTGTGATTGATATAGGTAAATGTATGTACTTACATATCTACTGCTATAACCATATAACAATCACTAGTTTTAATTTAATTTTGTACAGCCCACTAAAAATTTTCTTTTTTATTAATGTATTTTCAGAACCAAAGATCTACTCTTTCTTTTAGATTTGTACCACTTGTCTAGCTACCCGACAACTCATTTAAGCCACTCGAGCTGGAAACTTTAACACTCTTTACATAGACAGTTTTGATATTCAACATAAATCAAATTTAATTAAAATAATTATTTAACAATGTTCAATAATTTCTTGCAACTGCTATACTATTTTGAGGTAACTGACAAACAAAAAGCTATCATAAAATTATCACTTAATTCTGTACAATTACAATACGGTAAAAGATTGAATATAATAATTCCAGGTTGAGTTAACAAAAATACAATTTCAAGTGATATCTCTGGTTACTAACAGCGGGTGGTTGATATGTGATGTGGGACAAAAATGCACATCATAAACTTGAATGCAAAAGCTGTCGTTGAAATAGTAGATCATGATGGTAGTAAATAATAATAAAACTAGGAGTATTTCAGATTCACGACATAAGAATTACAACGTAATAGCCATTTAAAAAAATATTTATTGATGTAATTGTGTTAGCAAGTAAACATTTAATTTAATTTTTCTACATTTTTACTTTTATTGAATCATCTGTTTAAATAATATTTGAAAGTCAATGTAAAACATAACCGATAAAATTTTATATTTAAGCTAAAATTGAAATTTGATCAGTTGGAAATTTAAACAATATTGACCCAAAAAAATTCTTAACATATATTATTTTATTTATTTAAAAAATTAAGGCACTCAAAATCGCAGGTTGTGACTATTAAGTTGTTAATATAACAACTATCTATAACAACTACATATATTATGTATGTACGAGTAACACTTTAATTATGCACTGTTGATTTTTTTTGTGCTTATTTTTTAATTTTATATATTCCCCAAAATTGGAAATACATATATACAAAAATGATTCGAGAACTGAAAATCACAAAGGAAATTTCAGCAGTTTACACTGCATGAATTTTAACCAATCACGTTGCAAAGTCATTAATTTAGTACAATTGTGTGGCTCTGTGGAATAACGAGGTAAGTAGAAAATCATAGTTTTGAGATAAACGCAATTAAAGGTTTCAAAGGGTTTATTATAGAATAGGAAATGTTATTATTTATCAGAACATTTTTTTTGTGTTAAATAACTTGTTGTAAATTGAAATCTTTTATAAAATCAAATTATTTTAAAATATTTATTGCTTTTAATAGTATATTACATAGCGAGGCGGAAAGCAAGTCATTACTAACTGAGGTCTGTTCTGCTGACCGACGGCGAAGCCGGAGGTCAGCAATTAACCGAAGTTAGTAATGACGCTTTACGCCGAAGCATGTATACTATTTTATTCGCAATCGTGAAGTTGGGGTTGGTTTAATGGAAATAATGCGTTTTCAAATTTATATTAAGTTATGTCATATTTGACATTTGTATCAGCGCCTCTACTTTTAATAGCTCATATCACGTTAGTGATAATTATTTTAGTAGGCGTCAAAGCAAAATTACCGTGCGTTTTTTTTGACAATAATTAGTATTATTGTTTTTGTCGCTTTGTGATTATGAGTGAATTATCTTGTACTCCACCAGAGCTTCGAGAAGTTGCAGAAAATGCAGTAGGTGATTTGTTACCCAACAAAAGTAAGGCAAGGTATGAAAAGCCTACAAAGCTTACATGGATTGGCGTTGCAATAAACAAGCACGGAATAATTCAGAAAGTGTGGTGCTTGCTTATTTTAGTGAATTGTCGAAAGACAAAAAACCTTCTACGTTAACTCTACGGGCAACTTATTCAATGCTACGAACAACATTCAATATTAAAGATAATACAGATATTTCAAAATTTGCGAAATTGAGAGCTTTTTTGAAGAAGCAAAATGTTGGGTTCAAGCCAAAAAATCAGGTGTTTTACATAAAACTGAAATTGATAGATTTTTAAGTGATGCGCCTATAGAATTTCTTCTACAAAAGGTAAAATTATAAATTTTGTACTCACATACAATGAACATAATTGTTTAAACTTTCTAGGTTGCTTTAATAATCGGCGTTAGCGGTGCATGCCGAAGTGATGAGTTTATAAAATGAAAATAGAAGATGTAAACTTTTAGAAAATAAAATAAGTATCCACATTCGTGATACAAAACCTATCATTCTCGATCATTCTTAATAACGCGCCCGGAATGGATTGTAATTGTTAAAGAATACGTAAATCTTCGGAAGAAAACTTGTAAACATTAGTTACTCTTAAGTAATCTTCTTATATTTTCAATAATTTTCAAAATTGCATAATATTCCATAATAAAATTATTTAAACTTTCTAGGTTGGTTTTATGATAAGCTAGGCTAATCTAGGTTGCACTTCTGGTGTCATGTAGCAAATAAAGTGTGACGGTGTAGCCAATCGTCAGAAGACTTCTACGGTTCCAAACTGCGAACCCTGACTGTAACAAATAAATTTTAACAAGAAAATGAGAAAGTATTATAGGACTTACCATAAATAAGTATTCAAATGTCACAATATGTACTTATACATCAATAATTTGAACGATAAAATGCCAGGAATTGTTAACAAAACTTTTCGATGTCGAAGCTTAAACTTATCGGATTATCCAAATATTTTTTAAACTAGCAACAAATAAATCTTAGCGAAAATTTAAAAAAGGGCTATCACTTGCAATAAGCAATTATTCTAATTAAAATGTTTTATAATTTGCACGCCCAATTATGATTTCTAATTATTGTTATAACCTAACTATATTTGACATTTGTATCAGCGCTTGTATTTACGTTAAAACCACGCCCATTTGTTCATTACTGACCGCCACGTGTTATAACGAGTGAATAATTTTCATTACACACCGGTTGATATTAGTAGTTAAACAATATGCCACTTTCAAACTTTTTAAAAGTCGGGAAACGAGCAATTACCGACCGATTGCGAATAATAGTATATTATACACCAAGGTAGTGAAGCATAGTGTTATAACCCTAGCGCCAGATTAAATCCCAAGGTGCGTAGCACCGCGGGATTTAAGCGCGGGTTATAACACGCTTCACTACCGTGGTTTATATACAATTTTTCCACTACTAGGATTGTTTACCTTATAATAATAATTGTTAATGAATAAAGTAAATCGTTTTAAATCGTATAATAATTTTGTTGTATTTTGTATGACTTTATCGGCATTTTGAGTAAAAATCACGGAAATTTATATCTCTACTGATATAATTATTGTTCTAATTAATTATTTAAAATTACACGTTTTACTATTTTAACTACTGCAAAGCTACTAATGTAAAGCTTATCTAGAAGAAGATTATTAGCTCTATGACGATGCATCTTAACTAAATGGATTAGATTGCAGACAATTTTTATTAGTATTACAAATGATATTAAAAATCTCAAAAAAAAGTTATACGAATTTCAAAAGGCGACTGTGAAATAAGATTTCTGCGTTTTTAAAAGATTTATCAAGTTTGAGTCAGAAATTATGTTGGTAGGTATTCATAAGAAATCTGTGATTGAAAAGAGAAGGTAATGCATATTCAGAAATTTTTAATTACTGGGACAGTCTGAAAGTCTCCGAGGAAAACCTTAAATAAACTTTCTCAAGTAGTTGCTTGCATGTATAATGTAATTGAATTTGCATTCTTTTTAAAATAAATAATGTATGTATGTACATATATAATTTTAGGTTTCGAATCGTTTTCATAGATTTCAGTTTTTTCTGCATATTCCCATAAGGTGTTGAACATACGTGACCGACATAATAAAAGCCAACAAATTAATAAGAATTTCGAACCACGGGAATCGACGATTTTTACACTAACAATAAATTATAGACCACGAAAGCATTTAGGTAATTCGTAATGTTACCTCAGGTACAATCAGTTTGACATTTGGAAATTGAGAAAAATGATCTACTTTAGATAATCAGCCATTGGAGTTGAACCTCGGAATTCTGATCGGGAAACTAAATCGCTTTTTATTCTCCGCTGTTAAATTACAAATTATATTTATAAAAGATTTTGGAAATTACTGTGTAAAAGTTGTCCCAAATTTTGGGGAATAATATTGTAATTTTTACACTAAACGACTTACGCACGGATTACATAAAACCTTTTACAGACAGAACGTATTTACAAAATTTATATAACGTATTTTAAGTATTAACAATCAAATCTAGTTTTTATCGAGGAATTTACTGCGTACAAATATGGGAAAAGTTATTGTACTATTATGATTGTACTAGTTCACGTAAAATTATATTACAATAAATTTTTGTAATAATAATATTACAAACTAATCTTAGCTTGTTAATTCTTAAATTATAATTTAATGCAAATCATATAATTTTCCGAATTAAATTTTAAATTAAATTAAGGAATCGGGTCTGCTGAGTAACCAAACAAAATTTGCAAGTTTAATAGTGATGCTATAACTTAGCGTTTTAAGGAGATTATTTTAATTAATTACAAAGAAACATTACGCTTTTTCGGTATGTAGAAACTTTCATTAAATCTTTTCTGCATCGCTTACTTTCATTATCTCATCAGTTTATTATTTTATTACATAAATACTAAATGCTCTAAGTGGAATAAATAATAATTGCTTCAATTTCAAATTTAAAAAATTGATAATAAAGCAATGTTACTAATGAATATTTTTAAATATACTAGGTTCTGAAACTATTAAAAACGGTTCAAGCAGTCTTTATACGTAATATACCACAACATGGCAGATAGGCTCAGCAAAAAGTAGATATTTAAAAGGAAAGGTATAGCATCATTAAAATTTTAATTTTAAACATCTGATAGAATTTTACATAATATTTTGCACACGACTGAAAAAATATAATTTTCTGTTACAGTTTTTTTTGTAAAAAGCTTACGATGCAAATTAGAAACATATCTCGTAATACGCGTATCTTTGAATCAACAAAAGAAAATTTTAAAAATTGTTTGATGTAGTATTCGTACAAAATGCCTACTAAAAGTAGTCACTCAACCTTTGTTTACATCAAACGATTCATAAGTTTCAAATACTACCAATACCTAAAAAACGACAAAATATAAAATTTCAAGAGAATTTAATTTTAAATTAATAAATAAGTAAAACATATTTTATTTTTTCAAATTTTTTAAGCATAAAATAATATTTCTAAAAAATATTTGATATCGCAGTTTAAAAAATAATAAAAACATTTACAGGGTGTTTTTAATATGTAGGTACTTGCAGATTGTTTTAAATTAATTTAACTATTAGTTATAAAAAAAACTGTAATAAGATTTTCAGTGTACTAAGAAATTTTAAAATCCAATTAATTAGTGTTAATCGTCGTTAACATTAGATGATTTACCAAAACGTTTAAACGATTTTGTTACTTAAGGTTTAAGCATAACGCTCGTATTTGACATCAGCGCCAGACGTATTAAATTTTCAGCCAATGAGAATCCAGAATTTTAACAGAATTCTTAAATTTTACAGCCTTACTCTGCTGTATTAAAAATGTTAAATATATTTACTATTTAATTTTTCATTTTTAAACGTAACGTTTGTTAGCCAGTTTTAACGTTAAAATACGTTGAGTGCTAATACCGACTACCATGTGTGATTCTTGCCGATGTAAGAAATTTCTTATGATTGTCCTTCCTCGGAAAACAATACAAACTGCCTAGTATGTGTAATCTACCAAGTAAACTTTCTCAGAAAGAAGTACATATATTACCTTTGTTTGGTTTGGAACCCACATCAAATTATTAGTATAGGTTTCTTATGTATCTGATAATACTTCACACGTCAAACATAATAAAATAAGAAAAATATTAGAAATAAATGTTGGGAATACTTAAGTTTTCTTAATTTCAGCTATTTCAGAGTGATAAGTTTAATGCAATATCACTGAATGCTCAAAAAGTTTGTGTTATATAAGGTTTCCAATAGGCCACAATCGCTATCAAAAAATTGTGTAAACCACTGTGAGCACTTGTAAAACTTCAAGGTATTCAAGAAAATATCGAAAAAAGTTCTTATTACAATAAATCTTCAAAGAAAATGAAACGCTGTACAAAGACTTATTTGTCGGTTTTTCTTTGTTGAATATTTTATTTTCCATATTAGATATCTTAGGATTAAATTTTAAGTTTGTATTAACTTTTAAAGATTTATTATAAAACATGAAATAGTTAGAAGACTACATATTATATTATAGTACAACATTTATTTACATACGCACAGAAATACATCTTAAATCGTTGTTTTTAATCCGTCATCAATAAAACGTCTTACAATCTTAAATTCGTCTTAAATACTTTCATTTTTATTAGTATGCTTTTCAACCATTCTACATATATTGTCATTGTCTCTTACGTTATTTTGTCAAGTCTGTCTGTCAGTAACGTCCGGTCAGCGTCGTCGCTTTCCAATAATTTGACCATTCTAAGCAGAATCTAGTTTCATATACTCAGCGCGTGTAGATGTCGCTTTTGCGCCTTTATTCTATCCTTCTTTTAATACGTCGTATTTATCATTACTTTTTGGTTTTATTATACGGTAGGGACCAAGAAATTTAGGCCTTTCATACCAAGTCCAAACCGCGTTCTTTTAATCGCTACCAAGTCATTTGTAGGTGCTTTGTTTATTTTCTCGTAAATTGTATGTTTTTTTTACGTCTTAGGTCTATAATATTTCTTTCTTTTGCTTCACATTTTAGTTAATGGCGACTTTTGACAAATATTTCTTAAGCAGTTATAAACTAATTTTTTCAAATGTTTAGTCTCACCAAAATCAAGAATCCAGAACATTTCTAAAGGTGTTCTGTTAATACTTCGGCGATAAGTCAAATTTATAATCTTCTGCTATATTATGCTATGCTAATGTTAATTTTTTAACGTAGATATAATCACATGATTCGATCTTCCCTTTTTACGAGATGTAATATGTTGAATCGCTTCCCCGTTACAATAATTTAAAAATTTTTGAGAGGTAAAGAAATACATCTGTTGCTGATAATGAATTTGGGTTTCAAAGTTTTACTTGGTAGTTTCAAGCTACCAATAACTTTGTTGATATAGTAGATTTCGTGAGATATAGAGCTATGCAAATTTTGAAAAGGAATTAATTACATAAAATATACGTTTGTAGTTCTTATTTGTTGTTTCTAATAGACCTACCACATGATATGTATGCTATGAAAAATCTTCTTTAGATACTAGAAAATTTAGGTGTTTCTTCTGCATGAGATGAAGTATGGCTTAAAGTATCGGCTTCATGTTCTTAAACTTTTTTTATCATCTTGATCTTCATCGCCTGATTTGTTGTCACTATTATCTTCATTATTTAATAAATTGAAATCCATTAAATATTAACAAATATGATAAGAGGTTATGCATGATACTATTGTGAACTCACTTCCACTCGTGGCGTAAAATAGGCAAATCAGCCTTTGACGATGGTGAAGATTTTTCCTAAACTATAAAGAATTTTGCAATTTTTTTTTAATTTTTAGGATCTACATAGTTACCTGTTGGCGTTAAAGAAAATTCATAAAAATTGTTTACAGTGCACAGTTTATCATTCCCTACCTAATTTTGTTTTAGCTAATTGAAAAATTTTTTTAAAATAAATGATATTTTATTCTATTACTTACATCGAAGATTTTTAAAGCTAAAGAAAAATTTTTTATATTTTTTTTGGATTTGATAGATAATAAATTGAGAGCGGTAAAAAAAATTTTTTAAACATTTATTGTAAAACGATTGTGAAAATAAATATAATATAGATACAAATTCATTGTAATAATAATAGCGATTTTTATTTAGCTCTATATTTAAAGTATTTAATAAAACAGTTTGAATTTTTTTTACCGCCAACAGATAACTATGTAGATTCTAAAAAATAAAGAAAAAATTGCAAAATTCTTTATAGTTTAGGAAAAATCTTTGCCTTCGTCAAAAGGTGATTCACCTATCTTACGCCACGAGTGGAAGTGAGTGCACAATAGTATCATGCGTATTCTACTAGGCCCCTCTTAAGCTAATTAATTTTTAATTTAAATTTATAGGTAGGTAATATAGCCAATTACTTTTAAATCGCGTTTATGTATATTGATTGTAATAAAATTTAATTTAGCAATGTTCATTTAAATTACTAACAAATATAAAAATTGTAAAATTGCGAAGTCTTTGACGAATTTTACTATCATCATCTAATTCATAATATAATATAAATATATGAAACGTCTTAATTGTACATATACTGTTTCTTTTTAATATTGTCGTTGTTTAGCGCTAGACATTCCATTTTGACGTAAATAACAGAAAAGCGTCTTCTTAAAAAAAATTATATAGCGTCAGCGTCGTAATAGTTGTAAAATAATTACAAATAAAAGCGTCGTTTCAACTAACTTCAACGTCGTTGTAACGTGTAAAACTGCTTAATGTTTGTTTTTAGTTAATAAAATTATAATATAAACAAACATTAACCAGTTTGGCACATACAAATTTCACAAATATTAATAATGTTTACAAATCATTTTAAATCAATTTTAAATAAAATAAGTTACCCAAAATATTACTTCAAAGCAAGTTTAAACCGTAGTTTGAGTCAGAAATTATGTTGGTAGGTATTCATAAGAAATCTGTGATTGAAAAGAGAAGGTAATGCATATTCAGAAATTTTTAATTACTGGGACAGTCTGAAAGTCTCGAGGAAAACCTTAAATAAACTTTCTCAAGTAGTTGCTTGCATGTATAATGTAATTGAATTTGCATTCTTTTTAAAATAAATAATGTATGTATGTACATATATAATTTTAGGTTTCGAATCGTTTTCATAGATTTCAGTTTTTTCTGCATATTCCCATAAGGTGTTGAACATACGTGACCGACATAATAAAAGCCAACAAATTAATAAGAATTTCGAACCACGGGAATCGACGATTTTTACACTAACAATAAATTACGGACCATGAAAGCATTTAGGTAATTCGTAATGTTACCTCAGGTACAATCAGTTTGACATTTGGAAATTGAGAAAAATGATCTACTTTAGATAATCGGCCATTGGAGTTGAACCTCGGAATTCTGATCGGGAAACTAAATCGCTTTTTGTTCTCTGCTGTTAAATTACAAATTGTATTTATAAAAGATTTGGAAATTGCCGTGTAAAAGTTGCCAATTTGGTGAATAAAATTGTAATTTTTACATAAAACTGATTTACGCACGGATTACATAAAACCTTTTACAGACAAAACGTATTTACAAAATTTGTATAACGTATTTTAAGTATTAACAATCAAATTCTAGTTTTTATCGAAGAATTTACTGTGTACAAATATGGGAAAAGTCATTGTACTATTATGATTGTACTAGTTAACGTAAAAATTATATTACAATAAATTTTTTATAATAATAATATTACAAACTAATCTTAGCTTGTTAATTCTTAAATTATAATTTAATGCAAATCATATAATTTTCCGAATTAAATTTTAAATTAAATTAAGGAATCGGGTCTGCTGAGTAACCAAACAAAACTTTGCAAGTTTAATAGTGATGCTATAACTTAGCGTTTTAAGGAGATTATTTTAATTAATTACAAAGAAACATTACGCTTTTTCGGTATGTAGAAACTTTCATTAAATCTTTTTCTGCATCGCTTACTTTCATTATCTCATCAGTTTATTATTTTATTACATAAATACTAAATGCTCTAAGTGGAATAAATAATAATTGCTTTAATTTCAACATTTAAAAAAAATTGATAACAAAGCAATGTTACTAATGAATATTTTTAAATATACTAGGTTCTGAAACATATTAAAAAGCGGTTCAAGCAGTCTTTATACGTAATATACCACAACATGGCAGATAGGCTCAGCAAAAAGTAGATATTTAAAAGGAAAGGTATAGCATCATTAAAATTTTAATTTTAAACATCTGATAGAATTTTACATAATATTTTGCACACGACTGAAAAAATATAATTTTCTGTTACAGTTTTTTTTGTAAAAAGCTTACGATGCAAATTAGAAACATATCTCGTAATACGCGTATCTTTGAATCAACAAAAGAAAATTTTAAAAATTGTTTGATGTAGTATTCGTACAAAATGCCTACTAAAAGTAGTCACTCAACCTTTGTTTACATCAAACGATTCATAAGTTTCAAATACTACCAATACCTAAAAAACGACAAAATATAAAATTTCAAGAGAATTTAATTTTAAATTAATAAATAAGTAAAACATATTTTGATTTTTCAAATTTTTCAAGCATAAAATAATATTTCTAAAAAATATTCGATATCGCAGTTTAAAAAATAATAAAAACATTTACAGGGTGTTTTTAATATGTAGGTACTTGCAGATTATTTTTAAAATTAATTTAACTATTAGTTATAAAAAAAACTGTAATAAGATTTTTCAGTGTACTAAGAAATTTTGAAATCCAATTAATTAGTGTTAATCGTCGTTAACATTTGCTGAATTAACAAAACACTTTAACGATTTTGTTACTTAAGGCTTAAGGAAAATGCTCGTATTTGACATCAGCGCTAGGCATATTAAATTTTCAGCCAATGAGAATCCAGAATTTTAACAGAATTCTTAAATTTTACAGCCTTACTCTGCTGTATTAAAAATGTTAAATATATTTACTATTTAATTTTTCATTTTTAAACGTAACGTTTGTTAGCCAGTTTTAACGTTAAAATACGTTGAGTGCTAATACCGACTACCATGTGTGATTCTTGCCGATGTAAGAAATTTCTTATGATTGTCCTTCCTCGGAAAACAATACAAACTGCCTAGTATGTGTAATCTACCAAGTAAACTTTCTCAAAAAAAAGTACATATATTACCTTTGTTTGGTTTGGAACCCACATCAAATTATTAGTATAGGTTTCTTATGTATCTGATAATACTTCACACGTCAAAGATAATAAAATAAAAAAAATATTGGAAGTAAATGTTGGGAATACTTAAGTTTTCTTAATTTCAGCTATTTCAGAGTGATAAGTTTAATGCAATATCACTGAATGCTCAAAAAGTTTGTGTTATATAAGGTTTCCAATAGGCCACAATCGCTATCAAAAAATTGTGTAAACCACTGTGAGCACTTGTAAAACTTCAAGGTATTCAAGAAAATATCGAAAAAAGTTCTTATTACAATAAATCTTCAAAGAAAATGAAACGCTGTACAAAGACTTATTTGTCGGTTTTTCTTTGTTGAATATTTTATTTTCCATATTAGATATCTTAGGATTAAATTTTAAGTTTGTATTAACTTTTAAAGATTTATTAGACACACATGAAATAGTAAGAAGAGTACTTATGTATAGTACAACATTTATTTACATACGCACAGAAATACATCTTAAATCGTTGTTTTTAATCCGTCATCAATAAAACGTCTTACAATCTTAAATTCGTCTTAAATACTTTCATTTTAATTAGTATGCTTTTCAACCATCCCACATATATTGTCATTGTCTCTCTTACGTTATTTTGTCAAGTCTGTCTGTCAGTAACGTCCGATCAGCGTCGTCTCGTTCCTACAATTTGACCATTCTAAGCAGAATCTAGTTTCATATACTCAGCGCGTGTAGATGTCGCTTTTGCGCCTTTATTCTATCCTTCTTTTAATACGTCGTATTTATCATTACTTTTTGGTTTTATTATACGGTAGGGACCAAGAAATTTAGGCCTTTCATACCAAGTCCAAACCGCGTTCTTTTAATCGCTACCAAGTCATTTGTAGGTGCTTTGTTTATTTTCTCGTAAATTGTATGTTTTTTTTACGTCTTAGGTCTATAATATTTCTTTCTTTTGCTTCACATTTTAGTTAATGGCGACTTTTGACAAATATTTCTTAAGCAGTTATAAACTAATTTTTTCAAATGTTTAGTCTCACCAAAATCAAGAATCCAGAACATTTCTAAAGGTGTTCTGTTAATACTTCGGCGATAAGTCAAATTTATAATCTTCTGCTATATTATGCTATGCTAATGTTAATTTTTTTAACGTAGATATAATCACATGATTCGATCTTTCTTTCTACGAGATGTAATATGTTGAATCGCTTCCCTGTTACAATAATTTAAAAATTTTTGAGAGGTAAAGAAATACATCTGTTGCTGATAATGAACTTTGGGTTTCCAAAAGTTTTACTTGGTAGTTTCAAGCTACCAATAACTTTGTTGATATAGTAGATTTCGTGAGATATAGAGCTATGCAAATTTTGAAAAGGAATTAATTACATAAAATATACGTTTGTAGTTCTTATTTGTTGTTTCTAATAGACCTACCACATGATATGTATGCTATGAAAAATCTTCTTTAGATACTAGAAAATTTAGGTGTTTCTTCTGCATGAGATGAAGTATGGCTTAAAGTATCGGCTTCATGTTCTTAAACTTTTTTTATCATCTTGATCTTCATCGCCTGATTTGTTGTCACTATTATCTTCATTATTTAATAAATTGAAATCCATTAAATATTAACAAATATGATAAGAGGTTATGCATGATACTATTGTGAACTCACTTCCACTCGTGGCGTAAAATAGGCAAATCAGCCTTTGACGATGGTGAAGATTTTTCCTAAACTATAAAGAATTTTGCAATTTTTTTTTAATTTTTAGGATCTACATAGTTACCTGTTGGCGTTAAAGAAAATTCATAAAAATTGTTTACAGTGCACAGTTTATCGTTCCCTACCTAATTTTGTTTTAGCTAATTGAAATTTTTATTAAAATAAATGATATTTTATTCTATTACTTATGGCGAAGATTTTTTAAAGCTAAAGAAACTTTAATACTTTTTTTTGGATTTGATAGATAATAATAAATTGAGAGCTGTAAAAAATTTTTATAAACATTTATTGTAAAATGATTGTGAAAATAAATATAATATAGATGCAAATTCATTGTAATAATAATGTTGATTTCTACTTAGCTATATATTTAAAGTATTTAATAAAACAGTATGAAATTTTTTACCGCCAACAGGTAACTATGTAGATTCTAAAAAATAAAAAAAAAATTGCAAAATTCTTTATAGTTTAGGAAAAATCTTCACCTTCGTCAAAAGCTGATTCACCTATCTTACGCCACGAGTGGAAGTGAGTGCACAATAGTATCATGCGTATTCTACTAGGCCCCTCTTAAGCTAATTAATTTTTAATTTAAATTTATAGGTTGCAATTGCTTTTAAATCACGTTCATGTATATTGTTTGTAATGAAATTTAATTTAGCAATGTTCATTTAAATTACTAACAAATATAAAAATTGTAAAATTGCGAAGTCTTTGACGAATTTTACTATCATCATCTAATTCATAATATAATATAAATATATGAAACGTCTTAATTGTACATATACTGTTTCTTTTTTAATATTGTCGTTGTTTAGCGCTAGACATTCCATTTTGACGTAAATAACAGAAAAGCGTCTTCTTAAAAAAAATTATATAGCGTCAGCGTCGTAATAGTTGTAAAATAATTACAAATAAAAGCGTCGTTTCAACTAACTTCAACGTCGTTGTAACGTGTAAAACTGCTTAATGTTTGTTTTTAGTTAATAAAATTATAATATAAACAAACATTAACCAGTTTGACACATACAAATTTCACAAATATTAATAATGTTTACAAATCATTTTAAATCAACTTTAAATAAAACAAGTTACCCAAAAATATTACTTCAAAGCAAGTTACTGTAAATGCCCTTTAACACTAATTAAATCAATTTACTTTTTAATTAATCATTTTACATGCTTATTAAATTAAGAACAATAATTAAATATTGTTGTGCATATGTTACCAAATTACGTATATAATTTCTTCACCTTATTGCGTTGTAATGTTATTATAAAGTTTTTGCTTGGCAATTAAAATTTTTAATTATAAAATAACTCCTTGTGTTAGATACACTGCTGTGATCAAAACATTCAATATCGATCTATGGACTATAGAAAAGGCAACGGGAAACCACCCCATGGATTATATTCCCTGGTAAATTCATCTTAGCTTTGGCAAAATCGAATTCCCAACGTCTGGGAGACCGGATATCGAAGGCTTCCGAAGCACGGAGACGGCTATTCAAAGTGGGCCTCTGTCCGGATTTGAATGATCAATGACCATCTCCAATTTTAATTAATTAAACATTTTTTTGATAAAAATTTTAAAAAGAGAATTTTAGTCCATTAGTTTTGTAAAATTTAGATCTGTGTTAAAAGTAGGATTTGGGGGGGGGGCAACGAGAAACCACCTCATTAATTATATTCCCTAGTAAGGTCAGCTTGGCTTCGGTTAAATTGATCGTCTACGCGCCATAAAGTGTATGACACTCGAAGAAGCAGACATATTACATTAGAGTAGAAAAGCTGCGTATTTAAAAAATTATTATAATTTTTTTGCAATTTTCTTTTGCTATTGATTAACTTAGTGGTTTTACTAGAAATAAATCAGTACTATTGTTTTTTAAACTTTTCGTATGTTGGTTGAATTTCTTGAGATATTTTAAAATTTACTCATATCGACATAATTTGTAAAAACGTACTTACGAGGTTTTAATACATACTAGAGTTTTATTTAGACTCTAATATATGAAAATGTTATCTTTGCTAAAAATTAGACTAACGTGGTTTTAAAATCTGATCATACATCACATTTTGTTTAACCTAAAAATTACATCATGGAAAAGTGCGAACAGGAAGGCAATGAGAAAAAGCTGTATGTATATGTTTGAAAGTTGGGCACTATTATCAGCAGTCAGAAAAACTAATAATAATTATGCCACCTATTTATCTATGAAAATGCTGACTCAGGTATTAATTGTTTTAAACGGAACACTCACAGTAAATAAGTAAATTTATAATGAAAAATTAAATTTTAAATGTCGATTTTTATTAATATCAACTTTTATTGTATGTATGTTCATACGTATTCATCGTTATCGTTATCCGACATTCTAATCATTTTAAAAAGCAGCAATAGAATACAAAAAATGTTGTATTTAAGGTTTTAAGTGAAAGCATTTGCTTTTAATTTATTTATACCACTCATTAGGCACTGAAACTTTCAGGAAGGAGCTGTTGCTAACATCAGATGATTTATAAACAAACAATTATATGAAAACAGAAATACAAAATTAAAATATAATGCTTTTTTTCCTGAAGAGTAATTCATGTTCCGCAGAAGTGAGTATTAATGCCGGTGTTAACTGAGGATGGACCATTCAGAACTGCAACGATGTGTTATTATTGCATATAAAAATATACTGTTCATTGCAGTTTAGGTAGACCTATAAATATACATACATACTCGTATATGTGTTATCTACATGTATGCAACTACCGAAATAGTATATTATACACCAAGGTAGTGAAGCATAGTGTTATAACCCTAGCGCAGATTAAATCCCAAGGTGCGTAGCACCGCGGATTTAACGCGCGGTTATAACACGCTTCACTACCGTGGTTTATATACAATTTTTCCACTACTAGGATTGTTTACTCTTATAATAATAATTGTTAATGAATAAAGTAAATCGTTTTAATTATTTATTTCAAATTATAAAACAAATGATAGTTTTTGTTTTGATGTTGACACTTGCTTGAAAATGTTTAATTAATTTTGACATAAAGGTTACATTAAATATTTTGATATTTGTAAGTTTTGCAGTATATAGTTGACGAAAACTATTTTGTCAATAAGTGTACTATTTGTAACGATAATTGATTGTAATAATTATTAATAATCGATTTATAAAGTTTCTAGTCATAATTAGCTGTCATAATTAATTCGTTTTCTCATTTCGCCTAATTGCTAAACGTCACAAAATTCCAATTTAATCAACATTTTAAATATCAAATTAATCTTATTTATAGACCGATTTTAATTATTTAAACACTATTGATAGAATTTCTTGGTTATGCTAATTCGTTTTACACATAAATTTTCTTTCAAAATGGCCCGAAGTTTCCGGACTACGCATTTATGTTCATTATTAACTACTAGTGAATAATAAAATATTATTCACCTCAGGTGACAGAAGGCGTGGTTCACAGTTCGATAACTTACGTTGAAATGATAGTGTTTATGGCTAGTAGTGGAAAAACATAATTATTGTTTTTTGATTAATTCTTGTGCTTCCTAATATGATAGCTAACTATCAAATTGCTTTTGTGCACTTAGTAAGTAAATAGTATGTAGAGAACTTTAAAAATAGTATATTTGCTAATATAGTCAGCAGAAATAAAAAAGTAATACTAGCGAGGTAAAAAGCAGTTATCGTTACCATTTTACTTCTTAAGCTTACTTATATCACCTACTCAATTTTATCACGAGAAGAGCTGCTGCTAATATACCACCTGTGAAACAAACAAGTAACAATTCACCATTTTTATAGCGCATTTCTAAAATATCCAATGAAAGCTACTTTAGCAGACATTAAAAATTTATTAAGCATATTTCTCTTTATTTTTCCTTGCTGCAATTTTAAATTTAAAGTAAATTTAATTAAAATTTTATAACATAAATGCAAGTAAACAACTTTTTCTGTAATTTCCTTTTCTTCTTACTATTTAATAATATAAAAATGTAAAGATTAAAGTAAAATTTATTAAAGAGTAACGCAAAAAATATGCTTAACAAATAATAAATTATAACATATTACAATAGAGCTGAAACAGTTGAAAACAATAGTTAAACAATAAAATTCTGAATTACAAAATATTATTTATTTACGATATGCATGTACCTACTCACTCCAAAGTTCTTGAAAAATCAATTACCGATATTACATTTAATTGATTTTCCGACTAACTTATTTGAGACGCTCCCATTAAATTCTTAGATTTAATCGATGTTGGCACAATCCCAAAATATAAAGCAGAACTTGGCGTTAAATAATGGAGATTGTAAGCTGATGCATTCATGAGGATTTATCTAATTTTTTCTTATATTTCTGAACGTAATGTGAAGACGGTTGACGTGAAAGTGTTGCATTATATTAGAAAATTTAAATTATTTTAATATAAAAAGTATGTAATACTTCTGTAGAACGTCTTTCATTCCTCACAAAATATTTGTTGCTGCTTTTTTCTTGAAAATAATGTTTGCAAAAAAAAATGTTAAGAATATTCTATTTCTTATATTTAATAATGGTAAGTAATTTGGTTTGCATTTTAAATAGTAGCGCCGTTCAATCTTGTTTGCTAATTCAATATTATTTAGTTAAGTTGATCTTGCATTTGAGCTGTTAGATTTGCAAACACTGTCAGTCAGTTAACGAATCTATCTTGTAACTTGCATTATTGGGCAAATTATTCTGTTTATCTTACTTGAAACGTTCCGTTGAATTATAATGCACTATTTGATGTAGGTTTACCAGTGATTTAATGAAATTTAATTGCATATCGTAAATCTAATGAAATGAACGCTCTCGGCGGTAAAAGCGTTTGAAAAACAAAATAAAAATCGGAAATGGTATTCTTGTTCATCTAATTGATTATTAAATATTTTAAACATCATTACATTTGCAACGTTATTTACCAGATTTAAATTCGAAACTACAAACCTTTTATTGGGTATTTTATGTTCAATTTTATCATTTTTTTAATTGTGGTTTTACTATTATGCTCTAAGTTATTTTCGTTGTTGTCATTTTTTCGGTTACTAGTTTTTTTACTTTGACAAATTTTGCCCACAAGGAATTACATTTCTAAAAACTACAACTAGTCATTCCAAAAGATCTAGTTTATACGAAGCGCTTGGTAACGCGCTTTCGACAATATATTTACTATTTTAGTTAACGTTCGTAGCAATGCGCCTATAAATTTCCTCAATTTATTGTATGTTTAAACATACGATCTGTCTTACTCTAATCTAATTGTTTCATAAGTATCATAAAGAAAACCTTCAACTAATTTTCGGCGGTTGTCTATACTGTTCGCAGAAAAGATAATAGTCAAACGCCTGTCTGCGGCGTATACAGCAAGTGCTGTATTTATACGACTAACATTTTTGCGCCATCAATCGCTTCGTTATCATTCCCTCATATTATCATTAATTGGTAGGTGCTTGCTTCAGTAGATAAACCAACAAAACGATTTATTATATATTTCAGTGGAAGCTTTAAAAAACACGCACCTAATATGCGATTGCTACATTATAATTGTTTGAGATAATATTTTTCTACTTCTTTAATAATATAAAAATTGATTATTTTTTCTTAGAGTTCTCGAACTATTCCGCTAATGTTTAATAACGTCATAAATAACATCACTCAATAGGTTTGTTCGTTGGACGTGTTCAGAACTGCTTTGAACAGTTTCAGATTACATTATACTAACAGTTTTTCAGAGCAATATCCGACAAATACTTTTGGGAATAACTTATCGTTCGTGTAAATAACCTAACCTCAAAATTTTGGAAATAAGTTGTCATTTAGGTATCTAATATGAATAATAAGCTACAAGATATTGCAATTCAAGTAGTAATATTTTCTAGCTTAAATTATTAATTTTTGACGATACAAAGACAACTTATTTGCAAAATATTTTGAGGTTACGTTATTTACATTGACGGCAAGTTGTTCTAAAAGTATTCTCGAATGTTGCGCTGAACAGCTGTCAGTCTGACGTAATCAGAAACTGTTCAGAATAGTTTGGAGGAAGTCCAATTAATAAAACTAATGTTTCATATATTCAAATGTCAATAGGTTTGTTCGTTAGATTACATTGGAACTGCTCCGAACAGTTCCAAATTACGTAACCCTGAGAGTTTCGATATTCGATGAACGCTTTTGAAATAACCTGTCTTTGATATCAATAACCGAACCTCAAAATAGTTTGTAAATAAGTTGTCACTTATGTATTAAGAATTGTTCAGGACAGTTCTAAAGGCATGCAACGAACAAACCTTATTTGACAATAACTTGTTGTTTTAAATTATGGTAGAACTGAAAAAGATAAATTTATCTACATAAGGCGTTATTTGTAGTAATAATGCTGGATACACCATGTACATGGTAAGAATGCATTTGACTTTTCATGATCTTTCAAGTAAATATTGCCGCTGCCTAAAAAAATCTAAAGCCTATCATAAATTTGCGATATTCTAATTTTTTATAGAGAATAGCACTGGTCCATCTGTTGAAATGGAAGCCACTGGCTTTTTAGTTTTGGAAATAAAAATTTAAAATTCGTACCGAGTTCTCACAAAAATCAATAAAACATTATTTGAGATCTTGGTAGCTATGAAGCATGTTTTCAAATTTTCAGATTTTGAATTTTGTTTCTGCATTTTGCAAATATTCGTCTAAACTTTATTGTATAGGTATATTATAATTTGTTTGTAAAGCTTTCTATATATTTTTACTCTTTACAGATTATATTAGGGTTATTTCAGATGCTAATAATACTGCAGACCGGGAAAAAGTTTTTATTTAATTCAACTCGACTGTTTTTAATAAACTTAGCATACTTATACTTTAACTTATTAATATTGAAGGAAAAGTTTTTAAACTTTGGGGTTTGGAGAGAAGGTTCGGATTATAAATATTGTTTAATAAGAAGGAAACTCCATATTTTCCTATTTAGTTTCTGACCAAGTGTAAATATGAGCTAAAGTTGCAATTCCATTCCATATTTTATAATATTAAATCCTGCTTTAATCGTTGTAACACGGTTATTTAAAATTTCTAGCAAGTATCAATAAAAAACTAATTTATGTACATAATTTTATTCATTTTAATGAAAAAACTATTAAAATTAAAAAAACTAAATTAATGGCATTGTCGTTTTAATATTATATTTTCAGATAAGCGCTACAATAGCTTTTAGGAGTATAAATCTAAATTCATTAAAAAATTTACATATGAAAGATGAAATAGGCATCACGCACGTTGTGCCTATAAAATTCAAGCTATTTAACAGTTCAGTAATAATGCTAAATTATTAGTTCCTGTTTATGATAAAGTTATAGAAAAAAAATTAATGTTTGCAGTTTCAGTTTTGAAACCAGGGAATAAGTTATGTTATAAACTCGAGTTTCCTTATAAAGTTGAAGTATATCTGAATGATTGATGACAGGAATAGTTTAAATATAAATATTTTATGAAATACTTCACCTCAATATATTACAAAAATATTTTGTAAACAGAGGTTTTAGTTATTTTCTACTAAAAAAATGCTTAATATTTTTATAAATACTTACTTATTAGTTTTTTTTCATTAGTAATTCATAAATAAACACCCGAAATATTTTACATTATTATAGAATAATTTTGTATTGCATTAAAACAATTCTTTTATCTCGTAAAAAATATATAGCCTGCTTTTCATTTACGTATGTAAATATTTTAAAAGAACCTGGGCTTATTTAGATCCTTTTGTCGCGATTTCTACAAAGTAAATGCAAAGAAAAACTCATATTTCAGAAGGTCTTATCAGATGTGTACCGTTTGCTGCTGTTCGGTAGCATTAATAAAAAATTTTGAATGCAGTTCGTTTTTAATTCCGTATTGTAACTTTTTTACAAATTAAAAGATAACAGTATATATTTATTTATAGAGCGCGAATTTTCAACAAGAAAAACTAGAAAATTGCAAATCAATTCTTGTTTTAAATTAATAGTTTAAAAAAAATTTAATCTATTTGTTTGTAGCAGAATAAATCATTAATGTGCAGTATTTCAAATTACTGCACTATACTTTTACCCAATATACATGCTACATAATTATTATTATATTAGAAACAAATTCTATAACAAACTACCTCTATTTCGATAATACCAAATTTTATTTTTTTGCACAGCTCTTCATACACTGTTTCTATATTAACTTGTACCTTATTTTTCTTTTAGTTTTGGAGCATAAAATTGAAACCAGGTTTTCAAGCCTAAAGCAATGTTCGTTTGTTATCTTAAAAGCAATTGGCTTATGCTAGGTCAAATATGTCAGTGTCGTCAAAGAAAATTTTATACTACAAAGTTTACTTTTAAAATCAAAATACATCCAACATATTGGCTAGAATTTGACATTTGAATGTTAACCCACAAAATAACTAATTTGAAAATTATGTTACAAAATTAAATTTAATAAAAACAAACAAAAGATCTTTAACGACATTGCGCCTACTGCTAAATACCTAAGTGCCATTAGTAATTTATTCATTTAGTTTATTTAGAAACTCCGCTAGAATTTTTTATTTATTTCTTTGAAAGTTTCGTTTAACTCTTTAACTTATTGTCATTTACAGAATAGGATCTGCTCAAGATACATTATATCCTATACGAATAAATATAATAAATTTAACAAAACCATTTTAATTTACCAATCACAATAGTGTTTAAATTAGTCTTTTTAAAAAACCATTTTATTCACAACATTTTTGTTTTGTAAGCACGTAAAACACCTATTATAAAAGTTATTTTCTTAAGGTTCAGATCAACCTCATTTTTGAAAATACTTACCGTTTTGTTTGCTGTATTGAGTGAATAGATTCTTACAATTTCTTTATTCAACACAAGCGAAATTTTTAAAAACCATAAACTTTTTGGTAGAGAAATTTGTAGGTTTATAATCTTGGTATATAATTTACATAAAAAGATGTTAGAATAAAACTTGTATAACAAGTTGTATAACTGTGATTTGATATATCTAAAAGTTTTTAAATTTCAAAAATTTAAAATCAAAATGTGGCTTTAGTCGAGTAATTTATCTTAGATAAATTTTGACTAATATGTCTTTCATACTCAACAACCCCATAAACCTTACCATGTTACCGATTTCAACATTACCAGAAGGATTTTCCATTTTCAGGCAAACATTTGTTTAGCAATACCACAATCAGACTTGATGATACCGTGATGTCTGCATCTCTATAATATTGGAAACGAGAAAGAAGGAAAACCTCGATGCTTAACACCCGCAGAAATGTGAAGGTAGCAAGCGTTCCTTATTTATTTATAGATTATTCAAATTTATCTAAAATAAATCACTCTATTGAAGCTACTTTTTGATTTTAAATTTTAAATATTCAATTTAAAAGAGGGGTGGGTTTTTGTGTTGGAAGGAAATGAGGCGTACAATCAGTGGTTTCGAAATTGGTTTGTTAAGAAACCCCGTTTTATTGGCAAATAAAACGATTCCAAGTTGATGGTGGCTCGAGAAATGATATTTTGTGAGATCACTATAAGTTAGCTACGTTGGATTGAAGATTGGTCGTATCCAATAAAATATTTTGGAATGGTTAATTCGGTGATGATTCACGTTATCTGACAGAGTTTGTTAGATTTAACATGCTATAATCGTTTCTTGTCGTACATGTAAGGTGTAAGTGTTGGTGTAAGCTTTGAATCCATGTATTAATCCCGTAATAAAAATGGCAATCCAACAGTCGAAAAGTACGATTTATTTACAAAAGATGAACTTATAGTTGAAACAGTAAATATGATGTTAACTTTTATAAGCTTGTACACAGTACATGTAAATAAGTTTGAGAATTTTACTATAAAAGACTAAACCAATTGTATGAATAGCAAAAAAAAGGGAACCTAGTTGGTAATGTATGTTAAAAAGAAATAGTTTAGATTTTTATTATATATATTTTTTTAGATTTTTATATTATTTATATTATTTTAGATAGGTAGATTTTGTCATAGTTATTTTTATTACCGTGCCCTACACAATAGTTTTATTATTATTTAATTTCAAGGGAAGGAAATATTTCTCTATTAGCTGTATTAGACAATGGAAGATAAGTTCAGATAACGTGACGGAATGAACATCGATTTGAGAACTCAATGGTCCACTTTTAATGTAATTTAGTCTATTTTTTTTAATTTTTAAACCAAAATTAGAAAAAAAATCTATCTATTTACATTTAGAAACTTAAGTTTATTATTTTTCTTTTACAGTAGCTAAACGTTCTTTTATAGAGGTACTGCAACATCAATAAGTATTGCATGCTTTGCTCTCTGTCAAAATTACTTTGTCTCAATATTATATGAATAAATCATTTTCTCGGAGAGGTTTTGGGAATATTTTTATAAATACCTGATATTAACTAAGAAATGTAATTCTAGAGCTAATTAATGCTAAAATATCTTACAAATTTGGTTATATCTGTGGATATAATATAGCATATTATAATAGCTCGTTAATTTTTTTGCAATAATCTGCAACATTTGTGTACATTATACATTTTTTTATAATTATTGGTTGCAATAACACGATCTCGAATGACACCCAATTATTTTTCCAATCACTTTTGAAGTCCTGTAATCTAACGGTAATCGATACAACACAATATTATTTTTATTTAATTACATGATTTTGTGATAAAAAATAGAACACCGTAATTCAATTATAGAGTATTTTTGTACTAGACTGTGGAGGAAAAAGCAGATCAGTAATGTATCAAATAATATCACTTACGGTAAATAACCTTCTTTTTTCAGTAAATCTTGACCTAACAAAAACCGCCGATAAATCCTAGAAGTTTTGGTTTTGATGTAGAAAATCAGCTAGCGATCATACTGTATTTAGAAAAAAGAAAGGGCGGAAGGTTGTTTTGATTGCATTTAAAGCTTGTCAAGGAGGGATTGTAAACCGCACAATAAATATAAAAAGAACTAATCTGAAATCCCAAGAGTATAATCATCAAGTTGGTGCACTAATCACTTCACCCAATGACTCGTATGCTTAAAATGCAATAAGAGTGTCTATTTTAACAATGTTAGAAATTAGAGAATCCCTACTCTATTATAATTCTCCAGCTATTCACACTACAAATGTAATAAGTTTCTCGGTAATAAACCAATGCAACCTAACACCCAAACATTAACGTGGTAGCATACTCAGTGAGCTTGTTTTTTTTTTTGCAAAAAACCATTTGTGATAGGGGAATCAATAAGTGGTAGATCTTTTAGCATACAGTTGGAAATAATAGGACCTATTCTTAGAGTAGGAATAGAAGGAGAACAAAAACTTACTTTGCATTACCTAATTATTAACGCTTTTTGACAATGTTCAATAATTAAATCTGAAGACGGATGGTATACTAGAACTCGCACCTACTTTTTGTGTATAATTAATTGGCTTTCAAAGCTTAAAATTTTATTTAAAATAAAACAACTTATTCTTTTACCTTTAAAAATGTGATTACATTTTATAAGAACTGCACATAGAATTTCAATTGTGGTTTTAATTAGTTTTTAAACTAAATTTTAATTACCTACGTAAGTATAATTAAAAATATAACAACCGGGTAATGGCAAAATCGCAAACTCAAGACACGACATTTTTTAAATATATTTTTAAATTAAATTACTTGAAGATGAAAGCAATACATTCTATTACAAATTGTAATTAAAATTTAAAATTAAATTGTAAGATTGTAATATAGAACTCCAATTTTGTGAAAATAAATATTTCTTTGAGACTTAAATTCTTAAAAAGGTTGTGAATTGTTACTACAATAATTAATAACCTTGTTTTAGACTGCGGAATTTCAATTTTATAACAAGTATTTATAATGCGTCAGCTAAATTTCCACAAATTGTCTAGTTAAACCGTGAAATTTTACTTAATTTAATTAGTTGAAGTGCTTTGCTATAAATTAAGAGCTATCTAAATTTTTACGTATTAAAGTAATTAAATCAGTTCCGAGTGAAATCATTTTAATAGCTTTTCAGCTTTAGCAAAATAATGAACACGTAACAGTCGCGGAGGAACTACTCGAATTTCAATACTGATTTAATATTATACGATCTAGGACATATTATTATCGTCATGGCTGACTGGATATGTGGAGTATGCAGTTGCCCCGATACTGAACAAAATTTTTCTGTTCTATATTATTATTTATACTTATTACGTTTTGAATAGCTTAGGTGTTTTGTAGTAGTTTTGTAATCATTACCATGTGTCCTTTTTTAAATTATATTTTTATCTATCGTAAAAGCTAAAATTGTCAACTTGCAAGTGAAAAGCTAAATGTTACAATTTTCATTTGTTTTGATGATTCTTTGATCTAGTTTATTCAAAAATAGCAATACTATTAATTTCATAGCTATTTAACAATCTTCACTCCTGTGAAGATGGTCCAATATGTCCTAAAAATAAAAACAAAATTTAGTAAATTTCTTAATAAAAATTTCTTAATAAAAAAGTTTTTGAGTGTTTCATTTATTGAAAAAATTGTTGTTAGGAAAACGCTTTGATCTTGTGTTTTTATCAAAAAATATTAAATTATATAAAAAAAAATAACGCGAGTGTAGCTTGTGGTTTCCGAATACCCCCTGAAAATAATGCTTCCTGTATGATAATGAAAATTAAAACGCTAAATTACATATAAACTAAACATTACATACTTCATAAATTATAAAAAAATAAAACATTATCAATTATTTTATAACAATTTTTATTTTTAATATTTTTCTTTTTCTTCTTCTTTCTAGGGTTTAAGCCTTATTGCCTGTTCCGACTTATAAGTCTCACCACCACTTTCTCGGTCGGCCAATATCCCTTTTCTCTGTCGGATTTTAGAAGAGCATTTTCTTTGGAATTCTTTCGTCTTCCATTCTAAGTGTGATTTCCAATTTTTGTATATTTTATAATTGTTTCGTTGATCAAGAAGATTTGCAATTAGCCGCGAATGTTTTCGTTTCTTAAGTGATCTAGTCTTGTATATCCTTTACTTCTATGGCTTAAATTATATTCAGGATGTCGTTTCTTAATCAGAAATTTGTGGCGCAGGGCTCAATTTATTTGCGCCCGAGAATATTATACAAAATTTGGACTTCCCTCTGGGCATTGTATCATAACATTGCAACAGAAAAGTGTGGTACATGTAAATTGATAAACTTATCACAAAGAGCAAATTAATGGTAAAGTAACGTCATTGAATCGAATAAAAATCTATAAAACTTTATGTTTAATCTTAAGAATAATAACAATTTTTTACTTTATCATATGTAATATGAGAAAGTATTGTTTTCGTGCAGAAAAAAATTTGAGATTTTGATGGATTTACACTTTTGAGGTCCCTGAGTAAATAAGACCATTTCAAAAATGTCTGTGTGTGTGTGTGTGTGTGTGTGTGTGTGTGTGTGTGTGTGTGTGTGTGTGTGTGTGTGTGTGGTCAAATTTTGTGTGCGACCTACAGCAAAACTAATAGAATTTTCAAACAAAATTTTGGATTTTGTATTCTTATGTTGAGACTTAGAGCTGATTAGATTTTGGCTAAAATTGATTCACGGGAACTATTTTTTTTTATTTTTTTAAATTTTATTATTTAATATTAGTTTTTAATTAATATTTCAAAAACTAATAAGAATTTCAAAACGAAATTTAGGATTTAGCATACTTATGTCGAGATTTAAACTGATTAAATTTTAGTTAAAATTGCTTTATGAAAACTATTGTTTTTATTTTTTAAGTTTTATTATTTAATATTAGTTTTTAATTAATATTTCGAAAAGTAATACGAATTTCTAAACTAAATTTAGGTTTTCGCATATTTTAATCGATATTTAGAACTGATTAAATTTTAGTTAAAATTTGTTTATAAAAACTATTGTTTTTTATTATTTTAAATTTTATTATTTAATATTAGCCTTTATTTAATATTTTAAAAACTAAAAGGATTTTCAAAACTAAAGTTGAAATTTGTTATGTTTATGGCAGAAATTAGAGCTGATTAAATTTTGGATAAAATTGGTTCATGGAAGCAATTTTTTTTAAATCTTTTTATTTATTATTAGTTTTTATTAAATATTTCAAAACTAATGAGAATTTCAAAACTAAAGTTGGTATTTTGTATCTTTATATTTAAACTTAGAGCTGATTAGATTTTGAATCACATTGGTTAATGGAAAATATTTTTCTTTTATTATTAAAATTATTTTTTAATATTTAATAAAAGTATGATAAAGTCATGGGCATGGCCACATCCGATTTTTCTTTTATTTATTAATAAAGAAATAAAAATTTCATATTTATTCATGCATGCTAGTAACAGAAATATACAAAATGTTTAAAAATTACTATCATAAAGAAACTGAAAGTAATTTTTTACTTTATTACTATTGACAGAAGTCTATAAGATCGTTTTTATCTTAGCCATATACATAAATATTGCCATGTCAAAACGCAACAATTAAAATAAAATATTTTAATAACTTGAAAAATACAAACTAACAATAATATTAAATTAAATAAATAAATTAATTGATTGCCAATCTTAGCAGTAATATCTTAGTATTAACTTTATATGCATCAATAAATGGCAGCCAGGAAGAAATTTTATTCCTTGAAGATATGTATCAAAGAATTGTTGTAATTTAAAAATGGCGGGAAACGATTGTTTTAATAAAATATGTTTTTTTTACAAAAAAATTAAAATTTTGTTAATTTTAAGTTAATTGGTGGCCACTAAATTATTAATCAGTGCATTAAAGAAAAATAAAGTTTGCAAAATAAAAAAGTGTTTTACTAGTAACGAAAATATTTGTTTTGAATAATTTCCATCAAAAATAATTGTTGTTAATTTGTTATAGTCTTCATGGTAATTTTAAGATCGACTTTTAAAAACAGTTCAGTTAGTTTAAATTTAGTCTAAATCTTACAATTAGTGAAGTTTGGATTGCATATCAAAAAATTTCATTTTAAACTTAATTTTTGAATATATTAAATTTAAAAGTATTTGATTAACAACTCCACCAATTATTCAAAAATCGAAACTTATACTTTATTTTGAATTGTTAAAATTTAAAAAAAGCTTTAATTTTTTGTTTAAAATAGATAAAATAGAGTCTTATGTGAGTCAGTTTTTTTGGAGATAGCCGTGGAATTTTTTAACTAAAGTGCAAGGTAGGAAATTCAGCATAGGTCGGTGTTTTAACGTACAAAACTTTAACGTTTTAGAATTTGAAACATAGCAATATATACATGTACTAAATATTTACCACTCAATGAGTTTAAAAATATTTAAAAACGAAGAAATCGCTTTAATTAAATGCTGTATATTTTTGCAAAAAGCAAATGCTGCCGTATCGGTTTCGAAATACGTTCACGGTTTTCTTTACATTGAGTATTATATTTAATAATAAAATTTTCGTATTAATTTACTGAACTGATAGAACTATCACAATTAATTATACGATGTATTTCTGTCTGTGAAAAAATTACCATATCTTGAAGGAGGAAATTGCAAACTACTGTGCTTGAAGCGGCTAAGTTTCGTCTGTATCTATAAATAGAATGCTTGTAATTGCCTAAATTAGTTTTGATTTAAGAAGAAATTAATTAAAATATAGGTGTACCTAAGAGTATTGCGTATAAGTACATAATTAACCTATATTAACTTTTCTAATAACTTGTAAGTTAATATAGTAGTTTAAAGGGTTCTTGCAAATTTTGTACACAGTATAGCAACGATTATTATAATTAAGTAAACAAGTGTTATAAACTTAACCGATGGTAATCAATTACAGCATATTTCATATAATATACTAAATTAAATTTTAGTTTTATGTTAGGAAGAAAATCAGTATATAATTTTATTTTATTCAATTTTTTTTTAAATTATAAGGTTAAATGAACAATAAAACGAAACATTATTTGTAAGCTTTCAGCAATGGTTACTGCTGTCATCAGACGTTTAATAATAATAGTGCAATTACATGGAAACGAATATAACGTATTGTCATTTGAGACGATTTCTTGATCCATAAAATTTGAAAGATAATCGCGGGTTAAGGAATATTTTCAGTATATAATTTTATTAATGCAAAAATTGTGTTTTTACTACTATCAAAATGAAAACATTTACCAAAACATTATTAACTATTCATTCACATGACCATTCAAAAATAGATATTATGTAGGCACTACGAGTATTTCCAACACAACTTTCATCGTGAAACAGGATACAAATAGCCTGGTTAGTCTATAAGCGATATTCTGGGTAGCTAAAAAATGGCTTTAAATACGTTAATAGATGTTGCATTTCGATGTTGCCTATTTTGTCAGGCCAATATTAAAAACAGAAAATATAGACCAAATAACTGCTAACAAAAAAATTAAATGCTTTAAATAAAATTTTAACCGCTGCTTGCAAACATGATGACAAAATTTGAAATGCCACGGAAAAAAACGAAATTAATGCTAATTATTATTCTATCTATGCGAAAATATATATTCGATAACGCAGCTTTAGTACAGCAAATGAGGCGGTCATTTAGCTAATATACAAAAAATTTGTTGGCAATTTTACAAAAGTGCAGTACTGCATTATATGGGTCACTGCATCTACATAGTAGTTAAAATGACTGTATATTTTAGTAGCAGTATTCATTTATGTTAATTTATATAAATTAATTACCCAATATACACATAATATTAGAATACGCTTGCATATGCAATTAAATTAAAATATTTGAAGAATTAATTTAATAATATCAATTCAGGGGATTTTTAATTCAACTTATTATAAATTAGCAAATTTCTTCCCACTTAACTTTTTAACTAATTTTTTATTTAAATATTTGAATGTCTTTATTTGTACTTATAATATTATACCTATGATACGGTTGTGCATTTTTGTTACAATTATTCTTTAAAAACGTCTCCCAAATGTCTGTATACTGTCCCCAGATAAGGAATTGGAAATCAGGAATTGAGGATATAAACATCTGCTAGATTTGTGGTTGAACCTCCGCTTAAAGCTGTAGGTTTGTTGTTTCTGATATACATTTTTAAGACGTAAAGTGCATAGGAAGGTAAAACCATAAATACAAACAATGTGTTATAATTAGTAATAATATATAATATGTATAAATAATTATATCTTAAGTCAGCCGTTTACAAAAGAAAAATTATAAATATTTTCGTACATTGTACAATATATTTTAGCATTTCTATTTAGGAATAAAGCCACATAATTTACATAGTCATCTTATATTCGACTATGGTATAATTAATTAAATACACTGAAATGAAATTTATGATATTAAGAAATGTTTAGGGTAAGTAAATATGTTTCAGAAAAGTTTTGAAACTAGGAAGAATATGTTAACAACTACAAGGTACAACTACCAAAAATTTAAAATCCAACTAAAGCCTCAACATTCCAAGATGAGTAAGCATTATTACATTTATATAGCCTGCAACGATTATTTGGTTAGTTTCTAAAGTTTCTAGTCTTTACTATTCAATCTAGCTACTGAGTTAGTTTAAGTTACGTTCTTATAATAAATTTGTCTTTCGGTGAAAGTTTCAGGCATAACTTAAATATGAATTTTAACAACAGCAATTTCAGCATAATTGTAACTTGTTATTTACTTTACTAATTCAAATTCATGTTAATAGCTATTCTCTTGGATTTAATAATGCTAAATTGTACCAGGTTAACTGCAACAAAAGATTAAAATATCTGTCTACACTACACTAAGCCGTTGGTATCCAATTCAAATCAAAATTAATAATAAGTTGTTTAGATAATAGTTTTTTGAACTTTAATAAATTTTTTGAACATATCCAAATTTGGATAAAATTCAACTGCGGGAGCGGAATTTACAAAAATATTTGAGGCATTGACGGTAAATGCCATAAACTGTTCGTTTAGGTACCAAGTGCCAATTTATTAATTAGAACGTTTTAATTGATCTTCACGTAATAAATGTTTTTCAATTTTGAATCAAAAAGTGTTAATATATTGTAATATTATATTTGAAGCATTATTTTTGTAGATTTGGATGTAATTCAGATTACAAAACTGTGTTACCTACTCGTACTATGGTAGTATTAGAGGAAGTAAATATTTGATATAAAATTAATAAAGTATTTGATTATATTTATGTGTAATGGTCAAATCAAATCTATTTAATACTATTTGATCATATAATTTTCTGTTAAATATTTACCTCAAATATTTACATTTAGTAGTGTATTATAATTTATAAAACAAAATATTTTTACTTGACTGGAACAATAATTATTTGCTCATTATAAAAATAATATTAAAAATATTTATAAAAATAAACGTTTTGAAGAAATTAAAGTAAAAAATAAACAGTTTTGTTTTTTTATTATAAAATATTATCAAAAATGTATTAATCTTTGAAAAATGTAAATTTAAAAGTTCAGAAACGATTCAGTCACTAAATTCTGACGAAGAACACGGAAAAACTGAGTTAAAAAATATGACGGCGACGCGGAAAACCAAAAGTAAAAATCGATTGCAGTGATGCAGAAATTTTCAAGTTGATTCATACGTTGAGAGCCATAAAAGTTCCATTTTAAATTCCAGTAAGAACTTGGCATAGCAACCTTCCTATTCACGGCGTTGCACCCAATCGCAAACCCACACACTTCTTTTTCTTCGTTTTAAATACCTTTTTTTATATTCTATTTCATTCAATACAATAAAGGAATATTTTATATAAAATATTTGTTTCCTGTAATGCTACCTTTAGTTTTAATTAGTTTAACCCCAATTATCACCGAGATGATTTGATCATCATTCGAAGCTTTTACTAAAACTAATAGCCAAATTTTATATTATGTTACAGATTCTTATATTGCAGATAAAAAGTAAAACTAAATAAAACTATATAGCACTACAATTTGCTAATCTGAATTACAAATGATACTTTTGAGTTAGAATTGATTACTCTCAATTAACCCTGGCGCTTTTTTAATAGAATTGACTTTTCGGAAATACAATTGACTCTCTTAAGATATATCTTTTTAATCCTTTCTTGATTAAAATTGAGCAAAATATAAAAATATATGATACTGTAAAAAGTAGAAAACGTTGGGTAGCAATTATATTAATATTTACATAAAAACTGTTGTTGAAATATACATATGTATTTGATACTTTAATTTTCGCACCGCTAATTCCAATTATAGCATATCATCAATCTGATTTACATATTAAAATTTAATACCGTTCTCTCAACTTACATGTATCTCGAAAAGTTAAAGCATTATTAATTTAAAAATAATTTTTATGCAAGTTTTTTTTATTTAATATTTTTTCGAAACTTAACAATAATTTTTTAACTGATCAACTGTACATTTCTATAAATATAACGGAATCATTAAAAAATAGCATATATATTAAATAAATTGCACAATAATTTACAAAAACATTAATCTTGAACACCTATTAAAATGTTTCACAAAATCCTTAATCCGATCTACTTAAAATTAAAATCAATGGAACAAAATAAACTTAATTACTAAATGCCAGCTCTTTATGACGTTTGGGAGCCGCAGACGAGCTCGTTAAATATTTAATGAAACACTAAATGGGTACATATTATAATCCCATGTGAAGTTAAATAAAACGTGTTAGGAATAACATAATTTTTAGCAATTTGTACAAACATAAATTGTATGAAAATTTCTAACCGATGCGACGACGTGTCTAACATTAATTAAATTGCACCATGCAAGATTGTTCAAAGAACAACCAAAACCGTTATTTTCCACAATCATAAATTCATTAACAGAGCAGTATTTTGCAACTAAAGCCAACATACCTATTACATGAATATTTAAACACTTTCAGCTATAAATTGATGGTATTTACTAGATGGTATATAATTATATCTACGTTATAATACAAATTTCGTAATGAAACATTTAGCTTAATATTATATTTAAAAATTCTAAAGTAAGAATTCTAAAACAAAAGTTTATAAGGCTTTCCAGATAATATTCAACAACTAAAGGATCGTATATAAATTATGTATAAGTATTGAAATTAACAAGATTCACGTAGAGATGTACCAGCACGTTTTAGTACAAAATATGATGTCCTAGGACCCTAGGAAGAGTGCTGGCAACGAGATGAGAAGATATCTTGATGAAATAATTAAATAAATATAATTAGTAGCGATGATGTAAAACAATGTATAAAATAAATTTCGTATTAACTCAATTCTTCAAACTATTTTTATAATTTTTGAAATAAAGATTGTTAAATTTTGCGGTAGACATCTAGTAAATATAGTATTTCAAATTTTATGATAACTGTATCTAAAGTACAGTAGTCCCTCAAGTTATTGACGCTTCTAGTTCTAAACAAATCGGCTTACGATTAAAATTCCACAACAAATTTTGAGTCAATTTGGATATATTGACTCGGTGTTTCAGCATTACTGCATTAGTTGCATAAATTAGAAAAATTTATTATGCTCAGGTGGTTGTGACCATTGTTTGACGTTAGGTTTGTTGTTCGTGATAAAATTTTCTTTTGCTTTTTGTATATACAGTAAAACTTCTCAATAGCGGACACCGCCAGGGAACGTAAAAATGTCCCTTAATGAGAAGTGTCCGCTATTGAGAAAAAAAGATGGTTTAAAAATAAAACAATTTGAGTTTTTCCAACACTAAATCTTTCCACTAAGTGTGGAATACTATATTTTTGTTGTTCATAAGTTTTATGATTCTAATTTTCGTTTTTGAGAAGCCATAAGTTCATGCGTACACTTTAGAAGTAAAATTGAAAACAATAATCCAAGATCGAAATTAACAATCAGGTTCTAAAATATTTTACACTATAGCAAAATCTACTTATAATTTTATAGACACCGACTTTTGGAAATTGGATACGCGGTCAGCTGGGCAAAGTAATTGTATAAAGTTGATCAATGGTAAAAAGAAAAGTCTCAAAATGCATACACCTTCAATGTCTGTAATGTGGAAACGTTAATAATGCATTGTAGGCGTTGTAAAAATTTGCATAGCGTAGAAACAAATTTTATAACTATATGTGATTCCCAAACGTATTTCATTTTATTACGTCCGTTATTAAAAAGTTTAAATTAGCGTTGGGGTGTAGTTTTCAGTGTCCACGTCCATTATTAAGAATGTCCGTTATTAAGAAGTAATTTCTCCATATACTCTCATGCATTTCTGCCGAAAAATTGAAAACTGTGCGCTATTTAGAGCAGTCCGTTAATAGAAGTTTCACTGTAATATAATAGGAAACATGCGCGAATAAAAAAAATTTAGTTAAAATAGTATTTTCCAATTAATCTAATATATTTAATTTCAAATCAGCAAAAATAACTTCTATTTATTGTATTTTGTTATAAATAATCGATTTTAAAATTCAATGACAATTTAAAATAAATCATGTGACCATTAACGCATCGCCATTGGTTGACGTCATACGGCTTTATAACGCGCCGGCATTGTGTTTACTCGTATCTCGTGCTGCAAAAAGTTGAAACGTAATAACGCCGAGATCGTTTTTAAATAATAATATTTTTGTTTGTTTTATCGATTAAAACTGAAACTGGTTTTCTGGTAGCTCAGTTCGATAATTTGCCCAAATAGACGCATTTACAATGTGTAATTTTTCTGTGAACAATCTTGATTTTGTTGGCGCCGAAATTAGAGGCGTAAAAGCAACTAGGTAATTGTAATTTATTTTTTCTGCAACTATGTACTTATGTTAAAATGATCCTCACAGCAATAAACTCGTGAGTTTACAGTTAATTTTAACATATTTGTATTTGTTCCTTTTCATTACTTTACATCACTGCTGCCTGGGTTTTGCTTCTCGTGGAACATTAAAAAACAGCTTATTTGATGTTTTTATTGTAGTGTTCTTACATTTCGGAACAATACAATACTTGTAGCTCGTCTTCTTGTTGGTGTCCATGATAATAATAGCTTTTAACACTAAAAAACTTCAACTTTCAAGCACGAAACTGCACAAAACAAGCCATGTGACGTCACTGTGACTTGCGCGGTGGTTTCCTTCTATTCAAATTGATAGAATTTTAAATATTTTTTAAATTATTATCAAAACGAAAATAATAGTATATTATACACCAAGGTAGTGAAGCATAGTGTTATAACCCTAGCGCCAGATTAAATCCCAAGGTGCGTAGCACCGCGATTTAAAGCGCGGTTATAACACGCTTCCTACTGTATTCATTTTTCCACTACTAGGATTGTTTACTCTTATAATAATAATTGTTAATGAATAAAGTAAATCGTTTTAATTATTTATTTCAAATTATAAAACAAATGATAGTTTTTTGTTTTGATGTTGACACTTGCTTGAAAATGTTTAATTAATTTTGACATAAAGGTTACATTAAATATCGAATAAAAACTAGTGAACGTGGAATACAAGTATATAGATGTTGACGAAAACTATTTTGTCAAAAAATGTACTATTTGTAACGATAATTGATTGTAATAATTATTAATAATCGATTTATAAAGTTTCCAGTTTCAGCTGTCATAATTCGTTTTCTCATTTCGCCTAATTGCTAAACGTCACAAAATTCCAATTTAATCAACATTTTAAATATCAAATTAATCTTATTTATAGACCGATTTTAATTATTTAAACACTATTGATAGAATTTCTTGGTTATGCTAATTCGTTTTACACATAAATTTTCTTTCAAAATGGCCCGAAGTTTCCGGACTACGCATTTATGTTCATTATTAACTACTAGTGAATAATAAAATATTATTCACCTCAGGTGATAGAAGGCGTGGTTCACAGTTCGATAACTTACGTTGAAATGATAGTGTTTATGGCTAGTAGTGGAAAAACAGTATTAATCAGTATCTTTAGATATTTTTGATGTAACTACGCTATAAAAAAAATGTATGCATCTTTCCTATTATATTGTATAGTAGATTATATAAATTTAATCATAAATATAAAACTTGCCCGTAGTATCCCCCGACTAAAAATGAGTAACGAAAATTGCTCACCCTGAAATGTGTAGAGCAGGTGTCGGAAACAGTTTTGTACTAAAAAGTACATTTAAGAATTTTGGAAGCACGGTAAATACCGTGTGGGTTTGGAGAAAAATTAATAGCAAAATTAAGAGAATTTCTTAAGATTACGCGAAAATTTTGTATGGGTAGTAGTCTACGAATATAATATACTTGTGTTACCAAACTGTTACTAAACTATGGAGATATAATAGTAGAAACAGCCGAATCAATCCGACGCCTGTATTCACAACTGTATAGAGGGGGAAGGTGTGGTTTTTTTTGGTTCGAACTAGTAATAATATTACATATTATTAGAACTATATGTTGTGCGTTAAAACACCAATCTGGTAATTTCTACGTGCTCCTAGATTCTAGGAATTTTAACTCTGCTGCCATTGTATCTTAAATTTACAACAAGAAAAGTAAATACGGTCGAAAAGTAGGTATTTGCCGCTCATCATAACATCGATCGGAAAATACTTACGGGATTATGAATAATTTACTGTTTTTCAGTACAAATAAAAAATATATTGCTAAGAGTACCTTATAAATGCTTTGTGAGCACCACTCTGCCGTTCCCTAGCATACAGCATTAATCTCATAATACATTCCTAGAAAGTACATACTATGTAGTATATAAAAAAAATTAAAAATTAAATTAATATTAAATAATAACTTATTGATAAAGTAATATATTGGATTTATTAATTATGTAATATTATATAATATATATGTACATAATTGATTTTGATATACTACAGTAGTCCCCCTCTTCTCCGACCTAAACGGGACCAATTTCAATTAAGAGATTAGTCGGATAATCGTGAAGGCTGAAATGAATACCATAACATGAAATTTAAGTCAGCAACGACATCATGTTATTTTTCATTATGATATCAAATTACATACTTACAGAAATTTTAATACAATATATTTAGTATGTGTTTATCTACGAGTTACGTAAAATTGAAGAATAAAATTTATTTACATTTTTTTGGAAACTCCATTTGAATTGTTTTATTACATAATTTTTTTTTATTGTTTTAAAATTTTGCACAACAAACAGTACAATTAAAATACAATTAGTGAACATCATTGTTAAATGAGTTAATTCAAATAAAGTCAAAAAATGTATAAAATCGAAAAGGTTTAATAACGAAATTAATATTATTTGTATAATACTATCATAGTAGAGCAGGTATGTAATTTATTTGCCTACACGGCCATCTCCGACTCAATTGGGAAGATTATGTACGTGAACATTTACGTACTCGGTCGGATCATCATCATCAGGCTTCCCATTCCTTTCGGAATATCGCCGCATCACTGATGCTTGAAAATCCTAGCAAGTAAAAATTCTTGGAAAGGTCGGATATGTGAAAGGCGGATAACCGGGGGTCTACTGTATTGATTGTTTATACGAAATATAGTTTACGTTTCAAATGATATAATTATGTATTAAAGAACTATCATTGAGGTTATTGATCAAATTAAGCAATTTTAAAATTGTCCAACGTTTATAGGCTACAAAAATATATAAACATAAAAATGCGAATCTAGTAAGTGAATATATAAAAAATATCCGACCTGTAAGTAGGATAAATTAATGTAAGTAAACAAGAAAATCTTTTAGGTTCTGATCGATATCTGAAATGTGATTAAAACAGCGTTAATAAGCATTTGTTATCAAATAATCAAGATAAACAAGTAATCAAAAAAAAAAAAAATCAAAAATAAACTCACGTTTACGGTTCTTTTTTTCTCACACGGGACAAACAGTTTTGTTAAACCAACGATAAAAATCGTTCAGCTGGTTAATAGAAAAAAACTTAGTTAGTCAAGGGGGGGGGCGTAAAAGTAAAATCTAGGGCTTACATTCATCTTCATACTCAGTAGGTACCTAAAAGCAAAAACAAAGTGAAAACGAAGAAAATGAAAGAATCATAAAAAAATAAATACGAATATTAAAAGCTGAAAAGTTAGAAAATGGGTATTTTCCTCTGAAAATTTCTACCAATAAAATCGATGTATTTTTTTAATTTTAACAAATGACAGGAAAGTATCAGCGAGTATTCATGCACTAGTGCAAATACCCGGGTATTTTAACTTTAATTAGTTATTGTTTATGTTGCTTAGTAAGAATTTCTGTTTTGGGTAGTTTCAGGTATACATATTACTTTGGATTGTATCAAAATTTATATTGTTAAAACTAAAGCTGTCAAACTGACAATAACAAAATTTTATTTTTGCTTTTTCCAACAATTTGGTATAGATATAAAAATTTTCAGAGAGAAATACTCGTCCAATATACCTCTCGTGCATGCGAAATCAGAAAATTTTCGCTCGTGCGTATTCGCGCACTCGCGAAAATATTCAGGTATTTAGCATGCACTCGGGATATAATTACTGAATATTAACCTTCATATTATCCGAGATGTGCTTATTGTTAATTAAATTTGTTTACATTTCCCAAATATATAAATTTTTGTGCAAATAAAACAAACGTTCTTAATTCACTGTTTCTGGAATTAACGGCGAGTAAAAAGGTAATGTTTTGTTTTTTCCATTAAAACAGTAAAGATATTCATATCAATTCGTAAACTTTGTAAAACTAATTTTTCGTAAACTTCGTAGAATTTTTATATTTGATTTAGGTGTATTATTCCATTATCTATATCAAGTATAAAAATTCTACAAAGTTTACAAAAACTAAAGTTTACAAAATTTACGATGAGTTTAGGAAGTGACCTAAATACCCCTAGTCTTTCTACTACAGTGGAATCAGGATAAATCATGGCATATCCCAAAACGTGTTGGTCAATCTTCTGGTTTACTGTAGCATTAGGAAGTACTAACTATTTTTCTGTGAACTACACGGGTGCTAATTTTCTTATATTCAATTTTAATTGTTTTAATAGTAAACCTACCACTCTGTATGTGAAAAAAAGAAGAAAGTACAGAGATTAATAATTAAGAGATAAAAGAAAACGTAATTCCAATAAAATATCTGAAATAATAAATTATTAGTAAAAAATATTGTTACAAAAATCTAGGTTGAAACATTTGTTGATGATTTTGCTTTGATAAACTTTTTTAATTAATAATAATTAATTTTAGCTTTGATTATTTGATAATCATATATTTTAGAAAATATATTGTTATTTTATGTATGTATATTAAAAGTATTGCTAAGCTCAGATTAATTTAATTTTCATTTCTATCAACTGCAGAAAAATAAACCTCATAGTAATTAATTTAGCCTTGAGATCGAGCGTCGAGGTTAACCTGCTGACTACCAATAATACCAAAAATAGTTCCTCAGTAATAGCATTAGTGCATTAGAACTTAGCGACATCAATTTACTGGATTTTGACAACAGAAATCGTGTTTGATATTGACGATTGACATGTTAAAGTGTTCATAATAATTGTGCTAGTTTCCAATAAATATGTGTAATATGCACGTCAAAAGACTGTATCTCAATTTGTTAAATTACAGTAATTATTTGTAATTTTATTTTCTTCTCCTTTCAAATTATATAAAAATAATTACTAATTATTATTATACAATTTATTATTTAAAATATTGCACTTTCGCGTATTATAAATCGGCCAATTACAATATCTTTACTTTTAAATTTGGACCAATCTGCTTGCTAATTATTTAGCGCTAATCGTGCACCAAACCTGATGATCAATAATCGTACGCTACTTGCCCTCTAAAGAGAAACTAAAAGTGTTAACGAAGATTATTTTAACTGCTTTAATTTATTTGACTAAACTAGAAAATATATTCATAAAAAATTACGCTCTTTGCGTTATTCAAGTAGCCACCTCTAGTCTCATTTTTCCAAATATTTTAGTTTTTCTGGACCCTTTCCAAATTGAAATGTCTTTAGAGATTTTGTATTTTTCCATTTCTTTAAATAAATTTATATCGAACTGAAGCGACTTGTAATTTTAAATACTATTATTTGTTGTTTGTGATTACTTCTGAATAATTCCAGGACAAAATATTCCTTTCTTTGACCATAAATTAAAGTTTTTTTTGGAAAAAAGCAAGTCATGTCCTTCATAATCATGTTCTTTCAGTGCATTTTTATAAAAAAATTTACACTTTTTCGAATCATATCCATTAAAATTGCAGCAGTCCTAAAATTAGCAACAACTGTAGAAGATTTTGAAAATGTAATCGTTTATCAATCGTTTGGTAGTGCATTCACGGATAAAATGCTATTGTTTAAATCCTGATTTATTTAAAAATTTTTTATAAATTACTAGTTGATTATTTTCTGGACCATCTTTATTCATTGGGTAACAAAGAATAAAGTAATAAAATAAAGTGTAAAAAACGTAAATTAGACACACAGATGTGCAGACGTTAGAAGGTAAGGGAGATCTACATGTTTCGATTGCTAGTTTACTCTGTACCTCAAGATCATGGCCCAAGCTAATTTGCGAAAGTTATCCTGTAGTTATCCTAAAAATTTAAAATCACGCAATAAATATTTATTTTACATATAATTAAAAAAATCAATTATTTTAATTGTATGCTTCACATATTACATAAAATGCTTTTTAGTTAATTATTAACGAAACTCCAAATTATTATTATAACTACATAATAGGTACTACGAGTATATTTAGGGCTAAGTTTGTCTATCTGGAATTTGCCAAAAATGAGTAAATATATTATTAATTGATTAATTAGTAATAATTAACATTAACTATTTTATTATATATTTTTATGATGATAATCTTTTACCAAACTTATTTTTGAAATATTATTTAGAAATATAATATATTTTATCCATTTCTTGTAATTCTACTCCTCTTCATAGTGATTAATGTCTTTATCCTTGAGTTTGCTATAAGTATTTATGCTAAATTTGCATTAAGTTATTATAACTAACCACTTTAACGTGATTTCTAGTGATACTGGAAGTGGCAGGGAGTTGAATTATGCCTAAGAACCTTCGAAATTATCTGTGTAAGAATAAAACTGGAAGCCATCACAGATGCGGAGAAAATGCTACCAATAAAGTTCAAATAACATTTCTTTTCGAACATTCCCATGCAGTCAATGATTGAAAAATTTGTTATATTAATAAATCATTTAATAATATATTTTATGCAAAAAATAAGATACAATATTTAATTACTAACAAATTTTCGTATTATTAAAACAAAAATTTGTAAGATTTGAAAGTGACAACTACTTTTAAAATGAAATTGATTGGCAAAACCCTAGCTCTGAATTTGGAAATTGTTAGAAAGTCAACAATCGCACACTCAAAAAGGACTTGATTCTTATTCTAGTCGAATTATTGTAGTATTCTTAGGAAAAGCGCTGTAGAAAATAATGGAAATAAATTTTTTATACGACATAAATATAATTTCATCATAATATCGTACTGGCATTATAAATTTAAAGAAATAAAGACTGCCCAAGTTATAGCAGTTTTAAGTACAATGAATTTATCTGCAATAAACTAATAAATATTTTACTGTCTTGACTCCCAGACCAGTTTTTCTAAAATGAATCTAATAAACATTGTGACAAGTTTAAAATGTCAGGAGCAGAAGCAAATATAACAGTTTAGTGCAGATGCTTTATGAAGATGTTCAATAATGCATTGGAATGAAGAGCTTGGAATATTATCAAGTTAGAAGAACATTTTGCGCTAATAAATTTAACTTAATCAATTTACACAAAAACATTACCATTTTAAATTAAAGTTTAGTAAATGTAATTATATTTTCTGTGATGTTTCAGTTTATTTAATTGAAAGATTCAGACAAAGATAACAAATAAACCTTTGTATTAGGGGCTAGACTAATATAGAATGGCTGCTGGATGAAATAAGTTTCAATTGAAGCTAAAATTGCTTTTGATTCTTAATTTAAAAGCATGACTTTTGGTAGTAATTGTTTCATGTACTACTTAAATTAATTCCCATTTCGGTTTTCCTTCTATATAATATTCATTATCTATTTAGAATTGTTAACTTGTTAAACAAATTTTTTTACACAAAATAAAAAATGGAATTAAACAATTAGTATTTATTTAACATTACCTTAAATAATTACTTTTAGAAGTAGAAAAATAAAATAAATAACTAATATATTAATTTATCTTAATATAATTTTGGAATATTTTTTTAAATAATAATTACCTACCATTGGTTGATAAATAATTATTATATTAATTAATAACAATTGGTTAAATTTTATTATCAACAGATAATTACGGCATTTTCATTAGAACAATTGGATTTTGGTGCGTAGATATTTATCAATTTTTAAGTCGAAATGTAATTAAGTATTTCAATGGATGTGCGACATGTTTACGGTACTTAACAATTACCCACTGCCTAATAACGTTAGAAATTGGAATACAATGCCTACGGCTTCTACGTCAGATCTTCTAAGTTTAAGGTGATATTATTTTTCAGAGGTTAGTTAATATTGTAAAAGCAGTTTTACAATTTTTGATTCGGGTTAGTATTATATCAAAATTTATTATATTATCAAGGTACTCTTACATCAAAAATTAAAATTAAATTTTTTATTGCATTTAATGTTTACACGAATGTAAATCTTCAAAAGAGATTGAAGCCGTTACTCCCGATTTATTCAAAAGCGGAATGGAAAATTTAAGACATGGCTCGAACGAGTGCCAGCGGTGAAATGGGTGACATACAGAAGATATCATTTTTCATACATGAATTTCCAATAAACGTAGTTTAAAGTTTTAAATAAAGTTAGTTGAGAAAACTAATGATAGCTGAGGAAGAAAAGAAAAGTATAAAACTCTCTGAAACACCTTGTATTACATTTTCATTTGGTAAAATGAGATATACGGTTTGGATAGAAATTTTACGCACAGTTGGCATTATAATAAATTCGGAATTAAAATAAAATATAATTTACAAAACAATGTTTATGAGGTGCAGAATATTATACATATTTAACTGTACTTTTAATATTATTTATAACAAATAATTCAATGCAATTGTTGCTTTAGATGATATAACAACTTGACAATATAACTAAATTAAATTAAATTAAACTTCAAAATAATATAAAAGCAATAAAAACAGTAAAACAAAAAGTTATAATAAAACCTGAGATAAAATAATGCACGTGCGCTTGTAAATATAACAATGTTATGAAAATTTTGAAAGCTTGTGTAATATACTGTTGTGTAATAATTACAATTAGAGGTTTTTAAAATAACCGATTTTTTCTGCCAATAATTGATATACAATTTTGCCGAACTTAATAAAGTTAAGTTGACCTAAAAATTTGGTATTATCTTAACTAAATTAAAATGACTTTATATAATAGGCTAGCTTCCAGTTTTGAAGAAATGAATAATTAATATAATTTAATATTTAAAGTTGTTATTGATTTGTATTATATTGTTTAAAAAAATAAATCTCATAAATATTAAAATAAAGTTGTGGAAGGGAGAGAAAAGCATATTAAAAAATTAAAATTTTGTCGGTTGTTTATATGTTTGTTCTATATTATTTTAAAAATTGCAATAATTATTACTAGATCTAAATTATGTCTTAAGTACTAAATCTAAATTGGGCGTTCAAAATTGAGAATTTATAAAATACTGTTAAAATATTTACGCGGTTCTATTGCACACAACACGTTCTGTTTAGATGCTTTTAAATTAAAATACATCAAATAGAGACCTAAAACTCGAATTTTTAAATGTCCGCATAAAAACCATAAAATTTGACGACGTTTTTATTGACGCAAATCAATATACATATATAGGTACTTTAACTGAATTTGAACTGACAATTAGTTTGGTCCGTGGAGATATTATAAAGATGACAAAATTGTGAGGAAATAGGAGTAATTAAATATCACAGTTTTTTTAAATAAAGCGGATGATTTAAAGCCACATAGCGATTATGCTTTCTAAATTACAAAAGTTACAACTATTATCTTTTGTAAATTTAAATATAATCAAATAGTAAATGTAATCAACAATAACCGCGATTATTTGATTGTATCACATAACATTATCACAAATCAACATTTTCTACGGCTTCCAAAAGTTAAAACCTAACTACAAAACCGACCGATAAATAAACTTCACAGCAAATTGACACCACCGTCGTTCCATCTGATGAATCTCACTTTTTTTCAAAAATCCTGCAACTACTGTTTCAAATAAATCAAAACTTCAAGACTAGCAATCAAACTTGCATGTAGTATTCAAATTCGTTCCTCATCAAAAATAAGTTAGTTATCGAAAATTTAGATGTGAGCATTTTAATCCCAAAACAAGATCTCGACAAGTAGAGTTGACAAAATATACTAGATCAATACCGAAAAGTTTGTTTATCATAATCTTTGAAGTTATTTGTCCCAGAACGGAATATTATGTCAAAGTATAATATTTGTATAGAACTATAGCGATTTCAATTGTAACTAACATAAAAATGTATAAAACAAAGTAAAATGTACATAAAGTTGAAGTGACTCTTAAATACACTGTAAACAAAAAGAATAATGCACTGTTTCCGACAAGGTTATGCGTTTTATGTTTCTAAATACGTTTTGGTACAAATAAGATGAGAAAGCTTTCTATAGGTTACCTTAATTAATTATATCTTTGTGTTAAAATGTGCTACTATATCTAAAATAATAGATCTACACAATTAGAAACAACAATAAGCATTATTCCTTTGTATAAGGGATTCCATAGAAAATAAAGTTCATTGAAGATATTATGTGGAACATCATAAAGTTAAAGAATAAAATACAGATACCAACCTACAAATCGAGAAAATTATTAATTATATTATGAAAACTAATTTAAATTAAATTAGTTATTAATACACCGCACCTATAAATTTACGACTTTTGTACAAGGTCCGGTCTAGATAAGAAGAAGTTTTTCAAGCAATCTGTATTCAAAACGATTCGGGTGGGAAAAATATAATTATAACCATTAAAACGATGGCGATGGTTTACTGGAAAATTATCTTTACCGCAGTGACGTTTTCATATATTTTGAATGTGCTAGGGATTATTACCTGTGATACGGTAAGAATATAATAAATTGGTAATCAATTTTACCAAGTTAAATTATAGGTATAAATTTTAGTTTGGTTATTTTCTTTCGAAATTTATATATTTACATTTTTATTATGTAGATGTATAATTTTATTGTTTTTTTACAAGTTAACTCACTATTCAGCTAAGTAGTATAATACAAAACCGCCCTATAAATACAAAAATAAATCAAGTTTAATAAGCTTGGACTTGTTTTACTTGTGGTAGATTACCCCAATGGGTAAAATAAACAAGCATAAGTCAATTCAGTTTGAACGTCCTATAGATTTTTTATAATAGCTTCACTAATGTGTGCCATTTAAGATGCAACGTAGAAATGCCAGATAGCTGGAGCTTTGTCAGAATAAAGTGAATTGTTGGCTCTCCATTTTAATTAATTACAAACTTTTAAAAGCTTGTTTTTAAGATGTACATCTGAAACTTAATAACATTCAAAATGCTCGTTAATTTATAATTTTATTATGAAATCTTCTGAAGGCACTTAAAATGCAAAATGATAACACTAAAGTATTTTTAAATTTAATAATCACAAATTGGTACAGGATTGTCGAAATCTTTTATTTCGTCAAATTGATTTTAAAAATTATGATTTAGTGTTTAAATAAAATTAGCAAAATCACAAAACTTTTTTAACTAAGTATATAATAAATTTAAAAGTTTTTAAGCACTATTAAATAATTATTGTACTAACATAATAAGATTATTAATAAATTAAAAATTTAAAATTTTTTTAGTTAACAACAGATACTTAATGTAAAGTTCAATTACAAGATTAAATATTAAGCACACTTTAATTAATATGTACTCTGTACCTTAGTATCTAGTTTACTGGCCAATTTTAACTAAGCCCATAACACGGATTCGATATTAAAAAACCACAATAAACCTTAATTTATAGATGTTTTTAAAAAAAATTTGATACTTCCATAATTATGTTATACATAGCTTTTATATTATGTGATGGTTGTCACGACCTTAACTTTCGGGAAATTGAAACGTAACTAATAGTAAATCACTTTCCATAAATAATGTGCCTGAGTAGTTCAAGAGTGTTGGTTGGTAGTGACGAGGATTTACATCATACGCTCTAGTATTAAGAAAACTGCAGAGAAAGAAACCACTACTTTAGTTTCTATTGTCTGATATCTGATTATCCCTGAAATTGATAGTATAGTACCTAATATACCTGATTTTATTTATACATTAGTATAGCTATAGAACAACATATTTTTCTTATCTTTACAACAATGGGTGCATTGGGCGTTAAAGTGTTGCTATTCGACGTCACCGGTAAAGTTTCTTAAGGGGCAGTCACGTTTAAATATTTAATATACTAATAAAAAGCAATGATCATGAATATTCATTGATTTAAAATTTAAATAAAATAAGCCATAAAGCCAACACATCAAAAATATATCGACGGAATATGTAAAAAATTTTAAAACTAATCATTATATTGCAACGCTAAATACGACAGCTGCATCCAATCGTAAAGTATTAAATTGCTAATTCACCTAAACTTACCTGTACGTTATGGTTTTTTAAGCAAAACCATGGCTTTCTTAGAAAATCAAAGAACTGAATAAAAAATGAAAGAAAACCAAAAAAGACTTTCCGCTATCATTATTATATTAGTAATGCTAAATAGCTGCATCCAAGTGTAAACTATTGAATTGCTGTTGCTCATAAACTTATTTGTGATTTTTGGTCTTTAAAGTGACACCATGGTTTAGTTTAGAAATAATAAATACCAAATATAATAAAACAGTTTTACCTCTTTTCAGCCAAAAGGTAGTACAAGAGAAAAATGTTTAACCAAGAGGTGAGGCCTCTTGTTTAAAAAAAATACGTTAAACCCTTGCCCTTGCAATGGTTAAGCTCAAGATGCAAGATGAAAAAACCATCCGGAAGCAGAAGAATAGCACGCTCAGGGTAACCAAATGAAAACGGTAGCTTTCACCAAAAAAGCACATATTCCAGGAAAAGTTGGAAGCACACCTTAACGACAAATCGGTGGACCATATAATTACTCTGTCTAAACGACGATCACTTCGACTTATTGCATCGCAAGGGCTCACAGTAGACCATCCCGGACATTCAATATCCCGACCAAAAACACCTCTCTTCCATAAAAAATATACAATGGACTTCTACCATAAGACTAGCCAACCATTCCAAAAATGAAAATGATAACAAAACGATGACAAAAACGGCAACAACTCGCTGGCTAACACTTTTCAAATCAAAATGATACAGCGACTCCAAACATATGAAACCACCACATAGACAGGTTAGCTAGCATCCAAAAATGTAGTCGGACTATTAAATAATTAATTTTATCGGAATTAATACCAGACCACCAGGTAAAAACCGCATCGTCAGCGTAATAGATGATGTTGATTTCTCTTTGGCTTAATTGGATCATCTCCTAGGTTTGACGCTATTAATTATTTCTACCATGATGATGTTGCATAGCATTGGGCTAAGCGAGTCACCCTATCTTATTCCGCAAGGGATTGATATCGGGCTGGTCGTTCTGGCGGTTTTCACCTTTATCCGTGTTTCTGTGTTTTTGTATATATAGTTTATCAGATTGATGAGAGACCGTGGTGATTTTTTTCTTTCCATTATCCGTACAACATTAACCAGCCTTACTTTGTCAAAAGCCTTTGTTAGGTCGACAAAGCACATGAAAGCCGAAGTGTTGTACTCTATGGACTTCTCGCATATCTGGAGTATTATAAAGATTGCATCTGTCGTTAATCTATTACCACGGAAGCCGCATTGTTCTTCATTGTTTTGCAGGTGGTCGTTTAGTTTGTGTAGCGTCACCTTTGTGATTAGTTTCAGTACCGAGCTGAGTAGGGCTATCCCTCTTTCTTTGGATTTCTCTTGCCGCCCTTCTTAAATATTGGGATTGTGATGAATGATTTATGTTCCTTGAGGAGTTCTTGAGTTGAGAACACAATTTTTACAAGCTGAGTTAATTCGTTTTCTAGCGCATCACCACCATACTTGAGCAGCTGGATATTAATTCGATGCATTCCAGCTGCCTTTCTTCCTTTAGATTTCGAATTGCCTTCGATATGTACTCTTTTGCTATATGTATTATAGCATCTGGTTCACGGTCCATTACATCATCAAGCGCTTCGGTCGCGCTTTGTTGGTATATCGGTGTGAAATATTTAGTCCACTCTTTGGCATCAATTTGGTAGAAGCTCAGGCGTTCGTTGTTATCAGCCTTTCTATTAATTATAATAATTTTATATTTGATTTAAATTTTTTAAAATTAGAAGGTTAAATGAACAATAAAACGAAACATTATTTGTAAGCTTTCAGCAATGGTTACTGCTGTCATCAGACGTTTAATAAAAGCATTTGAAGCATCAAAAATTTGAATCAAATATTAATTTCAAAGGTTAATAATATATATAATTTTAATAAAATTATAATATTATAGTATAAAATTCCTGTTAATTATATTAAATAGTATATAAGTTTTAAAATGTATTGGATTAATCACTGAGTAACAATGTCTAAAAATTTAAACTAAATATAATACAATATTTTCCACTTCTGAACTTGGTCGTTTATCGGAACAATAAATCTGAATAAAAATTAACAAATCGTAATACTTAAAATTTTACAAAATATCACATATTACGTAAATACGTAGATATTTTTTTGCATTGAAACTTATTGAAAGATATTTTTCATGGAACCAGGTTTTGAGGCACTGAAGCGTGAGAACTAATTTTATTGGATTTTTACAATTGAAATATTATTTATTTTTAACAAATAGAACTTTAAAATGAATGTGGCAAATGTCCCATGATAATACTTAAAATATTTTTTGAGTTATAACATTTCGAACGAACCAAGGTGCGGTATTTATATATAATACCATTTTATTTGATTTGGCGGGTTTATAAAGTAATTTAATTATTATATAAAAATTTATAAAATAGCGCATTGTTGATGAATATTGCAACTACCAAAGGCATATCTACTGTTTTAAAATTTTAAAATAACACAAAGCGGTATTCGAAATAAGTGAATTTTAACTCTTTTTTAAAATTTGTTAAAGTAATTGGCTTTAAATAAATTAATGTTTGCTTTGATAAAAAATTATATTTTGATAGTAAATTCAGAATTTATACTAAAAATATACTAATTAATTATAGGATTTTATAGAAAACAAAACAAATCCCAGTTTTTCAAATGATTTCATAAGCATTAAAAAGATATAATTTAATTAATTTTACGCCGTCATATTTTCTATTATAGTAAGTGTTAATTCTGACAGTAATATAATAGTTAATGTGATATTTGAAGTTCACTTTAGAAGAAATGCAAATCTAAGAAAGAAATCTACCAGTAGTTGTCCAGCATTTAACTAAAAACCACATTTTTCCATGAATTGAGTGGAAATTTAGAAAACAGCCAAACGTAAGCAACCTAAAATAACAGATTTTTTGCAAAAAGTAGAGAACGAAAATAAAGAGGCTGCTGAACAAAGAGCAGAAGAAGAGGATACTTTAAAAAAGATAAAGCACTCGCGTGATAATTATTAGAGATTAAGAAGACATCGTGTAATATGTATAACTTTTCATTAATCATTGCTTTAATAAATAAAAAAAAAATTTTAGTTGTAAAATTAAATTAGTTTTTGGGCAGGGTACGCGAATTGGGACTTTAAAATCGCAAATTCTCTATAGAAATGGTATAATATTATGAAAAGAACATAATTAGAAATATTATAAACTATGGATGATTTAAAATTTTCACGTTTAGGCATTAAAAACTCAAAATTGAAATACGTATCCATGATAGGCTCATTTGAACCTCAAGCCCCGCCGTTTTGAATTGTTTGTAGCAATTTTACTAAAAATTACGTATTTTATCACATTTTGATGCAGACGTCACATATGTGTACTGTTATTTGAATAAAACATGGAATTGCATCGATTTAAGAGTATTTTCGAAAAAACATCATTTTTGTGTGAATTCATTTCTGATGTGATTGCTCTGTCAAACCTACTCTCCGCAATCGAATAGTTTTCGGTTTTCGGCACTAGAGCAGTTTTGATACGCGCTTAACTTATTAAAAACATCCTTAAGCGGCTCCAACTTGAAAAGTTTCAAAGTTGACGCGGCGGATCTCAGGGAGCGACTGACTCCCTCCTAACGCTGCTCTAGTAGGCCCCGCCCCATTACCAATTCATGCATATTGAAATGCACGGACTGTTATCAAAATGAATATTTTGCCCGCATTTCGTGATTTTTAAAATCGATTTTTAGCGTTATTATTGGAAATATCGACTTCATCCATAGTACATTCCACTCGTATTAACGTTCTCTACCTAATTCTAAATAAACATTTGTAAAATAATCACAGGCAAAAAGTCCCAGTTAGCGTACTCCAACCGTTTTTTTTTAATTTTGGTACCTAACCCTGCTTTTGTATTAGTTCTTTGCTTCGAATAACACGAATTTGCACAATGTTTTGATTAAGAAATCAATGGTTTTGGCGTAACCTACGATTTTGTTAACATTTTATTTCGTTAATTTTTATTTCATTAATAAATAAATTTTTTTTTACTCCAGACCGTTTTAAACTAACCAAATTTTAACATCATGTACATCGTACCGTTTGCCTAAGCGTATAGATGTATAAACAAGGACGTTGTACGTGAAAACTTGTAACTACTACAAAAAGTTATTTTTTATAAAATTTTCAAGTTTTACTGAAATTAATGCGTAAAGTTCACACTGGTTTTTGGTTCACGACAGTAACATAACTTCGAAAAGAATTTTTGTGCAGGGAGCATACCCTAAACAAAATTTTTAGGCAATGATGTACTAGAGGGTGGGATTAAGGAATGTTTATATAGAAGATCTCTAATTTTAAGATTTAGTGAATTTTGAAATTGTTTGAAAAATGCCATTGCTGCCGGCTAGTTTCTCATGACTTACTATATGTATTTATTCCGGAGGCATCAAATTTCGTGTAAACTTTTGAATCTTTTAAACTTTAAAATATGATTAAGACTGTAATCATTTTTTATCAGAAACGCCTTTAAGGCATTTTTAATCACTATTTATTTTTATACAAAGTTTTGAATTTACAAAAAACTATAAATATTTTTAAGGTTAACAAATAGAAATATTGAAAATTTTTATTCAGATTTAGTAAATATATTATTAAATACGGCTTTACAGATATAAATAAATGTGGTATGATTTTGATTTTTTGTACGTTTGTACTAAAGGTACAAATTTAATGTGATTTGGCAATTTTAAAGCTACGAATGGTTTTTAAAAAATTATTAATAAATTTGAAATCATCGAAAAAGCGTGTGGAAAGCTGAACCTATATGTGTTATTAAAAATTTCACTATATAGAAAACATAGTGTGCCAATGAAGTCAAGATATTGAAAAAGTTTGAAAGTAAATTTAAATCTCTAGGTTAAATATTTATCCCATAGTGAATAACACTGGAACCCGCGCGGTACTCCGTGCAGCAATTTTATTTTTGATCGTTTTTCACTGTTTATTGTCTTTAGAAAGAATTCCAATTAAATAGAATGATTATGAAATATGCGTATAAACCAAAACGATTTCTAATTATACTTCGAATTAAACTAGTACAAAGAAGAAATTACAAATTCAAAATTCTGGAAGCAATAGGTATAAATTCACTTGTAAGAACGTAAGTACAAGTACGCAGAGAATGGTTGGTCAATCATCATTGTCTTTGACAATGCAAGTGATACACTTTGTGATGATAATGAATGATAGGAAACAAAGGCAGGAATCACAGAGGGTACCTATACTTTAGAAAGCAATTTATGAATGGGGAGTGGTAAATTTTTTGTATAAAATTTAGTTTAAATGTTGACTTTTTCATCACCTTTTGGAATATAAAATGATTGCTATCAAAATATAGGATAAAGATTATCGATATATTTTAAAGATTCTTTCAGATAAAGCTAAGTTTGTTTAACAATTATTTATTTAATGAAAAAATTACATAGATCAGGAGGCATATCTTCTACTCGTAAACATAAACAAACTTCTCTACATGAACAACTTTTACGTCTATTTATTAGCACCGGGCTAACAGTGTAATAAGCAATGTTAGATCGCTACCACTTGAATATTATCTACGCATTACTCGTATATATTATATACTATCTATATTATGTGCGTTTAGCGTCTCGTCAGCGTTACGTAAAAGCTCAAGTAGACAGGGCAACTTTACAAGCCAACAAGCCGGCTTGTAAAAAGCCGGCAAGTATGCGAGTGCGCTAGTAGTTGAGTACACACAAAATTGCCAAAAGCTCAGTAGCCAAGTAACTGGCGAGTGGAAGCCACGTGTAGTCATCTGGCTACTAGCCGCTTGTGCAAAAGCTACTGTGAGTACACCTGGCTACTTTACAAGCTAGCTCTATCAAACGCCGGCGAGTGGCGTATAAAGTCGCCGGCAGTTCAACTTATTTCAGAGCGTTTTTTACAAGCAGCTAACAGAGCGAGTGCATCGAGTACACTGGACTACTTTACAAGCTGCTTGTGAAAAAGCCGGCTTGTAGCTAGTAAAGTTGCCCTGTGTACTTGAGCCTTTAGCGTATGACTCCGAAAATTCATAAGTTCAATATAATCTACGTAAGGCACGTTCCACACTTAACATATTAATTATATCATATTAAAATATTAAATCTATTTACATTTACACTCCACTTTGTTTAAATAAGAAATCTGCCGCTTTTTAAGCCCCGTTTTCAATTAAATATAGATTTATTGGTTTTTTATAATTAATTTGGAAAAAGTCTAGATCCTTTAAACATTCATTGCAATCATTTTTTCAATTCGTTGGTTTTTATTTTCCCTAGAAAGTAATTAATACAAAAGTTTGTATATTCATTTTTACTTAATTATTTAAAATAGTAAAAAATAATCAAGCCCAAATTTATCAACAAGAAGCGTTAGCGGTCAAATAGCGCTATAATGTTGCTTGGGTTTTAATATGTATTTACAAGACTTTAGGGTACAAACTTTAGTACTAGAAAGCTTAGACTATCATCCTTAAAAAACATTATACTATGTATGTATGTAACTATCAAAACTATAGTTACATGCTCTACTCCTTGGTTTTTATTCCTTGGATTTGTTAAGTCTGTTATTGTGATCATGTTTTTGACGTAAACTTTCGGCTAATTGAACTAAACATTGATATAAACGTAGATGGTATCGAGTGCTGTAGGAGAATTATTTACGAACAGCAGATAAGCTACAGTAGCTACTACTCCAACATTATGATTATAGAAAAGGTTGTGGTATTTATTCGAGTAATCGAGTAACCGAATCGCTTGAGTAACCAGGCACTTCAAAGTAAAAACAATACTATGACTTAATAATAAAATATCTATTAAGAATTGGTTTTATCTAAAATAACAGCAATTTATGGTATAATTTGATTACTCTTTCGTATGAGCCGAAACAAATTTCATTTCTGAATAAATAAAAAATATATAATTTAGGATGTATGTACGTATTTTAGAGGTATCGTAAATGCAAATAAATTTTCGATAATTCGGTAGACATTCTTGTATATAACCTCGGTTAATACAGGCCTAATAGGTACATAGAACATTACATTTTTTTTTATTAACATTTATTTTATATACATACCTATGTACATACATGGAAAAGTGTGTATATTTTAAGTGAGGGTGAAATCCACAAGAACAATATAATTTATATTGTAAGACGTTTTGAATTTTATTAATTTATCTTCAAGATTACAGGCAGAAAAACACGAGTTGTAAGGCACTTATTTTATACTTTATACATTTTATAGGCATATATACCAAAATTCCCAATTAGATTTTACTTAAAATTGATTGACAAAATTGACAAATACTCAGTTGTAATTATTGAAAGAAAGAAATAAGGAGTAACAACTTCAGAATTAATGAAAAACGCATGCGTGTTTTAAACAAATGTTTGCTTCCAAAGTTGCATATTAGCATTTTACAATGCAACGTTTTTTGTGTAATTTCTAAAAGTTTTAATTTTTAAAGTTTATTTACAAAACAAATACCAATTAAAAAGAGAATATAATTTTTACTTTAATGTGACATAATCAACTGTGTAAATTCGTGGTTGTTTTGGTTATTAATATAAGTAAGTGACAACATAACATTGTATTATCTCTGTGGTATCACATTATAATTACTGTGAGAGCTTCACACTGGTTTTTGTTGTTACTATTTAACAAAATTCAATAATAAGCGCACTATTTGTTTATATCTCATGATAATAACTTTTTTACTTACAATTAGTGTAAAAATATCTATACACATAAATATTTAAATTGTATATGTTTGAGAAAAAGTTTTGAATATCTGCAATTCTTACGTGCTGTAGTATAGGCAACAGAATAAATCACGGTTAAAAACAGTGTACAGATAACGTACCGTACGAAGAACTGAATCGTTCCGCAGGCCTGTTTTGATTATTTATTTATTCCTTAAAGTATAAATAGTTTTTACTTGTAAATATAACATATTATTGACAAATGTTCAAATATATCACTCTCTAAAATAAAATTAGTGAAATTTCACTAAATCACAGTGAAATTTCACTAATTCTAGCAGTTAATTCGAGCAACTTAGAATTAGTGAAAATTCACTAAATGATTCAGTTAAAAAGAAAAGACTAATTCATCAGTGAAAATGAAATTCACTGATTACCAAATTGAAGTATATTTCACTAATTTATAAGTGAAAAATAAAATCACTAATTCATAAGTCAAAGTAATATTGACTAATTTAATAGTGACATTGCTATTCACTAATTAATTAGTTACTTAAAACTATTGACAGAAATAGTGAAAGCCATTATTTACATTAAGAGAATTCACTATTTCATTAATCATTATGAACTATCAGAATTCACTAATTCTCCAGTTAAAAGTTGTATTGAAATAAAAACATTTTTTTTAATCAAAAGGAAAACAATACATTAATTTCATCAAATTTTATTAGCTTCAATCATCATCCATTACATAACTAGTAGTAGCAGCATTACTATACGTTACTACGGAAGTACATGTGTCATCGTTAAAATTATTTTTTAAACTATTCTCTCGTTCACTTGATTTCTTCCGGATCAATGTATTGGCAATGAGTCTTTAAAGCATCAATTTGATTATTAAGCGTTCTCAATCCATCGAATGGGTTGTTAAAATCAAATGCCATCAAAACATTATTTGCATCTTCATCATTTAATCCCGCCGAGTAAAAAATTGGAGACTTTATTTCTTAAAAAATCCCGGGTGTGGAGCAATAGTTCTTCATATTCATCTAAAATTTCTATTATAGTTCTTGTAGTCATATTTCCTTTACATTGAAACCTCGCGATCATTCTAATTATGTAAGTCCTCAAGTCAAAATTATAATTGTCATTGATGTTGTTGTCATTGTTGTTGTCATTGTTGTTGTCATTATTGTTGTCATTATTGTTGTCATTATTGTTGTTGTAGTTATTAGCGTTATTTACTTCTTCATGATTATCATTATTAACAATATTATTGTTTAAAACTACCTCTTCAATATTATGTTCTTCAGCGTCGTTTCGTATATAGTCTAAATGAGCCTGCACTGAAAATGCCTGAAAATGCACTTACCCCGGATAAATATTTAAACTTAAACTTAAACTTTAAATTTTTAAACTCGAATTTTGACCGTCTTACTTGCACGAAAGATCACTTAAAACTGTTGAAGTAACGAAAGGATCGTAGGTCATAAGACTACAATATTCTGATACTACACTGTTTATGTCTCTGTTTATACAAAAGCATACTCAAAATAAAAGGAAAACTTATACGACATGAGACTGTTTAACAGAATATTGTATCCAAAAGTGTTTATTTTAGTGTCGAATTTCTTGAACGGAAGAAAGCAGAACAGCATGCCGGCTACATAATCTTATGATTTATGATATAGCAACCTTGAAGTAAATAGTGACACATGTACACCAGGGTCTCGTTTTGCGTCGCATCGATTTGCGTCGATTCGATTTGCTTAATAACACGAATATAGGACCGAAAATCTTATATGCGTCACATAATTCAATTTGCGTCTTTTAAAATAATACAAATTCAATTTTTGCTTCATGCGTAAAATTCTAACGACTGTAATTTAATAGTTTTATCTGCAAGTAGAATTAATATCTGCATGAATCGCGCCGCCATGCCACTTGCAAAGTTTGTAAGTCTTGTAATGTATACATACTACTACATAATATTATGAATAATTGTGTACGATGCGTTTTCTACATGCAATTACATTTTCATTATTTAGTTTAAAGCAACCGTCAGAGAAGCTTTAAATTATAAAGTTAATTATAACTTGTTTTATCGTTTTTTACCGATATTGATTATATTGTAGTTTTCAACTTGTAATTAGCGATATCAAATAATACTAGAAAATAAGTGAAAATTCCACTAATAAATTAAGTGGAAGCACTTCTAAATTAGTGAAAAAACCCAAAACACAAATAACATTAGTGCATTATTCCTTTATGATTTCATAACAATCACTATTAAATTAGTGAAGATTGAAGTCATTAATACAATTAGTGACAAAATCACTGACAAATGAGTAAGAACAACTGCGTAATTAGTGAATTCTGAAACCACTAGTCGAATTAGTGATAAAGTAACTACTAATTGATAAAAACGACTTTAGAATTAATGAAATTTAAAGTTACTAATTGCGGTAGTGAAAAATTCACTAATTAATCAAGTAAAATAACTAACTTTACAGTGAAAAAATTTTCACTAGCTGAATTAGTGAAAATTTCACTAATTTAATTTTAGAGACATGTTGTAAATTTGAGCACGTTACGTTATCTGTACTCTGTTTTTAACCGTGGTTTGTTCTTATGGCCAAATTACCTTGGTATTTGCCACCTTAATCTTAAAATTAACCTTAATCTTAAAAAAGAGAGGGCGACTGGACTGACAGAGAGGCATGGCGTGCAGGAAGCGAGAAACGGCGACAGCCGTAAACCCCTCGCATATACATATACTATATATATATCTTAAAATTTTAAACACATCGTATTTGTATTTAGGTTTTCTAGGCTGCTATGGCAACTAGCAAAAAATAACTTTAAAGAACAACTTTACACATGGTAGAGCGTGCGATTTTGATCACTTTTTTGATGATAGTTAGAAAACTTTATTTCTAAAACTTCTTGTTTTGTTTTCAGTATTTAAGATCCATATACTTTCCACCCATTAGTTTTTTGTTACTTTTTGTACTTTTTAGTAAAAAAACTTTTCAATTTCAGTGCAGCTATATTTCTATTGTATTGGATTGTGTTTTTTAGTATTAGAACTTAAATTTAAATTGGTACGAGAAAATGTATTCCTTTTAAGCATGAAGCCTTCTTTGTACCTCCTTGTTCGTGTACCGTGCCCTTTTTTACAAGCGCACAAAGCGCAAGTAATAAATTTTCATCACCGACATTATTAGTAGCTATTTTCACTCCAATTAGTTCACAGTATTTTACCAAACTGAGTAATATGAAATAGCCAAAATGCGGTAGTACATCGACAGGCTTTTAACTCAGATTTTTATCACAAATAAGATTGTGCATTCAAGATGGGAGTCATCAAAAGGCATTCGGACGGTACTTCATAATTTTTGCAGCACTTTTCATAGTTGATTATCGGCGCGGAAATATCAATTTAATGTTTATATTCTAACGAATGGTTTAGGGTTGGTCGAGTTTCAAATTAATTGGATAGCGAATAAAAAATTTCTAAATTGCTCAGCCTATATAAAGTTCTAGGATAAGGTCATTATAAAAAATAATTAATCATGCTTATTAGCGTAGCTCATTTCGTTTAAATAAATAAATTAGTACAATGCCCAACGCCACAATATGTGGTAATTATTTAACTTTTCGATTACCTTTAAGTTGAAGTTAAACTAAATTCGATTAGTAAAAATTTGTTTTGTTTTAATCAGTTTATAATTATATTTTAATTTGGTTACGAAGTCAAACATTCAAATTTTCATGTAAATTTAATTCTTCTATCAGTTTTGTTCTGTTTACTAATAAAAACTAAATTGAACAAATTCTAATAATTTCGGTTGGAATGTTTTCATAATATTGTTGTTCTGTTAGAACTTACTTTTTACCGCTTTAAAATTATAGTTTATGCTTATCACACTTCACAATTCAACAGAATGCTATAAAAATTCACAATATAATAAATCAGGTAATGAAAATAATGTTGTTTTGTTGATTGATTCTTATTAAACAGATATTTGAACGATTAAATTCCAAATCAGAAATTAAATTTAAAATTTAGAATGGTACTCTCATTGACCCATGTGCTCATCTCTGTCATCTACTTATTATAATTAAATTTTATATTACTCAAAATTGTTATTACTTACCATACTATATTTTACCTATGTCTTTTTCACCACTAGTAGCATTTAGAAATTAATGTATTCCTGTATTGAGTATGAGTATGATTATAAGTATGCTGTAATGATGATGAGTATCATCTCTGTATGAGTAAATAACGCTTAGGCATAACTATCAAATTTAATTTTGACTTTGAAAATTATTGAACAGACTTCCTTTTAAGAATTCACGTTTATATTTTAATTTCTTAATATCACAACAAACTACCAACAAAATATCAAAGATACGCAAAAAACGCCAATATAATATGTAAAGCGCGGTATATTTGAAGAACTACACACCAGCGCTAGTTGTGGCTCGGTGTGCACTATAACAATTTTCAGCGGAGAACAATAGTTTCCAACAAACATCTAACATGAGACTTGCAGCATGCAACTATTTATATAAAATAATAAACGCGCACAAACGCGCCGTTGCACGTTACTAGTTTACCAACAAAAACAATTAGGAATTTTTGTTGCACATACTGGTAAGGCTGTTGGTTGCTTTTATAAAGTTTAAGCAAAATTTAGTAAATTATTAACTTGCTTATAATTAATTTATTAACTTTTGAAATTATATGTTTAAAGAATGAATTTAAAATGTAAAAGTAAAAAAATTTACTAATTTGTAATAGCTTTTATTTAAAATCACTTAACTTGATATTATTACATTCATTCTTAAAAATTAAAATTAAAACAATTTTAAATTTTAATTCAAACTGTTGAATACTTAAAATTATTGCTTTATGATTCTTATGCAATTGAAATAATTAAAATACATATTATTTTAAATATTTTTACCAAAAAATATTATATTACTTTATTATTAAGAATGTTAAAAAATGTATGCTCAAGATTAAGTTTGAACTTAATATCTACCTACCTAACTTTTTTCTTAAATTAAAAATTACTCTAATCTAAAGCGAGACAATACGTTTAATTGTAAAATAAAGGAAGTGAAACTGTCTTAATTATTCAGAAAAGCAATTCCTTTATTCAAATTTTGTAATCGTTGTTAATAGCTACAGCTTTTGGCCAAGAAATAAAATAATTAAACAGCTATAAAACTTAACTAAATTTGTAAAACTTTAGTGACAATATTTTTATGAAATCTTTTAGTTTAAAAAGTAAAAACTTGCTCAAATAAAGAAAATTGAAGGTTATAAAAAAGCGCTACTTTGACGAGATAACTAACTAATATCTCAAGTGCCAATGCATTTTCTTTTCAATTTTCGTTCAGTTGCAGAAGTTCTGGGTAGATTGTTCAAAATACGTGTGTTACACTGGTAATATATGTTTGAAACGAGTAAATGGCAATCGATAAGATTCTTGAATAAGGTGCTGAAAGAGCAATAACTCTGGAATTGAACTCTTCTATATTTTATTATGTGTTCCAATCTTGTGAGTTCCGGTGGTATGGTATTAAAATTCCGGGTTTATTTCATTTTCTTCCAGTAGTAAATTGATGAAAACGTTTAGTGGTATTATTAGGTTAATTTTGGTTCACAGCTGTAAAACCTAAAAGAAATAAAGAAAGCGGTATGTAAATTGCAATTCTTTTTAATTGCTTAAGCGATTTCAACAACTATGCTTATTAAACTCATTCAACAGTATGCATGGACTTGAAATTGGAATGCACATACAATTCTTTTAGCCGTTTAAATCTTCTTTTTTTTTTTTCATAGGTAGGAATTGTAATCATTTAGTAGATGTTCAATGTACATAGTACATATTATATTATGCCATAAATAGAGTTAACAATGCCTATCGAGTTTTCACGGTATTTATCTTCAACGAACTACAATAATAGTATGTAGCGCTTAAATATATTATGTATGTGTACGTATACTTTGTTTGCTGTGCACTACTGCAATAAGAAGTAAAGTAGTTTTATTTAATTTTGTTTTATTTTATACATTAGAAACTACACTACTTATTTTTATATTTCTATTTGCTAGTTTAAACAAAACTATCAGTTATAAAAACTTGCAATAATGATAGAAGCATTAAAAACCTATTCGTACACAAATAAAATAATAAAGAGTAGACTTTTATCAAAGGCTTTTAAATCTTTATAACTAATTACTACACATTTCTGCAATAATTATAATTCTACCATGTGAGTATTTTTATTAAAGGAGAAAGATATAATAATCTCAAAGCATCGTGTACAATAGATATATAAAAAAGAAATTGTGAGTCTTTATGCAGTTTTGAATGTAAGTTTTCGCGTGCATAGTTTTCAAAAGCACAATGAAAAATATGGTTTTTACTTGAGTCTGTGCGAACACGAGTAGTTTTAAATGAGCACATTATCTTAATGTTAAGTGTTACTATAGTATTACATATGTCTAGTCGACCCACTTTTGAATATAACGAAAGGGTGTAACTTGCATTTGTTCAAAAAGTTTGTTCTGCTTTTGTAGAATATTAAAATTGAGATCTTTAAAATTGAATTCCTTTTTAGAACGTCAAAACTAACATTATTCTTGAGAAATAAAATAAGTTTATTTTGCGAAATACAGTTTTAAATTAGAATTTCTCTTAATATAATAGGTACATATATAGTAGAAGAGCAAACTTAGTGAAACATAGGTATTCAATAATGTGAAACGTGAAAGTTTTGTGAAATTTCCAGAAAAGAATTAATAATGTAGTACCTATATTTTGCGACTATAATAATAATGTAAATATGAAATGGGTATTATTACTAATACTGAAAAACCTGCTAACGACCAAGGTGTTATGTCACCAATTTAAATTGTTCTGTTAGACCAATTAATGTATAAAACATACAAGAAATTTCAATTCAAACTTCTCTTGAATTTATTCAAAATTTAAATTTTGTAACCTAACATCTTTTCTACTTGTATTTTCAATTATAATTATATTTTAGTTCTTGATTTAAATCGATTTTCAATTCGGATTTTATAATTTAATTGTTGGCACCAGTTGTATACCAATTTAAATTGTTCTGCTTGTTTCTTTAATTTAACAACTATGTTTTTATATTTCTATATTTTGACATCCTTATTAATTTATAATGTGCCTCTTATAATCTCAATTTAAACTTCTATAAAACGTATTATGATTGCTTGAAAGACATTCATTTGAAGGGCTTAAAAAGTAATCAGTATAAGTCAATTGTTTTTCTAATAAAACTTGCATTTTGCAAACGCCAAGTTTCATCACTAATTTATAATATTCTTTTATCTAATATTTAAAGCTTATTGACTTATACTAATTATTTTCTTAAATCTCCTTTATGGATGATTTTTAAAAATTAGTGATAAAACTTGGTACTTGCAATACGCAATAGTTTTCATAAACAAATTAAATAACGCTGATTGCCTTCCGAGTCTTTCATTTTATTCTGACCTAGAAGGATAAAGAGGGATAGAATCGAGGAGCGAGGCACAACCGAATGCCTCTTCTATGACGAGCAACTTGCGCCTGACCAAAACAATTTGGATGCATTCTATCTTTATGATTAGCAGTAGTTTCTATATAAACTTTGAGTACATTGGTAATTATAACAACGAAGTAAAGTGATATTATACAATTTGTAAAATTTATAGTTATAACAACATAATATACGGAATTTTCTTGCGAACACAAGTGTAAATTTTTAATTTAACATAATGTGTAGCCCTAGTTTTACTTTCTGAGAGTTTGATGCACTGGAGCAAAGCCAATGGGGCAAAATCATATTTTTAATATGATAATCATATTATCAAAATACATATAAAATTAACATGTTTTTAAATTCGAGAGAGCAGTTACTATATGTTTTACGACTTTATATTTTAATTGTTTCAAGGCAAAAACAAACTCTGAAGATGAAAAGCCGCAAGTTGTAGTGGAACATTCAGAAATATTTAAAAACAAAACGTAATGATGGTTGGACTAAATGCTCCAATTATACATAATTGCAAAAATTGGACACATGAGGGATACACCAATTGACTTGCAAAAGACTGAAAAATTAATTTTATGTGCAAAATATGTGAAAATAAGCGTCAACATATCATAGCCGGTCTTTATGATTTGTATCAATTAAAGGTTTAATTATTTTTTACGTTATAGTTCAATGCTTATGTTACAACTATTTCAAACAAAATATTTATACAATTAAATATTTTATTAGATTAAATATTTTTAACTCCGTGGTTGTGGGTATATTGTAGGTTCGCTTTAGAAGCTGGGAACAACTTGTAGAACAACTGGGTGCGAACCCAACCAGGCGAAAAGGAACTGGACTGGAGTTAGGAATGAACTGAATTTAGTTGGATAATCTTTTATAAATTAAACATTTTTGTTGCAATTTTACTTTTATTCATTTTAATTCACTATTAAAATTTGTGTTTAGTTGGGCATAGTAGGTTTTAAGTTCTCGAGTATTGGAATTGTTTTACTGATAACCTACAGTGCAGGAGTTTATTTTTTATTTCCGTGTGCTTATAAAAGGAAAACTTTAATTTAATTTGTCGTCTCGCCTATTACACTGCAATGATTTAATACTTAAAATCTGTCTATAGCCTATAAGAGAATTAACAGGATACCATCCATTAATTACATTTCCATAGTAAATCATCGTGGCTTCGGCTATAAGTTGATTGCCTACGCACTGCACAGTGTTAACACGCAAGGAAGAAACATGAGATCGTGTTGTCACTCATCATGATATCACGGTTTAACAAATGGAAATATTTCTGTGAAAATTATAAGGTACATGACAATATTCCAGATAGGAAAATTATGGCGGTAATCCTTACTTTGATTGGTTGCGTGCGTTAGAAATTAATATTATGCATCTTATCAACTTTATTTAAAACATACAAACATAATACAATTTTGCTACTTTATAAAACATACATATTTTGTAAGTTTTCAAGTTTCACAATTTTGTGTTTCAAATGAGAGCAATTACTATGTACCGTGATATAGATATCGGTGTTTTGAAAACAAGCCTTTTATAAATATATCCTCGGTATTAAATAACAAATCTAATATATGGCCTGCATACAAAAGAGTTTTCAAGTTGGTCTAGGCATGTAAACACCGCTGTTGATCGAAAAAGCTTTTGTATAGTTTGTCACATTTACTATTAAGACCATCCTTCAGTGTACAATGTGCACATAAGTGTTGCTCATAAACCATGCTTTTAAAGCAATGACAGCAACTGTCGGAACATTATGGGGTGTGGGTAATTCCTTTAAACAAATTATAATATAGATAGATAGATAAAAACGCTTTTCCAATACATATACGATTTTTCATTAATATAATGTCATTCTCCTTTAAAAATGCCGAAATCGTGCTCCAGTTAGAACAGCTTGAATTTTCAATCATTCAAAGAATTATAAATTCATTTATAATTGCTTTAGGCTTAAGATTTTCTGAATGAAAAATATACATGATTTTAAAATCTTTTATTATTTACAGTTCATTGGTTGTGAAGGACGTTACATCATGAGCAGGAGGCATCATCAGCAAGGAGTACTCTTTGTCCTCCTCCTCTCGTGTTGTGCAAGTCCTGCAATTGCATCAACATCAAGTAAGTAATTTAAATATGCTTTAATATTTAATAAGATTTGCATCTTAATTCTGAAATACGAGCATGAAAATCTAGCAAGTTGTGAAGTAAATTTGGAAAACTCATTTGTTGTTCTTTGTGTGAAATCCTTCAATGATAAGCACTTGAATTACAATTAAGATGGCAATTAAAAATGTAAATTGATGCTGAATTTGCTTTCGCCAGTTGGCGATTAATATTTTATTAAATATTCAAAAGAAAAATTGCTTACTAAGAATTTTTCATCAATTGAAAGCGAAGATTTTTACATTTATCTTTTTCTTTTTATGCATTTGATACGATCTAGTAAGATATACGACTTTGTAAAGAATATATTTGTTTTGTAGTAGTATCGTGTTTACTTACGTAGCAAACTGAAAGATTACAATACAGATACGTGATGACTGTTTACAAATTTGATTTCCTGCGAGTCTTGCCTACCGAAACCGCGAATATAACCACCGACAGGTGCTTGAACGCAGGCGCAAATACACTGAGCTTTAGCTTGCAGGATATCCGTTTGTGTTACAACTGTGAAATATATTTGAAATGTACTTTACAACATCCTGTTAATTGCGTTGTTGCCCAGCCAACTTTGTATTAAGACCTGAACACAATACAATTTACATTGCACGCAACAAACTAAACCAGAAAGTTAACTCGTAAGAAGAACGTGTGTTAAAGAACAATTTATACATCCTTCCCCTTTTCTCTTTTAATAATAAATTAAAAATTTTGTAATCCAGCAGTGCACTACATTATAATCATACCCACAATAATTTCTTTATAAGCCCATAGTAGCACCTTAATTTTAGCGTGGAATTAATTAGTATTTGACAAATGAGATTTAGAAAATTTATTTAACATCTATAAGAATTGCAATATTAATCTCCTATTCGATTATATATTAATAATTTTTGGTGACTTTAGCCTAACAAATAATAGTAATTTATATGACACTATCGACGTAAAATAAGGAAACTTCTGGGAAATATTGACAGTTTTTATTGAAGTTCTAATATAATGTGATTTGTAAAAGTTATTTTATTATACTAAGGGGTGCTAAGATAATATATTATTTCTTTCCCTTCATAATTTTTTCTTTATAATTGTAAAATGTTCTATAATATGTTTAAACATTGACTTATTAAAATATAAAAAGAGGAATTTGTTAAAAAAAATTATTTACTTTAATATTATGATTTCATTAGGTATTTAACTTTAATAATAGCAACGTGATTTATTTAAACTGACCAACAGTGAAATACAACATTAAATATATATATTATTGGTTATAAAATATTTATTTAACTCAGAAACGCGTATAATATTAATTAAAAAAAGTTGATTTTTTTGTGAGATTTAAAAAAATACATATTTTTAATTTGATTTAAAAGTTGAAAATGTTGTTAATGTACGTTGGTATTGGGTGAAATTAAAATTAACTTTATATTTTATTGCATTTAAAAAAGGTATAAGCTAGTAAATTTACTTTAACATTTCTTCTGACTGAGTATAAGCAACAAAAAAGCACGTTAAAAGTTTTTGTAAAAGTTAAATTGCGTTACAAAAGAATACCGGACATGCTTTCTAAAAAGCAAGTTTTGTACATGACAATTTCAAAATAATTACTGTATAAATGCGCTAAGGGTAGATTTTATTGTCCATCAAATATAATTTTCTTAATTTTCTCTTCAGTTAAAATAAATATTTAGTCAGTCTTAATCACAATTTAAAATTTAGCTTTCGGTTTGTTGAAAAAGTTACTTTCGCACGTATGTTAAAATACGCTAACAAGCAGATGATACGTTACATTTCTGAATATAGATTATTCAATTTCTACCTGAATTGAATGCAAGTATAACTTGGTCCACTTGACTAAAAACTCGAAAAGTAATTGAGAAAGATAACCACCAGGGGCGCTTTTTGTTCGCCGTGATTTTTTATGTAAAATACAGGTTTTTGGACTTTTTATCTAAACTTTCCTTCTTTATGAAACCGTTATTGTTATGACATGATATAAACAACATTTAATTTCTTATATGGTGCAATTTATTTGCAAGACTTTTACAATAAAAAATAATAAATGTTCTCATACCTTAAAAAGGTATCATCAGAATACTAATCATTATTATTAATATATGACTGATAAAAATAGGTAAATATTAACTACTATAAATTAATAAACATTAATAGTTTAAATAGTTTACAACCCATGTGCGATAATGAATAATTTATTGAAAAAATTTTAATCTGCTATAATATAATATCAATGCTGAATTGCTATGTTCTTTCTGATTTAAATATATTTAACTAAGTAGAAGGCGTACCCGTCAAGAAGAAAATATTTTTAGAATATGTACTGGTTAGTAAGTCACAGAAGAGGTTTAAAGTCGAATTTTTACGGAAGACAGTTTTCCGTGTAGGGATCGACTCGAAGACAATCCGCGTGAAAATTGTACGAAGGAAAAGTTACGATGAAAACCGAACCGAGGGCAGTTACAACGCTTACAGACCGACAGGAAGTCTTTGCCGGTGTGTATGTAAACAATGTAAAAATATTTCAAGTCCCAATGACAGATTTCCTGAGGATAGATTCTTTGATAGGCAGATTTTTTCCAAAATCGGCAAAACCGAAGAAAATGTGCAAGGGGATGACAAATGATAAACGAAGATCGAGCACCGTACGGTGGCAGATTATCATTCTGGAAGTCTGTAACCGTCATGTTTGACGGACTACTAAGAAGATGTAACGCAGTTTATACCTGCACATAGCGTTTTATATTATTTAGTTTAAAATTGATATTAGATTAAAATTTTTAAAATTAAAAGGCTAAATAAAATTGATATTAACTAAATTAAAATATTTTTCATAATTTAAAGTAAAATTAATCAACACTATACAAATATTTATTTCATTTCCACCAAGAGTTAACACAAAATTATAATCGTAAATTAATTTTCTTTTAGATTATAAAATTGAAAATACGACAATTTTTAAATGTACAAGTACTAAAATAAATAAAAACCAAAAAGTTCTATATTTATCTATATTTATAATTTGTTGAATCGGTTTTAGCAATTATAATAAATTAATATGTGCTAACCTAACAGGGTGTTCAAAAATCTCACCCAAATTTAAACCCACAACTACTTATTCGTAATAATTTACATTTTCTAACATGAGAAACTTTTTTCTTTAAAAAATATTAATAGTATACAATTCTATGCTGCGATTGAGATACCCACTTGACGCTTGTTAACCGTACCACATACCTACATTATCGTGGTTACGCATGTCGGTTAAGTTTATATTTGAACTTCGTATTATCAGGAATAGTGGAGTCTTTTGTATTTTAATTTACCAGTTCGCATTTGAGAAAATTTCAGTGTGGGTAACATTGAAATTCTTAATTCGTTAAGCATAGTGGGAATTTATAATTTGCTATTTATTCATTTAATGCAGACTCCGTGAGCAACTATGGCAGCAAATGCTCTTATGCGATGAATATTACGTTTGAAATATTGTTTATGCAAATAGGTTACAATTCAGAATTTACAATTTTATCAAATTTGATAATATTAATTTATCAATATGGCGATAGTTTTTGTCAAGTTTAATTTGAATGATTAATTATCTGGAAGAGTAAGAACTACACAACTTAGAGCGTCTCTATAATATACCGCCGCGCCGGGTAAACTATTTCCTAAGTTTAGAAGAGAAATAACTATTTCGCTACGATTTAATCAAAATCAAGATCATCATAATTTGGTAAAAAATTACCAGTTCTATTTACAACACCACTATTTAGAAACCATTTGAAAAATCATTAAGGAGATAAAAGTTAAATTTACATACTTCGAGTTGGCTACCCTTAAGTCACACAATGTTATCTATTTAAAAGAGAACCACTTTTTGAATGTTTCTATACCAATTCTTCCTGTCTGATTTGTCATCAGGATTCGGAGCAGTTCGACATGTTGATAAGTAGCCTGATAATAAAATATGACAAATATTCTTTCAAATAAAAACACAAAAATTATTGCAAGTTTTATCTTTAGTCGGCTCTCTCAACAAAATTCAAAATTAAACGAATATCAAGAGTTTTTGCGAGGTTATTTTTCATGAAATAATTTACTATGAATACGTACTCTATCAATAAAAACACATCACTTGGTTTAAACAAAGCATTTGAGTAGGGTGTAGATTAACAATTAATAATTTTTAAATTCAAAATATTCCCCCTATTAGTACCTACGTATTAAATTAAAAGTTTAAAATTAATAAGTTAAATTGAACAATAAAATTAATTTTTTATAAACTTTTAGCAATGGGTTCCTGATACCATCAGCGATTTTAATTTTGTTGAATTTAACCTGTAAATTTTTAAACTTTAATTTTATATTAATTTGACTTGGTTTACAATGCACATAAGTTATATACAATTTAAAGTGCTAATATTAATAATAGTATTAATAATTATATGTAATTATCTAGTAAAATAAAAAAATTCGTCCAAACAGCTTGTGCAGGCATCGACCCTAATGCTGAAGTGGAATTACCTCGTTGAATTTACAGATGATTCTTTGGATTGAAAACTCTTTGCGTGTCTATTCTCCCGATACATCATTCCTTCCCACCGTTAGTTCAACAGCACAAGATTGTTATACTTTATTTTTATTAGTTTATGATTGTATCATTGCAATAATTTAAATAAAAATGTTTAGAAATAGGTATTACAAAAACTTACTTTTTAAGTACAAGGTTTTATTGATGTATAATTCTACGACGCGATCTTATATTGTATAGAACAAAAATCGTAGTAATATAAATAAGAACAGAAACGAACAAAATAAAATTAAGCTTTTTCTATTATTAAAAATTAATTATTCTATTAAATTATCGCACTAGTGGAAACCCTCTAGGACATGGAGCAAATTGGATGAAAAGATAAGTATACAAAATAAACATACAACCAAGTAAATTAAAGCTTTCAGCAAGAATACAAATAAAATTATAAGTTAACTATAAAATATAAAGCGACAGTTAAATTACTTTTATACTAACCAAATAATTTATTACAGATATCTTAAATTATTGTTGTAAAGAAACTTGGTAATTTGTTAATTAGGATTAACCTTCCTGTCTGCCTTTCTTTGCTTTTTTCGCATCTAGAATCTTTCTATGTCTATATTTTCTTCATTGCTTTTTTACTATTCCTTAGATTATCTTGCTCATTTTTTATCACCCTGGGCTTTATGTAAGATTTTCTTATTCATTCAGTTTTCTATAAAAATTCTTTGTGCTGTTTCTCTTACATTCTTGATATAAATCGTTTATTTTATTCAAGCAGGGTTTTCCTCATTTCGTACGATATGTACGATGTAATACTTATCACTTTCTTTCTTACTTTCCTTCGTAACCAACACATTGAATGCTGAAATCCAAAGTAAAAATACACAAACATATTTTAGACTCTATGGAGAAAGCAAAAACAAACTTTATATCGACACAACAAGGCTAAATTGGAAATTAATATATAAAATAAAAAATGGAAGTAAACAAACAATGGAACATTTTTAGGCTCACATTTTTCAACATCTTTTACTCGTAGGATTATTTTTCAATGAAATTATTTGTGGAAAAGGTAAAGTCAAAATTTTATAATGATCGAATAACAAAGTAATGCAAGAAATAGCTCGACATATTATTATACGTACTAATATGAATAACAAAGACTTCTAAGACATTTATAAAGTTAAGAAAAAGGAATACGTCTTTTATTAATAAACAAACCAAACGATTACAAAAACAAACAACAAAATTTAAAAAATAAATCGAAAACTATTATTAACTTCGAATAAAATTGGAAAAATTGATAAATTTAACAGATAGTTATTTTAAAGGATTGGCACGCAGTCTAGGTATCATAAAAAAAATAAACAAGTGTGAAAGAGCCCTAATATAAAATCCAACAACAAATCGTTGAGGCTGATGCTGGTAAACGCAGAAAAAGTAAAGGAAGTAACGAAATGACTAAAAAATAAATTTGGCCATGGTGCCAACTGCATAAATAAAAGGTGGAATAACCGAAATAGACAACATCCTAACATATTATTCATAATTAATAATTTTTTAAATATAGTATTTTCCCAGATCAACTGAACTAGCAGTCATCACACCAATTTTTAAAAGTGGAGACCCGGCAGGTAAAAACAGCTACCGTTCTATAAGTCTATTATCCAGTTTAGCAAAGAGTTTTGATATGGCAATGATAGCAAGGCTGATATAATTTTTTAATAAACGTGAACTGTTCAACAACTTACAACACGAAGGTTTAAAGGGCAGATCCACACAAACCGCTCTCTTTAAATTCACTAAAAAAATAGTTAATTTAATAGAAGATAACTCTCAAAAGCATATGACTCCATAGGGAGTTCATATTGGATAAGTTAGAAATATATGGAGTGGGGGATAAAGCAAGCCACTTAATGCAATCATTTTTACAAAATAGGACACATAAAGTTAGTTTGATAAATAAAATTGAAATTATTAAATCAAGATAAAAGGAAGTTACACGATCATTGCCTTGTTGTTAGTGCGATCAACTGCTATCGTAAGGCTCCCTGGTTCATATCCGGGTTGAGGCTCACGTTGTATGGCTGTTTCCATGCTTCGGAAGGCACTTAAAGATGGTGGAGCTCTCACAAGGTAATAGCAACATCTTTGGGGTATTAAACGCTCGAGTACTTGGAGGAACGGGTAAACGACATAAAGTTGCATCCTTGGATAAAGAAACCCGAAATATACACCTTTATAATTTAGAAAAAATACAAATTTTAGAAACATATAAATAAATAAAACCAATTATATCTTCAAATCTTCGAATGCTAGGTTGACAGACTTCTAAAATGATTATATATTAAAATTCTAGTTATATAAAATATTATTATCCGCTTCGAACAATTATAGTTTCAACATTCATTTGTGTTAGAAGATTAGGTAGTTGCACATATCAGCGTTGAAAGTGATTTGCCAAGTTATGTAGAAAGTGTTTAATTTTAATTCCAACATAATTTTGCACCCCTTGATCCGTTCGTTTATTGCTCACAAAATTGAAAGTGTATCATAAACCAAAAAGGCACTATCCTCCATACCTACATAATATGTCAAATTATGCAACCGATTGTACAGTGGTGGAATAGTTACTAAAAAAATTAATCAAGTAAAAATAAGTTCCTTTTTAATTTCGAAAAAAACGTTAGAATATAAAATTTTGTATTTGTAAAATGTGCAAAAAAATTGTATCAACCGGAATGATTGAACAAATTGAGTAAATATCACACTCGTTCGATTATATTTTACTTTCAATTCTGACATTATATAAATTGCAGAAACAAATTGTATAAACGCATTGTAAGAACTACCCTATGCAAAACTTTTAAATAAGTTTATGAAAATAAACAAGCAAACCTGCACCTTCATTTAAGTACACGAGTTAACTTTTAACCACTATAATTGGAATAACTAAGTAAGTGTAATCTAATTGATTAGCTAGGTGACGTGTTCGAAACTCATAACGATGTTCCTAAAGTATAGCTTTTCCAATTCTGCAAATCAAATTTACAATGTAATCTTTAATTTTATGTATTTTTGTTAATTATACAAAATGCATTTTGAATTATTTAATGGTTGAGGAACTTTGTAACAGTTAATATTATATATTATGATTCAGTTACCGAATGTGCTCCGAATTTAAGTTTTCTATTTGGCTAATAAAATTTAATGCTAAGTTGCTTTTAAACACTTGTTATACTTAGAAATGCAGTGAGTAATTAGAGAAATTACTGGAGAATGAAATTACTACATGCATGAGCTCGGTTTTAATTAGTTTCTATGCTTCTAAGTTTGTATTGTTGTTACATTACAGCAAATTTATTCTTGTAAAAATCTAAATAAGAAACTTTGATTTTGTAAATAATTAACCTTTTTAGATTTATTACGAATGTTAAATTTTGCTTAGAATATCAAAACGAAACAAGTGCTATAAAAATTTCGTTTTTGTGTGCAGGTTTTTAGATTTTAATAAATATATATTTATTTTAAATTTAGTTTTTAATTTTGAAAAGCTAGTTAAAAATTACTCAATTACCTTAGAGGAACCAAAACCCTTAGAGGTTTTGATAACAATTTTAAATATTAATTTTTATGTCAAATCTATGGTAAGTACATAAATAGAGGTTTACAGTTTTTCTTCTTTGAAATAAATCAAGTATTTTAAATTACGTTAGATTAATAGCAGAAATTAAAATGTCAAGTTGGCTAAGTGATGTATTTATCATGCAAGTGTTTCGTTTTGGCTTACCAAATATATAGGCGACAATATCGCCAAATTAATTCCTGACTTGTAAGTAAATATATGTTTGTCATGCAATATCGTTCTTAAATTCTTGGAAGTTTAATAGAGTAAGTTTTATATTATAAGAATAAGTAAAGGAAAACTTTTACTGAAAATAACTTTGTAATTAGGTTAGTTAGTTGTTATAGTTATAAACCTCTAAGTAATTATATAAAAGTTAATCTTTTTTAAATAAAGATTTAATTTAAAGCATTAACATTAAATTTTAGAATATTTTGAACGCATTATTTTTTAATAAATATATTTGAATATAATGAAATACAAAAATATATGTTTCGGGAATACATTCTTCTATATTTCTCTATTTGTAGGCTAGCTCATCTCGGTTAAAATTTATCACCGCAAAAGAAAATTTTGCAATCTCATTCTTAATGGGTCTACTAAAGTTTAACGTTTATAGCTTTTTAATTTTGTTCTTAAACGACGTGCTTGAAAGAGAATAAAAAACTCTTAAACTTGCACCCTACTTGTTAATTTTCAAACCATTTATTGGTTTATAAATTTTATGAAATAAATTTGGGATTATGGGAAATAGAGCTTTAATAAATTAATTTTAATAAATATTAAATCGTTTATAAATAGCCCAGTCAACCTAGCTCAATCAGTGATTTAAGCCATAATCGAAGTGATAGAGTGAAAATTTGTATAAATGAGAAATTTAATTACCTATTCTTTTTCATTTTGTGCAACTAAAAACTTTCAAAACTACCATTGCACTTATAACTTGATAATACTAGTTTGTTTAAAACATAATCAGCTTTCCTTTTAATTACAATTTTCATTTCGACAAGTTTAATAGCTTTAAACTTTTTTATAGTTTTTCGCGATTCACAAAAAATATTAAAGATATGCGAACAAAATTTTCCACTGAGTTTTGAAAAATTTGATATTTTGCAACTGAAAAATCTTTCAATCACTATGACATGAATTTCGTTCACTATTTGTTTCAATCGCAATAAAATTCCAAATGCATCTTCTAAGGTATAAATCAGATTTCAAAAATAAGTGTATGCAAGTTTTCGGCTTGACACTTTTATTTGAGAATTTTAAAAAAATTAACGTTTTGAAGCGGTTGCTTTAAATAAAAAATTGAAATATCGACGTTTAGAAAATATTGATCCTTTTTATGTTTCAAAGAAAACCTGAAATATCCTACTAGAAACTACAAACACACGAGCTAAGTTACGGAGTGCATTTCAAAGACCTCTATTTTTTACGGATATTTAAAGTTATCAAATCCTTCTTATTTGCAGATTTGCCTTTGCTATTTATTATTTCTCTAAATCCGTAAAAAATAGAGTTTTGCGAAACCCACTCTATAACTTGGTTCAAATTATTGAAACGAATAAAAGTCTTATTACTAAGTAATAATTATATAAAAATAAAATTTTTATTATAATAATGCAAGTATTAAATCACATTTTTAAAATTGTTCAGAAGAGCTAAATAAGGGTTTTTCAATATTTATGTTTTTATGTACTTTTTTAATCATTTCTAAATTGTTTGGAGCTCTACTATTTTTTTCTTAATGTGTTTTGCTGGCTTTAAGTATTTAATGTTCCCCTGTGACCTTGTTTTTTTCTTGTGGTTGTTGGAAGTCATTAAAACAGAAGGACTGCCGTCTTTACGTGCCCGCCGAAGCACGGAGGCAGTGATAGTAGAGCTAAACTCCTCCTGGACTTGAACCCACGCGCTAAGTATTAAGCCATGGCCATTGTCTATCTGTACCTCTTAAGGGTTCTCCACATTACCTAATTTGGACAGATTTGTTCGTCTGGAAAGCCTTTTACATCACCTACCTTATACTTACGTATACACTTAATGTTCATTGATGTCTAATTGATAAAACGCCAAAAAAAGACCTTGCATGCGAGCAATATTTGTGTACTCTAGCAACATAAAGAAATTACATTTACATGAATGGTTCCAGAATATTTAAAAAAAATTTAATTTGTTTTGTGCTGAAATATAATATACATAGCAGCGCTTGTTCTTTAAACCTGCTACAGACTCTTGATGGAAGTACATATTTACGTAAGTACCAAAATTTGTAATAATTATGCTGATGCCAGTACATTATTATTGTTAAATATTTTAGTTTAAAATGTAGAATGGTATGAAAATGTTTAAAATGTAATTAATAAATTGTAAATTTTATTGAAGTAATTTTCTTTGTTGTTCAAATTTTAGAATTTTCTCGAATATTAAAAGTAAAAGTACCTATTGCGCATACGTAAAATAATTAAATAATGCTCGAGTTTTATGCTCTAAAGCTACAGAATCAAATTAAATTTTGCTCTTATTAAGATATATAAATTTTACATGAGCTAGGTATACCGTAAATTGTAATTTTGTATCTACTTATGCGGAGTAACCGTAAACTAATAGAAAACAAACAAAATAAAAGTAAAACTTAAATTTGATTAATTATGTCTGAAATGGTTAATAATGTGCAAGAAGAGTTTACGCATGGCATCAGCCATTGTCACACAGTTAACGACCATCAATTGGAACATTTACTTTAGTTTCTTTCTTTTATTATGATTGGTTTGGTCATTCCAACTTTTACAACTTCAGTCTATTTTTTATCAAATATTTTTTTTATTACAACCCGACCCTGTAAAATTTATACTCGCCTAAATATAGAAAATTGAGTTCCTTTTAATTACATAAGTAATCTTCTTGCAAAAAAATCCCCATAATTTTTATGTTGGGACAAACGATTAGTTATTGGTTTCTTAATAATGAAAGGCAAACGTTGCTTTTAAATGATTACGTTCGAAATATATCTTACCTAAGCAAATTTTTAAATTACATTTTAAAAAGATAATTAGCGGATAAACTGTATAAAAAGTATTTATCTCGCTACTAACTACGTTTAAAATTAATATACTTATAGCTATATTATATATAACAATTTGTTATTCTTTACAGTTACAATATTTTACTTATTAAAAATAAATTGAGATAAATGGTAGCACTAATAAATGTGTAAATTAATTGACAAATGATAGTTTGGCGGTAACGCAATAAAATTTTCTGTACGTAAAACTTCATAAATGGATTAGCTACTTAAAACATTAGGGCTTAAAAGAACAAACAAGCTTAAAACTTTTCTTATCCCAAACTAAACTTACAGCTACTAAATACAAAAAGATTTTTTTATTTATCGAGGCAAATTTTTATTTTTTAGATAAACAAAAGATTAATTAAACGATTAAAATATACTTCTTGTCCGAGCAGTCGTAAAATTATACTGTTTCGCCCTAGAATGATAATAATATGGACAAAGGATCTTTCACGCCCTAGAGCTAAAACTTAATATTATAATAATGCTTCATCTAAGACAGTCATGAATAAATGACCAAAAATTGATGCTTCTTTTACTAAATTATTTAATTCTGTCAATATAAAAATTATTAAGTACTATTTTATAAATTTTTGCTCGAACAAAACTGTTTTATACTTTTGTGGTGTGTTTTTTGCTCTTCCCGTGATTTGGAATTTTTACATTACAGATCAAAAGCTAATACTTTTTTTTACACCTAAGGCAAATACATTTAAAACTTTTTAGATTAATAACCTGTGTGTACTTATTTGAAAAATATAAAATTACTTACAATATGAGTTATTGTAAATTTATATTTTGATAAATTATAAAAAACCGATATAGTTGATAATTAAGGTTATACCGGCTGGCGGCCGCCAAAGTTTAAACATCGGGTTCTAAAGCGCGTTTTTTCTCAGGTTTTAATGATTTGATTGTGCTCATATTATATCGCATTTGATAATCTGATTACATAATGGAGTCTATTGCCACTAAGAGTTTACTTGTGACTCTTTACTTCTTAACACACACAATACCTAAAATAATGACAAGGCCCAATTAAATTTGCGATAACAAAATTCCAAATGATACAATGCTATTTGTCAATACAGATGCTTTTCATCGCCGCATTTCAAATTACTTCAAAGAAAAATTTATACCTAGTAAATTTTCGAATGATTTGTTAAATCGTTGCAAAGAAATAGTTGCGTCTGGTCTGTGCTTTACATAAAAATAGTTTTAAAGGAAAAATTACAAAATCACATTAAATGAATCGTTGGTTGTAGAGCACTGAAAATTTATTGTGAGGGAAAGCAAACAAAATCAGAGACGAACTGGCTATAAAGGTCACTTAGTAGACTGGTACACAATTAACGCCGATTGGCAGTACAGCACAGTATATTTTATTTTGAAATATTAATTTTTAATAAATTAATCAAAAGCACGAAATATGAAATTTGAGATACAACAGAGGCTAAATCAGCATAAACTTGAAAGTGAGATACGAATAATACCGCTTACATTATTGTTTTCCCAAATAACGTTAAATAAAGTTTACGGAAGGTTTGAAATTCATTAGTGGAAGTATGCATAACAATGAATTTTACAGAAATATATTAATTCGAAAATGCACCAAAAGTACTTAAATTGTTATTGTTTTTAAGAACGCAAAAGGAATAAGATGAGAGTATTCCAGCTGCAAATAGAGCAGATACATTTAGAAGCAATGTAATGAACACTGTTGACGAAATATGTCAAATAAAAGCAATAAAGATTAAAAGTAAATTTTATGAGAATAAATGGATAAACATCGAAGTTAGGGAACTGATTACTTACTGATTACAAAAATAAATTATACGCAAGAGCAAAATTTACAAGAAAATTTGGAAGATTGGGAGAATTATTAAATTGCTACAAGGAAATATGTAAGAATACAAGATATTATTAAATTTCAAGAAAAAATAAAAAGAAATAAAAAAATTGCAGCGAGAAAATTTAATAAATTCTTCTTGGACAGTTCTTAGTTGAAGAACTTCTTCTTCTTAGTCAGCCTTTTCCGTCCTGGGCATCAGCCTCTTTTTCTAAGAGAAAGGTTTAAGCATTAAGACTCTACGGCTGCTTAGTCCGGGTTGCGGAATATGCATATAACCCTTTTATTGTTGATGCTGACAGTCATCAACTCAGGAGACCGCCGGATTTACGTGCCCTTCGAAGAACGGGAGACGGTCATAGATAGAAAGAGAAACAGAAGGAAAATTTTACTTTCTAGACTTATCCCGGGATCGAACCGGGTGCCTTTGCATCAGTAGTTGATCACTCTAACTACTATGCCAAGACCGTCTCTTTGTTGAAGAACTAAACTCAATAATTTTGCTAAGCAGAAATTATAAAAGTTTTGGAAAACGAAAAATAAATGAAAGCATTGAATGATTGAGATAAAAAAGTCAAAGAGATTGTTAAAAGTTTTAGGTACACTACTGATGTAGATACGCTTATTAATAATGGTTAATTTTTTAAAATAAACAAATGTAAAGAAACGAAATGCCATCCAAAACAAATTAAAGTTTATTAAACAAAAAAATATTAATTTTAAAACTAATGGAGATGCACAACAAAAAACATTACCAAAGCTCCGTTTGTACTCAAATTTTATTGTCTATTCGAAGTTTGATTTTTCAAATTGTAAAAACTAACTACTAAACAAATTGCAGTGAATTGCGATTTGATATTCACTCCTTGAGGGTGTTGGTACTGATTTTTACGTTTTATGCATAAAAACGAATTTAACTCTCTTGCTATAATAATATACTGCTGTGTTATAAACTGTAATTGCAGTGTAGAATTTGAGTTGGTACAGTAACGAGAAGGAGCGAAGCGTCGAAAGCTTTAATCGAGTCGCTTAGTTATCGGAAATTCAAGTTGTTTGGCATTTGGCAAATTTGTGCACCTAAAATGAATTGAAATAAAATTTTTATAAGTAAATGAACGAATTCAATACAAACCTTGAGTCAAATTAATTAATTAAAAGTTATTTTGAATTTAAATTTAAATAATTAAAAATTTGAGCGAAACTATTAAGAGATGGCGCCAGAGTCACATCTAAATTTAAAAAATGGTAAAATTTGACAGCTACCTAAAAATTTAATTAATTATAGATGTAAATAGTATAATTTTAATAGTTTTAAGAGTTTTGTAAATTAATTAGGTGATCATAGATGTTTAATGTGAACAATAGATTAAAGAAAAAGAGAAACATTTTTATAAAAGTGAAATTTTCATGCATATTACTTTTGTTACGCCCTGTATGAACAATCGAAAGTGAAAATAAATTGGTGTGCCATGAAAAATCGGAATTAACAAGGGGCTAGGTAAATTGAGGAGGTAGAAGGATTCTCTGAGATGCTGGGAGATGAGGACGTGTTAAATTTTGTCCGCAACTAAAATTACAATTTAGTAAGAAAAGTTTAAAAATAAAAAGGAAATACTTACCAGAAGGCCAGAAGCTGATTGTGCACGGCGAATTGATGGAAAGTGAGTTGTGATGGTTTAATAAAGAAACGAATAGACCTACAAGATAAAACTCAACACGAAATTTTGGTTATGCAACAAGAAAAGACTCACCAGATGAATTGCTGGGTTAAAGAAAGAAAATTCGAAGTAAGCAAGCAGAACGATCAACAGATTAAATTGCAGTTCGTCAAATAAGGTAAAATTTCAAACTACAAAAATTATTTCACTTGTAAAACGCAACTCACTTACAAAGTTTCAACCTTAAGTGCGATTATCGTAAAGTTCGACGTAATTAGTGGCATGCGCAAATTGTACGTTAGTAAATTCATGAAGAATACAGGGTATTGCAATAATAAAAGACATGTTTAGTTTGGTAATAATAGCTTTAATTTGTGTAAATTAGTTAACATGTGGGTAGAATTAAGTTGTTTGTTTGTTTTAGGATAAATTGCATTAATATAAGACGTACGAGGAGTTAATTATCAGTATTAAATTCAAAATAAATGTTTTACCTTCATATCAAAATAAGTTTCATTGCGAGTAGAGAAGTTTTATTTCAGAGAAGTAAGTAAATAAGCAGGTCACGTAACGGTAAGTCGAGGACACCACCTTACGTAGCAATACATACATAATATTGGTTTTGCTTTACTTTTAACGCACTGGCCGCCGTTAGCAGTACTAACTACTAAAATTACTGCTGATAAGTTTTATTATACTTTGATCACCACAAAAATCATTAAAAACTAAATATAATTTTGGTTTTCTGATTCATAGAACCATTCTTTTTGACTCATTTAATTGAACTAAACTTTCTTATCACTTAAAATGCTTATTATAATTTGGTTTTCACACTAGGGTTTACCGCAACTTAAAACTAAACTCATAAAATACCATAAATGTCAATGGATAAATTCGGTTTAACATAATACTGACCCATGGATATCTAAAGTTTCGTAACTAATATTTTCACGATTTTAAGAGAAAACACATGTTCAGATAGATTGCAACGTATAATCTTGCAATTAAAAAAATTAAAATTAAAATTGTATTACAATGCATTAGTATTTTATAACTAATTAATTATTAATTACTTTATAATTAGAAATTCATACAAAGTTTTTTGAAGTTTATCTTAACGTAGTGGATGCGTCATTATGAAAGGTAAAAACTTTCCCAAAAAATGGAAAACATCATGTAGAGTAAAAATACAAAAATACAGAATTATGTGAAGAATATAATTATGAGAATATTTTAAAACAAAAGGTACTATGAAAAAAAACTAAATTATGGCACAAAACAAACTTTCAAGGCTTTCAAAATACAGTCCTGTGTTTTCATGCATTGCTTGAGATAGTTGATAAGAAGTTATTTATTATACAACTTAAAAAATAGGTATAGGAGGTACAATGTTAGAATGATTCGGGTGTTATTTAAACACTAAGAAAAAAAACTGAAATATACAAATAATATGTCAGATAAACTATTATTATTAAATACGGAGTACCACAAGGAGCAGTTCTAGTCTTTTTCTTATTTTATATTATATTATATTGTAAATTGTTTGAAATTTTATTTATTAAAATATTTACTGATTATGCTATGATTTATATAATATCTGAAACAAACTTGCAACAAATGTTTGAAGTATTAAATAATGAATTAGCAAAGGTTTTTGAATGGATATGTGACAATATCACAAAAATTATTTATATTAATAAGTGTTAATATATTATTTTGGGTAAACCAAGTATATTATGTACTAGTTACAAATCAATATTACAGGAAATAAAATATGATAGACAGGGTAACGGAAATGAAATATTTAGGAATAGTCATAGATAAAAATTTAAGTTTTATGAAACATTTTGATTACATCATGAAAAACATCTCACGAAAGGTGTTCTTTATGAGACAACTTTCCGATAATATAGGTAGTATGTATGTCAACGAAAGTTGGCTTATATTATATGTACATATATGCAATATATTCGTATTTAATTCTGGTTTTTACAACAGTGTTAGTTTTAGCATTCATCAATAATATCGCCAAAATTTAATTAAAACCGTGGTGTTATTTTAAGTTGATGATTTAAAATTGAATTGAGAGATCTTTTCAATAGATCAACGTATAGAATTGTATAAACATAAATAAGTTAGACTAATGGTGCATCGAACAGATTAAAACTTAATGTTAATAAATGCCATGTCGTAATTTTTCTAAAAAGCTGATAATGTAACTTATTTACATGCTATATATTACGCCTGTAAGATTAATGCTGCAGAAGATATTAATAGATATTCCAAAAATCTAGTACTTTGTGTAATATTTTCTTTAACAAAAATTTGCTTTCCGAAAACATATGGTATGTGCCAAGTTGTAACAACATCAAAAATTATCAAAACTTTTGAATTTCTTATTGTACAATTTTACAAACATACGAGTATATAGCATAAAAATTAAATATGCATATAATGTAAAAGGATATGAGTTCTACGAAAGAGTCAGCCAAAAGGTACAAATTGCACAATTCAAGAATTTTCATGTGCTCTTTTTTCATTATGGTAATTTCAAAATACACTTTCTATGTATAATTTCATTTTAAAAGTTTTATTTTTTAAACAATAATTTAAAGAAAATCTGTAATAAATATTTGACTGCCGTAGAAAGTTGAAAGCATTTTGGAAATTGCTTAATGTAGCAAATTGTATTGGCAAGAGCAAACAACTTGGCAACTTAGTAAAAAAAGACTGCTCTAGAATATTTTGCACTGTACTGCTAAGTAATATTTTTTAATTTGAGATACCTTGAACCTGTTTTTGCCACCATGAAGTGATAGATCTAACCTGAGGTCTAAAGTGCTCAATTTGTGAAGAGGTAAATAAACTGACAGAGTACAATAGAATAAACTAGCAAACCAAATAATTAGTTACGTTTAAATTTTCAGCTAATTATTTTTTTATAATATAATTTAGGTATTTTAAACTTTCGTACCGCCATTTTAATTACCTACATACATAATGTTGAGAATCATCTACCCATTATTTTTAGTAATTTGATTTACTAGGTTTTTTGATTGTTTGCTAGAGATGTTTTCTGCTTCAAGTAAGAAAACCGTTGTAAATTTCTAGAAAAAAAATCAATAAACATAACACAAACAACCATTAGACACAACAATTTACTTTCATTCGGCATTTCACTTTACACAAAGTGTTTTAAATATTAACATAGAAATTTAATATAAAGTCAAGTGTGCAGTGTAAACCCCAATAAAGTTTTAAACATAGATTTCTGCGTTAAAATCTCAATTCCGCTCCGCTAGCTGCGCTGCTGTATTACAAAAACTTAATATCGGTAAATTTGAAGTATTTCAAAATGTTGAGCAAGGATTAATAAAACTTTGTTAATCGGTATTAGCATATTACATTATATTATTTTAAATTGTTTAACTTATTTTGTTTTTAATTGTAATTTATTGATTCATGCGGATTAATCTTATTTAAATGAGCATCTTTGCACTGCTATGTTTTTTTGTATTCACAACGGAAGAATTCCAGTGAAAAACTGAAGAAGCTCACAATAAAGTTTAGGAAACGCCGACCGATTAACTGAGTTTTACCAATCCTTGTCCAATATACCAAAACACTCCAAATTTATTAATAAAATGGATGAAAATCTTCATGTTTTCAGCCAAGTTAGAACTCTACTGTAACGAATCATTAGTGCTCATTGAATTATCTACAAGTGTTAAGAGTTACACCCAATTGGAAGTAACAGGATCCAATTATAAAATAAGCAGCAACGTTTTCTGACATGACAAACTCAGTGTGTTAATGACTGAAAATGACACATTCTTTTCATTTCGCGGTATTTATTTGTCTACTCTCGAAAGATTAAGTTGAAGAATAATTTGATCAATTTTGTATAAAATACTACTGTTAGATGAAATAAATAAGTAAAAAACCACAATTTTCAACAAAGTAATTTACCTACAATGCTAGTCTTCCATGTTAAAGTTTTTTAATCATATCAAGAACATTAAACACTTTACATTTAATATTTTATGATTTCATCGTTCATAGCTAGAACTGGGTACTACGAGAATTTTTACTTTTAATCGTCTAAACTTTTGTCGGCTTCCACATTATAAAAATTGTCAAAAAAATCTTTACATGCTATCATAACATTTAATGTTATCTGATAATCTGTAAATGATATGCTACTCGGTAATATTGCTCTTAAAGTGTATCATATAAACAGTATTTTTGTTGATTTAAATTAGAAGTGATAAAAGAGCATATTCGCCATATTTTTGGTTTATGGTGATGATGCTCTAATGCTCGTACTAATAGTCAAAGGGTTGATTTCGTCTTGAACCTAACTTCTGCAAACCTCTCTTATATCTTGAAACTCGTTTCAACCCACACTGGGGCTGAGACAACTTGTCGCGACGGACTCGCCGCCGCCCCAACTGGCCGTGTCCCGATTCGCCGCCGGCCAACTCGCCGCAAATGTTGTTTATATTTTAAATTTGGTGAGCAAAATAATAGTTGCAGTACTGCAGATTTTTACACAACAAAAGCGTATCTAATAAATAATTATCTTACAACACTATTAGATCAGAAATCAGAGATCTAATAGTGTTAGAGATTAGATCCGGGCAGAGCTCACTTTGCAATGCCATCTCTGTGCTTCGAAAGGCACGTAAAGACGGTGGTCTTTTATGTGAATAAATTTTCAGTATTAACAATATAAAATAGGGTAACAGGGCACATCTGAGGGCAGCCTAGCAAGATACTTTAGATGTAAAACAAGTAATGCTCACAGTACTAGCAGTGGCTTCGGTTATCTCCGATGCTGCTGTTGGAATAAAACAGGACTTGTCCTAATTAAAGTTAAAGAAGGAGAAGCCGAAGAAGGAGAAAACTAATTAATAAATTTATTATCTGAAGTTTTTTTTATAATAATAATATAATTTTGTTAGAGATACACTGGTCGATCTCAGATCAAGGTTAAGAAACTCCCACAGAGAGAAATCCACCTCTTCCTAGTAGCACCCTTTGCTGAGTAGGACCGTTCTAGAGGGATATCTTTAGTAAGTAACGCGTTTGTCAACTGCTCTAAACGGAGAGCGCGGAGGGTCTTTTCTGCACCATCTGCACCATCTGCACCGCTTTTGACTTAAGTAAAACTTAAGTTTTCTCTGATAGCGCCAAATTTAATATTATAAAAATTTAAAAACTTTTAATTAATTTGCCTGTTTGCATCGCACTATTTTAGAAAAGTTGAAGTTTTAGAAAGTCGCACCGCTAGTAAAAATGTTTGAATTATACAACATAAAAGCAAGAAATGAATTATTTTGTAGCAATAATTTATAATTTTTACGTCAAAACAATACTTGTATTTGTTGGTAAACACGAACAACATATGATCGCTAAAAAAATTTAGATTTAAGAATTTTTTACAAGTTTGCTCCGCATGCAACTTAATTATTGTGCTAAAATATAAGATTTATTAGCGCTCGCATTTTGTTTGTTCTTACGAACGACTACGAGTATATTTTGACGTAAGCATAATTAATTTATTTTTAAGAATAATTAATTTTTTGCTTTTATACTGTATAATTCAAATGTTTTTATTAGCGGGCGCGACTTTCTGAAACTTTAGTTTTTCTTAAATAGTGCGATGCAAACGGAAAAATTAATTCAAAGTTTTTAAATTTTTGTAATATAAAATTTGACGCTGGCAAAGAAAACTTAAGTTTTACTTAAGTCAAATACGGTGCAACCGGGTAGTATAGTAGAAAATTTTGTTTTTTTAGGTGAAGTATTAAAAATTTACTAGAATGTTGGAAAATCGTTGCAGAAAATGACGGAAAATATATTATTGACTGGAAATTGAAAAAACTTGTTTTTCGTCAAACTTTCGGTAGTACAGAAAATACCGCATTACTTATGGATTGGCCTGATATTTATCTATACATTATACTCATCATGATCATGATGGAATTATTATCAGTCGATGTAACTATTGTTACAATTAACTATAATTAAATTAAAACACTCTTGAATAAAAAAATTGAAGAAAAAATGTTTCAACGAAAAAAATCGCCACAAACTTTTACCTGCATGCATCATCGATACATAAAACTAAATAAAATTCCAAATGAAATATTTGAAATTTTATTAAACCCATAGATCTGAAATATCAGTTTAAGTTTTGTCTAAACTCCTGTATTTGCACATAGTTAAATTTTATATCCGTCCCTTATAACAATTACTATCACAAAATTTAAGTTTGACAATTTGTCGTGCTTTAAAGTCAGTTACTGACACAAATTTTAATTACATTCTACATGCTCCTAAACAAACCATAGTTATTTTAGTAATAAGTTGAAAACAAAGTCTCAAAATATTTTGAAACATGTCTAGTAGTAATTCCAAAACTTGTTAAATAAGTAGTGTGTATGTGCTACTGAATTGATTAAAATTTAATTAAAGTTTTGTTGAGATTTTGCAATTTAAAAATATTTCATTTTTTAAATATTTTTATTAAAACAACACAATTAATTTCTATAATTTACAACTGTTTGAGATAAGTAATAATTATACAAATATGTATGTTTGTGATTATATTCCAACATTCCTGAATTTAAATAATAATTATAATTTTCTGCAAACCACATCAGTACATCTAAACATAATAATAATAAATTAAGCCGTGGTTCTAAGAGGAACTTGAGCAATCATTAATTTGCAATTTAACTAAAATTTCTAATTTAAGTTTCTACGTAGTTTGATTTATTAGACATGATAATTATTATTATAAACATGCTCGGAGATTAGTTTAATAACATATTATATTATTTTTTACTTTTTAGTTAGGTTTCACATTAATAACTAATTCAAATATTTACTAATAAAATTTACTTTTTTGCTGTAGATATTATGCAATAACAAAGAGACAGTAATGGCAAGTGTAATACTATACAATTTAAAATCGAGTAGAACCGACGAACTGAAAAAATCAAATGTGCGAAAAAATTGCAAGCATAATAGATTTCTATTTGCTTTAACGGGTTCGATGATTTTTAGACAATTGCATTAAATTATGAGAAAACCTTTACAATGTCTACAATAATTTGAATTTGTTTAAATTACTAAAAGATAAATCTTGATTGAGAAAGGGGTTATTATATAAATTTTTAATGTAAAAATGAATAAGAATTAAAAATCTCTAGATAGGCTTAGTTACTTGTGTAGGTGCGTAAAAGCAAAAATAAATTATTGTTCTTATTAATACTGTAAATTCTCTTTCTATTTGTATAATAGATTTAAAATTAAGTGTGAGTTTATTTTATGCTATAAAATTAAAAGCTTTTCAAAGAAATTAATTAAAATAACCCTTTCACGTATGAGAATTAAGGTTACATTGATTTGCCTTTAGCTATACTACATTAAAGTGCAAACAGAGCGATGCGGTAATCTGATACAATTTCAAGCTACCCTTAATCTGAGATACCGGCCGTGACTTGCTCTTTATCGAGTAGGTTTTGAACCGGAAAAGCGTAAGTTTCGTTTTCCATGTAGGGTAACAAGATATATCTGATATTAAAAATTTTCAATTGCAAATTGAATTTTAAATCTAAATTTGTATATTACCCTTAGATCGCCAACAACGTGCCGGTTAAATTTTTTTATATGTATTGTAAGTATGCATATTAGTCAAGTGACATCATTAGTTATAAATAAGTAGTTTAAAAATATTAAAAATTTCTGTTCTATTTCAGAAAGAAGTTTAATATTATAATGGCAAAAAGTGCAATTGCGAATAAATTTTAGTTTTCTGTTAGTTACAACTCATGTTATTAAATTGTTGCCGATTAAATTAGGAACCAATAAAAAGTGACACTATAATAAATCTTGCGTAAACTTTTAAGATTAAATTATATGGTACAATAAATTAAAATGGTTTTATTGGCAATGTTTTATTTCTTTTTTGTGCAAAATTCGAATTTTCCCATTTAAAGTGTAAATTGCAATCTAAATCACCCTATATTTATGTTAAGCTCTCTATAATTTAATGGTAGTGTGGGAAATTAGGAATAATAGAAACTAGGCGATGCAGAAGGGTGTAGAAGTACCCGACTTCCGTAAAGAATCTAAATAGCTTCAGGACAAGATGGATGGCGCGGAAAATCACTACACTGGTCGTTCTTACGAGATACAATAAATTTAGAATCGGGCTCTGATCACAGACTCATGTCTTTGGTGGGTCGAGAGTTTTCCGGCGCTTTTCCGAATGACTCGGGTGACGCTATTGAACGTCCGTTCTTAGAGAAGCGAAAGCTCTGTAATGGGATGTAATGAGTCGTGCATTGTTGGGGTGAACTACGCTGTTGGAACGTTACTTGCGGCAAATTTGGGGCAACAAATTAGTTTGAAATTTCTTTTGTGATTTGAAATTTTACTTAAACTTTCCAAGAGAGATTTCGCCGTTTTGTTACAAATATTTTCTTAATGTTTTAATTTTTATGTAACAAGTTACACAGTCTGTAAAGTTAAAATGGTTTATAGCAGGGCAAATAAAAAAATGTGAAATATTTTCAGAATTGTAAAACCTGTCATTTTAAATTAAATTCTAATTATAAAATTGTAATTTCATCAAAAACATGCAGAATAATATTATTGCCGATATATCACACTTTTATTTTCAATTTGAACTTTTTATAATGGCTTTGAAAATTGAGTTCCAGCAAGCATAAGCTATTGCAATAACAATATTCGTTAATTAAAAAACCTTTTAAATAGGGGGTGGCATAACGAAAGCAAATGTTGAGAGAACATAGGAAAGGACATTACCATATACACGGCTGCATTACAGCTCTAATGGATGTCTAATATATATTCAGAATTTAAAAGTTGAACAGCGTCGCTAAACGTAGGGTAGGTTTGCGGATTCCTGAGAAAAATGTTGTGGCGCATAGAATTAGAGCGCATCTACATGAGCCAGAGCTGGGCTTGATAGATAGCGCCAGAATGCGAATTAAGGTCCGTTCGATCCTGAGTTATGAGCTACTTACACGCCCGCAACAACTACCTACTTTTCTATATATTTATTCTTACACACCACTAAACTTCTTTTATTGTATAATCTTTTTTCTTAATTAAACTTACAAAAAGACCATTTATCACTAAATTTGTTTTACTTTATTTATATCGGAATCTTCTAAGTCGATTGGAGCTAGTAATTTATTTCCTACATACCTAAATTGTATAAGCTAATGAGAAAACGAGAGCTTTCATACCGTTTTAAAAGGTAAGTGCTCTATTCTTTTACAATATATTTATGTATAATTCAGTTTTCAAGTAGAGTATTTAACAAATTACGTTATTAGTGCAGCAATGTGAGCAGGTTTATTTAATATACCATGCGATAATATTATAAAAGAACGAGAAACTTTTCTATAACTTCTTTAGCATTGTAAAAATTTTTCAATTCACATAAATAAAAAAAAGTTAGATAGTCAAAAAAATAGATAGAATTGTTTGGACCAAAGCCATACAAACAATAATAATTTTAGTTTTACATTTTAAAAAAGATTTGAATGTGATATCACAAAAACTTGTTTTGTATATTTCTAAAATAAAAGTAAATTTAAAGTAACATGTAAATGAAATGATGTAAAAAAATTTAAGCGCTCTATTTTCAGTATCATGTAAATTTAAAAGTCATAGTTAAACGATTCTTTTCGTCGATATCATGTAGACATTATAATGTGAAGATCTATTAAAATAAAAAAACTTCAATGACTACCAATAATATATTATTATTATATTTATACATTTGCATATTGAGATTACACATACCTATGTAGGTGGTATACTATTGGATTGAGTACGATAATTTATAATCAACCTCTACAATATGTTTTAAGATTTATAATCTAACTTATAATAAATTCAATTAAATTGGTGTATTACCAAAAAATTTAAATAAGTATTTTTTTAAAACAACTAAAGCTGCAAAGCTAAAAAATGAATATTTTGCACGACCAATAGTTATTTCAGCTTTACTTCTTAAAGGCGAAAAGAACAATTTCAGCATATGAATTTGGATATCTGTATATTATTATGTTCACGAAGATGGAAAGCGAATACATGCATTTTTAACATTTTAAAATAGGTAGTCAGTTTCCTTCATTTTGGAGTAAGTAGAAATTTATAACTGATTTTAAAATTTTACATTTTATTCAAATAAAATTTTAAATTGGCGGATTTAGTACGTATTTGTGCTTCACAAAAAAACCGTAACTTAAACGTTCATGTTTAAATACTTAAATTTTTCTTTAAAGAATTCGAATCGAGACAGTCTCTCTAGGTTAACTGACGAGAATCTTATAAGATCGAAATAATTGTCGTAAGCTATCGTGTTTTAATTGTAATTAATTTTACCTCTTCATCCTCTGTTCCCAGTTACAAAATGTGTAAACTCCGGTTTGTTTCTAAATTTTAACTCCATCCCAAATGACATTTAAAAAATATTTCTTAATCCGACTTTGCGGGAAATCTAATTTAAGCCAATTTAAGCACAACCCCCCTTTTATAATTAATTTACATTCTTTGATCTCAGAAAGTTATAATTTTAAATTTAGAAAGAAGTTCTAGAAAATTTTAATAAAATGAATAATCTTTTTATCTGCTTTAAAAGTCGCAGTTCGCGACAATGTAGTAATTCTTATTTCGTGCAACTTTACTTCAACCTTAAGCTGGCGACTGACTTGTAACAAAAGGTTGTAATGTAACACGAGCATTCGATAGTCAGTGTCGATAAACGAGCGCGAACGTCGAGCACCGAGAGGAGCATCCATGCTCCACTTGACTGTCGGTTTTCTAGCGAATTCCTTTGATTGTTACATTACATGCACAAGTTGAGAATAGCATTCGAATTGAACATTCGCACAAGCCCGAGCTTTGTAATGTAACGCTCGCATTATATTACAACCTTCTGGTACAAGTCAGTCGCCAGCTTTAGATTATAATATATGCTGGGTTCCGCACACTCATCGGCGTGCACCGTCCTGAAGGGTTTCCAATCCTCCAAGACTTTCCACTAAATTGCGAACGGCAGCTCAGATGGTGTCGTAGAGCGAGTCGTGGATTACTCTCAAAAAAGGAATAATGTAGGGCGCCAGAAGTTTTTAAGTAAACGTAAATTATCAAATTGACTAGTTTTTAATAAACGTAAAAAACAACAAAAGTTTACTAAACAAATTTCTACAGTCAAATTCATTCGTATTGTTATACAAATCGAAGATAAACGGTGCTGCAAGTTTAACCATGTAAATAATTACAATTTTGATTATTTACCCACGCGTATATAGCTATATACCTGTTTACAAGATATTGTATATAAACTCAAAAAAATTGTCTCAAAGTTTCGTTTCTTCTTAAATTTGAACAAATCTGACTGGTGGATCTGTAGGTGATTGATAATTTAATGTTGATCAGTATACGACGCTTCGGTGTGTAATCGGCGCAAGAATTCGGCGTCGCAAATAAAATAAGCAAATAATTGTCTGACCTTATCGTAATTAAGTGTTGTTGATTTCTGCAACTTGATACGACTTCAAAGACATCCAAAATTTCATGAAGGTTTCGGTAACATTCAATTATTATGGTCCAAGCATAATCCAAAAGGAAATCTCTCAACAAATGGCCCTCAACTCAAAAGGAACAGATTCCGTGAAACTGGATAAAGAGGACGCCAATTTCTATTTGACCAAAAAATCAAAATCGGATTGAAGCCAAATTGAATTCCAATTGAAGCCAAAGTGAAGGCAAAGTAAAGCCAAATTGAATCACGATTGAAGCAAAATTGAAGCCTAAAATGTTGTTTGGATTTAGAGAGACGAATTTAACAAAAAAGTATAATTACCAGATGGTCGGCTTCTATCAAATAAAAATTTAGTTGGTTTCTGAAATTTTGATGTGTTTCAAACTAATATGAAAATCAAAATTGCTCTTTCTAAACCATATGGAAGGCATATCGCTTTAGCAACAAATTATTGCTGCGCCATACTCAAAATTAATGTCACTGCGCCGAAATATAATTAATCAGCGCAATTACGAGGTGTTGTCCAAAAATATATCTTATTAATAAAAATAAAACGTTACAGGCGCACAGTTTACTTGTAATATCCGCAATAAAAGTTATGCTGTGCTAACTCTAATAGAAATAGTTTGTTTCAATTTCGATACAAATTAAAGTTGAATTTTTAACTCGATTGCAATGGCGAAATTCATGAAACTTGTAGTTTCATTAAAATACGGCAAAATTATAGCTCTTCGCGTTAAAATCTTGTGTAGTTTTGATGTAGATATATCTTTATTCTATGCAAATGTGTAGTAGTAGCCGGTTTTGGAAATTATTAAAGTTTGATTTTCTTCTCCCGCTACAAGGGAATAAGACCGGTTTTCTCTAACTCGTCCTTAACGTAAAAATTCTTTTAAAAATGCTGAAACTTAGTTTACACCTAAAATTGTGATACATTTTTGACATAATTTTACATGGAAATCAAGCTTTTCCTTTCGTTAAGGGATTCTTTCTATGCAACTTTTCAGTCATTCAATCGCATTGGTGTTCGGCACAAGTAAATGTCGAAATATTTTAAAAATTTTATTTTATTATTTACGAAACAACAATGGTTGGAGTTTGTGCAATCTAGAAGTATTGGCCGTTATCGGAGGTCACTTGTAATTCAAACTAACAATTTTGAATCGTTTGGCTTATTTGTCAATTTGCGACAGCTTCTTTAACAACCGAAAGTAAAACTTAGTTTACACCTAAACTTTTAATAAATTTTTGTCATAATTTTGCATGAAAACCAAGCTTATTTTAATAAAAGCTTTGTTTCATCAAAGAGTTCTAGTTAGTTTTTTCTGTTCAACTAAAATAAATTAACGTTAAAATACACCTCTATGACACAAATATTAGTTATAGAGCATGCGGTATTATAGTCCTAACAAAAACTCATGATGAAACAAATCAATTGTATCATGTTTGGGTGTGCTGATATCCATTCCATTTTATTTAAAAGCAGAATAGTTTAGTTACATAGTTATTTATGCTTTCAAAGAATTATTTATTCTGTGTATTTATGAAAATTACAAAGAACTGTTCATGTTGAACTAATATTTTTCCGTTTGTTTTTAATTAAAATGTTCTTTTGCGTCATGAATCTATTAAATCTTACTTAAATTCTTATTTTAAATAAAAGGGTAAAAATCCACACAGACAAAACTATTTTGAAAAGTGATTGAGTCAATTTTAAGAAATGCATGGTTAAACATATTTTTCGTAAACTGTATGCCATTTATAGGCTTTTAGAATTTGTTGTATGCTCACTAATAATAAATTACCTCTAATGTATGTATTTTTAGTAAACTAAAGAGGTGGTTCACATTTAACAAGATACACATATTTAATTTTGTTTTTTAGATCTATAATTTCTTGATTTCTATCTACTCAGAATTCTAATAAGTTAAGATCCATACTGTAACACAGAATAGATCTCGTGGGTTTAAATTATAACAATCAATGCTTTTAACTATTTTATAAGTAACTATTACGCAAATCAAAATTAAATATCAAACTGACATAAATATTTAATAATAATATTTTATGAATCATAAAATCGGCGATAACAGCAGAGGATTTTCTTACAGATTATTACTAGCATATCGGAATATGTCCCAAGTTACGCCGGCCATTGAAAACAAATGTTTTGCACCCGTAATAGTTTTTCAATTTTGTGCTTATAATTTTAAGTTTAAAAATTTTCAAATTGTCAAAATGACGACGAAATACATTTTCTACAAAAATAACGCTTACAATAAACTAGTTGAAATGCATATAGGCCTAAAATTGCGGCACATTGAAATTAATTAGTTGATACAAGCTAGCTGTTGTTGAATTTAAAATATTGAATTTAACGAGTTTTTCCTTCGGTTTGCTCGTTAAAATCTCCTATTATAAAAGCTCTATTGATCATACATAATATATTATAGTTGCTATATATGCAGTCGATATGTGTATAATAAGTTGTATTTTATAACTGTTATTATTATTATTTAAAATAATATATCGAAGGGGTAGTATTATATCGCATTGTAATTATATGCGCGACGAAGATTTTAGCATTTTCGTAAGTTTCTGTAGGTGTATCAAATTTAATTCAGTCTTTATGTAGGATTTTAGAGGAACCGAGGATTAGATGCCGACGAGAGGTGTAATTAATGTTTCATAATCGAATCCACTGTCTGCAACACAAGTTCATTATCTCTAATTTATGAGGACTTTAAAATATGGTTTTGCTTTCCTACTAAAGGGTAGCAAAATGGTGGTAAGCTCCAAGTTTATGACGGCATACTATAACAATAGAAATTAAAAAGATTCCAAACTGTTTTTGATTAGGAATTTTTTAAAATACTTTTAGTTTGAAACAATAATATTCTACTTAATTTTCAAGGTTTTTTATAGTAAGAAACAAATATTAAATATCAGCTTTTCCTGTAACATTTTAAATTAAGTCAGATTATTTAGTTAACAAAAATTTTAGTGTAGATACTTTTCTATAATCTTGAATTAAGTAATTTTTGGAAAGCAACTGGTTGGTCATATTAAATTTGTTTAACTCATGTCCGACATGGTTGGTTGAGAAACCGTACTGTTAAATGGGATGTACATACCTTTACAATAATTTGAGTTTACGAAGAACTTATTTAATAACCTCTATCTCTAAAGACCATCATAACAATGGTTTTCTTGACGAAGGGTTTCCTTCTACAATTGTAATGCTTAGCTTGGACAATTGCTTATTCTCTTATTAATTCATGTTTACACAATAAACCACTTCCAAGTTTATTGTTATGTAAACTACACAATACAGTGCAAAATAATCAAAAAATTTATAAAAAATTAATTTAGTGTGTATGTAGGTGGTAGAAAGCCGATTTGAGTTTCTGTTTAAATTTTGTTTAACATAGTAATATAAGATTAAAAACGAAAATATAAATTTTTGGTATAGGTTTCTAAAGGGCGGTTTCCTAATATAATTCCTAATAATAATAATAACCACGCATAATATTTTATATATTTATTATAATAATGACAGTATATATTTAAAAGTATTTAGCGAAAATTCCTCCAAGCAAATATTTAAAACTTAAAGTACAAAGTAATATAGCTAGCTAGGTACCTGCTGATAAAGCAAGCAAATAATAAACCACAAGTTTGTAGTCTTTATTATGGTCAGTAAACAATGTATGTAAAATTAGATTGCAACTTAGGAGGATCGTCATTATAAAGGGTGTATAATTCTACACAAGACAGTGACGCTTATTGTTTTAATCCTTCCCTAGATTAGTACATAATGGGATATATAATTGCTTAACATTGTGTTAGTTGGTATTTAATCTCTTACAAACATACCAAAATTTAAATTTTTTTGTAAAATACAATAATTCACTATATTTACTCTAATTAATACGTGTAATACATTTAATTTTATATTTTCATAAATTTAATTTTGCTACGTGTTTAGATAAAAAATTGTTCAGTCGACCAAGTCAAAAAAAATGCAACTATTTACTTCCTAGAAAAAGTTTTTTGCACAATTTATCTAACATATACGCACACTTAAAATTTTCTTGATGGTTTACAGTTGCAATTGATATTTTCTAATAGCATTTCCTACGTAGGCTCTTAGTTTTCCTTGTATCGATGATGACAGACATTAGCAGCAACATTTATGTCTTAGTAGTAGTTATAATCTTATAATTTTCCTATCTTATACATGTATCGGTACTATTCTTCAAATTTTTCATTCTTCGGGAATTTTTTGATGCCATTCAAAGTTGGTTTTGCACTCTAACAGCTTAAGCGTGTTATCACAACATCAATCAGCAAGAAGTCGAAACAACAAATCTACATGTATCTAAAATATTTTCTAATGAACAATTTGTTACGTTTCGACATCCTTGAACTAGAACTACCTCTGGAATTGAGCCAATAACATGTATTTCGCAAAAATGGACCGTAAAAGCTGAAAAATTAATATTTTACAGAAAAAAAGCAATCTGTCGTACTCGAAAATATTAGTCAAACTATAACCTCCATTTTCAATTAGTGTAAATTACGGATTGTGAAAAATGGAATGTTAACATTGCGATACCAAACCGAAATTAACTGAACTCGTAGTTATCGAGTGTTATAAAATATTTAAATATTTTACAGCTAATGTTTGAAATGTAGAAAACTTGATATTAAATTTTTGAAACATAACTTTGACTTGCTGTAATTTTTTATGTTACAATGTATACCACAATTATTCTAATCGAAAATATAATAGAACGCCGGAAAATCATTTAGTATTAATTTATGCAAAAAAATATTGTGGCACCTAGAAAAACCCTGCTTAAAGCTTTTGGGTTAATGTGCTCATTGATTACGTCATGGTTCAAATACCATGTTAAGCTGCAGATTATTGTTTACGTTTAGTCAGTAAATAACAACTACTTACTACTTGTAGTTTGTTCTTGCAAGTTGATCACGATAGTAAAGTGATGGTTTTCCGTAATAGAAATAAAATTGAATGATAAACCACTGGAATGCTGAAAATTAATGAATGATATTCAAAAATTGTTAAATATTTTGAATTTATGTTCTGAGCATCGGTAATAAACATTATTTTGAACTTCCCTGCAGAACATTTTGAAGTCCTATAAATTTTTATGCACTGCCAAATCTGGTACTCGATTTTAAGTAAATGCGAATTTGTAAGTAATAAATTTGTCAATAAAATTTACGTTTACAGAAAACTCAAGCGGTCATACATTCATATCTACGTTTAAAATTGGTTATAACTCAAACTGTATTATGAAATTTTTGAAATACGTACAAATGCGATGACCTAGTTTAAATAGTTTGGTATACTAATATGGGGGTATCTTACAACTCAATAATTGTATAGTAAAATTTTGTAAACTAAAATTTAGTTTAATAAGTATTTCGCAATAATGCTTGTCTGTTAAACTATTTAACAAATCTTTATTTTATTTATTGCCTAAAACAATAATTCATGTTTTATATTATATAGCATTTCATCGCATACGAGTTTTCATACATATAATATTACGAAAACTATGTATATTTTATTACAATTTAAACTAGAAGTATGCCATTAATATAAATGAAAACCGTTGCTTGGCAGATCGATTCACAAGCAAGTTAAAAGTTAACCTTTTTCAGCACGTCAATTCTCATTTAAGCTAACAGAAATTAATTCTCCGATTAATAAGAATATAATACACGGATAGTTTTCAAGGCTGATAAATATAATATAGTCAAATTTTACTTTATACTCTTTAATCATATTAAAATGATATGATCACCTGCACATTGATTTCACGTTAAAATAATTATTTTAGAACATATTATAAGAGTATGATGTAATAACTTGACAAACAATCGACTAATCATCAGGAACTACATAATGTATGTACATGGGTATGTGAAGAATAAAAAGTAGTTGTTATTTTCTTTTAATTACATATATTGAACCACTAGTAAAAAATATTAAATTGGAACTTAAAAAATTGCACTAATTTGCTGACTTTACTAACTGCTAACACGTAAATCGCTTTCCTCAAATAAACGATTACCTCAAAAACGAATTAGCACATTGGATAAAAGAGAAACCGATAGCAAATTAAGTAGAAATATAAGTTATTTAACGAAAAGGTCTAGATGTATAAAAACACTATATTCCTTAGGGAATTGGAGCATAGATCGTTATAACCACCAACCTAAAACCAATCATATGAGAATCTCATTTCTACCATTCTGAATTCTTATTAATAACATGCTTTTCAAACTAACTACTAAGGGATTATTCGGTATTACTTCACTGCTCTTTTCTTGTTGTAATTTGTTTTTATGTCAGTTATACAAAAAAATATATACGTTTTACCTTTATTTCAACATGAGCGAAATAAAATGCGTTTTTTAATATAAATATATTAATAAAAATTTAAATTACTTTTTCTACTTTTGAAATATTGGGAGAAATTCTCAAGTCTTTATAAATCACAATTTATTTTAACTCTTCACTATCTTAGTTACCTAAATAATAAATACGTGTATAATACGCATTAAATGAACAAATATAATTATCTTATTGTTACCGAAATCAAAAGTTAAGTGATTATGAGTAAATGTAGGGTAACTGAAATGTAAAAGCAACAGTTTGATACCGCAATGATAACAAGTTTAGTTAATCTTATATTCAAATATAATTCGTGTTATTATAATGCGTAGGTTTTGAAAGCAAATATTACATTTATTTTTGAAAATAATGCTGTTTTGTAATCTACTTTAAAAATTTATTTAATCTTAATGATTTTATATTTTAATAAATCGCAGAATTAATTTAAATTGTTTACATTTGAATTTGAATAATTATTAGTAATTTAATATATATAATTTTTTGATGAATATGAAAATAAATATTTATATAAATTACAATAAGCTTGAAACTTTTATTAGTTCGATGATAGATTAGAAATTCATAATTTGCGATATATCGAACTTTTCTATAATTTTAATGTCAATATAACTTTATCCTATTATACCACACAGACATAAATTGATACGTTCCATTTATTCAATTGTAATGTTTTTTAAGTTTCTTATAATTTCATACTCCAAAATAGTAATTTTTGTGATTATAATTAGATTTCGATATGTCGCTGGAGAACGTCGGCATGCTACATAACAATTTATATTTATTACTTGAGTCATACAAATTATATAACCCAGTCAATTAAACTATAATGATTTATAGAATATATATTATATCATATTATATTACTATATCATATTATATTATAGATTACATCAATTTAACTCGATGGAAATTATCTTTATTGCATTATTATATTTATTTATATATTTTAAAAGTAACAAATAATAGAAAATAAAAAGAAAATTACACAGGTAATTATTCGTTGAAAAATTTTTGGTTGAAATTTGTGAAATTTTGATTTATTTTATGAGAATATTTTGATTGTTCTTGGAACTTGGCAGAAAAACTTACGAAAAGGAAACTCGCCTTTATAATAATTTTGATTTTTAAGGCACTTAAGAAAATGAAGTGTTAATGAATTTTGTCTTCCAATCAGACTACAAATTCTTAATTTGCTTATTTCAAGTTTCTTAATATTACCAAAAAGATAATAATTAATAGTTTTAAACAAGTTGTTAAAATATTTTCTGCCAATAGTATAAATTACCTACGCTAATTACATTAATTCAAATGGTTTACCTTTTCATATCCTGGTGATTTGAGTTGTTCATCAACGTGGTTGAATTTATAATAATAATGCAAAATTAGTAGCTGCTTCTTGTAAATTCCATGTGATCTTTGGAAAGTGGGATTTTCTAAATTTTCCGAATCAATTCCAAACTAAAGTTTTCATTGATTAAAATTTTAAGTTTAATTGATATTGATAAAATGATTTTGTACGGTTCACCTTAAAATGTTAATTTTAATTCCACAAATTTGTTTAATTCCATCCCATATTCAATTAACCTCTACAGCATGCAAACACTATCTGATCTCTCTTAATTATTTGACTTTTAGAATATTCTATCGTCAGACCACTATTCACGTTACTCGTGCACACTGTACACATTTGCATTACAACACTGTCGAAATTTGTTCTTATTCTTCCTGTTGCAACAAAGTAATACAATAAAATGAATCATTTCCACTTAATCAAATTTGCAACTTCTGAAGCTTACAGGTAAACACCATTTGAATGCTGTGATTTAATTTTTACTTGTTTTAAATTTTCAATCAATTTTTAAAATTATTTACAATTCAAGTTTTAGCAATCTAAGTAATAATTGAACTTACATTTTAAATTATTAAATAAAAACATTTTGAAATGAAACCAATCTATCAATTTAAACATTGACTAAACAAATTCAATCATCGGCAAAGTTTAAAAAAACAAGCAAGTCTGTATTTTATGCAAAACATTTTAGTAATCCTATTTATTTCCGATCTTATATTGTTAGCAACAATTTATTATAATTTAAGTTTTAAATGAAATTTTTATAATTTTGAAGTTGTCATATTATGCCTACTTATCATTCATATATTCTCGTTGGTAATAAGGTGCGGAAAAATGAAAAAGAAAAGATATCAAAAAACGACAAAAACTTTCCAAAAGATAGGATATTGGTAAATTTCCTATACAAATTTTTTTGTGCAAAATCCGCATTGAAATAAAGTCGGTTTAGTTAATTAAGAAATTCAATCACAAAAATTGATAGAAGATATAAGATTATAAGATATTATAACGTATAATTGGAAATTAAAATGGCAAATAGAATAAACAAGACGTAATAAACAAATTACTTTGATATTGGTTCTTAATAATTAAATTAACTAAAATGAAGATAAATGAATAATTCAATAAAACCTTCCCTGTACTTTATTAGACGAGTACATATTATTAGGCATTAAAGTAAAATTTTAAAAATTAACAGCTTAACTGATAATATGAAATTATTTGTGATTATAATTGTAATTATTTGTTAATATTTAAAATTTTACTTAAATATTAATTTTGCAGGATAATAATATAATTACATAATTAGGTAGGTACATTACTTTCTTAATAATACCGTAAAATTACTATAAAAATAATTTGAAAATTAAATAATTAAGTAATTGAATAATTTACTTTTCCGTATCATTAGTAAAGGGTCTACCAATCAGGGTTTGTTTTAAATTTTAAAAGAAACACATATTTTGTATGAAAATTTTCTAATTCTCTACTGAAATATGTTGTAGGGGCTTGAACATTTATGAATGGAAAACAATATCCGGTAAATGTCCTCCACGACTACGTTTGCAGACGTCGATTCTTTTAACAAAATTTTCGAATACATTTTGCATAATTGCGAACTTATTTCTCGGATGACGGCTTCGATATTTGTTTTAGTTCTGAAATTGTTTGTGGATTATTCGCGTAAACATTATCTTTCACATAGCCCCACAAAAGAAGTCCAATGGCGTTAAATCACAGGATCTTGCTGGCCAGTTGACGTCACCTTTTCGCGAAATTAAACGCCCGTTAAATTTAGTTTTCAATAGTTGGATTGTTTCTCGCGCTGTATGGCACGTAGCTCCATCCTGTTGAAACCACAAGTCTTCCACACCCATATCATCCAAAATAGGCCATAAAAATTGGTTACCATATCCCTATAGCGAACTCCATTGACAGTAACGAAAGCACCAGCCTCATTTTCGAAAAATAGGGACCAATGATGCCCCTACCCATAAACCACACCATACAGTGACACGAGATGGATGTAGTGGTTGTTCAACAACTGCTTTTGGATTTTCAGAAGCCCAAATTCGACAATTTTGCTTGTTAACATACCCGTTTAAGTGAAAATGTGCTTCGTCCGAAAAGATGATTTTTTCTGAAAAACAAGCACCACGTTCAATGATCCAATCAGCAAATCTAAGACGTTGAGAATGATCTGCTGGCTTTAATTCTTGTACCAGTTGTATCTTATAAGGCTTTAGAGCTAAATCCTTCCGTAAAATTCGCCATGTGGTCATTGTGGACAGGCCTAATTGTTGAGAACGTCGTGAAACCGATAAATTTGGGTCCTCTGTGACACTTTCACGTACTGCAGCAATATTTTCGATTGAACGACATGGACGAGCACATATTTTTGTGCTTACGTTTACTACTGAACCGGTGGACTCAAATTTTCGCACTAAATTCGCAATTGTAGTCTCAGATGGACGATCGTTACAAATAAAAATATCGCGAATTTTGCGAAATGTAGTCTTCACGGATCGACCATTTTCATAATGGATTTGAATTATCTTAACACGATTTTCGAGCGAAATCAAAGGCATTATATTAAATGTTGACCTTTTATTATACATATGATAAAAAACTGAATAACAGAACTGCCTACTTGACCTATTTCAACCAAATTTAAAAAAAAACCCCTGATTGGTAGACCCTTTAGTACTGAAATAAATCTGAAAAGATACCTTATTGATAGCATGCGACATTATTTTTCCAACAGTATTGTTGTGACGTTCTTGATAGGGTTTTAAAGAGCCACTTACTTCACGAGTAGCCAAGTCATTTTTATGAATTTTACCCCTTCTGTTATTAAATCATAGTTTTCGTTGTTTGAATTACAATTTTCATTTTTGTAGGCGTAGCTAATGTTTGATTTATCTAGCTAAATTTTATCTGTATTAATTAAAAAGTGTTACAATTTTTCTAAAATAACATAAGGTAAAACCGATGGATATGACGCGGTAGGGGATACGACGCAATTCAAGATCTCTGTTATGTTGTTATCTATGAACCTTATTACCTAAATATCCCTTAGTTCCATTGCCTAAAACCAGATATACAGCAAGAAACTAATTGTTGAACGAATCGTTTTCATGAGAGCACGCATTTTCTTCGTCTGAATCAGGTGAGCACATGCAAAAGTTTTATTACATTATTTTGAAAGTTCTGTATTATGTTTCCTCATAGATTTTTAATTCGTTTTCTGAATTTTATGGCATTGTACAACGTCTAAAATTAATTATAAATAGTTAATTTAGTCATAATGGTCTTTGTTATGATTTAATTATTTTATAAATAAAATGGTGGATAGTTAGTGATATGACGCATATTGTGAGATAGTAATATGTTTACATTAATTTTACATTTTTACAATTTTACACTTTACATTTAATGTTATATTTCCTAAAACCATTACCGTAGTTTAAGTGTTCATTGTTTTTGAGTTTTTATCTGACTATTATACTTTTTCAAATAAAATTGTTTTTATTATTTTTAATCAATTACATGTAAATCGCCATAAGCAATATCCCCAACCCTCGAAGCGTCATATCCCCAACTCCATCGGGGATATGCGCAAAATTCAATTTTAGAATTAATGTAATTAATAACAGTTAGCACAATCAGAATCACCTATACTTCCTGCTTAAGATACGTTAGGGTTGTAGGTACAAAAATCCTATCACCATGAGACACTTGTGAGTAGTAACTGAAAAATTGATAAATTTCAAAATGTGCGTCATATCCTCAATTTTACCTTACTTAATTAACACCAATAAGCGAACAAACCTGGAATATGAAATTGATTGACAATGTTTACGATGCTTCAGAAAATGACTTTTTAGAAATCAAAAACTGATAGCAAATGTGAAATTAACCTTACGTCGCGTCGGGTGCAGTCGTAGAGCATACTGTATCGGGAGGCAGTATGAAAGTATGCATTAGTTTACTGTTTAGTTATTATACATGACTTTTTATATATACTACACAAAAATTAATGTTTGCATTGGTTATACAAAAAAAACCCAGCAGTATAGCGTGAAGCATACACGGTTCGACTGAGGAGAGTACGCTCGCGGTTCGAATCCAGCTCGCGTTAGATACACTGCTGTGATCAAAAAAGTCCAATATCGTTCTGTGGACTATAGGGAAGGCAAGGGAAAACCACCCCATGAATTATATTCCCCAGTAAATTAATCTTGGCTTCGGTCAAGTTGAATCGCCAACGACCGAGGGACCGGATATGGCACATGAAGAAGATACAAAAAAAGAATAAAAAATAGAGATAATAATAATATATTATTTATTCTTAACACAACTATACTAATGCGTCCGCTAATAAAACTTAGGAAGCTACCCCAAAGTACAAATGTCCGGTTAAATCTGTAAGAAAATTTAAATTAAAAAAACTACGTGTTTAAAAGTCTTGGCACATAAGCAAACTTTATCATCAACGCTGTCGCTAGCCCATTAACTTTGGAAAAGATCACCATGTTGGCTAACGTTTTAACAACCTTCCATATCAGGAGATTAAATTCATACATTGGTGGTCGAACAAGAAGTGCATTGTTCTCGAGTAAAGGCAAGCGGCAGGTACCTGGAAGTAGTCATATCATGAACAACGCGCTTATTGTTCGGGCGACCACCGCTTGAATTTTATTTTTTGATAAGGAAGGTCGTTAAAATGTTTACCAACACGGAGACAATTCGCAAAGTTAATGGGTTGGCGATGGCGTTGGTAATGAAGTTTGCTCGTGTGGCGAGGTTTTAATACATCAGCTTTTTGTAACATAGAAAAAAACTTCCAGCCTAAAACATAAATGCAGGTAGCACTAAAATTCATGGATTACACAGGTCTTACCTCATGGCCGGTTTTAGCGTTACCCACATGATTCACTATCCTCAGATGGGCAACAAAACAAGGACGAAGTACATAATTACATATTACTCTTTTTCATTACTTTTAAAGACCAGCAGTACAGCGTTAAGTATAAATCAACTGACTAGAAAGCGAAAAACCGCGTTTCAAGTCCTTGTCGCGTCGAAGCTGTGATCAAAAGTCTGATATCAATCTTTGGATTGTGGGAAAGGCAACGAGAAACCACCCCATTGATAATATCCTCCAGTAAAGTCAGCTTGGCTTTGGCTAAGTTTATCGCCTACGCTCTGTGAAGTGTATGGCACTTAAAGAAGAAGATTACTTCTTAAGTACAAGTTTCTGCTAATTCCTTTCTCTATTATCAATTTTGTGTTCTTTGCTGGAGTCACAACTTGCAGTTATTTTTATTTTGGCTTTCAAAGTATTTCTAGCAAAACATTAAACAAAACAATCTAATAATAATAAAAGATATCACTATGCTTTACCAAATTTAAGCACATGGACACGTCCAAACATGTAAAAATTAATTCTAAGGTCGAAAAACCTGATTTTTAGTCTTATTTATAGTTCGACTCTATGTAAGTGTTATATTTTGTATAATGTCTGGATTCTTCACCTAGAGATATCTATTAGACAAATATCCTGTCTTTAGAATCCTGCCTTTAGAAATTCATTGCAACAAGCATTCAAGCTTGCCGTAATCAAAATTATCGTAAACATTGTAAGCACTTGTTATATTACTATTAAAAATTTAACTAATAGATTGCTATCGAATAGATATATCTTGGTGATAAAAACGGGCATAAATATATTACCAAAGTGAATTTATTAAATCTAAGCTTCTTAATCATTATTAGTAATGAATAACAAACACTACGCGAAACAATTTTGTAAATAAACAATTCTTGAAAAATTTTGATTCCATGACATAGCTATCAGTAAATAGTCATATTGATATATTATAATTTTCACCGATAATTATTGTAATGTTACAGTTCTCGAAATAATTGATGTAAAATAGGCTCAACCAATCAGTGATATTTGCGCTATTTTGATTATTTTCAGCAAATCATTACGAATTATCATGAAGTATTTTGGAAATTAGAGTTTTATTAAATTACCACCTGAAAATGTTGGTTGAATTATTTATTTAAACGACTGTGGGGTTACTATAATTAATGAGACTTTATACCTTACAGAGCACATTGATTAATTAATTTGGTGTATAATTAGACACTTAAAATCCGCATTATTTTTATATTAATTTATAGTAAACATATATAAAAAAATTATATATTTTAAAGAATATATTATTATTAATAGTTTAAGTATTAAATGTTCAAATATTAAAAGTTATAATAAAATTTTAATTTAAATTGACAATAAATTAGTAAATGTTTTGTACATAATATATAATGGACTAAATAAGTACATACATGTGGAAAAATTTACTAATTTATTGTCAAATTTAATTAAAATTTCATTATAACTTGTAATATTTGCAAATTTAATACTTAAAATATTTTCACAAGTTAATAAACATTAATTGTATATTATTGTATGTCTGAACGTATATAAATATAATCATATTATTACATTAGAAGTTTTAATTGTTCTAAAATTGTAAAAAATAAATATTTATTTTAAAATTATACAGATAATATAATTAAAAATTGTAATCAGTTTGTTAAAAAAAAGTGACGTAAAGAATAAACTTGTAATTGAAATTTGTCAAATAGAACATAATATGATAATGTTTACGTTTGTTTTGGTATATTTGAAAATTTCGGTTTTAATTTTAACGCTTCATATTAAGCACCAAGCTTTACAATAGTAACCGTTATTCGGTCTCGTAATAGTGTAACATAAAAAGGAAAATTACAAAAGAATTGTATAACAGCAAAACATAATATACGACTGAATTACTAAAATAAAATGAGGGACATTTTATTTGCTTTTGCTAAGCAGGAACTGTAAACCCTTCCCGCAACAGTACATTTGCACCCCAGATAAGAGATGCTACATATAAAACATGGGCGCTCTAATGTATAAAGATCGTATCCGAATTGTGCCCCATAACCACCCCTAATCAAATAATGGTAATCTGTTGGTGATCTAACATTCTGCGGTTGACGTTCAAATAGCAACGCGAATTAATGTGTCGTTTGTTCAATAAAATAAATCATAACACGTATTGATAATTCAATATAAAAAACATTTACTATTCTATAACTGTAAATATATAAATATAAATTTAAACTGCTTAAATTTATTGCAGTTTATATGTATAAATACAAACAAAATAATTTAACTTTTCATTTTAGTAACTTTCGTAAAACGTTAATGGCTAAAAGCCTAGAGTGCCTTTTTGTTATTAAACATTATAATGATGAGGTGGTTGCGCTGTCGAGCTAATAAGAGACTTCACTTTTGGCAGTTTAGTGGTCTTAACGAGTGTTTCTTCTAATTTAATTCCTAGCGACCTTTTCAAAAAGGTCTTTTTATAAATGTAATCTTCGATACAAATAATTATAATAAAAAATATCAAAGCACTAATCAGACCGTACATAATTTTGTACATTACAATTTTGTTAATGTAAAGGTTGCTGCAAAGATAACTGTTATTTAGGTAAAAAGCAAGTTGAAAAAATAATATAAACTGAAAAAGTTTTTTTATTTGGTATCACCTTTGGGAATTTTAAGATGTAATATCCAGTTCTAAATTTTTAAAATCCAAAAACGTATGTTTCTCATTTATTCTTGAATTATTTATAAAAAAAATGTAACACCAATATAATATTAACTATTCGCATAAAATTTAAAAAAATCGACGATATTCTCAATTTTGTGAAAGTAAGTGCCGATGTAAATATTCTTATTTAATGAAGAAGTCATGAAACGGTTAACATTTTAAATGCATTTTAGTTTTAGTTTGAAATAGATTTTGAAGATACGATATTCATGATTGATATTTTCTTTTAGAACTTGACTCGTGCTTGTTACTTTCAAAAATGTTATATTTTCACGAAGTTTTAGTAAACCTTTTACGCGATAAGAGTGGAACTACTCGTACTGAGGTTTACTTAACTATTCTCAAGTTTTGCTTATAATAATAATGTGTTAATACAGTAATGGCGTGGTTATAAAATGTAGTTCATGAAATCTGTATAAGCCGGAACCACTCGGGACCGAAAAAACGTTCCGTGTTAAGCAAGTTCCGTTTTTACCACATCCTCTGCCTAAAGCGGAAAAAAATCTGCATAAGACGGAATTTTTTTAAAATAAATTTTTATTAAACAATTTAATAATAATGAATTGTAATAACACATAATAATAATGCGTGTAATTCATAAGTTGTATATTTTCCTCCATAACAGTACGTAAATTACGAAGCTTCTCCGTCATTTCCATAAGGTGGATCATCCCTGGATATTCTTCTAAAGCACTTAATGTTTTAAAGCGTCTGAAAATGTATTTATTTTTTTATTTTATTTTATATTCATTGCTGCAATAAATTACAAGTAGTATTTTGAAAGGTAAATATGTAAAATTTTCCAAGTTCTTACCCAATTGCCCTTTAGCCCCATCGCCGTTTTCTTTCTCATTTTCGAGTGCTTCTACTGATGTTCTCATAAGATCGTCCAATGTCTCGTATCCCCATTCAGTTACAACTGCCTCATCTATATGTCAATAATTTTCTGTTGTTGTCGTACTTCTATCTGATAGGTAAACTTCCGTAACCTTGTTATCTTCCACATCTTCTGTTCCTGTATTCTCTTCGGAATTAAAACCAGCAAGTTTGAAACTCTTTTTCCCAGATTTTTTTTGTAATTTATTAGTAGCAGACGAAATCCAACGGATAGCATCCAGAACGGACATTTTTTTTAGAAAGCTTTGTTACAGAAGTGCAAGTAGCAATATTTTCACACGACTGCACTAAAAATTTTCTGTAATGCATTTTCAAATTTTTAATAACCACTTGATCCATTGGTTATGTTAAACTAGTAGTGTTAGGTGGAACAAAACCAGTTTGATGTTAGAAAATTTTAAATGAGGATGGCAAGCTGCATTGTTTAAAAACAGTAAAATATTTCTATTCTAGGTTTGCATTTTCGTGTTCAAAACTTTTGGCCAATCTTCCATTAAGGTCGAAGTCATCCAGGCTTTTTTATTTGCACGCCATGTAACTGGTAGTTCTTGTATGTTTAAATTCTTAAAGCAACGTTGTTTCAAACTTTTACCTATAACTAAAAGTTTTTCGACTGTACCATCAGCAAATCAGCATAACGATATTGTTAACCTTTTTTTAGATTTTTTTCCTCCAACACATTTATCATTTTTATATGTCAGAATTTTGCTAGGAAGAGCTTTGAAAAAAAGCCCTATTTTGTCACAGTTTCCAACATTTCTTGGGGCATAATCTTGAATTAGTTCTTTTAGTTTAATTTTTCATTCATCTACAGTATCTATCTCTACATCTTTAGCTTCATTACAAACTGTTTTAATAGAAATTTCATGCCGAGATTTAAAACTTATGAGCCAGCCATTAGATGCTTTAAAGTCATCTTTTCCAAGTCTTTGTGCAAATATTTTTGCTTTTTGTTGCAAAATTGGTCCGGATAGTGCTCTAGCGTCCAGAAACTAACGGTACAAAATGTCGTTAATGTCTTCATTGCCAGTTTTCCGTAATTTACGTTTGGTTTTATCGGAACAATCACCAGTTAGGCAATTTGATTTTATTTTGTCTTTATTTTTTAAAATGTTATACACTTGAGTTTTGCCACATTTAAATTTTTCCATAAGAACCTTAACAATTACTTTTCCTTCTTCGTAACATTTAATTAAGTCTACTTTAGATTTTAAAGTTAAGGTCTCGGTTAAGGTATTACGTCGATATTTTTACAGACATTTTAAGGCTCAATTTATCAGTTAATTAATAAAAACCTCAGAATGCCATAGGTTAGTATTACATAATGGACTCCGAATAAACGTTTATATAAAAAAATACAAAATATCCAAAAAGCAAGCAGTAAATGAAAAAATGATTCGTTTGCATGCTGCTTGTAATGTAATATTATTTGGTGGGTAGGTAAGTATGTATGTAGTATGCATTGTAAAATAATATACCGCAGAAGAAATTATTACTAGAGTAGTCTAAACGTTGTATAAAAATGTCGTACGTCTTACATCGCAATTTTTATAAATAAAATTAATGTATGTATCTAGACAATAGATAACATTCTTGAATTTCGCTTCCGGCTAATGCAATTTATAATTTACACGCATGGGAGTTAAAATAAGTTTTCCGTGTTCGCGTTAGACAGATTCCGGCTTATAAAATTCATTAACCTGCTTAATAATGTAAATCAATAATTTGGGACCACAGACAATTTCCGTGATGCACACAATTCCGGCTTTTGCAGATTCCGGCATATACAGATTTTATTGTATAACCTTAAATTTGAGCTAAACTGAATTCTGCGACTTGACCTCAAATAGACTACCTATTAACCTTCGTGCAAACATTAGATCATATTTATATTCAATTAAAATTTTACAAATTAACAAGTTTAATAAAAAATTAAACAAAATTAGTTTTCATGGGCTTTCAGCAATGGTTATTGCTGTCGTTTTTAAATTAATTTTTTAAATTATAATTTAATATTAACTTTACAGATTAATAATGTATATAATTTAGATCATAATTATATATTTCCGACTATACTAAAAAGATCTAGAAACTGAAACTTAGCATATTTATTTTTATTACGTTCTTTGTTCAGCATATCCATCTTTATTTTTACGCTTTTTTCCTAGTTTCATACACCTGTACAATTTTAGTAAGGAATAATTGCAAGAAGCACATTCTTTACTTATGAAATGAACTTTAGTTTTTGTTTTCAACTTTTCATTACGTAATTCACACTTTTTAATATAACCAGAAGAAACAAACTAAGCGTATCCAGCAAAAGAAATTGAAGAGAGATAAAAGTTGGTGATACCAGTGTTTAACAAAAATAAAAAATTAAAAAGGTAAGTTAGATAAAACAAACTTTTGTATTTCTTTATTAGTGCCTTGAATATAGAAACATCAACATAAGAACTAAATTTAATAGCTATGTTGGCTAAAATATATCAGATACATAATAATGTTAATGTATTTCCAAGTAGACTTTGGTTTGTTGCTGAAAATACTTAAGAAATCAATTTCTTATATTAAACATAAAGATTATTCTGAAAATTGAAATGATCAACCAATTATTTTTAACTGAAACGCTTTAATAACATAACGCACCAGGACCGATGCCAGGAGCAAGCATTCAGAAGTCGGCAAAATCACCATTTAAATTAAAAAAATATAAATACCACCTAAAATAATAAATAAAAATAGTGTACTTCCTCCACCTACATAATATATAATGGAATTTGAAAAAACGTTTTATATAGAAATTTTAATTCTATTACACATAACTTTAAACTTAATTATTATTAATTATTAATTAATTATTAACTTTAAACTTAATTATTATTTAAACTTAAGCTTAAATTAATACAATAATTAATTATTTTTAATTTTAAATAAAAATTTTTAATTAATATTATTATTTTTATTAATAGAAACTTCTCAAAGTAGTACCAGTTTTTATACTCAATGTTATGTGTGTAATAGGTACGCATGAATCTAATTTATTGCAATTTAAAATTTCTTACAATAATAGTAAAAGCATTAAATTTGGTGTAGTAATTTGTTGAAATATTAATTATGGTGGTTAAATTATTAACCGCTGTTCACTATAACAAAGTGTTTAATTAATTTAATAATACAGCGTTTCATTAAGAACCTTCTGTAAATTTAACTTAATTGCTTAGTACGCCATGCCATTCAGTTGACACTATTCTTTATCGTTACTGATATTGTTAGTATACTACTACATATGAATAATATAGCGGCTTAAATTAAAAGCACTGCTTTGAAATTATTATCGAGCATATTTAATTATAATATTATTTAGGTATGTATAAGACAAATTACAAAATCTATAAGGCATAATATTTATAACCTAAATAATTGTATTTAAAGTTACCTTTACATAATCAAGTCCACTTTTTCTGATTTTGAACAACCAGCACAAAAACTTAATTCTTTAGTTATTAATTTAACGATAGGGTTGTATAAAGTATAAAATCTACTTGCATACTTTTTTTCGCAACCCAGAGAATGAAATAGGTGAATTTGGTCTATAGTCGTAGGTTCTTAAATTTTGATTTTAAAGGAAATCAATTTTTTTTATTAGGTTACCCATCAAACTCATAAGTTTTCTGACTATATTTGACTTTGAAAATTTAAAATCAAATACATAGTATATTTGTTGTTTGAGAACTAAACTTGCTTAAGTTGTGCGGTCTAAAAGCTGCAGTGGATTTATCATGGTAATTAATAAAAAATATTAATACTGTTGCACCATTGTCCGGCCCCTCGTTAGATATCAATTAGGCAGATTTTACCACGGCGATTCTATAAATTATTAATGCTGTGCCGTCTCTATTCTGTTATCGTATTATAGCTGATATTAGTTGAAGTTACCTAAAAATATTGGGCGTCGCCATTGTGATATAATACCAATTTACACAGACAAACAAACATGATACAAGTAATGTTGTAGAATAATATTTTTAATTATTTTATGTACTTATTAAATTCAATAAAATTGCACAAATGATAGGCTAATGTAAATTGATACAATATATTTGTCACGTCTTTTCATAAAAGTAACGAATTTTATGGGTTGTAACAAATTAAAGTACTAATCAGAATACGATGCAGACAGAAAGAAAAACTGAAATAAATTTAGATTAGAAAAGTTATATAAAAATATAAATAAACTTTTGTTTAAAATAATAAAACCTGACAGCATGGTGCAAAAATATATTTAGAGTTCCTTTGAGAATTTCATGCACTACATTTACATAAGATAAACTAAACATACTAAATGTTATCAACACTAATTTATATGGAATAGGTACCTAACCATAGTTTTTTGATATTTAATAATGATTTACTTGGCGTAAAATTTGTTTACTTTAAGTTACTTACCATATTTTTTAAATAATTAAATCTTAACTTTTTTTGGATAATTATAATTGGCTGACTGTGTATGTTATGGTAAGATGAAAAAATTTACAAATAGTTACGTACCGCAATGCAGAGGAGCTGTGCATCTCATTGTGCAAGTATTTAGTTTTACCAACTTTATATGGCAATGTTGGTATAAATAAAATTTGACAAGAAATGGTAACACTTTAAAATTTATAAACTAACATTTTTTATACACGAAATTGTGTATTCATTTATCTGAAATTTTGCTATAAAAATTAAAAAATACCCGGCATAGCTCAATTTACCTAAAATATTTTCACTACTTTTATTATCATAAAATTTTAGTTAAAATTGCGATAAAAATTTAGTGATATAAGATTATAAGCACGGAAGTATGCATGAGTAAAAATAAATGCTAACTACTCGTAGAAGGAATATAAAAACTGCAAAACGTAGATACCAAAATTTTTTTTATAATATCTAGAATGACTGCGATATGACGGCAGAATAAGAATCAATATTGAAAAAGCTTCGACGTATAATTGCTAATAATAGCAGCATTTTCTTGTTAAAATCCTCGCGTTAATACAATGTTAGGGGTGACTTGAGAAGTTGGGGGACAGTAAGTCTGTTGAATCAGAGGTTTCACAATGAAATTGGTTAATTGACCTTGATTAACTTGATGTGATTAAATGATGAAATACCAACAAATACACGGTATCGTCAGTATTAATTTTCGAAATGTTATTAAAAGAATTATATACACACAAGCAAATAATTGTACAAATTGAAATAGAGTTAGGACTAAGTTATTCAAATGAAAATTTCGTTTTGTGTTTGTACAAATAAGTTATGTAATCTTTAGTTGGTTGTTTTACTTACTGGACCAATTAAGTAAGTTATTTAAAGGCTATAAAAATGGAACTGTTGCAATAGAAAAGAAATAATGAAACGCGGCACTTTTTAATTATTCTTTTTATAAAAACTGGTGTCAAGTAGCTGCTTTTTGCCACCCTCACACAATGGTACTAACGTTGTCATTGTCAGCTGTCTCTTTATAGCCTCTTTGCATTTTCGAGGAGTAATTAGCTCGACCGTAGCGCTCATGACGTAAATGATTCTTTAAATTGTAAGACTACATTTTCCTCTGTTAAACTTTCTCTCCAAAATTTCAATTCTTATAAATTGTTTTAACATTTCAATTTCAATTTAAATACTACTAGAAAGAGTTGCACGTGGCATTGGCAACTTTTGGGCAATTTATGTGATTTATGGTATTCCAAAAGTGTAGTTTAGATATCATTTTTTAAATTCAATTTTATTCATAAAATTTGGAACAATTTACAAAATAAAAACCAATTATTTAAACAACTTCATATATGAATGTAAGTGCTTAATAAATTACAATATTACATTCTCTGCTTTTGTTTAAATTGTTTATAGTTTTAAACCTGGTTCATATTATAATCTTTGCTTATAGTATATGTAGTTCTGCTATATACGGGTCGAATAAGAAAACCTTGGAAATTTATTTAAATTTACTGAGCCAATAGATAAGTTAGAAACAAATTTGCATAAGCAAATTCAAACGATATACCGTCGCGTTCCAGCGAGATCGACGTCTTATAAATGCCATTTGTTAAATTTTAAGGAATACCAAAAATTGTATTATTTATCAATTATCCATTACTCGCTTTAACATCATTTCAAGCAATCAAAGCAACTGTGTTAAAAAACTTATAATACAATTTTGTTTTTGTTTTAGTAATTGGCCCTTATGTAATTTTGCCTTAAAAATATTAACGTGCAATACTTTGTAAAATAAAACAAACAATTAAAAAAAATTACTTATTTATATGGAATGATTGAAATTAAGTGCGTATAATATTCATGTCGTTGATGCTAACCTAGTAATTATTCAGTCTAATCTAGAATCAAAAATGTTAATTTCATAATTTGCACGTTGTCATAGTGAAATGTTAACTATGTTACTAGCGTAACATAACTATGCCAATAGCATGGCATAGTTGTGTTAATAGCATAGCATAATATTTTGCTTTGATTTAACAGGTCTGTAATATTTAAACTTTTTGATACAAAGTTGAGCTGATTGAGTCACATAGAGAAGATAAGTAACTTAACCAAATAGTAATATTTTGATTATCGATTAAAATTATTTATATTAAAACGACGTATTTGATATACATAATGTACATTACGTAGATCATACAAGAATATCATAACATTATTTTTGTTATTGCAACATTTTTGTGTTTATGTTTAAATGATGAATGGAAATGATTATGATGATGATATATGAAAGTGATGGGATATCTATCACTTTCATCATTATGCCAATATTTATTTCGTTGAAAGCAATGGCAAACCACCTAGTTGTAATATATCTACAAAAATCTATTCAAAATAGAAGCGGATGTTACTTGACGTGTTTTAGATATTACTTTAAGCTGTAGGTTGCTTGTGTACGCAAAAACTCCTTGCACGTTATAAATTATTACCAACCAAAATTTTTATTATGAAAAAGAAAATAAAATAATTACAAAATATAAAATCAAACCTTCAAAAATTAGCAGGTTAAATTGAAAAATTAAATAATTTTTTTAAAGTTTTCTATCTAACAGTTATCAACCATCAATAACAAAACATTGATAAAAGGTAATAAAAAATATTAATTTTAGTGCTCAATTTAATCTGTTAATTTTTAAAATTTTAATTTAGTAATTATTTCGCTGGTTAATAATAATTTGTGTATCTTAAATAATTCACAAATATCTGCCATATTAACATTATTATTGTAAGAGTATTAGAAAATAGTTAGATCTTAATTACAGTTGATTTTAATTTCCTTAAATCGTTTTCAGCGATGCGACGTGTTGCTTAACAAACAAACTTTAATAGTTTTTACACGTTGAAGTTATACTATGTATATTATATTTTTAAGTGTAACTTAATAAGAATTGGTAGCGTAACTACCGGATGTAACCAACCTCTGATTTATTTTGTTCAACCTTATATTTTAAAGTTTCCCACAATTTAATTTTTGCTAATCCTCCCTTGTTAATTGAAATAATATATTATAAATTTTGCACTATTATCTTCAAAGTAACGGATATAATTTTTACCAATGCTTTCCGTGCAATGATTCACTTTTATACACATTTCCTCCATCCCTTCTATGTTTTCTTGCCGATACATAAATATGTAAATTCTAGTAAATTGTTGTAAACCACCCATTATGGAACACAATGAACAATAAATTGACGTGGTTTGAGAAGAATTTATCCTATTTAGAGAATCTTTCATAAAAGTAATCAATTTTGAATGCCGATTATGAGAACTATCGAGTAATTGCATTAATTGGTGTATTGGAATGTTTGGTTTTGATAATTCTGATGGTAAATCATCTGCGCGGATGCAGTTACTTGACACCTGTCGCGTTAAAATATTTTTGAGATGTGGTTAAATTTTGTATTTAGTACTGCACGAAATGACATCATTTGGTTAACTTCTGTATTTATCCACAGTCAAAATTAAAATCATTTATGCCCGTTTTCACCAACCAATTCCTAACGTTAGGAGTTCCCTAACTTTGAGATAAGACACTCTTATGTCAAATTTGGTTTTCACCAAGCGCTAAAACTCCTTAAAGCCTTAAGAAATCCCTAACCTTAGGTATTTCTTAACACTTTAAGTAATCCCTAACCTTAAGTGTTTCTTAACACTTTAAGGAATTTTAGCGCTTGGTGAAAACCAAATATTTTTTATTTCTTTAATTTTATAAAACTTGTAATATTTGAAAATTTTATACTAATAATATAATTTCACAAGTTAATAAGTATTTTATTATATGATTAAAAATATAATAAAATTTAAATATAATAATTATGCTGTTGCTAAAAGTCTTTAGTAATTAAAGTTTAATAACCAAAATCCATAACCAATAACTCTCTCCTTGTATTGTAAATTTTACGTAGCTTTTAAACAAACGTACACAGTTAGTTGGTTATCCACGACCTCGTGCTAAAGCTTTTTTTAATATACATATATATTTACGATGTTTCGTCGAATTGAAAATTTAAATATGCAATCTGCGTGCTTATAATGCATCCACTACATTGCACACCCGATATCAATAAACTCACATTTAGGGCTCTAATTTGTAATATTTTTGTTAAAAATTGTATAAAAATCTGATTTTGGACAAAATGCAATGCTATACGCACGATTAAAGTGCATAATATGCCAAAAGCATCCCTATTTGGATGCCTGCACAATGTGTGTAGATAAGTTATCTACTTTTTGAATTATAATTACCTAATCCTCAACCGTTTTCACACAATTGCAGTATCAATTCAATGAATATTTAATCCAATTATATTAAATTCAAAATGTTGATTCAAGGATATTTGAATGATTTTCATTTATATCATTTAGTTCAAGTAACAACAGCATAAGTGTTATTTCATATAAATAGATCGTTTATCAAATTTGTAATCAATTATATTAATATCGATAACGTCCAGAAAAGTTTAATTCAAAAACTGATAATAACGCTGTCTGCCAGTTAGAAAAAAAATTAAAGAACAATAAATCATCCAGGAATACATATTGCATTTTAGCGAATTGAGGGTCTGTTACTGTATTATCTACTCATTTATTTTATAAATAAAGCATGTGGTGTAACTGTTTATGGGACTGCTCATGTTCAAGCCAACATAATCATGCATAATAGTCTGCAATATTATAAACTGGCACTAACGCGTATTAGGTTGCAAGTTACGTTTAACCAAAACTCGACCTTTGGCATAAAATAAATTACTATGGAAATATGGGACACTAACTTTTATAGGTTGTGCACATAAAAAGCTGCACATTTTAAAGCATGCCGTGGTTTATATTCGACTTCTGGAGATAGTAAGTGTTAAACAAATATGATTAGTCTATACAAAAATTTGATCTACTGCTATAATATTTCTTTAACCCCAAGATTTTACTGTTCCAACAATACCTATACTGTAGATTTGATTAAGATTTGATATAATCCATTACCTTAGCCAGAAGCGCGCCAAGCAAGGACGAAAGGAGTGTATACCCAAGCGTCAGTATCCCACGGACAGCAAAAGTTCTTGCTAAACGAGTACTGCTATTAAAAACAGTGTAATATATGAATTTCTGTTTATACATTATTGGTAAATGCAGTGCGCTAACTATGCTTTCACATCTCAACACATGTTTATTTTGTATTAATAATTATTTATTCTATACCTAAAATCCCATCGAAAGTTTTCGATTTAGAACCTCATTAATAATACGAGTATGTATTTTAATAAAACAATTTGTTAGAAAGCTATGGTTTATTGTCATTTAAACTGTTACTCTATTGGATTTTATAATTTTTTGTTCATCGTCACATTCAGAGTAAACAGAGCGCCGAAACACTGCCAGCATACCATATGTAACCATGTTTTTAGATACACAATATATGTACCATATCGAAATGACATACACAACAAAAATTGTTGTCAGTTAAGTGCTATGTTAGAAATAAGCAAACATGGGCCTAACCTCAACTATATTTTCTTTTCAATTTATAATTACGGTCGACTATGTTCTCATCTATGTAAAACTCATACAAAATTGAAAGGAAATTATAAGTAGGAATCTATAAATTAATGTTTTTCAGAATAAAGAATTATTTTCATGTTATTTTAATTTGAAGTTATTCATAAGAAATCAACATTTCAATTAAAATTACAAAAGTGTCTAATTTAAGAGTTACCACGCTTTAACAAATATAATCATCTTAAAAGAGTATATAAAATTTCAATAATAAAAGTTATTGAAACATTTTAAATGTTAAATACAATAAAGTGTCCATTTAAAAATGATGAAAATCGGAGTAAATTCGTCTCGTTACAATTGATTGAATTTTAAATTTCTCCTTTATAATCAATTTTAATAAATACCATCCTACTCTTTCCATAATGAAAGCTGGAAACTGTGATATCTTTTGACACGCAAAGAAATGTAATCGGCTGATTTGTTTTGAGTTATTAATTTTTCTTTGTATTAATATTTGCGGGTCTTTCAAAACAACAAACATTTTTTATTTTAATTTTTGGGGATGGGATTTTTGTCTAAAAAAATTTACTTGATTACATATTGTATTAAAAAAATTATTTCAAGTATGTATTTAGGTTTGTAGGTATATAAAAATAATGTACTTGACAGTAAAAACAAATTCACTATTATAGTACATAGATATCTAGCTTAGCAATAAAGTAAGGTTTATCGTTATGTTCGTTAAACTATATGTATATAATTCTCTATTATTATATAGATACCTGTTTATTAAAAATTTAATTACTTAATGTATGATTTGTTGAGTACCCACTATTATGGTTAGTAATAATCGGGTGACCCTTTATTAAACAAACTTAATAATTTAGCCATACAAATGTTTGTAATTAATACAAAACAATAAGTGCACATTCATAATTCATAATCCTAAATACACTTTTAGACTAAATAAATCCGGAAATAATATTCGAACCACACTTTCAGTGGTTTTCCCATAATACAGGAAGTAACACAGCACGGTTTTAGTCCCTAAGCTCTTGTCGTACATTGTCCTTGTCGTGTCCAACCCCGAGAGACCCTCTTTACGCTTAGAATAATCAAACATTTTTCATATCTCTTCATATAACACTGCATACTTATACATACTAATAATTTATTTCTTAATATTAGATACAATTTTTATTTTAATAATTCAAAAAAACCTTTTTTTTAAACAAGATAAGCGTTATACCCTTGGAGCTTTAACATAAATTATTACTCGAAACGCTAACATGCACCAGTAGATTTGAAAATTATGAAGTAAGAATTTATAGCGGTTTAGGCACCGGACAACGATTATGATGAATAATAGCCGATCTTGAAGTGATAACAAAACTAGCAAGACTCAATTGGGCAAAATTTCTGGCAAATATGATCTACATGTCATAAAACCCACTCCAAACCCGATTATTAATTTTAGAAAATATTAAATGATTCATTCGCAACTTTTTGTATTGTCAAATAAATAATCAATAGTTTTTATGTCCCTAGAGTGCATTAATACCATTTTTAACATTTATAAAGAATGCAGTATAATAGCCACTTTATTACAATTATAAATGTATTACTGGAAGTTGCAATCGAATAATTATTGAGTAGCACAGATACAAGTATTCCAGTTAAATTTCGCTCCGATATTGCTTTTAACGGTAAACCACTGTGACACCATCGCTGAAGTTTTAAGTCAATAATGGCCATGCTTTAATTGAAATTATTTCATAAAATAAAGAACAAGGTGTAGGTATTACTAGACATATTTTAACATGTAAACATTATTTTGCACAGCCAGACAGCAAGAAATAAATTAAATTTATTATTTTTTTTGAATCGGCCAAATATGGCAATCTATCTGGAAAAAGCTAAAGTGGTAGCCTGGAAATATTAATGGTATAGCCGACATAACTAGAAATGTAACCGTGGGTGGTTTCTGGTTGCTCTTCTAGCCTGCGCTGTTTTATAGCTTTATTCTTCACCACAGGTTTAAAGTAAGTTAATATAAATTAGCTAATAATTAGCATAACCTATAAATCTACCAGCAATGTTTATATTCATACCAGCAACAAGAAGGATATAGTGCAAATTAAAAATAACATCAGTGCATTTTCAATAATTTAAATAATAGGAAAACAGTATTTAGCTATACTTTATTAAAAGCTTTTTCAGGATTAAAAATTAATGTCAAGTAATCAACCACTAACGCTTTTATATCATTACTATTACCTCCTTCGTAAATTTTTAGAAATGCAAAAAGCTGTTTAGAAATTTACCAGCCTCAGTAGATACTTAGATAAAGAAAAAAACAAAATCTAAAGTTTATAACTTATAATTATCAAAGGAAAGAATGAGAACAAAAATAGAAGTTTACATAACATGTTTGAAAAAGAAAGGTTTACTGAATGAATAGATAAGTATTTTTTATGACTCGAAGACGACTGAGATAAAGTCTATTAAGGCATTAAATATGCTATATTTTATCTAATAATACGGTAAAGTAAATTATTATTCAGGTAATCAAAAAATAATCAATAACAGATCCAAATATTAAACCCTGTTGTAAAATATAATCAGAATTTTAAATAATATATATATATAGTATATTATATATTTATTTTTATATAAAAATCGTGTTGTAGTGGAAAATGAAATTTTGATGCTTTTATATAAATTTTCACACGATACTAGATTGTCTTCGGTGCGACGTTTACGTAAACAAAATTATTTCTTTCATTTTAATTTGTAAGTTCAAAGCATTTACAATTAATAAAAAAATTGCTCGTATTTTTTTTTATTGATCCTGTGACTTGCTTGTATGAGGTTCTTTTCTTTACTTTTTTTTCTTCTTCTCATTTTTTTAAGAATTTATTAAATTACCTTGACAGTAAAATTTGTGCTTTTTTTAATAAAATATAAAAATGTATCCTGGTAACTGCCATATATTGATTTTGAACAATTGTTCAAGAAAATCATAATCAGAAGAAAACTTTTTGGTACAATATCTGCCATATCCCTCTCAAATATCTAATAATAATCTCACATGGTCAATGAGCAATATTATAATTTTACAAAGGCTTTCTATTTTGTGAATTCAGAAATAGTACTTTTAAAACTATTACAGACATTTTAAAGAAAAATTTTTAAAGATAGTATATAAAATTTGATGGTATTAATTTAGAGATATCTTTTATATAATTATCAATTCTATAAATTAACCAAGTAACCATCAAATAAGAACAAAATGAATTCTTTAGCATCCTATCCTCGTACTTTTTAACATGCGATTCCAAACAATTTTTGCATAAAGCTGATCCCATTTTTGGATCACTTGTCCAACCTTTAAAATGTAAGTTTTCGACTTTCCGGTTCCATTAAGCGACAAACCAGCTGATGTGGGTTATTAGGCCAGTCAGTAGAGAATCGAAATAAGGTCGTATGTTGCAAACGGTGATGTAGAAGATTTTATTTTTTAACTTGTATAAATAGGTACAAGCATGTGAAAAACAAAATGCTAACACGGGCGACCTCAGGAGAACTTTTGGCAGCCAAAGAACTTCAAATTTTACGACTTTTTAGTTTTTGCATATAACTCTAAACCGTGGATCCTATCAAAACATTTGTGGTTTAACAAATTAAGAGCGTTAAATTCTGCGTCGAATAAGTACCACAACTTAATAATTTGGTCAAGTGGTATGGTCGAAAACTACGGTCAAAAACGACGATTTTTTAAATTTTGTCAAAACTGCGATATACGTATATGTGAGTGCGCGTCCGGCATCGATCGCGCTGCACTAAATTCGTTGTAACTTTTAAACTAATTAATGAAATTGAGCATTCAAAAGCTCAAATGAAAGAAGAAACATGTAGCTATTGGACTATTATATTTTCTAATATAAAAATGAATGTATATAAGAGTAGTAAATGTATATAGTTGGAACATACGGAGATATCCGATAAAATCGCTAAGAGCTCTACCATTTCTACAATTCTTAAAATAAAGATCTGAAATTTTCATGATTACTCTAGAAGTAATGTATAAAAATATCCGATAAGTAAAAAATCTCAAAATTTAGTATTGAAGATGTATACTTCAAAATTTCAAAATTTTGGGTAAGTAATAAAATCTAAAATGTATACCTAACTTTAACCACATATTACTCTTGCTTAAATCGTGTTATTAGATTATTACAGGTGCGATTTTAAAGCTTGAAATGTGTACTTTAAGATACTTTAAGGGATTTAGGTTAAAAGTAAATCAACCCTTTTATTTTACAAAATAAAAATAATTTTTTTGCTCCAAAATTCGTTAAATTAGAAGTACGTTAAACGTTAATAACTTTTATAAAAATTTATTTAACCTACTTACCTAGCATATATTATTAATAAAACTTAAAATGAGTGAATTTAATGTAAAAATTTTTAGAATATATAATAATAGCTCTTAGCGATTTTATCGGATATCTCCGTATGTTCCAACTATATACATATACTACTCTTTCATTATATTCATTTTATATTTGAAAATATAATAGTCCAATAGCTACAGTTTCTTCTTTCATTTGAGCTTTTGAATGCTCAATTTCATTAATTAGTTTAAAAGTTACACGAATTTAGTGCAGCGGTTTTGACAACTCAGTTTTGACAAAATTAGAAAAATCGTCGTTTTTGACCGTAGTTTTCGACCATACCACTTGACCAAATTATTAAGTTGTGGTACTTATTCGACGCAGAATTTAACGCTCTTCAATTTATTAAAGCACAAATGTTTTGATAGGATTCACGGTTTAGAGTTATATGCAAAAACTAAAAAGTCGTAAAATGTTGAAGTTCTTTGGCTGCCAAAAGTTCTCCGAGGTCGCTCGTGTTAACATTTTGTTTTCACATGCTTGTACCTATTTATACAAGTTAAAAAATAAAATCTTCTACACCACCGTTTGCAACATACAATTCCTTTACTGACTGGCCTATATATGTAGTATCATAGCAATATTTGATGTGGGAATTACTTCTACAATTATGTGAGCAATACAACTATATTTTATTTTCTAGAATTTTTTTCTCGTTATCCCTATTTATGTATATTTCAGCATATTAAAATTTCTATTTAATTACCTTTTAAAATATACTATTTACATAAGTACGAGTTAATAATATGAAAAGCGTAGAAGCCAATGGTTGTACTACACAAAAAATTTTAATTAGTATTTCTCATGAGACGCTACAAGTGTAGATCTATAAAAGAATATAAAACCCAAGAAAATTTAGCGGAGTACAATTTGCAATCAAGAAATCATCTGAGTATCCAATTTATTACTAATTATATCAACAAAGAGTAAATGTTGATATTCGATTATTATGTTCACTTAAAAAATTCTTATTTAGTAATATGTTAAATCTTTATTCAGTTTTTTTACATTAATCTTCTATATTAAACAAATTAACTTTTATCTACTTGGAAAATTTGATAATAAAAAGGTTGTTCAATAAATCGAAACATTTCTCCCACTAATGTAATTTACGTTATGAGGTATGCACGATTTATCTGAATGCTTTTAGTGGTACAATTCTAGATGGGTTGCATTATTTAAAAATATTTTTCATTGTACTACGTATTGTGGTTATTTATCGACTTCTTTACATGATACAAATTAAATTTTAATCTACAATCTTTTGTATTTTTTTACATTACACTTGCCAATACTTTTAGAACACGATTTCTTCACTTTTGTATTAAACCATTAGTATTTATTCTTCGAATACCCAAAATTATCATTATAAAAACTATTTAGTTTGTTACTAGGACATCCCACGCTGGTGACATATTAATATTCACAGATTTAAATTATATTGATGTTTTATTAATTTAATCAGATAAATTATCATTAATTATATTAGACGTAATGTTGCGGAAAGAAGTTTTTATAACACCCTTTTCTTATAAATCTTAAGTATTACGAACAGAAACGAAAATAGCGTATAAAAACTATATTATATTACAGCAGTAGTATGTTTTTCTACTACGTCATAAAAATCACCCTAGTATTAAAAATTCTTGTGTACAGCTACATATCTTTTACCAAGTGGTTTTCATTCTCGAGTAGATTTGACATATCTAGAATCAGGACTTCAAGTTGGAATTTTACTATGTACAGATTGATAAGCTTGAGAATTGTAATGCAAAGAAGCACGTATTGAGTACTGAAAGGAATAACTTAGATCAGGAATTATATAAAACGCAATTGAATTTCTTCTATAGTTGCAGAAAAGAAATCGATAAAATATATTCAATAAATATTTGATTCAAATTTTTAAAAATTATAAGGTTAAATGAACAATAAAACAAAACGTATTAATTTCAAAGGTTAATAATATATATAATTTCTATATTCAATAAATTAATATTAAATAAAATTGTCGTTTTGGAGCTTAAAATGTTTCAAGTTAGGTAATAATAAATTATCTCATTAGTATGAATATTTAGAATATAATATAGGTATCAATTTTGATAATTTTTAAAATTGTGAACTTCTACATGAAAAAGTATAGTAACAATTTAAAACCCAATTAAGATTCTCTTACCCACCGTAATTATTTTGTGAAGGGCAACCTTCATCCGATTTTCACATCCAATAATTTTCAAAAATGTTGTTTACATAGTACCTTTTCAAATTTTAATTTAATTTTGTGAAAATTCTATTTCAAAATTCCTAATTTACAAAGGTTATATTTTTGCCGTGGAAAATTACTTTTATATGGATATTCTTCTGTACTTTTAATTCCAAACACAAAATGTTTTTAGTTATTTAGATTGCATTAAAAAAATTAGATATTGTGATTAAATGTGTTTGATAAGATAATGTGTTTAATAATCAATTTCTAATCTAATAATAATTGTTTGTTACAGGTGAGTGATATTCATTCAATATGTTTTGGTTAACAAATTTGTGGTGAGTCAGATATTATTTGTTTAGTTTATTCTGTTACATAATTTTAGTTATTAGTGAAATAAATAATGTTTGTTATCTATTGTTAGTTTTGCCTGAACTTTTTATAATTTCGTCTCACCTACGCAAAATGTTAAGGTGATTTTTGAAGATTAAATTTAAAAAAATTATAAAGAACTCTCTAGACAGTCAAATTTGGTTAGAAAACTTCTGATAAACCAAACAACCTTGACTAAGGTGAAACTGTCGGCCGATAAGAACTATCAGCTTTCGTAAAGTTTTCATAGCTTTCCTTATCAAAAGAAAAAATTAAAAAGCTTTTCGAAGCCTGCCTCTATTTTGTTATAAACAACAAGCGCAAAGATTTGCAACGATTATCAAATCAAACTAACAATTTATAATTTTAAAATACTTAAATTTATTGTTCTTGTCATTTTTAATGATTTTTAAAATAAATTGACAAAATTATAGTGCTTTATAAAAAGTAATTTAAATTTTACTAAAAAAACATTATTTAAATTGTAGGTACCTAATAGAAATTTATAAAATAAATTTACCTGTATGAAATTTGTACTAACTTGGTTGTCGTTAGTAGTAATACTGATTAGAGAGCAGGTGTACTCGATAACTGGTACTGGTTTGAATTATGGCGGGAAACAAATTGTAGATTTGATTCACAAGTGAATTTGATTTAACAAACTGCGTATGTCATAGAATATATTTCAGCTGCGAGGGAAGTACTATGCACAAGAGAAGGGCACGGCGATGGGTAATGCGCTATCTCCGTTTATTTCTGAGTTGCTCCTGCGTATAAAGAGATGAACCTAAAAACAGAGTGCCCCATATTCCCAACAGTATGGATGAGATATTTGAATGATGTGATCATCAATAAGAAATACGTTACAAAGATGCTAAACGTTCTGAACTCTCAATTCACAACAGTGAAATTTACACATGAAGAAGAGACGAACAATAATTTACCTTTTCTTGACATCATGGTTGAATGAAGAGATGAGGTACTCGACTTTGAAATCTACCGGAAGCCAATCTTCAGCAGAAGGCTTATCACAAGCGACTCCTTCCACTTTTACTAGCATAAAATGGCAGCCTTCCATTCCATGGCGCACCTACTCACAACTCTACCCCTTAATGTTCTCAACTAAAAAATAGAAGTAAACTTTAGTACCCACTTGGGAAGGATAAACGGATATAACCCCAGCACTATCATAAGCATTATCCACAAGCATGAGAAGAAAAGAAAGTGCAATTCTCTGAGCACGCTACTAGGCGGTCCAGATGGAAGCCCCCCTCCTACTAGCTTCCCGCTCCCCTTCCTCCCAAAGGTTACTCAACCACTAATGAAGTGCTATAAGAGAAGAGGATACTCAAAACGCACAAAGGAAAAGCTACGGAAAGTGCAAACTACGGAAATGACTACGTCTACTACGGTATGATTTGCAAGAATACTAAAACCTGATTTAGCAAGCACATGAGGGTACTTAACAACAAGGACTTATTGTCATCTAGTATCGCTAGAGATCTACTCCATAGTGGACACAACACCTCCGTGGAAGGGGTGAACCTGGTGGAGAAAGTAAATGTTAAATATCACCTAGAAATATGTGAGGGAATCCACATAAAGAAAACAAGAGTAAAAAATTGATGAACTCAGACATGGGGAATGCCAACACGATCCTACTGGGCCTTGTAGATTCAGCATTGTCCTTTTCCTTACTAAGGGATGTGGTGCTACCTACTTGAACTTGTAATGTTTTGTTGAGAGTGTCGACTGGAAACCGTTATTGAGCAGCGACTGTAAGAATAACTTTTGACTTACCTCGGTATGTTTTAATAATCTCTAACATAAGAATCCTACATCACTTAGTGGAGTTATCGCTCTATTCCGCCCTGGTCGCACGTTTTGTGATTTTTTCAATTTTATATTGTAATAAGTTATTACTATATTACTTGAGAATGAACGCATTGTGTCCGAAACACGTCATGTTTTTAACCAATAAAAAAATTGCTGAATTTAAAGGAAGTTTTTATTTAATTTATGTGACGTTTGTCTCTCTAAAATCTCTAAGTGTGATTTTGGTAATCGAGATTGAATTGTTTGTAGAAATGTTCTGGTAATGCTGGAGATGTATTTTGTTAATTTATATTTAATTGATGTTTACTAAAATTAATAATTAGTGTTATTTATATTCGTGAAATAATAAAAGTGCCTTACCAAATAATAACCAAGATGGGCAAATAAATGATTATTATTAACAGTTTCCAATGACTGTTGTTAGCTGGCATGAACTTTTTTGGTAACTACCAGAATTAAAAATTATAATGACAGTTTTGTTTGGCAAACCGATCAATCAAGTTCACATCTGTAGGAGCGAACAGAAATAAAAACTAATGTTGGCTGTTTAAACCTGTAAAATATTTAATTATTGGTAAATAAATAATGGAAATGATTTGAAAGTTTAATTACGGATTTTAATAAAATTATAACTAAATGTAATCGGTTTAAAATTTAAAATGTTCACACGATTGTAATTATGTGGTTAACATTTTTAACTGATAAAATTATTATTTTCAAACGAATTAAATTGAATTGATTACTGAAAAAGATGAATGAGTTAATATTGGAGATTTTAACAAATACAATTGTTACGTACCGTTCGATGATAGACAAAATAATTGCAGATCAAAACAAATTTGAAAACTCGTAATACTTACCAATAAGCACACAATAAGAACTAAACCAGGTGACGCACTACATAAACTTTAGTTAATAAAAAGAATTTAAATCAGTGGTTATAAAATTTACATTTATTTTAATAACTGTAACATTGTATAAAAATTTTGGAAGTATAATTAATAATAAGTCCAGCAGTGTAGCGTAAAGCTTACACCGGCCGACTGGAAAGCGGTAAACCGCGGTTCGATTCCTAGTCGAGTCGGATACACTGCTGTGATCAAAGGTCCAATATCAATCTGTGGACCATGGGGGAAAGGGAACGGAAACCACCCCCTGAATTATATTCCTATGAAAATTCATTTTGGCTTCGGCGTTGGTCACGACGCTTCTGACAAGAAGCAAACGATGAAGAAGAAGAAGAATTAATAATAAAAATTAATAGGATATCCAAGATACTAATATTAAGTATTACGTTACTTTACGCTTAGATTTTCAAAAATTCATTTATTTAATATGATTTTCAATGATAATTTCAATTGTACATGAGTAAAACATTATAAATTGCTTTAATGTTTTTGACAATTCAAAAAAGGGTTTTAATTTTTTCAAGCAATTTTCAAATAGCTAGAGCCATAAAAATTATCAACAAAGATGCAAGGTAGAAAATTAACATACGGCAGTATTTCAAGATTTACAAATTTGGATTATTTCTAATTTGAAACATAGCAATATATTAGCTTTGTTTTATCAGCAGTTCAAACCTGTTTAAAATTATTAAATGCATGCGTTAATGGCATTTGAGCACGTAGATTTTCACAAATTTAAACTTAGTTTAAACAATTCTGAATGTTTAGTCAAGATAATATTATATTCATTCAAATTTTACAAATTTTTAACTTGAATAAGGATTTTTAATTTTCCTCCTAATAGTAACGATATCTTAATATTATGTTGATTCTCAGTATCAAAACACTAATCTTTTATTAAAAATTATCTAATTTTATTGATGGCTCTATTTATTTATTATAATTTTATAACTGTCATAGTTAAAACAGTTCTAACTGCTATGATTGTGGAAAATTAAACTCATTTCAAGTTATCGGTGATTTTGAAATTAAAACCACGAAAACTTTTAGAAAATGTATAATATTTTGCTAAAATTTAATAGAAAGGTTATAAAAGTTATATTTTTACCTCTGATATTTGAAAATATGTAAAAAACTAATATTAGCTGCAAAATTCAGACATGACCTAACGTAAAGTTAAATAGTTTTCTAATAGAAAATTGAAGAAATTGAATTTATTTTATTGTAAAGGATCTACGTATAACTTAAGCAATTACATTAATAATTAATGTTTTTATTTTATTATAAATTTAATATAAAAACACAAATATCATTAATAACAAAGTAGTAATAAAATGAAAAAATTGTTTTATTGCTCAATTTTACCTGTTAAATTGTAAAAATCAAATTTAACAATAAAATAATTATTTTATAATTTTTATACTATATTATTCTTGAACTTTTTGAATTTTTTGCACAAAAAAATGTCAAATGCTAATATCTTTAAAGTACTAAATAGTTCCAAAAATAAGTCTATAGCCTGTATGACACTATCACACTTTCGTTGAACTTTTCGTTAAACTTTTTGTCAAACATTTGTTCGAAAGTTGAACGAAAATTTTTAAGTGGGGATGTGTTTGTAGTGAAGCTGGCAACAAAACATTCGGAACATACTTCACACTGCTTTACATAATTAGCGTTGCCAACTACCAAAGTTACTAGTGTCGAAATTAACCGTTTAATGTGTTTAACCTAAAAGTTTTGTTTGTATATTTTTTTACTACAAAAAACAACAACAAACGTTTGTTTAAATAATAAACTTAAAATTTGTTAAATAAACACTCACAAACAACAATTTCGTTACTGGCAGAAAATACTGGTAACTTATGGTAACTTATAATATTTTCATCAAGTTGGCGTTGATGGGCGTTGCCTACTTTTGCAGCAATGCGCATGATTTATTTAAAAGTTGACCGGAAAGTTTAACGAAAATGTGACCGGCTCTATTTTGTTTGACGCAAAAACAACACGAAAATGTGATAGTGTAATACAGCTTAAATTTTTTCAGCAAACATTTGACAACTAGTTGAACGAAAAGTTCAACGAAAGTGTGATAGTGTCATACAGGCTTAAGAAATAATATTTTCGCTTTCAAGTTTGCTTTCATGCAGGTATGTTAAATAATATCAATTTTAACTATTTATTATAAAGAGCTCGATTTAAATGAAAATGCGGAAATAACGACTTTAGGGAAAACTTTTGTTTTTCTTTAAAATAATAGAAACATTTATGATTAATGAATAGGTATTACTTATCCACCATATTCTGTTGCACGATGAAATTTTCACATGGTTAGTTATTTAAAAGTGGTTACTTTTTCACTTAGCAGGTTATTGAAAATAATTTATGGTTTTGTTGATCACTTTTGCCTTTAAAATATTAATTAGTTAAAAGTTATAAGCGTTATTAAAACTTAAAATTTTTGAAAATAATATTAATATAGGTTTATGTTGAAACTGTATAATATTATCTATTCTTGTAAATCCTTCGATGCTTCCTTTATGTTCAACCCTTTTGATTATAATGAAGTATTGAGAATAAATAAAGATATTTCAAATAAGCAGTAAATTTTAATATTATTCAAATTTTAATCTTCGCTTAATTAAGAAACTCTTCTTCTAAAGTATTTCCTTTTCTAGAACAATACATTTAAATCACAAGTTGCTCTGCAAAAAGTCGTGATTTGGGCTTTAAACTATTTGATCACCCTCCGAGCTATTCGCAAAATTTGTTCCCCTGCGATTATTTTCTCTTGCGTCAAGTGGAAGATGTTTAATAGACTGGAAATTTTTATCAAATGAGGAAATTGTAGAAGCCTTGAAGTATAAAGTGTGATTACCAGAGTACGAAGAACAATTTTTTCAAATAGTCCAGGGGCAATACACGAAAAAAGTAAAAATACACGAAAACTATATTACACAATAAATAAAATTTATAGCAACATAATGTATTTTAATAATAAAATAAAATATTGATAAAGTTTTAATTTTTGACTTATACAAATACTAGGTCGAGTATTTTAGTATAGGTAGAGCAATGCATTTTGGAAAACATTCTATATTTGCGTAGCAATATATTTTTTTATTATAAAATTTATTTCCATTTTGTGTCAATTCACTTTTGTAAGACAACGTATAATTATTACATAGGCAATTATTACATATTCTTTACGTTATATGCATTCGTAAAAGTTATTAAATTTTAATATGAAAACTGCTGCAGCTTTCGGTAGGCTCAAAAATTAATTAAAATCAACAGAATATAACTCATGGTACAAAATTGAATGGCATTATTTAGTAATTTTGAATTATACAGTTATATAGCCACAAGCATTAAATAAATGATCCAGTATTTCAAAGCGATCTTTTTATCATATTTTTATGGCAAAAGAAGGTTTCTATAAGTATCCAATGTTTTATTTTTTGATTCTATATAAATAATAATCAATTTGAGTTCAACTCGCAACAAACATCAAACTGTAGGAGGATTTATTCTTAAACAGAATTTTTTGAATTAAACATGAAATGTTTGAAAAACGTCAAGCAATTCTTAGAGAGATTTATACTCTGAAATCGACGAGATTTATAAGTTTACCAAGTCATCCGCTTCTAGCAAAGACAAGACATATTTATATTTTTATATGTTACAAACGGTTGAGAACTAAAGAAAATATGAGATTGCTGTCGAAATGTGGACATTTCTAAGCCTTTACTTATGATTTATTTCATCTCTCTTTCTAGTAAGATATAATCCTCAATATGAGTCCATTCTTATCTTGCGTGTATAAGATAAACATTCTGCATTTTCATTTTTCTTATATTACAAATTCAACTCCCGACACTTATTTCTAGTTTGTTATTTTGTCAGCCGTGAACAAATCACGTACATTTATTAAATTGGAAACTAGTAAAACTAATTTAGCTTTTATCGAGCATTTCATTTTTCAAATCTAGCACTAGAACGTTGCGTTGTGTTCATTTGACAAATTGAGAAATCAAATTTGTGACGTTAAAGCAATTATTTTATTGCACAAAATGTACACAATTTCTAATCAAGGAATAATATTATATTTAAATAATATATTACATCTATAAATTTTATCTACATTTAAATGATTTGTCATATCAATATTTTTAAAATTATGTAAACAGTATTTGTAAATTTAATAAAAATAAATTGTCCTAATAGTTAAAGCGACAGAGTTACTAAATTTTAGCAGTTGGTATCTCAAAACTCAAACCGCCTCTCAGAATTACAAGAAATTCCATCTTATAAGCTCGACTGTGAACAGCTGGTATTAATAGGCTCTTACAGAATTCTTCAAGAGGAATCTTCTAAACTTTGGGAATGCATTTAATCAAGCGATTTTATGAATAAAAATGGAAAATAAGTCTGATTTATGAATGTAAAAGTTACATAGTTATATCAGATCTATGGAAGTTGTTGATTCATTAAAATCTGAAGAATTTATTCCCTAATCACGCATTTCAAAAAATTATATAAAAGAAAAGCTTGAAATCATAAATAACAATTTATTGTTAAAGCAATTCCGCATAAATAATACTGTTGTATACTTCACAGCAGGTACACTTCGGAGTAGAATTGCTACTGCTTTTCTAAAAATTAAGCAATAATTTTTGTTAACATAACGAGAACATTTTATAATTATTTCTTTCAAGTCATATAAAAATGTTAGTCAATAAAAAATAAATAGAAATTCGATCTCGTTAACAATGCATTGAAAAAAGGAAAATCCAATTTAAAGCTTCAAACTAAATAACAATTTTCCTTGGTAATTTAATCATAAAAGACGACATTGACAAATTACCTAAAGAAAACAAATGGTTTTGTTTGTTGGCAAAGTTTACCATCAAGTTTACATTCACCTATTGGAAATTGTGTGATTAACAAACTGTTTTCAATATGTGGTTTACCGGAGAGGCCGGAATAATTATAAACTGTACTTAATAAATCAACTTGAATTTGTATAATAAAAATGATATCATAAAATGATAAATTAAACTATAATTTCATAATATCAACCGTGTACTTTATTTTTTCCTAACGTGGCTTTCTGGTAATGCTGGCGAGTCTTTCGATCCGACTTATAGGCGCCAATATTTTTAGAGAATCCAAAAGAACAGTCACAGGCATATCTGGGGAAAGCCTATCAAATTCCTTCAAATGTAAAAAAATTAATATAATATACTAATAATGGCTTCGACACATACACGAGGTTTCTGGCAAACTGAGAAATAAATCTTAGGAAGAAGAAGAAGAAAAGTTTATCTTTGAATTTAAGATGCAAAATTTTCTTTTATTGTATTTTATATACGGTAATATTGAGTACAAATAAATTAATATTCTATGACAAAAAAATGAATTTAAAGTTGATAACAAAAATTTAGAAATTATTTAAAATGAATAGAGTAAATTTATAGCTTTATAATTGTAAATTTAAAGAGAATTTAACATAAAATATGAAATAATCCTGAAAATTGAAAAACATACTCCATGAACTAATAAAAATTCTATTTATTTTGTCGCTTTTCAGTTTTTGTGTACGGCTCAGCTCTGGAACAGTATTATACTAGTTTATGTAATATATTATGCAAGATTTATGCAGTCAATGCAAGCAGTTAATGTAATGGCAACCAGTCATATTTTGCATTGGTCTTTTGATATGCTACAAAGTATAATATACAATATTGTTTTTCTTTGTTTCCTTACTTTAATATTAAGTTTTGCAATAGCACCTACTTTTAAATTATTAACAATTTAAGTGTTTTGTAATCTTCCTACCTACAGAAGCATTAAGAAAAATATCTTTATCTGTAGCATTGTTACATTACATTGAATAGGTTCGGGTTTAGTATACAGTTAACCAACTGTTTAATGTTTTTTGCATAAGTCGATGGTTAAACAATCTGTGAAGATATTTCTCTTTTACAAGACGTTACCTAAATTTTGATTTTTGAAACTAGGAACACTCTTGAAATAAAAATTCCTTATTCCCTAATCATCATTCAATGAAACGCAAATTAATTAATTTACTTTGTTTAATTTGTTTAAATATACTCATACAACGTTAAAATATGAAAATTTTTGTATAGAAATTCATAAGAATGATATATCGAACGAGCTTATGATATCTTAATTAGTTAATTAACAATTATTGAGTCATACACCTTTTGAGTTGAGTTACAATTTAATCAAATTTAGTGTTAATTAAGCATTTTAATTATTCGTGCTTATTTTGTTTTATCTAATTATACTTATTTATTTAGAATGAGTTAAGTATGTTTTACACTACATATTAACATTAAAAAAATCTTGTTATTTGATCTGAAGGAAACTTTGTTTGCAAGTTTATGAATTTCACGGACCCACAGACTTAGATTTTGCTTCAAGTTTTTCTTCACAAAAACCACACACATTTCCAGCCCAACAGTCCTTCCACGTTAACTTACTTTGACTTTTTCCTTTAGTTCACCCAACTTGCCTTTGTCGCATGTTTGTTATTGCAAGAAATCATAGATTTGCTTTTACGTTTGTAATATTGCTCTTAATTGCACCTGTTTGCACAATTTATAATTTTTGAAAACTTTAAATGAGTTTTTATGTACTATATAAGATGCTATAATTTACAAAAATAAACACTAAATACTTCTTTTGTTAAGTTCCAAAATTAATGTGCCTAAATGAAGGCCAAAAAAGTTTTAATTAAAACAAAAAGTGACAAAACGTACAATTAAAATTTTTAGGAAAATTTCACGTTGAAAGATATGGCATCACCTAAAAAAATTCCACTGATAATAGCTCTTTACTTATTGGTGTTATGCACTAGTTGGTTATCATAACTGACTTCTTTATACGTCGTTCTTGAAGTTCTGAAGACTACTTTAACTATATTATGGATTATGCTATCTATCATCAGATATATCTGATGTGATTTATTTATTTTTATTTACCCAGTATATTTACAATCTGCAGAATAAACAATAAGTAAATTTTATGTCAATATTCCTCATCAAAGAATGTCTTACATAGTAATGTCATATTTAGGTATAAACTTCGTGTATCGGGTTGATCCCTCATCAGGCCAATTGTCAATTGGTTTGGGGTTATACCAATCCTCGCTTTATACTTGGCACTATACGTACTAATTTCCTCTTTGACTGTTGGGATAGCAAGATATTTTCGGATAAGTTCATTTGGGACAAACCACGGTGCGTTCACAGGTTTCTGAGCACTTTTGCCTGAATTCTCTCCAGTATTTCAATATTGGAGTTAAATGCGGAACTCCACAGTTAAATTCCGTAAGTCCAAACAGGTTTGATTGTTGGGTGAGAGTTCAAATTTCTGGAATCTAAAATACACCTTTTTCTATAAAAATGGCTTTAACAAACGAAAGCACAGAAAAATACAAGCTCTTTAAGGTGAGGGTGAAAGTTGTCGAACTTCTAATACGACCACAATTTAATTTTAAAAAATTATATAAAAAATTACAATTTTCCTATAAAAAAATACATGTAAGTGTATTATTGCGGAATAAAACGCCAAATTTGGAAACATTGTGTTGACGGTACGTGTGCTGTGCCTGGGTTGACAGTGACTAGTGGTAGGAAGATACCAGCCCAAGTAGCATTTCTAGCTAAAAATCCGCTAGAAATTTAAATAGCTGTTTTTTTGCTTGCAGCAAGCAATTAAATAGCTATTTTGCCATCCAGCAAAATAGTTGCAAATTAGCTATATAATTGCATTAAAAATAGCTTGCTGGCAGCAAGCTGCAAAGACATGCTAATAATGCGCTAAATAGCTTTTGAATATAGCTTGCTGGCAGCAAGCTGCAATGATGCACTAAAATCACAATAATAACTTGCTGACAGCAAGCTGTAATAATTTGTAAAAAGCAGGCTAATAACTTGATTGATTGCTGGCTGACAGCAAAGTGTAATCATCTGTAAACTTGCAATGAATCCATTTAAATTCTTAGGTTATTATACAATTATTGTACTGCAATATTGCTGCAATATGGATGCTATTTAAACGCTATATATTTAGCTGGCTGTCGCAGCATCTATGCTGCCAAATACAGCTATTTAGCTAGCTATTAGTTGCTTTTTAGCATCATAATGCTGCTTGGGAGTAGCTCCCTCAGATCCGTCGCGTTAACATCCATACTTTTTTGAATCGAAGGTACTTGGAGGATGCTTTTAGTAAGTAAAGTGGATTTTGATAAGCCCAACTACGTCAAGAATGGAGTTCACACAAGAAGTGAAGTTTTTCCGAAATTTGTTTCCGATCACAAATTTAATTTTGTTAATTCAACCCTCCTTCATAATTCGTTGTAAAAAACGAAATTCTGGTATCATTACTGTCCTCACAACCAATTTTAGTTTTGGTGATTGGGATTACAGTTCAAAAGAGCCAATGACAAAATTGTATTCCAAATTAATTTTTCAAGCTGTTTTTCTCCAAAATTTGCAAACCGACCTCAAATTTTATTTTTTTTAAACGCTAATTAGACCCTCATCTTTCATAAACCACTTCAAAAATGGTAAAAATCCTAATCCGGGAATTGCAACCGTCACCGATTATTTTCCATGTCAGTCTGCGATCCAAGTGCATGCCTAGATACTTTATAGTCTCTGTTTGTGGAAGCTGTTTATTATTTAGCATTATTAGAAGTCACGTTCCATTTTGCAATCTAAATGTCACATGCGCTGATTTCGACTCATTTGCTTTTATTCTCCACATCTTTCGCTATTTTTTAATTTTTTCAGATTTATTTGTAGTAGTTCCGAGGCTATTTTAAGATTAGTATGTGATGACATGATGACGTCCGCAAATGTGGGTGTGGTTTTTTGCTCCATTTTCAGCAAATCCGAGATATAGAGAAGATATAGGATCGGCCCCATGACATTACCCTGAGGCACTCCTGTCTCTACTGGGTATATTCCTGTGTATTCTTCTTGAAATTTGACGAGAAAGTGTCTATTGCTAATGTAGGATGTAATTAGTTGGTATAAGTCGAAAGAAAACATCTATTATATTTTACAAAGCACATCCGGATACCAGACCTTGCCAAATGCTTGCGATATGTGCATGAACACTGCCAAACAGTACTTTTTCTCTTCAAAGTCTTGACTAATTTTTTTGACTATTTAATGGACCTGCTCTATAATTGCTTGCTTCTCTCTGAATCCAAATTGATGGTCAGGTATTAGATTTTTTGTTTGCAAAATTTCCTTCGGCCGCTTTACAATAATTTTTCGAATACCTTTGATATTACTGGAAGCAAGCTTATCGGTCTTTTAGGCGTTACTTTCTCTGGATTTATTTAAATTTGTGTGTGTGCGGGGCTAGAAATTCGTGGCAATCCATTACTTATAATGGTAACGAAACTAAATGTAAATTTGAAGAAAAATTTTATAATGTGCAGTCTCGGCAATAGACAGAACTGACAATAGATCTAATAATGTATGGCAAGCTTTAGACAATGAGAATGTGGAAGCTCTTTTGTTGAACATACATCACAATTTATCCTTAAGAATATCCCGTTTAATTTAAAAAATCTGGAGTAACTACTATTTCTAATATTTCAGTATTTCTAAAATAACAATAAATAATTTGGAAAATTTTCTTTTATGACAGTTTATATAGGATTTAGAATTATTGATGTTTTTCTAAAGTTTGGTTTAGTCTATGAACTTATTTACGAAGAATTTTCTATAAATAATGTAATAATAGAGAATGTATTTCTATTTCACGGTAAATGTGGTCGTATTGATAAGAACAGACATACACGTACATATTACATACTTTTTAAATTTTGCCTCAATGACAATCAAATATAAGTCACAAAAATGCAGACTTACTTTTGTATTTGTATAGAAAACGAAATATTAATTTCACTTCACTTGTTATTGAAAAAGTTTTTGCAATTAGCAATTTAAAGAAGATATCTTTATATAAATTAGAGCAAAACTGTAATAATCTTTTGAAATTATTAAGTAAATTTAAATAATTTCAAAAGCAAAAAGATTAACTTTAATATTTTATAAATATTTAAGGAAAACTCAGATTGCGTGATTTGGAAGCTTAAGGAAATCTAATACATTAATATTCATGCTGTATGAAATGCTAATGAATCATTTTGAAGCCTTCAAGTATTGCATTATGAAATAAAATTTTTAATTTCTTACGTCTCACGTAATAATTAGATAAATCTAATAAAATTAGGTGTCATATTAGATTCTATTTCTCGATACTCAATCTTTAATTACCTGATAATTTTTTGTTATCCATTCTTGTTGTCAAAACAAAACAAGAAATTATAAAAAAATAAAATGTGGTGATGAATTGCTACTAAAAAAAGAAATCGCAGTATACTTTGTATTTGGATAATACTTTTAATTTTTATATTTGTTATTAATTTTACTCGGTGTGCTGATATACCTATAACGGTTAGCTTTAGATACTTTTAATTAAAATTTTTTTATGTAAACTGTCGGAAGGAATGCAAATATTGTATTATCAAAATAAACAGTTTACGATAATAAAAGTTTTACAAATAACCAAACATTGCTTATACTTAGCATACGAGTATATGGTATAGTATAGTACTCGTATAGTTACAGCCCTGAAAATTCGATGTATTATCCCTATAGCAATTAAAGCAATCATTGCTGAAAATTGTAGCTTTAATATGTAGACTTTCTGGCTTACATTTACATAAAATTTTTTATAAAATAAGCATAGCACCTCTTGAACTGTTTGCACTTAGAAAACAGAATGTACTAAAACCTCTATGAGTATTTATACAACTTTTTATTGAATAATATTTTATATTATGTTTCGTATATTTACAATATTTATAATTAATTAATAAATCATGTAAAGTTATAGGTTTTAAGAATGAATTTAATAATTTTTAAGTTAAGTGAAATTTTAATTAAATTTATTACTAGTTAATCTTTAAATACAAGTTAATTTTTAAATTTAATTACCAATCTAGATCTAACTGAGGAGGTTCTTTAAATTGAAACATGGTTAATCAATAATGTCTTAGACTAAAAGATTCATGCGATAATAAATGAAAAAGTTTACCTATTTATAAATTTAATTAAATTTTTTTTACAATATTTAAGTGCTATAATTAAATTATATTATAAATTAAAATGAAAAGGTATTTTTTGTCCAAACAGTTTTAAGTATTTAAACTGTCAGTTTTTATATTTTTTGCATATTATATTTTTCTGCACAAATTTTTGGTGAGAGTAAACAAATAAACTAAACATGAATCAAAGCTGTTTATTTTTTTTTATTATTATGCAAGTATCCTACATTTATTGCAAATTTCGTAAAAGAAACGTGAAAAAACATAGTGTAAAAGAAATAAAGTTGACTTCACTAAAAGAAGTTTCAAAAAGTTGCATTTAGCAGAAATACTTTCCAATTTATAAATATTTATGTACAAATTCCAATTCTATGACATTTTCACTCACTATAATAGTAACATTAATTATTTAAAAGAGTAAATATTTGAAATGTTATTAAGCATACGATACATTTGTGATATTGTAGTTTATACATACATTGTAATATTGTAAAAATTATAAGTTGTAACAAAGGATTATCGCAATATTAATGAATGGTTTGGAAACGATATCAGTAATTACTATTATCAATTGAGAATTAAGAAATATTTAGCGTAAGCGATTTGGTACCTTTATTTCGACATGGTACCTTTATTTCGGTACGTAACAGAGAACATTATTTAATAATATTTCAGTGCTTACTCCCTCCATAGGTATAATTTAAGCAAAATGTGTAATAAAACATCTTACCATTTTTTCTAAAATGACACCCAGTCAGAAAATTATTGAATATCTAATGATAGCAAAATTGAAAATTGTAGATTTGATATAACCATTTTTCATTGTGATGTAATAATATTCAATACTGTTATAAATTTCCGATTATTTATTTTCCCACATTTTATACAACAACATTGCTTTTTTTAATATAAATTGATTTTAAAGCAAAAGATCTGGCAAAACAGTTTATGGTATCAGCTCTGTCTACCAAAATATATTTTGACGGCTAAATCTAAATGCTTGGGAAGCCATCTTTTGGGAAATTGTACGAGTTGTCAGGACACGATTTGCTACTTTAAAATATTTTGTAATTTTACAACAAAAGTTTTATGTCAGTCCTAGTTACAATCAGCAAATGGCTACTATTTGCAATCGATGTGGTTACTACGAGAAAGGCGATATAGCGGTCAGATCCATGCAAATATAATATGATTCACTTCAGATGAAGATATATAAGCAATTTGAAGTGTTTTTCTATACAAAAATTAAGGACATTTTGCAAAATAGGTTAATTAGATTAAAACCTCGACACAATAAAAATTAGTTTAATTAAAAATTAGCAATACCTATCGTGCATTCTGTATTGACGTCCGAGTGTCCATTGATGTAGAAAATAGATGCCTATGTTGTTTTGATTACTTTAATTAAAATTTTATTGTTTTATAGATTTTTAAAATATTAATCAAATATTAATTATTCTTTTAAAGTATATTAGTTTTAACTTGAAATATAATATCATATTAATAATTACTACAATTAGAATTGTAAAACAATAATAAAATTTTTTTCAAATTTCATTATACTTGAAACCTTTTAAAATATTTTATTCAACAAATATTTTTAAGAAATAATAATAAACATTTACAATTATAATATGTATATACATAAAATATTGATTAAGCATACAATTAAAAGTTTTTCGTGATTTACATAAAAATAATATGTTTTTAATTTATATTTAAATAAAAAATATATTAGAAATATGGTTGCCGGAATAAAAAATTCTTAAAAGTGAAAGTGTCTGAAAAAATAATCCTTGAAATATTATTATGTTTTGAAGTAAACGTAGCTAGTATAATTGAATGCACGAAGAAAATCAGGTCTAAAATTTGATATTTTTGATGCGATAATAACGAAGAAATTAGAACTGGTAAAAACACTGCAAGGCACGAAAATACTTAGTCTTTGAACGTGTGTTCAGGGATAGAAAGTTGTGGAACAGGAAGTAAAATAGAACAGGAAAAATTAAATGTGCGGTTTATATTTTAATATTTAGTAATACTAACTTAGTTTAAATTGGAATTACGGAGTAGATTAGCTGCAAAAATTTTTACAATATAAATAATAATTTATAATATTAATAGTTTAATAATAAATACTTAAAAAATGGTTGATGGATTGATGTGGCGTAAAGCATGCGTATGTACATAATTTAGGTACATTTATGTATGTAAGCTGAAGAGCTAAAAGTAGCGTTTCCATTACTAATCGCACCGGTTACTGCTATGATCTCAAGTATAAAATTGATCTGCTAGATATGGGGAAGGCAATAACGAGGAACCACCTGATTAATTACATTTCGCTGCTAAAATGGTATCGACTTTGTCCAACTCGTTAGTTATCACTTATTGAAAATACTACACATACACTAAAGGAGAAGAAATTATTTAAAAGTATTGGTTATGATACGAGTAGATAATAATTTATATTTTTATAGATTAATTAGTTTTCTAATAAATTATGCGCCGAACAATTTTATGAGATTTGTATATTTTTAAAATTCTCACCATAAGTTTAATTTAACTTGGTCATAATTTCAGATAAAATGAAAATCTCGAGTGTTTTACGGACAACTAATATCAATTACTGTTCACTCTACTTCATCGATTTATTTTTATTAAGAGGTCGAAACGATTTGTAGCGTTTTTTAATTTTTGTTGTTCATTGTTGAGCATTATAATATTTGAATAGAAATTTTACGTTATAACAATAAGTTATTATTACTACTTTAATTAGTTGGAAACTTAACCTTTGAAATGGAATCATTAGTAAGTAGGTTATACCTTAAAAATGTTGCGTTGAAGGTACTAATATCATCAAAAGAAAAGAAGATCGGGCTTTCACATGATGAAAGATATCATGAAGGTTGGAACATCAAAGGACATACATTTTTGAATAAGTAAAAATAAGATAATTTAATGAAGTTATATTCGTTGTACTTTTTTTATTGAATCATTATCATAGGTATGCAATATTTAAAATCGTCGTGAACGATCACTATAAATATTGTAAAGCTTATAATTTAATAGGCAAGAAGTTTTCTTTTGTATGTATTTGTGAGTCAGATATATTCATGGTATTTTGTTAAAAAAGAAGGAAACGTTTGCGGTTTAACCAGAATACGTTTCGGGCACTAATGGTTGTAGATAAATACGTGACTTACAACTTAAATAATTTGATGTATATTTTTATAATGTTGTTATACGGAGTAAGAAATCACAAACTCTTTCATAAAAATTAAGTACATCCGTGAGTGGTCTACACAGCTACAGTATATGGCATATAACGGGGCGGCTGCTGCGGTTATCAACGAACCGACCATTGTCCGCTTGGAATGGACCTAAGACCAAATTAATTGCGTAGCGGTTACCCGCCCCGGAAAGAAGGTTTTTGTTAAGCCGCGCCGGATTTCAGATTTAAACGTCAATCGATGCGGTACTATCTCATGATCATTTCCTGTCATTCCTACCCTGCAGTACGCATAAATATTATTGAAAGTCTGCGGCATGAAGTGCTTTATTATAAATAGCTTTGCGCTACAGTACTCGCTAACCGGATAAAAAATTGCGACGACCTAAATTGCTAGAATGAATTTGGTGCTCGTTATTCAAAACGGTTTATTACACAGAATAATGAAGTGGTTACTGCACAAACGGTAAAGGTTATTATTCTTAAAGTTTCCTTTCGTTTGGGTCGTAACGGAAAGTTGCAAATTAATTTTAATTTAATACAAACGAAATAACAAATATTAATTTTAGAGTTTGTTAAAAGAAATTCAATTACAAAGTATTTTTTGTAGTATTTTATTGTCTTGGGAGAAAGTCTTCATTTTAATTAAACTCGAAACTTAACAAATTACAATATTAAATCTGGAAGTATCTTAAAAGTTATGAAAATCTAGAGATTGTATTGAAAAAACTGAGGTAAAATTTTTTTTAGTAATAAACGAAGCGTCCGTCTGTTTATTATATTAGAAATGACATCGTTTTCTACATGTTAGATTTTCCTCTTCGTTGAAGCTGACAGCACTGCAAGCTCACGAGATTATATTGATTTTGCTTTAACGCTAGATGACCTTGTTACGTATGGTGTGTCGGGTATGTTTTCAATTACCTTTTCTAATCTGATATAACAACTTTCAAAATCGGTTCATTTCAATAATCTATATTCAATCATATTTTGAATACCCTCTGGTAATAGGGACAAAATTGATTAAAATTCGTAATATGTTAAATCAATTTATATAGTAATTCAAAGTTTATTGGATTGATTAAATAAATTACATAGCGCAAACCCAACTTTATTTAATCTTTTCAAACGCCATCTCTACTCAGAAGACAATTAATATTTTAAAAATGACATTGTTCTTCTGTAAATTCATTTTCTTTTTAGATGGTATTTGTTTAAAAGCTCTGTATTGTGACAACCACTAACTAAAATTGAGCCAATGGAAGTAGTTGATTAATTATTTGAACCAATCGAATAAGTTGAATTTTAGTTGCTGGTGGTGTGTGGTTGTAGTGGTACTGTAACCTTATGTATAATTGCACCAATTTTTATTGACTGTTTTGCAGATAAATCTATTTAATAATAATTTTTTAATTTATTATCACATCTACTTTGTGAAAATTTTGAATAAAAATTGCAGTTATACCAGTATATTATATAATTAACCGTACTTTTTAACTATATGTAATTCCTCCGGGCACATACAACAAAATTATAAATCAAAGAGAACCCAGAAATAACTTTTGCTTGGGTATAAAAGTTCTAACACAGTTTTACAAAGTTTATATTCCATAAAGTTTAGCACATGTTAAAGTTACCTGTTGGCTTTTTTGCACTCATAAATTTTATTTTTCTAAAATTTTTTAATAATGTATTAAAATATTTTAATTTTTGGTAGTTTAAATGTAATGTAAGTTTTATTACCCATATTTTCTCCTTCTGACTAAATAATAAATTAATCGATTAAGTATACCATATTTACACTAGTAGTTTTTCCAATAATAGTTCAGGAATTCAAAATTAATGCTCAAGATAATTTACATACTTTGTCTTACTTAAAAATTTTAAATAATAAGTGTAGTTTTAAAATAGTAATAAAGTTATATAATCATTTAATAAATCGAATTAATATAATACAAATTGTTAATTGAATAATATAATTAATGCGTCGGTATATCTGCTTGTTTGCAAACAATATATCGAATCGAATGTATGTATGTATATCCAATATTGAATAGTCCCTTTTTCACGGTCGTCCGTCAAATACTATATTCCATACTTAACCCGGAGTCGAACGTTAGCTTCTACTCCACTATCGTTTAAGTAGATAAAAGTGTGTGTCCAATACGAGCTCTACTTCTTATATAACCCCGTCAAACCCACAAAAGACTCAAACAGTACTTCTTGGGCCCAGAAGGGCACAAGTGTTTCAGTGTGGTTATTTTTTGGCCGCAAATGGAGACTACGGACCTAAAATTTATACAAAATAATGTAATTTAATACCAACATAAGGAAACGCTCTACATAAATGTCAGACCTCTAATTTTGTTATCGAAATCCTGTTTTAGCGATCAAGGAAACTTGATGAATAACTGTATGGACATCGTGTAATTGAAGAGTAACAAAAACCTATTATGGATGAATTAGCTCATTAATTATTTTCGATTGAGTTCATAATTGGCCACCGTGGTGGCTACAATAAACATAATTATATTACTATAAGAGACTACCAATTATTGTTAAGATAAGAATAGGACTTTAGAACAATGTTAAAAGAGAGATCATTGTATAAAAGGTCACTGAACTACGGTTCCGCAAATAGTAGGTTTTAGTGAAAAATGTGAAAAGCAGTTTTTAAAACGTTAAAGTCTGTACAAAAAGTTGGTACTTAAATATAAAAAAGGACACAGCCAAAATTTTTACCAAATGTAAATTTTTGAGCACTTACGTGTAAAAGATTTAAGTACATTTAGCTGATCATAGTGTTATAGAAATGGAACAAAATTTGTTGTACATTTTTTGAGATCAGAACGAACACTTGCATGTATTTTCAGAAGATTCAAAACACATTTTAATTAACACTTGAAAACAAAATTTTAAATTCTTTTATCATCAAAAGTCATACGATGAACCAAATAAATTAAAATAATAGTTTAAGTAAAAGAATAAAGATAATTATCATTTCATAAAAACCGAATTAGTTTGTTGGTTTTTAGCTAATAATTAAAAGACAGAAGGTCATTGCATTACATTGTCTTCATTAATTGTATTGGTTTTAAGCAAAATATAAAAATTCTCTGAAATGAAGAAAATGTTAAAAACAAAATTAAACAAAAATATAATGACCTCTATCACCTCAGCTGTATGTAATTTTTTTTAATTAGTAAGTTTGTTTAATGTGACCTGGCAATTATATCTTTTTATTTTAGTAGGCATATTATTGTCTTTAACCCCGAAGACAGTTTTATTAATTAATATATAGGTAATACGTAGATATGTCATTAGTTAACGATGTTTTAAGTTTTTAGTTTTACTTCTTATCCTAGCGTTTAAAGCAACTTGAAACTTGAAGTTGGTTATTAAGTATGTAAATAATAATAAATAATTTACAAATAAACAAAAGCAAGTAGTCGTAAAATTCTTCAAGTTATTAAATACTAAATGAAATAATTGTATTCCTTGGTTCTGGAAGCTTCAATTTGTGATTATTTTGCTAAACCGGATTTAAATTTTAAAAACGTTCAAAACCATAAAATCCAAATTAAAACTACAATACCTTTAAAAATGTAGGAAGTGTTAAATGAAAAATGGAAACATAAATAAACTAATCTTGCATTAATATCCTTAATTTCTTCGCAAAGGAAGCTTTTTATTCTTTTAAAAAATCAATGTTATTCTTACTAAATTTTTTGTTATTTTAAAAATTACATTTAAATAGCTGGATGGAAATCTAGAGTAAATAGATTTAAAAGTATTTACATTTTACAAATTTTTGCTGAAATCGTCAAATTTTGTAGAAAACTTACTTTGTTGCTCTTAAATAAAACTAAAACGCAAACATGTTTAATCTCCTGCAGATCATTTACCCAATAATACACAATTGCATGTAGTACATACATATATTTTTGGGATATATAGGATATTTTGACATAGGTTTAATTGTAGTCTATATAATAAACGTACGTTAACTATAATATTAAAATATAAATTTGAGAATATTAATAATTTAATAATATATATTACAATTTATATACGTACTAATTAATAATAATACGATATACATAAATTATTATACTGTATATGAAATGGTATACCTTTGACAGACATTATGTTGAATAGCGTTTGGTATAGGCGTAAATATTTAAAATAATTTTTACCTGCTTCACACGCAAACGTATAATTTTGGTCTAAAAAATACCAGTAGTAGATGTATATATATATTCTTCAGCCATTTTCTGTATACTCCTAAACGCAGGCCTCTCTTTTTCCTTCCATTTTTCTCTATTCTGTGTGTAATTTTATTATTTTTACGTATAATAATTATAATACACATAAATTTCATCATATGAAATAGTGTTTAGTTTGAAATACGATATATGTTAAATCAACGTTTGATATAGTGAACAGGATGATGTAAATACTTAAAAATCCGATTTACGTACATAGCAAAATTTTCATTTAAATTATCAACACTAGTGACAAAGATATTAATTGCTAATAATTAATATACCTGCCATTTCTAAAAATATGTACTAGTTTTTAGTGTTTACCACTAAATTTAAAAATAATTATATTTACTATTTTATTCTATGCAATTAGCTATATTAAATTAGTTGAAGTCAGTGTAACTTTTGTAGATGTATAAACTGAAGGAAACTTTTTTCTAATATTTAATTTAAAATGCTTTGAAACAGATTTAGTTTGAACAACTTTATTTCTGCTAATAATAAAAATTTTCGCAGTTGTAATGTTGTTCAACTGAAAAAAAAATACAATAATGAAGTTATAAAATTTTTACTGACAGTGTGCAAAATGAAACTTTATAATAAAAAAGTTTTTAATACACATTCAAGAAACTAGCAACACTGGCCCAATGCCTAATGCTTCGTAAAACTGCATGTTTCGTATATTTTATATTATAATTTTGTAATGTTTTTAACATATCGTTTGCATTTAAAATGTAATAGAAAGAACATAATATGTTTGGTGAAATATAAATTTCAGTTCGTTATTACAGTATATGTACTACGTACATATGCATGAGTATCTAGAGTGCAATTGATTAAAAATACACTCTATATACATATTTTGATCTAAAAAAGATGTAATGCAGAAGAGAAAATTGACAGATTTGTACATTTAATTTAAATTTACATAATATTAAAAATACTAAACCTATTTTAGGGTTAAAATTGAAAATGGAATCCTCATTTTTATAATTTTTAATATAATATGATAAACAAAGAAAAACCAGAAAATCATCTAACTGATCTACAAATTACAGATTTTTATTTACATCTTAGCACATAATAAATAACTTATTAAGATAAATACTATTAACATTATTATATATATTTAGTAACATAACCCGGCACCACAGTATGCACTAAATTCAAATTTGAACTTAAATTGTTTAAAGGCTCCAGGTCATAAAAGAGATAACAGAAAGTTATTATAACATAATATTGTTATTGTTTTGCATTTGCAATAAAATCAAGTACCTCTTGTTATCAACTAACTTATTACACAGCGGTGTCCAGATAAACAGTAAACAGTGAAGAACTTAAATAATAAGGGTACTACTTACTAATTTCACTTCGTAAATTTGTCGTAAACTTCGTATGCTTCGTAAAATCTAATAGTGTCTAATCTAAACTTCGTATGCTTCGTAAAATCTAATAGTGTTTGTTCCTCAATAAGCATTTCGTTGAGTCTTTGGTACTTATTGATTTAAATTACTATTTGACAATTTACAGTAACGCGTGCTTATAATTTTACAATTTCAAATATAAAAACTTTTAGATTTCACAAAGCTTACGATGAATTTTTCAAGTGATATGAATATCCATGTTATGTAAAAGTGGCAGTGACATATACAATTTATCCAAGAACTATACTCTTTGGATCGTGTACACATTTTCTTACGATCGTCTGATATTGTATGTGTAGAGTTTCATCGCATTTTTCAAAATTGATTAATATTGATACTACTTCATTTTATCATCAATTTCCTCAATAGAGCTCACAACATGCCATGACATGGTAGACAAAACCATTACGTTTCATCTACATCACTTAATAGTTATAATTATATTATAAAAATTGAAAATAGATAATACAACAGTCTAAGTATAATTTCTCATCCCATCCATACAGATTGAATGTGGATTCATCCCTCTATAAGTTGATTTCTAAAATTTAATTGTTTTGCAAAAATGTTCTTGGAGGAATATATTTTTCATTTTCATAATTTTAGCACATTTTAAAGCATTTCTATAGTCTGCTCTATCCATGATGTTTGCAATAATATTTATTGATGGCTATTATAGAATATGAATTAGCTTGACTGTGATTTAAAAACATTGAACCTGGTTTAAAACACTTTTAAACTGGTTTAAAACACATAAAGGAACCGTTGTTCAAGTTTGCTTATTTATTTGTCTACGAGTGTCCCTAATTGTCTCATTGATTTACAACAAATTTTTCATTACTGTGTGCACATATTTCTAAATAAGCTATGGTAATTTTAAAAATCTTAACAAATTTTATCAAATTCCATATTGTACATAGGTATAATACATTATGATATTGTAATTTATAGTCATTAATAGTTATGGTTTGGTGAAATATTGATATTGAAGGATATCTTTCTTCTTTTCACAATAAATTTGTGAGTCAACTCAGAGCGTCATAATTATGTCGACGTGTATGTACAATAAAAACTAACAAAATATTGTAAATTTACTTATCTAGTTATTTAGTAACGAGTGGCGTGTCATTTACATTCCAGAATATCAGATAAAATAAACAGTAAACTTTTACATGTACACAACTTAAATGGAATACCAAGAAGAAGATTTAAATCTCAAAGTTGAAAACTTCGTTGATTCGGCATTTAAGATGTATCAACCAATTACAACTCACAACTGAAATTATCCTGAAGGATATAACCCCAGCATAACGCTTGGTACATCTGAACGACTGCCTCGTACAGCTCAACATTTTATATTATTTTAAACGTTGAAATTACGTACGAAATCAAAAAATTTTAATATGTGGGTTGATATAAAAATTCAAACAGAAAAGATTACTCTAAGGTTAACAATTCTAAGTAGACATTTCAAGGTCATAATCTTAAAACCAACATTTTGAAGTTAGATATATCGATTGTCGAAGCTTTAAGGAAGTTAAAATAAATTTCTTTGCCCTAAAAATTCACTGCCAAACAATTTTATTAAAAATTAAAGAAACCCGATTACAGACTTAGGTTATTAAGTGTTGCCTTGTTTTTTGTGTTTAAATAAGACAATTCTTGTTTCCGATATATTTAATAAAAATTAGAATTTGTACAAATATTGATTTATAAAGTAAAGATGAACGATCAGCACAATTCTTTAATTTGCCTGTTTTCTGCCTCCTAGACCCCATTTTATTTGATTTTTGTGATTGGATTAGTGGTTTTTCACTGCTTCTAATGCCGGCCGGCGCCGTTAGACAATGTAAATACAACACAGGCATATTATATTTAGAGAACAACAATTCCATTTAACCGTAAAAAAGTTACAAACAACAATGTTATATTGTACAAGTAGTAATTTCATAAAAGTTATGATTTTTATAAAACTCTACACCAAAATAATCTGAAGGGTTCATATCAATATTTTATAAAATTTATTAGCCAGATTAAGGTTTGGATTTTCTATTTTAACTTGGTAAGTTACATTTTAGTAGTTAACTTTTTTGTATTATTTTGTGTTAAGGTGAATTTAAAAGCACAGACTATTTATACCAACTTAAATTGAAATATACTTTTTTAAATAAATTCTGAATGGTTTGAATTTTATGTTGACGCAAATTTATTGTTTTATTGGATGAAAGTCTAAATACACCTTGACACATACATATCTATAGGTACTTTTGAAGATATTAAATTTCTGCTTTAATAAAGAATATTTTTTAGGAGATAGCAAGTATAATATATTGCAACCTTAAAAGTGGAAAGTTTTGATTCTGATTTTAAACGAATAAGATCCGATTACACAATCTACTCGTTTACCCTGTATCCGCACATAAATCAATACAATCGTTTACACTTTCCATTAGCTACTTGACTCTTGAATTTCAGTTACACTAAATTGAAACTATATAAACTATTATGCAATACTATAAAACATTATATACAGAAACATAATAAATAATTGAATAAATGCCAAACCATCCTTAGAATAATAAATTTTTTTTCTAGTTTAAAAGGTGCTTTAACAGAACCAATTAGTTTCCACTAACGATGTATTTATTCTAAGCACGTCTGATATCTCAAATAGTGTAAAATGGTACTTGATTATTCAAAGTAACTAAACTAATATAATATAATACAGTTGAGTTAACTTTATTTCCAAATGCACATTTCCAAACTTCTAAAACTTGGTAGTATTTGTATATACCACATAAGCATTCTTAGTTTTAGAAAATTTTAGTTGAATTAATTAATAATAATACATGGTAGGAGCCTACGTGGCTCAGCGAGTACAGTCGCAGTTCAATGCTTCAAATTCGATTCCGGTTTCAGCAATGTATCAGGAGGGTTTCTCCCGGTTGACTCGGCCTAGGGAGTATTTTGGTGGTACTCACTTATAATCCAGGGGTAAATAGTAGTCACTAGAAGCTCAGTACTATATTGCCTTCACGGTAATACTGAACAGTTCGAAAGTACAGGGCCTTACAACGCCGCAACGCTGAACGATTACAATAAATACAAATTTTACACATCATAAATTTACCTGTATAAAGAAATAACCGTTAAATAAAAATCTACCAAAGAATGTAAAAATAGCCGGTTACAACATTTTGTTCATTAAATAATAAGTGTATTCCTGAAATATTTCCACGATGTTGTATTGCTTTTAAGGAAATTTCCCTGCAGTCATTTAATTTTTTAAATTGTTGCAAATACGATGTGTGATTTATCAAGTGAAAAAATAAAAATTTGTATTAACTTTGCGTAAACTGTCATAATAGAAAAACTAAGTCTTAATGTTTATAACTGGCGCCCTTTGAAGACATTTACGATATTCCTACCTGGTTCGTATGTAGGTAGGTACGTGAATCGTATTTTTATATTTGTGTACATCTGACCAGAATTAGTAAAAAGATTCTCAAAATACTGACAAAATAAATTTCTGCGTACTTTTTTAGAGAACAATAAATACATATTATACTACATAATATGTAGGCATATTGTGTTTCCTAAACTACAAACAGTTTAAAACCACCCTATATATTACATACACATTATGTTACGTTTATTAATCTAATTATAAAATTAATTACTTGTAGCAAAACACTTATTTGTAATAACTTAAAAGTTAATTTATAATAGTAATAATATTTTTTTTATATTAAACAAAGAGAAAATGTAATAGCGTAAATTTTGCTGTATGTACGATGTGGAATATATAATTTTCAAGTGAAGTATTTAGGTTAATACTGCATCAGGACCATCATATTACATACTAATACTGCATATTCGAAAGACTAAAATTAATAATAATGTCAAAATTTTGATTGCCTAAACATTTAAAATAATATTATAATGTGTACGTATAGTAAGTAAATTGAACTTAAAGCAAAAATTGTAGAATTATTCTTATATGTTAATTACTGAATTCCTCAGCTAAAATTCTCTAATTAAGATTAACTTATTTTAAACGTGTCTGAAAATAACTGATTATAAATGATTAATTATTATTGTACACAAAATAAGTAGGTCAATTTACTCTGTATTGCTAGAATTTGATTTTATGAAGTTGTTTCCATATGAAAATATTCTTTTGTGCTAGGCGCATAGCGTCCAGTGAACAATTTCAGAAAACATAATGTTAAAGTAATCATTATTATTAGATTAAAGGGAAGCGTTTCCTGATGAAATTCCAATAAAAAATGTATCCTTTATAAGTTTTCAATCTATAAGAAAAGCTCGTTTTATTACGTCGTTAAACGTGAGCTTATTCCATATTTAACGCGTATAAAGCAACACTTAGGCTTTAGTCTCATTTGAAGTTGTAGTAAATGGCAAAGAAGGCACCTCTCAAAGTTATAAATAACAGTCAGGGGTATTATAGAGCATTATATACCTGCAGACTTAGCAGCGGGATTACGCGTGAGATGCTTGCGTGCGGCTCTGGGATAATCTGGGTGCCTTTGTGCGAAGGACAATGGAGACGCCTTTCAATCGAAGGGTCATGCCATACACATCAATGACGTTCCACTGAATTGGTATCCACCGATCTGCAATACAAGTGGAAATGTTCGAATTTCCGGATTAAACATGAATAGAAATAGTTGTAACTAAATCACCAAACCACAAACAAGAATTATATTGTGCGTTAATTAATAAACAATTGGTACAATTTAATTCTACGCCATAAATTTTCTTTTTAGATTTTATCATTGCTTGAATTTAATTTCTTAAGTTTAACTTCTATTGGTAGTGATTATTATTGTAACGTATAAGTTGATGTCTTACAACAATTATTGCAGTATTTAAAAATTAATTTCAAAATTATTATTAATTATAAACGATACCTACCTACATATTATGTGCTAAGTGTTCGAAATTAATTTGGTGACAATGGCTATTCTAATACTACGATCACCTAATAGACATTAATCAATTTAGTGTGATTATACGTATTTACTTACGTATTGCAGTACAAAGAAGCTTTGATTTACTGCTTCTTGAGTAACGGCTATTAGCTACTAATTAACTTTAATTTATCAAATTGTAATGTTGAAACTAGAATTTTGACTCTGTGGCATCCATTCATACAAAACTAAAACACCCAGAAATGGTATAATGTAATATCGTTAACCGTTAAGCTTTAAATCTGTAAATAAAATATCTAGTGTATTAGTTGTACATAAAAAATGGTTTGATAAAAATAACATGTGAAATCTTACATAATTAGCCCAACTATTGAATAAATACGATATTTACGTAAATAAATTTTAGTAAAATCCGTTATTGACTGAACAAAAAAAGCAGCATTTTTCATAAAAAGGTTAGATGTTTGTAGAAACCGTTATAAATTGATAGAGGTCCATAACTTTCTAACATTTTTAGAAATTTTAGATTTGACATACAACTTAAGCAGATAGTCGTTAATTTAATTAAAATATACTAATTTTCAAAAAAACTAACTGTTATAAAGTCAGAATAGCTATTTATGTAACTAGTATGTAATAGCAGACTTTATTAGATACGAGCTTAGTTTATTCCGAGCGAGCTTGCGAGCAAGCCATATAAATAAAGCAAGTTAATAAAGTCTTATTATTGTATATACGTGTTACATACAAGGTTTTATGTTTGGCTGAATTAGAAAAGCTTTTATATAGTTAAGTATACTATATATTGAAAGCTATTTATGTTTATAAGAATGCTATGGTTAATTATAATTATGCTATTTATATTTGTATAATGTTTTTATTTGTAAAAAGGTGCTATTAATAAAAATTGTAAAGTAATTTAAATACTTAACATAAAGTTAATTCATTCATTCATAATGCATTCAAAGAAGTGAAAGAAATTGAAGCGCTGAAATTAAATATGAAGGACCAATCAGTAGTTAATCGTATTCTCAAAGACACTGTTTAAATAAGATATTTTAGACATTTTGACTAAATGGTTAATAGTTTTTAATTTTACTTTAGAGTTTAATCAGGAATCTGACTTGATAATTCTTCTCAGTCGTATATTCCCCTATCGCCGGTTTAACTGCACTTTAAATAGGTAACTGTAATAATTATAATAAGTAGCATAAACAAAACAAATGTGTTGGTGATAAATTTAAATCTGCACTACTTCATCAATTATTTATAGTAATGGGTACGGTTGCAAAATATTGGATTGCTACGCCGTAGTCGTGGTTTTAATTTCTGACCAAATACATTAATATTTTCTGACTGTCTTTCTCTTACAAGGTAAGCAGCATTTTTGAAATTGTAGCTTATAAGGTTGCTAAATTTGACTTCCCTAAACGAGAAGTTTTTGCTGCTGGGTAAAATGCAAGTTTACAAAATAAAATCACAGGCAAATATTAACTTTCAAATTGATATAGTATTTTGAAGTACAAACCTGACTTTTATTCGACACTTTATACAAAATCAGTAGAAAACGGATTTTTGTATGTCACCATCTAATCAAAGACTTATTAAACTTTTAAATTTGAAGTTTGAAATTTCCAAATTTAAATTAATAAAAATTTATTAGTAAACAAGCATTTAATTTTTAACTATGAGAGAGTTAAAAAAATTTAAGCTCACTCTAAAACGTTTTAGCTCACTAGTGACTTGTACGTTAGTTATTGGTTTGAAATCTTTATAGTTATAGCTCTATTATTATGAGGTATTGGTAAAATTAATATTCTATTATCTGTATAATATGTTATGTAGTATATTCAACTTTCTTGTTTTAAACAACTTTACCCTCATTAAGTTTTTCTAAGATTTCATTATTTTAACATAAAACACCCTGTGTACTATTACAGACCGACCATTACTTTCTGAACATCCTCACAGCCGCCTTAAGTTTAGCCAACCTTCTTTGAATGTTATAATTTATATTATCCTACTTTCTACAAGGCAGTGATGGGCATTTTAATATAGTCATATTTTAAAAATTAAATTTGAAAATCAATATTATAAAATTCAGTATGTTAATGTAGAATACATAATAACTATTATTTATGTACTGCTATATATTATGACAATAACATTAACTATAATTAACAATAACATTAACCATAATCAACAATAACATTAATAACAGTAACAGAAATAAATAAGTATTAAATAGCTATCCCGTAAGATTAAAAAATTCTTCCATAACAGTTTGCGTAGGTATCGATCCTAACACCCAAGCGAAATTACCCCGTTCTATACACAAACCGATTCTCTGATTTAAAAAACTCTTAGCACGTTTATCGGCCGATACATCAATAATTAGACAACTAATCTTAGCGACCAATTTCTTTGCTTCGCTAGTCAAAAAACCGAGGGTCTTGACAGCAAAAGCTAAAAAATCGTAATGATTTTCACCGTTCGATATTTATCAAGTTTTAGAGTTTCAGCTTTTGTTGCTGCCGAACCGACAATTTTTCACAAAATACCCAAGTAACTAGGAGCCAAAGTATCTACGCACATTGCATCACATACTAAAACTCTCCTTTGCCACCAAGGTCACCCCATCTAGTCTCTTTCCATCATTGCGTGAAAGTCCCACGGGTGCGAGAATGCTGGAAATGTAAGCAATGGCAAGAGATCGTCTAATAATGTCGTTTAGAGCAGCATGCCTTAATAACCTGCCTGCACTTCGGAAACACAATAGGCCGTGACGGCCGAACCGATCGACCAAGGTTCCACACACACAAGTATGATCTTGGCACAAACAGGCTCCAATTCTAAGATCTACGCAAATCCGCAAAGAATCTTTATCTAGCAATGTGCCCAGGTGAGAAAAAGGATACGCCTCGAGCCATGCATCGGATTTCTTTTCCGATACAGCCAGAATTCGTGCACGACTAATATCTGTTCCACAGTTTAAAATAGAAGAGTACGTCAGTTTTACGATGGGTAGATCCCATTTTGCCTGAGAACGTAATGCAGAAGGTAAAGCCGCTTCTTTCAAGTAAGAAATCTCAAAATCCAATAAGGATGAGCTAAGGATAGAACCAATGAGTGTTTCATTACTATGTACAGAAGAAATAAAAGCTGAAAAAGCCACGTCTACCGTGTCTAATGCCTAAACTACCGAATCGAATTGGCAAAGAAGCCTGTCTGAAGAACGAATCATCTAATTTTACATTTAATAAAATTTCTAAATGGGATCTCATTAAAAGGTCGATGGAAGACATTAAAGAGGAACATTTCCATATTAGAATCGTACGCAAAAAATAATTTAATTTTAGGATAAAATTACAATTTATCACAAATCACAATAAATAAAACCTAATGAGGATTAATTTCTTTTAGTCTATTTGAAAAGTTTGATATATTTTGTTGTTTCAAATCAATTAAAAAGACAATCGCTTTGTCTTTAATTGGGGCACCAAGAAGAATTAAATTTTTACAATTACGGATTTTTAGATTTGGGCTTAGTTTCTCAAAGTCATTTATAATTTATTCTTTCCTTTTTAGAGAAATGGTCAGAGAAAGGTCCAATCTTTTAGATACCATACATTCAACTCTGATGACATTGAGTTGATTAGTTTGTGAATCGATAAGCTAAAAACTGCAGGTCCCAAAGCATCTCCTTGCTGAACCCTTACACTAGAGGAAATTGATGTGTTTTTATAAAATAGACTTGACGGTTTAGCATATATGCTTGCCAAAGGTAAAGATATATAAGTGAGATTTCTGTTTTACCTATGATAACATGATATTTCTTTTGAGGCTATTAAAAGCGTTTCTAACGTCTACCTTCAATAAAACTTTGAACTCACTACGGGTTTGCAAAGGTTCTCAGAGAATGAATCGCGGCTTCACAACCACCTTTTGTTGCAAAGCCAAGCTGTGTCGGACGAAAAGACGCGCCAAGAGTTTCTGAAATATCTCTACAACATAATTTTGAAACTAAGCGTCTAAACATCGATCCCACTGCTATAGTGTAAATTTCTCCATCTCTTTTCTTGAGCTCTGTTAAACAAGCACCCTATAAAACTTTAACAATGGATTAGGCTACTTTTCCTTGTAACATTAAATTAGATAGCAATATTTCGAAAAGTAGGCTTGGCCACTCTCCCGTGATGGTAAGCAGTATTTCAAACGTGTTCTCAAACCATCAATTATCTTAGCACTGCTATTTGAAAAGTGTTTATGGCATGTAGCACTTGAAACCACTTGATCTAGCACTCTGTAAATAAAAGACTCGTGCCCGTTTCTGATGGTGGCTCGAAAACTTTAGAATACAAGACGGAATTGGATACTTCGACTGCAATCCGCAAGTGTTTTGGTCAACAATCATCTGACGATAGCAAACGAATAGCTCCTCGAACGTCTCCATCTATAATTTTGCTTTCAACATTTTTTGCTAAATTTGAAGGAGATCGTTTAGCGCAGGACTGAAAAGGAATCAGTTATGCTATTTTTGATTTGACCTGCCAGGCATTTCGTTTTTTTTTCGTTGGCTTTATCCTGAACATGTAGCATCATATAACAAAAAGTAAAAACGTTTTCCCATGCCTCTTAGTTGTTTTCTATAAAAACTTTTAATATTCCGTTAGTTTTGAGCATCAGGAATTCGTGCACTGCGAAATTCTCCATTATGAACAGCAATGTTGGCCTTGTAAGCTTTTATTCGGTCGTTAAAATCTTCAAAATGATAAATTGGGATGAACACTTGTACTTTGGAAAAATTGCAAGATTACTGAAAGATTACATCACAAAAAATATATAAAGGTACGAAAAAGGACTTTTATTTGGTTACTTTTATACTAATAATAAAAATTAAAAAAAACAAATAAATACAACGAAGACAAATAATCACATTAATATGTAATGTATGTAAGCAGATAAAACACCGTGTATCTATTTGTTCGTTCGCTCTTCTGAGGATTAACACCTAAGTTAATCCTAATATTACCCATACACCTCTGTGTAACTAGAGGTGTGCTATTTTGTTACTTTTAAAAATTTCTTAGTTGGTAATAAAGGAATAAGTTACAGTACAAGATTATTTTCAAAGGACAACGAGGTGTATCCTTGACGAATCAGACACTCGTATTCCTGACGGTTACATGTTCTGTTAACAATATAATACATACTACATAATAAACAATATCAAATTAAATATTAATTTAATGATTGCAATTAAATTGATAAAAAATTGAATTATTATAAGAAATTTAAATGAACCTAATAAAGATAATGGATATGTATTTTGCCAAAGCAGGTCTTAGAATTTGTCATGTGCAGACCATAGTATCACTGTATTTATTGCAAATTGAATTACATCGAAAAGAAATTATTGTGAATTTTCTGCTAGCTAATATTATTTTATATCTTATAGTAGGTTTATGTTGGATTTAGTAAAAATTTGAAGACATTAAGATAAATTAAAATTTAAGACGCTTAGATTAATCAAAGATTCCAATTCGATGAAATCTAAAAGTACGACATTAAAACATAAGTTCAGTTTTCACAAAAAGTAATTTTATTTTCGACAACGAGCATTACAATTTGGTTTCTTAGCTTAGTTTTAATAACTTTCTTATATTTATTAAGTTACCAGCACATTTTAGTTTTATATTTCTTTTCAAACGAAAATGTGGAGTCTCAGGAAAAACTGTGTTATCTAATAATTACATATAGAACTATTTAAGATGGGGATGTCCATGCTGTACTTTATTTTCTAGAAATATTAATAAATTTATAAGTATTGTGGTTTCCGAACCGTAATCTTAAGCCTGGGATTTCTAACTTCTATATTAAAAATTTAAGAATAGATTTAATAATACTCAAGTTAAATTTATTAATGTAATTATAGTTTAGTTTAATTTTCCAATTTATGGCATAATTATAGCAGACTATCAAGTTTAATTTATTTCCAAAAATTTTGAAAAGGTTTAAGTTTGAAAATATTTGCTTAATTATATTTTTTATTAATAAATATAACTTGACTAAACGAAAGGATTAAATGGAAACATCCCTATCGTACCACTACGTGTATGTCTCCAATTATCACTTTTAATTGGCAGATAATTCTTGCATTTTGGGAACGTCGGGAAGTTTGGTCTTAATTATTCATACCAAGACAAATGCATCCATCAAACTACAATAGTTGCAGCCAGGTTGTAACAAACAATTAAGATTATTTAATTTTATTTGGCAACTTGAAATAATTCTAGCATACAGAGTTACATTTTAGCAAACACTTATGATATTATTGACTAAGGAATTTGCATCTAAAGTATTTACTATGGAGTGATAATTATTATGTTTTAGCTATTAGTAATTGTTTAATTAAAACCAAACTAATTACAATGATTTTTTTATAAGGTACGTTAACTTTAAATTTTTGTAATTTTTCAATTTGCTTGATCGTAAGTTCCGAAAAAAATTATCTTGCATTTTTAAATTTTAATAATTTAGAGCATTATACCTACATACTAAAACTTCATCGATTTTAAATTGTTTGGAATTTATTACCACAATAACTTATAAATTCTATTTCAAATCCTATGTAAGTTATTGGGTTGATGAAAAGGATAAGAACTGCAGATAATTTTCTACGTGCACTTATCAGTGCATAGTATAAATCTCTTTAGCATTGTAAGTACTTTACGTCAGCTCATCTATTAAAAAGTTGTCATCTTACTATAAGATTTTATTGTAAATCTTAGAGTTATGGTAGTTATAAATACATGTACATAATCTTAAAATTTAATATTCATACATAGGTGGCGGTTCGAATTCCCGGATCGGAATTTTTACCATTTTTGAAATGGATTATGAAAGATGAGGGTCTAATTAGCGTATAAAAATAAAATTTGCGATTGGTTCACAAATTTTGGAGAAAAACGGCTTTAAAAATTAATTTGGAATGCAATTTTGTCATTGGCTCTTTTGAACTGTAATCCCGTTCACCGAAATTAAAATAGGTTGTGGGGACAGTAAAGATACCAGAATCTCGTTTTTCACAACGAATTTCGTTGTGACTTTTGACTTTGACGTAGTTGCGTTTATCAAAACCCAATTTCCGCATTTGAAAAAATGTAGAAGTTGACCTGACGGATGTCAGAGAGCGTCTGACCTAACGCTACTGTAGTTAGCCTCGCTCTATGGTTTATTCGTGCATATCAAAGAACACGCACCGTTAAATTATTGCGTAATATTGCGCAATAATACACTTACATGTATTTCTTATAAAAAAATTGTAATTTTCAAAATTAAATTGTGGCCTTATTACAAGTCCCACAACATTGATCTTTCCTTAAAGAGCTTGCATTTTTCTGTTCTTTCGTTTGGTAAAGCTATTTCTATAGGAAAAAGTGTATTTTCGATTTCGGAATTTTTAACTCAAGCCAATTTAGGTTATAAGTTGTAACTGTAGAATGTGGTTCTCGTACCGCTAAAGTACAAAATTCACTACAATTTCGATTTACCTACGTGGGCAGTTTATCATCACATTTAGCTTTATAATTTACAAATTTAAACGTTCACTACAATGTATGTATACTAAATTACCCAGACAACATTTTTTTAAATGTTTAAATAATTGGCGTCGTTGGCTCATTCTCTGCTATATCCGTAGCGAGTGCGCTACAGTATCTACAAATACAGGTGACTTGACCTATATTTTACTGCAGTCTTGTAACGTGGGAAGTATAATTACTTCAATTGCAGAGAAGGTTTACTCTATACTCTTACTCATAGTTTACAACCTTGCTCTAAATAACTATGATACGATATGTAAATACTCGTATATTACACATTGTATTCTCTTGTCTAGGCTTTCCGCCCACTCTTGCGCATTAGCCTCTTGATATGAAACGATCATAGATAGAAAGAGAGTCTGAAAAAATTTCCTTACTAGACTCCTCCGGGATCGAACCGGGTGCCTTTGCATTAGTTGATCATTCTAACTACTAGGCCAAAACCGTCTCCCACATTGTATTATATAATATTATACAGACTGTATTATTGTAATAATTGTAATTTTGTTAAAGAATGTTGTTATTTTTGCATTTCTAGGAATAATTATGATGAGAGGCCTAAATGAGACAAATGGGTTTTAAATTTGAAAGATACTACACCAGTAGCCGTTATCACTTTAGGTATTAAGGGGAGACCCCATAAACTCATCACTTCTAATATCGCTAGTGCCTCGTACTTTTCTTTTCTTTTTCGGTATTTAAACATTTTTTTACAGGGGCAAATCAACATCTATGATGACTGCATTACGGTCTCGTTTGCTTGTTAAAACACTGTCAGGTCTATTATGACTAATATTCCTGTGTTAATATATTAACCTGCCTTAATATAAAAGGAAAGTTTATCTTCAACGACTGGTTTCGGAATATAGTCATAATTGCCCTAAAATTGTTCAACTAACCAACTTTATTTGCAATTTTCTAGTGTAATATCTTAAAAATTAGATTATGGCTTGGAAGATAGTTATTTAAAACCAGATATGAGCATCCGGCTATGATGTGCTCTATAATTCCCTTGGAGAAATTAAATTTTCAGTAGTGATTTGCAACTTCCATATTCATGATGCATTTATTATAATTATTATTTAGAATTGCTATGTCTTAAATAGCATACATGCATTCTTTTCTATTTCTAAATGCAACAATCAATCGACAACAAAATTCAAATAATATGTTAATTTTGCACATTGTAATGTGATTTTTTTTAATTGTAGCCCACCCAAATTTTCGTTCCGTCAGTTTATAAATTTTACAAAATCTAAATTAATTTCGCATTTAGTTAGTTTGATCGCTCAAGTTTTATTCCGTGGAAGGAAGTTTTGCATTCAGTTAGATAAATTTAATTCAATTTATCATTTTATGTTCAAGGTTTAGATTCTTTCAGTCCGTCTGAATTTTATCTTTTGTGTTCGCTTTGGTTCGGAATGGTTAGCCAAGTTTACCTTGAGACTAACCAACCAGACGCCTTACCGCTTAACGTTTCGTTTTTCCGATTACCACCTCTTGCGTGCATTTGCATGCATCGCCAGTCGGTTTTAGTCCTTCAGAGAAGCCACTCCGTGTTTTAACACGTTAAATCAAATTTTACCATCTTCAGTTTCGTTAATAAGTTAATACCGTTTCGTTTTGTTTTGAGGCGACCAATGCTGGTTGTAGGCGTGCATCTGACCGGTGAACTAATTATCGTTTTAAGCAAGTGCCAATTTATCGTATCGTATCGCATTTTCCGTTGGAAAATATTGTGTGTGTGATGAGTCACACCTGGAAGCCCGCAATAGGGGAATTTTATGTTGAGCACTCTGCCATTTTGTCGTTTCCGTTTGGAAGAAATACCCTCAGTAGGGATTATCGTCTTATCACCGTGTCTAGAAAACCACCTGCATTAGCGCAAGTCGACCTTAATTTTACGTTCAAGAAGTCAATGACCCTTAACGTCATTGCAACCAATTTCGATGTTAGTTACCGCCGTAAAACCAATTCAATCGCCAAGCTGTGGACCATAATGATTAAAGGTTAGTTATTTACGCCATTTAACTTTGTGTCAACAGTGCATCAAGTGTTTATACCGTCATTTTTTATATTTGTTTCGTCACTTTTGTTTGAACATTAATTTATTCAAAGTTAAAACCACGAACGCCATCTGCGGTCGTTGGACTTAACCTAGTAAGTTTGAAGAACTGTCACTTTTGAAAAATCATAAATGTCAAGTGGATATTTTATGTTTATTTAATTTAGTAAATTTTAATGTTAAGAACAAACTTTTATACCGTCAATTTCAATGTCAAAAATATCGATATCGAGTGCACTCCATTTAGAAATTATTCCAAATTGTAAATGATACAATTTACTTGTTTTGTTGTTATCTTTGTGTACCGAATTATTTGTATTATATACTGTGTTTTCGTCAAGTATTATAGTGTTATTTTACCGAACTTGTGTTTGTTTGTTTTGTACTCTTTTCAGGTCCTGGTTTGTAAAGTGAAGCGAGAGAATTGAGTTTTACCAAAGTATAACGAATTTAAGTATTCATTTCATTTTAAAGGTTTGTACCGATCTAGTGTGCGGTACATTATTGTTCCATCTTAACCTAGGACTACACTAGTGGCGCCCTCTATGTTTCAGTATCGAAAACCATCCCGATTTCGACCTTTCCGGCGCACGCAATTCAAAATTATACTTTTTCGTCTACCCCGACCTCACGGCGAGTTTAGACCGGCACTTTTTGGCTTTTGCTACGGGTGTGTGCGCCGAAGACCAATTTGTCCCGTAACAACATTTGTCAAAACCATAAAAATATTACAGCCCTGGAATATAATTTTAAATTGTCCAGTGAAAGCAAATGCGTTATGGTAAATTGCTTCAAAAATTTTGCTGCAAAGTAATTTAATAATGTTGGAAGTGGATTCATAACCAAACAAAACCAAAGCGGATTCTGAATCTTTTCAAAAAAGTCCACGACTAGATTTAATTGATTATTAGAAATAATTGATACCATTATTTAGCATAATGTAGGTTCGATATGATTCAAGATAAAAATCTTATTATTTTGGTGTAAATTTAGTAAAATTTTAAATATCGAGAAGCCAAACGTGAGGAACAGAATTACAAGCCTTTTTATAATTATTATTGATAGCGCATATTGAGAGCAATTTTTTTGTATTTGTGATTACTGTGTCGACGATTAGCAATTCTTGACATCCTTTTAGACCTTCAGCACAACACTTTTGTTACATTACACATTATGTCGTTTGCTTTACAACAGCAAATTACAAATTTTTTATAAATAGTCGGTAAGCAAATAATAGATTTAATTGATGTGTTCTAAAAGATTTACAGTTTTGCAAAGATTATATTATGTATCATCTATATGTACATAAAAGTTATGGGATAACTAAGGGATAATTCAATGATTTCTTACACCAAATAATAAGTACAGGTAAGTTGTCTTTAAATTATTCCAAAATATTAAAATTTATTTTAATGCATAAGGCATAAAACTATTTTTGCAATTCTGCAGCGAAATACTATCATTTCATACACATTACATGGCATTGAAAGCGGCTTGTTTTCTGCACGTAACAGATACTCATGTTAGGCGACAGTAAAAGTCCAACCGGGCACGGTTGGTGCGGTTGCGCTAATGTAAAGACACGCCTGTCATTTTCGTTTTTAAAATTTTAAAAACGTCAGTTGACCAGTGTTTTTTTTGCCTCACTTTTTAGATGTTAGGTGATTAAAACTTTCTTTAAAATTTAAATTGTAATAATTTGATCAGGATATTATTTGAAAAAATTAATAAGTTTTCTACATCGTTTTTATTTTCATATTTTATTTAAGGTACATTTATAAATAAATTTGGTTTTCTTCTGAAATTCATTGAATGTTGCAAAATATTTTCATTTAAAAACTGGCTTCATAAATTATTTAAGCAGTTACAGTTATGTTTACGAAAATAAATAATGCTATGTTTTACTTGTTACATTATAGTTTTTAATGAAAAAATTGACTACTTGTGTTACAATTTGCAAAATAATATAAATAATATAATTTTATGTCAGTACTATACAGTTTATTTACATATAAATAAAATACCTCTCGTTGTTCCTAACATACAGGTTAAGAGAGGTAACAGGTAGGTTAAGTTTGGAGACCCCATCTAAAAATTAAAGAATAATAAAAATAATTAACTCAAAAATAAGTCAAGAAAACATACTTTACTCTTTTCTTTGCCGTTTACGTGGATAATAACGCAAGCGCACTTAGGTCGAGACGAGATTTAGCGTCACATTTTAAACCGCACCAAATCCTGCCCGGTTGGACTTTTACTGTCGCCTATGTTATTTGATCTTTTTCGTTATCTTTTCCTTCGCGAGATGACTTTACCTTCACTTTTCGGCACTAGTGGCGAGTTATTTTCATTTCAGCATTACACAACTGCTGTATTCCTGAGTTTATCCTTATATGCAACTATTGTAGAGGGAGGTTACGGGGTCATACGCATTACTAATAATAACTCGCTAACTTGCTTTAACGTGGGCTTTAATGCTTAATAATAAATTTGATCTTTCAGAATTGCAAACAATTTGTAACTTGATCTCCTTATTTGTTCTAGCAATCGGCAAGTATGAGGTCAAGAGCATTACTGATAATAACTCGCTTTTTTATTTACCGAATTGCAGATTTGCAAAATATTGTTCATAACACGTACTTCAATAGCTTGTTTCCATTCTCGGTTTATTTGCTGACTCGCCCTCCGGGCTCGTCAGCAAAATCAACCTCGAATAAATGTGCCTATTTAAGTACTAGTCACGAAAATAGCTATTATAGCTAGTATTTCAGTTTGCAAAATTTATTGCCAACAAAAATAGGTTTAGCAAAAATTTCTAGCTGAGTTTTCAAAAAAATTGAGTTCGGTGTCATAATTTTATATCTACAGACAATAATTAATAATTTATGATGTCCTTACAGGAATTACTGTTAAGAAATCTACATGTATGCGTAATCTTAATAAAAGTATTTAAAATTAGAATTTAAGCGCATCGGTACAAAACGATACAGCACTCTGGGATACTTGTTTAGTGATTTGAAACCAGCAGATTAATAGTATATGTATATTTCCAAAAGAACTATATAACAAATAATTTATATTTCTTAAGTACTGTGTATGCAAATTTTTTAAGTTTTAAAAAATATATAAAAAGGATCTTCAGTAATTCATAAAAACAAGCATGATTACATTTACAATGAAGGAATAAAAATTTAATCTCTGCAATTACCAAATTTTATGAGTTGCTTGTAATAGCATTTAAAGTTGTTAATTGGCATTAAAATACTGTTAATTTTTAAATTAATGATTTTTTCATTGATTTTCGAAAAGAACAAGGAAAACACATTTTTATTTAGTTTGGAGTTATTTTTAGTTAATGTGTCAATATATTATTCGTCATCCTAGAGTGCTATTTTATGTAGGCATGCTATTTCGATAAATTTGAGAAGCACGGAGTAAACCACTATTATTTAGATGCTATTATTAACAGAACGGATTATACCTTAATAAAAATAACAAATAAAAATTATATCTGGTAGTATATTTTGTGTCAAAGGAATATTTTAAATAATTACTAAATGCTTTGTGTGATATAGGCAGGTGCCTACATACCTAAATATTGCTAGTTGAATAATTAAATTTTTTATTTCTCTTGTACAAAAGACAAGAAATGGACGATCGAGGGAATGGAAAATAACAAGTGCAAATAATATTATAATAGCGTATATTATAATGTCAGATATACTTCGACACGAAAGCGTTTGAACGCAAGGGCTTATTTTATTCTTGCCATGAATCTTTATAAAATCTTCAAGGCGTTTTAGTGATTATAAAGTATTGTGCATAATATGTATTTCTTATTTTTAAACTTGGTGTTTATGTCGTATTATGTATCTTCTACAATTCATTTTTAACCTATTATTAGTGTTGAATGGATTTGAAGTTACCGCTGTTATTTTATCTGACACAAAGTGTCAGATATGATTTCATTTTTAGCCGATTTCTTCATGTAGAGATATTTATTAGTTTATAATACATATAGGTATAGTTAGAGACATCTATATAGCCCGTTTGAAATAAGAGTGAAAGAAGAAATAAGCTTCACACAGGTAAACGTCAAAAAATTAAGGTGAATGTCAACGTGAAACTTTTATTAAACCTCTTATGAGAAACCAAAGGAGAACTTGAAATTGCATGAATATTCGATTTGTGAAATGATAACTGCAGATGAAATTTCACCAGGATAAATTTGTATAAATTTTAACTAAGAACGTTGCAATGTCTTATTTTTAGTACTAATTTTTACTGCATTTTTATTTCAAATAGCCTATAACTACATATTATTTACTATTTGCAAATGTTTAGAAGTGACAAAAAAGTATAGGGTACGTAATGAACATTAAGTTAGAAAAAAGTGTTTTAAGAAGAAAAAGAGATACTACCTTTCTCCAAATCCCATTCTGGGCTCCTCCGTTGCCGGTAATCCTTTTGACTATACATATAAGGTGCGCGTGAAAAGTATTGTTACGAATATACCTATTATGTGCATAGGGGACTTATTACAATTGCTTAACGTGCTTTTCGAATACTGGGATTGTAAAGCACTTTATTTCATTGCATTGTAAGGGGGAATATCTTACTTTACGCAGAATTGAAGCTTAAAACTATTAACCTTATAACCGTCCCTTCCGTCAGGACATAGTATTCGCTATAATGTAGTGGATTCAAAAGATCAGCGTTGTAACGACAATTTTTGGTTAACCACAATTAATTTTTAAATAATCGTTAAATTCTTTGTGTAAATATGTACCATTTAATAAGTAGGTAGGTACTTTAAATTTGTATTTGCTTCATAATTATATACGTTTAGACGTTAATTAAAGTCCTCGCTAATGTTAAATGTGTTAATTATATATGCATTAGCAAAATGTGCATTCGAAGCTATTGAGTTAACTAGCAACTACACCTATTGCTAAACGACACTCCAAATTGAAAATTGTCTGTTTCCATTGTTTAATATTACTATTGTACGTAGATATATATATGTATACATATGAGATACATATGCAGGTAATATTAATAATAAAAGTTATTCTCTCTAGTGATGACAATACCTACCTACACAACTTGTATCTGATACAATTAGTAAGAACAAACTGTTTCAAACCGTGTGTGCAAATTAGTTTCTATCCTAGACCATTTGCGTTACAGTTAATTAAACTAACAGTACAGCTTCTCAATTCTAAATTAACCGTAAACATTTACGACAAAATGGAAGTCCTATAATAATTATTATTCAGAACTATTGCGAAATTGTCTGCGAACGACGACATCATAGGAAGTCCCTATTGACATTCCATTGAAGTAAAATGACAATCACAAGGCAATTTATTATACACCTAAATAACAGCTCCAGAGTGAACTTGATGAATCAGTCTAAATTAATCAAATTTTCCTCAAAATAAGCGTAAAAATAATGTTACAACTTTGCTGTTTTGAAATAAAGTTGCAATTTAAAGTAGGTACATCTGAATGTTTTACGGTATTCTACTGTGCGAAATCATGTGACATGGAATAATTGGCAGCTTAAATAGTAATTTCCTTAACAAAGTTATTTAATTACAGAGTATTCGTTATATTTACATTTTGCAAATAAAGTACATTATTCTATAAGTTAAATAAATATAACTATTAATACTAGGTCCCTTTTTTGACACTATGACGGCTCGGGAAAATTATATATTGGTACCCCTCCCCAATCAAAATTTAAAAAATAATAAATTAATTTGAAATACATCTCATAAGACGCTAAATAGCTTTATTTTCTACAAAATTTTAACTCGTCACGACAGATCAAGCTTTTTATTTTCAGTAGAATGTGTTTGTTGAATTGCTTATAAATAGCAAAAATTAAAAATTTTGTGTAGTTACCCCAACCTATCTAAACGTTATGCCATCGGTGGTTTAAAACTATTTAAGTTATTTCCATTGCAAATTATATTATCACTTCTATGTACTAATAAAAATTAAAAACCATTAGTTTTTTATGATAATTAATCATTATTTGAGCGAAGGTTTAAGCACACTGCAAAAATATACAATTATACATTCTAAATTTTTGCACCCTCTAAATTATATTGCCACATCGAAACGTCAATCTACCCATAAAGCAACCCTGATTAATATAATAAAAAAGATAATAGACAAATCAAAGTACCTATCAAAAGTGTTGTATGTATTGTAAATTTTAATCGTTTTGGGGCTTTCATAATACATATATTTTTTTAAGTTCTCTTACTAAAACTGCTACATTTTATCTAACTTATTTTAACCATCTAAGTATATTGATTTTTTATTTGTCAAGAGTATATAAAAAAATACAATTTTGTAACAATTTTTCATAAATTAATCACTGAATTTTTGAGAATAACATTATTGTATATAATATCATCTTAAAAGATCGTTTTAAGAGGCGCCCTAAGATTTTTAGACTAACATAAATACGTACCTTCTTATTTTGTATAAACGAAAATAAATTTTATTACAATAATAATTAATTAAAAATAAATCATTTGTCTAATTATATAAACAAATAACATTTTTCCATGAAAAATTAGTTTTCCGAATGGCTGCAAGAAAATTTTATTGATTAAATATGTACTAAAATTTTTAATTGAAATAATTATACCGCCAATATAGACGGCGTTTATGTGTAATAAATTAATATTTCATTCCACTTTTGAACTGCACATCGTGTTTCAATATATTTCTATAATAAAGTAATATTAGATTAAAATTTTTAAAATTAAAAGGTCAAATGAACAATAAAACAATAAACAATAATTTAATCTGAAATATTAATTTCAGAGGTTAATAATATATATAATTTCTATAATAAAGTAATACTCAATTCTTTATTTTTAACAGTGAAAATAATATTATACAGTAATAACAAAACCCCAAGGAAGTTTTTCTTTTTGGAATTTTGTAAAATTTTCTTACCAACATTTATTTGTATAATATACTACGTATGTTTATATTTAAAAATGTAAAATAAGCAAAAAAATTTAAATACTACATAATAATATTTATATAGCTAACTCGGCCAAAAAGTTTTCAAATTTATTTGAGGTAATTTACCTGTACTCTATTATTAGATCATCACTGGTCCTTTACCGTTGTAGACCCTAGAGAACAAGTTACATCCTTTTGTAGTGCAGGAAGTTACATAACATCACTTTGAATGTGTACTTGTGAATTGGTACTAGAGATTTAGTTTGTCCCATAACACTTGAGCCTGACTCTTGACTTATTCTATGGTAATTTATTCTGAAACTAGGTAGCACAATTTTATTTAACTTTAAAAAAAAAACTTTTGCTAGCTTTATAATTAATTTGTTTATTGGATAATAAACAGTTGATGATGACAAAAAATTTATTTGCTAAATGCGTTATTTTCAAAACAAAACTATGATATCTAAGTTTTAAGCAATCTTACAAACATTTTTCAAATTTTACATTTCAAATTAAGCATTGATTAATTAAATTAAAATAGCGTTCTTCCCACAGTTTCATATTGAAATAGTGACAAAACAATTCTGTCACCGAGAAAAAATTGAAAAGCCAACTTTTTTTGTTTTGGGAATAACTGGAAGCATTTTCTTAAATAAAACATTTTATATATTCCCCATTGAGAACCAATGAGAAATTTTTATGAAGAATTTTTTTTTATATTTCTTATAAGTAAAATTTTAATTAGCTACCGTTTTGCTTTGTGGTCTTTATTTTCTTGCACAAAAGCAAAAGTGGCTTGTGCTTTCAAGTTATTATATGTAATTTAAATTAAAACACTTAAACCGAACTAATTACCGACGATTGCATACTATTCAACTATGTAAAAGAACTTAAATTAAATTTATGAATGTCAACTTTCACAAGAAGCCGATTTAATTGAATATATTTTATTATTTTTAATTACATACTTTATTGCGTTGTTACTATTTTATTAATTAAATGAAAGTTATATAAAGTTTTGATTTGTAATTAACAATTCATAGGTAAATGAAGAGATTGCGTGATTAGTTCATAACGCTATAATCTACTTTAACTGAAAACATAATTGCATTTTGATGAGGATTGTAATGCAAGTTGATTTGATTATCATAACTCATTTATTCGAAATGGTTAGATATACAGTGGAATTATTACCTACAATGTCTGAAATAAAGTTTTATATAAATAGAAAACATAATTTGAGAACTAAAAAAAATGTTATTGGAAATCTTTCTTCTTTGCGGCTTTAAATAGAAAATTTATTGCAGTTGATAATAAACACTTCTTACATGTAGATCTAGATTTAGATCGATGTTTGGTCTGCGGTCACACATCCATTAGGAGATATCCCCCAGCAGACTAACTAACCACTGTCCTCTACGTCAGCCTCAAACCGCGAATCTTGGACCTTACTTGACCCGAAAAGCTTTTAAGCTGAGCATTATTATACGGAGAGACCTTCGGTAACAATAGAATGCCAGGATGTGTAATTACAGAGACAATTTTAATTAGTGCACGTTAAGTGTGTGCTCCATTATTTAATTAACGAATACACGAAGCATTTTTACATGAAATATCATTACGTGTCATTGAGGTAACCGATCAAGCAAAGTGTCAAGTAGTAATAGAATAGTGAATTAACTGTAGTTAATATCGTTTTAAATCCAGCCAAAACAGTTTTATTCCAAGTTTTAACTTCTATTAGTCTACCCATGGTAATGGCTAATTTTAGTTATAGTTAAGTAATAACATAAGTAAGATTGCTTTCAAGGTAAAACGGAAATAAAATGATCGACTTTAATGGTTTTTTACTTTTAAATAATTTACTTGAGTGGCTGGTGTACTTTTCTTATTTCCAGTATTGTTCATATTTCACTTCCGTAACGCTTCTTGCAAGTTACAAGAAAGCTAAAAGCTATGTGAATTAGAGCATACATTTATTGAAGCTTTTCTATTCAATACAATGCGAATTGTCAATTTTAAAAACGTTATAGTTTTTAAAATAGTGTTGAAAAGAAGTATACTATGCATTCGTTGTTAAATTAAAATTACATTTCCTCATTTTTTATAAAACTCGAAAAGTTTTTTACAAATTTGAACATAATGGATTGTTTTACAAAGCAGTGATCATGTCCAGTGCAGAACTTTTAATTTAAAAAAAGCTTTTTTAATATAAATTAATTTGACAATAACCTAAACATAACTTTGATGTTCTTGCTTATTTACATAAAATTGTTTGAATTGATGCAGGTACTTATGTTGCACATACTATATAAAGTTTCATTTATATTGCAATAAATATTCTACTTATAGTAGATACAATACAATACTTCATTTTTAGTTTTTAATAATAAAACATTATGTGATAATAAGAGTTAAGATTGATTAAATTAGTCGCTGGTTTTCTGATCGATTTATATTATTAAAATGTATACACTTCTTCAACTTGTTCTTTCGAGGGTTGTTGGATAAGTACTTTAAAAACAAGAATATTCAACCTCCCAGAAATAATATACATATGTGCCAAACCAATTTACAGAAATGCAGTTCAGTTTTGCAGGTGTCAACAATGGTAATGCCAAATAGTAAACAAATGTAAGTGTTTTCCACCACCAAAGAAGATGAAGATGCAATTTTCTAGGAGAAAAGTGATGGCTACAGTTTTCTAGGACGCTAAGGGGATCCTTTTGATTAAGTATATGCCAAAACGGACTACAATAACGGGAAATGTCTACAAAAACACAACTAAAAATTTCAAAGCGGCTATACATAAAAAAACCACAATTATGCTCAAAAAACTTTGCTTCTGCACGAGAACTGCAGGGTGCATAAAGTACGAATTGTTCAAAAGAATCAAAAATTTTAAGTATTGGGTATTTTACACGCAGAAATAAAAATGATTTTTGGCGAAGCGTTAGCCGAGACAATTATTATTTCGCTCACAAGATACACAAATAACTATTCCTTTACTACGTAAATAGGAAAGTAAAACTTAAAGACCATATTATTGGTATGAGAAAACAGCGTGCTGTGAAATACATATTTATTTTTTTATCTTTTTAACTATTTATGAGTATTCTAGCAATATATAATATTTACAGAACAACGTGGTGCGGATTTCTACGTTAACATAATTATCTTCAGCTAACAATCACGGTTCTACCCGAGATATGCATACCTTAAGTTTTCATTTGAAAAGAGCGCAAAACCAGGTGCGAAACCTGATATGAATGAATATAAGCACAAGTAAAAGGTTCTTATTTAAGTTTGTAGTAAAACATTTATAAACTAATAGAAATACAATAACTTCATCGATAAATTTATTAAAAGAAGGCAAGTCACGATTAGAATGTATTTATGTTTTGTCGAATTTGTGAGTTTGCTTTTTACATTGTCGATTTCCTATTTTCCTAGCATTTCTAAAACAGCCTATAATTTAACTGTAAGAATTAAGTGATTTTTTTTAGGTCAGTGTAGAGTATTCTAGCATTTATCAATAGAAATTCACAAAATTCACATTTAAACATTCATGATACTATTACGCAAGCACTATTTACTATTATTACTTGCAAGTTTTTAAAACTGTGTAAATGTGGTTTTATATTTTAAATATATTATATTAAATTAAAACAAAAATAGATTCTAAGTTTATTTAATTTGTTATTAAATTAAAATACTAAAAATTAACAGGTTAACTGAACAATTAAACAAGATGATTTTTCTTAGGCTTTCAGCAATGATTATTGCTGTCATCAGATGCTTTATTAACAATAGGTTGTTCCGTTTTATTTTTTATCGATATATTTCTGCGGATCAAAATGAATTATTAGTTTAACGCAACAATAATTTATTGATAAAGGTATTGCACTTCGTAATCCAAATCTCACTTTTTTCTGTTGGGATACAGGGTTTTTCTATTTTGCCAAGAATTTTATAATAACGTTCTAAATCGTTTCAAATAAAAATACGCAATTATTTGATTCCCAAGTATTTATACAAATTGTTAATAAAACATCTGACGACAGATAAAATAAAATAGAGTTAAAGTTGCTAGTTAAGAGGAGTTAAAGAAGATAAAATTGCACCTTTTTGCTGAGTTAACAGAGACTTAACATAGAGTACATTTAACGTTTACATGACACTATATTAGAAGATGAAAAACCGGGCCTTAGATATTATGTAACTTTATTATCGTTGTTATTAGACGTTTAATTTTAATTTTTTGATAAACTTTTTATTAATGAAAATCTCAATTATAAAAAATATTACTATTATTAGTATTAAAAATATCCCGCAGGAAACTTTCTTCATTATTATTATTTATGGTTTATTTAATTTTAAGACAGGTGCGCTGAAATCATTTCGGTAAAGGATTACTTTTATGAAAAATAACACAATGTCAACAGTAATAAAAAGGAAATAATCTTAAATGAGCGTATCCCTTATTAGAAGTGAATAGGCCACTTTGTGACACGAGATTATTAACCAAAAAGGTTCTGCAATTTCATTGGGTGATACAATGTCCAAAAACTTCTTTTAAAGCTAAATCCTGTTAATTACCTAAAAAGTCTCTGGTAAGCACTTAAAGGTCAATACAATTTGTGTATAACTTATGGTATTTCATGTGCAAACCACTGAAGTGCAGATCAACAAAAACTGATTATCAACAATTTGTATTTATTAATGCTATTCAATTCACCTGTCAGAACTATAATGCAGAACATTTTACAAATAATAAAATACACAGTTTCTGTCATCTTATGACATCATCTATCGCCTGATGATGGTGATTTCAAAATACAGATAGTAATAACACAAGTTAAAGTTAAGAAAATATATTTATGTGAAGGTAGTTGTTTCTTTGTATTCATTTTTACATTGCTATTTTAATGGGGTTCATAAAAATATGTGTACACCTATTTAAAATTAAAAAATGGCGATTACTTGTCAAAAGAAATAAAATAAATTTCAAAAAGTATTACCCTTAATGTATTTAAGAAAGTTTGTTACTAAAAAAGAAACAAAATTTTCAAAGCATTGGTTGGTTACACACCGACACCTTCTAGCTACACTAAAAGTTGCACAACTTTAACTTCCCAACTTTAAAAGTTAAAGGTATTACTTTTAACGCTTCTAGCGACAAGTGAGTGAGGACCATCCCAAGTTTGTCAAACAAAATTCTACCAAGTTATATTTTTACTATTTTTCAATGTATTAATTATAGATTATTTGTAAACTTTCATAAAGTTACTTGACACTATTCATTTAAAACGAGTTACATGATGTTTACAAGGAATATATCTACAATTCTCTTTAAATTAGAATGTTTTTGTCATTTATTTCACTGTTAAGTAATAAAACTTAATATTAGCGTAAGTATAGACGACCCTTTTTAATAAAAAATTTATTGTTGGTGGGTGAACATAAAAGTATTATTTTGTATACGCCAAATATTTTTTATATTTTGAAGTAATTTTTACATTTAATTAATAAATATTATTATTGATTAATATTTATGATAATATAATAATATATACATTAATATTAACCACAGATTAAATTTCAAATTTAATATGTATTACGTTTAAATTATCTTAATCTGCGGTCGACAGTAACGTCAACAGTATTAAGATGTTTTGTGTAATATATTCACAATTTATGGTAATAATAGAAGTTAAGGTTTTTAATTCAAATTATGAATCAAGTCATTTAAAATTCACTATTATTTGAATTACTGCATTAATTATTACATTTTAAGTTTGATTTCGAACAATGCATTTTGATTGACATTCTTCGGTTATCCGATTTTGCTAAGCCGTGAATTGAATCGGTATAATATCATTTCGATAACTTATAATAATAAAACTTAATACAATCGTAATAATAATACACACGACTAAGGTTTTAAATTACTGAAATACAAATAAATGAGTTTAGTGTTGTATTGTACATTATTGTAATATAATTTTGATTTAGATCTTATAGGAAATTTAATATTGAGAAGGAAGTTCTGTTATTTTTCATCAGTTTGGATTGGTAAACTCTGTTTCAAATTTAGATTAAAGAGCTTTGAAACATTTTTTTAAATTCATGTTTAATATTCTGTTTTAAAATTTATATAATATGTAGGTATGTATAATTATTATTATATTTACATATTTGTAATATCTCACATAATAAGCTTAATAAAATGAAATTAAGTTTTGAAATTTGAAATATTCATAAATTTTTTATGTTATGTAACGAAGTTAATAATTCTGTTGAATTACACTGATCTTAAGGGCTCTCTACACCACCCAATTTGGTGGAATACTTTTATATTGGTACATATAAGAAATAGGCAGTGCTCTCTCTCTGTCACGATCGTTAGCAAAACAAAGCAGACAGCAAGACACCTACAACGAAGCAAAATAAATAAAAGCGATTGACAAGATTGAGGTGGCGTGGATAGCTTATCAACCCTGGAATTACATTAATTATTCTAAATTAAGTGTAACCTGAGCCATTCTACATAAAAAATTATTTTCAAATTAAGCTTGAACAGTTTGCGCAATAACATCAAAATTTGAAAACGGAATAACTCCTACGCCTCTCAAGTATCACACAATTTTAATTTACAAAATTGTTTATATTATAGATTATAGCTGTCAGTAAATAAAAATTTTAAAAATATAAAAAGATATTTTTTGACTGAACTGAATTATTAAACCAATTTTTACATGACAATACTTGATTATTTGGTTTTGAAGTAATTACACTTATTTTTTAATAAAACATCTGATGTCATTTAATATTAATGTCACAAGTTAATTATATTATAATTTTTAAGATTATTGCTACCGAGAGTAGAAGTTATTTTGCATACATTTAGTTTATACTGGGTTTTCATGTAGCGTTTGCTTATTTAATTCTAAAATTGTCTTTTTATCCAATGTCTATGGTTAGATTGAGTGTGAAATTAGATTCGTTTGAATTGAAATTTGATTGACCTACAACAAAATTCGAATGATTTTTTTGAATTTATATTAACTTTAGTTTTCATTCTGAGTTTTAAAAATAATTATTATAGTTTAAATTCAAACTTCAACGGAAAGTAAATAATGTAAACACTAATAAGATAGCTACATAATTTCGTTAAAATTTTCAGATAAAAACCTTTTAACTGATAATTTTTTTAGCCTATCCAAGCATAAAATTTCTAAAGTGCTGCTTCAGTGAGCTGTATATTTAAAATTATGAACAATTTTTTAATTTACAAAAAGAGAACACAAATCATCAGGTACAAATCTGTAGTACTTGCAAAAATTATTTAATTGAAATAAATCATTGTATAATCGTGATAATTCATTATTCTCTGCTACGTAAAATTTATTGCACGCGAAAGCTTTTTTTGTGGTTTTAAAATACGACCTACTAAAAAATCACAACGCTCTTGATGCTCATTCTATCCAGAAAAGACAAAGAAAAGTATAATTAAAGCAATAAAGTAATTAAAATCTCAAATGTAGTTTCAGTTAATGCTTTTGTAAGAAATGTTGAGGATTTTTATATTTGGCGTATCGCAAATGTAGCAAAACAACACTCAGGTAGTTTAATACTCATTTTCTACGATAAAATTAAACTTTAAAATTAACTTGACTCTTGCATTTTTATTTTCTAAATCAAGATGTCGAAGTTTTATAGACTCTAACAAATGAAAAAGTGATCAAGTTGATGAACAGTACAGGAACCATGTTTGCAATGGTTACAATAATTATTATTAACTTTTTGCAATAGAACATTTCAGATAATAGAAGAGGTACCCGGTTTCGCCCGCTACCCGGTTTATCCTCCTTTCAATTACAACGAAAATACACAATTATGCAGAAACTATGGTTATGAACCTTAATTAAAAATTGAACAGTAAATCAATAATAATTATAATTTGATTAAAAATTACTTTAAAAAATAGAACGTTAAAAATTTTACAATGTATTAATAATTACAATGAGTCAATCAATTTAGAATTTATATTTGTGTACGGTCATTCAAAATTTTCTAGGAAATCCCAATAATTGTGCAGGAATTCTCAAATTTTTTTGGGGTTTTTATTTACATTTAATATTAGATGTATTTACACCTCAATTAATGGTAATAGTAACAGAAAAGTGGGTTCTACAATATTTCGCTATTGAAAATCGAATTTCAAATTTTGCAAAAAATACTTTGAATATTTTATTTCTTTCTTTTATTTCATAATATGTAAATTAATTTATTTATTTCGTTAAATTTAAAATAACTTTTAATACAATTAAGCTTATTTCACTTAATTAGTTTATTGTTTATATCTTTACATTAATATTATGAATACCTTTTTTATATTTAAATAAAATGAAAAACAGTTTAATATTTAATTATTTTGAATTTCAATTTCTATTTGAACTTTTGTTGGTGAAATTTACTAATATTATGAAAAAAATTGGTAGCATAAATTCTGAAGCAATTGTATTTTTTTATACTTATTTAAGTCCGAAAATTGTATCTACCTTGATAAATACTTGAAGATATTTTAGATTAAGAATCCATAAATAAAAAAGGTTTATTTATATTTTATTGATTCATTGATATATTACCTGCTACCTGCGATAAATGTCGGTTTTTAGCTAAAGTGGAAATTTTATATTCTAAAGACTATAAAGTAAAGGTTTTCTAAGTTTAAAAAGTCAAATTGTTAAAAATACTTACAAATAAAACTCATGTAGGAAGATAGAAGGGACAACGCCGGAAAAGTAATCCCTTGCATACAACAGTTAGTTTTTATTCAAATATTATAATCAACACAATCATCTTTATTAACGTAGTTTACATTCAATAATAAAAACCCGGAACACACTCAGGATAATGTCGGACTTACTATTTGAATAATAAAACAGTTTATTTTTACAATTATTTAGCTTTGCAAGTCCGCTTTTGCTAGAAAACTACAGTTTTGTTAATATCAATATTAGTATTATATTTCATTTAATATTATGTACTTTGGTTTGAGCACACACGGATACGGAAACGATAACTTAGTATATACGTAATATGTGCATATGAAAATTGATCTAAATAAAAGCTGTTTGTCATCTATTATTGAAGAACCATACATTTGTTTGAACAAAATTAAAGGTCAAGTCGATTAAGTTAAAAGTTATTTTAATACTTCAAAATAAAAAAAAAGCATTCAAATATTTTAATAACATAATATATGTACATTATGTATTCTATTATTACCTCTATTCCTTATTAACAGTATGCTGCCATATGGAATAGATTTACTATACACCACACTTCAATAATCAAAGAAAAGGCTGAGCACAACCTTAATATATCATCAGCTTTAGTGGACTTATTTCATATGCAGATAGTTTAGAAACGTTCACTTCATAAGTAGAAACTTTGTTTTCGCCACTTCAAAATAGCTATTAAAAGATTTTGTGTTCTATACAGAAACAAAATGTTTAAGGATATTTAGTAGAATTCGATTTTAACGAACACCGAATATATATAACGAAATACTTACGTATAAAATTATCTGTACATTATGAGATGTGTTTAAAAATGCACTTACAATCACAAGTAGTACATACATATTTTGTATTCTGTAACCAAAATCTTTAATATATATTTAACAAAATCAGGGGTTAAAACGGTTGAACACACAGTTTGAACACTCAAAGGGCATAGAACGATTTTATAAATTGTTTTTCGCAAAATTGCGTACTTGTTACAACCGGATTCTACTGTATTTAGATGCAAAAGCGCTGGCTTTTATTTCTAGATGTCTCTGATAATCTCATTCAAGTTTATTCAATAGTTTCAAAATAAATACAATAATTTCACATTAGCACATTCTTATTAGCTTCACCCCGCTAGCTAAATTTGATTTACCGCCGGACACTTCTTCGCTTCTGTTTTCCTTTCCCCTTTTCGACCGATACTTTAAAAACAATATTTTTATATATCTGCACTATTTTGCATAATGTACAATAATGTAATATGCATGTGCATAATCATAATATGATTATTTACAATAATCTAAATATTGTCCTGCGTTAATTATTCTGATGTTACCTTAATTGAACTGGGAAGCAATATAAATTTACAAGAATAGATAATGCAATTTTACCTTGGTAGTATCGATTTTTGCACCTTTTTTGTTTTATGAATTAATAATTTATGGTGTGCAAAGAAATGTTGATAAAAATAATATGATATATTAGCATATTTATTATAGTTTTATAATATAATAATATGTTATAAAATAATTTTATATAATATATTCTAATAGCTTCATTTTAAAAATCATTACCTCAATATGAACTCAATTATTTGCAATCACGTCCAGTACTGACAATATTCCAATACGAGAACAATACCAGTTAACTGCCAATCACTCGTTGCAAAATCAATTACCTTACCGTGTTATTTAGTGAACTACTACTTGACAACTTGTTAGTATTATTCAATGATAAAAAACAATCACATGCTTGATTAGGCATGAATCTTTGCTAATAGAATTGAAAATTGATCAACAAAAATTGTCAAAATGCAAATTGAACAATTTGATACTTAAACAATTGTTATAAAATACTACGAACCAAAGTTTCAAATCTTTCATTTGCTGTACACAAAACCTTGATACAATTTGATTTGAATGACCTCCTCTTATTGCGTCTCTTCCTGTTCACGAAATACTGAAACTAAACAAATTGCGTTCTAGTGCGACGATAACAAATCTCTCGTTCTACTTATGTCGTCTTGAAAAGGCTTCTTTTAGGTTGTTCACTTTTTGGAAATGCGAGTTTTCAGACTGTGTTTTATTACCTTCAACACCTACTGCTAAATTTATTACCGGATTAGGTGTGATAAAGTTAAGGTAATTAAATTTTACAGACAAACGCATCATGATTATGGTTGATCTTATAGTCTTGTTGGATGTACTAAATTAATCGCAGCAAGTTTAATTAATAGTTTTCATCCAAGTAATAATAATTATTACGCTATAAAGGTAGATAAAATTAAATTGTTGTTGACCACTGGTTGCCTTCTTTTCTTTGTATTTTTTAGTTATGTATTAAAAGAATATAGTACCTATATACTTATCAAATTAAAAAAGATTTTAAGCATTTTTACACATAGATTAACTTGAAATATTACACATTAGTTGACAACAGCTGCCTAAAATATCTTACGCAATTTTAGTTGAAAACCCTACATTTTACTGCAAAAAAAACTTGCTTTCAATTGTAATGGATAAGAAGAAAAATAATTTTAATCAAATATTATAATATTTTCATAGTATTCAAAAATCTTAAATTAAAATTAACTTACCAAAAAATCTAAAACTACTATGATATTATTCACAATTTATAATATTAAACATTGGATTTAAAATTTCAATTCTGTGTAGTGAGATCTTGAAGTTGAAACCTCACTAATCTGCTAATCACTAACCAACCAATCAATTTTTCCTTCACTAGTGGAATAAGATCTTTTGTGATGACTTTATTTGGAACGAATAATGTAGTATTTATTCACTATGTTTTTAATATTTTAATTAACACAGCTCCATATAATTGGATACCATACATCAAGATTTACATTGTGGATTAATATTTTCTTCAGTCAAGGTTAAAATTTTAAATTTAAGAAAACTAACGTTGTTTATTGTTTGGAATTGCAGATCGAGTAACTTTATTTTGATTTACATCAAAGTTTTCTACATTAATTTGGCGACAGTTTAACTGCATAGGTATATAAATATTTTACGGTTTCTGTTTGTGCACTCTCCATGTCATTTCTAATTATCGAAGATCAGATAATATTGTGCAACTTAAATGGTACATGTATCGATTTCACTCATCAATTCTCTATTTTCGTTATAACATTTCAATATACGATAACATTGAATTTTGTTTACATTTTGTTACATTAGTATTTCGAAAATTTGAATTTTTGTTCTATTTTTGTTTTTCAGCGCGATTTTGAACATTGCTCGAGGTTAAGAAAAATGTGTGGAGATTAGATTCATGTCGAATCGATTGTAGAAGTAACACGTACATAGTGAATTTAAAACTTTAAATATTAATTACGTTGTAGGAAACACTGATGTAATTCTTTTTTTATCCTTATTTGATTACTTGGAGTATTTAATTTTGAACTCTCAATTGTTATAAATTTCAATTGGACATCAGATGGTTTGGTTTTTCTTTGGGTTATATGATTTTGGTAGGCATAAAATTGATTATTTTGGTCAAACTTGTCAGCCCTTCTGGCTTGTATAAGACAATTTTGAGTTTTAAATTTAAACACTACTGTCTTGCAGACTGGTGCCTTTAATTTGGATATAGGTCAAAGATTTTTCCCATATTAATTATTACGAATACGTTGTTAAATATTTTGTATGTTTATGGTCTCCTGAATTTTAGGTTCCGTAAATATACGTTTTTCTTTTGCTCGACTTGTTTTTTTATCCTTGACGATTTGGAGTTAGCTTCAGTTTCATGTTTTTTGGATGGATGAGACCAGCATTTATTGCCAGTAAGGATTTTGGTAAAACACGTGGCCCTATTTATTAAATTGGTCGGCGACTTTACAAGTGCTACAAGCGGTTTTGACAAGCGCTTTACTTACTAAAAACATCTCCCAAGAACGGTCCAACTCGGCAAAAAGGGGATGTTGACCCGAAGGATATCAGAAAGCAACTGGTATCTCCCCACAGTATTAGTATCATGATTGACAATGCAGAGCAATTGGCGGCGGAACCGCTTTTGTCTTCTTCATCTGGCAACAAACAACTGGTTTTGAGTTTTTGGTTTGGGATAACGCAGCTAAGCTGCGTGTGGGTTTTTTGGGAGTTTCAAGTTCAAAAATTTTGAATTTGAAAATACTGGTGACTGAGAGAAATTTGTACTGTTGCTGAAGTTATCCGGATATGCAATCGGGAGTCGAGTCATTCTTCGTCGGCCTGCAGGTCTTGCCGGTTCGAGCTAGATAAACAACTTCATGTTTTCGGGTAGCCGGGCGTTCCTTAGAATTCCCGTAATGGCGGAGTAAGGGAATTCGCGCAACTGATGGCTTTGGGGTCCTGTCTACTGTAGTTAGAGAACCGAACATGAAATCGCTGCGCTTGTCCGTTTGTCTGTGACGATTTGCGCTGATAGTTGCCTTGTATTGCGTAGTGATAAGAAACGGCAATAATAATTGCCAGTGCGGACGTTGTCCGGTACTTGGTGTTTGTTTAGTAACCAAAGTTCTATGTAGTAATAATAATTACTTTACTAGTTTGTTTGTTTTACTAATAAGGTCGTAGCGTGGCGGCGGTTCCTCGACGTGGGAGGTTTCGTTTGTTATCGTGCTAGTAATCGTAGTGTTGGTAATAAGTAAGAAACTCTAAGATTGGCGGTGTTGGCGTTTGTTGAAATATGTGCCGGCGCAAAGTTTGTTTGTTAGCAATACGTACCTTTCGAAGTGAAGCGAAGATTTTCTTTGTTAGTGAATAAGTAAGAAACTCGGCGTCGGCGAAGTTTGTTTGTGTATTGGTGTGTTGAAGCGAAGTTTGTCAAGGTGCATCATTGTGGTGAAGTAACGAAAAAACCCACATCATTCTGATGTTTCGACGTTTTGTAGGGACCGCTACTGGTCTATCATGGGTAAACCAAAAATGATACTAGTAGAACCTGGATGCGGAAGAAGGAGGAGGGAATTGTGATTGGTTTTGTAAGTTGTGAGTTTGGAGCAGGGTTGCTTCTTGTCCTGGTTTTCCTCAAGACCCCATCTATTTCCTAGTGCGCCTCCTCTTTTGCCTTGGTTTGGGGGCTTCATAGCTTTGTTTGTTTGTGTCAGCGGCCTTGTAAGTAGTTGGCCTTCTTTCCTTATGAGGGGGGGGTAGTCGTGGGTGCCTGAGCTGCAGAAGGGTGTGGAAGTCTTGGAAAGTTTTGGCATTATTGTTCCTGTGCTCTGTGAACATTTGAGTTAATATTTGGGGGAGGAGGGGGATTGTTGAATAAAACAATTTATTTTGTGTTTAACTAATTTAATTTGTCGCTCCAATTTATTTGTGTTTCTATTCTGTGCTGGAGCTTATTTGGTTTAACCTTTGGGGTGGGAGTTATAGTTAAATAAAGCAATTGGATTAAATAAAGCAATTGGGCTAAATAAAACAATTGGGTAAAGTAAAACAACTGGGTTAAATAAAACGATTGGGTTGAATAAACACTTGGGATAAATAAACAATTGCATCTCCCCACCGGCGACCTAGGCACAGCACGCGGACTGGTGATTGAATGGCGACTCTAATGACGTAATACCTCGCAATAATACACTTACATGTATTTCTTATAGGAAAATTATAATTTTCAAATTTGAATTGTGGTCTTATTAGAAGTCCGACTAAATTCATAATCACCTTAAATGATTCCCATTTTTATGCTCCTTTTTGTTCGGTAATGCCATTTTTATAGGAAAAAGTAAACTTTCAAAGCCGTGTTTCTTACCTCGACCCCTAAAACCTTTAAGTACAGCATTTGGATTTAATTTTAAACTGTTTTTTTATTCAAGAGTTATTTGATATAAAAAGTACCTAATTTTGATTTCTTCTTCATAACGTAAAGCAATTTAAGATTTAAACAATCTTGATAAACGTTGAAGCTGGTATTATTAATCCCATATTTAAACGGAAGCTATTATCGACGCAGATAAACTCCAGTGGTTTGAAGATAAACGTATTAACTACCGAATTAATCTTTATTTGGAAAATATGTAAAAAACGGTTACACCCATTTTGGTAGCAAATTTACCAAAACTAAACTATATCTTGATATTTAGCAAAACGACTCCTCGAAAACACAACATAATATGTTTTTTCTTCTAGAATCCAGATAACAAGCTAATCTGCCGCATAAAAGCCGCTAACATTCCAAAATTAATGTTTTAAAAATGACCATCTTTTGAATTTTAAAATTAGATTATTGTGCCCAAGTATAATTTTATATACGAGTTTATTTTACCATGCAAGTACTAAAATGTAGCAAAATGGAGGAGCATGTCTACGTGGTCTATAACGTAGCTGTCGTAGAAGTTGAATTAACAGGTTACAATAGTTTGAAAAATATTCCTGGATGTTAGTAAATATTACTCTTTTAATTTATTACTTTTTCACTTAAGTTTTCATTTTGGAATCAATATATAAATTTGTTTAACAATCAGATTTTAAAAGTATCGGAGGTTTAGATGGTATTTTTTTAAGGTTAAAATTTTTATTGTGAAACGGTTTCCATTTTCAGATTGTAGTTAGATCTTTGGCTATAACTTACTAATACATTCTAAGGAAATTAAAATGTTTAACAAATGAGGTGAAATACTCAAAAACACGTCGTTTTTTTGGTGAGCCATCACGCTATGTACAGCTGAGGGAGATGGCGCAGCTTTCTACATATTTCAATCGCTAAATTGTTTAAGAGGAGTGTGTAATACTGTAAAGGGACCAGAGGTTTTATGAGTATATTTCGTATTAAAGTTGTATGGTAGGTGCATGTAATGGCATGTAAATGCTTCTCACAATATGGCTTTAAGTGTTATTGCTATAGTCGCGTGCTGTTCGTTCCGGCACTTATTTATTTATTTGTCATCACTGCGATAAGGTAATCTTATTACAAATTACCAGGGCATCTACGAGTAGATAATAGGCTATAAAAGTATATTAAACAAGACCGCATTAAGCAAGAGCTTAATCTAATGGAAGAGCAACTTTTGTAAATTTGGTGTCAGTAGCGATAACAACGCTCTGATTGCTCCCCGAGTAGAGACACCACGCAGTAAATTCAGTTTAAAATGTTTTCGCGATAAGGTTGTATAAATATCCTCGTTAAGTTAATTCTTTGAAGCGACACGAAGTTAAATGACTCGCTGTTTTAAAGAATGTTTCGGTATGAGAGAAACAAATGATGCGCCCATCTAGAAATGAAAGGATATATTTTTATTTCGTTAATTTTCTTCATTTTCTTTTGAAACCTAAACACTTCCATTTGTCAAAACGATTATCGTTGGCGATATAGCACGATTTAAGGAAAAAGCGCATTAAATCCATTTACATAATACAATTATCTCAATTTAAAATTTTTTTTATTTTAACTATTTCTTCACTCGACGTTATCGTTTTGATACTTAGAGAAATACATCAAAATGTAGTAGGTGCTAATAATAAAAAAATGCACAAAATTGTATTTTTTATAAATATAAATATTCAAACACGAGCTTTAAAATTATTGTGTTCTTTTGCAATGTGTTTATCAAATAATATTGTTGTAACACCAACCGTATTAACAACACCACAAGCGTTGGTACTGGAACTAATTATTATTACGCGCTGATTTCACTTGACTTTAAATAACACTAAATGCAATTTTTACATCACATTGAGGGGAATTAGCATCATAGAAAATTCTGTACTACATACATAATAAAAATTGTATCACTATATTAAATTCATAACGAATTACTTAAAAAAATTGTTGTAACATTCGCTGCAAAGTTTTACAGTTTGCATAAAACAAATAAAAATAAATACAAGTTTATCAGAAAGTACAGTCTGTTTGAAATGGGTTTAGTGTTTTGAACATAACACTACAGTAACTGAAAAAGCTTACACAGCATAGGCACTATACCACACGTTCATTGTGTTTCGAAGCCAAATGTTTATTTTAACGGCGAAATAAATATTTGAGTTTTATTCACACGCAATATTGAATTGTATTATCTTAAATTTACCAATTTTCTATTAGACATACGAGAAATGCTAAAACAGTTACAATACAATTAAAATTCTAATAGAAATACCTATCTACTGTCGTTTTCTAATTATTTTTTATTGTATTACATGCAATATTGAAGATAGTTGTAATATAATAACTCGCTAAATTGTAACATGTGCGTTAATATTAAATAATTTAACATCTTGCATTATATGGTTTTCAGCAAGATGATGTGCAGAAAATACGTTGTTATTATTAGTAAACTATTAGAGATAATATAATAATATGTACAATCTCCCTCAAAAATATCTTCATCCATCTTATATTTTTTCAAGTCGAAACTATCATCTAAAGAGTGATCTGCATATTTATAGACTATCTTCAAACGAATAATTCAGCGAAAATGTTCTTATAACTTATTTTCTTCTTTCAAGTTGCAATTTTATCATTTCTTTATAACATCTTTTTTTCTAGCAAATAGCTTCTCTGGTGTTGGCATAATTACAATGACTTCATTTTGTTCTCTGTTAGAATTTTTGTTTGCGATGTGCGTTATGAAATGCTATAGTTTGGACCTATTAAAATTTTATATTTAATATATGGACTCGAATATATTAAATAATTGCTCTAGAGGCATATGAGTTTTATATATGAACACTCGAGGAGTATAGTTTTGAGAAGTAACACCCCAAATCCGCTGCGGATGGAAGAAATAATCCGTCGAAAGTTCCTACACATACAGCTAAGTCAATTAGAACGACCATTTATGTACTAAAAGAAAGTTTGAAAGTTTTTATACAAAATTTTTGTAGTAAACCCTTATTTCTTCATTTCCTAATCGATTTTCAATTTTTGGTCGAACTTGAATAATTTAAAAAAATTTGCATTATTATATTATAAAAAATGTGTATTAAAGTAAAATATTCCTTAATTTATTCAGAAAAATTAAAATAACTCATAATTTAGACATTATTTTCTATGTCACAATTTAGACATTCTTTTCCAGATATACATAAAATAGAAATTTCCATGGAGTCACAATAATACCAAAACATTGATAATTATTGATTGATAATTCAGTAAAAAATGATGTAAAGCTGGAAATTAATATCCTAAAAGCAATTTTAGTTGGTTAGGGCCCAATTGTGGGGTTTTTTGTGTTTTACATCACAGTATACCTTTGATTTTTATAAAAATGAGAACTGATTAAGAGAAAAACGTTAAATATAAAGAAGTAAACTTTTAATCAATATATTGATTGTAAAATAATTCTAAGAAAAGAATTCCTCTAAACCTAGAAAAAATAATCAAACTAGGAAAATTTAATTGCATAATGTTTTAATTAATTCTTACAAACTTTCAGTTGTAAATATTTAAATTTTATAGAAGAATTAAATTTGCAAATCAGTTTTAAATTTTAAATTTAAGTATTATTACAAAACTTGCGATTTAAATTTTGAAAATGTGTTTTAATATTCCTTTTACATGGTTTAATTTAATTAACTTAATTGTAAAATTTAATTAATTAGGTAAAAATAAATTTAATTAACTTAATTGAATTAATTAAATTGGCAACATAATATTATTTTCAAAGTTTGATTTCATGATAAGATGAGAAGTTTTTTAAAGGTAATAAGCCGTCTTAGAGATTTTAATTGCAATTGTAAGTGGTTTGTTATTTTGTAGGAATGCAATAAAATTTCCGTTTGCTTACGTTTAGGTTACAAAGGATTTGTCTTTTGAACATATTTTTGTTACTGTAAACGGGAAGGCGTATTAATTTATCTGTTCATTTTCAAATTTACGTAAGCGATAAATTTTATTTAACAACTCAAAATCGACAAAGGGCTGTATGAAGCTGTTTGTAAAGAGATAAATTTATAAGCCCAATTGTGATTAACGAGCTCCACAACTCACACCTATTTGCAGTGGCTGTTATTTTTTTCCCATCAATCTTTTTATCTGAAGTTTCTGTTTTTCCTCGTTAACCAAAAGTCTAGACATTGATGTCAGGAACAGTTTTCCAAGTTCTGTAGTTAGAAATAAATTATAGATATGAATTAACATTGCACAAACTACCTCAGTCTACTTGAAATATATGCAATTGTTTGAAGTTTTGCAAAAATATAAATTTCTAATGGAACCAAAACGTAATATTTTTGTGAAATCTGTACTAACTGTTTGTTTAAATTATTGTAGCGCTTAATAGATTACTTGGAATTATTAAAACATTTTCATAGTAGATATGCTTTTCTTTATAAAATGCTTAATACTTATGTGCAGTAATAAATGATTTGTTTATGCCAGCATTGCGACAAAGCAACTGCATAGCCGCACCCTTTCTGGTAAACCTCATCAGACTACTCATGATATAACGCAAGTAGCCAGTGTTCGTGAGTTTTCATAATGAACCAATTAAAATGTAATTTAAAATAATTAATATGCATTGCCTACCTGTGTGGGATTGCAATTTTAGTAAGAATTTATTATCATCTGTGTGCGTAGACACAGCAAAAACGTAAAGCAGCGAGGTAATATAACTGAAAAGCTTCGTTTTCTACTTCTAGTTTTGGACAAATACGTGCGTTTTCAGCACAGGACGTTATTTTCATGTCCTAATAAAGCTTGTCCGTGCGGCACCGATTTATATTCATTAGTGGAAGCTCCAAGTCGCATTTTGTTTCGACCTTACGACCCTTCCAGTAGTTTGTAGATAGCCCATGATACATTCATCAGTATACAATTGCTAACAAAATTTTTGTTACATTTTTGTTTTAGCGTTTATTAACGCAGACAAATAACCATTTTATGTTTTGTGTATAACAACTGTCTTCTAAGAGTAATGGAAGTATAAAGTTCCATAATAAAATGTTTACAACTAACATTTATTTTGAGTTTTATTTCATTAGATAGTGCTTTGGACTCTTTAAGTATCAATTTATTAAAAAAATTTAAATACAAAAGCACCCACCCGTTGATATGTTTTAATTAAATAAAGCAAATTGTGAAAAAGTTTATTTTGCAACCTTGTTAAAAATTAATACAAAAGTTTTTTTAAGAGAAAAACAGTTCGTTTTAGTTAATTTGTTCGAATAAGCAATTTAGTGAACCAAAAGGAAACAAGCGTATAAAATCTACTTCAACTGTGCGCAAAAACACCAAGACATTTGTTTATTCTACTAAAAATAACTTTCCTCCAATAACCTTTTTTTTCAGTTTATGTGATAAAAGTACACGAATTTGGTCCATTTAGAAAAATTAAATTATATTTTAATTCCATGTGCATGGTGTGAATAAAAAAACAAAAATTTAGAAACGTATAATATGTAGGTAGTTGCTCACAGAGAGCATTAAAAGCTGTAGTTAACATAACTCCGCAAATCACCGTTTGTGTTTCGGCAAAAGTTACCTGGTCGCTTAAAATTGTCATGATATGTATAATCGTACGATGTGATGCTTAATTTGAAGCTTGATTAGTGAGTGGTAGCTATTAAACTCATTTATATGTATGTATGTTAACTGTTTAACCCCCAACAAGTTCTATTCAAGCCAGTATATTAAGCGGCATTCACACGGTAATACTAGAAGCCAGTCAATTTTCTAATCGAATAAAATCGAATAGTTTTTTTTTTACTCTTATTAAGAAATTTTGAAGTTGGATTTCCGCATAACTCATCACTGCGTAAGGTGTGAAATAAAACACCGAAAATGCACATGCGGGTTTATGTAGATACGGTAAAAATATTACTAAAAAACTCTTTAATTAAAATTTAGTATCATTTTAATTTAGTAACTGAGGTATATTATTTTTATTTTATTTGGTGATATTAACTGTGTTTTAAAGACAAAAACAATCTTTTTTGAGCTTGAAAAATAAAATCGGCAGTAGTGGCCATTAACGCTTAACCCAGAAAGCGGTAGATCGTGGTTCGAGTCCGAGTCGAGTCGGATATACTGCTGTGATCAAAGGTCCAATATCAATCTGTGGACCGTAGGGAAGGCAACGGGAAACTACCGCATTAATTATATTCCTTAGTAAAGTCAGCTTGGTTTCATCTAAGTTGACTCCAACATCCGAATACGGATAGGCACCGAATGAAGAAGATTGAATTTTTAGTATTTTTTAGCTAATTGTGACAAAATTGATGATATTAAATATATAAAAAAATTGGGGTTTAAAAAGCTGAATAAGAGAACTTGCTTTTCGTTTTTTGATCTATCTGAACCACATAACATACCGAAAATTAGTATTCTATCGCACAATCACGATTAAATTCATGGATTTTCTTCATGTACACGCCCAGAAAAAAATGCTAAAAATAAAAATTTTGAAGAAAAGTTTAGATACATAAATTGAAGTAAATAATTAGCAAATCTACTAAAAAGTACTTAAAAATTAATGCTTGAACATATTTATAACACGTGTAGTAAAAATTCCAGGGAAAGTCGATTATTTGTAAAATAAAAATTTTAGGATTCCGTTTATGCCTTTTTGCAAAAAGAAAATTAAAGACAATAAATTTTCTCTAAAATAATTAGAAAAATATTAATTTAACATTAAAAGCAGCATTAAAAATTATATGGTGCGTGAATTAATTCACCACCCTGCATATTAAAATTGTTGTTTTTATAATTATATGTTTTTAATTATATATTTTATATAATTATATGTTTTAATTATATGCGTTTTACGTGCTATGCTAAAAACATAAAATAAGAAATGTTGAAATTAAAATGCATTAATTATGCATTTTTATTACTTAAACCTTGAGAGATTTAAAAAAATTAATATCTTTAAAACGAATCATTTAAAATTTTTATTTATGTACATATGTACGTGCGTTGTGGAAATAAGGAAAAAACTTTTATAATGAGCATTTCGTGAAATAGAAAGAAATATTATTAATGAAATGAATTCACATAATAATGTTGTATGTAGGTACCGAGATAACAGAACATAATATTGCAACAAAAAACATTTATAATATTATTGATTCATGTAGTTTTCAGTTATTGGAATGCTTTGACTTCTTTGTACGGGCGTATTCCTGATACCACCAAATTGCGTTCTATGAAAAATAGTGTTGTATTGACTAATATGTAGTTGTATCATAATTGCGGTTTGTCATAATATACAAATTTCATACACTATAAAACAATTTCGTTTCTACACCTCCGAAATCAGTTTTATTTTACAAAAATCATAAATATATTAGTTATAAGGTAGGTTGCCCGATTAACGCACGGACCCTAATTACGTCCAACCAACAATATCTAAAGACCCAAAAAAGATACAACCCATTGTGTGTGGAGGATTTACAGGGATCGGTGTGTGTATTCAGTTACCGCGTTGACATTCCGCTGCATTGACACTCTTCGTTACTAGAGAGAAACATGATGAAGGGTTGCTGCATATCGTCATTTTATCGTCACGCAATAAATCTAAAAGAAAGTTTTTTCATAATTATGCTTATATTCCTTATAATTTTTACTTAAAATCTTTAAAATGTATTGGATTTTTTAGAAATTCATTAAAAATTACATTATTTTTAAAGGATTTTACTAGTGCCTGATTGTAAGTGTGTAGTACAGTTGTGCCTAATAACGCCCGCTTTGAATGAGTATAGGGAGCGTTATGGAGATTAAGTAAATGTTATATCCGAATGTGTATTTAACTTTTTTTAAGTACCAACAATAAATAAAAATACAGAGAAAAAACCACGGAGAGGACAAGAATGGACAGAAGAGCATACTTATGGTAGCAGATTTGAGAAGTGTAGAGAGCGGAAAAGTCGCTAGCGAGAAGCGACAGTAAAATATAACATACCAACATTGACTAACTAATAATTGACTAATATAATTAGTCAATGATACCAAGGAGAACATTGCGTGATCACTAGAAAATTGAGGCTGTAACTGAATTTACTTTTGTATTTATAAGTAATTGATGCCCAATAGTATCATTTCATGTTATATTTTTAATTATTTTAATATGGGCGTTAATAGGTCCAACTGTTCTTAATAACGCCCATAAATATTGTTTTTGTTTTTTACCCTTAAGTGAGAATTTTTGTATTTTTGTTGAACCAAACTTAATTTTTTTATAAGAAAATAAAACATTTTATTGATATTAAAATTAGTTTATATTTAAACAATTAGATTTTTTAAGATATCAGATTGAAACCCCTTGGATGGGCCTTAATCGGGCAACCTCTACCTTACTTAATATTTAAATAGAACTAAATTAGAGTACACAATATTTCATTCGTTATTAATTTAAACATATATTTTTTATGGCTGCATTTATTGACACCGTAAGAAGGTTTTTCGCGTTTTGCTGAATATTTTCTAACGATCAGCAATAACTTTCAACGAAATCAATAAAGTTAATAAAAACGTTGTTCTCAAAACTTGAAGGTTTTAATGTTACCTTAGATAAATATGACGTCCCTAGCACTTTCTTAGTGTTTGTAGTCTTTTAAATATAGGGCAACTTTTTATGATATATTATTTATGTATAAACGTTGATATAAAATACTCCTTACTTTGTAATTTCCTTTTACTTTCCAATTCAGGGAGCAAAGGAAAGTATTGCAATCACGCAATAAAAAAAAGTTTTCATTAAACATTTTCTTTATGGTCTATGAAACAACTCAACAGAGAGGAAGTTGTTTTCTATTAAAATTAATTTTTTTTTTTTATTATTAAAATTAGTAATAAAAAAAACTATCCAATGAAAATATCTTCTTCGAGTTCCATACACTTATATAATGCGTAGGCGATTAACTTAGCTAAAGCCAAGCTGACGGGTGGTTTCTCGTTGCTTTCTCTATAGTCCACAGATTGATATTTGGACTTGAAGGATTTGAACCGCGGTCTCTAGCTTTCTGATATTTTTATTTACCATTTATTATTTTTATGCTCCGTAAAGAAAGCCAACCATCAGTGTAGCATGAAGCATACACGGGTCAACTAGGAAACGTAAACGCGCGGTTCGAACCCTGCTTGCGCTAGATATATTGCTGCAAACAAAAAGTCTAATATCGATCTGTGGACTGTGGGGAAAGCAACGGGAAACCGCCCCATAAATTATACTCCTACAAAAATTCATCTTGGCTTCGGCCAAGTTGAGTCATGACGCTTCTGAAAAGAAGCAACGATGAAAAAGAAGAAAGAAAGCCCAGCATTTTGGAGAGCACAGTAACGGGCTGCAGGATTAAAAGAAGGAATTATTATCAACTGACAATATTTATCTCTTAAACAAGTAGATGTTTTTATTTTATTTACACCCTACAAAAATTATACCGTAACAACTTTGTACCAAACCTTCTTTCTTATTTTCCGTCAAATGGCCACACTCCGAACGATGGTTTTCTACCAAATTGATTTATATAAATTTGGTTTACTCCAATTTGTATCCACCGATGAAATAAAAATTTAATTAGTAAAGAAAATAACTTTTTATTAAATTTTATGTGAAATATTCAAAAATTATTTACAGACAAACCAGATGGTGAAATTTTTTTTTTTTGGCATGTTGTAAGATATTATCCTACATCTAAACTAATTTTTAGGCATAACTATTTTAGTGTACGGGAATTCAAAACTTTTACTGAGGTCCTATGCTTTTACATATTAAATTTACAAATTTCAAATCTGATTATCTTACAAGGAACACGGTGAATCATTTTCAAATTTGTTTTACAATTGTGATAAATTATTAACTTTATATTTTGTAATTTTTATATTTTTGACATGGATTTGAGAAAATGCCAATGGAGCGCTGCAACCACCTTAACTGGAATAAGTTTTTAATTGGTCCGCATATTGAGTTTTGTATTAGTAGAGTATTTGTCAGTATGAATGGAAACGAATCATAGCCAGTAAGATTATATAAGATTGACAATAGGATGGCTTCGGATACTTGCTTGAGAAATTGAGATATGGGAATGAGATACACTTAAATGATACTGAGCAGAAAAATAATTTTTACCTGGAACAACATTATCAGTGAGAACGTGTAATAAAATTTCTGCAGGGTATACTGTTTCATTATAAGTCACCTATTGAAATAGAAGAATGTGACAGTTATAGAACATTTAGAAACTTACAATTTTACTGTGAAGAAATTTTAATTGGGATAGTTTGTTATTATTATGGTTAATACTTTTAATATTTTTACATTTTATTGTAAACCAAATATTAATTTAAAAAAGTTTTTGACAGACAAGCTTTGGATTTGTTTTGTTGTGAGGGATATATGCAGTGACGTCAGATTTACTGATCACTCACTATATTCCTCTTTTCTTTATGAGTTCCAGAGCCTAACATTAATGTGTTGGATTTATGTTGGTAAAGTGACATGCATGAACCTGCATTTACTAGTGATCTAAAATCATCAAACTCATCTGATTATTTTAATTTTAATTGCTTGTTAGTTTATTTGTCTTTATTGCCATGTTTATGCATTTTAATTGCTGAATTATAACATTATGTAAACTCAAATAGCGATATGCTAAATAAACTTATTATTATTGTTTTGAACTGCCCAAGAGCTTTTGTATTAACATGCTACCTGTTAACCAGTAGTTAATTACTCTATTATGTTAAACCTAGTAGTAGGCAAATGGGCAAATTAAGTTATATCACATCAGAGTTTTTATAAACTGAATAAAATGAAAAATTTTGTTACTTTAAAAATCTATTTTTATTGGTTGTACAATTCATAAATTTCCAAATTATAAAATTCACAAATCCTAATATTGCTCTTTTTCCCTTGGCAATTCTTAATAAATGCGTTATGACCTAAAGGCGATCGCAGAAAACCACCTTGTCGATTTACCATTCTCTTTTGGGAAAAGGCGGCCAGTATAAGGTTTTTACTTTGACCAACCTTTGCAAACTTGACAAACCCGGTATCTTGGCTTAGCAACCGACATAATTAAGCGCTACCCAATAACAATTTTCAATTCAAATTAGTTAAGATCAGTGCCGGATTTTGTGGGCGAGGTAGAGGGTGGCGAAAGAGGCCCAGGACCCTGACGCTGGACAAGAGGTGCGCCAAATGAGATCCAATTTTTTTAATATACATACAAGTAGATGTTTGCGAATACTATAATAATTAATTACACTACATTCAAATTTGTGTTCTAATAAATGATATTTTACAATTTTTGTTTTCTAAAATTTCTTCCTTAAAAAGATCACAAGGGGTGTTAAACTAAAAACGAAAGAGGGATTAAAATTCTGGGCAGTAGTAGATTTATCATACTATAAAAATCAAAATTTGTTTCTAAAGAATTTTTCTATAGTTTTACATACAAAACAGGTGGAAAATTAAAATTAGTTTAGTAAAAAATCGATACTATAACTTTTCATATAATTCTGCAGAAGTAATTGTAGGTTTAGCAAGATTTTACATCTAAAGTATAAAGTATTTATGGTAGTTAACATAATTATTAAATATCAAAGCGATCAAATTGTGGTTTATGGGTATATAATAGAAAACAAAATGTTTTTAATTAAAACCCACATGTTTACAATCTATAATTTAATTTGTTATACTTGAAATTTAATCATCAAGACTTCGTAGATATTCAATAAATTTAAGTAAATAAGTTATTTGATTATGACGTAACATAATTTATATTAAGTAAAGGTAAATAATTCAAATTTAATATTGGTGTTGAATGCAAGGCATCTGTTAATTAAATTAATTCCTTTTATCTACTAGCAAGGCGAAAAGGGATATGAGCTTAATTGTACTTTAAAAGTATAAATATTTAATTTTCTCATTTAAAATGTAATTAAAACTAATTATTGGGAGTAATTACATTAATAATGTTATTTGATGTATTTTTAAACTTGATTTGTAAAGAAAGCTACTTGAAATAAATTACAATTTGGAGAAATACGTGAAAGCCTACGTGGATAAAACGACAGAAACTCGAGATGAATAGTAAAAGCTCGTTTTTGCAATACTATTATTCAAAAGGAAAACTTATTGTCCAGTAAGTATTCCTTATGTAAGTATTTTTAAATTATTTTTATCTATGTATTATTTTGAAGCTAAGGTGTATTGAACTCATTGCCATTTTAATATTGGTATGATTATTCATAATATGACTTGTATTAATTTATTATAGTATAAAAGTTTATCAAGGGGAAGTTTGTATTTAGTAAAGACACCCAACTTTGATAATTATAAAATTATACAAAATGCTAAATTAGAATTGTGCAGTTTAATAATTACAAATTGTGTTTCAGCGTGTCGTAAACTGTATTAGTACAACACCTTTGGGTGCAGTTTACAAACTGAAGCATTTACCTAATACAGAAGGTTGTGGTAAAACGAATAATGTATGTTGGTATATTACACACACTTGCCATATAATATCTTTAACATATGTAGGCATTTGTGAACATCTTTCATGAAAAAAATTTATTATTTACCTACTAAGTTCAAAATTTAATAGGAATTGAATTTTTATATTTGTTCTTACACGTATTTTATTAAAAAGGCAACTAGAAATTTTAATCAAATATTGCGGACACGTCTTGGCATTTTGAGATAAAGTTCTCTTAATTTAACTTCTGTAAGTCAGCAGCTCATGCTTTGCCAACTTTTTAAAAATTCTTTCGTATATCCGATGAATAAAATCTAAAAAATTCAAACAAAATTATATAACTTTATTCGTCTTTATAGAAATTAAAAATGCAAATAACTGTTAAAATTTCAAAAAAATTATATAAAATTCAAACCTTTAGTATAACTTTTATTTTTTATAGAATATTATTGCTATAGATATTTATAATAATTATAGTACAAACTGTACTTCCTGCTTAACTCTATTAGCTATCAATTTCCTAATTAAACTCGTACTTGGAAGTTAGATGAAATATTATTCAAGTCATCATCGTGATTTTAAATTTTGAAAGAAAATTTATTATTTTTTTGTTAAAATTCTTCACAGATTAATACATGCCCATTTCCGTGTCCATAAAATTGAGTAACCTTTACAACAAAACTTTCAATATTTTCTGATTGTAAGAAAAATTTTCAAAAGATCAAATTTTAGTTTTAAGATGATTATAATAATAATAATATTGTAACAGCTTGTATTTTTCGCAAACTGTAAACGTAATGTGTACAGATAATAATCTATGTATTCAACACCGTTAATCAGGAGAGAGACCTTAATATGGCATGAACGAACTGTGGAATCAAATAATTTATTTTTTTTTGGGTCGCATAATTTATAGCCACAGTTTTTGGATCTTTAGAACATGTTAATGCTTATATTATGTTTGTGATTACAATTTTTAAATTAACAAAAAGGCAGTTGTAATAACAAACCGTTTATATTTGATTGATATTGCAGTCCGGTTTATTTAATTTTCGTAGACTACTACCTCAATTGCCTTTAAATATCATGTTAATTTGAATATATTCTGTTGTCTAAACGTGTGAGTACTTTTATCTACATGCCATACGAAAATAAATTTTGGTTAGCTTCTATGAACGGCCTGTGAAATATCTCAATATCTCTCATGTCTACAAAATCTAGGTTTGTTTAGCAAATATTCAGAGAAACAGAACACGCATAGTTGTGGTTAGAACTTAATTATTCACCTTGGTTTTAAACCCCTTCAGATTGCACAACATAAAAGACTAATTTAAATTAATACAGCTGTTAACTGTTTCCTCAGTTCCAGTTACATTTAGCTAATCGATATTGAATAGTGACAATAAATAATTTATGTTCTAATCATCATTGCAATGCATTTGGGAACGTCGAGATTTCTAAGGAGCGAAACTCTGGAAAGCATTACCCAATGTAATCAGACAACAAGATATTTGAGCATTAAATGATTGACTAACACTGATTATTTTAAATTAAGTCGTAGAGGCGCTAATGTAGCGCTTAGGGTACAGCCACACTGATGAACAATTATTGCTTATTTCTAACATATTGTATTGAAATTCAGCTGTGACATTGGCGAGCAAGCGATCTTATGTATTCTAGCTTGGCCGCTTTTGTTTATTATAATGCATTTTTTGGAAAAATGTTTTGCCTCTTAACTCGCTTGCTTGCAGTCACCTGCCAGTATGACTAAAACATTTAACATACGAGGTTTTAATAAAACTACTTCAATTTGTAAACGTGATATAACAAATTATCCTCAAAAATCGATCTTACACTTATGCCTTCTGGTATGGGAATTCCAATTTATTTGCTTTGATATTAGAATCTCCCTGGTTGTCATAAGTAAATATATAGCTCGTACAAGTCTCGATTGTCTATTTTATTTTGTGGTCTGTCATGAAGCTTGATCCCTAAAACTTTGAAAGTAGTATTTCCAAGATCACTTCGTATATTATGTAGGATATCGCTTACAACTGATATCGCAATGCCACCTGCTTCGTGACCCTTTCTATCATTTCAATGCATGCTATAATTTGAAAATTTGATGCGTTTATTTTCATTTAATTTTTTTCACTATCATTATTATGATTTTATTACGCCATTTAGATTTCGGACAATAAATAACTTAGATATAGTCAATTCCAATTAACTAGAACATCGGTTCATCGGGATAACCGCTTAATTGGGCTAAATCTTGAAGAACTGAAACCAAACCAAGAAAATAATATCACAGTACTTTGCTTTTTTGGTGCTTGATTCCGTTTAATCGGGATAGTAAATTAAGACTTAAATATGTAATATTAAAGAAAATTGCTTAATTTTATAATCACAAAAGATGTATTAGAAGTTTAACGATTCTGTTACCTATACACACTTTTTAAAATGCATAGGCAACAGTTGAAGTAGGTACACACTAACTTGGTTGCAGTTAATAATAAATCCTTAAAGTAATTTACTTATAAGTTGATTATTACTTCTATCGAAGATCTCTTTGTAGGGCAAACTTAGTATATTCAAGTTAAGAAGGGTATGATGTCAAAGTTGGAGAAATATATTGCGTTAGCTAATGCTTTCGACCAGCTTGTAATCAACGGTTAAACTTACCAATAGATAATCAAATGTGAAACAAAACCAAAATGGAATTTAATTAATTTATAATTAATATTAAGTCCATAGACTAATTTGAATATTACTTGACAAATCTGTTACCTATACACACTTTTAAAATGCATAGGCAACAGTTGAAGTTAAGGTACACACACTAGCTTGGTTGCAGTTAATAATAAATCCTTAAAGTAATTTACTCATAAGTGGATTATTACTTCTATCGAAGATCTCTTTGTAGGGCAAACTTAGTATATTCAAGTTAAGAAGGGTATGATGTCAAAGTTGGAGAAATATATTGCGTTAGCTAATGCTTTCGACCAGCTTGTAATCAACGGTTAAACTTACCAATAGATAATCAAATGTGAAACAAAACCAAAATGGAATTTAATTAATTTATAATTAATATTAAGTTTATAGACTAATTTGAATATTACTTGACAAATTTATTTTTGTGAAGATAATATTAAAAATGTTAATATTTAAAATAATATGGTCGTGCAATCCCTACGTGCAAAGATTACAGATTTTAACGAAAACCAATTCCATTGCAATTTTTAAATCTTGAGTTAGAACTCTTTGATGATTTAAAATTTACAAGTTTAATTTATTTTATAATTCAAATATTGATTATAATACTATTAAATTTATTTTTATTCGGAAAATTCAAATTTCAATACCAATCGTTATTTCTCTAAAAAGTTAAGTGAGTTCTTGGCAAAATAAAAATAAAAAGTTTAATGTGTAACAAGTTTTTGAACAAAATTAACAATTTTTTGTTAATTAACGTAAATAGAATTTTCAAATGAAACTGTAGAAATGCTCTTATTAATTAAGAGTGAAATTTAGTCTATATTTTTAATTATTGTTTTGGAGAACGCTATCGTTCCTCTACTGTTATCATCGTTAAAACTAATTATTCTTTTGTAAATTAATAATGATTTTAAATAATCTGATAGTCTTGTCTACCAATCACGCAACGCTAGTAAAACTTTTACTTTCCTGTCTAAGTTAAACATATCACTATTATTTTAGTATGTTGGTTAAGTTTTATTATCAAATATCAATATTTGAGGATATTTATACCTGTTTATTTAATACGTTTAATTAATTTCAAATTCTGTACTCTTTAGTAAATGTTTAACGCTAAAGATGTATATATTATTGGAGTTCTTTTAAAATTTTAAAACAGCGGAAATCATTTTAGTTATTCCCGCATTCACAAAAACCTCTGAAAAGTGAAAGAAAAAGTGCATAAAGTAAATGGTAACAGAAACCGAATATTGCAAGAAAAATAACGTCGATAGAGAAAGCTATAGAATTTAAATCATTGAACAATATTGGCTTTTCCTTTACAAATTTTACATTTTAATGTAAAACTTACTGTTATCGTTAAAATAAATTATTGTAAATCAACAAAATTCTATTATTTTCTTACTCGTCTTAAGCAGCTCTATACTGAAAATTTATTGTTATATAAATGCACTATAAAGTTAAAAAAAGATGTATGTTGTATGACTGATAGATCCGATAAAAATAATTTATTTCTTTTTCACTTCGTAACTTGAAAATTTATCTTCAGTTTATCTTATAGAGTATTTCTATAGATTAAACTTTTCAAGTTACAAAATTCATAAAAACTTTCTTCAATAGCTAATAGCTAATTAATAAAGTTTTACTTCTACAAGCACAAAAAATGTACGTTACATAACCAATTTATTAATTAGAAGTTTTTACGTTATTTTTATTGTATATTTACGACATTAAAGTTCATTTAATTTCAGAAATAAGTATAGCTCATATGGCATGTAGGTAAAAAAGTCATTTCTGTAGTAATAAAAAGTATAAAGTTAAAATTTCATATTATGGTAAATAACAACCAAGTGAATATATTTGTTTTTATAGTATACTACATACAAAAACGGCAAACTAATTAATTAAAAAATCCATCAAGTTATAAGAGAAATTGGAATTGTAATTTGAAGTAACGTTGTAAAACATTTCTACAATACGTACTATAATTATCATTTAGACTCCGTAGAAGACATAATAAGTAATGCTAAGGTAGAAAAATTAATTTTCTCATTCAATCATGTTCGATTTTTATACGAATTAATATACGTACTTCGTTTTAAATTAAAAAAAATTAGATAATCAGAAATAAGTACAAAAAGATGAGCTTGTACAGTTCTAAATTGTATCAAATATCTCTAATACAAAAGTTTAAGAAAACTCATTTGCACAAATATAGCTAAAGGAGATATGACGCGGTTTACAAGTAAGGAAAAGCCTGTTCAAATTTTATTCTATTTATCAAAGCAGTTCAAAATCGCATTATAATTATTGTCAAAGGTTAACACTGCTAACGGTTAATTTAAAAAAAGCATAAATAACTTTGATTGTGAAAAATAGTGTAAAATTGCTTTATCCTATATATAAAGAAGTCATAGCTGGAAATGAAAAAGGTCGTGTCTAAAAATATATATTTATAAAGTAATAAAGTTTTCACTTTTGGGTTTTTCTACAATTTTTTTCTGCTTACATATTTTCCCAGTTGTGCTATAATAGTGGACGCCCGTATAATACTGTCTTATAATCAGTAAATTTGTGATTTATGCAGCGAAATTGAATAGTAACTATAAATGACTTTTTTGCATGTTTTTGCGTGTTATTGTCGAAATAACGCTGAAAAAAACATGTATCGTGGAAATATTCACGTGTAACTTAGCTATTTATCCAACTTGAAATTGTAATTACATTTATTAACCGTAACAGAATATGTAGAACACTTGCTGATTCTATCGACATTTTAATGTTGATGCAACGTTAAAATTAATATATGCTTTCGAATGCAGTAAAAATTTGTAGTCATTATAATATCATACAAGATTAGTATCTTTTCACAAAATTTCTAGAAAATCTGAATTAATAAAAATGCATTTCAATTTTCATTGGGAGCCGCACTTAACTAAACAAAGAACCATATTTGTCCATCTCTATAGTATAGGTACTACATTGTAGGTATACCATATCTATTTTAGGGTACACATCTAATAATAATAGGTTAACTTGTGCTCGTAATATAACTTCAAGTACGGAATGAATAAATTATTTTGTGGTATTAATCAGTTTGCTTATAATTTTTTAATCGAATTAGTTAATTTACGTTATTAACAAGATTAAATTGCAGTGCAAAACTCGGTCAAAGTAATAAGTTTTCTCGGTTGAAAATTGCCGTTAGCCATCTATAACAACTTTCCAATAAATTATTATAGCTTACTACTTTACGATTCATTTTCCTGTTCATTTTTTCCTCATGTAAAACAAAAATGGTATTTTTGCATAGTGCAGTACTTTGCATAGTGGTTAGTGTATTACTAAATTTTCGGCAAAGAATATAAATGTTCATTTAATTTTGTAATAACTTGTTATTAACTATAATATGTTAACTTTGATATCATTGTTACTCTTTTTCTTAATGCCTATTTACTATAACACACATATTTTAACTCAAAACATCATGTTACTACAATTAGTAAGTGTAAAGAGGAACCCTAGTGTTACCTATCACATTTAAGCATAAAAATCAACATGCGTATATTGACGACATAATAATATATTATTTAATGTTGACATTAAATGCTTTGTTTTTTATTCGATTATTGCTCTCATCTTAATAATTATTCAGAAGAAAAGTTTTCGACCTACGGTCTAGGACTTTTAACATCAAATTAAAGTGGTTTATGTGCAAAAAAATTAGAAAAAAGTAATTAATAGCTACCTTTAGTTTACTCGAAAAAATTTATAGCTTTCAGGATTTATAATGTAATATTTTGTAACTTAACACATGAAAACGGTATTTCTTACCTGATAACCATAAAAATATGAATTAACCTAATTTTTCTGTTTAATTAAAGAGTTGTGTTTTAATAGGTACAAGGTAAATATGTCTGAACCTGCAAATAAACAACTTAACCAAAGATTAACTTTTCGGTTGAAATGAAAAATCGATAATATGCAATGTTTATTGCTCTAAAACAAAATACAATATTACTGGCCGGGCAATGTTAATAATTAATAGTATATGTACAATGTGGTGGTTCAAAGATCTAAATTTCAAATTAATAACGTGAACACGTACATTTTTTTCCATAACTATACCTTAACCGAATCATTGGTCATGCTATTGATCATAGGATAAAATTCCAAAAACTTATTGCCTTTAAAAGATAGTCCGTATAAAATTGCATCCCTTTCATTATGTTTATTTTGCTTATGTACGGTATTTTTCGTACAACTCGACCATGTTTTTTATATGTAGAGTCGACGTTACGTTGTATCGTATTAGTGGATATATTGAGTTGAAACTCTATTTGAAGTTTAGCACGAATTTTTTCAGCAGATGAAGTTGGGTTTGTATTGGTAAATGCCTGAATTTTTCTATCGTGTCTTTTCGTGGTAATTTTCGGTCGGCCCTGGCGTTTTACCGGTGCCATTCTACCTTCCGTTTAAAAATCATTCTTCTTCTTCTTTTTAACATGGAACTACGTCCTGTAATATTCAACGGTAACCTCGACGAAGCTGCGAAGCCACTGCTAGTGATGTGATAATAATATTTTTTGTTTTACATCTGTAGTACCGTGCTAGGCTGGCTTCAGATGTGCCTGTTACCCTATTTTATATTGTTAATGATGGTAATTTATTAACATTTATTTTATGTACCTTCCAAAGCATGGAGACGGCATTGCAAAGTGAGCTCTACTCGGATTCGAACTAAGGCGCCTTACATTAGCTGTTAATCGCGCTAACACCCAGGCCAACAACCGTCTCAAAAATCATTAATTACAATAAATATTGAAGCGGTAGATTTACCAAATAATTTAGTAATTTTGTGTTTTTTTCTTGTTAACGTACAACTTGATGATCAATTGCCGTTCTTCAGGGGTTAAATATTTAAATTTTTCCATTTTACCAAAACCCCTGTTAAAATAATACTAAGTAATTTGAAGAAAAAGTGGCAAGGTTATACATTTTTTTTAATTACACTTACGCTTTAGTAATACAGCGTATTTTTAATAAAAATTAAATGGCTTAATACTAAGGTACAATATAATAAAAACATAATAAAAGATATAATGCACACTGCACTCTTAATTTATAGAACTGTGCAATTTTAACCTACGTTTGCTGCTTTGAAATAATCATGTTGCAATATCTTGTGTTTTTTTACTTGTTTACTAACTTTTTTTGGACGCTTTACTAAATTCTGAAGCCTTTGCAGTATGTAAATTTTTTGCAAAATATCATTTGTTATTAGAAATTTACGTATAAATATTTTAAATATTATTTTTTAACCTACTTTTGCCAGCATGTGTATGTGGAATTCTTTATACCCTCGCAGCATCTCAACGGCTGGACGGATTTTAGTCAATGAGGTGTCTATCGATTTGTTTTAATCGTGCGGTGGTTATAAGATATATTTTGTTTTGGATTAAATTAGAATAAAATAGTTAAAATTCGTAATAATTAGGTTAATTTAAAAATTGAGGGATGTGTCAAAACAAATCATGAAACATTGATTTTGATTGAAAGCTTCGTTAGCGATTGCACCTGCAAGTTATGTTGTAACGCAAAATTTCTTATAAAAGCAGTATTTATAGACCGGGAAGTAACAATATATTGATAAAACAAAACTAAAAAAAGTCGCCAATAAAAAAATAAATTAAAAAAATCGAAAAACCCGACTCCGTAAAAAGCGAACTAAAAAGATGAAAACCAGAAGACGTAGGAACATAGTATAAATCCTTTATCCTTAAATTAAAATAGTGGTTGTTATTATCCGTCTTGAGCCTACCAATTTGATAGGACATTTGGCAGAAGTCGCAGCAAGAAAAATATGAATCTGATGCCTCCGCCTGAAATTAATTATCATATTCATCTCTTGCATCACCTTTTAATTGGCAGGCTCAAGACGGATAATAACAATCACTATTTTAATTTAAAGATAAAGGATTTTTGCTATGTTTATACGTTTTTTTGTTTCCATCTTTTTAGTTCGTTTTGTACGGAATCGGGTTTTTTGATTTTTTAAATGAATCAAGTATGAAAATTTCATTCATAATAGTAATAATAAACAGTTTAAAACTCGAAGAAAACTTTTTATAGACCTATTTAAACTAATTTCTTTGAAATAAATCGTTGAAATAAATAATTTATACAGCACAATTAACATACTATTTTAGCCAAGGCCAAAAATTATCTTATAGACATACAGCAATAATAGCAGTTTGTCACACCTTGCTGAATTTTTAGGAAATGTTTTAATTATCAAAACCCATCTTTTCCAATTTAGGATTTAATTGTAAATTAAAATAAATAAAACCCAAAGTTCTGTTCTTCGAGTCCTTTGTTTTTTTGAGACGCGTTTCAAGAGTACATTATTACTCAAAAGTCAATAAAATAAAATAAAATTATTGGAAGCCAGTTACCAGCTTACTGGTTATAGTACATAACTAGTACCTATAGTCAACAATTACTTTGGCAGATAAAAATACCAGCTAGTATGTAACCCGATTTCTTTAGGATGTGCACTGGGGTAAGTACAAATCCTGAAGGAGTAAGACTCATATGATCGTCTCATGACACATCACTTATGGAACAATTTTTTGCTCTATGTAATATTACTGTTAATCTTTCTTGCTCTGTAAAAGAATGATTAAATATTTTTCATTTCTGTAATAATCTGAATAATATCTGTTTTGTGTATGATTATGTTATTACCTTCGTGACGTCCTTTTTAAATATGCAGAAAAAAGGAGTATTCATTTTTATATATTCTGTAACATTCGTGTATGCTTTCAATTTTCCAGCAATTTTATGGTAATTTTTACGTACAATTTTTCAATTGCAGAAAAATAGTAGGTAAATTGTTGACTTTCAGGTAGAATACGCCAACTCTTACAAAATAATAAAGTGAAGAGAGGCAATGCACTGCTGACGGTGAACATAATAATACTTCAGGTGTCGGTACTATTTCACTATAGAAATATTATATCTAGCTAGTATTTAATTATTACACAGCGTTAAATGCTATTGCATTACAATCTTTATCGTACTTTGAAGTACTGTAAAAGTGTACTATTCGTGACCTAATTACATTTTCTAAGGAGTAATTTTTTTCTACAACATGTTATACACATACATAACTAAATGGATTTTCAATAAAGTTATAACTATTTCTTTGTTGTCCTATATTATTATATTTAAAATTGAGTGCGGTAATTTGATGAAATTGCATAACAAAATCTGGACAAAAATTTAAAAACACTAAATCAATTCGAAAAAGTTTTTATCAAAAGTTTTTAAATTTGAAACGGTTGAAATTAGTAGGCAGGTATAATATTATATTATGTTATACTTATAATCACGATTTTATTATTAATTTAACTTTGGAAACTTTTAGGCAGTTCCGGAATACTTTATTATATTTATTAGTATTAAATATTGACAGTTCGGATGCAGACTTTTCATTAAGTAAATTGAAATGTTTAAACACAGTTGTATAACTTTTAAAAACAAGAATTTGCATTACAATTTTATTCTGCTATTTTTCTTTTGAATTATTATACTCTGTATACATATCGCACCCCCAATGGAAAAGTAACATAAGTGTAACACAATTAATTTTGCAGGAAAAGCTAATTAGTTTTTTTATATTCTTTTTCTACTGCACAGAAACGGTGGAGTGATTTAAACCTATATAATGGTGATTCAATAATAGTAAAACTGATCATATATAACCATATGTATGTAAATGGTTAATTAATAATGCAACTGTATTACTTTTCTATTGGAGATGCAATATTATTAACCTGTGAAATTAATTTTATAAGATTAACAGATTAACTGAACAATTAAACGTATTGCTTTGCATTAGCTTTCACCACTGGGTTTTTGCTGTCATCAGTTTAATTATTAATAAATAAGTATAATTCCACGGAAACCGATTAATTACGTATTGTCATTTGATAGTTAACTTAACTTGACTTTATGTTTACTACACAAAAACTTAATGGCAATAAGCTTTTGTCATTTAAATGAATAGGTGACTGTAGATAATGCTTAAAACTTCGACGGTGTCAGTTTTTCTGTTCATTGCCTTATGTTTTCTCTCGATGCATATTATTATGTGAAGGAGTCGATTCTTCATAAGTATTTCTTAACTATTTTAATTAATTTGGTATCTTAAAAATCAGCATTATGTTCATCGACATTAATTTTACATTCTGCAAGATTCGCTTGAGAAAAATTTGTTTAATTATTAAGTTAACAAAATAATTTTTAAATTTGTATGGTTGTATGGATGTATGGTGGTTGGTCGTGAAAGTAAATAATGGAAATGAGGTTATCTATTTGGCGGTGCTATACAGGGCGCCTGGATATTTGAATATTGCGTCCAAATTTTACAGATATTTTGAAGGCTTAATTGACGAATTGATCGAAAAAAGTGATAAGGTGTTGATAGTGGGGGATTTTAATGTTGACTGGTCTAAGAATTCAAATTCAAAAAGTAGACTGCAAGACATTATCAACGATGGTGGTTTTAGACAGATAGTGAATCAATTTACTAGAATTACATGTGAATCGCAAACGTTGATTGATTATGTAATAGTAAATGACATATACAATGTTAGTGCTGAAATTAGTGATATGAAGATTAGTGATCATGAGACAATCACAATATCAATTAAACTTGAAAAAAGGATATAAAGGAAGAAGGAAATATACAAGTTTTTGAATACGATAAAGAGAAATTTCGGGGTAAAGTTGTTAAGAGCGATATAATGACAACTTATTATGCGGAATGTAACTTTAAGGTCGATCAATTTGATAAAAGTTTGCAGTCGGTTATTAATGAATTTGTTGTGAACAAGAGGTTTTCAAGCCTGAGTTGCCCGTGGTTTTCTAGTGATCTAGATAAGTTGAAATCACGTAAAGTTAACCAGTATCGTAGGGCATCGCTATCGGATAGTGCAGCTGAGTGGGAAGAATACAGGTCCATTAGAAATGATTTAAAAAAAATCAATAAAGCGAAAGCAGATTATATTAGTAACAAAATTGATCATTCCGTAAATCAAAAGGTAATGTGGAAAAATCTGAAAACGTTTATTTTAAAGGCAAGAAGAAGTGACATTAAAGAAATTATTTTTGAAAATCAAACGTGTTTTGATAGTTTGTCGATTGCAGACAAGTTTAATAAATATTTTGTTAGTAGTATTATTGAAATTAATAATAGTATTCCTATTAAGCAATATACAAGCGAGATGGTCGAGTTAAGTTGTTCCTTTAGATTTAAATCTGTAAATATTGAAGACATGATGTTGGTAATGAAGTCATTGAATAATAAGACATGAATTTTGCTAGCGTTGGTATGTTTGAAGATATCGTTGACCTCATAGGTGAGAATTTTTTGACAATTATTAATCAGTCATTGCAGACGGGAGTTTTTCCTGATTCATGGAAGGAGTCGTTGGTGGTTCCGGTTGAAAAAGTTAAGAATTCTATTAAGTGTGAGGATTTTCGACCAGTGAACATGATATCAGTTCAGTCGAAAGTTTTGGAAAAGATCGTTAATAATCAGTTGATGGATTACTTGGACAGTAATAAGATAATTTCTGAATATCAGTCAGGTTTTAGAAGAGGCCATAGTTGTGAAACGTTGGTTGCATATGTTATTGGCGAGTGGAAAATGGCTTTGCATGATAATAAGGTGGTAGTGGCAGTTTTCCTGGATCTGCGAAGAGCATTCGAGACGGTTGATAGAAAAATTCTGATTGAGAAGCTTGAGAAGTATGGGATTCGCGAAAAGGAGTTGAAGTGGTTTAAATCCTACTTAAAAAATAGAAAGCAGAGAACGAAAGTTAATAGCTTTGTCTCGGGTGCTGTGGACATTGATTTAGGAGTTCCTCAAGGAACAATTCTTGGGGTATTGCTATTTTATTATACGTTAATGACATGATTAAGGTAGTGGGTGATGGGGCAAAGTTTGTGTTATTTGCAGATGATGGTCACTTGTTTGTTGCTGCTGAAAATGTTGATCATTGTATTGGTGTTATTAACCGGGAGTTAAAGAACCTCAGTGACTGGTTTCGGATGAATAGGCTCAAGCTAAATGTAAATAAGACAAAGTGCATTATTGTAAATAATAAAGGATGTAGAAACCTGGATGTTATGATGGATGGTGTACAAATTGAAATTGTTAGTCAAATTAAATACTTGGGGATAATTATTGATGAAAACCTGATCTTCAAGAGTCATTTTGATTATGTGTGTAAGAAAGTAGCAAAAAAAATATATTATTTTTTATTGAAAATTAGAAAGAACATTTCGGTTTTGAGCGCTGTAAAAATTTATAATACCATCATAAGGCCGCATTTTGAGTATTGTTCTACTATTCTGCTTATGGGTAATATGTGCATGTTGAGTAGATTGCAGAAATTGCAGAATAGAAGGTATGCGAATTATTTTAAGAGTAAACAGATTTACACCTAGATTTGAAATGCTTAATGCATTGCAGTGGCATAGTGTGTATCAAAGGATTGTAGTCAATGTTTTGATTTTTGTATTCAGGTTGAAGAATAATTTGCTTCCGGATTATTTGTGTAAAGGTATTACATACGTAGGAGAAGTGCATGGTTATCCAGTTCGAAACATTCATGACTTGAGGTTAAATTTATTTAGAAATAATAAGACTCAAAACATGATTTTGTATAACGGTTTAAAGTTGTTTAATGGGATGCCATTGCCTCTCAAGTGTGAAACAAATTTGTCAGGTTTTAAGCAGAAAGTTAAAGACTATGTTGCTTTTGAATTTATTTAGTGCTCTTTTTTTTTCGTTTTTGTTTACATATTTGAACTTGAATGTATATAATGGTATATATTACCAAATAAAGTTATTATTATTATTATTATTATTAAAAAATTTTTTATTGTCATAAAAAATTACTTTCATTATAACTAATCAAGCTTTACAATATTATTAAATATTTCCTGGTAATTATTTTTTAAACTTACTTTTACATAAACTAAATCGTTATTTAATAGGTATCGCTTAAAAAATAATGTAATATTTACCTGGACGAAAATTAAATGTTAACTATGTCTGAATTAATTTCCAGTCGATGGGTCGTTGTAGTTTTTATTTACTTTTCAAGTACTTTTAAAATGCAGCAGTTTACTTTAGAATGGAAAACTTGATGATACTTAAGATTGCCAATTAAATTTTAGTGCTAATGTCTTCGTAGATTGAAAAATATTAAATATTTTAAACAATCGTGCTAATTTATATTCATTTAACTTAAGTTTTTCAACAAATATTAATGTATAATAGAAATGTTATAAAAACATGAAAATATTGTTACAGTTTTAATTTATTACTAAATCAAAGTCAAAACCGACGTAATCGTAAATTAGCTAGGTACTGCAAAGATGTCTTTTTAGCTTAGTAGGGGGGGGGCGGTACTTTTCCATCAAGTTTATCAATTTACGGATTAAAATGAGATAATTATTCCAAATAAATAATGAACTATGTATCACGTTCGAGCGGAACATTGCAGATCTCGAACAGATATCATTTTTATGGCGTTACCTAATCTGAGCTTCTTTTGGCCTCAAAAGTCCTCGTTGCGTCGGACACGCTGCTGTAATCAAAGGTCCGATATCAATCTTGGAATTGTGGGGAAGGCAACGGGAAACCACCCTATTAATTATATTTCCTAGTAAAGTCAGCTTGGCTTTGGCTAAATTGATCGCCTACGCACATTGAAGTGTATGGCACTTGAAGAAGATAACTCAAAACTTATTTAAGCAATTTATACTATTTCTGAAGAAAAAGTACATTATAATAACTATATTGTAATGTGTTGTCAATTATACAGGTATCCAATCTTAATTGACTTTTATTTGTGATGGTTATTCATAGTTTGTTATGTGGGTGTCAAACCACATACGCTTTATACAATTTATATCATATAATCTTAAACATTCTGAGAAACTTCCATTATCCTTACATATTCTTGAAGCACCCCAAAGTAAGCAAATGTGTCTTCGATCACTGTCGTTATTTACTTTAAAATTTTGGTTTTAACTTTTTTAACTATTACAAATGTCAAAAAATAATCAAGTATGTATTACCAGGTGATCTATTGCATTAATGTGGCCAAAATCTATTAAAATTTTACACCATAGTTCAGTATCTCGTAATGTTTTAACGTTTTCCTGGGGTTACATTAGAAGTATTTTTGACAAGTTCTACATTTTATGACATATTCTTCAATGTCCTTTTCCATCCCGGACCAATATAATAATGTCTTGGCTTTACTTTGACAAGATGAAAAATCCTTGAAGTCAGTTACATGTTTCAGAGCTTATAGTGTGTTGGGACTAGTATATTAGAAAAGAGGTAGTGACATTTATTTTGCAAAATATTTTATTATTTGAATTATTGTACAAATGAATATTAAGAAATCCGGTTTTGCCGGCATAATTGAAGATGTTAAATATATTTAATCCAATACGTTGTTAGGTCTGGCATGTATGTCTAAGACACGATCAATTTTGGCATGCTAATAGTGCTGTAATAACAAGCCTGTTCAAAAGCATGTATATGTACATATGTGACGATTGAAAACAACTACCGTTGATTAAGCATGTCTTATGTATGTCTAGTTTGATTTGATTAGATCAGCAAAAACTTAGCTTAACCGTATTTAGGATCTTCAACATTAGCCGTTTATGAACCTATAGTATACCTATATTATAATATTTAATGATAAGTCTCTCATGCTTACACCGTTCTCTGAAACAAATATGTGGCAGAAAACAACAAGTTTATTTCAGGATGGAACCAGATGCGCTAATTGGTGGTTATTAATAAATATAATTATTAAGCACATTTAAGTGTATCAAATAATTATCGTTATTATTTGAGTCCGTTCCCAATTATTATAATATCCATATTATATGTATTTTTAATATTATAAAAAAATAATGGAATCAATTTATATTACGCATTGTTTTGCAAAATTTGTAATTAAATTTTATAAAGATCAAATAATTATTCGGCAGTGCTTACTACTATGTAGTAATAAAATTTAAACCCGTTTGATAGATAATAAATTACTCTTTGACAGACCCCTTTTTGCCATTGAATACTTTAAGTGAGTAATTAAAATTGAATTTATTTTTTAATAGTATCTTTAATAGCTCAAAAAGATTTTGAACGAAACGTCTATTAGATGATTACATAAATATTAAAACATTAATTGGCTTTTTTAATTAGTTTGAATACATCTAATTAAGTGAAATATCTATTACAGGCGTTGATTAATAAAACTACTAATAAATACTATTATTTTTATAATATTATTTTTCATGCAAAGATAAAGAAAAAATAAGTTACTACCTATCTAACATGTGCAATTATAGTACTGCAATTAATTAATAATATTTGCCCAATTTCGAAAACAGGTCTAGTTTGAAGGTTACAACTTTTATTTATATTTGATTATTATCTATATAAGCTTGCAAAAGATACCTCTATTGACTTATACTTTTATTTTGATAGGTAACATGCTAAAGTGATTTATTAAACCGGGATTCATAGATCACTATTAATTTAGTAGATACTAATATTTGATTGTTGAATTTCTATTTTATAGTCGCATATTAGATATTTAGGAGTTAAAAAAACTTGGAAAAATAGAAGTTCAATTAAATGTTAGCCAAATGGCATGAAAGTATGCACCGAAAGTATTCTCGCCTCCTAAGTATGAACTGTACTTGCAATTATGAAATACAAATTCTATTCAAATACAATACTACATTATATTATGTACTTACCTACAAATTTGGGTATTTGTATTCTGTAAATTTACCAATTTTTTGCAGAATGTATTAGTTTTATTTTCCCAACCCTTTTAAGGTGGGAAGTAAGGCGGTTATTCATTGTTATTAAAGTTACCATACTTGTACAAACATTAAATCTGCCAACCCTGTGCGGTTATAAGATATAGTCTAGCAGCATTAGCATGAAAAAACACGAAAGCTCAACAAAATTAGTAATACATTTTCTTCATTACAATTATATTATTACCTATGTGGTAGCGATTAATGTCCGAAGTTCCCCACCTCTAGCTCTTAAGCTAACAGCCATCTTGAATAAATTACGGCCGTAGCGATTCTCCGTATTGTTTTGCTTTTTTCTCCAAAACCATTAGTTGTACGTCAACTTTGAAGAGAATCTTTTTTAAAGAGCATATTTCTAATAAGAATTGTTATTTGATTACAAATTTTTGAGTTACGATCATCTTCATTTCCGGCAATTAATTTTAGATCAATTATTAAATATTAGAATCATTTTAAAGTCACACAAACAAAGGAAATTTTCAAAAAAATAATAAAAATAAAAAAAAAACTTAAGGTGCACTCTAGGTTTACCTATATTAAACATTTGTGTCCTATTTAAGCCTATTTCTCTCTTTTTCAACAAATAAGAAAAACAATTTTTGTTATAATTATTTTTCGGGAAAACCCAGCATCGGACCAAAATAACAACTACGTGCTCCTATCGGCAATTTTATGTTCTTTAAAAAAGGTTATTTTTAAAATTGACGTACAACTGATGGTTTTTGAAAAAAAAACGCGAAAAACAATGTGCGAAGTCGCTATAGCTGTCATTTTTTTGCTAATTCGGCTGGACTAATAAATCTCCGACAAAAATAAATACATTCTGAACGAATTCTTAAGGTGGCGACTGACTTGTAATTGAACATTGTAATGTAATGTAAAATGTAACACGAGCATTCGATAGTCAGTGCTGATAAACGAGCTCGAAGCGAGCACGAACGGCAGGCACTAAGCGAAGAATCTCTGCTCCACTATACTGTCGGCTTTTTAACGAATTCCTTTGATTGTTACATTACATGTTTGATTGTTACATTACATTACATGTCAATACATCATAGCGACCTGTTCGTTTAGAGCAACTCTTTTATTTAGTCTTATTGTTTTATGGAGCACAGGTTAAGCCAAGTATTCGAAATGAGCATTCGCAGCAAGGAAATGAGCTTTGTAATGTAATGCTCGCCGCGAACGTTACATTACATTGTATTACAGCCTTCAGTTACAAATCAGTCGCCACTGGTATATATTATATTTTTTAAATTTCTTTATAATATTTGTTATAACTAATGTTCTTGGACCACTTTTTGTTTAGATGCTACTTTGATACAACTTTTTTTTTGATTTTTTAATGAGCTTCGGCGTTAACTAATCCTAATATTTCGATGAGTTTCACATAAAGTTTTGTTAAAATTTATTGCTATAACATAATTATTTAAATATTATATTATACCTTCTTTCATAAAAGGTTCCTGCTCACCTAAGTACAGCTCCAGATAATTTAGTCCCAATATAAGCACAAAAGATATAAGGATAAGGTAAAAAAAGAATACAATAGATAGAAAGTACGAAAAAGTTTACATTATTTGACGCTGGTAAACTGTAAATTTCTATTTTATTTTTTCGTTTTTATATTTTGATGATTCTCAAGATTCATCCAGCTGATAATAAACTGCAAAGTGGGTTTACTTTGAAATACAGACTTTTAGAGAATCCGCACACCTTACCGATGAGCTACACATTCACTGCAAAAATTTACTGATTTAACAACTTAATCTGCTTTTTCTAATCTGTTATTAATATCGAATTAGAAAAATTTGAAGAGCACTTAAATAATAATACGTTAATTTGCAATATCTTTTAAATTTTGTTAATTAAGTTAATTGGAGCATTTCACATAATAAAAAAATTATACTCTCTTGATTACGAAAATTTCCATATAAAAATAGAAAATTTTTAATTAAAATTTTATTAGCGCTTTTCATTGGATTTAATTAATTTTGATAATATAATAAAGTTTCAGAAGAGTTCTCACTAGGTTTTCAATTATTATGCATGTCCGTGTTATTTAAATATTTGTAAATGCCGATAGGTGTACAAAATAACTAAAATATATTGTGTGTGTATGTACATATTATTATACTTTATCTACTTTATTATAGAAGTATTTATAAATAATTTGCATAAAATTGTATACGTTTATTTATCCCATTAACAATGAAACATACATTAAAAAAGTTTTATTTAGTTCAAGCCAACAAGGGCATTCAAACGGTATTTTTAATAACAGCGCATGAACATTTAATCAGCACTTGTGTTTTCACAGCAGCCGTTCATCAAGTTGAGTATATAAATTAAAATCTCACAATTTTAAAAGCTCACCTCACAGCTGGTAATTATATATTTTTGACACTTAATCTAAAGTTAACTTTAATTATTTCTTTTTTTTTTTGGTAATAATCAAATAATAAATGGTACTTATTAACATCTAAGCAGGAAAAACCAAAGTGTTTGTTCATTTAAACTTACATAAGTAGTTAGTCAAAAACAACGTGTATTATGTAGGTTAGATTTTAATATTAGACTAGGAAATCATAATAAATATTTATCCTGACAAAATATTGAAACAGTCAGTGGAATACATATATGCTGTTATTTTGGTTGTGGTATTTCTCATAGACTTGAATTCGGAATATACTACATATCTGTTCTATACTTAAGATGCGGTAACAGCAAGCCACTACTGTTAAGGTATTAAAGATAACATATTTATTTTTTTTATGTAAACTTCCCAAACAATAATTTTTTTTACTTTTAAAATTTAGCTGAGCAATTAGTATGTAAATATTTTAATTATAAATTTAATTGTAGTCAAATATCATCCAAATAATTTAGGAAAACGTACAAATTTAACTGTAATACAAACGGACATTTATTTCGAAATTAGGTCAAAGGCAGTGCCGAAACAGAAAATTTTAAATGTAGATCACATTTTTGTTTCTAAACTTAATATAAATGTATTTCTTGTTGTTCATTTATATTAGTTATTTTGGTACAATGCTAAAGTAAGATAGATTATGTGGTTGCATCTGAGATTTTTAACATTGGTACAATGTACAATGTCATTTGCGAGTAAGGATAATCCGGTCACGTTTTTACAGCTAGATTTCTTCAGTATAGAGGACAGTGATTGAACGGCACTGCTCTAAAGTAGCCTAATATTTTATTCACCAAAGGGCATTCGTTTGGAATTTACTTGACTGTCGAGACGAATCAAGTAGTCCAATTTATAGATTCTCGGGTGACTTCATTTTTACGTGACACTTTTTCTTAATAGATCTCATTTCTTTATAGATTGTAATTGCAATGATTTTTTTCTTTAATATTTTGCGCTTTTTCTATGTTCGTATCAAATACCTTTTTATTGTAAAGGTCTTTTATATTTTTGCAACAAAAGCATCATATATAATTTTGCAAGAAAGAGAAAGCAAGAGAACCTAACCGGCAGTGTGCCAGGATTTCAAATTTCTTAGAAGTTGTGATGTAATTAATCACGAATTACTTGTAGCGATTGTGCTTACTGGGTTAATATAGACGGCTCTTTGATGTAAATTTTAGCTATTCGGGTTTAAAATAAGGAAAATTAGAAGATCACTGTTATATTTCAGGTAAATCAACATGATCTTGTTCGAGTTTCATTTTGAAATATTCGAATGAAATTTTGTCCTATTATAAATTTTTTAATTTTCAAATTTGAGTGATTTTGTAATTTTACACCAAAATATTTTAAACGCTTGTCTACTTTATAGCGGTTTCAAATGACAACTGACACAGCGATGTAGCAAAAAATGGTCTTCTCTACTCGGTGAGATCTTACTAACTGGTGAAAAACCTTCGAATTTTGTGCAAGATTATTAATAAGGTTAAAATGGAAGTCTGGATATGCTGTGGAATATAGGAATAGCTATATAGGATAGGATCTAATAGCCTTTAAAAATAAAGAACAAAGATATATTAGTGTGCTACATGGTTGAATTTATTTCTGTATTTAGTTTTTACACATATTTTATTTAAAAAACGGCAAATATTGTTTAGTTAAGTCGACAGAAGCAAGACTCCGATAATATTAAACACAGTAGGAAAGAAAATAAATTATGAACAGTGACCACAAAAAGTATAAACTTCAACTTTTAAAAATATATTGATACCTCTAATTCCATGCAATTTGAATAAAATGGAATGGTATATTAGCTTCAAACTTATCTTTCCATAATTTATTAACTACATGAAAGGAAACAAATACATTTAAAAAAAAAATATTAAAACAACACACTTTTATATGTACAAAAAGTATTTGTACATCTGCAATCAAAATAAATAATAAAAAGTTCTGACTTTATATTCCAACAAGATAACGATCTAAAACACATTTACAATATATGTCACATCGTGCCAAAACAGCACTTCTCACCGGCAGAAATCTCAAAAAATTTTTTTTTAAGATTTTAGACGCTTTAATCTTTTTTTTTAATTTTAATTAACAAATTGTTAAAGCTGGTCAAACCTGCCCCTAGTGAACTAATCAGGTGCAACCCATGTAAGTAATTCGCAATTGGTTTAGATTTTACGGGTATTAAGAGGAAATAACGTAAGCAACAAATTGTATTTGTGTCGGTAAGTTTATTGCGAACTACATATTGCGAAAGTAAAAATTTTATTTATTATAATACCAATTGTTGCTGATAATGCAGATAGCTTATAATAGCTTTCCGCTTCTTAATTTTTCCAATATTTGTAAAAAGACGAAATTATTTTTTTGAAATATTACACGGAGGAAGTAAATTTTTCAGCGCAGTAACAAAACAATATTTTAATAATAAATAATTACGAGATCTAGTAGATAATTTGTTAAGAAGAATAATAACGTCTAAGCAATAACAAGAATTATAATAATAAATTATTAAAACTTTTTTAAATATTACAGCTTCTTTGTCGGTGATATACCAGGTTCACAAAGGGTACAGGAAGATTAATAAATTGTAATGTTTTTCTATCAACGAGCGTGGTATAATAATTAAAATATTATATATTTTAAAATCGAAAAGAAAATGTTTTGTTACTAATTAAAAAAACGCAAATTTGAAAAGCCGTTTTCGAGAAAAACAGTTGGGGTTAATTTTCATGAGTATGAGTATATTTAATTAAAAATTCATAATATGAATAGCATATTATGCTATTGAATCTCTCGTTCACTTTCGCTCAACAGATTAACCTCGATAAACAAACTCGGTAAGTTTGTACAATTTTCCAAAAATCGATTGCATTCCGCTTAAAATTGACACCGTAAATTGTGGTATTTGGCTAAATAAGTTGATAATTTTCCATTTTCCTATATTCTCAAACCAAATTTTTTAGAAAATAATAATTTCTTACTTGACATTAATAGAATAGTTAAATCTCCATATTGCAGCAAATTTTTAAATTCTTTAGGATATTTCAGCGAGATGTGACAATTGCAATCTAAAATAGTTTCTTTTTGACTGTGTTATTTATGAAAACTAAAATATTTTTTTAAAGATTCTCTTCGAGTTCCATACAATGCGTAGGCAATTAGCTTAACCGGAAGTAAAACTGCCTTTAATAGAGAATATAATTAATGGGGTGGTTTCTCGTTGCCCTCCCCATATTCCACAGATTGATATGGACCTTTGATCATGGCAGTGTATCCAGGACTTCTACCAAGACTTGAACCGCGGTCTCCCGCTTTATATTCTTGGCCTTCTGGGTATTCTATTATTGGCCAATCTTGTCCTAAACTTTAAACAGTTTCATGTTTTTATAATTTCCTGCACAACTATAGGTTAGGTCCGATTTTTAAGAACTCATCTTCCTTACTAGCTGACTAGAAAACTCTTGTTATTTTTTACATCTATTATTATCAACAGGAAAAATTTAATAACAAATCGAAAATAATTGGAATTTACATTAAATAGGAAGACTTCGTCTAATGATTTTCTTAAACATACATATTTACCTACATACATTATGTATGTACATAATGTAGTGCAATATTTATGTGTATAGAACGTATGAATAGTAAATTAAATAATAGGATTAAAAGACTTGAACCGTACATTTATACATTCTATTTCTACTTTCTACCAAATTATTTGTGCCGTGGTTACTATTCCACGATAATTTATAGGTTCTTATTCACGTTTAATCAATAAGTAACAACTAATTGACTTTCAATGTCTTTTAGGTTTATTTGTGAATGGAATTGAAATAAATTGTTACTTAAATCGATATATTACGTATTCCAGATTTTAAAGTGTTTATTGCATGATGCTCCTAATGAATTTTAATTGAATACGTACAAATAATTGTATTTGACAGACCAAAGAAAATTTATGTATTGGCAGAATTAAACGAATAAATTGATGGTTCAAACGTGAATAAGAAGATAAATTAAAATAATAACAAATTAATGTTATTACAGCTACTACATAGTCATTAAGTATTTTGTAGAATATGAGTAAACATGATCTTGAACATTTCGGCGCCGCCACCGTTTTGTCTTCGGAAAATTTCAAAGCAACGAAATTAAACTGAATTAAAAAAATTAAGTGTTTTAATGGTTGGTAATAAACAATTGTTACCTTACCTAATATCTATTCTTATAAATAATATTATACAATGTGGCAAAAACCTTTTTAAAGAGGTAAAGAACTTTTTACTAACGCAAAAGAAAATAACAATTTATATTTAGTAATAATATGTCGGCTTTACTAAAAACATTAATTAAAAAATGTTAGTAATTATAACCGGCTCAATTTGCTTAAATAAATTTAACAGGAATTGTTTGATGTGGTTACTAATATTCATTAACGATAACAAATTATATTCTGATTGTATTAGATTATCAATTGCAGACATTTTACTATGTGTATGGCCTTCTCTAAACTACAATAATTATTAACTAATTAAATTTAAAATTTGCAAACAAAGTAATCATTGGCAATTTCAATTTACTACTGATGTCGATATTTATTTATTTTGTTTATTTGCAACAAGTAAAATTTAGTAAACAATCCGCCCGCACAAGTTTTTAGAAAACTTCTTGTCTGGGTATATTGAATATTTGCATTAATTTACAACCAGGATATGGCTTCTGTTCACAAATAAGCTAAAATGACGTTTATTACAAAAAGGGGATTTTTGCAATGAATGGTATTTTTATGAATTTTTAATAAAAGTAGAACGGAAATGTTTTTCTCACCTTTCTGTGTAAAATGTAATTCACGGTGGTTATTTTCACTTAGTAATTCAAACCAAGTAGAGATTAATAATTGAAAAACTACTTATGTAATTACTGTTTTCTTTTAATACTTATTAAAGCTGTTTAAGTAAATAACCGTGAGAAACTGCATACACTCTTGTATAAATATCTCTATACAAAGAGTTTTTAAGTAAATAAAGCTTTTGTCGACATACATAACATATAGCCTTAACAAATTTATGGTATTACCACTTTAATTAAATACTAATGTAATTTACATACATAATAGTAGAAACAATAAACTTTCATTAAACTAACTTAATTATTGTTGTAATAAATTGAAAGTCAATAGTTGAAATTGTTACATTCAAACAGAATTATAAACTTATGTTGTACTACTATACATTTTTCAAATAAGTAATAAATTTCAAGTTAATGTAATTAGATTACTCGTCCAGATTGATTTATATCTCTACTTAAAAGTAAAGCTTTTCTAAAAATAAAAACTGTGGAAAGCTTTTAGAGGTTGTCGAAACTGTTTTCTTTTAAAACTTAAACAAATAAATCTTGAATTGTTCTATATAAATATGAAAATAATACCTGCGATGTGGCACCTAATACTTTAAAATTAATGTCATTTTCATAATTAACCGGATTACATAACAACTGTAAGTATTCTTATCAAGTACTTAGTATAATCTGAGCATATATGATATCTTAAGTGCAATTGTTAATTCAAACATTAAGCTTGCAGAGCACATATGTTCAAATTTCCAGTAAGTCGCGTGTCTTATAAGTCCTAACACATCCTTGATTGTGTCATCCTTCTTAGTTACGTGCAAGAGCAGGTTTTGTGGGAGATGGGCCATGAAGACCTTACTGCAAACGACTAGAACAGAAATACAAATCTGGTTTAAGACTCGGGAATACAGAAACCACCAAGTGCTGTTGAGTTAACACACTATTCTCTCAAGTTGGCTGTAAATGTATGTAAATGATGCACCCACACACCATGTTATAAATTATTTATGAAAATATGGATAAGCACAATACGTGTGCAGTAAAATAAGACAATAACACATAAATAGTATGATTTTTGATGTAGAAAGAGAATTTATGTATTACTTATAAATAATAAAGTATGTTATATGCATCAGCAGAATATTTGGATATATTTAAGAAGAAAATATAAAGTAAGTACTATCAATTTCTAATTATCTCGTCAGGATATTTTTAAGTACTTATATAACTTATAAAGAAATTGGGTATTACATTTTACAAATTTTTCTTAAAAACTTTTTTAAATAATTTATCAGTACATTTAATGATGCTCGTGAAGTAGCGAAGCTAAAATTACTTATTGAGCATCACCTAGAGAAAAATTACCATTTTCCATCAAAATATCAACTTACGAAATACATCTACCGAAGGTAATATGAGTAAAATCCAAGAAAATATTAGAAAATAATCGAGTAAAACTTTTCGCAAAATTATACGAATTTAATAATAAATCAATCATAAACTCGGCAGATAAATCTTATCGAAAAATATTAATGTTTATAAATCTACCCAATAGTTCAATCAGCTTAACTATTTATTTAATAATAATAATATAATTTAACAATTTTAATTAAAAATTAAAATTAATTAGATTGAAAGTAATAACATTTTCAGCTTAATTTCTGCAAATTTGTAATGAATATATTTTGCTTGCTACGTTTTAACCGGACTTCCAATTTAGATGTTAAACCATCTGGGATATAGACCAAGTTAACATCAAGCACCACTTCAATTATCATTTCAACCACTGTAATACCTACTTTATAAATGCTTTTATTACAAAATTGGCAATTATCGAACAAAAAAACCTAATTATGATTAAAAACATTGTAAATTTATAATATAATACGTATAATGTAAAAGTAGGCCAATCAGTCAATCTAATTCTCTTCGTTTTTAATGATGTTTTGATCAGAAATTTGTCATCAGCTTCAGAAAGTTTATAAAAATTTCAAAAGTAATTTAATACAAAATTTACCTATAACTCAAAACTTTTTTACTTAAAATTTTAATTTATGGTAAGAACCAAATTATTTAAATAATAATAGAAAATATGAAAAAACAACAAAACCGTAAATATGGGATTAGCCAATTGCTATGAGCAGCATTTGAATATGAAGCTCTTAAAGAGAATATAATTCATATTCAGCCAGAAAACTTTTGCAATATTCCATCTATTCCTTATATTTTCACACCACAACAAAAGCTATTTTATACAAAGCTATAATATCGATATCATGAAAATGCTCCGCTAGTAGTTTTTGCTCTAATTAATACTGCAGTTTGTATGTATATTATACGCAGTTCTAGTTTGAATTATTAATTTGTGCGTATGGATAATAAGATTATATTATATGATACTAAAAAATATTTACTTTTAGTATGAAATGGTAGTGACAATAATATTTTCAACATTACCATAAAAGCGTTGACAATTTGAAATCCCAGACACATTAAGGAACACCCTATAGACTTTTTTAGTATGGCACATTTATTCGGATCTAATAATTGTCAGCTATAAAACGAGACATAAAACTGTGGTCACGAGTGAGTAATGGCGTAATTTCAAGATTCCATTGCTCAGTAAAAATTAAAAATCTATAAGAGTTGTTAAACGGTTGGTGACGTTATTGTTTGCACATCTATAATAATTCATTTTAATTTTTTAAATCTCAATAACTACCGTGCAATAATAATATTTTAGTTTTTACATTCGCTTCAGTTTTTTTTTGCAAATATAAAACAAATCAAATTTGTCATGGATGTAGCTTTTAAAGTAAATCTAAGTACACGTAACTGCAATTCCTTTAGTGTGGCAGATATCTTCAGTCCCAAAGGGTAAATTTTATACTTATGGGCTTACAAGGTAACTCCTGAGGGTGTATTTCAGCTGGGTCGTGAAATCGAGAGCTTGACAAATTGAAATGGGTTTGTGACATCCCTTTCCATCTAAAGGGTCACAATACACGCGTACCCAGGTTGCTCTTATGCTACATATATAGCGTAGATCTAACCGAAATCTTATGTTATTTCGTTTTTTGTTGAAGTTTACATTCTCAAAAAACCTTTTCAACATTTCCAATTGATTTAGTTTAACTATAAAAAATAGTTTCAATTTCCAATTATTTAAATGTAACTTGTTGAACTTAACTTGAAATGCCACCGTACGAAGCATTACATTTTTTTCTAATTGAACAGGCAGTTTGAACGAACCGCTGTACTACGCTATACTTTAATAAAATAAAAATCATATTTACTGTTTTGAATGATTTGAATCAAACGCAAACTAATTGGCATAAATTTTAGTTGGTTGCTTCCATTGACTCTAATTTTGTGTTGATGAAAATGTAATAGACGATTGTTTAGGAAACTGCAGAGATGTAACATTAGCTACTTGTATAAATAGATATAAATTTATTTTAGTAATCAAAAAGCATCCTTTACATATAAATGGAAACACAAAAAGCAATAATATCTTCTTTTAAAAATTGTTATGTATTTTTATTATCGACTACCGTATTGCATGGAAGACTTGCAAAAGCCTTTTTATGACCAATAATTTTCTATTGTAAGCATGTAAACAACCAAATAATACACATCAAACGTAACTGCAAACATTGTGGATCAAGCTTTATGTACGGAAAGTTATTGGCAATCGATTGTTGATACCAAAAACCGTATTGCATTATGTTCCATAATACAGCTAAATAACGAAGCTTACATTAACAACTGTATTATTGACTAACGGTACACTTTTCTTTCAACTAATATTTAAAGAACAATTAAATTATAATTTTGCTAAATTCAGATTAAACACCATTAGTATTTTAAACATTTTTTATATAAACGTATAATTTTATATGACTATCACCACTTCCACTAAAAGAATTTCAGTGCTAATAAGAAAATTTTGTTTCAACTTTTCAATAATATTAAATGTCAATAAAATTTCAATTTAAATAATATTAAAAATAAATAAGTAGTAAAAATGTGATCACTGTAATTCTTCGTGTTAACACCAAATTAGCGCACTGTGAATTTTAATAATTTTAATCGAACAGTAATCCAGTAAAACAGTAAATATTAGACACTACATTTATTTTATCTCACTGACGCTCGAATTATTACAAAACGCATTAAACTTATTTACTTCAAACGATTAATTATCTTTAACTAATTTTTATAATTTATTTACAGCTCTAGGAAACTTAATGGGTGTGGCAGATACTTCAAAATCAAAGTTTATAGAAACTGCAAAAGCTCCATTGGAGCGACCGTATTTTGATGATGTGGGACCACGTAATGTAACCGCTGTTGTTGGCCAATCTACAACCCTCCATTGCAGAGTCAAACGACCTGGCGACAGAACAGTAAGTATAATAATATAATAACTATAATCTCTTATAACTTTGCCCTACTAAATTATAACAATGAAAATTATTGCCACTTAATATTCAAAGAGCACTTTAAATTAAGAACGTTAAAATTAAAAAAACTGTAATTTTTTTCTTTCGTTTTTGCTTATGTTACCTATAACTTTCGATCAAATAAAATAGCAAAAAAGTTTGGTTTAACCTAAAAGAGATTGAGAGGACAGATAAATTTAAAGATATTAAAGAAAAAATTTCAAATAAAATTATGACTTCCTCTAAAAAACCCTACACGAAACAATTAGAAGGCTTTTGGTGTATTAGAATAATATGTACCCACAATTTACACATATCTATAATATATAATACAGTTAGGGTTAGGTGATTCCGTGATTTTATTCTATACAGAATATGTATGTAGGTATATACAGTAGAACACCGCTTATACGACCTAAAAGGGACCTATCTCAGTTCGGATATTCTCGCAGTCTGAAATATATATCAAAACATGAAATTCAAGTCTGCAATCATATCATGTTTTTCTCGATTATGATAACAAATTGCATACTTACAAAGGTTTTAATAAAATACAATATTATGCCTCTACCTTTTTAATACGTAAAATTAAAGGATAAAATTTAGTTACATTTTTGAACATTGCATTTTAATTGTTTTAACATATTATTTTTGTTTGTTGTATTATCAATTTCCGCACGAACAGTACAATTAAAATACAATTTGGTCAACATCATTGTTAATTAAGATAATTCAAATAAGGTCTAAAATGCATAAAATCAAAAATTTTTATAATACTTATTTTCTCGGAAATCATAACGGAATTAATATTATTTGCATAATATTATCATAGTAAAAATTGTACGTAATCACTCTGTCTGTCTACATCTCTATTTTGCCGACGAGATTATGTACGTAAGCATCCGCCTGATCGGTCAAATACATTTAAAAATTTTCGGAAATTGCGGATAAGTTACATAATATACAATACTACATATTTATTTATTGTGTAATCAAATAATGTACAGTCTCCTAAAGACATGGTAATTTGAAGTGGTTTTATGGCAGATTTAAAGTGTTTTAGAGAATTAAACCGAGCCAGGCGCTTAAACCAAGAAAATAGGCAGATAGATCACGCCTACAATAAAACATCTATAAAATGTGGATTTAAGAATAACTCCAAACATTTATTCATTAAATAGTTTTAATTGAGTACCAAAATAATTAATTGCGTAGCACATTAAAAAGTTATACAGGGGATGACCCAATAAAAATGATAGAAATATGTTGATCGTTACTGGTTCACATTTTAGTCCAGCCATTACCTTGAAAAAAAGTTATGCATATGTTAGTGCAGCTATTATATTACAAAAGAGAGATTTGTGTAAAAATAACCAGAAGTGCAAGTTTCTACACATGTTCCAGAGGGCAGTAGTAAGCCAACCCGGACAGAAGGTTTTTATTATAGTAGTTATTTTTTAAAAATATAATTTTTAGATAATGATCTTTTTTCAAGTTTTAGATTTTTAGAATTAACGTAAGTCGAATAAGGTAAAGTAGAACTTGATATATCAATTAAAAGCTTATGTGTAAATTAAATTTTAAATTATGTTAATTTTGTATAAAGACGAGAATTGCTGCACTCCGATTTGACATTACACTTGTAGATACTACTTAACCTCGAATTACATTTGGAGATACCATGGTTTTAATATCCACTCTTGGGAGTTCTGTTTTGCTTTAATAAGTCCTTCGATGCCGAAGGCATTGGTACAATCAAAATTATATTAACACTATAAAAATACTTTATGCATTGAAAGTAGTAATGCAGGTAGCAATCTTTAACATGGACCACATAAACCTTACCATGTAACTGGTTTTAGTAATACTCAATTTCCTATCATTAGACATGCATTACTGTCTTAGTTGTACGATAATCAGACTGATACAACTATTATGTCTACACCTCTATAAAATTTGGAGCGAGCTCGATGCATGCTACCATTGCTAAAAATGGCATCAGTTTGATCATGGCACTGCTGAACCAATGCATGTCTGATGACGGCAAATCGCTCGAATAATGTCCAAAACTGCTCACAGGTAAAGTTCATGCGGTCCATGTTACAGATTGCTACCTGCGTTTGTATCCTATGCAGAAGACGCAAACTCGGTTTGATGTATCATACTAACGATTTAAGAATTTACAAAATTTATGATCTATCAAATTACAGAGGATTTTAAAATGTTAAATTTTGTTTTTAAAATTTTAAAAGAAAATATTTTTAACTTTTTTCAGTTTTCCACGAGAAGGGTTACATTGAATGCTATTATTTAAATCGAGATATTGAATTATATCAGAATCAAAAGTTACAATTAGTAGTCGATTTAAATCTTATCGCATACAGGCAAAAACATCAAACAGATAAGGATTAGCGTTTAGGAGCACCAAAGATGACTAAGACGGAAATTTCAGATAGTTTGGATTTTTCACCAGTCATAATGCTAAATACTGATTTTAAAATGCAAAATTCAGATCATATCACAATTCAAACCGTGGTAAAAGATGACAAAATGAATTTATAAGATTAATTAGTTTGTTGTGAAATGGTCAAACAGACGTTCATTATTGTGGTGGACCAAACCACTTCTGAGTTCTCAAACATTTTCTTTAGTGCTTTAAGGAGTATATTGAAAACAAATATGTCTGCTCAGCGAACAAACACTTTGCATTCACAAAATTTATATTATTGTGACTGGGCTCTTGATGGTCGTTTCGGCTAGCCCTAGCTGTTAGTAGCGAGCTATGGCAGTAGATCCTAAAATTTATTAATTTGCTCTCTCTCAATACAACCAGAAAAATTTGTAAAAATATTAAATTTATTGAATATAAAATTTTCTGTTTAGAAAGTAAAGCGATGTAACACTTGATCTCTGCACCTAGGTGTCGGAACAACTTAAAATATCGACCAATGATCGACAAATTTTATTTCCTCAAAAATAAAAAGTGATTAATAATATTATAAACAAGGAAATCTCTAACCCAAATATTCTAAAAACTAAGTGGAAGGTAACTACACGATAGCATAAAACTAATAACGAAACCTAGGTCATCCAGTAAGTTGTAGAAATTATAATTTTTTGTTTGCTATATTTTTCATTTGACGATGTTGCTGAATGCGACCCACCCTACTTTTTTGAATGTTTGCGTTGGTAATGTGTTGTGAAAAAGCTATCTAGTAGATGTTAGATTTTCATTGGCCTATCACCTCAACTATATTTTCTTTTCAACGAAATATTTTATACTTACGGTTATTTTTTAACTCAAACTATCGATATTATTAATTTAAATTAAAAAAATTGAAATACTAACGATTTAGTAGTACTTTAGAAAACATAGAAATCGAAAAATATGCGGAAAGAAAAATTACTCAATATCTTTAGTAATATCATTTACCAATTTCTTTTATGACATTTTAACAGAATCTAAGTACCTTTTTAGTTACGCACAAATTTTTTTTAATTCTCTGAAATTATTTTGAGTATTGAAGAGTTTCTATTGAATGCTACAATAAATGCACCGATATTTTGTTTTTTGATTATCACTTTAATCTCATTAAAAATAGCTTTTTGAGTATATCGTATAGTATATATAACTATATAGAAAAAATTAGGTTTTAATTAAAAGAATTATAATAATATTAGACATGCAGCAATTATATTAAATTATTACCTACTTAAAATTTTTTCAATTTTATGCTAGGTATATTACCATAATAATCAATATTTTTAGAATGGGTAGCAACAGCTAATATAAATTTAATTATAGATAATTTTAGTTGAGTGTTAAATATTGTCTTGTAAACAATATAATTGAATTGACCCTAATGTAATTAATAGGAAAGCAATAGATCCCTAACCTCTATTAGAATAACGGCAGAATCTTCTAAAATATTCAATAGTGAAGATCGCTTTGAAGTAATTAGTGTACGTAATCGGGATAAATATAAACATCAATCTTAAACCGTAATAAAGGAATCAGATAGCAAACTATAAATTAGGATTGTAGTCGACAGGACAGAACTAAATCTCGATAATCCAGCAAAGTTATATTGACCTTCGCTAATTCCCACTTTACCTAAATCCTCCGTTTCCAAATTTTGAACACATTTTTTGGTACGCATTTACTTTTCCTGTCTTAAATATATACGTGCACTAGAGAATACAATAATTTTAAAAAACTAAACATGCTACGTGTCTAGCAGTTGAAATTCTTAATACATTTACCTATCTAAATTTCAACTTGTAAAAATCTGTTCTTTTACTATCTCCAATGTAGTTCATTATTGAAGAAAATAAAATGCTTTAACCGGTGTTCTTGAATTCAATATGCAGTGGAATAATAAGATAAGAAACTCATCAAAAAGAACATCAGCTTAGAAATGAAAATAAAAACACAAAAACTTTTTAAAGAGTTTTTTAAGTAGTGCCAAGTTGGAGGTCTAACAAATTACTAACTTAAGATTTTTGGTTTAGTACTCCCTTTGAAAATTTATTTATAAATAGTAGCTTCAGAATAACATCAAGAATATTTATTCCAATTTGTAACTAATGAAATATACATAATTATATGGATACAACATTATTATTAACTATGTAGTACACAATGATTATTATTATTAGTCTAATTACTGGATATTTATAGCTATCACATAATAATCCGATATTTCTGATGAACAATAATAATCATTAAATAAAAATTATCAAAGGTAAATATTACACAGCAGTGGACATTGCTAAAGTCTCCAATTAAAATTATCCAAATAATCTCAAACCATTTGTTTACCTAATTTTTAATTGTGCTTAATTTTTTATTCAAGTACATTGCAATTAAAAATTTAGTTGAACTTGGCTGAAAAAAATACACAAGAAGTACTTATGCAAATTAAAATTTTACGTTATAAAGTACATATTGAATTTATAACACACTTGGCAAAATTCTGGTCGGTATATGATATAAAAACTGAAAACGGCTTTTTTTATTGTATTTCACAGCATACATATGTATATAACCCTGTTATATATTCAGGTATGTATAAAATTCTCCCTTGGTGGTCAATAAACGTAATATAGAGCGTTTTTACAACTTGAATAATTTTTATTGTGTTTTATAGTTCTTCTAAAATAAAATAACTTGAGTTTTGTTTTCGGTTATAAATATCACTTAGTTTATTTACAAATGTAAAACTGCTATTGGTAATTCAAATATTAATTTAGAAAGTAACACTCCTTAGCAAATCATCTATTTAAATTTAAAATTACAGCCTACCTGTTTCGTGCACTATTCCAATGCACATCTTCAGAGTAAGGCTACTACAAAATAGAAACAACAATGCAGGCACAAAATATCATCAACGCATCCAATGCGTGTTGCTGTAGATTTGCCCCAGAGTGATTTACCCATCATGCACTTGTGTTTATTTCTAACGTGCTCCTGTTGTCTGATTCCGATTTTTCTGTCCGTTTTTTTAATGTATGTTACGGAGCAGCTCTTGCAGAATAGTTAGTTACTCGCATTTGAACATCTTTAACTTTATCATTAGTGTTGTTTATGATGTTCATTAACTCGTTCGACGTTTTATGTGATAGAATGATGTTAGGTTTATCTTTCTGACTTCTCGCTATTTTTTCGTTTGTATGTCCTTGGTACGTACTTTTCCGAACGGAATGTTGGACTTGTATTAACGGCCGCATATCAGAACGGGGTGCGTTAGGAGGCCTGCCGTTTTACGGATAATTAGATTTCTAATGTCTGTAAGGTATCCATTATAGCTCATGTAAGTTGTTACAAAATAATAAAATTTTTGATCTGCAGGCGAATGTTTCTTTAAGAAGTTATATTTAATTTATTTACTCTATAAATTATACTTATTTTGAATGAGGGTGTTATTTAATTGTGGCACAAAACTTGTGACCAGGAATATAACAGTCAATTTTATAATATTAGTTTTAATCCTACATAAATTATGTATTTTATTTCAAGTCAACTTTGTAATTATGCTATTTATAGCCAAGCATTATATAATATTTAGGTAGCAGTTATGATTTTCTAACATGTAGATATGCGATAGTTGATTGGTAACTATTTGGTCTCGCTCGGTAATATACGAAACTATACAAGACGAATGCAATAATTTTTTATCTATATTCATATTCTATTATATTATTATACAAACCAATGTAGAAGAATTGTTTCAGCATGATAAAATAAAGCAAATCCATTTACAAGTGCAAAATAATAAATTAATTTATTATTTATATAGTATTAATAATTTTCAATAACAGTAAATAAAATTGCACTAATAAACCATTTGTTAGTTGTTGGTTTATTGCTTTTGCATTTAATGAAATAAATCCAACAACAAACCGTTCGGTTCTACAGTGAACCCTCCTAGTATCCTGAGTTTCTGAGGGTTACTGTGAACACCGTAAATTTTATCTTTGAATTTTGGGTAATCGTAAGTAGCACGGATTTGTACGAAAGTTCTTCTTCTTCTTCTGCACTTTCCGTATTAGGCATGAAATTCCTGTTACGGTTCCCATCTTTTCCTCGGTCTACCTAGACTTCTCTTTCCTTCGGGTTTATACTTGAGAATCTTTAAAGGTAGTCTCTCTTCACTCATTCTTCCCAAATGTTCTTTCCATCTTACTTTATTTTCCTTTAATTTGTCTTTTATGCTGAAGATGTTTAGTTCTTTTCTAATATCGGTATTTCTTATGTGATCCATTTTGCTGCATCCCTTTACAGTTCTCAAAAACTTCATCTCCGTGGCCTGAATAGAGCTTTCTTGTTTTTTTGTTAGTGCCCACGACTCGCTCCCGTACATTATAGTTGGAACGGCTACTGTTTTGTAAAACTTTACACGTGTGTCTTTTCGTGTTTTGTGTTTCAAATATCTTCTTATAGTGCCGCATATATATCCAAATTTGTTGAGCTTCTGTTCTGCATCATTATCGCGGTCATATGATAAATCGCATCCTAAGTAGCAGTAGTGGCTTACTTGTTCTATTATGTTGTTATTGACTACTATTTTTGCTCGTAATGGTTCTTTGCCTTTGAAAGCCATGGTTTTAGTCTTATTTGTGGATATCTTTAAGTCGTATTCGTGACATATGCAGCTCAGGCTATGGATTCCTCTTTGCAACTCATTTTCAGTTTCAAATATGATTGCGGCGTCGTCAGCATATAAAATTGCATTTAGTTTTGTTGATCTATCTAGTAGTATCCCCCCGTCCAATGTGAGTTTCCATCTGCGTATAGCATCGTCTAGATAAATATTGAATAATGTAGGGGATAAACTACATCCCTGTTTTACTCCTTTATTAGTTGTTATGCTGTCCGTAGTTTTGCCATTTATATCTAGCATTATCGAGGTGTTGTTATATATACCTTTAATTATCGCAATCAGATGTCTTGGGTATCCTCGCTTTTCCATTATGGACCACAATTTCTCTCTTTTCACGCAATCGAAGGCTTTTTTCAAAATCTACAAAGGCTATAAATGTTGCACGGTTAAACTCTCTATGCTTTTCTATAAGTTGGCGTAATGTGAAAACGGCATCTGTAGTTGATCGACCTTTTCTAAAACCCATTTGATCTTCTATGAGGAGGTGTTCTGTAATAGTTTTTACTCTTTTGTTTATTATGCCAGCGTATATTTTATATACTGCGTTCAATATACTGATTCCTCGGTAATTGTCGCATTTAGTTTTGTCGCCTTTTTTAAAGATGGATATCACCTTTGTTTCCTGCCAACTTTGTGGTATCTTTCGTTTTTTCCAACACATATTGTAGAGGTGTAGCAATCTAAGGTTCAGCATTGTCCCTCCGTATTTTAGGAGCTCTGCATTTATATTATCCATGCCTGTTGCTTTCCTATTTCTGGAAGCTTCTAAAGTTTCTTGCAGTTCCTCCAAACTGATATCATCTATTCCTTTCGGAGCCTCAGTAATCAATTCTTCATTTACTTGGGCACTTTCATTATACCATAACTTTCTGTAGTGTTCTATCCATTTCTGCTCTTCGATGTTATTGAGTTGTACCGTTTCTTTTTGGGATTTATTTAAAAGTTTTAAAGCTTTATATGCTATCATCTGTCGTCCATGAATGTCATGCTCGATATTACTAATGTATTTGTCCCAGGATTCTTGATGAGCTGTTCTTACCAAACTTTTCACTACGTTTCTTTTTGTTTTGTAGGTTTCTTGGTTTTCTGTTGTTGGGTTATCGATGTATTTTCTGTATTCGTCATGCTTCTCTTTAACAGCTTCTTCGATTTCCGGCGTCCACAGTCGCAAACCTCTTCTTCTTCTATATTTCCGCTTCATTCCCAGTGCTTCATTAGCTATTTTTTTTAATTACTGCTTCCATACTTGACCATTCCTCATCAACATCACTTTTCGTTATCAAATTTCCCAATTCTGTGATCATCCTTTGTTGATAAAGGAGTCTTATACTTTCCTCTTGCAATAAGTAGACTTTGTAAACTTCTTCCTTTTGTTTTATGACGGGAATTTTCTTTGACGTTATCCATTTGGCGTAAGTATCTATTTGAGTGATAAGAAGAAAATGGTCTGTGCCGACATCATATCCTCTGCGAACTCTTGTATCTTTCACTTGTCCAGCTATTTTGCTGTTAGTTATCACATAATCTATTATAGATCGTTGTCCCCTAGCAGACCACGTATATTTGTGAATGTCTTTTTTGCGATAGAAGGTATTTGTGATCTTGAGACAATTAAAGGAAGCAAAACTTTTAAGAAGATTTCCATTATTATTACAGACTGGTTCGCCAAATATTCCCACAACATTAGGTATGGGGTTGTTACCTACCCTAGCATTTAGGTCTCCAAGAAGAATCAGTTGATCACTTTTGTTATATTTGTCCATAATTTGTTGGAGGGTATCGTAAAAGGCAATGGATTCGTCCGTTTTCCCTTCTTCAGGAGCATAAACTGCTACTATCGTCAAATTCCCTCTTTCAATTTTAAGTTTTATTGTTATGATTCTTTCATTGATGAATTCATAATTTTTATTTGTTTTCCCATTTTTGTGTATATATACTGCTACACCCTTAGCAGCTCTTTCGTGCCTTGCTACCCGCTGTAAATCATTATATAATCCTCTACATGCTCTGTGCCACGCAGTTTCTTTTTGTTTCTGTTATCGCTGCAAAATCTATACCTTGTTTAGACATTATTGCTGCTATTTCTAATTCTTTGTGTGTCATACTTCTGACATTCCAGGCTGCTAATCTTATTTTATTCGTAATCCATTTTCGTTTGTCCTTTTTCCTGCATTATTCGTCATCATTGATCCATACCGATATCCGAGGCAATTTTGGGAACTGCAAGTATTGTAATTTTACTCTATAAATTATACATATTTTGAATGAGGTTGTTATTTAATTGTGGCACAAAACTTGTGACCAGGAATATAACAGTCAATTTTATAATATTAGTTTTAATCCTACATAAATTATGTATTTTATTTCAAGTCAACTTTGTAATTATGCTATTTATAGCCAAGCATTATATAATATTTAGGTAGCAGTTATGATTTTCTAACATGTAGATATGCTATAGTTGTTTGGTATTTGGTCTCGTTCGGGAATATATGAAACTATACAAGACGAATGCAATAATTTTTTTATCTATATTCATATTCTATTATATGTATTATTATACAAACCAATGTAGTAGAATTGTTTCAGCTTGATAAAATAAAGAAAATCCATTTACAAGTGCAAAAATGATAAATTAATTTATTATTTATATGTTCAAATAATTTTCAATAACAGTAAATAAAATTACACTAATAAACCATTTGTTAGTTATTGGTTTATTGCTTTTGCATTTAATGTAATAAATCCAACAGCAAACCGTTCGATTCTACAGTGAACCCTCCTTGTATCCCTAGTTTCTGAGGGTTACTGTGAACACCGTAAATTTTATCTTTGAATTTTGGGTAATCGTAAGTAGCACAGATTTGTACGAAAGTTGCAGATTATTTTGGATTTGTAGTTATTTGGTTTGGTCCTTTAGTATTTTTACAATCGAAATCTGATACGTTTTGTGGATTTAATTTTCACTTTTAGATCTGATTTGGTACTGAATGAAGTCGCAGTATAGTGCAACTCGCTTTAGCATTTAATCAAAGTTCGTTTCAATTTCTGTTTGCTTGAATCAAGGTATATTATTTTGTTTGAATCACATGCAAAGAGGGAAATGTTGGAAGCCCTTGTATTTAGCGAATTTTCGAAATCATCTCACCTCCAACAAAGCAAACTAAGTTTATTTTATTTGTTTATTCTACCGATTTTTTAGTAATTTGGAAAGTGACTTTAATAAATTTTTATTATTGTAGTACCCATTGAGAATAATTTTAAAAATTAATTAATGTTACACTTTCCTCAATAAATTTTCTTATTTTATTATTTGAACCGGTTTGTGCAACACATTTTATATTGCAATTGAACGTTTTATGAGACAATTCATCGAGCTGATACCTGATCAGCTATCATTGCTTTTGTTTTCTTAAATGCTGTTTTATAAAATTTACCCAATTGCATGATTTTATTGCACCTCAAAAATCTTAAACATTTTTTTCAAAGGTTAACTGTCAAGAAACCCGAAAGCGCAAATTATCGTGATTGTAATATCCCGCGTATACTATATTTTAATTTGATTTTTACTATTTATTTGGGTTATTGGATTATCGGATTATTGCGGATATTTTTAAACTTATTAGGCAAAGAATAATATTAAAACTTGTTTTTTAAAAACTAAAATGATTACTTTAATGATTTGTCAGTGCTATGGTTTTGTTAATACAAACACAATCTTGTATTAATTTTGAAGGAAAATAAATTTAACCAAAAGCTTGATATGCTCGAATTGAAACAACATTGGTTCTCTTGGAACCGTTGTACGTAAATATTTATGTCTATTTGTTGAAGTTTTGGGTCTGTTAATATTAAATAATTATTGCCATTTTGCTTGACCTGTCTGTGTTGTTTTATTTACTAACGTGTCCTTATTTTATTATTCACGATTCGGAGTTAACTTTAGTTTCGTATTTTACCAAGTAGAGAACCACCAGATATTGGCAGTAAGAAATTTGCTAAAATACCTGGCGCAGGGTTTGGGCACCTTATCGTCAAACTGGCTCTCAAGCCCCTCGATTAATAATTTTGATAAAATTTTAGTTCATTTTGATTATTATTATTTTTGGTTTATAACCCAAGTGCAAAGTATGCTAAAGAAAGTAATCCTTTTGTACCATCTTTTATGGTTTCACAACCCCATGCATCTTACTTTATTTTTAAATTAAAAATAACTCATATACATTTAAGGTTAGTCGAAGGGCAAGGGTGGTTCTCAAACAGTCGTGGATTTGTAATTAAAAATGCACTGCTCGGTATGAGAAACAAAATGATGTAAAAGGGGCTCTAGTTAAAGTACATAAAACATTAAAAAAAGAAAGAGTTGTTTAATATATTAAAAACAAAGATAGTATAAAAAAAATGGTGATATATATTCTCAATTTCTTATGAGAATAAACCAAGTAACATTAGCAAATAGCTGAAAGCTATAGCCTAAAACAGTATAAAAAATTAAAGTTAAATGAGTAAGATTACCAGATGTGTAAACTTCCCAGAGCAAAATACAACCTCACTAGCTAAAGGCTAGATGATGGTTCAAGTCGACTCCCATTTCTATGAATTGTTCAACAATTGAATTCTTGTTGGGAAATCGTTGGCGTTAATGCAAAAGTCCCACCTGAATCGCAATAAAATACACACCCCTGCATCCTTACTAATATAACTTACTTATTTAGAGATTTCCAAAATGATAGATCGACCCTTTTAGCTTCCGCTTACGGTTACTTTCAATTTCAGAGTACATTATGTCATCGTCCTACATCAGGTTATCTCCGGCAGTTTACTAAAATCAAATAACGAACACAACAATGGGTTAAATACAGCTTCAGGTCGACAACGTTAACTACAAATGTTGAAAAATAATTAACAAACTATACAAATACATAACAATGGTTCGTTACGCGTCATCTAACTTCAGTCATCATCATCAGGCTTCTTGTTATAAATTCTCATGAGTCTTCGCCTCCTGCATCACCCTTTTCCACAAGAGTCTATTCGTGACTCTCTTCCTCTAATCATGCACCCCCCATGCATGGCAGGTCGTTCACCACCTCGTCCTTCTATCTCTTTCTGGGTCCTCGTGGGCTCTTTGCACATGTCCAAACCATCCAATTCTCATAGACTCACTATATTTTCCTCATTCAATTGGATCCTATCCCACTTCAATGGGATATTAAAAAAACAAGGAACTGCTGCTCTCGTGATAGAATATTAGGCCTGACAAAGAACGATTAGCATCTTGATCCGGAGCATTACAGCTCTCTTGAAGCTTCAAAAATACCATCGTCTAAAATATACGAGGGCACATCATCTGAAAAACGTAACAGTCCAAAATTAAGAAAACGAATTTCCATAATAAAAGTTAATTTAACAAAGGTCAACTTTTTTTGCGATCGAAATTTTCAAAAATCAGTCGATGTGTAATGATTGGCAAAGATAACGTCTTGACGTAATTACAAAAATATAATGTTGCAACAAAATAAGCAATAAATTCAAATCGAATAGATTGTACCCTGGCATTACAAATCACTAAAAATAAGTGGTTAAAATCGATTAAATAAAATTAAATTATAATTTACCTACGATATTAACGATGAAATAAATTATCACAGTAGGTTTTAAAAGATGAAAATTTGCACTAAAATAAAAATAGCATAATATCTATGTATGAAAACATAGCGCCAACTTTGATTACTCAAAACCCTGGTATAATTTGAAAGAATTGAAAGGATAAATTTATCCATAATTGATGGCACTGTAACATGGCAGTATGTTGTAGTGGCATGGTAATACATATACATAGTATGTATGTATAAAAGAAGTTGACATGTCTAAAACAATTTATTCCATGGAACAACTGGGTAAACCGCTTCTCTGAAAATATTTCTGTCGAAAAATGATGGCAATATGAAAACTAAACAAGGTGGAACTCGGATGGCCGCAGCTCTTATTAATATTCTATACAGCTATCTTTCTGCTTTAAATTTAAATAATTTTTAGGTTAATAGACTATTTATTAATCGGATTAAATTAAGTTAACTTGCTTAACTATTTTATGTTCTTGGTCAAATGTCATGCAAAGTTAAGGTATAGGTCATTGCCCAGAAAATTTAAAAAATTTATTTATGTTTTATTACATTATCAGTAAGTCCAACATTTAGAAAATACTATATCTTAACTCTATTTAAGTTTTAAATTAATATTTTACTGTCGAGTATACCTGGCTTGAAACTTGAAACGCAATATTATTGATTTGACATTTTCAAAATCGAGGGCATTTTCAATATCAAAAACTACTGCATCGATTTGTTTCAAACTTTATGCGTTCTTTCTAGTTCATTATGACCTACACATTAATCCTTTATGTTTTCAATTATTAATTTAAATTTTCTACATAATAAAATTACGTTGAATTTTGTTAATGTAGTTTTTACGTGAATACTTAATAATGAATTGGTGCATCGCTTCAAAACAAAAAATATAAACAATAAGAAAAGCGACCAAAACAAAAAAATGACGTCGTGGTATGTAACGTAGAAATGAAAACAGTTATGTTGGAACCAATAGACGTTTAAAAAGGAAATGCCAAACGGAAATAAACTTATACGTAGGAAATGTAAACAAAAACAGCTAGAATCGTTTATTTAATCGCCGAATTTGAACCTCGAACTAAAGTGATTCGGTAAATTTCTGTTATATAATTGGTGCTGAATTTTATTATGCCAATTGACAAACACGGAGCCAAATCATAAGACTTTTTTGTATACTTCGTATAGAAGCCTAAAATTAGTATTAGAAAGAAAGTATGTCTAAAATTTAGTTATCAGTAGTACCAATACTCATATTCAGTACAAGAACTTAAGAATTATTAGTGCCATTTAACTACCACTGTTTTGCTAGGGTACAGATACGAGAGGGAATTGTAGACCACACTATTATATTTTTAACATATGGTCGCAATTTCACTGAGCGAGGCTGAACAATTATGAACATTATGTAATTGCATAGAGAGGCTAAACACTATAGGTACTAGTTCGTAACGGCTAAGCTAGTAACGGTTAGTAACGTAGTAGGCCTACGGTAACAAATAATTAATACGAAGTATTATTTCCGAACAAATTAGAAAATTCTAAGTTTACGATGGCAAAATGGTAATGTTGGTGCATCATCGCAATATTTTAATTTAAGTATGAAATTAAGATGTAGGAGAATAAAATATTACTGTTTTAATAAATTGCTGTTACAATATTTATTATGGTTTAGCTCAAGTTTCGGAGATAACAATATATTGTGGGACTGCTAGAAATTTGTAAATTACAAAACACGTACTTTATAGTAGAAAGAAGAGCTTAATTGTAATGTCACCACGAAATAAATTTAGTAGCTACTGGTAACGTAAAGCCGGATTTGCATGCATGATTAAAAAATAAAACATAAAATCGTAGTCAAAGAAACAAAAGGGATAAAACCATGCAATGTTGGGGAATGCAAATAAAGCTAGCCAGTGGCCGAGTTCATAACTAACAACCGACCTGCAAACAGCCCGCATTAACAAAAGCACATATAAGTACATTGTAAAATATACCAATTGAAAATTAAGCTTTTGGTTTTTCAATTTTATTAGTTTTATTGCATTAAAGAGTAAATTGCATCGTTTATGGCACTGTTAAATATTATAACACTCCGCAATTTAAACTAATTAGATTAGGTATATTAAAAGAACTGCATTTCATATTTATTTCCATGTACCGTATATTATCCGAATAAACTCCTAATATGTATTTAGTTTTTAATGCAGAACATTAAACAAAGAGATCGACGTATACCAGAAAATCCCGGACTAGTTCTTAAATAATAATTGCATTTTCCAGATCTTTTGGAGTCTTATTTAAAAATTCTGATATTCTGGATAATAACATTTTTAGCTTTGAAAAAAATCTTATTCGCTCGGCTTTTAAAAATGCAGAAATACACACTTGATCTTTTATGAGCTTAATCAACTAACTAAATGAGGAAATCTATTGAAAACACATTTTATTAAATATTTGACACTTGCAAAATTAAATTTTATATTTAAAAATAATGAACAAAATTTTTTATAAAAACGTTTTAATTTGCAAAATTAGAAATTTTAAGTAAACATTAAATCAGCTAATGGTAAGTTTGTTTAGCAGATCAATAAAAAATAACCGTATTATTGAATCGGAACTAACAATTTGTTAATACTGTATTAATTTTTACGAAAATTGATGTCATAGTTGATATTATCTATGACTTCATTCCCTCATTTTGACTTGCTCTGGCGATGTACGCAGTTAAAGCGCACAAAACCGGTAGGCGTTAATTAAATAATTTCCTGCAGAAGAGTATTTCTTTTTATTTGAATTTTTATTCATTTGTACTGGTATTGTTAATAACACTGTATTGTTTTATTAGCAGCACCAGTACAATATTTTTTTTAGTGAATCTGTAGGTTTGACGGACGAATCGGGTGTCTCTGACATGTACAGGTTTTACAAATAATATTTAAGTTTATAATGACTAAGGTTATCATCAAAATTTTTTTTATACCTCGGCGCCGCTGATGACATCTAATAAATCAAAACATGTTGCTTTCATTTAAATCTTTTTTACAGAAATATTACAATGTAGCAAAAAGCAAGATGTTATGAATCATTCTTGCCGCTTTATATTGTAACAAAACTCGTTTTGCATCATTTTAAGTTTTAATTTTAATTAATAAATTTCCTGAATACACCCTTGCCGCCATGTGGGTTTGATTTTTAAGTTTTTAAAAAGGCGCCAACTGACAATAAGATTATGCCTGTAACTACCTTTTGTTTGCATTTATTTTTTTCTTATGTCTTTCCGCCCTAACTTTAAATGAATTTTGCGGCATCTTCTAATACCTTTTTGTTACCTAGACGTTTTCATACTTCCAGCGGCGTCAAATTAAAAAAACTCAAATATTCCGACAGAAATATGGTACCGCATTCTGTCTGCCAAAATGCATATCAGCGGCATTTTGCCGAAACCGGTAGAGTTTTGTTTTTACCTTAGCGAAGTCTTGTTTATACCGTTGCGAGAGTCTTATCGGTACCTATGTGGTAGTTTTAACGTACATGTGCGAAGAGTTGTGTGTTAACTTTGGTGCCAGAGTAAGTGAACTACCACAGTATCTTTCCTTAAGTTTTACCTTTTATCGCAAAGTCTACATTAAAATTATTTTCTGAAATTACCTATAACGGTCTAACAATAAGGCACGCGCTAGAATAATACATAATACGGATCGGTTCAATTTACCGTTAAGTTAATAAAAAGGAAAAGATTAACCGACAAAATTCCTTTAGTATTCGTAGTGCACGGCAACTACCTGCTAAGATTATTTTCTTATTTAACATTACTTCCACTGTGGGAACGCATTAGACATTTTTCAGCCTGTATCTAACCACTCTTGGATGTAGACCTCTCCCAATTTTTTTCACTTGTCTTTATCTTGAGCATTAGACATTACCTATCATAAATTGAATGTGTTAGTATATGTACCTATCTACAAAGTTTTCGAAGCAAACATCTATCTACCTCCAAGCATCATCTCGCCGTCTCATCTCTATCATCAGAATTGTGCATCTAGGATAAAGACTAAAATTTGTTATATATGCAGTAATGATAAACTGAGTGACTTGGTTAAGAAAATTTAAGAAAATTGTTAATTTTGTAAATATATTAGTTATAACGACTACCCTACGATTACCTGGTTTAGTTTGCTATAATTACCTGAGTATAGTCGTACTATTTAGAGTGTAATTATATAGTTGGTGTTATTTTTAATTTTAAATAAGTTTTATTCCTTTATTTTACTATGATTGATCCATGTGTTAATCAACCTAGACTATTGCATGGTCCACGCCTGTTGCAGCTCTCCGATCGCTAGCCGGAGATACTTTTGTACCTTTTCAGCATGTCACAATGTACTATGTAGGTAGTATGTACTTGTTTGCAATGGACATAAATGTAAGAAATGAATCAAACTAAAACGAAAACTCTTTTTACCAAGTTCGGACAGAAATTTTGCACTACATATATGTTATGTACTTTAAATCGAATCTAAACAAAAGTCTGCACATTTAAAATAACGAAAATTACATTGCAATCTTTTACATAAAAAGACGGCTCACCGTGTCTCACTTCCTGTACATACCCACTTTAATTTGTTTTCTATGTAGGATCTTACGATCCTAGTTCTTGGTATACATTTATAATATGTTTATTGACATACGTTTCTATACATTCAATTATGCCTACATACATATTATGTATTATCTATTTGCATGATACAGTTGCTTTCAACACAGTAACGCAATTCCTTTAGTAGAATAATAATAATAATTGTTAGTTAATTTTTAGAAATTATTAAAAAAATTAATAGTTAAATTGCACTCCTAATTTTAGTTTAAAAAACATTTGCTTTTTTAATTATTTAGAAATTAAATATTTTTTGCTTTCCGCATATTTAAATTTGTGTGGTAAATACATATAACAGAAAGATTGAATTGTTTTATTTAAAATAAATCTTGTGCAAAGCAGATGAAAAAATTAGATATATAAATGGAAAGTTAAGAATTTTAAAGAAAAGAGTGTACATAGGTAAGTAATAACCTCCAGAATTCAGTTTACATATTTGTTTACTTTAAAAGCTGTAACCTTAGGATAAGAAAACAGATCCTTAAGAATTTTCAGTACTCCGCTTTCATTTAAAATTTTTAATCTTCTCGAGATGTAACCGGTAGATTTAATTACAAGATAAGAACTTTATTATGCTTCCACTACGTGACTCGGTCCAAGACAAAATTAAAATACAAATTGCTGTTTTAAATTTTCTTGATTGTAAATATCATTAGGTGGGATCTTTCAACGTATGATGTGCAATATAAAATTAAAAGAAATTCTTATATTTTCAAGTTTTATGTTCCAATGTATACCGTCTATCTTATAAGTTCGTTTTAAAGGTAATAGTATTTAACACGTTCGCTGTCGATAGCTCAAATGGGAGATGTACTTTAAGAAACCAATTTATTTCATGTTTCCTGTGCAAAGTAAAATTTGCGCATGGGAATATAATCTCTATGAATTAAAAAAACATCGGGAATTACTGCTAGCGACATGCCCAGTATTATAAAATAGCATTCACAGAAATAAAATAGTAACTGATAAACTGATTTATTTAAATGTTAGTTAAGTAGATTAAGTTAAAGTCTAATTGAGTTGCCAAATCGATTTCATGAACGGATAAGTTTCTCAAGGCGCAATTTGATTTCCCTAAGATACGTAGTATTTAATAGGATATATTAATTTACGTTTTCTTGAAAAGGTATAAAGCTTTATTTTATAACCAGTTGTATTTATTTAGTGACATTAATAATGGCATGTCAGAGTTTAAAACTTTACGGTTTAATGTTTTTTCGGTTATAAACTGGAAAATTTATGGCTAATTCATTTATAATTTAATTCTAAATAGATATGGAAAATTTCGCAATAAGCAGGGTGCTAAAAATTACTGTTTGGTTAACAAAAAATATAAAAAGAGTATCAAACGTGTTAGTTATAGTCCTTTTATTATAAAATCGTATAACGCTTATTTCCTGTAGGTAATAAACATGAAGAACCAGATTATTATATTTGAGCCGCTTTTACAAAGCAGCGCTTTATAGCTTGTTGTTTATTAAATTTTTGTAAGTAGGGAAGCTTACTCATGTAAATTTGCAAAAAACGTCGCATAAACGCGTTACTGCATATAACCTGAACAAGTAGTTTCATAACGATACAAGTAAGACAACGTCGATAAGGTAAAAAATTTAAATTTACATATTTTGACATATTACTATAAAATTTTATGAAAAAAAAAGATTTATAACTTTTTTAGTGTTTAGTAGGTACATACATAGATCTTCGTATGCCTTTGCAAAATACACTGTAATATGTTGCTGTAAATTGTATTCCTAAATGTGAATATGCACGCCCATTCTTGATATCAGAATACCCGCTTCATAAACTACCCAACCGTTATTGTACTTTAGTAAATTAGTTTTGGTAGATTATTAATACAAAAGTACAAAAATGTTGTTACGGTAATAATGTTATGAAAATTTATTAATCAGATTCGTATTCACTCGAAGAAATATAGAGCGAATAGTTTTTATTAATTTTAATTTGACATAATATAAGGGTACTCCTATAAATCGACATTTAATATAATTTGATTTAATCTTAGTTTTTACTACAAAATGTAGCTTTTTCTTCTGTTAGTTTACACAAATAAAGTCTAGGTTCACATTAATCATAGAATATATTACTCGAAAACTTAGTCTAAAATAGTTAAAATTTGTAGCAATATCGGATTTGCTTTAATACTTTAAGCAAATCCTTTACCTACTACGTTCAAAACTTTCCAACAAGATAAACTACACTCAACCTACTTTGAACTAATAATTGAAAACTTTTCAAGGCATTTTAAAGTGATTTTAAAGCTTTTTAACATCACTGAAGATAAACTCTGCTAGCTTAACTATAATAATATTTTTTCAGCAATTTTGCTAATGAAAATAGGGAGTGTAATTTTTTTTAAAGAAAATGTGTGATAAAATCTGATGAGAGGGTACAAGGTTGTTGAATATCACTATCTATAGCTTTGATGTACGCTAGATCATCCCAAACTAATTGGAGGATCAAAGTTTAAATATTGTTTTAATTAAATTTAGTGGCGTAACTGCAAATTTCCACTACTATGCAAATTATTTAAAATAATCTCGTTTATATTTTTTAGGCGAACCTTCTTGCAATGCAATATTTGAAACAATTTCTCAGTCGACCGAGAATATTTCAGTTCAATTATAGTTACACAGAAAGAAATATTTTACCAGCAGCAGCAAAATTTTAAAAAATCATTGTTTTTTATGGGTAACACTTTTTTTTAATTATAAGCAATAATTTTTTGTTTGTATGCTTTAATAAGCATTACAGTTAAGTAAATTATGTTTGTTAGTAAATTCTGCTTTGTAATAGAGTAATTTCTATATTGATGCAGTACTTTCTACTTATTTTCGAGTACATTCTGTTTTCTGCCAGAGTAATCTAACAGAATTTACTATACAAGCAAATATAATTTACTCCACTAGCACACACAATTTATTTCACAAGTAAACAGAATTTACAACACAAGTAAATACAATTTAATCTAATAGCAATCAGCATTTTCGCTGCAGACAACCAGAATTTATTTTGCTAGTAAATAAAACTAGAAGATGACCATCACAACAATGTGGGAACTTCAACTATTTTTAATTCATATACTAATGCGTTTTATTTAATACGAAATAACTCTAAGTATAGTAAATTTGTTGCTAAGTATAGTAACTTCTGATTGATTGGTGAGTTACTTCCGATTGCTACTAAATTAATTTCAAATTTTTAATCAGGCCAATTTAATTTTCTTGTAGAATAGATTCTCTATGCCGTGAGAACAAATTCTGTATGCTGGTAGAGTAAATGCAGATTAGTATTAAAGTAAATTCCGTTTACTTGTACTTTTTATGTCTGTTAATATATTTTAATAAGTTTTTGTATTCTATAAGAAAAAATTTCCCAAGATTAATTACTTGTTTTATTACTAATAATAATTGGGACATAGTATGAACATAATTGGATAATTACTGGATGTGATAAAAAACTGTACTGTACAAAAATGATTAAAAATGTAGGAGTACTTTCTAGTTATATCTTGGAACTAATATTTAAGGAACAACTGGGTTTACGTATTTGCCTTTGTTAGCACAAATAATCTTAAAAGTAAGGTTAATAGACTTACATTGATATTCCATAGAGCCACTGAATTATAAATCACTACTTTAAGTTTTATTTAGTGATGAAAATTGAAATTTAAATAGTATGAATGGTAGCTAACATATGCGGGATACCTAATAACTCATATACGTATATACATAGTTTGTATATTATGATCGTGAATGTAAGATCAAATACAGCAATGGCTTCCAATGATTATATGGTTAACCCACTTTAAAATATATACAAATCACTTACATTGATAATAAGTTTAAAAAGTATATGACGGTTTCAACACCAGTTAAACAAATAACGGAAAATAAAGCGGAGATAATCGATATTACAAATGAATATCATCGAATATAACACTGAATTTTACAAAGCTTTATTTTGTAATATGTATATGCAATTTATTAAAAAATTGTAATGCTAGTGTTTAACCAGCGGCAAAATCCACAAATTTTATTTCCTCCTTGTGAGTGAAAAGGGGCAAAATTTGAAAGAATTAATTTTAAGATTTCTTGAGCGGCTAATTTAAATAGTGAAAGGTCATAAACGTATTACGAATTTTTTATGGAGTTAATTAAAAAACAAAAATTCATTAAAAGGCGAAAACCTTTCGGTTGTTAGGGAAATCTGCGACAAGAGCGACTTGAAAATTGAAAAGTGCTACATTTTTATGAAAGACTAACTGAAGTACAGATGCGCCAAACCTTTGTAAGAGAATAGATATTTTATTGGAATCATTATCGTATAAAGTACAAATTATTAGTTGATTATATAATTATTTATTGACAGTTTCATTACAGCTTACGGATATGAAATTATTAACGTGAACAAATTATCAATTTCAGTATTACTTTGTAATGCTTCCGTATTTTACCTGCAATAACGACACTAGGTAACGTTTTAACCCAGCATGAACTAAACAAAATAATATTATAAATCATAATGCAATTATTAATACATTTAAATATTACACAAGAGTTGACTATTTAATTAAATACTTTAAATTTTTATTTCGGTAAACGTTTTAATTTAAACTTAATTACTTTAATTTATCTTTATTGTTCATTCCGTTGTGATTAATTTTATGTTATTGCTATTTTAATGTAATTTGTAAACATATAATACGCAGTATTATACCGAAATGTTAATAATACCCACTAAATTAACATCAAATATTCAAACTGTAGTAGGGAAGTTATTATTTGTTTGTACGTTACATATTAATTTCAGATTAAAACTATACTCTTAATTGCAAACTAATGTCACAAAGTAGTTTATAGATACTTAGACTGAGGTAGTTCAGGCATTAAGCAATGGTTAATACTCGAATTAATATTTCATGCATATTATAGCAATATATAGGTATAGTAAGCACATGCAGTGTGTCCAATTTAGCTCACAAACTTTTCACAAACCAATTAAATTTTGTAGTGCACACTAAACAATGAAGTGTTAAAATAATTAAAGTTTAAGTATAAGTCCAAATGCATTCTAATCCTTTAGCTAAACAAAATTAGAAACATCTAAGAAAATATATATTAAAGTTGAAATAAATGACATTATAAATTGCGACTTCCGTTTAGGATTTCATTAGGCAATGATAAATATATCAATGAATAACAGGAATTTTTGTAGCAAAAACTAAAAAATAAAACAATTTAATGGAAAATAGAAGCACAAAAGGAAATTATAAAAATAATTTCAATAACAGGCCGACATTAAAAGAAATTGGCATTTAAAAATAATTAAAGAAACAAAGAAAAGTTTATTAACAAAATAAAACCTTAATCAAAAATAATTTTAAAATTTTCCTTGAGGTCATTTAAAAAATACATAACAACGATACTTTTCTCAAAACTTTAAAATAAATCGAAACCGCTAACATAAACTTATTAATTCTATATGAAATTGTTGTTATTATCTATTTCAATTAAACATAGATATTTAACGAGTAAAAAATAAAATTTATTTTCATTCTCGTTAAAAATTATGACATAATATTATGCGGAAGTCAAAAATTGTATTTATTTTTAAGAGGTTTTTAATGAGCAACAATATATATTACGTTTATCAACAGAAATTAATTTGTTGTATCCCTGATATGCGGCAATAGGTAGGCAAGCGGTAGTTTAAATTAAATTAGTGGGAAAAACAAAACAAACTGCTAAACCTGATAACTGAATAACCTGTAGTAGGCGCGCATAGAAAGTTCAAAGGCTAATTTATGCAAGACACTGTCAGATACAACCGTCGCACTTACAACCGTACAGCCGAGATCAAGGATTAACAAAGAACCATTTACATACGTTTTTAACGCCATAAACGACAAGACACACGCACATTTACCTTGAAGTTTCTTTATTCTTTGCTTTGTTTGCAGAAGTCGTGAAAAATCTATTTGGCTACTATTTATTAAATAGTCTTTTCTAGGTAAACCCTTGCAATATTTAATACTAAAATGTTTTTTCTAGGTAAATTCCTACAATATTTAATATTTTAATCTTTTGTAGATAATAAACACGTTATAATGTACAATTTTTTAGTTTATAGTTAATCATTTATTAAACAAAAACGTTGCTATTATAGAAAAAAGTATAAAATGCGTGTTTAATTATCTGCTTTCAAAATATTATGGTAATCACCAATGACTATCTTTAAAATTGAGCTCTTCTGAACAGAAATCATTATGTCTAAGTCTAACAACTGAACGTCCGGGCGTATGTTCATACAACTACGAACAAATGTTTTATCGTATACACAATTACGGAAATTACATTTTCCAGTATGCGTAGTGTATAGTTATAAATTTTATTTTGAATATAATTTTATTTATGTACTTATTCTAGTACTTCCCAGTTTTTTCCGCAGCTCAGCATTGGAATATGTATTACATACGTCTACATTATACTAAATTCGTGTAGCTAATGCAAGCATTTAATGCATACTACCTTTTCGCTTTAGTTTTTTGATGTTATGTCTCGAAGCACTTCACACTAAAAAATTCTTTATCTTTTGATTAGTTTTGTTTTGGTACTTTAGAAATGGGTATTAAACGGTATTTCATGACGACTTAAAGTATGATATATTATGTACATATATGCTAAAAATAACTTTTATAGTTAGGTGGTTTTACTGTACATACTATACCATAATATATTATAATAATTAAAATTCCCGAGGGCAATAATTATAAAAAGAATAAATAAGTAAAACAATTTTCCTTAAGCAGGTATTTAATTAAATCAAAACTCGTAAACTATAATGCAGTTAATTAATTCGATGTTTAATCATGGCTTGTGGGTCAAAACAATAAAACTACTATACCTACTTCTTGACTAATTAACAGTTTCGACTTCTTTAATGCAGAATCATCATCAAAGTCTGCAAATACAACAAAAAGATTCCTTAAAACATCAAATAAAGCCAAAAAATACACAAATCTACATTACATCGCAAATTCGCCATTAAAAATTTTTTTAAAAATTTACAATGTAGAAGCAACAGTTTAAAAACAATAATTGGCATTTAACAATATATTATTTCAACACATTGGTAAATTTGTTAAATTATTGACTATTAAACCAAAAACTGCATGATATAACCATTGCATAATACGTATGGACCAGTACATATAATAAGAATCCTTAATATAAGGTAATAAAATAATAAGGTATTTTGTTTATTCGCTAACGCCTCCCTGTGCTGGTCAATGTACATACATCATTTCTAATATCATTCTTTTATAAAAATCAATTACATAGTCTACGATTTTTGCATTGTCCTGTGGGATTTTACGTGACGTACGTATTTAAATATGTGACGACAGACCCATATTACACTTTTATTGCCCATGTCGTACATAGTACTATTGCGTATTGGTACAAACATTTCTTGAAATATTCCATTTAGTGTATATTACAAGTAAACACTCGCACACTAACTTTATCTGATAAACCAACTGTAACTTCTCGTAATCGGGTGCTCCCCAAAAGTAAATAAGGACACACATTTGCTGCTATATAATAAACCACTCTAAACTTATTTTATGATTTGGTAGAATTAATAAAAAAAGATTTAAGCTGTACCTACCATTGATGCAAAATATGAAAAACTTATAAATTTATCAAAATTGAAAAACTACCTGCTGGTGCCGACCATGGTAGTAAAATTATGGTATTCAATATCAAAATATCAAGAAACTATAAAAATACAATTAGAATATTTATTTTATTTTATTAAATTAAAATAGTACTTAAATCTTTAAGTAAATATAAATAAATATGTACCTATGTTTTTCCATTTTTCCTTTTGCTTTGAAACTCAATAATTTGTAGTTATTTTTATATGATATATTATTGAAAGGCATATTTTTTTAAATGTAGATCACGATAGTAGTTTATCGAAAACATTTAAATTGCACTAGCGGTTGCTGTGGGTAGTTTATGATTATTATCAATTTATATTATTAAAACTAAAAATTGTTTGAAAATAAAACAAGTATAAAGCAAAGTTTAACTAATTTTAGAACATTTAACCTAGTTTAAAAATAGTTTAAAATAGAAGGAAACCCAGAATTTATTAAAGAGGGGGCTTAATAAGTAATCTAAGAGCTTAAACAACTTTAGCCCTCCCATGGATCTGCCCTGTTTTGGAAATATATTTCAGAAAATTTGACCTACTAATATTTCAATAACTTGGAATGGTATGGATAATCATATTATATCTGGTCTAGTGTGCAGAGTTAATACGTAACGTAAACATTCTTGAATTTATGCAGAGAACAACAACACGAATAACCTTTCCTTTCAATAATAGACCATCTTACGAGGAACGCTTACGCATCATTAATTTGACACTCTCCGACATCGGTGTCTGGAGAGATTTAATAATTAAGATTTCGAGCACTAAACCATCTAAATTTGTCTAGATGAATTTGAAATATTGGATTTGTCTTACCCCTTTGCCCTCAACTTGAATATACTTGACTACGCAAACACCGTCTAAAACTGCTTCATAAAAATTTCAAAACTAAAGCCAGGGAACACTTCCTGCCCAATAGAGTTTTCGGTGTTTGGAAAGGTTTTCTGGAAGATGTGGTAGCGGCTCGGACTGTAAATTCGTTTAAAAAATGCTGGGATCTTCTGCCTTTATAAACATTTGCAATTCTTCTTTTTGGTTTATTTTAAGTAATTACTTATATGTGTTTGAATTTTATATAGAGTTTATAGGATACGATCTGAACTCTTTTTATGTATAATAATAATAATATTTTTTCTAAAGTCACCCGACTTTTTCGTCTTAAAAAACATCAAAACTAATTTACGTGGCAAGAAATTATTTTATGACAAGAAATTATTTACTTATGCAAAATATTTTTAGTAATTATTATTTTTACAATTGCCCTACAGGGGTTAAAATAATTAAAGACATGTTTCAATAATCGTTTCCGTAACAAACATTGTATAAACTGAAAAAAAATTACATTAAAAAAACTTTGACCTTAGTTTACTCAAAACGTGGATTTAGTAGCATAATACCTTCATCAACTCGTAATATCAATTATTATAATACAGTGTGTAATATGAGGTATCATCATCAGTTAGGCCATTGATTACTCACAATGGTCACTTACTAATCAATGGTTTTAGGAATAGGAGATAGAATTTATTCTATATGCAGCGTATTGCTTGTCGCGGTGTTCTTTCTCGTCTGGAATTGTTATACGGATAATAATATATTAATACAAAATTAATAACAATAATAATAAAACATAAAAAGCTAATGCGCAGAAACTCGGTTATTTTATCCTTTAACAAAGTGTAAAAACTTCAAAGGTATTTTTTCAACTCCGAACACTCAGTAAAAAATTATGTAAACTCTTGCCTACCTCATCACGGTATTTTAAAATATAAATTTAGAGCCGACGTGAATGGAATTGTTATCTTTTAGAATAATATACCATAAGCTGATTGAAGTATGAACCTAATAATAATAAAGTTCTTATAAAAGCTTGTTTTTATGTAGAATTACGCTTCTATTAAATATTCATAAGTAGGCACCTACATTTTTTAGTTTTCGCTTATCCCAGCATAATATAACGTTAGGCATAGAAGAACATTTAAAGGACCTCGATATTGAGGGCTATGTAGTGTATTCTAGATAAAATCTTATTACACATATATAATTAAGATACTAGGCAAATAGCTTCAACGTTCCGTGTTTATTTGCAAACTTGCAAATATTTTAAAAGTTTCGTATTGTAATACTATAAGTAGGTTAGTGGTTATAAACATTAAGAATGTCTAGATTAAGATTTCATATAAATGTGTCCTGGTTAGACAGGACGAGGGGTTAATCAACAATTATTAGAAGGCAGTACAGTAGAGTAATTCAGTACAGGTTATTACATATTGTACATGTAAACAATAAAGTGATATTAAAACATCAAAAGGTATTTAATAAATTCAAAACCAATGGTGATCTTGCCAGGATAAAGATACTATCTATGATTGGGGATTCCTAAAATTGAAGTAAACTGGAATTGAAGAACATTTCTAAATACATTCTTTGATGCATTTTTTGAAATTTAAATTTGAAAACATAATAGCAAAACCAGTGCACCGTCCCGCAGATGGTGATAAGTAATAATAATTATTCAAGACTTTAATATAGATTTTGCCGAGGACAATAAATTAAATTCAAACTTCAAAACTTTAATGAATTCTTTTAATCTTTGTTGGTGTATTTTTAATTTAATTAGGGAAAGGTCAAAAAGTTTGATCGATAATATTTTCACAATTGCAGGAGAAAACATTAGAAGGCCAATTTTTAAATATGCACATATCGGATTACAAGATACAGAAGTTAATATTGAATATTAATAGCCAAAGTAAAATACACAAACGTATCGTAGATTTTACGTAGTAAATAGGAAAAGCAAATACAAATTATATATTAAGGCCACAGGAACATATGTAATTGGAAAACAATATACGAAATGAAATGAACAATAGATCACGTTTATAACAACATTTTTAAACAACGGTAAAGAATCTGCTTTTCAATTAATTTATTTGTGGAAAAGACAAAGAGAAAAATTAATAATGATCAAATTAATAGTAAAGCCGTGTGAAAAAGAAATAGACATATTCAAGGCCTATTATGTATCACAAAAAGTTATTTTAAAGGTACCCATTATAAAATAACATAAAGATCTAAAGGTTTTCTTAACCTTTAAAGTGTCACCAGTTTGACACTAACCTTTCATAACGGTTACCTTTAAAATAACTTTTGTGATACGTAATAGACCTGATAACATATTATGTACCAAATGAAGAGTATCAAGAAATTTATCAAGTTACAAAAGGAATACGACTCACTATTGATAAAAAATTGATTAAACGAATACGAAAAAGAATACAAGACAAATCAAAATTATATGAGCAATTTAAAACAAAATATAAGGCATAAAGAAAGCCGAAAAAGTAAATCCAAAAATACAATAGCAAAAGCTCACGGAATCAACAGATACTTTTAAAGAAATTATAGACAACAGACAAAATATGTGGAACTGCTTTAACATAAAATCCAACATTTCGTTAAGGCTTAAGTCAGTGAACGCAGGCAAAATAAAAGAAATAATTAAATCACTGAAAAGTCAAGTTAGCTATGGGGACGATGAAATACCATAATTCTCTTAATCAATACTGGAATACCCAATACCCGAAATAGTCAACATTCCATCATATACCGGGTGTTGATTTTAAAACTTCCAGCAATTATCTCAATTCTTCTCAAATCTATTCTTTCCCTCTCGCCATTATATGTATAACTTTCGTTTGAATCATTTTTTTATCTGACGTTTGGTTTTTAAGATATTTATTGCTGGAAGTTTTAAAATGAACATCCGGTATAACTGAAAACGCATTTTATCAGATCAATTAAAACTAGCAGTTTTGAAAACGGAGACCCGGAAGATGTGTACATTTTTTAATAAATATGAACTGCTGAAAACATACAACATGGAGACTTAAATATCAAATCCATACAAACTGCCAATTTCTACGACCATTCTTACAAAATAGAACACAAAGAGTGAGTTTAAAAAATAAAAACTAAGTAATTAAATCAATTACAGAAACATACAAAACGGGTATTCCCCAGGGTAGTATTGCGGCTACAATCTTATTTATAATAACTACACGGATCATATAATGACAGATAAGTGACGGCAATCGGGCAAATTATGATGCTAATATTATAGTCGGAGCAGATGAAGGTCATGAATTCTTCCAGAAACCAATTAAATATGTTGAACCAATCAGATATATGATTTCAGAATAACCGTTTAGTATTAAATAAAAAAAACTTAAATAAGTAATAAACAAGAGAGAAAAATTAAACAGAAAACAGAAAAAACATGTTAATAATTGATTCGCGACCGAACGTTGAATTACGCAGTCGACTATCATTTTGCTCCCTAATTTTTATTGAAATTTTTCTTATATTTGTTACCATTAATTGTTATTATTATACTGTTCCGTTCTGTTACTAAGTTTATCTCGTTCTACCGCGTTATATTTCGTTTTTGTATCAGTTATATTTAAAAATCTTTTTAATTTTCAAATTAATTTTTTTTTTGACGTTTTTGTGTCACATTAATTTTTATTTTTAGAAAAAATTAGTCTTAAAACTATAACTGAAAGAAAAAAGGGGCGTTAGCACAATGGCAGAAACTGACACCAAGCTGGAGAACTTTAGTAATGAAAAAAAGCTAAAATAAAAATGTTGCAGCGTTGCACCAATTAACTTTGACACCGGACATCAACCAAGCGAACAAAATGGAATAGACAGTGCCCCAAAAAATTATACTTAATGTTGAAGATGACTTTGCATGCCTTAAGCCCAGGCAGTATGCAAAACTACCAAAAGAGATAGAGCCATCATCAATAGTCACCAGGAACAAATACAAACTTCTGGAAAACACTACCTGTACCGAAACTAATACATTGGAGACAAAGGCCGCAAATGACCCGGAAGAAGTCACTAGCCCTCCGGCAAAGAAGAACGTTCCGAAACCACCACCAATTATCATAAGCAACAGCATAGACGATCACCAAAATCTAATCAAAAGTTTGAAAAGTCATATTTCTAAAGGATTCCATATTAGATACTTTAAAAACACCACTGGGGTCTACGTTTATGACAAAGACGAATGGGCTTTATTAAAAGCACATCTAGATACAAAAAGTGCTCAATTCCACACCTACACCCCACGCGAAGAGAAATCACATGCATTCATTCTTAAGGGTCTGGATTGCAATCCCTCTGCTGAAGAATTGCTGGAAGAACTAAAGAGTACAACAAACCTAGATATAAAAAAAACTTACAAACTTACCAAAACAATTCGTCCGCTGTACATGGTAGTCACGGACGACTTTGTAACTGAAAAAATTTTAAGCACCATGGTGAAGTATCTCTTCCATGTGAAAGTGGTATGGGAGAGGCACCAAAACTCCAAACAGATAATCCAGTGTCACAGATGCCAAGCATGGTGCCACGCTACCCAAAACTGCAGACATGCGCCGAAATGTCTCAAGTGTAGCCAAAACCACCTAACACGAGACTGCCAAATAACGCCGGAAACCCCAGCAACTTGCGCTAACTGTGGAGATAACCACCCGGCCAATAGCACCAGTTGTATAGTGTACAAAAATAAATTAAAACAAATAGCCGAATCTAGAGAAGCGCGAGTAGCTACCCGAAGAGGTTACACTTATAGTCAAAATGGATTTCCCGATCTAAAACACACAAAACAATATATGCCAGCACCACTACCATCCACTAACGCCTGGGACCAAAGAAGAGTCCAAGAAGTACCAAGCCAACGTTCACCGAGCCAGCAAAAGTCAACCCAAAACTCACCTGCAGGAGACTTTGCCAACTTAATAAACGCTACGCAAGAACTAAACGCAAATACAAACATGAGTGAGATGTTTAGAGCCCTCAGCGACTACAACAACTTGCTGAACGGTTGTACGACAAAAATCCAAAAATTTCAGGCGACCTTAGACTTTTTTGGCAGAATCGACAACTATGACATCTAAATTAAAAGTTAATTTATGGAACGCTAATAGCATACATAACAAAATTTCGGAAATGCAAAATTACTTGGTGTCGAACAAAATCGACATCCTTTTAGTGTGCGAAACAAAATTAAATGCAAATAAAACCATTAAATTTCCAGGTTACTCCGTACTTCGCAGAGACCGGGACAACAACGTCTCTGCCGGTGGCGTTGCAGTAATTATTAAGAACGAAGTACCCCACCAACGTATCGACATACCGACCACCGACATGGAAGCCTTGGGAATCAAACTGCAAGACAAGACCACTTTAATTATTGCATACAATCGACCATCATACGCTTTTAACGACATTGACTTGGACCAACTCTTCGGAGTTGGTGACAAAATTTTATTAGCAGGCGATCTGAATGCAAAACATACTTACTGGAACAATTACACGCCACCGAACCAGAACGGACATACATTGATACGCTACTGTATGGACAATAACTTGACATCCATTTCTCCGACGGACCGACCAACTACCCCATGAACGGGACGACCCCAACCACGATAGACATTTTAGTGACAAAGAACGTAAACAACGTGACAAAACCGCTTTCGCTGCCAAAACTAAGCTCAGACCACAACGTGGTGCAATTTTATTTTGGCAACTACAGAAACGTCACGAACGATACAAAGACAATTACCAGTTACAAAACACCAACTGGAAAAAGTTTAGATCCGACCTTGATGAATACATCCAAATTAACCCAAACATTCATTCGATCGAGACGCTACAGACCGAGGTTCAAAATTTGACCCGACACATCACTGACGCAAAACTCGAAATTCAAAATTAATCAAAATCAACCATAACAACCTAAATCTACCCGACGATATTCTGAACCTTATAACCGACAGAAACCACTTCCGACGTCTTTGGCAGCGAACGGGAGACATGGCCTACAAACTTACCATGACGAGAATGACAAGGGACATACAAGACAAAATTCGACAAATAAAGAACAAACAATGGACTGACTTGCTTTCAAATCTAAAGCCCCAAAACAACTCCATTTGGCAACTGACAAAAAAATTGAAAAAAACTTTTAAACCCATTCCGGCCCTAAACCTAGAAAACGACGTTACCGCAATGACCGACGTAGAAAAAGCCGAGGCATTGGCGGTAACTTTTCAAAAAATTCATAACAACGACACAACGGACACCAACGAACAAACCAAAATCAGAAACGACGTGAAGACATTTTTGAAAAAGACTTACACACTGACAAACGACCAATACGAAAAATCATAACCAATCCAACAGAAATCAAATCTTTTATCAAAATTTTACCCAATAGTAAAGCACCAGGACCCGACAAGATCGAAAATTTAATATTAAAAAACCTTTCAAAAAAAGCAATCGTTCAACTAAATTATATAGTGAACGCAATTTTCAAACTACAGTACTTCCCAACCGACTGGAAGCTGGGCTTGGTGATTCCGATACACAAGCCCAACAAAGACGCCACGCAACCGACAAGCTACCGACCGATCAGCCTGTTAAATACACTTTCAAAACTGACTGAGAAAATTATACTGGACCGACTGCAAAACGAAGAGGACGACCTCAAAATCACTAACAAACGACAATTTGGCTTCACCAGAGGACACAACACGACACTACAAATTGCGAGAATAACTAACGACATTCTAAGGAGTTTTAACAAGGACCAAGTAACAGTCATGGCCCTGTTCGACATCGAGAAGGCATTCGACAAAGTCTGGATCGACGGACTGACATATAAATTAATGACCTACAAATTTTCGGCTCACCTTATAAAACTTATAAATTCTTACCTCACCTCTCGCGCCATGACTGTGAAACTTAACAACGCTACCTCGACGACAAAGACGATCAACGCAGGGGTTCCCCAAGGCTCCGTGCTCGGCCCAAAACTTTTTTAACCTTTTTATCAACGACATACCGACATTTGCAAAGACCAAAACGGCCCTGTACGCGGACGATACAGCGATATATGCTAGCTCGTTCTACGCACAGGTGGCCAACAAACAATTACAGATACACGTTGACATACTGCAACCATATTTTAAAGACTGGAAAATTACACTTAACTCACAGAAGACGGAAACGATTATTTTTACCCGCAAACGGACGAACAATAAAATTTTTTGACCACCTCAAGGTGGATGGACACAAAATTAAACCGACGACGAAAGTTAAATATTTAGGAATGACAATGGACGCGCGACTTAATTTTCGACAACACCTACAAAACAGGAAACAATTAGTATACGGACAAATGAGAAAAATATACCCACTGATGAAAGGACAAACGATGACCGGCACGAACAAACTTTTACTATACAAGACGCTACTGCGACCCATTCTGACGTATGCCTCGGCGGTCTGGTGCAACGTTTCCAAGACGGCCATCCAGCCGCTGCAGGTGTTCCAGAACAAGAACCTGCGACTAATAACCGGACTGGACCGATACACACGGATAACAACGCTACACAAACTGACGAACATGGAATATTTTCAAGACCACATAAACCGACTCTCGACTAAATTTTATGACGCGCAAATTTTAAACAGTGACCTTACGAAAGACTTGACTAACATACGGCACGACAACGCACCATATAAAATCAAACATAAACTGACTTATCAAAACCTACCAATTTTTCGACAGACTCTGCCCACGGACTTCGACTCCGACGACGATGCATACCACGACAATTGACATCTGCAACGCCACCGACACGGAGTGCTTAGGCATTCCAAATTCCGTGTACATCTTTTAAATTGTAAATAGTTCTTTTTAATCGTTTAGCAAGTAAGTTTTATTCCAAATTCAAAATTTAAAAAAAAATGAAGAGCAGGTTTTTTGATTTTTTCCTGCAAATTTCCAAATTACTACAAAATTGCAACGCAAACGACAAATTATCAAAAGGTCATATATTTATCAATTATTTACAACTGTTTAGGCACTAACAATTTAGTCAATGAGAGTTACGCGTTAACGCAGGGTCTCTCAACATCTCGCTTATCTTAAATTTTAGAAATGTTATATTATATATACTGTTTTTAAAAATAATTGTAAAAGTTAATTCTTAAAATAAATATTGTTCTGTTCTGTTCTGTTCTGTTAATAATTAGAACAGACTGATAAGTGTAACAAACAAAATCCAGGCACGATAACGTCCAAACCGCTAGCATTCTAGAATCTTATACTTACCATTCCTGTATTATGAAAAGAAAATAAATTGATTTACTAATTTGAATATCGCGTGAACTGGAAATTTGTTTAATTCCGATGTGAAAACTATGAATACCTTCAAAGCCACAAATTGCATATTATGTACATTCAATAAATATTATAATTTAAAATTTTATAGAGCTGGTCTACGACAGAGATGGGGAAATGGCGACCCGCGGGTCAAATCTGGCTTGCGACATATTTCGATTCAGCCCGAGATTAATTTAAATAAAGAATCAAAGTTTTATTTCTAGAATCTGTAAATAATAAATTAAAAAATTTGATTATTTTGTATCTACCTATTGAGTAATGCGTTTACTACACTGTGTCTTTCATAAAATAGTTCAATTTTACTGTTTTGCTTAGCTTGATTAGCAATAATCTTCAAACACGTCCGCAGCTACTAAAAATGTATATAATAATATGGAAATATATTTGTGAATTATACCCTGTATGTTTTATATGCACTTATTTAGAAAATATTTTTAAGTACTCCTATTTATTTTGATGTTAATTTGTTTTAATTTTATTACATTATTTTGTTTTGTACTAAATTGTTAATTTTTTATTTCAATTAATTACATTTTGACTAAAATAATCTGTGCTGATAATTTTGATATTTGCATTTACCATACGTCTGCTTTTCAGATTTTCAAGTAATGCTTCTAGACAGTTTACTTACAGTGCTTGATTAACATCCTTTATGAATATGTCAGGATTTACCTTATTCAATTTTAAATTTTACCAAACACTTGTGGCTCGGTTACGGTTGCTAGCATAAAAGTGTGTGGGGCTGCAAAAAGATTAATTTAATTTGTTAGGTGTGTTAAAATTTTATACTTGCTTAGTATGAATAAATTTAATTGTTGTATGAGCCATTAGAAAAAGTTAAAATACACATTTTTTTGTTTATACTAAATAATTTATAGTTTTGAAATGCTTTTATAGTAATTATTAAAAGAATTATTATCAAGTTTGCGCAACACAAAAAAAGAATAAAAATACTAATTGATTGAATATAATCAAACTGTAGATAACGGAATTACTAAACCCTTATATAAACTGTAAATTGTTGACTTTATGTTAAAATAAAACAACTAAGCACTGAAGGACAAATCCATTAACGCAATTAAATTTATAGTATATACAGTAAACGTTAAGCAAATACTGAACTTTAGACTTTATTTATTTTATTCAAAACTGTCAAATACATTCTTTGTTCTAAATCTCTCATTACATTCATTTACATTATAATAATAGAGTATAAGCTTGTGTTCTTAAATGCTTTATAAATATCGAATAAAAGTAGGTTGGTACTATTAATTGAGATGCATGTAGCCAATCTCATTGTAAGTCTTTTGTTGTTGTCTTGTTTAGATCAGCTTAGTGGTGAAAAAGCTAAATCTTTTTTCAATATCTAAAAATGTACACAACTTATTGTTCAACTTGGAAATGAAATATGCTAGCTAGTCATTGACAATTATTATTATTAAAATTGTAAATTTCCGCAAACTTCTGCTGAATTATAAGAAATACGATTAAATTGTATAATTATAAACTCGAAGAAATAATAAGCAGTGTACAAATGCTCCCTAATTAGATGTGTACCTATAATATTTAAAGTAGCAAATAACAGCTCAAGACAAACCTGAAAATCTCTAAATATTTAAATTTTGAGAAAATTGTGATTAGCTTAAATTATTGAGAATTAATGTAAAAACTATTTCCCTGTTAAAAAAAACAACAGCCATAAATATAATTTTCTTAAATGTCTTTTACGTCTTAATTCTCACCGCTGGCGATGACTTCCGCCGAGCCTGATAATTATCTTCCTAAAACAAAATAATTATAATACTCTTAGTAATATTTATATAAATAATATTTGATAGCAAAACTCTTAGTCAATAAATAGTACCTTTATTTAAAAATATTTGTAATTATATAAGTACCAGAATATCTTTTTACAATTTTTAGAAAATCTATGGCCATAATTGCAGTTGATAAATCAAACGTCACTGAAGTTTGAAGCGATTATATAAAATTACAACAAAGTAACAAATTGAAGCAATTTTCCAAAGGTATTTAAAACCAATCGTTTCAAGTTTTAGTTTAGTTGAAAAAATAAGTCGCTTTTCAGATTAAGGACGATCGTTTTTAGGTTTATACCCCAGCAGCTAATCAATCTCAATAGGGTTTTACCAAACTTTTACTACACTGTTACTTTTTATATTATTTCTATCTAGGTAGTTCGACCAAATCAACTTACTTGAAAATTGAATAAGGCATTTCACTTTACCACAAAAACTACATTTTTCTTATCAATCAGCCCACGCAAATAAAATGGTTATAAATTTTTATTTTAACATAAAAACTTAATTCCAAGTTTATTTTATTTGTTTTGCAAATTTATGCGATTGCAAAACTTACATGTTTTTTAAAAATATGTAAATGTAAAAAATTATTTTTTTAATTTTAGATTTCATGGATGCGGAAAAGGGATTTGCATATTCTAACATCTAGTATTCACACATACACGGGAGATGCTAGGTTTAGTGTTCGACATCCTGAACATAGTGATGACTGGGACCTGCGTATCGAATATGTTCAAAAAAGAGACGCTGGCGTCTACGAGTGCCAGGTTAACACCGAACCCAAGATTAATATGGCTATCATGCTCAATGTTGAGGGTATGCATTTATATTTATATTTTTAAGTATGCTTAGCTTTATTGCTTGCTACTATGCTTGCTTTCATCGTGTCACGTTTTATCAATCATTTTTATATTGTACTACATTATTTTCTATGAATTATTTAAAATTTTATTATTTAACTCGAATTTAAAAAGACATACACGTGGATATTTCTCGACAAATATTACAAAAAATATATGACTCCCGCGTTGATATAGGTTAATTTTAAAATTTGCTAAGAGCTTTTAAATGGGTAAAATGGGACTTGTTAAATTGTTAAAACTAATTTAAATACGGCGAATGAAACAAAATGAAAATTCGTAATATAAATGAAAAAAGGTAAATCTTAATGCTATTATTTCCACCCTGAAAGAGCACCAACAGCAATTTCTTTAATATTATATTTCTTTGTCCAAAGATGTGGTCTAGTTTAACTTTGTTCTAGAAGAATAGTATTTATGGAGAAGGGAATAATAAATTCCATGCAAATTTCAATTAGTGATTCACTTTATTAATCCGATTAAATATTATACGAAATAAATAAGAATAATAATCACCTTTTCAAGTTTTTAAAAATATTTTGAAATTTGTAAGTGTAATATTAAAAAGTGTCAAAAAGATATACGACTATGTATATATTATATATTTTTTTTTAATTTTATGTAATTTATAAAAGGAATATTGATATTCATTTTCACATTAGAGTTGTTGGCATGAAGACTTAACTTGTTCGTTATTAATTCTGTAGAGTATAGTGCAATGTTGGCTTCTTGTAGGCATTATTATCGTCGTTGAGCTCACGCAAACTATGTCTTAGGAATAACAATAAGCAGGAACATGAACATATTAGTGTTTTTTGTACTATTCCTTTGTTCCAGACGCGACTCCCTTTGCAGCCTCGCACCCCGGGCCCAACCCGGAAGGTACCTTCATCCCTTTCACGCATCTATCTTGTTTGATTTATTACATTTTCACTATACATTATTCTCGCCACTTCATTATTCTAGTTTAGACTTGCATGTGATTTATTAGTTAGTAGAATTACAATTGCTAACGTAAGAAATAATTATTCACCTCTTTAACTTTTTATTTCTAATTCAAAGTCAATTTTTGTATTGTTCTTTCTTAAAAATTAAGATACAATTGTAAATCTAGCAAAGTAGACGATTATAGAGAAATTAGTAACGCTTTATAATTTTGCTTAAATACAATATTAATCTCTGATTAAGTTGATTTTGCTTAGTTTAATCACTGAACGCGTAAAATTAATTACTCACAAATTCTTCCATTTTAATGACTACGCGTAAACAATAGGAAACGCGCGCCGTGCTAATAATTTGCATTAAATTATTTATTAATTTTTTATTACCTATCTAAACTTGTGATTAATTTATAACATTTTATAATTAAAAGCGTCGAATTTTAATCGGCGTATACTTATCTTTACGGTTATTATAAAGTTACCTAATTTTGGTATGTTAGTATAATAAACCCTTTTTTAATTAATAGTAAATGAAAATTTACATTATTTATCGCATGGTTTGTATGAAATGGGTAGCTAGTGCAAGTATTTTGGCAGAAAGTATTAAACACAAACTCTCACATCAAATACCACTGAACAATAAATTAAAACACTTCTTGTATTAAAACTCAAAATTGTGTAAAATTAATAATAATTTAATATTAATCGAAAATGGATAGGATTAAAAATGTATTCTTAATAAAATCTCTAAAATCTTTTTTAAAAACCCTGCTTAAAAGATAATGTCTAACTAATATTATTTTTTAATCACTTTTTTTCATTAACTTGAAGCCTGTGATATAGAATATCAATTTTAAAAACAATAAAATGGAAATTAGCTCTAATACACGGTACTTCGAGTAATTTTTTTATAAATGTAATTGGTTTTCTTAAGAATCGCTGTAATTTATTCAAATTGTATAGATTATTCGTATAATCATAATATTATTATTTTAAGATGTAATTTAAAGTGATGGCTTCTATTAAATTAATTTTTTAATTTTGAATCTCAAGAGGCTTCTACAGACGGTCGTAAATAACTTATTATAATACATTATGATAGTGTGTTCATCAACGTGCATTCAATCTGCCTACATACGCAAGTTGATGCATGCGAGGACAAAATTTCTGGTAAAACACAACAAATTAATATGACGTGACGTTTCAAAGAACTGTGCATTTAACAATGTAACTTTTTGCACACACACTGACTTCATTGTCTGCAAGTTGATGAGTTCACGATCTTTATAGTAATTCAGCTGTGAACTAAATTTTCTTCATTTTAATTTTCAATTTTTATAGTACATGCCTTCTTGTGTAGCCATCAAACTCCAACTTAAAATTTTGTAAAAAATGAAAATAATAAGGAAAGACAGTTGTATACCTTGTCTCGTTTTAACCAGCTTGCATTAGGTACATACAGTGGCTCACCAAATTATTCATCCACTACATAAAACTTACAAATTATTGTAATAACTTCTACAAATAATGATGAATTATATTTATTTAATTTTTAATACATTAAAGCATGCTTTGCAATAAATATAAACAAAAAAATAATGAAAAAAAATTTAATTCAAAGGCACTAATCTAATAAACAAAACAAAATTAAGTAAAACAATGCCAATCAATTATTCATCCACTACCAGAAGGCTTACAATTTTGCTTTATTTAATAAATTAAACTTAGTAGGGTATCCCTTTGCAGCTATAACAGTTTCTAAGCGTCGTGGCATGGATTCTATTAATTTCTAGTTGTGGATTCGGAAATTGTTTGCCATTCTTTAAAAATACGTTTTTCAGGGTTTATTTTGGGAAAATGGGCCTCTGCCGTATTGTTCTTTCTAATTCCTGCCACAAATTCTCAATAGGATTGAGATCTGGTGACTGGGGAGGGGTTTTAAGCTGTCTTCTCACATGATAGAGCAACCATTCCCTTACAATATAAGCGGAATGCTTGAGGTCATTGTCATGCTGGAACCAATAGACGTTTTGTAAGCCCAATTTATCGATACTAGGTTTTTAATTTTTTATTTAAAATGATCAAATATTGAAACTTGTCCATGGTAGTGTCGATAAATTGAAGTTTTTCAACTCTATTTGCAGCCTTGCACCCCCAAACCATCACGTTTCTAACGCCATGCTTTACAGTTGAGTATAAATTTTCTTTGTTCAGCTGTGTATTCCGTTTTATCCACACTATCTGTTTACCATCACATCCAAATATGTTAAATTTACTTTTATACTAAAATAACTGTTTTCCAGAACTCGACACTTTCATTAACATATTTTTTCGCAAAATCAAATCTTTTAATTCTGTTAACTTTCGATACAAATAGTTTCTTGCGTGCAATTGTACCATTATACCCTGCTTTCCAAAGGACTTTACGGGCAGTTTTGGTAGCAATGCGTTTACCAATAATATTTGAAACCTCTGTAGTCAATTTTGGCACATTTGTTTTAGGATTACACTTAATTTGCTTTATAATATAATTCTTAGCCTTTGGTGTCAGTATACACTTCCTCCCTCGATTGGCTTTATTTGCAAGATTTCCTTCACTTTTAAATTTGTTTATTATGTACTGCACTGTACAATGGTTTCTGTTAACAATTTTATGGTTTTTCGCATAGATTTTCCTGACAAACCAATTTAGAATGAATTTTCTTTCTTCAATACTAGTTTTGCTTTTTTGGGATCCAGCTTAGCAAAATACGCAGTAGAATTATTTCATGCAAGCAATTCTTGTTTATTATGCTTCTAAGCAATTGTTTAAATCATTATAAAAAATAATCAAGTATTACATTGTAGAAACTTGATAACTAAGGTCTAATATGCTTGTGGATGAATAATTGTTGAGCATGCATTTACGTCATAACGTTCTATTTCTTAGAATTGTGTCTTTCCAAGAAATTTTTCTGAAATATTTTCTTTATATTATTGATTACAAAGTATTAATTAATATATTAAAATTAAATAAAAGCAATTGGAGTTTTTAAACAAAATATTTCAATAAATATTAAGTTTTCAGTAGTGGATGAATAATTTATTGAGCCACTGTATATCGACACTTGATCGGTTAATTGGCGTATTTTAATAATTTTCAATTTTCAAAATTTTGAAGGTTAGCCGATTAAGTGTAGATATTTAAATAAAATATACAGCTTCGATGTGATTAGCTAATCTTATATTTTTATGGTAAAAATTTAATTTGTAATATATCAACAATAATTTTTTATACAAAAAACATTTTATAAAACTTCAATAAAGATAATACTGCGGGCCAAAATGTCCTGTAGTATTATAAATAATACAATTTATAATTTATACAATGACTCTTTTCTCTATCTAAAAATCAGTTTTAATGTGGTGTTCTCCTTGCAAAGGAAGGTATAAGTATTTCAGTCATTCATAACAGTACATGGGGTCAGCAAATATACATATTGTATTGTTTGGTTATAGAATCAGCTGATCTTTTAACTTTTTACAAGTAATTATTTAATTATTTTTTAAACAAAAGAAAAGTTGTCAATACTTACAGTAATTCCGCACACTTTTAAGACTATTTTCTGCATAATACAAATTCAATAATAATGATTTTCATTAGACCAGATATTGCGCTTGATCTTCTACATAAGGCGTATGAGTAAAATGCATTCTCAATTTATTTTTTATTTTTATTATAATTTCTTCTTTAACATAATGATTTCATCTTTAACAATCGTGGAACTCAATTTAATAAAAAAAAAGCAGTGTCGCTTATAATGTCTATGGAAACCTGTTCATTTTCAATTTAAAATTTATTTGGGGCTAATAATTTCTTCATTTTATAAATAACAGCTATTTATGGTACTATTGTGTTTAATTCAAATAATTCACAAGCAAAATGTTTGCCCGCTTCACAATATGTTTAAAACATTTGTAATTCGACGTCTTAAATTGTTAAATTAAAATTTAATTTTATTTAACTATTTAAACGATAGATTTGAAAATTTTGAATTGAGGTAAATGAATAACAGAACGACGCATCTGAACTTTCAAATCAAGGAAAAAGTTAATTAATCACGTTTGTCCGTTTTTATAAAAATTTATATTAATATATTGGGTAATGCAAGAGTTTAAATTTCAACTAAAACTGAGCAAAATCTTTTGAGTTCACTGAACAACTTCTATGTTAGTTTATTAGTTTAAAATCTCCATACTTATAGCTCTATTATTATGAGGTCTAGATAAAACATTAATTATTTGTTGAAAGTACTCATAAATAACTTCTAATGGAATTTTTTTATGTATAATTATTTGAATCTTAATTTATTTACTCTTTAAAGTCAGACGAGTAGAAAATTGTGTGATTACTAAATCTCCTATCTACCTAAATCCTAGTACTCCTTAATAATTTAAAAAAACCGGTACATCTTGCAATGATGTCCTTTATAAACGTAAATAAAGTCAAAATAAATGTCTAACTATAACTCTTGTAATTTTAAACGTAAAAAAATTTTCTATTTTAAATAACGTATAATTATAATTTTTAAAAGTTAACAGGTTAATTAGACTATTTAACGACATTATTTTTCATAAGTTTTCAGCAATGGGTTATTACTGTCATCAGATGCACTATCAGTTAGGTAATACAGAAAGATTATGAAAAATAATTTCGTTAATTGTTCAGTTAACTTGTTAATTTTTAGAAATTTTAATTTAATATTAATTTCACTGGTTAATCATATTTTAATTTAACAAATATATTTGCAACTAAAACAATTTTTCCAAATCATCATGGTGTATTATATTGATTACGCCTGTTGGCCTGTTTTGACTTGAGTCAATCCTGAAAGGGGTCTTCCTACATTTCTTTTCCCCTGGGTTTGTATAAAAGTATTTTTCTAGGAATTCTTGAGGAGTGCATTCTATGTAGGTGCTCTTTCCACCTTTGTCTATGCTGATTTAATATTTCTTGCAGCGGAATCGTTTTCAGCTCTTCTCGTATGTACATATATCTTCATTGCAAATTTTACTGTCAGCTCCTGTGATATATTTTTCCAAATATAATTCAAAATAATTCATAAAAAATTATTTGTAACCATTTTCTCCAAATATAATTTCAACAAATAATTTATAAATTAAATTTTTAATTATACTTTATTTTTGCATTAAAATTTATCTTATCCAAATTTGACCGATCGTCCCTTTTGTCAGATTCCTTTGCTTCAAACCAATTCAAATTTATGAAATACATTTTTAACTACGATCTATTACAAATCATAAATTCCTCTCAAAATCCTAGAACTTGTAACAATCAACCAAGTATGAGACGGTCATTGGCCTGGTCGTTAGCGCGATCAACTGCTAATGTAAGGCGCCCTGGTTCGAATCTAGGTAGAGGCACTTTGTATGGCCGTCTCCGTACTTCGGAAAACACATTAAGATGGTGGTCCTCCTATGTTTTTTAAAACTATCAGACAAACTGTGCATCAAGTATCATTAAATCAATTTCTTTCCAAAACCATCCTGCAATAATTATTTATCGTATTGAACCGAATGTTATTATACGATTAGTATATCTGAAGTTCTTTTGCAATCAGATACAAATAAGATAAAAACATCTCTTTTATTTAACACCAAGAAAAAATTTTCTTAAAAATTGCCTTATAAAAGAATGATACAATTGGAAAGCCGCGAAAACTATTGGAAATCTCTTTTACGCTTACAACATAACAATTTTGATTCAATTCAGATAAAATTACGTTTTAAATACGATGTTGACAATATCATTTCTAAAAAATAATGATCTAGGCGCTAGCTTTTATTAAAAAATTCAGATTTATTTTTGAACCTTGCTAAACTTAAATTTTCGTAACCATCGGCCATTATGTATGTATTTTAGAATCATCATAAAATAAACATAACACTATTGAGAACTAAAATTCACAAAATTTAACAAATAAAGTATATTGTACGCAGTATATTACGTTTTCATCACAGTATGACGAAATATCTGTTAGCGGATATACTTCATATTGAATTAATCGTTTCTCGTAGTACGATGAAAGCCTTAGCGAATATACAATGGAATTTATTTGAGAATTTTGCGCAATTTAATTCTCAATAGTAACTAATGCATGTTTGTTTGTGATTTAAAACATAGATGTGTTTACTATCAAGTTTCAATACATGTACCAAGCATCAATTGAAATTTGACTATGTTGTTGACATCTTGTGTTTTCATTATTTTTGTAACTTGGATTTATCTCGAAAAATGCAATTATTTTTACTAATTCGTAACTAAAGAAGTTTAACATAATGTAGCAATCAGCAGTATTAGAGAGTAGTTGTTACCATCATCTGTTATGTATTGCAAGATTTTAGTTTTTATAAAGCCTAATATTTTTGTTATACTGCTGTATAATGCTCGAGAATGCTTTTCTTTGCTATTTTACATACCCATAAGTATACTATTTCCTTTTTTGATCCTCTTTTAAACGTTTAATTTATACTATATTTGAAACAGAGATTACACGGTATAAAAAATCAACTACCACAAATTCTCGTCGCAAAATATTAGGATTTAATCTAACATTTTATAAATGCATTTTCTCGTGGTCTTTAAAATATGTATATCCAGATAAATTGTAAAGCAGTTCCGTCAATGTAAAACGCTAGTGAACAAACTAATTAAATTTTGACATGAACTCTTGGTTATTGGATATCTATGAAGCATTACCATTTCGGATAATTAAACTTTTCGGAAGGGGAGAATGAAAGGTGGTGTGCACTTATGGGCCAAATAACTTTCCTTAGTTAGCTATCTTGAATAACTTTTAATTTTCTTGTTATTTTAATAAAATCCACAATTATTTTAAAATCAGTCGATTATTCCTTTTTTGTATTTCTTAAATCTAGAGTATCACCACGAACATAACTGACTTCATGCACATAATATAGAAATAATAGTATTATGTACTTCGATTTTCTGGATATTTATATGAATAAGAATTTACGTACAAATAAACTATTACGCACTGCACTTATTTTGTTTTATAGCACTTTTAAAATATTTCGTATATATTCCGCACAAGTTTTGTTAATAAAAAATGCTAATTTGTATAAATGTTAGTACTGCCTACGCTAAGAAAATTAAGAGGTAAGGTTTTAATTGAAGATGGGACACCTAATATGTATGTATGTATATGTTTATGAAAAAATTATATTTTAAAATTATTCAAATAGAAATTTAGATCACCTACTAGAAAATTTATTATATTCTGTATTTTGAATGAGAGCAATATTAGTAAAACATAAATCTCAATAAAAAAGAAAATATATTTATGCGTAGAAAAAGAGCTGATAAAGCACCTGTGTTTGGAAGGGCACCGTTTTTTCAATAATATATTATATTTATGGTTAAGTTTTCCAATTTGCAAGTTAGGTCACTTTTTAATAGAATTACAAATCAATTTATTTGCGATCAAATAATAATAACCAGAATGTTAACGTAGAGATTTCTTTTCAAAATGAATTGTGTTGGGAATTATTAAAATGGAAGCTTTTGTTTTTTTTGTAAAAATATGCAAGTATTAAAATAACTATTTAATTTTTTCTATCTCATCTTTTAGTTTGCCAGTATGATGTTGCTTTAACTTTGCAATTATTAATCTTTTTTCTAACTGGGTTTTCAACTTTATTTAAATTTCTTTTATAGACGCACAAGCTGCAATATCAGGACCTGCAGAAGTATTTGTGAAAAAAGGTAGCACAATATCCCTAACATGCAGTGTGAATATCCATTCGAATCCACCTTCATCGGTATTATGGTACCATGGTCCATCTGTAGTAGATTTTGATTCACCTCGTGGTGGAATTAGTTTGGAAACTGAAAAAACTGAAGCGGGAACAACAAGTAAATTGCTTATAACCAAAGCATTATTGTCTGATTCCGGAAACTACACCTGTGTACCGTCCAATGCAAGTCCTGCTTCAACCATTGTACACGTTTTAAACGGTAATTTTATAAATTTGCATTGAACTTGAAACTCAATAAAAACTTAAATATTAGGTTAATTAAATTTTTTTCAAATGCGCTATAAATTACTTTCCATGTTTTTGTATATTACTAAAATTTTTGCATGCTCTAATAATAATATAATACGTATGTTTTATTTCCAAGAATTGGTGACGAATAAACACAACGCCATGTAATATTTCTAAACTTGTCCCAAAAGAATACCAAACAAAATGAATGTTTGCTTACGCTCGCTTTTCTAACGTAAACTCATTTTTATGACAGTTTATTCCCAAAACTTTGTGTTAGTTTTACGGTACAAATAATTGCGTTTTTCAGGTATTATTGGAAAAGTACTACACTTATTGATATTTTTAAAGTAATAATATTTCAGCAAATTTTTAATTGCCTTAATAATATCACCCCACAAGTTAATCAGTTATTTCAATTTCCATAGTGTAATATAATGTTTTTGTAACTTCTTAAAGGTGAACATCCAGCAGCCATGCAGACCAGTAAGGCGGGTCTAACGCAGAAAATGACTTTCCTAATAAGTCTGGCTCTTCTGGCCATTACCGCAGTGAGATGATCTCATCATTTCTTCTAAAGCTCAAGTCAACGAGGTTTGTTTAATAAACTAACGTTTTTGTGGACCTATGTAATGCAATGTAAATAAGTGAAAACTTTTATTACAATCAAGTTCTTTAAGCAAAATGATTGCTAATAATGTAAAAACTAAAATTTATTGTATAAATTTTTTGTATTTTGGTGGTGCTAAACTGTGCATTTAAAATCTAAGTGTCTCACAATCGGTTGTGAATGGAACAAGTACGAAACTTTCTTGGACTTTAGAAGAACAAAATTAAACTTCTGCTTCTGACGTCCAAAATTATAAATAATGTGTTGTTTGAAATAAACACATTTTAAAGACTCAAATAAATAATAGACTTTATAGAAATTGTTTAATGTAATAATAATTATTACATGTTGATATATTATGTAGAATTTACTTGATTGTTAGTTAACATAATTTAATTTTTGACATCCTTAGAATAATTCTACAGTTTACTTTTATAGACATTAAATAATAATTGTTTTTATTCAAGAATACATTGTTATTATTATTATATTATTTGTACCTGATATCCTAATTATTAGAATATTTATTTTATCATTTCTATGAATTTTATCAAATTGTAAATATTAATGATAAGAAATAAATAGTACAGAAGAAGTGTGATAAAATGATGTAAGATTTGGAGTTTTACATTAAGGTGATATTAGTGAAAAGTCAAAACACAAAAAATCACATATTAAATTCATCTCAGAAAGATACTGGAAGTTAATTTGTTACGAAAGAAGTAAAGTGAAGAATATGTACATATGATTGATCGAAGTTGAAAAGCGATCTAGTTGTATTAATTCGTTAGTCTTCCCTACAAAATTTTGCTAATTTATAGTGGTTCTTGAATTTTATTACAACAGTAATCTATTTTAATCGTAAAATTATTGATTTAACCATATTAGCTTTTTAAAGCCATGCAAAGTAGCAGAATTAAATTTTAAAATTTGGTACACTTATTTTTTAGTACCTACTCTAGAATCGAATATCTGGATGGAGAGCGTCTTCCAAACTGGGGGTTTATCTAATAAAAGTTAAGAAACACCCTCAAACCAGAAACCATGGGGTGTGGGTTTTATAAGTAAAGTTTATGGGAACAAAATTTTTATAAAAATTATTTTACCGGATTTATTGCTATTTTATGGTAAGCAATTATTGCAGCAAAATTGTAGGTAAATAAAACCCAAATACACCTTATAGCTTAAGCCAGTTAGCTATGACGTTTGAAACTATAACGTTTACAGCCCCCGGTCACATAATATTACTTTCATGAATTTTACCCTTTATAAAATTTTCAGGAAATGTCGATACTTTCGTTGGAAGATAATTGGGAAAAATCATTTATGGTCACAGTTTGAAAGTACACGGTGAGTATTTTATTTTATGGTTCTCAATGTATTTACATAAAATTTCAGCACTATCGTATAATTGACTTAAAAAAAATATTATATCGCTGAACTAATATCATACATGGACAAATAATATTTAATAATGTACTTATTATATTATTAAATAAAATATTAATTATGATTTATTATGTACAATGTATATATGCATTTCTTTTAAAAATAATAAAAAAAAAGATATTTACAAGAATATACACTAAAAGTTTAGTAATGGGTAGAAAAAATAATAACAGGAGCTAATAATAAAATAAGATATTTGATATTGCCAAAAGTAATATAAAAATTGAACACACTTAAATAATAAAGAATCACACACTATCAGTATCAAGGCTCTACACGATCTTTTTTTTAACGTTCATACATTTATACATAATGTGTATAATAATATGTAATAGGTATCTTTCGAACCAACATCGTTACAACCGCCAAACTTAAGGGTAAGTAAAGTTTTAATATTTTAATTTATATATATGTAACAATGCATTAATCTATTTAATTTCTAACGTTAATAATTATTCAGAATATAAAATAGCTTAATCGTAATGTGATTTAATTAAGAGTTTTTCAGAAAAATGTATATTCTAAAATGCTTTCCAAGGCATCCAAAACTCTTTCAATTTGTGAGTTGACAACAGTTTTATTTTTATAACTACAAAATGCAATAATCTCAAATATAGAAATTTCCTGTCAAGCGTGCTAAAAAAAATAAACTAATTCTAAAACAAAACAATCTTCATGACTGCGAAACAGGAATTACATTTTGCGTGTATATAGCAAAAGTGATTCTATCACTTGAAATAATTTAATCAAGATTTGTAGGCAATCCGAATTAGAAATAATAATTAGCAACACGAATTCTTTTGATTATTATGAACACTTTTGTAAAATCTTGATTATAAGATGCATGTATTTACTATCGATAATTATTATTTTATACTTATCAGTTTCCAAAGCTTTCAAAATTCTATTTGTTGATATACATTTGTTTGAATTATCCATGCAATATTTATTAGTAATACCTAAAAAGCTTTGGAATTGTCACAATATTTAACGATAGCTTTTGCATAACAACAAAGTGTCGGTTTGACAGGTTAAAACAATGAAGCAGTTTACCATGAATTTTTTTGTTAAATCGGCACGATTTATTTGTATGCAGAAAGCTTAGGTAAATATTTATTCAAGTGCAAAGCTTATATGATATTTGATTAAATTATTTTATGAATTAACTTTAAAAGATATATATGTATCATATAGTATAGAATTCACAAGGCAATCTTAACATAATCACAAGAAAACCAACATAAATAAAATTTAAATTATTAAAGAAATGTTATATTATAGCTAACTTAAATAATTCGGCATTCTGATTGGTTTGCCAACATATTCATTTATTAATCATAAAAATTTTCGTGCCTTGCATTGCCTTTTTCTCAAAACTGTCAAAATCGTGTATAATATGATACTCTGCATGACAGCCGTCATTATATTATGGAACTTCTTCATCAAATAAGCTCAGAAATCACTCATATTTATTTAAAAATACCTAATAGTATCCGCTATACCAATTTTACCTTATTAAAATAAGGTTTTATTAGATATTACTATTAGATTAGATAACCTGAATATATTTTTGAGTACGTGCAGTAGAGATACTGATTTTCCATTAAGAAATTAATATCAACTGCTGTTAATATCTTCCATTTCTATTGGTGCAACTATAAATTGAATACCTATTGGGTATCTAAAATACCCGTTTACACATTTTTTACTTAAGTTTTTGCTTAACTTTCTCTTAACTTTTTTCTTAATTTTGCGTATTCGTAAATACGAATGAAGTAGTTTTATTGTTTATAAAATAACTTTTTTTGCCGAAAAGTGTTTAAAAGATTATGTTATAATGAAATGGATCAAATAGTGAACGACATTTATTAGCAATTTATCCACCAGAAAAATACGAACAGTATATATTCGTATTTCATTCGTAATTACAAAGGAATATGAAAAGTTAAAAAAACTTAACTAAAAACGGTGCAAATGAACATAAGTTACATTTATTACCAAAGTATAATCCAAGCTACATTATATACGTAGTATGTCGCTATTTGTGTTATCTAATAGTAAGTATGTTCAGGAAAAATGTATTCAAATTCGACAAGAAAAATAAATTATGCTAGGCCTCAAATCAAAATTTTGGATATTATCAAGTTTTTCAATAAAATATTTCTCCTTTCTATCAAATATACATTTAAATTTTGTTTGTGACCTTGCGTCAACAACAAAATATATACCATTGTAGTACTTTATTAGAAAAAACGCCAACTTATCATAAATTGAAGTTTAAACATGCTTTTAGGCCCTCTTTACAATTTATTCTAAACCGAAGAAACCTTAATAACTAAATAACTTACTTTGTACAAACGTTCTCCAAGAAGACTTCAAGAGTTCTTCCAATAATTTTTCCGATCCTTACAAACAATTCTTTCCCACGATTTCTGTAGAATACCCGTGGGTTATTTATCTTAACTTTTACTGTATTATAATTATTACTTTAAATCCTTCAGGAGATATTAGTCTAGACTTTACGCTTAGAAAGTTTTCCTTCATATTATTCTAATATTTGGCAACATTGGGCTCAAAACTTAACCTTTTATTTATTATTTGAATAATAAACCTAAACTGATTGGAATTATTATTCTAACGCACATGAAACAATAAGCCTCTGAGTATGTCGCGCCGTAATTAAAATTTTAATAGTACAATTTTTACGTGTGCTTGTTTGACACATTGTTTTGATTATTATAACGCAGGAACTTTAGTAACCAATTTAGTTTTATTAATAATTTGTAGTTTAGTTTAAAAGATTAGAGTGACTAGAAACCGCCAATACCTTCTCGTTTATGCTTAAATTAGAATCACATGTTAGCATTACCTTATAAAGTTGACGACGCGACGCAACGAAAATAATGTAAATTAAAAGAAAATTTTTTCTTCAGAGTTCACAAAAATATGGCCATCTCGGCAACAAAATTAAAATTTATTCTTTGATCAGTGCTTTATTGGTACTACCATTATATTAATTAAAATATATTTGCAAAATAAAATTTGTGAGTATTTACTCGTATAAATAAATAACAAAATTATAAATGTTTACTTTAAATATAGCTTACAAACGAAATTTCCATTTAAATTTAACTTATAAATTAGTTACATTTTCATGGAGTAACTTTTATAATTTCAGATATTGTGTAGCTCTTGTAAGTTCAAGATTTGAGTATATCTAGCGCACTGCTTCATCGCGAGTAGGTACTTCTTTGAATATAGAGGCTCGGATTGTTCTCAATTGAAGTAATTTGATTTTGCATATTGTCACAGCGCGATGGGAATGCCAATGTCTGAAGCTTGCTTAAAATTATTGAGACATTTGAATTCCTTATATCGGCATCTGGAATGTTTTACATAATAAATTTTTGATTTTATGTAGGTAACAGTTTTCCATAATATTTTTTAATAAATGTAGTAAATTAAAATTCTAAAATCGAAGCAAAACTGTTTGAAATATTACTGAATCGCTTAAATATGACAGTTTGAAATTTACATAATCATAAAAAATTATAATATCTTTGGCATAGGCAATTCACCAATAATTATAATAAATACATACATCTGAGTTATTTTATTTTACAGCAAGTTGTACATTAATTTAGAATTTATGGTTTAATTAATTTTAACAAATAAAGTAAAAGAACTTACATGATTTAAGTAAAATTCAGCGGATATTTTAAAACCAAAAGTAAAGCCCAGAGAATGGAAAAGATAAAAAATAAATAAAACGGTTTCTTTTGTAATAGTCAAAAGGATATAAATTAACCATTAAAAGATTAATTTTGTTAATAGGTTTTTAGTCTTCTATTATTATAAAAGTAATCATTTTTGTAATAATGTGTTCAAAAAGCATTTCAGTTGTAGACGATGAAAATATGTAATTATATTGTTATATAAATAGAATATAACCTAAGATTAATTAAAAGTGACAAAATTTAAGATCAATATTGAATGTTTTTTTTATCAATACTGTCACTGTCAGCAAATGTGTACTATTTAATCTAAAGCTTCAAAACTTGTGTTTTAATAATAAAAATAAATCTTTATTAGTTGGTGCATTTAAATATTGATAATCATTATTCAATCATAGCATTACCGAGTAGGAAGTCATATTAAAATATTTTAACTTTGAAAATCATTTTAGATTGGTTTGTGTACTTGTTTAATAGTTTCATGGTCAACTAGAATTTTCTTGGTTATTATAGGACTTTTCTTATTTGGTTATATTTCATACACGCCGTTAAAATGTGCTCCATGGTTTTAACTTCATGCATGATTAGCAATATGAAAGTTCTTTTCCTTCAAAGCAGCGGTCGCCAGTCAGCGGCCCGGAAGGCGCATGCGGCTCACGAGGCATCTTATTGCGGCCCACTGATTTTACTGATTTAACTGAATCTACTCAATACACGTTTACTAGGAAAAAGAAAATTAATACGTAATTTAAGATGTTAAATCATTTAAAATGAAACTGACCTTATTTATCAAGCATATCGATGAAAGAAAACCCGATCATTTTCAAAATTAAAAAAAAGCAGTAGAAGAAGCTGGGGTTAATTTTATTTAGTAAAATACTAAAATGAAAAGAACATTAATACAACTTTAAACTGAATTTGAAAACCGGCTTGCTTAAAAAACTAACCTGTTGGATATCTGTGGGAGTTTTCCTTCTAAAACTACAAGGAGCTAAAAAGGTTTGCTCAGCAAATAATTACTATACTTGATAGTATCATACATACCTATATTTATTTGTGAGCAAACTTTTTTAATTCTGAATTATCGAAAAACAAACACTGTCCTCGATTATCAGATTCACATTTAGACACAATATAAAATAAAAATAGTCAATATAAATAATTAAATGTAGCTACAAAAATGTCGTTTATTTTATTAACTACCATAAATTTTATAAAAATCAATACGATTTTTCAGCTTTCGCTGTCGAGACCCTCGGTATATTTCTATTGCAATTGTAGCTGTAGTACTTACTGTATATAGGTTATGTGCAAGTGATTTGAATTTTTAAAAATTTTATGCCAGCGATTACGGTGGTCGTCGTCGTCGTCTTTACAACAGGCATTAAACCTGTTGCGATTGTCAATCAACCCATCGTTTTCTCGGACGTCCTATGTACCTCTTTCCTTTCGGACAATACACCGATTACGGTGGTGAAATATGGAACGTTTTAATTGATAGCAGCGCCAAAATTTGAATTTGGGAAATTAGAAAAATTAATTACAAAATTTAAAAAAAATTTTAAAATAATTTTGGAAATTTTTAGAAATGCAAAAAAAAACAAAAACATAGTCGACCTGAATTATAAATTGAAAAGAAAATATAGTTGAGGTGATAGGCCAATGAAAGTCTAACCAGTACACACCTTCTTCACAACACATTACCAACGTAAACATTCAAAAAAGCTGAGTCGCATTCAGCAACGACTCAGGGTTATTTGAGCGTAGGAGTCGTTTGCAAAAGGTGGTGAGTAGATTTTGTATTTTTTTTATCAATCTGGTTCTGAGGAGATCAATTCCACTTTGTGGATAAGATCGAAACCTTAGGTCATCCAGTAAATTGTTTAAATTTTAATTTTTGTTTGCTATTTTTTTTATTCGACGATGTTGCTGAATGCGACTCTGCTTTTTTGAATGTTTGCGTTGGTAAAGTGTTGTGAAAAATGGTGTCTACTGGTTAAACCTTCATTGGCCTTAAATATATTTTCTTTCCAATGAAACGTTTTGATGTACTTTTTGACAGTGTTTATGACAGTTATGACAGTGTTTTTGACAGTGAAAATTGATGTTTATAAGTATTGTGATGAGTATTTAGTAATTTTCTAATTACAAGGTTGGTATAAAGTGAAAAGTGTCGGCGCTCCCATCCAGTTGGCGCTAGTTGTGAACTTGTATATAGCCTATAGGTAAATAAATATAATACAAATTTTGTTTTTAAATTTTATGATTTATGTCAAAAAATTCAAATTAATTTATAATTACAATGTATTTTCTTCTCAAATAACATTTGGTTTTCATTCCTGACAAGCACAAGAACGAATGAATTACAAAATGTGCTAACGTCTACATTATGTATAACACAATTAAAAGTTTTTGTAACATTAAATTACAAAAAAGAGATTTCTTATTATTCTAAATAACTTTTGTGTTTGAAATTTTGTAAGTTTTAATGGATTAGTATCATCAAATAAGTTAATTTTAGTCATAAAGTTTAATTCGATTTCTTTGATTAGATTAATGTTTTTATAATTTCAATTGTTTTTATTATTCGAATGTTCTAATAGCTTTTCGAAATGTTTATTTTGATTTAGAAAATTTTTCACCTTTTGTTTAATTTTTTAATTTATCGAATTTAATATTCATTTTAATAATCACGTTTTTCGAATCAACTCATACGTATACCTGCGAATGAAGTTTGCTTCGTTCTTTTGCAAACGTATTATCTAAACAATTATTATTAACTGTATTTACTTTTTCGTCCATTTGATGCACTTTTGACGAAGCCCTAGAGCAGCTCTTTCATTTTGGGTCATTGGCTGTCTCAGAGGGCATGCTGATGGTTTAATATTTTTTATAGGTAAATTATAGATTTTATAGGTTTATTGTTGTGTATTCATAAATATTACCTTAATAATTACGAAACGAATTAAAATTTATTTAACTAGATACTATAAAACATAATTATGCGTAATTACTTAGTATTCACTTAGTTATGATACGTTTTACATTATATGAAATTATCACATGCAATAAAAAATCGATAGCTGTTACTTTTAATTTCAAATATCTGGCAGTAATTACTTGATTTACAAATAACAGAATATTTTTGTTATTTTAATTTTGTTATACCTATCGGGATTAGAGTAATAACTAACGAAGGGTCTACACTTAAACAATTAACCACTTAAATAATTAAAATTTAACTTGATTCGAGTTCAATTATAATTACATAATACACTATACGCATCGAGAAACTTTTTAATTTTCAAACTTTATTCAATTGTTTTGCATCATCAAATTTCTACTTTTTTTCAATTTTATTTCTTTAATTAGCAAATGGAAACTTTATTAAACGTAATTTAAATTGTTATGCATCTACAAAATACATACAACTAAATACGACAGTTTTACAGTGGGTAATTAATAAAATTTTGTTTTTATAAAATATATCAATCCGCAGTAAGACAGAATTTTAATTCGATCACTTCTTGGGCAACCTTATCCAAAACAACTATAACATATTTTTCTCGACATTCTTAGGTTTTAGACATTATATCCTTCATGCTATCACATACATATTATGTTTATCTTACATAGTTACCGGAAACTTCAAGTGTTACAGGTACACTTACAAAACGTGCAGCGTGCGGGAGCGAGAAATTACCACAATTAGTCTCAAAGTAAACTGCTATAAAAATACATTTCCAATTTTATTTTTAACTACTAAAAATTTTAGTCTAAAAATTTGTTTTATGCTAAAAACAAGCTGTACTAATTTATACTGTAAAAATATATACTTGCCTACCTACCCTAATTTTAGCATATAAATTTGAAAGGCGATAATAGTATTTTAAACTAAATTAAATTATACCTAATCTGGTCCTTCTAATTACTAAATTGTAGTTACATACACATAATGCCGCTTTAATGATTTTAAATTTTATAGATAACAGTTTTATCTTCTAACAGAGAGACGTTAACAAAGTGTTTTAATCCAATTAGCACGACATTAATTGTATCTCGTTGTTACACATCGTATATACAATTAACAATAACTGTAACTTACAAGTACTGTTTCAAACTTAATTAGAAGGGGTTAACTTATTTCCCATCGCGCCGTTTACGCAGAGATGTTATGCGTGTCATATGTCCTTAACGCGTCCTAAGCCAAGCTTAATTGTTCTTGATAATGTAAAAGAGGTTATGAAACAATTATTTTATTAGCTATTCCGACTAAACTAATTACAATTCAATTATTGTTATTAAGCCTGATTTAATTAAATTTTAAAACATTAATAGGGAGCTACACTAATACCGCTGATGCAATATAATAAACTTTTAAGATTAGTACTAGTGTTTCTACATTATTTATCATATTGTAGTGTCATCCGTTATAATAATAATGGACAGATTTATTTGTAATTTTATACAATGGCATAAAAATAGAATTGAGTTGTTAAAATTAGCTTTAAAGTTATATTACCCGTGTAGCAGTTCTAAAGTAGAAAAACACTAATTGTTACATATCAACATTAGGTGCCACCTAAACCTAAAATATAGTGCTTTTCTGGTTTTGCGATAAAATCGAAAAAATACAAGGAACTGTTAGCTGGGTCAAATAAATTAAAAAACAATACTTAATGCATATAGTACCACAATCAAGTGCTTTTAAAGTATGAAATGAACGAGCAAACCTCATCACTCTTTTGGTATAAAATCTCCTAACTACAACATATTAGAGTAACATTTAAAACATTGTAAGTCATAAAAATAACAGATAAAGAGTTAAAAATCAAGAATTAGTTACATCTTGAAAATAAGAAAATAATGTAGAATTTCTTATTTTGCAATATCCAAAAGCAATGGCAAGTATTATTTTAAATAATTTTTTCTTTCTCTTTTTTATTAGCAACGCTGTAAGAAAAAATATTGTAGAATTACGAGTACTTTTCCATTTATGTAATAATGGAAAGTATTGTAATCGATTAAAAGCCAGTTTTTAGTTACTATTTTTTCCATGGTTAACGAGTTCATATAAATCGTTTAAGATAGTCTGTGCGTGTCCGTTTTTCTCGTCCCTCGTTTCCAGAAAAACTTTAACACCAATTGACTTGAAATTTCACACACCAGTAGGAAACAACTGTCTAAAGGCCTGATTATATTGTGATTAAAAACTTATTTTTACTCAATGTTTTGAAATATTCCAAATTATTAAAGCGCCGTACTTCTTCTTACTGTAACGGTTAAAAATGAAATGGTATCAATCAAAAGATATTTTATTTCTGCGAATAAAGATATCAAACACCTGCAATTTTTCTTTTATTAAAATATAAACATAAATACAGTCATTGCATTTAAAATAACCCTGTCTTTGCTGTCGCGCAGTCGGGTAACAATATGAACTGCCTTGGAAAAAGAATAACTAATTAATCAAATCAAATTTACCGCTCTATCAATCTAACAATAATTTTTAGAGCGCGTGTCTGGCGCTATAGTTCATTCGTTGTAAGAAAAAACTTGAAGTGGGAACTAAAATATTGAAATGTGAATTGTGATTGGTTGGTTTTCACAAATAACTTTGCAAGTTTACACTACTACAATTTTGTTTCGATTGACAGCTTATAAATATTTTTTCATAAAATTTTGTGACGAATCTTTAGTATTACTAGCAGATACATTGGTGTTTGAACCAAGAATACATTTGACAAATTTGACTTTTCTAGTGTTAAATAACTTATTTAAATGACGACACATCGAAATTTAAGAAGGAAATCATGTAAAAATTTCACACGACCATCAATTTGAATCACTAACATTTCCACTGAAATATTATAAGATGTCCCAAAATTCGATCGAGCAGATGCAACTCGTTTTTACAAAACTATCAAATGCCCAAAATAATGCCAAAAATGAAAGTTTTTTGAAAACTTCTTCAACTTCACCGCAAGATTCAAACCGCACCTGTTAAACATCACGCAAAACTCAACCTTGTGTGGCAAAATTAGCGGGTAATTTTTACTTGAGGCGCGTCAATCGGGATATGTAGAGATTCGCAAAACTCTGACATATAAAAAAGTGCCAAAACCTTCTGAAACGTCAAAAGTCACTATAATTTAATTAAGTTCCAAAATTTTTCGAATTGCACACGGACGTGATTCGTTTTCCGTCTACCCCGTTTTGAATAAGTGCGAGAGAGATGCGATCTACATGGTCACGGTTTTTAAATGTAAGACAAAGAACCCGATAGACGCGACCATTCTACTTGGTAGATTTAAATTAATTTAACTGATTTAAGACAATTTTAAGGAAAAGCAAAGTAACCTAGTGGACGTGGAATTATTTAACGCATCTACTACTGGCTGTAAGTTTTACAGAATTATTTTTATGTGTGTGCCACCTAGACTGGACTTAAGTTGAATAGACTATAGTAAAATTAAAAATGTACACTCAGCTGAAGAAGTTCTTCAACGCAAAAATTTAAAATTCAAAAATTATTATGTCCAATTGCAGTCACAAAACACGTAAAAATATTATCAAGTGCTTAGGAATAAACAATTTTTCTTTGTTTTAAAGCTATCTTTTAAAACTATAATAATATAAATATGATTATTACCTATTTGGTGTATTATTCACAAATTGTATGTATAAACGTGCATTATAACCTAAAAAGGTGCTAACGAAATATGGATAACTAAACAAAGTTAAATAATTTATTATATGCATATAGCAATGAAGATTTGTTCTAAAAAGAACACTTTTTGTAGACAATAAAGCTCAAATGTGCAACTGAATAGAAAAAACAACTGCGACAAATACATATATAAACAAACGCAATTATTCTAACTTTTGGAACTGAATGTACTTGAAAAATAATTCAACATTCATTGGCTCATTCAAACTATTATCAAATTAGTTTGCATATTTTCCGAAATTATTTTTACCTTGGTAGAGCTTGGTAGAGCTAGTTACTTTGATCTTTTTAAATAAGTTTAGGTTATAATGTTAACCTGGAAGACTGTTATTATGATAAACTTAGTGATAAATGGGAAAGTCATGTGATGTCATATCAGATTTTATTAAAATGTTATTTTTCTTCTAACTTTAAAAAACTTGACTTGATGTGATTTAATTTACAAACTAATGCTGATATTCAGTAACTTATCCTGCAAAAAAAGTGTTTGCAAATAATAAAATTTGGTTGGCACTCACAAAACTTAAACGTTTCTAAAAAGGTCCTTTTATATGAAGTTACACAATACTAAAGAGTATATAGATATCTATATATTTTTGACAATATGAACCTACGGCCCTATTGTACAATCGTGAGTTAAACCATCAAAACCAAGAGTTAACTCACTGTTTTATTTTTATGCAACCAGAACTTTGCTTGAATTAGAGCAATTATTGTGAAATAATTATTTTACGTGCCTCGGTATACAATTATTATACTGTAACTGAAATAGTACGCTGTTGAACATATTTACTCAAAGATAATAATAAAATTAATAACATGTTGAATAAATTTTTTTAAATATACAAGCTTAGTGAAATTTCAAAATTTTCCAACTTACATTTTAGTCTAAGACCCCGTTGCGCAAATTGGTTTCGTCTTATCAAGAATTTATTAGTTAAACTATCTCTAAATGAATGAAAATGGTTTAAAATCCATTAAAAATTTCAAATTTTACTAAGCTTGTATATTTAAAAAAAATGTATTCAACATATAATTTCGCAAGTTAATAAACTATTTACATTAATATTAATAACAGTGATAGAAATTAATAACTATAGTATAACCTAACACTGGGAGAAAATTAACTCGTTGCTATTTAAAAATAATAATATTGGGTCATATCTCAAAACGTATGTGTAAAGGATATACATATTTATATGAAACATTAAATTACATAATATGAATCTTCTAATTTAAAAATATATAAGGTTTAATGTAATAATTTATAAGCAATTTGATGTATACAGTAGCTGTCACAGATGGTTTACTTGTCATATACAGCTACTAGCTATTATCTTAGTTTTGTAATGCTGTTTGCAATACCTATGTTTCCCAAAAATTTCTGTTTATTTTAACAATTTACCTATTTATATTTATGTGCATATCTGAATTCTATACCTTTATTATTATAAATTCTGCATACAATTGTGAAAGATAACTTGCTACTACCGTTTATACACTCATAAAATATTAATACATCACCATCTAAATTTAGCACCGACAATTGATTATTTAAATAAAAATTAGTAGTCTAATATAAAATAATATACAGTAGAATCCGGATATAACGACCTTCAAAGAACCGGCGATACTATGTCGTACTAACCGGATAACGTACAAAACGGATTATCTCTTACTCTTTACCTAACTATGAAACCTAACTTGAGTAAACATTTTCGTCGTTAAAACCGGTTAGTCGTTATAAGCAAAGTCGCTATATATGAACTCTACTGTATACGAATTTTTCTACCTAATTGAATCAATACATAAAGATGTAAGATACAAAATGATAGCAATAACTATTATTAACGTAGCTTTTCTTAATTTTTATCTCATATTGTAATGAATTAAATATAAATATTTAATTTAAATTATATAAATTACTAGTAGGATACCCGCCTTCGCCCGGGCTTCATCTCGAAGGAAGTCTTACTTCCCCGTTGCTCAAATTTTTCAAAACTGTTTCCAGTCTTGTTTTCCGTTGCTCGCCTGTTTCAAACAAACCGGTTTAAGAAATGAGTACCCGAATAGTTTACAGTTTTTACATCTCCCGTTGCTCAAGTTTTTCAGAACGGTTTCTAGTCTTGCTTCCGTTGCTCAAGTGTTCTGGAACAGTTTCTAGGCTTACTTTCCATTGCTTGTCTAAAAATTTGTGCTAAAGGTATAGATCAAACAATCGTTTATCGTTTGGGCGGCATAATCAATTTGACAGCGAAAGTTGTTACGTTGAGTTGAATCAATTTTTTTGAAGTTTATAATAAATAATACTGTAAATAACGTACTGAAAATGGTACTGTTAAAAGCTATTTCTGTAACTAATTTTCAACATCATCCATTTTTGGTACATCCTATATTTAAATGTATTTTACATTTATTTTAAATACGAATACATAGAGTATTATTCGGTTTATATTAAGGTCAAAGAAAGTTTTGATTGGGGAGTCGGGCGGTGCGTTTCGTGTTAACCTTAAAATAAGGTTAGCGTTGTAATTCCGATGGAATTAATTATGTAATTGGTAAGACTACAATTTTTGGATGCCGGTTAATCTGTTCATGTGATGGCTTTAAAAGTTTGAAGTTGTTTATCATTTTTGGATTAGAAAGTTTTAGCCAGTTAATTATAACGCCAAATGTAGCGTTGTCGTTTTTGTTCTCTTGGTTGGTCGACGGATCCAGATGTTGGAAGTTGATCGTTATTTTTTTATGGAAAAGAGGTGCTTCTGGTCGGGATGTTGGAATGCTCGGGAGGGTCTGCTGTGAGCTCTTACTGTGCAATGAACGTGCTCACCGTTAGCGTATGGCGGAATAATATGGTTCCACCGACATTGTCTGATAAGGTGTGCGCTCAACTTTTCCGTGGCAGAGATAACTTCTTGGCGGAAGTTATCGTTCTATGTTTGTTGTTTTATCATAAATCGACCAACACCAGATGTAACCGTCGCCATATTTTTGTTTTTAAATGTTCTAGGCTGCGTGTTAAGACGAATTACCCTGCGTTCAATGATTTTAATTAACAAAGCCGATTACAGATATTTCTAATGTGTTTAATGAGATTTTTGTGCGTTCTTTAGTTTTAGATTCTACACTTATGCAAAACCAGCGTTCGTTAACATTGAACCAGAAATATATCAAAATTAGAAGAATTCCTAATGACAAAGATATTTTTGACGAGATGAATACCAATCTCTTGTGCGGAGCTGGATGAGTTTTAAAGTTTTAAGGTTGTACAATGCATGTTATTCAATGATGAGATCCTGAAGGCTTTTGCAATCATTTTGTGCTGACTGTTATTGTTTAGTCGACGGACAGTTCTTTCTATAGAAATGGCAATCCTTTCGAGAGAAAGCGGAATGCAGAGTGCGAAAAGGGTTTTTATAAACGCAACTCCGTCAAGACTGAGATTCACCTTAAAAGTGAATATTTTCTAAAATACTATGTTGACCAACTACAAATTTTAATTTTTATTTGTTAATTACACCATTAGCTTTCATAATTTGTTCTAAAACCGTGATTATGGTATCTTTACTGTTGCCACAACCTATTTTAATTTTGGTGGACGGGGTTACAGTTTAAAAAGCCAATGAGAAGATTGCATTCCAAATTAATTTTTGAAGCCGTTTTTAACCAAATTTGTTGTCCATCCGCAAAATTTTATTTTTTATGTGTATTTTATCTACAGGTTTTTAAATTATTTAACAACATAATTGATATATCGATACGTTGAATCGTTAAACATTATCTAAAAATTATTCACTTGGTATTCAAAATGTATAATGTTGACCACACGTGTATAATATTGCAATAACCATTTTGTGTTAAAACTAATTATACAAAATAATATCCATTATTTTGGATTTAATTATTCATGGAAGTAAATGTTAATTAATTTCTTCATCTCAGGTTCATTGATTGAGTTTTACAATCTTTTTCTTATACGAGGGATAAATATGAATCTAGTTCTATTATTGAAAAGTTGGGCTGGAATATTAGTTTCAAACAGCATATCCAACCTGGGTGTCACAACTAAGTGATTGCGCGGTTTTCATTGATGGCCATCTAAATTTCATGCTTAGGAGTTATGTAAGATAAATGTAATTGATTAAAAAATAATAAGGATAAACTTAAAGTTCTAATGTTATAATATTACAAAAATTAAGTTGTGACGGTTATCTTTGTTTATTTAATCTTAGTCATGGTTAACCAATGTTGTGCAACTGAAATAATTAACAACGAATTATTAAACTTAAACAGTTGCTATAATTAATAATGTCGCGTTTTTAGGTTATGGTTCAAATCGCGTTTAGTTATAGAAGTTGTTGGTAGAGCTAAATTGTACCTTGAACTTCATTTGTTTGGGGGACTGATTCAGTTATTAAAGTATAAGTCAACGTATTATAACAATAACCATATATATATTCATAATTAAAGGAGCAAGTACATAGTTTTACATAAATTTTAATTAGAGTAAGAGTTTCTTACATGAATAAAATAATTCCAACGCCGGACCCTATGAGCGTCATGACGAAGCTTTGTGCTCTTGCACTCGCGTTCACTGAACAACTGCCTTACTTTCCGTCATTCGCTTACAGGGTCCCCCCTGTTATTACATAAGGCTTACTAAGCAAAACTCACGGTTTCTTTCCGACTTCTTGGGAGTAATGTCTTTATGCTTTTGACTTTGACGACATCCGAGCCATTTTCCGTTTTTTTGCCTTATTATGAATTTTGTAACAATGGGTTGCAATATCGCTTAATTCTAATAAATAAATTAATTTGGATTTTTTAATAATTGCTTATTTGACAATAAATCAACCATGTACAACAAGATAGCAAAATATTCCTCTTCGGGATTTTTCAAATCAAAAACAGTATCGCTATGCCTGAAATGATATGACATGAAAAGCGCCAAGAACATCTTTTGATTAATTTAATCACTACTAAGAAAAATAGTCGATTAATCGATTGTTTCACTTATTCGATTATCGATTGTAATATTTTAAATAGTCCAACTCTATGCGTGAATAATAACATAATAAAACACCTAGAAATGTGCTAATATACATTTAAAAGTTTTAAAGCCTGTCGACACAATGACTAAATGAAATAAAATTTAAAATTTGTAGTAAGATTGATTTGAAATGATAGTAGAATCGAGTCTAATTTAGCATATCGTGTCGGTCTATTTTATGTGAAAAATTAATTGTCGCATACAAATTCAACTAGCAATTATAATGGTACTTATAAGTATCACACAGAATTTTAGAGGTACTACGTGGTACTAGATGGAGCAAAAGCCAAAGCGATAAATAAAATAGTCGATATCTTGAAAAAATTACAATCAAGTGCACAAACAAAAATCGAATGTACAAGTTTGGTACTTAATCACTTTACAGCTATTGCAATGGTCAATGATGATTAAGTGACTGGCAGCTTTGCTGTAGACCACTTAAAACTGTAATTCTACTCGTTTCACCTCAGAAGGCAATAAAAAACTGCCTGAGTGTAATCCACGTATTTCCTCTTCGAGTTCCATACACTTTACAGTGCGTAGACGATCAACTTAGCTGAAGCCAAGCTGAGCTTACTAGGAAATATAATTAATTAGGTGGTTTCCCGTTGCCTTCTAAACAGTCCAAAGATTGATATAAAACTTTTGATCACTTGAATACTTTGTACTCACGTCGCAGATAGATATGCACACTGACTCCCAAAATTATTGACACAAGATAAATTTTATTAATTCAATTATAACTTGGAATTGTATATTTCTTTACATTTCTGCCAATAATATTGTGTAACTGAATTATCACATTTTCATCTCTGTTGCCGTTTTTTTTTGTATACCAATAAAACATTTTTTAATTTTAATAACGCTATTGCAGTCTCAAGCCATACTTAAAACATTATATCAAAAAAAAAAAAAAAAAAATTAAAGATAACCAATTTTGAGAAAATGGTGCATTTTATTATAAATTTATCTTGTGCCAATAATTTTAGAAGTCAGTGTATATAAGAGAAGGTGGTCTACTAAAGTTCTAATCTATGATTTTGTATTTTAATTTTATTTCCATTTTATAAAAAAACATATTTATTCACAAAACATAATACACCTCTATGTGGATGCAGTTCACAAAGTACGAACCATGAAACAACTTTTAGAGCACGGTTGATTGAAGCTAAGTTCCGCATCTGACTGACCCGACCCCGTTAACGACGTTAGCCTTTGATGTTAGATCTTTCCGTAAAACATGTATAGTTTTGTTAAGTTTACCAGGTTATCCAATAAGTATGTATAATTATGTACAGTTTTCTTTTTATAATATTGCTTTATATGGCAAATAGTACTGTATTATAAACTGTTGTATTATTAAAAATAATTAATTTTTAAGATATTTGGTATCAAAATATTATATGGAAATTAATTAGAAAGTTGTAATTGTTGCATTTAAAAATATAAAATGTTGATATTTATAGAATCAGAAAATAATAATATTATTCATTTTATAAAGCTTTTAGGGGTAGTTCCAATCAACGGTTTATTGTTTTTGCATGTGATGTTGCGGAGATTGGATCTGTCACAACGGAAATGGGTTACATTCATTCAAAGACCGCCGTGTTATTTATGTGGCTAGCACAACACATGAGATAGCTTTTGTCAATATTTGCTTGTTGGAGAATCAAAATTATACCTATGAGTATTGTATTTAATTCCTTAAACTATCCTTTTATCAGTTTTTAAAATTTATTTTTTATGTATTAATACATTAATACTATTATAACAATAATTATAAAATTATATACCTACTTAAATTTAAAAATAATAATTGTAGTGTTGATGTTATAATATAATGAAAACGTATACCAAATTGTTTTTACAGTGTATTTTATTTATGATAGGTTTAGATTTGAAAACCGATACATATTTTGGTGGTTCTAAAATTCATATTACATAATTTAGTTATTACCATGACATGAACCATAAATCTATTAATTATTAAAATCATAGTTAAATAACTAATTTAAAATAAAATATAATTTGCTAACTAGTGAAATTAGTATTAAACTAAAATTTAATATTTTTATTTCATAATTTCAATGAATTACTAAAATGTACGAGTACTTAACTCCTGAAGACGTTACCGAATTTATATGAATGAATAATACGAATTCTAATATTGTGCTAATACGCCATTTAAACTATAATAATATATCAATCAAAAATTATTTGGTATTATTCAGGAAAAACCAATAAAGATTAAACTTAACAAACTATGAAATCCATAGAACTACTCGCCATGACCCAATTGCTAATTAATGTACTAATAATTATCTAATGTAAACTAATATTGAGAAGTTAACCACAAAATGCTATTATTAACTAACCATTACTTACTAACATGAACTAATGGTAGGTACCTAAGATATCGTATGTGGGCAAGCTTGGACGAATATGCTAACAGGCTAAAATGAAAGCAGTCAATAACAATGTACATTGAATAAATCCTCAAGTCAGAACAGTCAGGACAGTTTAGGGACTTCAATGAATGGAGGAACGAACAATGGATATTTGAAAAGAGAAGCACTATTTTTTTTTCTCAAAATGTTTTCAATATGTGTTACACAAGATTTTAGCTGACCAATCTTTGAAGTATCTATTGAAGTTATTCATTTAAAATTATATTAACTGTTCATTGTTAATAAATTTTATGCAACGTAAAATTGTAAGCGATATTGTTTCTATTCTATACAATTATTCTCCACTAAAATATTAAAATTATTGTAATTAAAATATAATTTTATAAATGTGGGTTAGATAGTTATTTAATTCCGGATATTATACACTTTGTGTTCTGTTTATTTTAATACATAACTCCATATAATATTAAAGCGAAAATTAAATTTGTAGTATTGATTGCTAAAAATAATGACATATGTACGTATGTATGTACATACTATTATATTACATACTTCTATGCTGTTCACAGGAAATTTAAATTTTTCAATATCCAAATATTAATTATTATAAAGTTTGTTTTTCAAATTCGTTTTTACTTTGTTGATTGTTGTACTCTAATGGGAAATTTACATATCGTTTGCGTGCGACTATGGCACACATACCACTTATCCTTCCATTACATATTTGATGCTACAGATTTTGTAATTTGTTCAATATCATCAAATTACAATTAAATCAAAACTTCATATCTCAAAATTACAATTTACGTTTCCGAAATTGAAAATTGCGGCCTCTTGCTTAAATGATTCCCCAAGCCGAACGCTTATCAAAATCTAAATCTTTTCTTTTTTCCTGTGCAAATAACAACTTTAAAAACTTTGCAATCCATTTAAATTACAGCCATGTCACAAATCAGAGTAATACATAGCATATGCCATATTATACAGCAATTAAAAATGTATTAAAAGTTTAATTATGTACAATTTTTTTATTAAGTTACAAAGATAAAACACAAAAAATTAGTTAGCTTTCTATATGATTTTAAAACATAATATACCATATAAAATATTTATTATCCAAGTATGTAGGTATAAGAATAAATAAATTGTGAACATAATATTTAAAAATTTAATCAATTTTTAGGTTGGAAATGTATAATACTACATTAAACTTCGAGAGTTGCAAAGAGAAAGAGAGATGAAGTAATTGGTGCTTATGACTTAAGAAAATTGTAGATTTGTAATTTTATAGAAACCGTTAAAAGAGTGTCCCCAATTTTTGAATGTTATCATAAAATAATTTGTCTAGTCGAGGGATGTAATAAAATCCTCGATTGTGTCTCTTTAATCCCACAGCATTCCGCTTGGCCTACGTTGATGTGATTAATGGCGCTTGCTAAGCTTAACTTCCAACGGAGGCAAATCCCGGATCAGAGATATTTTTAAGTATTATCTTTCTATCTACGTTATTTTTACGGTTGTCTTTAATAACGAGAAAATAATTTGTTGTAAAATATTTTTAAAGCATTACCTTATACTACGCAGACAGTAATCAAATGAAAATGAGCAAATTTGAAATTTATAACTAAATTATGGACTTATTTAAGACGGTATTTTTGGAAAATGAAAAGCCAAAAGCAAATATTTGAAAATTGGATAGAACATTGTATTTCCCAGAGCTGATTAATAAGGTAAGCAAACTAGTCTCGGTTTCACTCTCCTTTTTGATTTCCCAACTGGCAAATGCCATACCCTCTTGCAAATCTGATGCAAATATTTTACAATCGGTTTTTAATTTTTTACTAATCTACCTCGATGGTATAATATTTAAAAAATTTTAAAAATGTAATCGAGATTTCCTAAAATGATAGAAGAAAATATTTTAAAACGTTCCGTTTATGAAATCGATCGACATGTCATCATTTTAAGTTAGGAAACTAACTTAAAAACTTTGAACATGAATATAGAGTTTTATAACTACTGTCTGGCGATAATAATTTACTATTTCATCCATTTTTGCCTTTTTACATTGAAAGTTTTCTGAAAAGTAATTGTAAATAAAAACGTTTAAATGCTACAATATAATTTTATGTCAGTCATGCTCGCGAGCAAAAAGTATTATTTTTTCCTACAATTAAATTAAATTGCAAATGGATAATTGAAAGAAAAAGATGTAAAGTCGTTTGACAGGATATGGAAAACGGTTATACGATACTGAATGTGCTTTTGTAATGAAGTTATACGGTATAGGCTAAATTCAAAACTCTTAATCTCTATTCGAAGGTTCTGCTTTAATCAAGCGAAGTAATATACAGCCCTTGGCATGGCGTTTCATATCTTTCCCTTTTTATTATACATGCCGTTAAAGTTAATGAGTTAGAATGAAATAGATTTTACTTTGTCGTAAACCCGTTATAGGAAAATACTTAGGGAAAGCTGATCTTATCCTTTAATGCATTTTATAAGGGTGATAAGTAAATTGTGTAGCATAGGAGTAATTCTATAGACATTTTATTTCCAATTGATTATTGCACAATTATTACGGAACATAGATTTTAGATATTAAATTTAAAATAATCTGAACGAGGTTTAACTTTATAGCAGCTTTTATTATTTTAAAGAAACCGTGTTATACTTTAAGAGGTGTTTGTTGAATTGAATACAGTCAATAAGGTTCCCGTCTTATAAAACAATTGAGATGGAAAAAAATTTCCAACGATTCTAGTTCTTAAGCTGTTGGTAATTCAAAGAAAACATTTGTAATTGATTGATGGTTTTTACTGAAACAACCAGCAGCTTTTGATTGTTTTTAAAGTTTATTGAGATAATCTTAAATACATATTTAGTGATTAATAATAATGATTTATTGATTTTTAACATTACTTACAAATGCCTGTCTGATGGCCAAGAAAAATTTACAAATTACACTAACTACTCCTGCCTTTAAATGTCCGTGTGACTTTGGAGTGTATACCCGATGAGCCCTTTCTTGACTTATCGGATTTTAATGTGTTCGACGGCAGAAGCATTTTATACTCCATGCTGAAATCCAGTCGGACCACGTATCCACAGTGTATTAAAATACCTCCCGTGAACCTGCTTAATCTCAACGTGAACTTAAAACACGCAGACTTTACGAATAGCCCCACGCAATAACTCTATCTAAATGATGTAAAAGTACTACGTCATATCTATTGTCACACATGTCCACCCGGTATATATGTAAAATAATTTAAATGTAAACTCAGAATTAGATGAAAAGTACTATGAGAAATGAAGAATAAACAAGTTGTTACGGGAAAATTTAATTTTTACCAAATTGAATGGTTTGCTGGTCATCCACTTTCTCGATTAAATTGAAATTTGCTATACATAATTAATCCTCCTAAAATAAACAAAACACATGTCTAAACTTACAGTCAAATTCTGAGTCACTTTTGAAATCACCACAATTTGAACAATTTCAAATTAATTAACTTAAAATTATCTTCAAACTCGATTTTTTAAATGTTTTAACGAATTAACTAATGGAAAACGTTTATTATACGGAAAACGTATACAAATGCAAAATTAGCAAAAGTGGTAAGTAAAATTTTTTGTTATTAATCGGGGTTTGAGGAGATCAATTCCACGTTTAGCGTAGATAAGATCAAAATCGTAATCACCCAGTATAAGATTTTTGAAAAAAATTATAAGTTTTGTTTGTTATTTTTCATTTGACGATGATACGGACGAGCCCTGCTAATTGAATGTTTTCGTTGGCAATGTGTTGTGAAAACGTATTTACTTGGTAGATTACCATGACCTGCTCCTTATTTAAATTCTTTTAATTTTTAATTTGGAATTAGGGTGCGCGTACAGTGGATCCGAATTCGGACGAACGGCGTTGGTCAGAATTCGAGAAAGCTCGAACGATCCCATAACATTGAAACCCTATGTAGCGCGAACAGTGGATCCGAATGAACTTGCGATTTAATTGTTGGTCCGAAATCGGACGAAATATCAGTTTCACTTTGCATTTACATGATAGACACCGCGTCGCTGTTTTAGCAACATAACGTAATCGTGTTTATGTTATGACAAGATTGCGAAAATGATATTCCTGTATTTTTGTAAAGTAGACTCCTAATAAATTTTTTATGATTATAAAATTTTTTATGATTATAAAATTTTTGCAATTTTTTTAAATATTACATATTTAAGTTTACTGTCTCGATTTCGACTAAATTATTAAAAATATAAAAGTGTTGGACTAATCAGATATTTTTAAAAAGAAATAAATTTGGGGAATTCAATCATTTATTTAACGATTTAAAAGCAAAAATATTAATTTTTTTAATTAATTAATAATCATGTTACTGCATGAACACAGGAATTGCGAGACCGATATCCTTGCATTTTGTAAAGTACGTAGATACATAAATTTTGTATGATTATAAAATCTTGAAGAACAATAACCAAACTTACACTTACTTATAAAGTTGCATACGTAGTATGTACTATGTACATAAAAAAATTAATTAGAACTTGAACGTTACTGTTATTTATACTAGACAAAATGCAAGGATATCACTCTCGCATCCTGTCATCATAAACATGATTATTTTGCGTTGCTAAAACCGTTACGCGGCTTCTGTGATTTACCTGATACTCGTCATTACATTATTTCCTTAAGTTCGGTTTCTATTCTTCAAGATTTGACCAAAATAAGGGGCTGTCACAATTAATCGATATCCGAATTAATCGGATTCGATTGAATATTCAAAAGTAAACGTATTTATTTATTTTAGCAAATAAAAAATCGGATGTGGCCATGCCCATGACTTTATCATACTTTTATTAAATATTTAAAAATAATTTTTATAATAAAAGAAAAAATATTTTCCATTAACCAATGTGACTCAAAATCTAATCAGCTCTAAGTCTAAATATAAAGATACAAAATACCAACTTTAGTTTTGAAATTCTCATTAGTTTTCTAAATTTTAATAAAACTAATAATAAATAAAAGATTTAAAAAATTGCTTCCATGAACAAATTTTAACTAAAATTTAATCAGTTGTAAATATTGATTAAAGTATGAAAACCAAATTTAGTTTAAAAATTGTATTACTTTTGAAATATTAATTAAAACTAATATTAAATAATAAGATTTAAAAAATTTAAAGAAATAGTTTACATGACCAATTTTAACCAAAATTTAAATAACTTTAACTCCAGCTATAAAGATAAGAAATCTCAAATTTGGTTTTGAAAATTCTGTTAGTTTTAAAATATTAAATAAAGACTAATATTAAATAATGAAACCTAAAAATGAAAAAAAAATAGTTTTCATAAAACAATTTTAACTAAAATTTAATCAGTTCTAAATCTCGACATAAGTATGCTAAATCCTAAATTTGGTTTTGAAATTCTTATTACTTTTTAAAATATTAATTAAAAACTAATATTAAATAATAAAATTTAAAAATAAAAAAATAGTTCCGTTAATCAATTTTAGCCAAAATCTAATCAGCTCTAAGTCTCAATATAAGGATACAAAATCCAAAATTTTGTTTGAAAATTCCTATTAGTTTTTGCTGTAGGTCGCACACAAAATTTGACCACACACACACACACATACACACCATTACAGGTCTCACAATACTTCTGACAACCCATGAATTGACCTCAATTGTGACACTTATGAAATCCTTAAGACAGATGACGCGCCATCTCGTTAGCAAGCTATAGAACTTGAAAGTTTCAAGATACCCTCCGAGTAAAGGAAGTTATAACTATTTTTCGATTGTGGCTCCTCCGCCATAAATATTTTATTACAAAATCCGTGTAAGTGAGTGGCCACAATTATCACAATACAACATAAGTGTAAAATTAAGACGTTATAAATATTATCGTACGTAAATATGTGTAAATGCGACGTTGCCAAGTTGATCAATTTCAAGTTTGATGAATTACTGTCGATTTATTAAGTTTAAAATTATACGGCTACTTGATCTAGGACTCTTGATCTTATTTTGGTGTGACCAGGACTATTATTATTAAAAAGACAAAAATAGCAGAGGAAATTTTCTCTGGCCTCACATGCTTTTTTAAGACTGAAATTACAAAAATGAAAATAGAAGCTCATTGGAGCTCAAACGAATCTCTATCGATTGGATCGATGATATCGATCATTTATTTAACGTTTTACAACCGGATAACTTAATATTTTTTATTTGCTAAAATAAATAAATACGTTTACTTTGAATATACAATCGAATCCGATTAATTCGGATATCGATTAATTGTGACAACCCTTATTTTGGTCAAATCTTGAAGAACAGAAACCAAACTTAAGGAAATAATGTAATGACGAAATATTAGGTAAATCACAGAAGCCGCGTAACGGTTCTAGCAACGCAACGTAAACATTTTTATGATGACAGGATGCGAGTGATATCCTGCATTTTGTCTAGTATAAATAACAGTAACGTTCAAGTCCTAATTAATTTTTATGTACATAGTACGTATGCAGCTTTATAAGTAAGTGTAAGTTTGGTTATTGTTCTTCAAGATTTTATAATCATACAAAACTTATGTTACATATGTACATAAGTACGTACTTTACAAAATGCAAGGATATCGGTCTCGCAATTCCTGTGTTCATACAGTAACATGATTATTAATTAAAAAATTAATATTTTGCTTTTAAATCGTTAAATAAATGATTGAATTCCCCAAATTTATTTCTTTTAAAATATCTGATTAGTCCAACACTTTTATATTTTTAATAATTTAGTCGAAATCGAGACAGTAAATTAAGAAATTAAGAATAATATTTAAAAAAACTTGTAAAAATTTTATAACCATAAAAAATTTATTAGGAGTCTACTTTACAAAAATACAGGGATATCATTTTCGCAATCTTGTCATAAACATAAACACGATTACGATATGTTGCTAAAACCGCAACGCGGTGTCTACCATGTAAATGCAAACTGAAATTGATATTTCGTCCGATTTCGGACCAAAATTAAATCGCAAGTTCATTCGGATCCACTGTTCGCGCTACATAGGGTTTCAATGTTATGGGATCGTTCGCAGCTTTTCGTCAGAATTCTGACGAACGCCGTTCGTCCGAATTCGGATCCAGTGTACGCGCAGCCTAAAACATTAAAACAAACCAAACGTGTATTCATTTTTCCTTTAGATTCTTACGTAATAAATATTAAACAGGGGGTCGGCCTATTCTAATTTTTCTTATATAGGGGGTCAGTATCAGTTGCACTGAAAAATTTTTAATTGAAGCAATTTTACAAATGAATACATAAATGAAAAGCGATTAGCGTTGCAGCGCTCCCATGTCTTTCTATTGGATCATCTCCGAGCAGGTAGCGCTAAAACAAACATTGCTCTCACGGATATTTTTAGAAATTTTGGAGATCGAAATATGAATTTAAATCCTATTATATAATCTCAATAACTTTACTTAGTAAGTACAATCAATTTAAAAATACTGTATCTACTGAATTTTTAAATAATTAAAAGATTGAATAACTTAAAATGTCCGTTTTGTAGTAAGGCAAAGCAAATACTATAAATTACTGGATAAATGGTAAAATTTAACAATTTTATAATCAGAGAAACAACAAATAACATTTAAATACTACGCTCCGGGGCCTGTCGGACGTAGTACTAGGTGCATTTTCGAGCTTTCTTTTTAAATCGATTTGTTCATCTTATGGAAAGTAATGTAATTTAGGAAAACTGGTTTTAGGTTTTCCTTTAATTTTGCTTGTAATAAAATGTTAATCCGTAAGAGTTACTTTCGTTTTCGACAAGAGGCTTATTTTGTAAATTTCCGGTGTTTTTGATTAAGTATTTAAAATTTACCTTTTCAAATTTATTTTAAAGAAATGGGATTTAATTAAAAAATAAGTGAATTTTCAATAGTATCTAATGCTATTACCTATACGAATATAGCGTTTTGATTATTCGGGTATTACACGTTATCAAAATAAGAAAACTGCACGGTGTACGCTTTTAAAGCGCGAAGTGTAAACTAGTCGTATTATGCTATAATTAGTAATGTAAACCGAAGCAACAACAGATTATTTTTCTGACTACTACACATGAATGTTAACAGAATAGTTATTTTCGATACTAGTACTTAAATAGGCTACTTTTCCATTCGAGGTTCGTCAGCAAAATCAACCGAGAATGGAAACAAGCCTATTGAAGTACGTGTAACGAACACTATTTTTTGCAAATCTGCAAATCGGTAAATAACGAATATTTTAACAAAATTTACGCAATCTGGATAAAGCTGAAATGAAAATAACTCGCCAGTAGTGTTGAAAAGTGCAGATAAAGTCGTCTCGCGAAAGATAAGATTACGAAATATGATCAAATAACATGAGTAATCGTACGTGCAGAAAACATGCCGCTTTCAATGCCATGTAACGTGTACGAAATGATAACATTTCACAACAGAATTGCAAAAATATCTTAAACAAATTTAATTAAAAATAATATACAGTGGCCACAGAAAGTATTCGTACGGTCCTATGTTATCAACAAATGGTACCTCTTGAAGACTTTTTCTTCATAGTATAAAATCGCTTTCACAGCAATATTTATTCGACATTTTGTTGCAAAATTCATTATCTTTAATTTTGTTTATAATACATTTTCTATTTTGACGGGCGATTTTCGAGCGAGTGATTTAAAGAAGACGCTGTAAAATTTTAATAAAACTCCCATAAGAGTCCCTAATGTTAATTTTATTAAAATTTTACCGCGTCTTCAAATCATAGAAAATGCATATAAACAAAATTGAAGATAATGAAATTTGCAACAAAAATGTCGAATATGTATTGCTGTAAAGCGATTTTATATGAGAAAGAAAGTCTTCAAAAGGTACCAATTACGTTGATAACATAGGGCAGTACGAATACTTTCGGCACTTATATTTTGCCAAATATATACGGCATGTAATTAAAGTGTACTGTTTTTCTTGTGAGCCACTGCAAGTTTCGTTGCTCGAGCAACGAGCGTCCGGAGCGTTCTCTCTTCCGAAGTTGATTAACATATTGTAATATAATATAGCATGTATAAGTACCTCCTTCCTTATCCTGCTTATATAAAATCTAGTGCGGGCAAAACAGTATAAGTCACAAAATATTTAAAATGGGATAATTACTTTGTCGACTATAAATTGCTTTGTAGATTGAATTTAAAGTTTGAAATCTTGTATTTATCAATATTATGGATCCATAAAGATGCGGTTAATGCAAGATTTTAAACTTAAAATTCAATCTACAAATTTGAATTATTCGATAAAGTTAATGATCCCATTTAAAAATGACTTATTATTTAAGAAATATTCCAATGATTCAAATTTTAAATAAGCACAATTTTAAATTTCCGACCTTCCACATCCATATAAAGTCCAAAATAGCTTTTAATTCTAAAAGAAATTTCAAAGGCAAAATTGATTCATTTAGCATAATATTTTAAATAAGAATAAAGTATCTAAATAAATAATTAAGTAAAAAGTAGGTACTTTCCTAGGCATTAATAATTTAAAAAGTTATTTGAATGCAGCATGTTAGATTTTTCCGTAGTATGTAATGAATCTTGATCGGCCCTCTTTATAATTACCTCGAGGTCATAAGTTAAAAAGCTAGTTCATTAAAAACAGTAGATAAGTGACAAAATTGTTATCGAATCAGATTACAACGATGAAGTTTATTGTAGTTGAACATTCCAATTTCGGATTAAAATCAGGAAATTTTTACTAAAATATTTTAAATCGACCCATGAATGTTAAAAGCAAAAAAATTTTAAAAGGGTTAACAAAACTTTTCCTAGCAATATGGTAAAACTAGGTTTTTAAATAATTTCTTATTAAATTTCAACAAAAGTAGCGGCACGTGTTTTGTTTTGACCATAAATTTTGAATTTTAATTGCATGCGTATTGTAAAAAGAGTGTTATTTGCCAAAAATAAGAAATTTATTATTATTGACACTGCATACGCTGCAGTTTTTATAATACCAAATCATAATTATTCGTAATTATTCCATTTCATTTTGATACTATAGAAAACTGCAGCGCGTATGGATTGTTTTCTTATTTTGGACACGTTGCCCCAAAACATTCTTTTAACAAATCTCAAATTTCGTGCTTAATTTGAAAATTTTAAAATTAAAGTATTTTTAATAAAAGTATAATAAATTAAACTTTGTCTGGACAGAGGAGAGTGGAAACTGGGAACGGAGAGGCGGCGCCAGCCGTAGAAAAGATCCGTTTATATATATATATATATATAATATATATATATATATATGTACGCATGGTAGCTGTGACCTCCGGTACATGAAACAGGCGACCTGACATCCACATCCCCTCTCATTTTTGTTATATATAATTTACTATTTGCCTTGAGGGAACCTTAACATTGCGTTTATCTAAAGAGGGAAGCAATTTTTTAAAAATTTCATATATATAGAACAGTTAAATAAGATACGAAGTGACTTCTAGGCACATATATACCACAAGTTATCTGGCAACAGTGTGTATGACTCACGAGTCTGAGGCAATATGTGATAATATTATTTGCTTTTAGCTAGTTTGCTGTTCTAGCGGCGTTATAAATTAATTTATATTATGTATTTCTAAAATGAAAATAAATCGTATTGTAAAGCTTTAAGTTATCTTATTAAATAAAGTATTTCAATTAAATGCATTTGAGAAATTCAACTTATTAGGAATAATTATTAAGTTTAACGCAAAATAATGATCGGAATCATGAGAAATGTAATTACTGCTTGGGCCCGTAGTATGATATCTTTTATAAGTTATCCCGCCTCTATACAATGTTTGAACCAAAAGTTTTATCAAATTACAAGATTTCCACAATGTGTTGGAGTGATCGACTCCACTCAGGTCAAAATTAAAATCCTGGGAAGAGCTAGGTCGACACAGGTGCAGAAAAGATTTTATTCTTTAAATGTGCAAGTTATTAGTGATGCAGAATAAGGAAGTAACAAGGATGATTTATCCTTAGTAGTATGTAGGTGGTTTAAATGACGCAGTAGGGCGAAAACAGCAATATTGCAAAACTCCATATACAGAAAGTGATGACCAGCCGCAACTTACATTGTAAAATAAATGATTCGGAAACAATAAAATTTCAATAATTTGCATGTAATTCAATTATTTAAAAGAAAATAGCAATGTTAACTAACTTATCATCAGATAAATTGATTATTACGTCCACCAAATCACCAAATAAGTTAGAAAAAATTTAACCACCAACGCGGCTCGGCTGAAAGGTATTTTTGAATACTTGATTGAAGAATTGGATTTTTAACAATAAAAATATAAAAATAAGACTGGGAGTATACCCTCCACTGTTATCGCTTTATAGAACAGTAAAGTGGCATCATAAAGTTTTTGCATAATTTTAAGCATTTAATATTTTACCTCCGGTACTGGGCCCACTGGAGGATATTACAGACTCACCGGTTTATACAATATATTTTTTGAGTAGTGAATTGAAGATTTAAGACCAGTGTTGAAAGGCCAATACCTGCTGCTTCTGAAGCGTTTACATGCTTAGATACTGTTTTGGGATAGTTTGAAGTTTTAGATGAAAGGGACCGTATCAGATATCCGTCCTGAAACAGTGCGTGATTTAGCTGTTCGTAAGCGGGTAGGCTTGCTTTGACAGACCAAGTTTTTTTAAGCGTTAATAACTGCTTAACTGAACTGATAAAAGTTCGGACGCGCATGAATGGGTTAACGAGATTCCCATTGCCATATAGTTCCATTATTCGAATAAATCGGTTATCCAAACACCCTTGTCCCCAATTAGGTCAGATAATCAACGCTCTACTGTATTACAATTTGTGAGACTGGAGTACGGAGTACTCCTTCCAAGTTCTTCAAAATTGGTAAACACAACATTAAATGTTTAAAATTATGAAGAAACTATATGTTACTGCCGTAATTCTTTTGAGCATGATGACATAATATACTGCGAGGTACTTCATGCTCCCCCTCGTTCTATTTTGTATTTTATGTTGTTTTAAATAGTTCCTATGTTGAGTATGGCTGGGAGTATTAAATTTAAGAAAAATATAAACAGTTGGCAGAGAGAAAGACTTCTAGGAATGAAGAAAGTTAAGTTAAGAGAACCACGAAGATAAAGATTTAAGATTATAAGAAAGAATTAAAATGTGAAAAATCAATTTTAATAAAAAAACTAAAGGCGAGAGAAAACAATGCCACGAGCCGCATGTTGACGACAATAAGGTATTTAATTTAGTGTTCCTTTTAGATAACTGAATAAAATGAAACAAAAATTTATTAATTTTAAATTTGAAAGTTTAAAAGAGACGGACATTGACCTGGTTGTTAAGCGATCAACTGCTAAGATAAGGCGCTCATATAACATTAATTTTCCAAAATTTTAAATTTAATGCAAATTTTAGTATTTAGTGGGATACCCATTTTGTTTGAAAACGTGTTGTAACCGATTAGTTATTTAATCATTGCATTACATGCAAATTATTGAAAATTTTAAAACACCGTACCGTCCGAGTAAGTTGCGGCTAGGAATATCAAAATAGTTAATTTAATCAGTTTTATATGCCGCATTTTACGAACTATAAGACGTACATTATATATTTTTGCAATTCTGTTGTGAAATGTTATCATTTCGTACACGTTACATGGCATTGAAAGCGGCATGTTTTCTGCACGTACGATTACTCATGTTATTTGATCATATTTCGTAATCTTATCTTTCGCGAGACGACTTTATCTGCACTTTTCAACACTACTGGCGAGTTATTTTCATTTCAGCTTTATCCAGATTGCGTAAATTTTGTTAAAATATTCGTTATTTACCGAATTTCAGATTTGCAAAAAATAGTGTTCGTTACACGTACTTCAATGACTTGTTTCCATTCTCGGTTGATTTTGCTGACTCGCCCTTCGGGCTCGTCAACAAAATCAACCTCGAATGGAAAAGTAGCTATTTAAGTACTAGTATCGAAAATAACTATTTCAAATATAGCATTATATTAATTTCGATTATAATACGCACCAGAATTGTGGATGCAATTTTTGAAAAAAAGTGCGTCTTATAGCCCGTAAAATATGGTACCTAATAAATAAAACTATAAATGCAAAAATTTACATTATTACTGATTATTTTCAAATACTATTTACTATTTCCTTTTCAATCCATTCGGATGAAGGTTCTCCTAGGAGGGTTTGGCAATTAGACATCGCGATTACCAAACGTGTTGGTGCGGATCCTATTTTCTAATAATCTGCCAAAATTTGTAGTTAAGGAAGGTCATTTTCATCAAGAAAAAAATATTGACAATATTTTGGATAATGTAGAAAAATTAGTGTTTTGGGCATATTACTTATTAAAATATAAATAAATGTCTTTTGATTTAAGGTATTTATTATAATATTTTAAGTAACTTCTAAATGAGTTACTGCAAAATATGCAAGCATTAATTTTAGAATCGTTATCGCCTACGTGACTACACGTCACTAGGTCTGCAACGTTGCCACTAAAAGTAAAACAGAGGTCACAAGATACCTTCTGTAGTATGGAAGTGGCATCGTACTACGCATATAACGACGAAAAGCGATGCCAGTGCCAACGGTATATGCTTGAACTAAAAGATTGTAATGAAGATAATATATGTTCGATGTGACCTCCAGCAAAATTTTCGGAGCGACATGGTACGACACCTATTAGCTCAAATTCTGAATTTCAAGCGAAAACGTTGTGACTTCCGAAATTGGAGGTCACTACGTTATATATGAGGTGACAACGTACTGAAAGTATCTGCTTTGGAGGTCACATAGACCGTAGTATGGATATATGTATATATATTGTCATGTTATCAACTTAAAACTAAGATAAATAACCTTAATAAAGTAAATTGCATCGTCCGGTTAAAAACCGCAGCTTCGATAGATGAAGTGAACCTCGGATGGAACTTTTTGTTGGAACGGGTTGTTAATTTTTGGCATGTAGCATTTATAGAAGGTTCATGGCATACCATTGGAGCCATTTTGAACACAAAATTTCATTTCATAAGCTGGCCAGAGCAGTTAGCATTCTAAAAATTAAAATCTTTCCTACGGGTAGCACAGATAAAAGTTGGAATTGTTTTGCATATCCAATAGCAGCGTCCGCATTTCTTGGCACTATTGTAAGTGAATCCAAAATCCAAAAGTTTCAAATAAAGCTAAAATGAGCAAAAGAAAATTTCATCCTTCGGAAAATCTAAAAAAGAGAGATTTAGATAACATAAAAAATTGTAATTAGGTCATAAGGCATACCAAAAGTTGAGGATTAATTTGTAGAACGATTTGCTATACAAGTGAGGATGGTAGATGCAAAATTGAGTCTTCTACATTGAAAAATGTGAAACTGTTACCTGCAGAAATGTCAAAATGTTAATTTTAGTAATAATTTTGTTAATAGGATAAGGATTTAAGTGAGATTAGTATTGTAAGATGAGGAATTAAAAACTAAGTGTTACGCAAGTGGTTATGATAGGAAAGTGTGTGAAATAAACATGGAGTGCAAAAGAAAGAATTCGTACTTTGACAGATGATTGTGGAACGACCAGTGAACTTTGAATTTTTCTAACAATTTTGTGTGGAACTGCTTAGTAGTCTTTAATTTTCGTGAAAGTTTCAAAGGGATCCGTTGGATAAGAATTTTCAGCCAATTGGAATCGAGTTTTGTTGGAAAAACCCGTTATAAAGTAGAAATCCTCAATTTAATAGGCTTCGCGATGCGAAAATACGATCAGTCGACAATTTTCACTTGCCCAGATAGGACGTGAAAATTTCGTTCCTAAAAAAATTTCAAAATGAACAATAAATTATAAAATAATTTTGTCGACATACAACATGCAACTACTAGTGACGCTATAGATTTTTATGTAACAAAAAGTGATTTAAAGAAAGTGCAACGGAGAAAAAGTTATTAAAGAAAAATTTCGTATTTACCTGTGAGAATGTTGATGACGATGTCCAACAAGATTACATGTTTGGAACCACTGCGTATTGAAGAGGGAGTAATGACCTGGTAATCAGCTGATCGCACACCGGTTTGTTATTTCTTTAATAATTTAAAAACGTATAACATGAACGATTTTACAACGTTTTAGTTTAATTAGTTTTAAGTAATTTTTAATTTAAATGGCCACTTGTTTTCTTAGTATTATTCCTAACACGAACATCACTACACAATAGATTAATAAAGAAAGAAACTACTTTGGTGACATCTTTAGTCAATTTTGTAAAAATATTATTAAAAATTTAAAACAGATTTCAACACAAAAGGCCAAGTTTTTGCGGGAGTTTATTTAAAAATTCAAAAACAGTTTATTCACAGTAACAGAAGCGAAGTTTTATCTTCAAGATTGCAGTTAAAGAAGCAGCAAACGTAAGTACATCACAGGTGGCATTTCATCTACCGTTGGCAATTTTACATGCAATTCAGGTTGGTTTATTTTGCAAATATCAATTATTATTTACGTCGGAGCTTATCATTACAAATTTGGCGCCCAACTTAAGGCTCGATCTTGCCAAGTAACTACTGGCAAACCAATCGAGAACTCACGACTGATAGAAATTTAAAAATTAAAGTAAACTTGTCAGGTAATTTAGAAATTTTATAAAATGAATACTAGGAGTAAAGGGATTGTGATAGAAGGGGAAGAAGGGAGCTTAATAGAGAACGTCGAAAGAGATTTAGATCTAGAAGGTAGTTTAGGGGAAGAAGAGACATTTTCGGAGACGGAAGTAGAAAGTAAAAAAGGGGATAAGGTAGAACCAGTTGGGACAAAAAGCTCAGATGATATGATGAAAATGTTTATGATGATAAAAGCAGAGTTTGAAAAACAAAGGGAAGAAATAAGGTCGGAAATGGATAAACAATTGGGAAAACAAAAAGAGAAATTTAAAAACAGAGATGGGAAAATAATTGATAGATTGGGAAAACGAAATGATAAGTTAGATAGTATGAACAGTAAAATGGGTGAGTTAGTTAAATCGTGTGACAAAGTTGAGGAAGGTAAGGAGAAAAAGTGGAGTTAAATATTAAAGTCGAAGAGGTGGAGATTAAAAAGGCAGAGTTCAAGTTAAAAGTTCAAGAAAAGATGTAAATTTAGAAATTCAAGTTGAGGTAGGTCAGATAGTAATGGAAATTAGGGGTAAAGAGATGATTCAGGTAGAATGGAAAGAAGTAAGAGGAGGTTGCATTATGATAATAGGAAAGTAGTTGGAGTAGAAAAGTGTTTAATTGTGTTAACGGAAGAAAATAAAGGTACACGAAAGGCAAAGAGAGGGTACGAAATAAAAGTAATGAATCAGAATATAAAATTTGAGTTAGGTGAGGAAGTAGAGAAGTCGTTAAAGGTAATCGTACAAGGTTACGAGAACGAGGGAAGTATTAATGAAGGTAGTAAGGGGTCGTAATAACAGAAATATTAAAAGGATTGCTAGAGCAAAAGAAACGGTGGAGGAAAATTTAAAGGAAGTAATGTAAAGATTACGATGATTATAGACACATTGCTTGGTATGAAAAATTAGTTAGAAATTTGTACAGGGGTAGGAAAAGGCATACCGACAAAGTAACTCCAGTAAGAGGAAGAAACGAGAAGAATTAAATGGGGTCAATACGGAAAGCAACTAAGCATTAGTAATCGGAAGTAGAAAGAATAAGTAGCAGTAATTAGTAGAAATAAGTTAGGTTAATTTAGTTTAGATTTAGTAGAATAGGATGATGATAAGAGGATGGTCGATTAAAATAAATGGGGAATTATAGATAATAATAGAAGAAAATTGGAGGCCAAAGGAGCCGATGTGAAAGTATTATTGAAGTATGTTGGAGGGCCATAGATGCCGAGAAGAAAGTATTATTGAAGTAGTTTGGAGGCCAATGAGCCGATATGAAGAAGTTTAGGTAGGAGACGGAGGTCAATGTAGGACCGTAAATAAGTATTGGGGGTATTGAATATTAGAATCGACAAGAGATCGGATAGATTGTTGAGAAGAGGAATAGGTTAATTGAGGTAATTAGATAGTTAGATATTTAGAGTAGAATAAATGTAAATTTGAGAAACTGGATAAATAAAGGGAGAGTACTAGGAAAGTAGATCCAGTAAAGAACTTAGAAAGATTTGGAAGGAATTTGTAAACGAAAGTTTAAAAATTTCATGGAACGAGTAGAAGGTTTTGATGTTTGGAAGAGGTATGATTCGAAAGATTGAGAGAGACGGTTAAATATTAGTAGTCGGAAGTAAGAAAAATTTGTAGAATTGAAAGAAAAATTAAAGTAGAATAATTTTAGCAAATTTAGTTATGCATGGGGAAAGATAGTCGAAGTTAGGAAAGATTAGTAACTGTCAAATGAGTGATGGAAATTACGATTAGAAGTTGTGCTGAGTTAAGAGAACGGAAGTAAGATGAAGTTGTAGTAAGGGGCTAAACGAGCCGGAGGAAAAAGGAAATTGTAGGAAGGGCAAGTAAGTGCCGAAGTGATAGAATAAAGGGCTAAGTGAGAGCCGAGGTGAAGAAAGAATAGTATAAGAGCTAAAAGAGCCGGAAGTAAGATGAAGTTGTATGTAAGGGAAGTGAGAACGGAGGTAAGATGAAGTTGTTATTATGTAGAATAAAGAAAGAGCAGTAGGCCAGAATTTAGTAGAAAGTAAGAATTGAAGTAAAAGGAGGTAGAAATTGAAACTCAGAGATAGCAGTATTTGAATAAATAAAGAACTTACGAGACAGTGAAGCAACTAGGATTTAAAGTTAGGTGACCATGTAATAATATGAATTAGTGTAGAAACGGGATGGGGTCATTTAGAAATTCAAGGAAATTCAGAACGAATAAGATATACGTCAAAATTTAATGAAATAAATAAAAGGAAAGAAGAACTCGTGAATGTTTATAAGTACAAAGAAGGAGGTTAGGTAGAAAGATTAAAGAGAGGAGATGTGAAATAGTGGAATAAATGATGAACAAATATAAGAGCTGAAATAAAAGTATACGAAGTTAGTTGAGAAGAATTATATGATAAGTATTAAAAGGGGTAAATAAAAAAGAAGATGATGAATTATGATGATGAATTAGGGAATATAGAAGTAGGACAAGAGGTCCAAAGAAGTATTAAAGTCAGAGGTAAGATGCCTGATGAATTATGAAAGGGGTAAATAGAAGAGAAGATGATGATGTTGATTAAAATGAGTATACAAGTATTGAGGTAAAGATATGAATTTAAAGTGAATAAAGCTATAGGAAAAGAGGTGGAGGTAAACATGATGAGTTTCATATGGAAAATAAACATACACGAGGACTTAATGTAGAGTAAATAATGGTTCAACGTAAGGCAGGAGTAACGAAATGAAAGGTGTAAATAAAAGGGCGAAAGGAGAAGCAGTAATAGAAATAAAAGAGGTAAATGATTAAGACGTGAAGGTAGTTTGAAGTAAATAATAATGTAGGAGGTAACGGAGAAATTTAGTTTGAGTAAAGGAGGAAGAATTAGGATGATAAAAGGAGAAGAATTATGTGAGTAGAAGGAAGATGGTTTATAAATGATTAAGACGTAAAGGAGTTTTGAAGTAACGATAATGTGGAAGATAGATAGGGGGAATCAGATTAAAGCAGGAAGAATTGTGATGATGGAAAAGGAAGGTTTATGATGATAGAAGGGAGATAAGATAAAGACGATGAAGTAAAGAAAGGGAGGTAAATAAGTTACGGAAATAGTTTTAGAATAGAATAGATTAGAATAAAGTAATGTTAGTATTTTGGGCATCGTAATGCGAGAAGATGAGTAAAGTTTAGTTAATTAAAGATTAGGTTAGAAGTAGTTAAAGTTTATTTGAATAGTAGGTTAGGAGTGTTAATACAAAAGTCATTGAACTATTTGTAAACAAAAATTTTGAAATTCCATGTAAGACAAGTGTTACCGAAATTTAAAAATTTTTATTTAGGGGTAATTATGTCATGTTATCAACTTAAAAACTAAGATAAATAACCTTAATAAAGTAAATTGCATCGTCCGGTTAAAAACCGCAGCTTCGATAGATGAAGTGTAACCTCGGATGGAACTTTTTGTTGGAACGGGTTGTTAATTTTGGCATGTAGCATTTATAGAAGGTTCATGGCATACCATTGGAGCCATTTTGAACACAAAATTTCATTTCATAAGCTGGCCAGAGCAGTTAGCATTCTAAAAATTAAAATCTTTCCTACGGGTAGCACAGATAAAAGTTGGAATTGTTTTGCATATCCAATAGCAGCGTCCGCATTTCTTGGCACTATTGTAAGTGAATCCAAAATCCAAAAGTTTCAAATAAAGCTAAAATGAGCAAAAGCAAATTTCATCCTTCGGAAAATCTAAAAAGAGATTTAGATAACATAAAAATTGTAATTACATCATAAGGCATACCAAAAGTTGAGGATTAATTTGTAGAACGATTTGCTATACAAGTGAGGATGGTAGATGCAAAATTGAGTCTTCTACATTGAAAAATGTGAAACTGTTACCTGCAGAAATGTCAAAATGTTAATTTTAGTAATAATTTTGTTAATAGGATAAGGATTTAAGTGAGATTAGTATTGTAAGATGAGGAATTAAAACTAAGTGTTACGCAAGTGGTTATGATAGGAAAGTGTGTGAAATAAACATGGAGTGCAAAAGAAAGAATTCGTACTTTGACAGATGATTGTGGAACGACCAGTGAACTTGGAATTTTTCTAACAATTTTGTGTGGAACTGCTTAGTAGTCTTTAATTTTCGTGAAAGTTTCAAAGGATCCGTTGGATAAGAATTTTCAGCCAATTGGAATCGAGTTTTGTTGGAAAAACCCGTTATAAAGTAGAAATCCTCAATTTAATAGGCTTCGCGATGCGAAAATACGATCAGTCGACAATTTTCACTTGCCCAGATAGGACGTGAAAATTTCGTTCCTAAAAATTTCAAAATGAACAATAAATTATAAAATAATTTTGTCGACATACAACATGCAACTACTAGTGACGCTATAGATTTTTATGTAACAAAAGTGATTTAAAGAAAGTGCAACGGAGAAAAAGTTATTAAAGAAAATTTCGTATTTACCTGTGAGAATGTTGATGACGATGTCCAAGAAGATTACATGTTTGGAACCACTGCGTATTGAAGAGGAAGCAATGACCTGATAATCAGCTGATCGCACACCGGTTTGTTATTTCTTTAATAATTTAAAAACGTATAACATGAACGATTTTACAACGTTTTAGTTTAATTAGTTTTAAGTAATTTTTAATTTAAATGGCCACTTGTTTTCTTAGTATTATTCCTAACACGAACATCACTACACAATAGATTAATAAAGAAAGAAACTACTTTGGTGACATCTTTAGTCAATTTTTGTAAAATATTATTAAATTAATACAGATTTCAACACAAAACGCCAAGTTTTTGCGGGAGTTTATTTAAAATTCAAAAACAGTTTATTCACAGTAACAGAAGCGAAGTTTATCTTCAAGATTGCAGTTAAAGAAGCAGCAAACGTAAGTACATCACAGGTGGCATTTCATCTACCGTTGGCAATTTTACATGCAATTCAGGTTGGTTTATTTTGCAAATATACAATTATATTTACGTCGGAGCTTATCATTACAATATATATATATAATAAATTATTTAACTTGTGAAATTATATTTTACTTATGAAATGTTTTAAAAACTAAAAAGGACTTGAAAGGAACAGAAAACATTGTCGGTAGTTAAAGATATCTTATTTCCAGTTTTATTTGTAGGTATACTTCGCGATAACCGGCTAGCTAGACAAACTACAAGTCTGGAACAAACCGAATTCTTTAATAATTATAATATAATTATTATATTTACGCAAATCTGAAGAAATAGTATCTACGGCAATAGTAACCAATTTATTACACTTATTAAGGCCTCTCAAATTTTCTCTTTATATTTTTTAGACTTGAGACTAAAAATATCGACGGTGGAAAGGCAAAAAGTTTTAAGCGCCATTTTTGACGAATTTTTGTTATACATATCATTCGATAGAGAAAATTTTATAACAAAAATTCGTCAAAATGGCGCTTAAAACTTTTGCCTTTCCACCGTCGTCGATTAAATTTCACTAAAATTATTTTTAAAATTATTTTTAGTCTTCAACTAAAATGTACAATTCTAGGTGGGAATATTTTTATTAATTTTAAAACAATTTTTATTGAAATTTAACTTTAACTTGAAAAAAATTTAAAACTTTTTAAATAAAAACTTTAACATGGCTACGGTTTACATTTATTGCTTTAAAGATCGTGCCCGCAACCCATATAAAACATTCAGAAGATTTGGCAACAGTGTAATTTTTGTAGAGGGCGCCACAAGAAAGCCTTCAATTTTAGTTGCCACAAATATAAAGAAACATGAACATGCATAGTCCCATAATGTGGCATCTTTGACACAAAACACACAAATATGCATAAACTCGAATATCTCATTTAATTTTTGAGTTACATTAAAATAATCAAGCCATATAATACGTATATAAGAACTATTAGAGGTGCACCTCAATTGTGGCGTTTTTCTCTTCCCAACTCCGAGATATTTCAATTTTAATTTGTGACATCGCGTGTTAAGTTGCCACAAGTTCCGGATTCGCCATAGTACAGGCCTATTCACACACAAGTTGCCACCAGTATAGTGAAACCTACACAACACACACACACACACACACACACACACACAGACATTTTTGGAAATGGTCTTATTTTACTCAGGGACCTCAAAAGTGTAAATCCATCAAAATCTCAAATTTTTTTCTGCACGAAAACAATACTTTCTCATATTACATATGATAAAGTAAAATATTAAATTATCCGGTTGTAAAACGTTAAATAAATGATTGGATTCCCCAAATTTATTTCTTTTAAAAATATCTGATTAGTCCAACACTTTTATATTTCTAATAATTTAGTCGAAATCTGAGAGTAAATTAAGACTTAAATATGTAATATTTAAGAAAATTGCAAAAATTTTATAATCGTAAAAATTTATTAGGACTCTATTTTACAAAATACAGAGATATCATTCTCGCCATCTTGTCATAACATAAACACGATTACGTTATGTTGCTAAAACCGCAACGCGGTGTCTATCATGTAAATGCAAAGTGAAACTGATATTTCGTACGATTTCGGACCAACAATTAAATCGCAAGTTCATTCGGATCCACTGTTCGCGCTACATAGGGTTTCAATGTTATGGGATCGTTCGCAGCTTTTCGTCCGAATTCTGACCAACGCCGTTCGTCCGAATTCGGATCCACTGTACGTGCAGCCTTAAGGTTAATTAACAATATGAATTTTTGCATTTTTAAAAATTTCTAAAAATTTTTGATTAAATATTTTTAAATTTCTCCAAATTCAAATTTGGTGCTAATATTCATTAGCAATGTAAATTTATACGAACAATATCGTCACTGAACCTAAATGTGTTGAGCTTAATTTGTCAAGACATTTTAAGTGATAGTTCTAGTTGACGTTCAAATTTATTTATACGAGCTAAATCGTGGTCCTACAAAAAAATTTTTTTAATTTCCAAAGCGGAAATTTTTAAGATGCAACCAGTGCTTCGCCAATAACAAATGCACCTCAAGAAAATTATTTTCAACGATAAAGGTCTTAGAGTTTTTAAGTATTTTCTTTATTTATTAAAACTAATTTTAAGTCTTATATTTATTTATTGCAAATTGCAAAGTTTACATTTATTTATATTAATTTCAACAAATTTCAAAAGAGGTACAAAGCAGTATTATTTTAAATTGCAGTAACATTATCGTTGGAAAAATCGAAATCTATGTGTCACTAGACCACTGGTAGTGACTCGCTAGTGAATTAACCACCAATTTAATTCAATTTGTTACGTCAATAAATTAATAAATGCTATATGTGAATTATAAAAAATTGTGAATTTAATTATTATGGTGCTACAAATTACTATATGCTTTTTAAATTCACTCTGATGAAGACTGAATAAGAAAGGTCGAAACTAATTAGTAAAAGATTGGAATTTGTGCTATTTGATCCAGAACTCACGAAAACATCGAGTTTCCATTACCCAATTAGACATTGAACTATTTAATATAAACATAAATATTTTAGTGATTCCTCTAATACATAATATGTCAATATTTTTCCTAAATTTTTGGTATTGAGAAGAACAATATAAAATAATGGAATAATATTCTAAAATAATCAGCAGATTATGCTGGTACAGTTTTATTATTAATAGACAAGAAGTTTTATTCCTTTAGGAGTGCCGAGTATTTGGTCTGTTTTTGTAACAAAATATCTGCGTACTTGGTGTGTTTTTTTGACAGTTTATCCTTACAAACGATTAATCTTGCCACTACTTGCTCCAACGAACTTTATAGTTAGTGCGTTATAGAATGATGTTTACATTTTTTACATTATATACTATTCTGTTATTTAAAATTAGTAAAAATATTTTGTAGTAATATTTGAGATCCTTGGTGTATTTAAACAAACCTTTAAAGCTCGATAAAAGTGGATAAATTGATATACATACATTTTTGAAAATTTAGAAACTACTTAAGCTTTAAATAATCTACCTCTAAAAACTGCCCAATACAATCGCAAAGTAAAAAAGTAGCAAATTTCAATTAAACTTAAAATGCTAAAACCCAGCATTAATCCAATAGTTCCTCCAATTTGAACTAAAAATAAAACAAGTTTAGATTAGAATACAAAAAGTTCTCACTCACCCAATAAGTTCGTAAAATTAAAAATTACGATTCTCTTATATCGAATTATAGGATAGAATGGTATTTTCCATTGCACGTTAGTTCCGACAACCCAAGGCATGATTTCATAATGTAGAAGTAATATTCTGTCGATATCACAATTTTGCATGCAAGAACATACTTTTTTGGTTTTATCATCAACCAAAGATGTTATTAATTCTACAAAAGACTTTTATTAATTATATTTATGTAAGTTGAACATGGCAATTCATTTATTTTGTACTATTTTTCTTCTTACTTTTATGTTTTAGCCAACATTGCATTCCAACAGGATTACAAACATGTTCATTTTCTGTAAGTAAATTATTTATTGGATTGGTATAAATATGGCTGAAAAGATTAGATTACCTAGTCGTCTGTAATAATAAGGTACACACTTGCACAATTTAAGACAAAGCTTTATTCTGCATTCCATTCTACATAAATTGTAACTGTAAACAGGACTGTGCTCCAAGTTTGATTCATCCGTATAACGACAATTTCTTTGTCTAATATTTAAATCTTTCACATCTGAAGGACTCCAAACGCTTTGTATTTCTAAATGAAAGTATGAAAATGTAGTCGAAATGCTATTTACTCCAATTACATCTAAAGCCGGAATTTCATTGGTTCCATGAAAAAATATCTGTAAATTTACATAACTAAACATAATATTGTACTAACTTCAATATTTTAAAAACAAAAATATTCATATTATAAAACATTTGAAATAATTTTATTTCATCATGCTTTTACCAATTAATATAAAAAGTATATTATAATAATTGCTAGTATACATAATGTTCAAGTCCTCTTACAGTACGATACACTAAAATTAGCTAAATTTCGGCTATTTAGGAGACAACTAATTAGTGAATCAACGAAATTCGGCATATACATAGTTCATAATCAAATACTAACTTTTTCACAAACTGGTAAGTCTATCCCGGATTTAAGGAATTATTTGTATAGAAGTTGTTAAGAGGTGTAAAAGTACTTAACTTAACTAAGTTAAGTTTGGTGGATCTACTACTTTTGATTTTTTTTGACGAAAATCTAGTTATTTCTAATCTAGTTACTTAATCTGGTTTTATTAGAAACATATTTATAATAATAATAGAAATTATATATATTATTAACCTTTGAAATTAATATTGATTCAAATTTTTAAAATTATAAGGTTAAATGAACAATAAAACGAAACATTATTTGTGAGCTTTCAGCAATGGTTACTGCTGTCATCAGACATTTAATAAAAAAGCTTACAAATAATGTTTCGTTTTATTGTTCATTTAACCTTATAATTTTAAAAATTTGAATCAATAATAATAATAATATTAATAATTTATTACATCAGTAGATTAATTACAACAAACATAATTAGTAACTAAAGCAAAAGTAACTGTTCAGCAAAGCTGGTTTTCGACAGATACCTAAGATAACAGGGAAGGATCATTGGCCTTTCTGGAGAAGTTCCACTAAATTTGATTTAAAAGTGGACTTGGTTTTGATTTCAGGAACAGTTCCAGGTGTCTGTTATAGATGGTACACGCCGTGAATTGGAATGATCCTTGAAATTTAGACGTTCTGTGGATCGGAGTTGACAAGCACTGGTTGCTTTGCAATTCCCGGTTGTGGCAATCACCTCTTCTGGTTGTTAGGCCCTTAAGGTAGATTGGAAGTGAGGTGTTTAAATTGTGAATAGTGCAGGCAAACTGCAATTCAAACCGCTCTTCCATTTTAAGTAATCCAGTGAGTTATAGTAGGAGTCACATGTTCCTATAATCAATGTTATGTGCAAATCGAAGGCACGCATTTTGAATGGTCTGTAGTCTGTCTTGCCTGTTCGGTAAGGTAACCATGGTAGACAGTAATGCAGTAGTCAATGTGACATAATACCAGCATAACTGTAAAGTTCCACTTGGCATCAGATGGAAGAAGGTTCTTAAATCTGTACAAGGATTTCAGTTTAAAGAAACATGCACTAGAAATTTTATTGATGTGATCAGTGAAGGGGAGATGGTTGTCCAATATCATGCCCAGATTTTCACTTTTGCAGAAGTTCACCATTTGCCCATTGAGTTTGACATCGAGTCTTCGATTATCCATTGCCGTTTAGTATCCATTGAGACTACCAAAGCAAATACATTGGGTTTTGGAGGGGTTCAGAATCAGTCCGTTCTTTGTTGACCATTTGAGCACTGAATCGAGATTGTGGTTTAGGGTTCCAATGATTTCGTTAATGTTGCTAGGATAGTCGGATACGTATCATTTGCATACATGCGGAAGCTGCACTCCTTAGTAAGAACAGAAGGAAGATCAGCAGTGTAAATGTTGAGAAAAGCAATGGACCTAGAAGACTACCTTGCGGAACACCTTTGTTACACGTGAGTTGGTTGGAGAGGAAGTTATTCCATTTAACCCGTTGAGTTCTATCCGATAAATAGTTTGCCAAAAGGTAGGCATATTTGAGATGGTTAATTATTTTATTGGCGTTCAAAAATAAAAATTCAAAATGTTGAATAAAATCCATTTCGACATTTTAGGTTCCTAGTAAAAATGTTGGAATAACAGCTTAAATTAAAACTTCGTAAATCCCAAAGTTCTCCTGAACTTTTATTTTGTTAATTGGACTGGTACATAAACTGGAACATTACGACTAGGCCATTTATTTTCTTGCAGAAATATTTTTTTGGTACTTGAGAATTCACAGTGAATAATCTTTGAGGTAACATTAAAAATAACAGAAGTCCGAACTTAGTGGGCTTGCGCTAATATAAAGACACCATACCTCTCATTTTCGTTTCTAAAATTTTAAAAACGTTATGTTGACCGCGCTTTTCTATTTACCCGACTTTTAGGTGATTAAAATGTCTTTAAAATTTATATTGTGATAGTTTGAACACGATATTATTTTTATACAATATTATTTTCTACCCAAAATTCCTCGTGCTGCGTGATTTTTACGTGCAAATTTAGTCTACATATTTCCCAGTAACGTATTTTGACAAAACGTCAAAATGAAATCGGTTATTTTAATGCACTTGAGATATTACTGTTGAATAATTGCTGTTTATTATAATTGTTAACAATTAAGTACTTACATATATTATTGATATAAATTAAAAATAGTTAAGAAAAATTTTCAACAGCCTAAAAGTGTAAAGCGAAAAGTATTATCCAACTATTTAATATTAACTATCGTAATGCATAGTAATGAAATTAAAAGCGTTAGAGCAAAATGAAATCATTTTTACATGTTGCACTTCTTCCATAGGTGTTCCTGTAAAAAAATAGGTTGAGATAACATCATAGGCCATCAATGTAGTGTTCTTCATCATCATCATCACAGCTATATCATCCATCGTCGGACATAAGCCTCCCCCATAAATACGCCATATAGCCTCTGCTCTTTGGATCCAGTAGATTCAGTAGTGTTTGCTATGCGAGATTTTAGGACCTGATGCAGTTTCCCAAATGCTGCCCACGCTAGCGTGATTCTTCTGCTCAGATCGGATTTTAAATTTTTCTTGGACATAATGATTTTTTGACCCAGATACAAGTAGGAGTCTACCTTCTCAACTGTTAAATCTCCGGGGTTTAATTGTTCCATGCCTAGTTTGCCTTCTGCAGAACAATTCGTCATGTATTTACTTTTCGTGTTATTTATTTGTAGGCCTATTCTCTTTGGAACGTTTATTTAATTCCGTCAACATCAGTAGTAGTTCTTCTTTTTCGTGAGATATCAGAATTACGTCGTCAGCAAATCGTAAGTGGCTTAATTTTTTCCCATCTATGGTTACACCTTTTTCGTCCCACTGTATCATGTCTTCCAGTGCTAGTGTAAACAGCTTAGGTAAAATGGAATCTCCCTGTCTCACTCCTCTTTTTATTTTAATCTTTTTTTTTGTTTTCGTGTAGTAGGATCTGAAAAGTAGCATTTTTGTAGATATTCTGTATTAAAGCTGTGTATCTATGATCGACTCGATTGTTACTAAGAACATTATTTTGTTTTGCTCGAATCAAACTTTGGTGCCGTTGTAACTTTACAATAAATTTATTTGTTTACAGTTCAAGCGTATCTCTTGCAGCTCTTGCAATTTTTTATTTTATATCAGGTGACTTCTTTTCTAAAAGCTACTCTTCGTGATTTGGGTAGGATACTTTTTGGGAGTAACGTTTTATAATCACGTGGCGCCTAGGGCAAATTGAGTTACTTTTCTTAGTTTTTTTTGCTTGAAAAGAAGTCGCCAATTAAGTTTTTTTCTTGCTCCAATTGAGCTAGCCATAGGAGCATATGGCAATACCTTGAGATTTGGGAAAATACCATCAATTTCTTTGATACCACCTTTACCGTGGCAAGGTACTTTACTACGTCTAAATAGTGTTCTCCAATCATGCAGCTTCAAGTCGATCCGAATCTTTTCAACTATGGAATGTTTTTCAATTAAGTCATTGTAGCTACTGATTTTATCACTACTGTTGTTTTTCTTATATTTTGTTCTACAAATACAAATACAAACACAACCAGGTGGAATTATAGAGTGACCAACGATTAGAAAAGTTAATTCAAGTTTTTTAATATGTGGAGTTGATTCTTCTAAAGCCAATAAGCTAGCATTGTCATCATATTGATATTATTAGTTTGTCTTCCATTACCGTCAGCTAATAAAAATTTTATTAACATCTGTACCTACTAATGTGGATATTAACGAATAAAAAAGTTGTGCCGCCCACCAAATCGGCTCCAAGTAGGTTAAAAACAAACATATCCAAAAATTAAAGGGTGTTACCGAGTACTTCGTTTTCTGCATTTAAGTAACATGGAATTTCAAGAAACCTTTGATAACTCTTTTTTGAACCCTCTAAAAATTATGGCAAATATTTGAATGATGTGCAGAAAGCATATGCAGTTAGGTTAGTTTATGTAACTGTCAGTAATCTGTACAGCATTTTTTTCTGTTTAGTGTATTCCGAAGGATATCGTAAAATTAGTTTATATAGTACATTTATTTACTTACCTATCACGTTTTCAAGTATTTTTATTGTATTCTCTGACTGCAGAGTTTTCTTTGTGTTAGTTCGCGAAGACTATCTTCGACAACTTTTTCAGTCTCTATTTTTATTTAGAATAATTTAAAACATAAATTACTTTTAAGTAGGGCATTTACTACTAGTTTTATTGAACTAAAACAATCTTACCGAGCGTGTAATTGATTATAATACTGGAAACTTGTGACACGGATGTCAATAGTTAGTATTGCAAATACATACATCGCCAAACCAAAGAGTGATTTCTCCAAATAACTGTCAATTTTGTTGCAACTTTTAGCTATCGTACAGAAAGTTTTCTAAAAGTCTGATTTTACCATTGAGTTCCCTTTTCAAAAATAAAAGAAATTTGGAATTAATGGCATCAGTTTAATCTTGTGTCCCTGTCTAGAATTACCTAAAATTATAAGTAATGTACAATATTCCTTACCGTATAATCACCAATTAAGTTCTTCACTGTGACTGTAGGTGCGAGTATACTTATATTTATTACAATGCTATCTGGTACTGGTGGTGCTACTTGAAATGTTCGAGTCCATGTCCTTAAAATTATTTTTAAACATTATTTTTGGGAAGTTTTATAATCAGAGTGAAGTTATATAATCACAACGATTCTATAATAGGTACATTCAAGAGCCTTTTCACACATAACCGGAAACGGCTAATAGGCATCAGAACCTAGTGGTTGTCGAACTTTCTTTGACTCTATTGTGGATTTCTATCAGTACTGGGAAATACAAGTAATGCAACCGACGATGAGGTACCAATACACCTCGTAACCGGAAAACCGGTGTCGGTTTCCGACAAGTGTAAAGTACACTGCGATTATAAAACTGATTCACATTAAATTAAATTAAAAATTAAAATTATTTAAAATGAATTGTAGACATGCATTTATAAGAATAGGAGGATAACTATGTTAAATAAATTCCGGCAGATATATCCAGGTATTATTTGCTATCGATTTTATTTATGCTATGTCATTATGTCATTTCTAGTTTTATCGTTTAATTAAGCTATTAATTTTAATATAATATTTTATTTTCATAGGTTTTCAGCAATTTGCACAGATTATTGGTGTCAGTGGATGTTTTATTAACATGGAATCCAAATAATTACGTATTATTGTTTCAGTAAGTAGGAAAAACTTAACTACATTACGTTTTTGTTATTTAAAGAGTAGGGGCTGTTAAATACCTCAATCTTTAATGTCAGTTTTCTGTTCAATGTATTCATTTATTTCTTTATACTGCAATGTCACGATTGCATAACTTACAAATTGCTCACTTCATGACAAAGTTGTACACTAAAAGCCTAAAAATACTAAAATCAAAATTTTGCAGTCAAATAAAAACAGAACTTACCAGGGGTTCATGTAAACATCATTTAGTGAAAACAATTTTATAAAAATCATAGGACAACCAATATTGCAGTTTGGTTTGTTTCCGAAGAGAAATCGATGGACTTTCACACGTTCTTTCATTGTTTGGAAGAATATACAAATAAAATTCAAGTGTTTTAACTTTAAGTTTTGTAATAGTTTAGTTTAATTTAGTTGTTAAAAGGAAAATGGGTTCGCAAAAAAAATTAGTGATTAATTATAAACAATTAAATAATTAAAGTTTGGTAAAGAAGTTAAGACATTTAATTCCGCGAGAAAACCAGTTGACCGTTATTTTTTCTGTACCAGGATTGGAGGTTTATGATAGCATGTTTATTTTCGAGATCCAATGGAAGAAACACCTACAAAAGACCGCGAAAATAAGAGCGTGTTGCTAAAAGGAGTGAGAAAAAGTAACGGTTTTGTTGCTAGGCGAGTTAATTGGATGCTCGAAATCATAAGATAATTTTGGACCAATGTCAGGCCAGAGACGGTACGCGCGAAAGATAACGTAACGGTTTTTCGGTAACGTGGAAGAAAAAATAACCGACACTGAGGTTATAAAAGGACTTTTGGAAAAAATAAGTTAGTGTTAGTATTGGGACGATTGAGGACAGTGAAGATTGAATACAAGTTTTAAGTTTGTTAAAGATAATTAATAAAGGAGTATTAGTATTGGGACGATTGAGGACAGTTGAGATTGAATACAAGTTTTAAGTTTGTTAAAGATAATTAATAAAGGAGTGTTGGCTTTGGTATGATTGAGAACAGTTCAGATTAGTAAAGATTAAGTAGTGAAGGAGGAGAGTACAAGTTTTAAGTTTGTTCAAGAAAGGTTTTATGGTACCGAGAAAGATCAACGCCTCAACATTTAAACAATTAAAACGCAGTGGAGTTAAGTTTTTATTTAATGGAAACTTAAATATTAAAATTTTAATTTAATAGAATATTTTAAATTAAATAAAGCTTATGGAAATCTGGAAAGTTACCCTGTTAAATTTTCTATTGATGCTGTATATACCACGGATGCTAATTTAATAAAAGTAATTTCCAGAAATGAAGATTTTACGTTTTCTGATATGTCACAAAGTGATAAAACGACTGTTATACCTATTGTAATAAAATATTTCTTTTTAGCAAAATGTTTTAAATCCAGCAACTACTCATTTGTAGAAAACCTCAAAACACTTGTAATTTATTATCAGAATTTTATCTTGCATGTGTTTTTATATTAAAGTTTTAATTACCCGAATTACAGTTGCTTTCTTCCAAATAAGCACATCATATTATGCTAAAACGTAAAACCTTTAAATTCGATTTAAACATTGCTTAAATTTTATTAACTTTATAATTTTAAATTTATATGTTATAGTATATACCTGTGTATTAAGTAAAGAAGTTACTAGAAATATGTATAATATAATTTGTTTAAATTACCGATGTGGCAATGTCTACAATTCATTCTAAAATGGTTCAATTTTATTTATTACCTTGGATTAATGTGTCTTGAAATTTCTGAATTATAAGTAAAACACAGACCAAATTCTGTTAAGACTTGTTCAAACTTTCTAGTAGTTCCAAACGTTTGAATAATTTCAACAACGTCATCATCTAAAGATACACTGGTTTGAAGTATCCAATCTAAATAATTTTCACCATTTTCATACAAGGAATTGTTGATGTATTTATCGTTTCCAAAATTATTTGCAATATTTCCAGTTACAAGATTATAAAGGAAATATTCAAAGTTTTCTGTTTCATTCTGAGGTATCTTTAAATTTCTAAAATTATAATTTGTTTAAATTTATTTATTAATTTATTTGAATTATTATTTTCTTTGTTAAATTTTGGAAAATCTTTCTTAGATGTATGTATAGTAATATATTATAGGAAATCAACTTATATAAAAATAATCTTGCACATTTTCAATTTTGGAAAAAAATAATTACATGCAAATTTTCTTCTTTCTTTGTTCTAGCGTGTTCCTAATCCATACATCATTGATTATGCATTTATTTTAGTTTTTTCTATTGTTCTACGATTTCTGCCTTTTTCGTGAATATAATTGTTTGTTATCTACTGCTTTTGTGACAATAAGCAATAATAAACAACCACTTGTTTCCTAAATTTTTGAAATATTTTTCTTCCGAAATATAAAATTCCAAAAAGTTTCTTTAATCAACTCTTAAAGAACAATATAAGTAATTAATTAACCAATTTATTAAATTTACCGATAATAATAATTATTAATTACCAATTTGTTTTATTTTTTTAAATAATAAATAAATTTCTTTCCAATATTATTATAGTTATTATTATTTTAAAATATATGTTTCTGATAAAAAAAAATACGCATAATATTATAATTTTAAAATTACCTTTTTAAATTTCAAATATCAAATCTAATGTAAGGGTCGAACTGTCATCGTACTAAACTTTTTTGAAAATTAAAATAAAAGAAATGTGCAACGTTTCCCTACTGTTCATTACTGTGGTATTACTATATTATGTTGCAAAGTAGCACAGTTAATTGATAATTAATTATTCATTAATTTTTATAATAATTATTTATTAATTTATAAACAATAGTAATAAACAAATAAATTTATATTTAAAAATGTATCAAATATTTTATTGTTATCAATGCATTAATGAGATCAAGATGAGAAATTTTCTATAGTTGTGGCACATTAAAATCCGTTTAAATAAGTTACAATTAAACAAGTACATATTATTTTCATTTAATTTATTAGAAAAAAATTAAAAACATTTTTTACAAGAGGAAATTGATATAAAAACACAACCCTAACAAAAATGTATAAATCAAAAAGCAAATATTAATAATATGTATTATCCCCACTTCTTAAAATTACTTCATAAATTATATTTGACATAGAATCTATAGGTTTTTCATGAGTTGCTAGTGACATTTATTCTCTGAGATATTCTTCCATATTCAATCTATAACTAAATACATATGTATACCTTAATATATGTACTCTACCTCCAGCCAGTATCTATTCTTTTATTATTTCTCCTCTTTCGTTTGTGCTATTGATTTGTAGTCCCAAAAGTACTTGTACATATGATCTTATTTCATCAAATTTGTATTTTTCCAATTCATATTGCTGTCTAATTTTCTCTTTTGCCTCTATGGCACTTCATAAATTTTGTCTTACTTTGACTTAAGAAGTCGAAATTTTTTTGATTTTCTTCCAGTTTATTGAATGTTTCTATTAGTGCCTTATGTAATCTTGCAACAATCACCACGTTATCAGCTTATGTGCCTGTGTCTCTCTGTGTACAATTGTATCTCCACAGTTGATGTTTTTATTATTTTTACCAGTGCAATATTGAACAGCGTGGCCAAAAAATAATCTTCCTGTTTTACTATTGATTTAGTTATAAATTTTTCCGCTTTTCCATATTTTGTTATGATTTCAACTGTTGTTTCTTTTAGAGTTATGTTCGTTAGGAGTACTAGTTGGCTCGGTATGTTCATGTTTTCTCTTTCTCTTACTAGCTGATTTCTGTTTACTTTATCGAAGGCTTACCGAAAATCTATAAAGAGCAATTCCAGTTTCGTGTCAAACTCGTAACATCTTTCCAAAACTTGTGTTATTATAAACAAAGCATCGATAGTCGATCTTCCTAAACTAAAATCTTATTGATAATTTCCTATCAAATTTTCAGTCTTTTAAACGCGTCCTTTGGACGTGCAAATATCATTCCCGACAGTATTTTGTAATATGCGTTGCGCAGGGACATTCTTTTGTAGTTCTCGCATTCTGTTACGTTGCTCGTTTTTGAGAATCGGTGTAATGCTAGCTGTCATCTATTCTGTTGGCATTTCTTTTTATCCTCCAAACCCCATTCTCAATTTATACATCCTCTTCCACAGTGCGTCTTCACCTTTCTTAATAAGTTCTCCATCTATATTGTCGGTTCCAAGTGCTTTAAAATTTTTCAGTTTTTAATTATTTCTTTAAAGTCTTTGTACCTTAGTTCAGCCACTATTTCGACATTTTTATGTTTATCGCTGCCCAAATTGACACACTGACAAAGTTACTTCTGGGTATTCTTTCGGCAGATTCAGAAAGTATGTACTCTTTCCATATGTTTTTTATTTCTTATTTTTTGTGTTTTACATTTGCGGCTCTGTCCTTCATTGCTCTTGGAATTAAAAATTCCTGTAAAACTCTTTTGGATTTCCATGATTTTTTTCCTATTTTGTCAGTTATTGATATTATCCTGTTTCTATTTTTTACATATTTTCTATTGTTATACATTTTATATTGTTACTTTCTCTTTAGATCTCTATTATTATCATGTTGTGATCTTTATCCACACTTACACCCCTATATGATTTGACATAGCATACCTTAAAAGTTTTCTTCCTTAACGCCATTTTTGGCCGATTTGGTTACAAGGTTTTATCTGGGTTTCCTTGTAAATTTTTTCGTGTTTCAATTTAGTGCAGTACTAATTCTCATGTTGCATATTATTGCCAGGTTACACAATTTTTCTTATAAGCATTTTTTCTTTTATAATATTGTATGCCTCCCCACTATATTTGCTAAGTATTCCTCTCTTCCGATTATTGCATTATACTCACCCATAATTATTATTTTGTCTTTTTTCGATATTCTTTTGTAGAGCACCTCTATTTTATCATATAAATATTTCGTTTCCTATTTATCTGCATCTTCTATATGTGCATATATATTAAAAACCGATAGATTTGTGTTTTACTCTTACTCAGATGTACGCTAGTCTTCCACTCATTGTTCAAATTCTATTAAGTCCTCTAACATACCTTTCTGGATCACAAAGACTACACCGTTTCTACTTTATCTTGGTCCTCCGAAGTACAGCATTGTGTAGTTTTTTTTTTAGCTTCTCCGCTTTCCTTCAAATAAATGTTTATATGTTTTTTAGATTGCCAAACAGCAGTCGACTTCCTTATCTAAAATTTTGACCGAGTTTAGAAACCTCGATATTCTTCTTTTTATCACGTTTGATATATTTCTCTTGATTTTAACTCACTCATTTTACTCTCACAAATTATCATCTGCCACTCGATTTCTCTCGAAAAGCTTGACATTATAATTCATAAAAATATCATAATATAACTATTTTTTAGATTTTTTTACCGCTATTTAGGAAAAGCTTTGTATGAACCATAATTCATAGGTACCTTTTTTGCGATTTCGAATATTTCGAATAGCATTTTCAACCACAAAAAACCTGGCACTTACTATTGAATTACCACAAGAATATTATAAAAAATTGTTTTTCCTTCTATCAGTATTATTATTGATCGGTAAAAAAACTTTGTAACTTTCGAATTTAGCAAGATATCGATTAATAATGCGTATATATACAGAGTGTCCCCGTGGCCATGTTAAACTTTTAAGGTGGTGATAGAAGACACTTTTTTAAGATATACTTTTAAATAAAATTTTTCTCCTAGTCGATACTCTTGGGGAATACCTCTCTTTAAAGCAATTTTTTGAATTTCTGCTTTCAAACGGTCATATCACCGTAATTATTAATTTTATAGCATTAATGGATTAGTGATTTTTTCAAAATAATTTCTTCATCATTCTTATCTACAAACTAGTTTCTAACCTCCTATTGCTTAGAATGAATGAATTTCGAGTTATGAATTAAATTAAGAAAAAAATTTTTTTTAAATTGCAAGTTTTATTTTTTAGTTTTTCTTGAGAATCATGTATCTTTTAAACGAAACTTCTTACAAAAAACTAATGGACCAATTTGAATAGCAAAATTAACAAGATATAATTTTAATCTAGTAACATTTTTTAACAAAAGAAATAAAAAATTCCAAAAAATTTATTTTAATACATTTTCAAAATGGCCACCCTCATTTTCAACACATAAACGTGCTCTTTTAAAAAGGTGTAGAACAGTATTATTTATAAGAGCACATTTTTTCATTAATTTCCGCCACATCTAGTTGTCGATCAAAATCATATTTTTGATAATCTCTTAAATGTATTATACTATGTTTTATACCGACCTTATTTATTATTTTGGCATTTTTTGTGAAATTTTACTAGTCTAAACTTATAGCCCGTTATATTTGCTATCCGAATTGGGCCGTTAGTTTTTTAGTAAGTGTTTTCGTTTAAAAGATGCCGGGTTTGCAATAAAAACAAAAAAAATAAAACTTGGAATTTGGATTTTTAACATTTTTTATCGGGGCTTGCACAAATAGGGTTGAAGGTTATTGGTCGAGATTGAAGATGTATTGCCGACGGTTAGGGGTATTAGGTTCTACCATGTTACCCGGTAATTTGCAGGAATATACATATGTGAGTGTCCATTTTGGACACATAATGAACGGTTTGAAAACATGGTTATGCAAATCATGGAGCGGTATCGGGTGTAATTCTTTGCAGAACTGCTGGGAGAATAAAAAATTGGTTCTTTTCAGGGTCACAAATAATATTGAATGGTTTTTTTTATTTTTAGCGCAAATCCGAGTCTTGACGTAGTTACATTTGTCAATATCAGTAACATTAATGACAATGCGGAGCATATTTGTAGCTAAGCCGCCCTGATCTTCTTTATCTGGCGTTTGAAAAACATGGCTTTGAGTTTTTGAGTTGGGATAACGTAGCGGGCTTGCTACGTGTTGGCTTGGGTTACTAAATTTAGAATTTGAATATACCGAAAGTGGAGGGTTCATGGGGCAAACCTAGACGTTAAACAAAAATAATTTCAAATTTGAAGGGACTGGTTACTGAGAGAGATTTGTACTTTTGCTTAAGTTTATCCGGATGCGCGAATTGGGTGTCGAGTCATTCTTCGTCGGCCTGCGGGCCTTGCCGATTCAAGCTGGATAGACAGCTTTATGTTTCCGGGTAGCCGGGCGTTTGTTTTTAGAATTCCCGTGATGGCAGTAGGGGATTCGCGCAACTGATGGTTATGAGGTCCCGTCTACTGTAGTTAGAGGACCGAATATGAAAACGCTGCGCTTGTTTGTTTGTCTGTGACGATTTGCGATCTGTTTGCTGCTTGAAACTAGTTTGATGTAGTAATGATAATTACTTTACTAGTTTGTGTGTTTGTTTAGTAATAAGATCGTAGCGTGGAGGTGGTTCTTGGACGTGGGAGTTTTCGTTTGTTATCGTAGTAATGATAAGGTTAAGGTGTATCATTGTGACGAAGAAACCCACATCATTCTGATGTTTCGACGTTTAGTAAATTTAGCGGCACCGCTACTGGTCTTTTATAGGTAAACCAAAAATGGTACTGGTTGAACCTGGAGGCGGAAGGAGGAGGAGGATTTTATGTTTAATTTAGTTGCTCCGACTTGTTTGTTTCTCTATTCTGTGCTCGGGGCTTGAACTTCCTTAATTTAACCTTTGTGGTGAGGGTTCTGTTTAAATAAAACAACTGGGTTAAGTAAACAATTGGGCCAGGTGGTCATTTAGGATAGGTTGGGCTAGGTAAACAATTGGGCCAAATAAAACAACTGGGTGAAATAAACAATTTGGCCGGGTGGTCGGTTGGTTTAAATAAACAATTGGCGTAGATAAACAATTTGCGCAAATAAAACAACTAATTCCGTGTTCAGTGTATTTTGATTCAGGCTCTTCAGTTGCGTTTGTTAAAACCGACTGTCGACCCCGGCCCAGCACACGTACCGATAATACAATAAATGCCATATTTGGCATTTTATTACGCAATAATACACTTACATGTATTTTTTATGGGAAAATTGCAATGTTCAAAATTAAATTGTGGCCTTATTAGAACACCGACAACATACATCTTGTATTTTTCTGTTATTTCGTTTGGTAAAACCATTTCTATAGAACAAAATGTATTTTCAATTTCGGGAATCTTAACTCTCACCCATAACTCGAAATCCGTTCATTATATACAATATGAGGTTAGAAACTAGTTTTATATAAGTAAATTATCTTTAAAAAATCACTAAGCCATTAATACCATAAAATCAATAGTTACGATGCTATCGCTGTTTAAAGGCAGAAATGCAAAACGTTGCTTTAAAGAGGAGTACCTCCCAAGGGTTTGGACTAAGACAAAAATTTTATTTAAAAATATATCTTAGAATAGCATCTTCTATTATCACCTCAAAGTTTAGCATGGTCACGGGGATACCCTGTATATGCATGTGCATCTGGCACTATATTTCATAAGTAAAACAGCCCAATTTATATGTTTGTTTTAATTTAACTAAAATAATATAATTTAAATCACAAACAGTAGTTTTCATTGCATATAAAACAGTAACTTAACGACCAAATTAATATAAAACCAAATTTAAATTAAATTTAAGAAAATCTCTCATGTCAAATTTAATATTATAAAAATTTAAAAACTTTTAATTAATTTTCCCATTTGTATCGCATTATTTTAGAAAAGTTGAATTTCACAAAGTCGCACCGCTAATAAAAATGTTTAAATTATGCCACATAAAATCAAAAATTTAATTATTTTGTATCAATAATTTATCATTCTTACGTCAGAACAATACTCGTATTCGTTCGTAAACACGAACAATATATGATTGCTAAAAATCTTAGATTTAATTAATAAAAAGATAAAAGTATTGTGCTCAAATATAAGATTTTTTAACGCTCGCATTTTGTTCGTCTTTACGAACGACTACGAGTATATTTTGACGTAAGAATAATTAATTTATTTTTAAGAATGACTAATTTTTTGCTTTTATATTGTATAACTCAAATGTTTTTATTAGCGGGTGTGACTTTGCGAAACTTTAGTTTTTTTTAAGTAGTGCGATGCAAACGGGAAAATTAATTAAAATTTTTTTAAATTTTTATAATATTAAATTTGGCGCTATCAAAAAAAACTTTAGTTTTACTTAAGTCAAAAGCGGTGCAACCGGGCATCGATGACGTGATTTTATTTTCTGCCGGTTGCCAAGGTCTGTAAAGTATGTTAGTATATAGCCGGTATTTATTGGACAATCACATAAATTTATACTCTTAATTATTATGGTCAATAATTATTATTATTGTTTAAAATTAGTTTAATTTTAAGGTAGTCCAATAAAAAAACATAAACTTATTATTTAAAATAATATGTGTAATGCTCACAGATTTTAAAAACGATAAGAATGTAATTTTCATTTAGTTTTAGTTTAATGTTTTATTCTGTTCGCAAATTCACAATTTACCAACTGTGAAGTTTTTAATCTTTGATTTTCTCTTTTCCAAATTTTTCTATATTTGATTATTTTAATGATGTGAATACTAGACATGTACCCGCGAGGAATAATCATCTTTCTAAAATGTGTACTACTCGTCGCGAATATGTATTCATTAAGAAAGTTTTTAAAAAAACCAAACCAATCTCCAATTTCCCAGATGAAGCAATTCCGATACTGACAGTATTAATCAACGACTCTTTCAGGACTGGTATCTTTCCTCATTGCCGCAAAGCGACAATAATTATACCATTATATAGAAGAAGTGTCAAAGACACGTAACTAAATATACGTAACTACAGATTAATTATTGCACTACTTTTTACTTTATCTAAGTTAATCGAAAAACAGGTAAATATTCATTGTTAACTTTTCATTTAAAGTTTAAAATTATAAGCAATCGTCACTTTTCACTTTTCTCTATAATGTCAGCACTAGCGATGCTATGTTTTCAGTTTTCAATAAAATTTACAGTAGCTTAAACAAGAAACAATTGACATTTTATAAGATTGCTGACTCTTCTCTAACTTAGTTAAATCCAGCCTCCAAGATATCTTGTAAGGATAAAAGAATCATTGATGTACTTGAAAGCGATCGAGTGGGGCGTTCCACAGGGTTCTGTATTTAAACCAATTCGTTTTCTTCTATTTATTAATGATTATGAGCCGTTCAAAAATTGATGGAAATATGCGACTATCTTTGCCTATGATGCGAGCATAATGTGATCTGTGCTATATTCCCTACACAGTGTGTAGATTTAAATATTAACTCGACATAATATTCCTAGATTTAATTACACTTTGTATAAATTTTAAAATTAGTTGTGTATGCATACAATGTTATGTTTAGTTGTGTTTTGTTTGTATAGTTTAATTAACTGTAATATTTTATAGAAACATTTTTATCAAAAAAATTTGTTTTTACTATACAAAACTATATTTTTGATTTTTTGTTACCTCATTAATTTTGTTGCGTTCTCTTCATCAAAAGCCTTCATGCATAAAGTAACCGATGGGAACGTAGTATTCCAGTTCCAATAATCTTTTTCTATACTGATAACTGTTGGACGAAATTGATATCTCTCCCAGGCTTCTGTTCCTAGGGGCACACATAAACCCACGCCACAAAGAATTAATATAATCCATAATACTCTAAATAAATAAATTTAAAATAAGTTTAAATTTTCATTATAAAAATCAAAATTACCTTTCGAATGCACTAATACCCTTTTGGACAACATGTGAAAATCCATGTATAGAACATATATTAGCACAGAAGAGAAAATGATAGTAAATTCGTTGCTTCACACTTAAATTATTTGTAAATTTTTTTGTAAACATTATGGAAATTTTGTATTTTAAACACGTTTCGTTTGATTTGTTTCATAATAATAATGCACCGAAGCATGTAATCATACTAATATCGAGATTTTCAGGAACGTGAGTGCTTTTTTTTCAACCAATTTGCATGTCACACTGCTTTTCAATTAATATTGCATGTACTTTCACATTTCCGTTGCCAGATTCAGAAACTAAATTTGCATTAATTTCTGTGTTTATGATGTCAATATCAACCAAATTCTGTGGCGCATTTATGGTAGTAATGTATGTATTTCTCAATAAGGAAGGGTTCTTCATGAGACCCCAGAGTATACTTGATATCGATCCCGACTATGCTTTTACTGACTTTCCTCATAATTTAGAAAGTTTGTCTTACTTTATTCCTATCTATTATTATGATAACGACAAGGACAATACGCGTTTTAAATAAAAGTCAATATATTCAAATTTGATTTTATCGTTTTATATGGGACATATACAACAGAAGTTTTCAAGTCGCAAACTTTAAATCATTTCTACAGTTTTATCCAAATTAATAAACGTGATTTAAATTAGTACTGAAATGCCATTTCTACCCTTAAATCACAAAGTGAATATTAGATTAAGCCAAAATGGATTTAACCAATTTAAATTTTTAAACTGAAATTGCAACCTCTCTAAATAAATTTTATAAATTTACTGTTGTTAACACATTGAATTATACAAAACGAACTCGATAAAAGCGTTTAATTATAAATAATACATAATATTGATTTATGTTCTGTTAAAATTAATTAATTAATAATTCAAAGCTAACAATACTACAGCAATTACAATCATTAATTTAAAGGTCTCAAAACAAAGCTTTGTGTCAGAATCAGAAAATTATTTGTAACTTCATAAATTTAACACTTTCGAAAATTATTTCTAATTCATCAGATTGTGAAATTATTAATTAAAGAAAATATTTAACAAATATATTATAATATTATATAATATATTATATTACACTGTGTATGCAATTTATGCAAAACTCGACGAAAATTACATAATAAGAATGATCGTAAATAATAAATATATTAGTATTATAATTTTTCAGTTCAATTTGATAAAAACCACAAAATAGTTTATATTTATAAAATAGTAATTGGCCCATATTAAATTATTATTTATGTTTTTAATAAGTCTTTTCAATCATTAGAATTCTCAGAGAATAGATTAATATACGTAAGTATTAATTTAGAAAATATAAAATTGAAGTATCCTAGTCATTAAAATGCTCAATTTTTACTATTATTTGCCATTTTAATTATCGCAGATAATATTGCAAGTGTTGGCTAAAACTTTATATTTTTCACACTACAGATTTACAGAACTGAATAATATTCAATTTTTGTGACTTTCTAATTGTTACGTTAGTTCAATATGCTATGTATCTTTGCGGTTCAGTTGATGGTAATCGATACCACTTATTTAACATAATACTAAGAATGTAATGGTCAAAATGCTGTTTTGCAATTGTTGATATCTCCTGTTGCTGTTATCTGTGTTGCCTACATCGTCTTACATCTTAGGGATCAAATAACTATATTATGTAATGGTTTATTAAAAGTGAAAATATTATTAACTGTTTTTATTAATTAATATTAATTAATTATTAATAAATTATTAATTATTTAATAATATTACAATTTCAGTGAATTTTTAATTTAATTAATAATTTTTTTTCCATACTTATTTATTTAATTAGTTCATGATATGTTGTGATTAAATAACAATATTTGAATAAACATTGAAGTTCTGTGGTGTAATTTTACTGAATTCGTTTTAGCTTTAGGCTTTCATGCGCAGCATATGAATAAGTCTTATTTATTTCTTGAGTTGCTTTAAATAATTTTATGTAATACATTGTCGAGTCGTTGTTTTCCCAGGTAACTATACATAATATTACTACAGATTAATTTAATTAGTTTTCCAACAATTCCGAAATCTTTGAGAACATTGAGCACATACGTACGTAGCCACTACAAATATCTTTAATTCTTTAGGCAAACCACCAGGTTTTTTGATGTTAGTCAAAAACATGTTGGCCATATTGATATTGTCGGTTCATCGTATTACATCTACAAACTAGTCTTGTACTCTTATTTTGCTTTAAAATGCTCAACAATTGCACATATCAATTTGTTGGGTAAATTCTAAAAATCTTTTTAATCGGCAATTCGTTCGTAGCATAATCCTTATTTTATTTATTGCCTCGGCAAAATGATTGGAAAGATTTTCACCATGGAGTTCTTAAGTTCAATTGTAACGTCAAGGAAGATGATCCCTGCTTGCTGTCTTACATATTCTCTCTTCTTATAAGTTCTTCACGCATAGGAATTCTTACGTAATTATTACTTCTTCCATTTATTTGATCCAAGAGGATTTATATAGAGTATACAAATACATATCCTTATCTACGTTTTATTGCTGCTTTTAAAGTAACAAGGTGGTCGCCATTTATTTAGTATTTCTTCTTTAGTTAGATCTATAGACCATTTGTTTTAAAAATACACAAATATAAATTGTATTAATTTTATAAATTCGTAACAAAATTTTACAAAAAATGATTTATTCGCAAATTATCAGTTCACGAATAATTTTTCATAAAGTTTTGCACTGAATTTATGAAATTAGTGGAATTAGTCGTCATCTACTTCACAGTGTAGGCCTTTTCCACTTAAACCACAGCCCATAGCACTTTTTGGCAGTTGTTGGTATTCCATTCTTAGATCATGCTCTTTCTATGAGCATTTATAATCTTTAACCTTGTCTTTTAGAGAGAAAATCTGAAATTTTTCTCTGATATTTTATTTTCTGTCCAGCAATGTACAACTTTTTACCGCTCGAAGAAATTTTATTTCTGCGGCTATCAATTTAGCTTCTTGCGTAGTAGGGGGTTGTTCATAATTTATGTTAGTGCATTTTTAAAACAAATAGACTTTAGTGGAAGTGGTTGTTTGTAAGACTATTTGAAATTTTTGGACATGATTAAACGCATTCTTATACTATTTGTCAGGTTCTCTGTACAGTTCCATGTTGTGTACATGCTTCTTTGTCAAAAATTTTGTTTTCATACCACAAATGGTGCTATTGATATATTAAACTCTGATAGCTGTTTAATTTTAATCCTAATATGGCTTGTATTAGAGAAATCTGCTATAGTAATAATTCTCTGGATTGGTTGCTGACACGAAGTAAGGCAGGCACAAGATAGTGCAAGAGTTCCTGACCTACTAATTTGCTGTTGCGTAATTAGACAAGTTGTAGTTGATCGTACTATCTGAAATTCGTCAATGTACTATTTACTAACATTATCAAGTAGTATGGCTCAAACAAGATCGCTTACATAAGTAATTCAATGTTATCAAAGTTATAATCTGCATACTCTGTTGAATGTTTTATTGTATCTTTTATAAGTTAGAGCAGAGGCCGGTAGCTAAACTAGTTTCATCGAATTTAAAAACTGTATATCTTAGCTCATAGCTTTTCGAGTGTTGACAAACAGATACTTTCTTGAACTGTCTTTATTATTAGGCAAATAAAAATATTGATAATAAAGATAAAGATATTTTCAATCACGTACTGTGAATATAATAAATGTGGCAATGTTTTAAACCAATCGAAAATGTGGAAATGGGTTAAATTTGGATTACAAGATTTGTATCAAACTAATAAACAAAGATCAAGTGAAGTTAAATGAAAGCTTCTAGAACTAAAATTAACTGCACTAAACTGATAATTGCAAACTAGCGCAATAGATTATATATTGCATTCTATTTTATAAATATTAGGTATCGGTTTTAACATTTTATTTTACTTATGTATATTATAGTAGCTAGTTTTTTCAATAATTTATAATTATTTTATTTTACAACAAACTAATATGGTTTACCAATGTGAAATTAATATAGGTAGTTCATCCACAGGTACACTATAATATGATTCATTACATATATCAAAGTAAACTCTTCATATTGAGCATGTTAACGGAATGCTTGTTACTCGTGACGGAGCTATTAAGGGCGTACTCGGTCCTAGGATAATCAACTATTAACAGATCTTTACTCCTTGTAAAACTAAATTGCTGTAAAAGAAAACCGCAATCGATTTTGTCCTTAAATTGCTTGGAGGTAAGAAACATTAAATACCAAACACCTGGGCACCGGAGTGCGAGTGTTAAAAATTAAAAACAAAAAATCGTCAAGTAAACAGTCATGAGTGTCCATCCACATACTTAAAGTAACAATATTTATTGGGTTGTCTTACAGAGGGTGGTAAAGTGCTTAAGACTTGTCATTAAATAATTTTGAGTTGAAAGTTTAAATAATCATAAGCATTCCGTCTTATACCTCTCTATGTAAACCTGCTGGATTACAAAATATTTAGATTGGAATACTTCTGTAGATGGAGTTAAAATTAGTTATTAACCCTATAATCAACATATACCTCATTGTAATATTATTTACTCGTTTGAGTTAAACGATACCTACGATAAAATTTCTAAAATAATTGTCACTAGGAGGAAGCAAATTATACAGGTAAGTTATGAAGTTGTTTCATTACATTTTGTTTTTATTTTTCAATTTTACATTATATTTAGTCCATTCAGTGATTATTCGGGATTATACAGGATTCATCGATTTAAAACAATTATCGAGAAAATAAAATATTAAAATATAATATACTACTTTATGGTAAAGCCAATAGCAGATAGTACGGAGAAGGTGAACGATAGACCTTCCAAAATTAAAATACTAAATTATTATTAAATATATAATTATTAATTATTGTTATCAACTATTAATAAAAGTAAAGTATTAATATCCCTGAATTTCTAGCTGTGGCCCTCCTGCTAGAGCAAACAATGAGCGACTATCGGAAATAGTTACATTGGAAGGGTTCAGTATTAAAATCGATAAAACGCTAATTTATAGCAAAATTATTTCTTGTCGATTTTTGTTCTGAAAACTCTACTCTACACCCACGTAGTGTGAAGTTGAATATCGTTTAAATGTCTGCAGGAGTGTCGCTTGCCGCTTGGATGCATGAATACGAGACGCCCAATTTAATATTGATGACATTTTCGCATAAATATGACTCTATCTTATTTCACTAACAAAACTAATAATGTTTCTAAATTGTTTGTCGTTATTCGAATAGACTAGTGGTTTAATATAATCTCACAAAAAAACATAAATCTGTTAAATTTACGATATTATTGGGAACTAATTCACATCGGCAGTTAAGGAAATATTGTAATATTTATTATTAAGTAAATCTGTAGAATAAATAACGCCCAAATCTCAAAAGAAAGCTAAAATGTTGTATAATTATAAGCCAAAATGATATATTGTAAATCTTGTTCAAGACAATGCACAGAAATATCATCATTATTTAACACGGAATTTGTCATTGTATAATTTGATTGCGAAGAATATCAATGATATAAAAAATAACGTGATAACTTGGAAACTTGAAACCACTTAATTGCAACTAGGAGTAATTAATGAATTTAAATATAACTTACCTTTTATAAGTTCCTTAATAGTTGAAAAAAAAAAGTTTCTGAACATATAAAAAATGTAAAATTTTATTATTATATATTATGAAAATAATTTCTGTTAACTTATTAAATTATTTACAACAAATTAATTAAATAAATAAATATAGTGAAATAAATTACAAAATAATTGTTGATATTATGAACTGTTTCAGTTTGGGAATGAGGCGCATCACGTTGCATTGCCTCTGTATGTTCAGCTGCAATAAAAATTAATTTTCAATAAAAATGTAAGGATTAAATAAATTAGTTTCTACCTTCAACTACAAATAGTTTTATAGAACCTGGTTTGGCTGAAGCTTGGGTGCAAGTGTACAATCCACTATCTTGAAGAGAAACCTCAGCTACTCTTAATCTACTAACGCTATTAAAGTCCCTATAGTCCGTTTCGACGGAAATTCCACTCCTGCCGGACTAATATATTGCATAATTAACACGTGCTTTATATAACTGTTACGGTAGAAATCTCAACTTACATCCAGGGATATCTCTTTGCCATCGTGTAGCCAGTAAATGTGGGATTTTACATTGTTTGATTTGGAAGCAATTGCACTAAACGATGGCAGCGCTATCTCACAAGTAAAAATTGCTGGTGAACCTACCCTCACATAAACTTCAGACGGTCCTTTAATTTTAGCTTCGTTAACCCATTTGTAAATTGGTTGCACGGCATTATTTGAACGTAAATCTTAAAACACATTATTATAATTAAAAGGTCGTAGTACTATAAAATTAATTATAAGTGCTTACCTGATACAATTAAATTTATTCCAAGACTCATTTTTGGATCTGTGTTTACTTGGCATTCGTATCGACCACTGTCTAAAATTTTTACACCACGTATTCTCATACCCCAAAAATTTGTACGAATAGAATTAACTGACTCAAACCTGTTGTCGGCTGAAAAAGTATGAGGGCCTGATGTTAAAATATGTAAATCCTTCGTTCTTATCCAAGATACCTGAAAATTAAATAGTGATTACTGGAATTTTAAGATATGCATTTAAACAGAAAACATACATAAAATTACGTATTGCGTTATATTAATAACGCTATCATAATTTATTAATAATACTAATAATGAGAAAATAAAAGGGAAAACCGTCATATTAATAATTACGTTTTTAAGGTTTTTAAAATCCGTTAGAATGACTAATGTTATTCAAACTTAATATTTGCGAAACACGCTAATATCACATTTAAAAAGAAGTAGGTGGACACGAAGCTTTGATTTATACCTTAAAAACTTTGTTTTTTTTTCTGTGGCCCTTTTTAATTATATTAAACAGTACTTATATTATAATGGATTCCTTATTTTAAATAAATGCTTAAACATAATAATTTTCAATACCTATCAACCACTATTTACATTGTAAATCCACACCGTGTGAGTGAGACGGGCAACTAATTTTACGCAAGTAAGGACGATAAATCTTCCCAGGCGCCTCGTGTCGACACGGGGCATTTGTTACCGTCAAAAATTAAACTTTCGATATAACGTGATCTATGCACACAGATGTAAAACATGAATAACAAAGCCATCCCTAGAAGGCTCAGTCAACCCAACGTGTAATCGATTAACGAAGAGCTCTTTTAGTACACAAGTATCAACAACCAATAATTAAATTCCAATTTGAATACCTACGTAGGTACCTACTACTAACAACAAAATTTAATGTAATTCAATTGTTAAAATGTGTACTACTCTTCAGCAACGTGTGATATAGTGCAAACACCTAATCAATTATAATAAACTACCTATTATTAAATACAATTTCCAGCTTACCACTTTATCGCCCAAGTATCTTACGCTGCACGGTAGAAGTACCGTTTGACCAACTCTAGCTTGAATTTCTCTCAAAGATAAATCATCAAATTGAGGAGCTACATCCACATGTTGATCAAGTAATGGTTCTTTTGGAATTGTTTTCAATTTGTAACCTACAAAGATTAAATAATATAAATTGACATTTTTTACTTCTTATTAAAATTGTTATATTTAAAATAAACCTGGCATTTTTAAACAGGTATCTGTCAACTATTATAATTAATAGATTGGTTTAAAAATACCTTCTCAAGCGAACTAATGCATCATACTGACACAGTTAAGCCTAATTTTAATACTTTACATATTCTGATCATCATCAAGAGAATAAATGGAATAATCTAAATGTTATGTAAAGAATAGATGATACATAAAAAATTTATAAATAGTGAGATACAATAATCAACCTTAAATTCTTGATAAAACTTAGAATACGGAAGATAACACAACTTTGTAAAGGAGTTTGAAAAAAAGTTATATTTGGAAAGTTTGCAAGTAAACAAAATTTATCGATATAAGTATACAATGATACATACATTAGGGAACAAAAACAACATTTAAGGATTTGAAAATTCTACGTTAATGTGATAAAAGTTTTACAATCTGCCTATTCGTTATAGGTAGTTTAAAATTGATTATCGACCAAGTATTATTCCTAGCAATTTTAATAATCACACCTAACGTTTGACGTTTTCCAGTTATTATTAAAACTCGACTATTCATATATCAATATCATTACTAAATCAATGATAAGAAATAACACATAATAAAAAGTATAATTTGTATATTTAAATTAAATCATTGCTGAAAGCTCATGACGGATAATTTCATTTAATTGTTCCGTTAACCTATTAATTTTTAAAATTTTAGTTTAACATAATTGCAATGCTATGCCCTAAAATTAGATAGATAAAAAATACAAATTTATTCTCTTTTGGGCAGAATACTCCTTGCAACTCGTGCAAAATATCGTGCACACTTTTTTGAATTTGATATCTCGATTTAAGACACATACTGGTTATACTAACCCAATCAAATTCCACAGACAATTTAAATCACTTGAACGTACCATAATTTAAAATACTGTATATTAATTTATTCGTTACGTATTATCGTTGACTATGCATTATGTTTGATCTTGATGCATTTAATCCTGAAATAAATACATAAGTATAGTTGGGCTCAGGAAAGATGAGACTTAGTCACAATCGTCTGAATTTAGAATAGACACTTTGTTTCTTACATTATTTTAAATTGCATTAGTGCGGCAAGAATGTATTTAAAAAATATGACATTTGCGTCTGAATTTAGAAACATTTTATAATAGAACAAATATATGTAATAACCGCAATAGTTATTAGGATGCATAGTAATTCTTATTAAAGTAGTTTTTATTTTACGTGTGTATGTGTGTTGCTTTGTGTCCAACTTAACCTCAATGTAATAATTATATTGACAGGTACATATGTTGAATTTACACCACTTTATTTTATGATTTAAATTAATGTGACAATAGATAATATAATTATTATAGAAAATTATTTCATCATAATACTTAATTTCTACATAATTATTATATTGACCGTGTTGAATTTACAGCTTTTATGTTATAATTTAAATTTATTATACGTAATATAGAACACTCAATTGACTAACAATTATCAACTAATATTTCAAACAAATTTCGAAAATGACCAAATTATATTAATTTTTCTACTCCTGGTATTTAAACATTATTTATCGTACTGGTTTCCATGGCACTAAATAATCTTTTAATCACACCTTAACAAAATGTGGCTTCGAACGTTTTAGTCATGGGCTGAAGTTAGCAACATGTATTTTGGTTATAAACTGTCATAAAATAATATCTAACCTAAAAGTGTAATTGTAAAACAGAAAATTGTTATTCCCAATTTCCGTTACAAAATGTACGCTTAACCTACCTTTCCTATTGTTTCCATTGACAATTCCCAATTGACATTCCCGTCAATTTTTCAAAGTCAGTGTAATTATTTTAATCGTTTTGATTAATAATTTAGTACATCATTCGCCGGTTACGCTCGTATAAGCGGATTTATCGTGTGTCACTAGAGAAATCGAATTTTAGTAGTTTGTTGAAACAACATCTGACTTCAAAATTTTTCATCGACTTCGTGTTTTGGAAAAATCGCAAGGTCACGAGTTTTGAGTTTGTGCGCAGACCACGCCATAGTTATCTTGAGGGGTTTATATTACTTGTGCCATTAGAACAGAAAAATATTTCCGAAAAAGAATTCAACATTCAGCGGCCTTTACATGTCGATTAATGTAATAACTTCTAGTCAGCGAGCATTTGTTTTAAATTCAAGTCTTCTGTTTTTAATTATTTTCAAACGCTCTAAGAACGATAAAGTGCTTGACACCTGTCTGCTGTCTAAACAACAAGTAAACAAAAAGTGTTTTTACCGCCTCAATTATCACCTGAAGTGCGCTGTCAATCGTCTCGAGTATGCTTTCCCGTTCTGGAGCAGCAACGTCTTCTGAAGGCATCAATAAAGTGGCAGAAGTTACTTAGTGTAGTTTTTGTTTGTTCGATTTTAAAGTTCATCAAGTGGATGCCAGCAACTGTATCTCAAGTACAACCCTCTGTCATCATATTTATTTTGTAAGACATCATCTAGCTGGTGAGTTATCTTTGTTACTGAAGGTGGCAATTGCGTTGTTTGTTTTAAACTTCCAGTCAATAAATCACACATTCGTGATCGATACGCACTGAATTGATTATTTTGTTTCACTAAAGTTGTTGCCTATAGTAATTTTATAATTTTTTTTCTGCATCTGCAGAGCTCCTACAATTTCAACATTTTTAAATAAACATCATTGTTTTACTTATCGGAGTTTTATTTCCTTATTACTTTCAGAAAAGCGAAAGAACGATTAAAGTCTTGCAAATTCACGACTCTTACTTCCGCTACCAGCTAGTTCTAAACAAATATCAGAGTAAAACACGTTGTTATAAATTTATGTTTTTGGGAATTAAGGCAATTTCAGATTGACGAACAGTCTCATTTCAATTACTGTATTGTTAACTAGTATAGAATTTTATAATAATAAAATCATTAAGTATGTAAAAGTTTTCGTTGTTCTCTGTTTCAACGATGATGGAATTTAATATCGATTAAGATGGAATCTAGCATGGAATAGGATGAAACCTATATACAGGTATACAACTATCAAAAGTTTTACACGGAATTCGACTGATTATTTTCCACTTTTTGAAGGAAAAATAATGTGTTCTTAATATAAGCAACAATTTTTGGCTTGAAATACACTTGTTAGTACTATTATATATCCACAGAAAAACAAAAAAAAAACAGAAAAAAATAGAAAAAAAAGTCTTGTACGGGAGTCGGAACTGGATCACCAGTATACATATAAGCGGTAAGCTCGAGGGTTAACCGCTGGTGAAGTTTTTGTACACATCCCATGAAGTACATGAAGTACTTCACGTGGAACATCCTCCAGTGCCTCTGCAACGGAAGATCTTCTATTTACTTCTGATAAAATGAACTACTCGATCCGGGGGGTCTGGGGGGTGTGGAACACCCTCCAGTGCCTCTGGAGCGGGAGATCTTCAGTTTACTTCTGATAAAAATAAACTACTCAATCCGGGGGGTCTGGGGTGTGGAACACCCAGTGCACAAATTTTGGAATGAAAACATTGCAGAACATGCAGAACCCCAGACCAAGTAGTTTACTTTCTATCAGAAGTAAACCGAAGATTTCCGTTGCAGAGGCACTGGAGGGTGTTCCACACCCCAGACTCCCAGTTTAAATAATTTATTATTATTAAAAGTGAATTAAATATTTAAACATATCTCAAGTTTATTAAAATTAGCTATGGTCAAGTAAATATGTTTAATTCTTAATTTGACAATTAATTATAAATTCCGTACCCTTGGGAGGCAGATCTCTGCAACAAAATAAAAAATAAACTACTTAATCCGGGGGTCTAGAGGGTGTGGAACACCTTCCAGTGCCTCTGCAACGGGAAATTTTCAGTTTATTAATGATAAAAAATAAACTACTTGATCCGGGGGGGTGTGGACCCTCCATTGCTCAAATTTTGGAATCCCGTGAATTACTGCTGAATTATATGAAGTACGAAGAAGTATGCAGAATTATCATGAATTACGTTAAGTGTGAAGTTAATTGTACACGATTTCCTCTAGCGGTTGACCCCTCGGGTAAGCTACATACATACGCACTATGCGGCTGCTATCAGTGTACGGTTAATTCTGCGGGTTGCCGCATGCGGCTTTGCCACTTTTAGGTCTATTTTTTATAGAGCCAGTCTCGGCCTTTCGTTTTAGGGAGGTTTGAACCGCTAATCGCAAACACTTTAATTTTTTGGCAATTTTTCGTTGCGACATACCCACCGAATTCAACAGGACGATTTGGTCCCGAACAGCGACTCTTAAGTACGGTTGTTTTGGCATGATGTTGTTGCTATCACTTCACTAAACTAAATTAAAAATTGATTTTATAAAATTTTGACTATTTACAGAAAATAAAAATACCGTTATCGACTAGTACTAATAAACCATAGCATTAAAAATTTACATTATTACAAAAATGTGCTTTATTTTAGTGCCCTTTGGTTCTAATTTGAAAGAAAATCTTTTTAACGGTTATCAGGTATAGGTAAAAGTAACATCTCTTTATAAATTTGGACCGGCCCGGCCTGATACTTATGGGAAAATCCAGGGGTGGCTTACTACATTTGAGCACGGCTGTATATGAGTTAATATGCGACTTTCTTTTAAATACATAGATTTATTCAATACTACATTTTTCAAATCAGTTTGACAATTTTCATTCGATTCACTTTAATTTTTAATTGTACATTCAAAACTAAATTTTGTAGAGAATATTGCGAAATATTAAAAACCATTAATTTAATAAACAAGTTTATGTGGGATATTTTAAATAAAGTTACTTCTGTTTTCAAATGAATGCCATTTCTATACAAAATATTATTTTTAAAATCCTTTACGCATTTCTCTCTAAAAGTACAATAAAATTTAAATTTTTGTTCTAAATGTTCCAATATAAACCAAGAGGAAGAGAGGTGTGGAGCGCTCCAGGAAAAGATAGAGCGACCAATTTGAGTGACGTAACGAACCAACTGTCTAAGACCTGTAGATGATGATGATAATTTGAATGATGATAAAGACGCTACCGTATCCAGCTACTACAACCATCAATAAAACATATTATTTATGAAATAAAGAAATTAATTTATAAAATATACTATATATAATATAGATATTAGATTAAAATTTTAAAATTAAAAGGTTAATTAAGCAATAAAATGAAATATTATTCGTAAGCTTTCAGCAATGGTTACTGCTGTCATCCGACGTTTAATAATAATCTTAACCTTTTAGTTTTGAAAATTGTAATTTAAGAGGGGCCTAGTAGAATACGCATGATACTATTGTGCACTCACTTCCACTTGTGACGTAAGATAGGCGAATTAGCTTTTGACGATGGCGAAGATTTTTTCCCAAACTATAACGAATTTTTCAATTTTTTTTTTTTTTAAATTTACATAGTTACCCGTTTGCGGTAAAGAAAATTCAAGCTATTTCGTTGAATAGTTTAAAATATATAGCGAAATAGAAATCACCATTATTATTGCAATGAATTTGTACCTTATATTATATTTATTTTCACAATCATTTTTCAATAAATGTTTATGAAAATTGTTTACAGTGTACAGTTCATCATTATCTACTAAATCCAAAAGAAAAAAGTATCAAATTTTGTTTAGTTTTAAAAAAATCCTCGCCATCAGTAATAAAATAAAATATCATTTATTTTAATGAAATTTTCAGTTAGCCAAGTTGCAAAATAGTTGGTAAAACTTTGAGTATTGTGACAGAGATGGCCCAATTTGGAATTTGTTTAGATGACATTTCAAATTTTTAATCAAATATACTATATTTTTCAATAAATTGCAATTTTGCATTAACAAAATAATTGCTATTTACCTCAAGCTAGTACTGACATAATAATAATTATATTATTTTATTCACAATCAGTTAGTAATCGACACATTTCATGCATTTTAAAAAGTTTGAAAGTAGCTTATTGTTTGTTGTTATTTGTCAACCAATCACAAAGCTATTTTGATTTACTTTCCACCCGGGTGGAAAGTGTCCACTTTCCACCTGGCAATGTCGCATGGTCGGTTGGCAAGAAAAGGAACTAACAAAATATATGTGCGTCAAATTAGTTAATTAGTTATTTTGTCTATAGCCATTTCATTAAAATACACTAATAACACACTTTCTGAGTTCATATTTTGCACGGCCTTATTTCTACACCAATTTTTAAAACCCAAGTAAGCCTTTTCATAACGCAATTTACTTTTTTGCGGTAACAAATTTTCAACCGCTTTTTGCGCAACTTCTCGCAGTTCGGGAGGCGTACATTCCAAATCAGACATCTTATTAAAAATTATTCAAGCACAAATATAAAAAACGGAAACAAATCTGTAAATCTCGCTAACAAAATTTAATTATGTTAGTTAATTTGTCAAACTGAATTTGTCAGTCAATGTCAAAACAAACATTTTTTTTATATATTTTATAGCAACTTGATAATTTTTATTTTCAAAAATGAAAAACGTAAATAATTTTTATTTATTTGTTATTTACAAATTGATTGTGAATAAAATAGTATACATACCTTGGTGTCAAGCTTCATTCCAGCGTCGCGCTTGAGTTGACTTCGACGCTTCGCGCCTGAGTCAACTAACTTCGCGCTCCGCAGTAATGAAGCATTTTCCACCTCGGTACGTAATATACTATTATATTATTAATAATATATTAGATTAATGTGATATATTAGAATATCACATTATTTCTATTACTCAAGAGGGCTACATAAAATATAATTTGTAATGCCTGAGAATATGCAACTATCTAAACAAAGTGAAAGGCAAATAGATTTCGATTTGCTGTCTCTACTAGGGTCACCTTAATATTAACTTCAGAAGTTAATAATATATGTAATTTCTGTATTATAGATATAATATGTATATAAAAATATGTGTAAAATAACTACAAAAATAAATTTTTTTCCTTTTCCATAAAAAAATCTCGAAAGTAAGTGTTAAAAATAGTTCGTTGCAACCCATATTATTACTAGTATTATTACCTCTTAAGCAATATACATAAGCAAACAAATCACGCTGAGCAAAATCAATAATATAATTAGCTTTTTAGAGCTTTCCGTGGAACGATCGTCCAATATTCAATTGCATTTTGTAATTTTTTTATATGAAAACCTGCAAAAGGGTTTTTTTAACCCTTGTGGAAACTGGTCGCTCGTGTAAAAGCAAAATTTGGAAGTCTGCATTTTCACTTGCAGATGTGACCCTACCGTGCTTTTACCTTTATTATTATATTATATATTATATTATATTATTATTAACGGGTTGTGGTTTGGGACCCACTGCACTGAAGCTTAGCTTATTGTACCCCGCGTTCCAAGTTTTTACTCCAACAAGTGCGTCTCCTCAACAAAGTCGAGTATGCATTTGAAGGGTGCTTGCGCAATCTCCTCAGCTTCCGGGAAAGGAACACCAAGGTGTCGTAGCCTTTTGCTAGCTAAGGCCGGACATTCACATAAGATGTGGCGAGGGGTTTCCTCCTCTTCGCCACACTTCCTACAAGTGGAGTCTTCCACCAACCCCATATTCTTGAGGTGTCTGTTAAGGCAGCAGTGTCCTGTGAAAAGTCCTACTATCCTTCTTAATTGGTTCTTGCTCAGTATGAGAAGTTTGTTCCTCCTAGCTTCGCTTAGGGGGGCCCTTATGAACATCCGCGATTGCCTCAGTCCAGCTAGGCCCGCCCAGTAAGCAAGGTGTTTTTCTTTCAGATTGTCTCTGATTCTCCTCTTTGCGGTCTTATATGAGATACCGCATGAGGGTTCTGGGCCCATGAGGCTTGTACTAGCGGCTCTCCTAGCTAGGGAGTCCGCTTCTTCATTTCCTTTGATGCCCTGATGTCCCGGCACCCACATCAGCGTGACGCTGTTGCCGGTGTCCAGTTTCATTAGGGCATCCTTGCATTGTTTGACAACCTATAACAGGAATTTGTAACTTCCGCCATTCCTGTTAAGTTTAGTCCCCTTGAGTTTTGTCAAGTTTGCATATAAGGTGAGAGTAAAGTTGGCACTATGTTTTCCTAGGAGATAAGCCCGCATTTTGATAAAAGGGCAGTGCTCGACCAACATCTTAAGAGCGCTCACGTATTTAATTTTAATTTGATGCAAATTTTCGTGTTAAACCTACTGTGATTATTTCATCCTCCATATCACGGGTAAATTACATTCAACTTTGTTTCTCCGATTCTTACCACTTATTTTTAGTGGGTTTTAATGCCAGGTTTAAGAATCTGTTTGGTTGCATTTCCACCGCACGTTTTTGTTGAATTTTTGAAATGTCGTCAAGACGTGATATGCCAATCGTGACACCTGGATTGATAAGGAAAATTTAGCCCACTAATAAAAGTCGACCTTCGTCAGTTAATTTCTATATTGGAGCTGGTTCGGAAAATTATTATTCATATTTTCTTGGATTTTGGAGCGTTGCGTTTTATTTGGATAATGAGGTCCTTGCATTATTTTGGGACGATGGTATCATTTGAAGATTTGTGTGAGCTTCTGTTATGCTCCTGTCAAGATGCCAGTTGTTCTTTGGCAGGCCCTTATTTTCTTCACGATGGCGACGGTTCCTTCCATGTTTTCCCCTCCGTTTGAAGTTGGACGAAGCGTTGTAACGAACCATTACTATGAATTTGTGTAGTTTGTAATTCAATTTTCAACATTGGTGGTTGACGTTGTCGACCTGAAGTTATGTTTAATCCATTCTTGTGTCTTTATTTGATTTTAGTAAACTTCCGGAGATAACCTGATGTAGGACGATGACGTGATTTACTCGGAAATTGAAGGTAACCCGAAATGGAAGGTATTTTAAAGATTCGATCCATCATTTTGGAAGTCTCTAGGTAAGTGAGCTATGTCAGTAAAGATTCGGGAATGTGTGTTTTAACTGCGCTTCAGGTGGGACTTTTGATTTAACGTCAACGATTTTCACAACAAGAATTCAATTGTTGAACAATTCATAGTAATGGGGAGTCGACTTGAACCATCACTAGCCCTCAGCTGGTGTGGTTGTATTTTGCTTTAAGAAGTTTACCCCTCAGGTAAACTTTCTTACTTAACCCTTGTGTTTTTATTATTTTAGCCTGTAGCCTTCAGCTACTTGCTAATGTTACTTGCTTTGTTTTTTATTTTTCATTATGTGTTTGTTCTGATAAGGAATTGAAAATAAATGTCACACCAACTGTTCACTATCTTTGCTTTTGTTAAATTAAACAATTCTTCCTTCTTATAAGTTTTATTTACCTTAGCTGGCGCCCTATTAACATCATTTTTCCTCATACTGAGCAATGCATTTTAGTTACGAACCACCCCCTCGCATACCGGCTAAATACTTAAATGTATATGAGTTAGCTGACCGTTAATAACAGCTACGGTCAATCAAGCGGCTAGTGTGGCAAAATTAAAATTTCTGCAATTATTGTTACAAACCTTGGAGTTTGTTTCAACTCCTTCCAAGGCCTTTAGCGCCGCCTGGCTGTCCGACATGATGCAGATGCTCCTGTTTTCACAGTTCCTCCGCAACAGTTCCTCAGCACAGACAGTTATCGCGATAACCTCCGCCTGAAATATGGTGGCGTGAGTTCCCAGGTTGATGCTGAACGCCTCACCCGTTCTACTTCCACGCACTCCAACTCCAGTACTTGACTCTGTTTTCGACCCATCTGTGTACCAGATGGTATTGTATCGCCGACACAGCTTTTGTGAAGTTTCTACCTCGCCCTCCCAGGTACTACAACCCTGAGAGGTCTTCGGAAGTCCCTCACAATGCTGGTTCTGTCAGACGGCATGCTTAGCATGCTGTTACTCGTTATTGAGTTGATGATCATGGTGTGATATCCCCATAGGGTTAATCCCACCATGTCCATTGATATACAACCTATACGCTGCAAGAAGAGCCTCAGTCTCCACGACCAAGTGAGCGGACGGAGTCCCAAGAGGGCCTCCATGGAAGCGGTGGGCGTAGATGTCATTGCCCCGTTATTCCCAGGCACGCCAATCTTTGCAGCTTGTTGAGCCTGTTTAAGTTTCCCCTGTTCTTGGCTTTATGCCACCAGATCAGGGCCGAGTAAGTTATCGTGGGTTTTACCTTTACAAACTATGTAAGTTCAAACGGACGTGAATCTTTGTGTGAAAAGGCTCTAAAGAAACGATATATTTAACTATGTAAGTGCCGAAAATCAAAAATCGTTTTATTAAATTTTTATTACTGATATTGGATAATATAATACTGCTCCAGTCTTGAATTATTAAATATCTATTACATTGAATTTTTAAATAATAGACTTAATTTAATTAAGTTTATTACTACGTCTAATTACAAAATGTTAAGTCACGCAGATTGTTATTAAACACCAGAAACTTTTTTGTGTTTTATGTAGGCACCTCTTTCTAATAATTTACATATTAAAAATTTGTTTTGAATACGCTATTTCACTTACATTTTTAAATTAATTTTAATATACATCCAAGAATTAAAAAATTTTAATTTACATAATAGGCAGGTATTTCACTTGATAGCATTATCACTTTTTAAATATGTATACTTTTAAAATTCCATAACACGAAGTACCTGTATAAGTTGTGATTATTGGCCATATTTGATTTTTAAAAAATACCAAATAGTTATTTCAGATCACATGAACTAAAGAAGGTAATTATTTTAAATTTATGTTTTTCCTCTTAATTCTACAATCCTGGTATTAAAATTTGAAAACTTCTGTAAACAAGTAGTTTTCTAAGTAGAATATTATGCTTCTGATCTTAAGCGTTGGTAGCAGGAACACATAAAGTACAGGAGGTAATTACCTTTAGTTTACGTTTTTTCTGTTAATTCTGCGTTCTTGGTATTAAAAAGTCAATGACTTTGGTAAAGAAGTAGTTTTCTGGGTAAAACTGTACAAATTTTATGCGTTGGTAACACGAATACATAAACTAAAGGAGGTAATCACATTGGATTTACCTTTTCCGTTTAATTCTGCGTTCCAGGTATTTAAAAGTTAAAGATATTAGTAAATACGTAGTTTTCTGGGTAAAATGTATAATACTATTCTAGTATTAAAAGCTTACACACTTTAGTGTAAAAGTAGTTTTCCGAGTAGAAATGTAGAAATGAGTAGAAATGTAAAATAATAAATAGATTAGAAAGAACGACGTAAAAGCACGTGCGTTTGTAAAACATCTTGCCAATATCTGCCCTCACAGTTGAAAATAATGTCTAAATAAAAAATCATCTGAAAATCTCATTTCAAATAAGCTTTCTGATTAAAAATTTTGAAATTAAAGAAAAATAAGGAGAAATAAATAAGAACCATCTACCAGCGAAATCTACCAAGCGAAGAATTTCATTTGTTGATTTGATTTGTTCAATGGAAGAAAGTTTTTTTATGTACATTTACGTTATCGTAAGAATTCATCGGTATTTTTACCAGTAAAGTAGTAAATCAAAACAATATTTAAATAAACTGTATATTTTAAGTTTTCGAGTTTATAACTGTTTGAAAGTCAAAATCACAAATCGCCAATAATATAATAGAAGTATAGTTGAAGTAAGATGTCTTTTAAATATTTCTGGAACATATTGCTTAAAAGATGTCAATATAAATTATAGAGCTGTGCTTAAAATATAAATTAAACAAAAGAGTTTTTGACAAAACTTATGTATACTTAAGTGAGTTATTCTAATTCTGCAGGATGGTTACAACACTGCTACATACAAAAACCACTAGGTATTTATTGATTGGGTAGCCCCAAGGTTCGGGAATCTGATAGAAAAAATAACAAGTTTAATTTATAGTTTATTTGCCAGTGTCTCGGCCTGAGGAAATCAATTTTACATGGAATCATGGACGAATCAAAATCGCGGTCGTACGATAAAGTGATTTTGAAATACATAGTGCAGCGTGATCCACAAGACCCCCGACAAACATGTTTTTCTGTTTTCGCGAAAATCACTAAATTTTTCTGAAAAATAATCTAGTAATTCTATATTAAGAACTATGAAGATCAGAAAAACAAAAGAGCAAAAAAATTAAACAATCAGTTTGTGAGTAACAAAATGTCTAAAAGTCGCGCCGCGACTCGTTATTTGAAGCTGTAAATCGTCAATGTGAAATAGTTCGAATGCTTAAAATTTCTCGACAAACCGTTTTCGACGCCATCAAACGATTCAAAAAACTTGATAATATGAAAGACCGACCCGGAAGAGGAAAAAAATGTTCTGCCAACACTCGCTAGAATCGCAATATCATCAAACCTCAGATTCAAAGGATCCGAAACTGTCGATGCAAAAGTGGCTCGTGAAACTTAACTTAACTTAAGAACTTAAGAAGAAACCTTATAAGCTGCAAAAAGCCCAAATGCTAACTGATGAAAACAAGCGAATACGACTTCAACACCTGTAGTTTTTGTAAAAGAAGGAGTAAAAATTAACAAGTAAATCTACTACCGGGATATTTTAGAAGCTGTAGTTTTTCCGTGGGCCCAACAGCACTTTGATGGCCAACATTAGATCTTTCAACACTAGACTCTGCACTTTCCCACAAGGCGAAAACTACTCAAGAGTGGTGCCGAATCAATTTTCCTGATTTTATCAGTTCTGCTGAATGGCCTCCATACTCACCAGATCTCAACCCAATGGATTACGGCATATAGTCAATATTAGAAACCAGAGGCTGTTCAAAACCCCACAAAAGTTTAGAATCGCTAAAGCAATCTTTGCGTCAGGAATGGGACAAAATATACCTAGAAGAGGTGTATTCACGCAGAAAAAAGCCACTTTGAAATTTTATAATTTATGAAGTACATATGATTTTTGTTAATTGTTATCCATTTTAAATTTTTGAATTGTTGCGTTTAAATAAGTTTTTTTTTAACGTTTGTCCGGGTTCTTGTGGGTCACGCTGTATATAATCTTTTTTCTTTGCAATTTAGAATATATCTATACCATAGATAGTATATAATAAAATCTTTGTTTACTAGTTTTTCATTTAATGAGATTATGAAGATGTTATTTGTTGGATATCTCTTTGGCAATGTCACCTGATAGATTCAGCCCAACTATTGCCCTAATAATAATTATATAATTAATTGTTTTTATTAAAGATTTATGTGGACTTTATTAAATTACTTAAATAAATCAAACTATAAATTTTTTTATATTAAAATCTTATCAACCCATTAGCTTGAAATTTTGCAATTCATTCAAATTGGATTGGAAATTCAAATTATACAGCTGGGTTCCAGTGAGCTTGACGTAGCGCACCCCTGTTAGATATAATGTGCATTCAAAATTTAATGAATCGTAAATATTAAGTTGTAATGATTTATTTAAACCATTGGGATTTATTATTGAAGTAGTATCTACTTATTTTGCGTCAAAAAATACTTGTTATTTTTCGGTAGATAGTTTGTATCGTAAATGTTTATTATTACTTGTTGAAAATATATGTTAAATAAAATATTTTAAAAGTTTCAAGTATAATGAAATTTGAAAAAATGTATTATTTTTTTTAATACAATTCTAATGAAATTTAAAATTTTCCAACTCACATTAAAGTTTAGGACCTCCCCTTTTCGTAAAAGTGGTTTCGTCTTTTCAAGATATCATCAGCTAAACTATCCTAAATGAACTAAATGGATTAAAATCCATTAAAATTAAAATCAAAAACTATATTGTAACTAATACATTTTTCAAATTTCATTATACTTGAAACTTTTAAAATATTTTATTTAACAGATAGTTTGTATCTCATATGAATTAAATAATAGAAATATGTATATGAAATTCTCGTATGTAAGAGTTAGTTTGATTAATAATTTATTTTACTGATTTTAGTAAAATCTTGAACTCTCTAAATTTTTGAAATGCTTTTATGGAACACAGTTTGCTGGATTATAACAATTTTATAATAACATTGAAACAAAGTGCACCCTTGTGCAAAACTATTCATTTCTAATAATAATCTTAATGTAATTCCGACACCTGAAAGGCTAATATTCAAAATAGCAAAATTTATGCATGAGAATTTAAGTGCGAGATACTCTACTTTTCAATTTGATACTCTCGTATAAAGTTCTAATTAAGTTGTATTCATATTATAAAAGCATGTAATAATTTATCATGTCGCTGTATAGACTTTTGAATAACTGTAAAGTTGACTTAAAAATAGTAGTTATACAACTGCATCAGAAATTTGTAACACAATTTTCGGTTTTCCCACAAATGCATCAATTTTAAGTTTGATAGAAGTAATATTGATTATGCAGGGATCGTCACTCGAAGTATTACCAATTAAAAATGCTGTGATTTTGTCAATTTCGATTTTTTTATTTTAAAAATTTCAGGATATCGTAAAACATTTTAAATTAAAAAAAAATATGTTATTGTTTAATGTAGCCACCTTTAGCGCGGATCCAGTCTGTCCGAGAAGGCTTCAGACGCTGCACGAATGTGGTCTGATGGTATTTTGTTCCATTATTGGCGAAAAGCAATCTTTAACCGTCGGCCGTCTCATATTTTTTAGGTGATACTTTTGCCTCCAAAATGGTCTGTATGGAAAAATCCATTGGGTTTAAGTTTGGGGAATGTAGTACCCATTGTTGTGAAGAAATGAAGCTGGGACTTTTTCTTGTGAAAACGTTGGGTTTCACGGGCCTTATGAGATGGTGCCGAGTGTTGTTAAAACGTCCAATGGTTTCTATTAGATTTTTTACGTGCCCAAGCTAACAAAGCATAGATAGAATCTTTTCACGGTAGATTTGTTGATTTGCTTTTACACCCTGTTCAATGAAAACTGGTGGTGAGCATCCTGTGGCAGTTACCGCGGCCCAAACCATTACTGATGCAGGCGCTTGGTTTCGCAGAGTAATTTGCTGGTCTAAATTGTCTTTTGATTTGCCCTGTAATCATACACAATCGTTTTGTTTGTTTATATATTGCTAAACCGTAAACCATAATCATTTAATGGCAGTTCATTTTTTAATATGCGTCCTATGCTACGAGTAAACACATCGAGATTTTTCGTTAATTGAATTGCTCTTTGTAGTCGATTACGTTGAATTCTGGCCTTCTTCTTTCGAACCATTTCTGTCTATGCTGCTGTTTTTAAATGTCAACCTCCATGATGTTTTTTGATGCTACCAGTATCATTGTAAAGTGTAATGGTCCGATACACAAAGATTTTGTTCACATGTAAATGTCATAGCTTATTAACACTGCATTATAAAGTAATAGTAGTAATACTATTGCGTTTGAATTGCATTTTGATAATTTATTTTAACTGCGACGTAAAACGGTATGATTCCGTAGGCTTGTTAACAATATAACATACTGACGCATGCCAAAACATGAGCGCGCTGTTATTAGCCGTTTGGTTGCTACAGAAAGCGTGAAGTTAGTAAAATTTCGAGCTCCAACCCCTTAGTATATGTATACATCTTTATGTTATTAATTTAAAATATATTTTATATTTTCATCGCACCACGCTATTATCTAACAGTAGGCGTTAATCACTGCAATCATATTACAGTACTCTAATACATTCAATTATTTTTAATTTACTAGAGATAAATAATATAGTGTTTTCTTTGATACACACAGTTCCATAGGGGAGCACAAATACTTAACTTTATGATTCGATTCGGGCAGTGATTTGACTGATCCCTTATTCGACTTTTGGAAGTGCTTATGACCTTCTTCGCAAAATGTTTCTCGATGGTCTTTTGTTCAATCAATAAAAATCCCGCAAGAGAGAATTTCTAAGATTACCTTTAAAAAAGTATATGAAGAGATCATGTTATTAAAATTTTTTTCGAAGTCATTATTATATTTTACGGTACTGTTAATAATAAATTATTGTAATACTCTATAATACATGTATTTTATTGAAATTATATAATATATTATAAATGTCTGAAATTAATATTAGTTTAAAATTTTTAAAATTAAATTTTTTATTATTATACATCTGATGACAGCAGTAGCCATTGCTGAAAGCTTACGAATAATATTTCGTTTTATTGATTATTAATTTAACCATTTAATCTTAAAAATTTTAATCTAATATATGTAAGTATTTTACATTAGGTAGGTAGAATTGCTTTGGAAATTGAATGCTGTTTTCAAAACTTTCCGTTCCGGTAGACTTCCGTGTATAAGCTCATTGTTACTGCTAATACATAATAGCGTATCCCTTTTTAAACTTTATTTGTCTCTCCACCATTCAGTTGCCATATTCTAACAAAATGGAATCTAAAACCATGAACCGAGTCAGATTTTTTAAGTATGAATTTTAGTTTGTCAGCTTTGCAACTGATACGTCACATAAATAGTGGAACATTTAAAACTTTCAAAACATTGCTTACTGAAATTCTGTGTCTTGTACATATAACATGAAAACATGTGTACCGCAATAATAGCTAAGTATGTACATTCCAAAATAAAGCAAGTAATTTTAAATATTGCACCTAGAATTCTATCGTTCTTTAACAAAGTATTTCTAAAGATAGATTTTCAGTCGATTTAATTATTATGCGTAAAAAGAAACAAACATTTACTGGTATTATTTATTTAAATAATGATGTTACTAAATTTAAGTCATAATAAATCATATTACTTTGAAAAATTTAATAATGCGTTCAAGCTTCTGCTATGTTTTTCGTATTTTATTGTACTAGTAAAATTACACTGATGTTTCTTTGGTAAGTACAAAAATATATACTAATTAGATAAACGATTTTTAATGACTGTTGGCGATAACACTAGGCTTTGATGTTTTTCAGGCAGGCACCAATAACAAACAAGCATTTGCTATTGAGTTCAAACAAAACGAGAGCTTTCTTTAAAAAGTTGAAATGTTTAATTATCTTGTGTAGTTACCGTGATTTTACTTTTTAGCATTAAATACTTTCAAATTACAAAGAAAACCAATTAATTGAAGTTGGTTTTGGGACAAAAGTATTATTTTTTTATCTTGTTTGTTATACTCATCACAATTTATGAGTGATATTGATCTATTACAAAATTAGTTAAATAGTTTATATAAGTAATGTATAGGGTGTCTTCTATGTATTTACAAAAGTTTTAATGGGTATTTTAATATACACATAAAAAACTCAGCAATTACCATAATTTACCATGATCATCATAGCACTCCGTCAAATACAAATTATCTGCTCTAAATGCCTGAATAAGAAAAACATTGACTATATTGAACTTCATTGAAGATAGAAAAAGAAAATTCCAAATAATTTATTAAATATCAAATTAATGCTAATGCGAATTTAATCATAAGAAATAATCAAAACAAGTCTATAAGAGTATTATTTTTCAAGATCATTTCTAAGATGCAAGTGCTCAGCAACACCAAAAACAGTGATTTCTTGTGCAGCAATAGAGTGTTATAATTATATTCTATGAACTGATACCATACATAGACAAAGCTAGTTAGTAGAACTATTCAAACTGGATTAACAAATTGGAAGCAAGTTAAATTTTAGAATCCACTTGGAAAAGATGGAACATTGAGAAAAAAGACATTCAAAATAAGAAAAGTTTAAATATGTAAATATGTATTGCTATTATATCGCATCCACAATAATCTGGCTTTCATTCGTTTCCGAAGGTTTTAGTATACATATTATTCTGTAGCTATCTGTTATAATTCAAGAAAAACTTATTTACGAAATATTTTTACTGGTCGATGCGTGAATTTGTAATTAATTGATGAAATTAAATGTATGGAATTAATTGATGCAGGTAACTGTTGATTTTTGTACTGAGTCCTTATGATGATTTATTAAACTGCATCCTGTCGACATGTACTTACTTGTGTTTTTATTTGGCAAAAAGGCTCCTTTTGAATTAATATTTTACTTTGTAATATTCAGTTTTAAGTGATTATTATAGAAAGGTTTCCGCATAACCTCGATAATAATTGTTAAAACCCAAATCACATTTTATAATATTATCTTCAACATTTACAGTTTAATCGAAATTTTCGACAGCCTTTTATGAAAACCCCATAATTTTTGTTTATTTAAAAGTTTTACTTTTAAACTAAGATCGTTCCGTAATTAAACAAAATCTGTGGTAGGTCTCTATGCAATTAATATCCCCTATATTATAATATGTCATTCTTGTTTAATATTAAGTATTGATCGTAATTCTAAATTATTTAAATTCAAAACAAATAATAGCTTTGCTAATTAATTAAATTAAGAGTATTGTTGTAACAAACAGGTTTATTTTGTTACTCCGCTAGCTCTGGAAGTAGTTTATTTCGTTTAAGATTTCTTTCATGGAATGATCTGCTTCACATTAGATGCCCAATTATTGAACAGTTAAAAGTATAAAATAGCTAAAGTATTTTTAACTAAGCAATTTTATTTACGAGCTCGAAGTGATAAATTTTAATTCAGCTAGCAACTTTTTATACGCACTGTGCGTATGTTTGATACCATAGAATAACTAACGGATTATATAAAAAATGTGATTAGTTTTATTCCAAAGTTCGAAACTGCTATATTTAAAAAAAAGTAATGTTCAATTTTAACCAACAAAAAGCTTCCAACACTTCATTATTTATTTTTTTTCTAGTTTGACACAACCCGAGGGAAAAAATTCTATTGTTTACGTTAGCGAGACGACGTCAAAATCAGATGCTCAGCCATCAACTGTCAACGTTACACCTCATTTAGCGCGTATGTGGGGAATTTCAATAGCAGCCACTGCTGCTGGTTTTGGTGGTCTCTATAGGGATGATCAGACTTTGCAGTAACTGCTTTTTGATAGACATAATATGCGGTACTTTATAAGGTCAAAATAATCATCAGTACATGTGACATTAAATGCTTTATTATGAATAAAATCTTATTATAAAATAAATTGCAATCCGTTGAAAACGCTTTATTTCCTAATTAATAATTGTTAATAAAGGAGAGAATAATTACGCTTAACAGAAAATTCTGTAATGCATTACATGTTTAAATTGCGCTGTAATTGGATGTAGCATATTAATGTATTATTATGCAAATTTATAATATGCGGTGGTGTACCTACTATTGAAAATTTTGTGAATTTAGGAATTCGTAATCGACAAATAAATGTAGTGATACTATTTAGATGAATAATAAATTATAAATTTCCATTTACAACTTTGCGTTTTATATTAAAAAGGGTGCCACATTCAGACTAAATATGTCAGGAACTTATGTGGTATGTGCAGATGCACCAATTTATTCTAAACTCTTTAAAACGTGCATACCTTGTAGATGAGACTTTATAGGTTATAAACCAAGTTAAGTAAGGATCCAAATATAATATTATGCAAATGCATTTATTTCCTGTTGAAATAATTGCAGGAAAGCTCACTCTCAAAGACTAAGCTTTTAGCCATTGTAAAATGAATTGTAAATCGTTATACCTATACAACTGTCTCTCGACAAAAGAGAATTCAGAAATGATTCCATTTTGTTTGAAAATCAATTCCATTACTTCTATTCTTAGATAAGCAGAAAATGTCAACAGCTACGCTACGAATGCACAATAACCTTGCAAAATGAACATTGTTTAAAATTCAATGTGCTTGACTTTTTAACATAATAAAAAAATTTGATGTGTCCGACGCACGGCTTTATTTACTCTATAGGTAAATTAATTTGTTTTAATAAGTGTAAATTAAAGAAATCTGTTGAAACTTGAAAGTAAGTAAGTAATCCATTTTTTGCGAGATTATAGTGTATTTATTGCAATAATGTTATTTTATTGTCGAATTATACTTTTTGGTAGCAATATATTATTATTTACCATGTACATCTCGTCCTAGTCAGAACCTAGCAGTTAGAAAATACAATTTGCGATCCACAGTTAGAAAACATATTTTGTTAAACCTAAATTTGTATTACAAAAAAATATAAATGCCAATACAAGAAACTTATAATAATTATAATCCAGAGTGGACACTTACATAATTAAATATATCTATTATTTAAATTTTGAATATTAGATGTAACTGTCGCTAGGTGAAATTACAAGTTTGTAGTCCTTGCTAACTAAGTATAGTAAAATGAAAATCCACTATGTAATGTGTAGAGTCGGGAAGTAAAATGATGATCATCACAAAATCAAAATTTTTCAGAATAGCATTTTTAAAGTTGAAAAGGTAATGAAATGTGATATATTAAGACGTATTTCAGATTTTTCAGAGCTTCAAGTAGCATTGACCCATATTGTCTTTGTCTTTTATTATTATTCGATTCGAAGCTTTCCCGTGTTACCTGCTAACAGAATTAATATAAAAAAAAAATTTATTAGACATCCATCGTTTTTCCACCTTTTCATTAAGAATAATAAGACGGACAAATACTTGCAATAACTGAAAATCAACATTTGACCTTATAGTTCAATGCTTAAATCACGAATTATGTATGTAGTCACCACATGTGACTATTCACATCACTATCCCTTCAAAAGAAAGTAAACACGTTAATAACAATAAATAAATTATTAAAAAATGTTATCGATTTTATTTGATCATAAACGTAGTACTTAATTTCTAAGGTATTAAAATTTACTTGAATACAAAGCACTAACCAGTTTAATTGCAACAAGAAATTTAATGAAAACGTAAATTGCTGTTAAAAAAGAAGCAAATATAAAATTTAAGAAGCGTATAAAATAAAACATAAAATACGTACGTTCTTCTAGTTTTTTTTTTATTTTATTAGCAATTAAACGAACGAGTATATGTGTTCCAGCTAACGTAACAGGTAACATGTATTTTACGATTACCTACTTATTCGTTCAAAAAAAAGCATCAGTTAATTACAATAAATTTATAAATTATTCATCCATTAGATACGAATAGTCGGATGAAAAAGGTACAATCTTTTTACAAAATTGTAACTAGACAAAAAATTATGGAAATTTCCATAATATAATAGTATATTATGATACAAGTTTTATAAAGGATGCTTTATAGTCACGAGTATTAGGGTTGAAGAAGTTTTCGAAAAACTATCATTTTTTGGCATTATTTTGGGCATTTGATACGACGGATAGTTTTATGAAAACGGTTTGCATCTGCTCGATCGAATTTTGGAACATCTCATAATATTTCGGTGGAAATGTTAGCGATTCAAATTGACCGTCATGTGAAATTTTTACATGATTACCTTCATAAATTTCTGCGTGTCCTTATTTATACAAGTTATTTAACACTTCAAAAAGTCGAATTTAAGCAATGTATCCGCTAGTAATTACTAAAAATTAGTGACAAAATTTTACGAAAAAATATTTATATGCTGTCAATCGAAACAAAGTTGTAGCGGTGTAAACTTGCAAAGTTATATTTGTGAAAACCAACCAATCACAATTCACATTTCAATATTTTAGTTCCCACTTCAAGTTTTTCTTAAAACGAATGAACTATAAATAACAATACAATTACATTTTTATGTCAGTTTGTAAACAAAATACAATCCGTGCGTAATATGCATGTTGCTAACTTCAGCCCGTGACTAAAACGATTGAAACCGCATCTTGTCAAGGTGTAATGAAAAGACTGCTTAGCGCCATGGAAACCAATATGATCAATGACGATGTAATACCAGGAGTAGGAAAACAGAATTTAACTTTGATAATTTTTCTCATGCACTTATGGCCAATCATATTTTATGAAATTTCGAATATCAAGCAATAACAGCAGTTTGAATCTAGGGTTGCTTTTATAGCAGTTTGGAGCGGTTTAAGTGCTAGATAAATACGTACGGTAAAATACCAAAGCTTCTGCAGAAACAAATCTAATGAATAAGTAGGTTACAATCTTGAGCTATAATTTAAAAGCGACAATACCAAACTTGAGTTTTAGATATAAAAACTACAAAATTTGTCATTTATTTGTTGCTCAAACTTGAGAAATAATATTGATGTTTATTTTTGTACCGTAAGTTTTAGTTTAGTTTAGTAATTAATTTAGTAATTTTACTTTTAAACTTATGATGTTGATAAATAAAAAAGGAGGAAATCATGACATAAAATCCCTTGAGCTATGAATTTTATCACGTAAATTACGGATGGTTATTTCTGCAAAATATAAAGCTATGACTAATTTTTTAAAAATTTGTAATTTGTATAATATGGTACGAACTACACTAGCTACGAGTTTAACAATTCTACCGTATCCACATCATATGAATAAATTTAATACAAAGTGAATTTTAAACTTTTTAAATAATTTTCAATTAATGAAATCATTAGAACCATCGAACAATTGTTACACGATTGGAATATTTCGCGTTCATACGTTTTATACCTTAGGTTTGGAACCTTCTGAGTTTAAGATATTAAGAACTGAATGCATACGTAGCTATTTATTTCAAATTAAATATTGCGCATTAAATGACATAAATTGTCGCTTATAAATTTGGTAATTAGATTGAGTTACTGGCCTATAACTCGACACTATTCTGTAAGATATATTAACTTTATTATTTTTTTAATTTTTCGCACTAAAAAACCGTTATTTAAATTTAAATGTACTTTGGTTGCGTGAAAACAAACAAACATTAATGGCGAAGGACCTGTGATGTCTTGGTGGCTCTAAACGTCACAGCAACTTTATGTTTATACGCTAGAGATAATACACCTGATGTTAACGAAGAAATTACAAGATGGGTACAGTCAAACCTGTTTTTAGACGGTGTTTTCTTAAGAAGTTTTTATTTGGGGAATCGTTTATAAGCCTTTTTGCTAATTTTTTGTGCAATATATCATAAAATTGCATCAAATGGATAGTATGAATTAAAAATGAAATATTTTTGAAGGGGTTCCTTTTATGCGGTCCTTATCCCCCGCGCAAAAACAGGTATGAGAGTGTACATCTTTTTTATACATTGCAAATTATAACTTAATAAACTTGAAACTGCTGTAATCACGTACAACACAAAAAATAAACACATGCGGCAAACCACGTGTTATTGGCAGTGGACGTCACAAAATTTCTTGCCGCGTTGCAGATCACGTGATATTTTTAAAGGAATTACGATATTTTATTATTTAATTGTGAAGAAACAATTTAAATTTTTGAAATTACATAATTATATTATACATAGATATACTGAACTTATACCGGCAAATTTAAATTTCATGCAACTTGAGTTTTAGTAGCGACATATGTAATATGGATTACATAATTATTATGTTAAATGAAAATTTAGCAAAACTGCATTTAAACCAAGTAAAATTTTACCACGGTTTAAATGATTTTTTCCTATGAGGAACGTACGTTTTTTACTTCTTAACATATTTTCCAAATCTGAAAAGTATGAAATCAAGATAATTTGGCGTTGTAGGACTCAAAAAATTCTTCTCCCGCAAAAAAATATCGGAAGAAATATTTATACATCGAAAAAATGAATAAGATTACTGTCGACGTTAGCTAGAGCCAAATTGACCTAGTATTGAATATCCGAAATACTGATTGTGAGATGCAGAGAGCTGAAAATATTACTGTAGGTACTATAACGAGAATTAATCTTTTAGAAACAAAGTATAACGTACAAAAATTATTAGTTTATCGGAAAAATTAATTTTAAAATGTTGTTTCGTATGTACTCGAAGCAATGCATGGTTTGATTGGTTTGAATAGGTTCAATAGTTTTTCAATCATATAGAGCAATGATACTTGAAATTGTTTTATCGACTTTTTATGAGTTGGAGTAATAGTAATACGTATAGTACTTCAAATTGTATTATTAGATTTTATATTAATTACACTTTTGTGTACTTTTTCCAATAGTTGATATACAATTCATTTCAATGAACTAGATACTATACCTCCCTTACTGAATTTTGTTGAATTAATAAAATTAAATAACAGTAATTTTATGTAATTACTAGAAGTAAAACTTTCAAGTTACATATACTTAGTTGTAGAATTTAACTGCTTTTCTTGTTTTTCTTACAACTTTAAATTTACTGTGGCACTAGAAAATATTTACGATACCTTGATTGCTCTCCTAGATTCCCTGGAGTGAAGCGGTTCTTGAATAAACCAAATAATATACCACCAAACAAGTGTTGGATGTCGCAGTGGTTACTATTAGTATTATATGTCGATAAATATCTTCAGGCCACCGCATGCTTTTAAAGTAGCGGGAAAAATAAATCGAGAACGTAATACAAAAAAGCGAGGGATATAAGAAATATAATAAAACTAACTTTTTATTTTAAATTTAAATAATATATTACTTATCTGTATAATTTTTCGTTCTTTCTATAATCTATGGGATCAATAATTCGAAGATTGCATGATGGCATTGTAATGCTGAATGAAACTTGTTCGAGTAATATCCTGCGGACATCAACAATTCACAAACAAGAGAAATCGTAAAGTTTAGGGATTAAACTTGATGATGAAAATTAAAAGTATAACTTAAAGGTGTAATTTAAAAGTTGTACCATAAAGGTCTTACGAAATTTACATCAAATAATTGAAGTAGGTAATTAGTCCTGTTTATCGGTATTATTGTTATAAGGTAATTTAACTTTGGAACCAGTAACGCACCTAGGGCTACTAACATAAAGTAATTAATAACTTACAGAAATAATGCGTAGTTTTTTATAATTTATTTTAAAGGTAAATTATTGTCTAACAAGCATTGCCATTAAAAAATAGTTATTAGCAGTTAAATAAAATTATGAAATAAACAATATACTATAAATAATTAATATGTAGTTGTAAATTTATTATTATCATTACTAAAATTGATTATTTTCATAAAATGACGGGATAAATTTACCATAAACTTCACTCATATGTGTAGCCTGTGGAATTGACAACTCGAAATAATCTATCATATAAGTAATACATAGTACATTGATAAAACTGTTAATTTCAGGATAAATATTGCTATATTTTGTAATAAGAATATTAAATTGAGTTTATCGATGCCAATTTGTTACCTACGGTTGGTTTTCTGGCGGTTAGGATGTAAATTGTTCCTTCAGGGATAGTATGGTGGCATAGGTTAATTTTAGCGCAAGATTAACCAAATTGCACTTTGATATGAAAACGTTATTATTTAATCCTAGAAAATAATTCACCAATTTTGTTCTGCTCTGACTTTCTGTGGAAGACCACAATAATTTGCGGAGTTAAATCTAAGTTGAAGTACACCGACAACCTGTCCTTGAAAATTAGAAGGTAATTGTGTCATCTAAAACAACACTGACTGAAACTCATTCGTCAACTTGGAAATTTTCTACAACGTAACATAAATACATTATCTAGAACAAAACCAGAATACCTTTACAGTTATCTTTTAGATTGTAATTTTATAAAATTGAAAAAACTCCAGCGCATACTATGCAAAAATAAGCTAGAATTACGTGTACTAAATTTGATTTGGGAATTCAGTTTAACTGGACGTTGACTTTCAGTAAACAATAACTATACCTTAGATACACCGTGTTATTTAACTTGGCAAGAATTTGTTATTAAACAACATCTAAATTGAGACGATGTTAAACTATTTGGTATATTTAGAACGTGTAAAATAATTGCTTTTTATTTTTATAAACATATTTTGTGCCTGTGTACTTCCATATACTACATAGTTAATAAACAATAATTGATTAGTAAGCCAATTTAGTAATTGTTTAAATATACGGTTAATTTAAATGCATTGTAAAATTATTCGCAGATTATAAAATAAAATTAATTGATGATTTACATTAATAACCTCTAGCGGTATATCAAAATTATTATGCTTTACAACAAATTAACCAATCTCGAAAAACTTGGGAGCATTATAAAAAAGTATTTAAACTTTTTATGTCTGGTCGTAATATTTAATTACATTTCTTGTTTAAACAGTAGCGCCCATATTGAACTAATTAACTGCCTATATATCTACTTTGTGTAAATGAAACTTAATAATTTTTCGAGAAATTTTTAATGGAAAATAGTTAAAAGTTATTTCAGCAATTTTTATTTTTCATCGTTTAAATAAATTAGTTGAAGCGGTTAACCTTATTATGTTGGGATTACGAACTCTCCGAAATAAAAATAACATTCTATTGTTGTCTTGCGACAGAACATCTATTTTTAGTGAAATTAGTTTTAGGCTCTACAGCGAGTAGTAAATTATTGCAATTCTTAACGAAATAAACGAAATGCTCGGCATTAATCACTTCAAAAAATAATTTGAGTATTTTGTAATGTTATTCTTTTATAGACATTTAATCCTATTCTGCAACAAAAGTTACAGCGGAAGTTCGAAAATATATTTTAGGGAACATTTCAACTTTCGAGAATTATGAATTAAAAGATTAAATGTTTTAGATGTGTAATTTTATAAAATTGTCAAAAAACTCCAGCGCATACTATGCAAAAATAAGCTAGAATTACTGTGTACTAAATTTGATTTGGGAATTCAGTTTAACTGGACGTTGACTTTCAGTAAACAATAACTATACCTTAGATACACCGTGTTATTTAACTTGGCAAGAATTTGTTATTAAACAACATCTAAATTGAGACGATGTTAAACTATTTGGTATATTTAGAACGTGTAAAATAATTGCTTTTTATTTTTATAAACATATTTTGTGCCTGTGTACTTCCATATACTACATAGTTAATAAACAATAATTGATTAGTAAGCAATTTAGTAATTGTTTAAAAATACGGTTATTTTAAATGCATTGTAAAATTATTCGCAGATTATAAAATAAAATTAATTGATGATTTACATTAATAACCTCTAGCGGTATATCAAAATTATTATGCTTTACAACAAATTAACCAATCTCGAAAAACTTGGGAGCATTATAAAAAAGTATTTAAACTTTTTATGTCTGGTCGTAATATTTAATTACATTTCTTGTTTAAACAGTAGCGCCCATATTGAACTAATTAACTGCCTATATATCTACTTTGTGTAAATGAAACTTAATAATTTTTCGAGAAATTTTTAATGGAAAATAGTTAAAAGTTATTTCAGCAATTTTTATTTTTCATCGTTTAAATAAATTAGTTGAAGCGGTTAACCTTATTATGTTGGGATTACGAACTCTCCGAAATAAAAATAACATTCTATTGTTGTCTTGCGACAGAACATCTATTTTTAGTGAAATTAGTTTTAGGCTCTACAGCGAGTAGTAAATTATTGCAATTCTTAACGAAATAAACGAAATGCTCGGCATTAATCACTTCAAAAAATAATTTGAGTATTTTGTAATGTTATTCTTTTATAGACATTTAATCCTATTCTGCAACAAAAGTTACAGCGGAAAGTGTTGCTGGAATTTCAGTCCAAGTATTCTTGGGATTGCATTTTCTGCTTTCGTAGCCATTATGAATGAAATGTAGAAAAAATAACAAATTGAAATTTTCTGTCAAAAAAGGCAAAATGTAATTTAAGCTTATTTTAAAAGCTATTAAATAAGAAGGCCGTGCCTATAAAATACCACAAAAGAAGCTGAAAAATTACTACATCTTGCATACAAGCAATAAAAGCTGAATTATAGTTATCTTTAGGTGCACTATTTCAAAGTAAAATGGAATTATTTTGTTTTCAGTTTAAAACAATGTTTTGCTTCTTTGCAAGCTTGTAAGAAAACAAAGAACTTGAAAGGAGCGCATAGCTACAAACATGTGGCGCACCGCTTTACATCCTAATGCCACATATAAAATACCCCATATTTATGTTAATACTTTATGTAGATTTTCCGGCATATATTACAAGTGTCTGTTTAATAGTTTTATATTAAATTTTTTTCAAACGCTTTTTGCTTTATTTTATGTAAGCTAGGCTCTCAAAAATGTTTTGTCACTATTTAATCGTTTTTCGCATTATCTTTTAAAGATAACATTCTCCGAGATAAATGCTTTCGTTTTCCTTACAAACTTGAACGCAATTTAAATATTTCGGCCTTATAATGAAAATTTAATTATGGAAGTTTGAAGCACTTTTGAATAAAATTGAACAACGTTTGTACATTTTAGTACACAGACATACTTTATAAATTATATTAAAAGAAAATCTTTAATAATTTAATTTTTTCCCAAACGCGAATTAATCAATCTCGGTTTATTGAAAAGCTCGTATTTACAACATACCCCTTCTTGCATATTATATAAAATACCTATACATACATTACCTTGAGAAGATTAATATGAAATTAAAATTTTATAAATCGCCAAGGTATAATCATCAAATACATTTTAAACACAAATTATTTCATTAGCTTTCAGCAATGGGCTATTAATTGCCTTCTTCAGATGTTTTCTTTTAAATTTTAAAATAATTTTAATTACATTCTGTTTGCTTCTTTATTTATTTTAAAATTATAATTTAATCATACATTTTATTACTAAATAATAACACTACGAATTAAAAAACGTGAAATTACGTTTGTAACATGATAGTCACAGCGTACAATATTAATTTGGAGTTTCTCGTCAGCAATCAATTTGATAAATTTGATGAATCGGTAGAGGTCTTGTAGTTAACAAAATTACGAATGAAGAGAGGATGCAACACTCTAAAGTGAGGGATACGTGAGTAGGTACAACATGATATGCACCGGGTTTAAAACTACTTTTGTAATTAAAATTAGTAAAAGTTCCTATATTTAAGTTCTAATTGCGGTCGGTCCTGCAAACTTAATTTGACTCAGTGGTGATATACAGTAGCGATCTAAAGTAAGTTGGCAAACAGTTTTTACAAAAAATTATTAGAAAAGAAATCATTTAGTGGACTATCATATATTTTCTAAAAGTATGTAGATTAATACGTAGTTTAACGTATAAAACTTGCAGTTGGTATAAAACAAAGAAGTATATAAGCGAATTGAATTTTATGGAGGGTTCAAAAGAAAATTGGCATAACATCCAAACAATATCAAAACAATAATAAGCGTTCATAAAAGTTAATTTGATTGAAATATATCTTTCTTGATAATACATCGACATGCCCAGAAGGAAAGAGTATTCAGAAGATTTAAAAACACGGTTCTTAAATGGTTAAAAATGGAAATTCATTGAGAGCAGCAGAACGCGAATTTGACATTCCAAATCAAACAATAAGTCTCTGGTGTCACAAATATAATAAATATGGATCAGTAGAGACACGCCCAAGAACAGGGCGACCACGAAAAAAAACCAAAAGAGAAGATAAAATGATCGTTCGTGAAGCAATAAAAATCCTCGTGTAACGGCTACACAAATTGTTCAAAGTTTTAACGAAAATCGCGAAGAAAATATACATGTTTCGACAGTGAAACGTCGACTATATGCAGCTAAACTATTTGGCAGACGTCCTTGTAAGAAACCACTTATATCAAAAAAGAATCGGATAGCCCGTCTGAAGTTTGCTAAAATCACTTACACTGGGAAAAAAGATTGGTCCAAAATTCTTTGGAGTGACGAAAGTAAGTATAATTTGTTTTCCTCGGATGGTATTAAGTATATTCGACGTCCAGAAGGTAAAAGATATGATATTAGATATCAAGTTCCTACTATAAAACATGGTGGAGGGAACGTCATGGTGTGGGTTGCTTTTCTCGTGATGGCATTGGATCTCTACACAGAATTGATGGCATTATGGATCGGTTTATGTATGCCGACATACTGAGGGATCATATGCTACCACATGGCAAGAGAAAATGCCGCGCGGCTGGATATTTCAGCAGGATAATGACCCAAAACATGCTTCACAGCATGTTAAGCAGTACATGGACAAAGCTAAAATTCGGCTTTTAGAGTGGCCCAGTCAATCTCCAGATTTGAATCCCATAGAGCATTTGTGGGAAGAGCTCGAACGTCGAATAAGAAGTGAAAATTATAGTAATACCACTAAATTATGGGAAGCATTGCAGAGAGAATGGTCAAAAATACCATTAGAACGTTTAGAGAAGCTGGTTGACTCGATGCAATCACGATGTAAAGCTGTTATCGCTGCAAAAGGGTTTGCAACAAAGTACTAAATGTTTTTAATCCATAGTTGTTACTATATGTATTTCTTTATTTTTTTGTTTTAAGAGCGTTTTGTCATAACTTGATAAATAGAAATATTTCGAAATTTTCGTTTTTTGAATTTTTTCACGTTAATAAATTTTCTAGAAAATTATATTTATATTTTTTAATTTAAAGCCTTTTAAGGAATAAATATTTGAAAAATTAAAGCAAAATATTGAACTTTGAAAAAAACTGTTTGCCAACTTACTTTAGATCGCTACTGTACTTTCAATTATATTATAGAACAATAATTGTTCATTATAGTTTAAATTTCAATTGAAATTTGGTAAGCCAATATTTATTTTTAGTTTCAAATAGGTATGATGATTGCAATCTCACAATTAACGAAATTAAAATAAATCTTCTTTCTATTAAGGTTTTTATCTTTCATTTCTCAGTTGATACTAATTCCAGATACGGACTTGTTCAACTAGTAACTGTTGTTTTATAATTATTGTACCATGTAGAAATTCATATCTATTTTGTAGATTTTACTGATTGTAGTGCTAATGAATCTTACAAACTAAGCTGTTACCATGCGATTTTAAGACGCTAAAAGTTATTGGGCATTATAATTTGCTAGTGAATACAGATATTTTAAATTTTAATATTTCCAGGTGATTTTCTTTTTTCGAAGATAAGGAAAATGATGGAATCAGGTAGTTAATTTGTTGGCACTGGGTGACCTGGTTCGAGCAGATATATTCATTATTATCGTATTATTGTAGTATTGGTTATTGGATTGGAGAGCACTTGAAAGCGTTCGAGTGCAGTTAAAAGTTTTGCGGGTGTTGAAATGCGAAGTTTTAGTTAGAAACGAAAAGTTGCAGAGTAGTTGTAAGCAACCGCAGCAAGATTATTGGTACAAACTATTAACAAATCGTTGTTTAAAGTAGTAAAATTGTATGTTTAGTTTAGGTTAAACATGGCGAAAAGCATTATTTATATTAATCGTGCTTCACAGGTTAATAGCGCAAGGATCTACGGCAAGAACCTTATTAAAATATACATAATTTCTTAAGTAGTTTTATTCTTTAAGCTTATGGCTGTTAGCTAGGGTGTTAAGGATTTCTAAATATAATTTCTTAACCCTCCAGTGCACGGGTGAGGCCTGTCAGTCCATGCAACATACAAATATCGCTATAACTTTTATAGAAAATTTTTTTGTTGCGATCATTTCTATACATCTCAAAAATGTAAAAAGACATTTTATGATCAAATTTTAAAACATATTTATGGCACCATTACATCGAAAAAATCAAATGTCCTGACAGGCCTCACCGTGCACTCGTGTAACTTTCTGTTGAAAACTCATAATTGACTTTTCACTTATTAGTGATATTTTTAAAAGTTACTTTCGGAACAAAAGATAATAATTTGGATTTCCAAACTAATTAGAGTATTTCTTGCTATTAGGCACTAGAAAAGATTATAAAATAATGTTTGTTATATTTTAATCCAGGTTATTTCACAATCTCAAGGAGCTAATAATTTGTATGTTTTATTTTATCACTAAAATTTAAAAAAATAAATACAAAACTGTGGCATTAAAATCACTGGTTCAAAGGTTTGTATTTTTGATAATACACAATTTCTTACTTATTAGTTTTGTGGAAAACATGTCGTAAACTTTAGATTTTTTCACTTTATTTTTCAATTTTCTTTCCTGCTTCTTTACCGTTTCAAATTACCTGAAAAGGGTAGTACATTAAAACTAAATTAGTAATAGCAGCGGCAAAATTTGAATTTGGAGAAATTAAAAAATTATAAATAAATTTTAAAATTTTTAAAATGCGAAAAATACATACAAACATAGTCGACCTGAATTATAATTTGAACAAGGAAATATAGATGAGGTGATAAGTCACTGTAAATCTAACTAGTAGATATCCTTTACAACACATTAGCAACAAAATTACAAAATAGCAGGGTCGTACTCGGCAATATCGTCGAAAGAAAAACGAAATTATCAACAGCAGCAATATTGGAATTTGCAAGAAAACATCAAATTGGGTACATGAATGATCTAAAATTATTTTTTGACGAAAATTTAATTACCTTCTGTTTGATTTCTTATTCATTTTAAAATTATAGTTTAATCATACATTTTATTACTAAATAATAACACCACGAATTAAAATACCTGAAATTACGTTTGTAACATGATAGTCACAGCGTACAATATTTGGAGTTGCTCGTCAGCAATCAATTTGATAAATTTGATGAATCGGTAGAGGTCTTGTAGTTAACAAAATTACGAATGAAGAGAGGATGCAACACTCTAAAGTGAGGGATACGTGAGTAGGTACAACATGATATGCACCAGGTTTAAAAACCTGACAAGAGATCGAAGGTGTAACACAATCCATCTATTGTAATGATACAAAGTGAATGTGTCGTTCCACGATTTTCGTTACTATGTAACTGCTGCAATTATTTCTTTTCAATTTATTAACATGAAAGTTAGAATTAACCTTTGGTGGTAGTCTGTAGTTCTTAAAACTACTTTTAGTAATTAAAATTAGTAAAAGTTCCCATATTTATGTTCTAATTACGGTCGGTCCTGCAAACTTAATTTGACTCAGTGGTAATATACTTTCAATTATATTATAGAACAATAATTGATCATTGTAGTTTAAATTTCAATTGAAATTTGGTAAGCCAATATTTATTTTTGGTATCAAATAGGTATATGACTGATGATTGCAATCTCACCTATAGTGAGCGAAATTAAAATAAATCTGCTTTCTATTAAGGTTTTTAAGTTTTACGTATTTTATCTCTCATTTCTCAGTTGATACTAATTCCAGATACGGACTTGTTCAACTAGTAACTGTTGTTTTATAATTATTGTACCATGTAGAAATTCATATCTATTTTGTAGATTTTACTGATTGTAGTGCTAATGAATCTTACAAACTAAGCTGTTGCCATGCGATTTTAAGGGGTGTCCTGAATTTGCGCGTCATTAAATTTGTTTTTTTAATTGCTTAAATCTATAGATAAACTATCTAAGAATATGTTTACAAAGTGACAGAGGCTAATTTTAAGTATTTTCAAAATATAAAGCCGAAATCAGACGAGCGTTGCGCAAGGGTTTCAAGCGCTCGTCACTGCGATTTTCTATTCAGAATTTCATACCTGAAAAAGGTTGAAGGGTAGTTCAACAATAGTTTTAATCCATGGGTGTATCCAGTTGAGTATCCAGTTAATATAAGTGTAAATGTGTAAGACTCATTTAGTGTACAAATTATCAGCGTAAGTAACTAAGAATTGATTTTGTCTTATTAAAAACTTTGAAACGCGTTTTCTCTAGTTTTATTTTCACAATTGTTCTAAATCGGCGTACGTGATAGCTAAAAACTAAACGGCTTATATAGTTGAACCAAAGTTTTTTTTCTTTATTATTAAATTTTCTTCTAAGTGAACTAAAAAAATTCATTAAAAAGTTTATTTAAATAATTGATATAGCACCTTAAAGTTTATTTTATTTGTTTTTTTAAACACTTTTTCTTTAAACCCGCCAAAATTATTACTTGCACAATTTTTCTGAATTTTTTAGTTCACCCAGAAGAAAAATATATAATAATTTAATATTTCTTTGGTTTTATTTTTTGGTCAAGAATTACGAGCTGGATCTTGCACGCCGATTGAAGACAGCAAGCGACAAGACGCCCTGAAATAAGCTTATAAATCTGTTATAATAATTTATTTTACTTTAGAAAAATTTTTTGTAGTCCTTGAATATATATAAACCATACCCAAACATTCAATAACTTTACTTCTTTCTTTCCTTCTAAAAAATCACAAAGAAAAGCATGTTTTGAACATTCTAATTCAGGACACCCCTTAAGACGCTAAAAGTTATTGAGCATTATAATTTGCCAGTGAATACAGATATTTTAAATTTTAATATTTCCAAGTGATTTTTTTTTTTCGAAGATAAGGAAAATGATGGAATCAGGTAGTTAATTTGTTGGCACAGGGTGACCTGATTCGAGCAGATATATTTATTATTATCGTATTATTGTAGTATTGGTTATTGGATTGGAGAGCACTTGAAAGCGTTCGAGTGCAGTTAAAAGTTTTGCGGGTGTTGAAATTCGAAGTTTTAGTTAGAAACGAAAAGTTGCAGAGTAGTTGTAAGCAACCGCAGCAAGATTATTGGTACAAACTATTAACAAATCGTTGTTTAAAGAAGTAAAATTGCATTTTTAGTTTTGGTTAAACATGGTGAAAACCATTATTATTATATTAATCGTGCTTCACAGGTTAATAGCGCAAGGATCTACGGCAAGAACCTTATTAAAATATACATAATTTCTTAAGTAGTTTTATTCTTTAAGCTTATGGCTGTTAGCTAGGTGTTAAGGATTTCTATCAATATCGTTACAGAACTACATATTTGAAACAATATTCGTTAATAAAAGTATTAAAGAAAAATTAGTTTGGTTCCCATAATTTCTACTTAAACCATAAATATAATTTGTTAACTCGTGCAAGATCTAAAAAAAAAATAATATTACAGTGATTCAGTCATTAATGGATCGATTTTTAACCTTAAGTAAAATAAACTTAGGTAAGATACCATAAAAACTGATAGTAATATAAAATAACTTAATTTTTAGTAACTCAAATTACTAAATTACACGGTAGATTTGCTTCCAAGTACGATATATCCAATGGCGTAACTAGAAATGTTGGTAATTACAAATAAATAACGCATTAATCTTTTACAGAGAAAATCAAATCTAAGTAAGCACACTCGCGTCAAGTGATTCGCAGTTAGTTTTATTTCTATTTGGCACGAAATTAAAATCATAATAATATAAAAATAAAGTATATCTATTAGGGATATTCTATTCATTCTATTTAGAGATATTAATGTTCATACAGGTAAGCAAAAGTTGCGGAACTATTATTACCAAAATATAAAAGAATTTTTAATCACAGATGAGCAGAACACAATACCAATAATTATCACTTACTTTGCAATAGCTGTCTGAAATAATTTTCAGGATTACAAAATTTTAAATAAACATTCAATAATGTTTCACACATGGGCACACAAATTGACCTTATATTCTACTTATACACTTTCAGAACCTAAAGATGTCTTCCTAAAATTATGAGGTGGAAGTAATTCTTGTTGAGCAAATGAAATATAGGCTTACCCGACTAACTTGTAGTCGTTTTTGTTATCAATGTATGATGTTGTTTAGCCTAATACCTTCTACATCGTTCTATATGGGGTTCTATTAGGATGAAATTGTATTATTAAATGAACTTATACTTAGACAGGTACAGTACATTTTCAAGTGTCTCTCAGGGAAATATTGCGCTATAACTACTAATTAGTTGTAACAGTTAATTATAGCTGTATTAAAAAGGAAGTACTAATACAGTAAGCCTTAATTTTTAATCTTGACGTACACGATATCATGCTTCAATGAAAATGCGATATTAAATTAAAAATTTATATGCAACTGTTCCTTTAATTTAAACTACATCACAACGATGATTATTCGAAACGTACAAAACTCGTAGTAAATTATTTAAAAATGTAAATTATTAACAGGGACACTTTGTGCATTTCTTCTACACAATGCATTATTAATATTAATAAAAAAAATGGGTACTTCTAAACTTACTCATAATATTATAGTAATCCCTTAGATGTAAGAAAAGAAATAATAGTTAGACATTGTAAACACAAATAATAGAATAAATCTTAAAACTAATCTTGTACTCACCGGGAGTTCTGCAACCCTAACATTCATTAGAATCGGTTTCAATTTCTAGATGTAGGTAGTTAAGTTGGTAAATAATTTTAAATGCTCTATAAATATAACTTTCATTATAGTTTGTGCGAATAATTATTTTTATTTTTAAATAAATGTATTCAAAAAAATTTATTACCCAATAACACAATAATTCTCCATTCCATCGACATTTTAATTCGTACATAGAATTTTATAACATATATATACTTTATTATTGATGTATATTGTATACATTGAAAAACTAGTAAATAATGGAAACAAAATACGTGTAGTCAAACAAATAAAGAGACATTGCTCAATCAACTGTACTTTTCAACCGATTGATTTGTTTGTTGAAGCAAGCAAATAGATATCTTCTTTAAGATCTCTTTAACAGTAAAATGAATTTTTATAACCAATACAATAAAATTTAAATAACTTTAATTAAAAGTTTTGATTTCTGTAAACTACAGTCATGAAATTAAATTAAAAGTTTGATTATATTATTGAGAGGTATAGTTTAGCATTTACTTTTAATTAAAAAAATCAAATAATGAAGTTTAATAATCATACTTGCACAACATTAAGTAATCAAAAAATAAGATTAAGTATTATTAACATTTAAAAAAATATGTTTCAAAAATAAATTTTAATAATAACAAAATTAAATTAATTAATTAAAAAATTTTTTTCCAATTATTGTAATAGGCGTAAATATAAAAAACTATCAAATTTAATCATATTAAAAAATTTTAATAATGTGAGTTGAAAAAAGTTATTTTAATTAATTTAATTTGATTATTACAATTTATTTTTGTACGTAAACACAAATATGCTAAAAGTTTTAAAACCAAAATATATAAAACTTTTTCAAATAATCGCTCGGATATTGGTGTTTGTGAATTTTTTGCTTATTCTAATATTTGGATAAGGGTCGTGGATAACTTTTATTAAATTAAATGTTATTTCAAATAGTTTTTTCAAATAAAAGAAACAGTATATTAAGTGTTTAAAAAAAATCATAATAAAAATTTTAATTAGACACGAGCAATGTTTTTATTGCTCATTAATCAAACATGTGATTTTATACGTAATTTAAAAATACTTTTAAAACCTTAAAATTTAGATAGTTCTAGTAAATACAGTAGTTTGTCAAAATTTATTTTATTTTATCTGTTTTAGAAGATTTAAGAAATAAATTCTTCTTGCCTATTTAATAAATTTCGATTATGTCATTTTCCATCGTCGTGTGCATAGATTTGTTATGTACTGCTAATTAATGCACACTGGCAATGTGATATTGATTACAATCTATTAAGTTAATTTTTGTAGAAAATATGGAATCCGGTTCCTATCTAATATTAGGCATTTTAAAGAACCGAGTACAACTATCAACATTTTTATACCAAGTAAAGTGTTTTCCTAACCGGGTTACCTTTTTTGTTAGTTTTTGTTCAGAAATGAAACCTTTTAATATTGAAGTAATGTAATATTTCTAGTAGCTATTAGCTTGGTGTAATTTTATTATTTTAATAAATATCATGTTGCATTTTTGTTTGAATAAACGAGTCGCTCCTAATTCTTTTGAACTAGGCCATGACGAGAATGAAATGATAGAATGCCGAGGCCTAGAAGCTTTTGCTCAAGATATTTGTAGATAACAAAAACATTTTTTAAATGCGTATGGCAATCAAAATAATCGCTATATTTAATTTAACACGAAGCTAGTAAAGAAATAAAAATGGCTATGAATTTGCTATCAGACATATGACAAAACTATTTAACAAAATGCTGAAATTTGTTACGCAGTTTAAAAACTAAAAAGCGTAATAAATTATATTCTAAAATTAATTACTTGGCAGATATGTAATTTTTTTCTGCAATATTTTACAATGACATCATTCAACTGCAAAATATGTCATAAATTACCTTGGGATGCATAAAACTACCCATCAAAGTTAACAGTAGTAATGATGTGCAAAATGTACATCGTAAACACATAGTACATACCTATTTTGATTTTCTCGTTCAAACAAGCATACTGTTTATTTAGAATGTCACACTATATTCTATCATGCACTCACTACACATCCTTTCATCTTTTTGACACTTGTTGAGTTATATTTTTACAAGCAAACAAAACAAAACTAAAATTTTTCTAGTCATATTCGTATATAACTAATATTTGTTTATTTTCGGAAACACGATCTCGGTATTCTATAACAAGTAATTTCACTAGATATCGAGTGGGTAAAACGTCGGAAGTTGTCTGTTTCTACTGAAAAATCGTTTTAACTTTAATTTTAGAAAATATTTGTTGCAAGTCAAGATCCGCATATCGATTTCGAGTAAGCGAAGTATTTAAGTAAACAGGATTGCATTATCTTATTTCCTTATTGCATCTTTACTTCGACTGTTTTAAGTTGTTGACTCGTCGAAATCAAAAGTTTCAGGTTTTAATTAGGCGTATTATTCTTGTAATTATACTTACTCTTAACATGTGTTATGGTAAATTTCCAAAAATATTATTACAGAACTACAACATATTTTAAGTGATACAGATTAAAAACAAACACAAATGAGTCATTCATTTCCAGTGTAGTAGGGTGAATGTGCCTGTTCGCGGCAACAACCTACTTTCGGCCATTAAGGATAAAAATTAAATAATAGTAATTCTATAAAGCAATAGTTTTCAAAAATCTCATTATTACTTTTAGACATCATTTTTACTTAAATTTAATTATTACTTTGTCTAGTTAACAGAGTATAACCGAATAAAAAACGTTTTATTATGACGACGTTAAAATCTACGCACTTAGTGTAGAAATTGATATAAACACGGAAGTGCACAGTGGTTTCTTATGACAATGTCTGAGAACTGACTGAAACTTTCATCAAAAATCAAGAAATAGACATAATGCTCATCTCTGAAACGCATTTCACCAAAAAACATTATCTTAAAATATCAAAATATTCTGTATACGACACTCAACATCCAGACGGCACAGCACATGGAGGAACCGCCATCATAGTAAAAAATACCATTAAACATCACTTGCACGCAAAGTACAACAAAGAACATCTACAAGCCACTAGCATAAGTATCCTGGACTGGGCTGGACCAATAACCATCGCGGCTGTTTACTGCCCACCAAAACACGTAATAAAAAAAGAAGAGTTTGGCGAATTCTTTGACACTTTGGGCCACCGATTCATTGCGGGGGGAGACTACAATGCTAAGCATCCGCAATGGGGATCAAGACTAATAACCCTAAGGGCCGAGAACTTTTTAAATCTATGCAAGCCAGAAATATGCATCACTTATCAACTGGTGAGCCAACCTACTGGCCGACAGATAGGAGGAAGATACCAGATGTAATTGACTTCTGTGTGGTTGGAGGAATTTCCGTAGACTATTTTAAAGTCAAATCTTGCTTTGAACTCTCATCTGATCACTCCCCAATAAGCATAACACTGAGCTCAAAAATAATATCAAAAGAAAGAGCACCTGCACTCACTTCAAAAGGTACTGACTGGGAAAGCTTCAGAGACATCATCGAGGAAGAATTATTACTGGATGTTGCATTAAAAACAAATTTGGACATAGAAAAAAACACAGAATACATAACTAACATTATACAACAAGCAGCCTGGAAATCAACACCTGATCCAAATGAATACAAAAATGAAAATGCCTGCTCAATACAAATTAAACAAAAAATAATTGAAAAAAGAAAGTTGAGAAAATGTGGCAGAACTCCAGATCACCGCACGACAAAGCTAAACTCAACAAAGCCGTTAAAGAATTAAAGAACCTTCTACATGTCGAAAAAAATGAAGCGACTCAAAATTATCTGAAAGAACTAACTGCCACTGAAGCCACAGATTACTCATTGTGGAGAGCCACAAAAAATCTTAAAAGGCCCCAGATAGCAATACCCCCTATAAGAAGAGAAGACGGTAAATGGGCAAAAAGCGATGCGCAAAAAGCGGACATGTTTGCAGACCATCTAATGCAAGTATTTAAACCCTTTGAATCTCAAATAGCAAAAGAAGAAGAAAATGAAATCGAACAATCACTAGAGGCTCCCGGACAACTCGAATTGCCTATCAAAAAATTCACAATTGGAGAAGTAAGACTCGCTATAAATAAAGAGCTCAGTGCAAAAGGGGCCCCTGGATATGACCTCATTACAGGTAGGATTGTGAAAGAGTTGCCGGACGGGGCGATTAGATTCATAACCCAACTGTTTAATGCCATACTGAGAACAGGCTATTTTCCTCGTCAGTGGAAAGTAGCACAAATCATAATGATACCCAAACCAGGAAAACCGGCAGAAGATATAAAATCTTATCGTCCGATCAGTTTGTTGCCAGTTTTGTCCAAACTATTCGAAAAATTACTCTTGAAAAAGAAAATTAAACCAATACTGGAGAAGAAGCAGCTCATCCCCGGCCATCAGTTTGGCTTCAGACAAGGACATGCCACAATTGAACAGGTACATCGAATAACAACTAAGATCAGTAAAGCACTAGAAGAAAAAAAATACTGCACAGCGGCATTCTTGGATGTTAGCCAAGCCTTTGATAAGGTTTGGCATGGGGGACTATTGTATAAAATCAGAAAGGCTCTTCCTGACAACATCTACCTGATCTTGAAATCCTATCTTCAAGACAGACATTACTTGGTAAAATTCCAAGAAGAATATACAAACTTAAAACCGATCGAGTCTGGTGTGCCCCAGGGTAGTGTGCTGGGGCCGCTGCTTTACCTCCTTTATACCGCAGATCTACCAACAAATCCAAACTGTATGACCGCCACATTTGCTGATGATACCGCAATCTTAGCAACACATCAAAATCCGGCAGTTGCGTCTAATATCCTGCAAACGAACCTACTAATGGTACAGGAATGGCTGAAGAAATGGAGGATTAAAGCCAATGAAACCAAGAGTGTACAAGTAACCTTCACTATGCGTAGAGAGGATTGCCCTCCTGTTTACCTAAATAACTTGCAAATACCTAAATCTAATGAAGCCAAATACTTGGGCATGCACCTGGATCGCCGCATGACATGGCGTTCGCACATCTTCACGAAAAGAAAACAACTAGGTATTAAACTAAGAAAATTGCACTGGATTATCGGTAGAAACTCGCAGTTAACAATCGAGAATAAAACCCTCTTATATAAAGTGATGTTAAAACCAGTGTGGACATACGGGATACAGTTGTGGGGTCGGCTTCCAATTCAAACGTGGAAATTCTGGAACGCTTCCAAGCTAAGGTGCTGCGAATGATAGTGGACGCACCGTGGTATGTACCAAACGATCTTATTCGCCGCGATCTAAAAATGTCAAGTGTTAAGGACGAAATTACAAACTACAGTGTTACTTACGGGCAACGTCTTAGCATTCATCCTAACCAACTCGCGGAAAGACTTTGTAAGAGTCCATTTAGTAATCTCAGACTGAAGAGATTTAATCCTGCAGACCTAACTACTAGATTCAAGTAAAACCTTTTGAGAACCCAGTGGTCAACAACAATTAATTATTTAATTGATTTGTAATGGGAGACCTGGTAATGACCAATCTCCCACATGTTTAAATCTCTTGTATGTCATCTAAAAATTGTTTGCCAAAAAATTACTAAATACCCTCGGGTAGATTGTAATATATTCTGGGAATTATAATAAAAAAAAAAAAAAAAATTATGACGACGTTAAAATCTACGCACTTAGTGTAGAAATTGATATAAACACGGAAGTGCACAGTGGTTTCTTATGACAATGTCTGAGAACTGAATGATACGCACTTTGTGTGTGGTCTGGTTTTTCTGATAAAACATTTAAATGCTAGAATATTTGCAAATAATAAAGTCATGTTACGGCAGTAAACATTCTAACTTATGCCCGATATAAATTTTACAAATACAAATTAAAAAGTTACTATTTTCCGAAGTGTTAAACATGAAATTTCTGTTAAAAGTGGTCAAAAACAGGCACATTCACCTTATAATAGCAATATGTAAACCACGCTAGTATGAAATGTGCATTATTTAATTACAGGCACATAAGAGTAATGATTTGTAGTCGATTAATAACCAATAATACAATTGTAAAGAACGATGACAAAGCATAAAATATAGAAGGTATCAAAGCCTGTGCCAGATTTTGTCTTTCTTAAATGTAAACTATTTGGTTTAAAGTAATTTCTTTAAAGTCAACTAAATTTATATGTATTAGCTTTTAAGTAGGTCGGTAAAAAATAATCTTGTAATTAACGCGAAATAATAATGAATAGTAGAATGGATGAGTTTTACCTTACCTAAAACTGCTATTTGTTCAATTTAAACAATTTATTTTTTGAGAAAACAGAATCTGCGTACACGTTCCATTCCGCCCATACCACGATCAGTGAAATTGGAAGATTTGATGGTTTAAAATAATTGTTTTCAAGTCAAATGAATTGATATTAAAAATATATTAAAAAGTAGTTTTGTTGTCAACGTCAAATAATAATTAATTTAGTGACACCTCGGTTTAAAAATCGATTTTTTCATAATTATTTACATTTTGAAATTTCACTTCAGGTCCATCTCACGAGTAGCCTAAGAACGAAATATAAGTACTATACTATACATACATAATGGACTAATCCTCAATTTTTTCACCTAAAGATATCTCTTAAATATTTGATTTATTAGATAAATTAACAAAATAACCAATTAGACAGCAGCAAAAAAAAACTATCAGAAATATGATTGACCACTTCGTTAATTTATCTTATAGCCAGATTATCTAACAATAAGAGATACTTCTAGGTAAAATATCGGGCATAAATAAGTAACCGTGGAAAAAACTTCACTAATTTATTCTCAAATTTAATTAAAATTTCATTATAACTATTATTTTAAATACGAGTATTATATTATATTTGCAAATTTAATACTTAAAATATTTTCACAAGTTAATAATCATTTATTTTATTTAATAATTTTTTACATCTTTACTAGTCATCCTTAAATAGCAAAAATTATTTAAAAAATACAATGTACAATCTGACATTTCAATGCGATCAAAGCGTTCTAATTCAATGCAAGGCATAAAATAATAGTTTAGAGAAAAATTATATATTTAGTGATTAAAGCTTAATTGAAATTGTAATTATTATTATACTAGGTATGGGTACTAACAAATAACTCCACCAATTTAAAGTAAAATATTGATTAGAAGCTGTTTTAAATTTTGAAACTCGAAATTTCAAAAGTAATAAATATTTACTTAAAATAGCTTTAATGTAAAATTCACTGAAAGATAAGTTAGTACTTTGATCGTTTCGTTTTTTGAACCAAATAACGTAAATGTTTATTTATCATAATGTAGATAAATCTACATAGTATATACTTACATGTATAAACGATGCATAGTTTAAAATATTTAAAAAGGATAATGCAACGAGATAAATACAATATCTTAACTTTCTTTAAAAAGATGCCCGATATAAAAAAAATGAACTGAAATTTAATTTCAAAATAATAATTTGTTAAATAAGAAAATATCAGAAGCTTAAAAAATTATATTTCTGCTGTTTACACAACGAGGCGGATGCCCAATTGTACAATCGGTTTACTCCTTGTGCAATCACATAATCTTGTTAAGGTTTGACAATGACGCGTTTCAACAAGTATCATACAAAATACATATTATCTTCTACCGAAAATTTAAAGATTATTTTTATCTAAATTGATATTTTATTTTTCATTAAATTTTATATATTTTAAATAAAATAAATAAGAAATGTAATTGTATTAGTTTATTTGAATTATTTTAGTGTGTTTCTACTACTTATACCTGTCATCTTGTCAGATTTTAATTTATTACTTTTTATGTTGATGTTATTAGGCACCTCTGTGATTGGTTTTATAATAAATTAACAGACCAATAAGAAGTGCGTAATTTACTAGTGTTAAAAGTAAACGTGAATTAGTTTTGATCCGGAAAATTTATACCGTAAAATTTCAATAGAAACTATCAAATCTATATTTAGTTACAATTTTATATTCACATTGACACAGAACAACATAAATAATTACTGAATTGAATTTCCTTCAGGTGAAACATGAAACTAACTATTACAGGTACATTATTGCTTTACCTATCTCTCACTGTTTAATTATTTTAAATTTATGATTAATTTGAAAACAGTTAAATAAGCAATTATTTCTTAAGCCTTATTAATTTTAAGAACAAACATTGGTTTTGCTGTAAACTAATTTTAGATAGGATTGTCGACAGACATAAGATGCGCGTCAAATAAAAAACATATCAAGAACGCTACAACTAAAAAGAAATCATGAAAACGATTTGTCGTTAAATTAGTTTTCCCTTGAGTAGTTTAGGATTGCTCTTTCAATCTCCTTACGAAATGAATGTGTTATATTTGGTTCAATAAACACCAGAATCGCTAAATGGAATTCGAGTAAGTACTGCGTATTAGTTTTGCGTGTGTATAAATTTAATTTTGTTCATTATTATAGATATATAGATAATACGTAACCAAATACACTTTTTGTCATTAAAAATGAACACTAAGATATAAATTAAGTACCGACAACCGGTGATTTAAATTCAAAATTAGTAGTAGCAAATATGACAAAGACATGCATAATTCAATTTATTATAGTATACGTAATAATACGCAGGAACATGGTAAATGTCGTGACAAAAATTACATACCACATCGGATCGAATTAAAATAAAAACATATATTAAATGATTACCGTAGGGTCTGGTAACAAGCGACATTGTTGAAATTGTTGACATCAACGTTTAACGGAATATCGAAATGCTTACATGGAAATTTCAAATTTTCATCCCAAAACCTAACTTGAAGTTACAAAATTAGTTACAAAACTCGAGTACTACAAAGTTTTGTATTATAACATATTTTGATGAGTCTTCTAACTTGTAAATTGTGAATAAATTTTTATTCTATATCAAGTAAACATATAAAAACTTGTGCTGGCCTTCTAACTTTAATTAAATTATTGGTTGAAATCTCTAAGTTTTATATTCGAAAAAACACTAAATTTAGGGTTAATCTATATAATGCAAAATAAAAGTATTCAAACCTGCAGTTGTTGAGTAAATGGTAAAAGGTATTATCGCCATTGTTACAAATTGATACCAAAGATTTATTAATTTAGCCATATTGTTATAATACCGCAGAAGTCAATGTCACAAAATTATTAATAAGCGGAATGTATTTTACACTATTAAGTGTCAATTTATAATCAAAATTAAATTTAGAAATGTTCATTTTTTGCACGATCGTCAATTAATTCGAATTTTTAAAAGCTCGAATTAAAGCGAACAAATCTCATATTGGCTTGGTTACGATCATCGCTTTTCCAAAATTATAAATCACATCAAAAACACTTCCTGTCATTCATTATAGTACTCGTTGAAAATCCCATCGTATTAATTAGTTCAATCGTCAATGCGGGATAGGTAGCATTTTATATACTACAAACTGCTATTAAAAACAATTCACGACTTCCTACAAGCATGCGGGCGCTTTCGAAGAACACACGTGCGAACTGCTTGGGCAAAGAGCCATTACTGATGATGGCACCGGTACTACTTAGGTCTATTTCAGATGAGAATAGGTATTATACTTTGGTATACATAGATACAATATGCTAATTATATACCACGTTTTCAAAACATTTAACCATTGCAAAGGAATGCATTAATGTTCGGATTAGTATAATTTTAACTATAAAATAACACAAAATAAATTTAGATAGCTTTCAGCGAAAACTATTTAATAATTATTATATTGCGTTAAATTTGGTTGTTGTTATGTTTGTATTATGAAGGTATTATCAAGATATTGAAAAATTTAAAAGTACAAGTTAATAAACTTATTTGAAGAAAAAATGGATTTTCGTGTAAACCATTTTTTATTTAAGCTCTCAAGATCATATTTTGTAATAGTCATGGTTTATATTAAATAATTCAATTAATTTTAACTTACATTTTTTGAATGTTTTGATTTAAAATTTAAATTTTAACTTAAAGCAAACCTAATGGACAGTCATATCAGAATGTAACACTCTCGTATGGAAGGTTTGTTTGTATGAGTGGTAACGTGATAACCGATTTAAATTGAATTTGAATCGCAATTATAATTATTACACATAGATTTTTTGTATTGACGTCAAATAATACCCTCTCTGATGCTATGAAAAATGAACATCGTGTCACAAATATCTGAACTTAGCACAGACAACATTAAAAAATAATAGTAGCAAATATGACAGTTAAAAGGTACACAAAAAAAGAAAGTTACTCAAAAACATAGCTCGCGAAAAAAATGTAAGTACAAAAAATGTACTACAAAAGTAAAGGCGTAGCGAAAAGACAAGAACATACAGAACATTGAAATGTGACAAAAAATATTACTAAAAAAAAGGGAAAATGATAAAGAAACTGAAACATTATTTAACATTTTAACATACTACCTACATAGTATACATATATTCTATAAATTGGTCTGGAATCTTAGAAGTTAAAAACAATATGAAAAAAATGCCAGTCGATATCAGAATAAAAATCAACCGACAACTGAAAAATGATTTTGATGAACGATTTGAGAATGATGGAAAGCTGGATAGATAACTATCGATAACTAAAATGGATAACTACCGGAGAGATAATTGCCGAATTACAAAATCTTCAAGTTAACTCTTAAAAATCGTAATAATAAATGGCAGATACATTGTATTAAATTGCTAATAAATTTAGTGGACATACTCGTATACATTGAGTGCAATAAATTTAAAAGCTTCATTAATTTGATGGATAAATTAATAATTATTATGCATAACATACTTTGCTTTAAATAAACCATGAAAGTTAATTAATTAATTTGTGTATTACAGTGTACAATTTTGTTGTAATTTATTTCGGTAATTTTCAAAGAGATTTGGTTAACGATAAATACTATTCCATTGCCAAAATATTAAATTGCATAATATTATTATTTATATTATTCTCAAAAAATATAGAAACGATGATATAATTCATAAAGTAGGCATTTTAAAAATAAAATAAATGAATTTGAAAAGATTAATGGTGCTCTGTCAATGCTGTATAAGAAAACGCTTTTAATAGAGATGGTAAATAAATACATGTATACTAGCAGTGATAGTGATTAAATACTTTTACATTTGCCATTTCAGACATCATGCCCTAAAAGCTCTAAAATAAAATAGACTAATAAATTTATTATAATAAAATATAAAGAAATACAGGAAAATATTATAATTTCTTAAACTTGTGGACCCATTAATACAAAAGATCCACACCACATTATCGGGGAGTATTAAAAGCGTTATTAAAAATTTAAATTTAAAAAAAACTTATATAAGTATATAATTTATTAAATAAATTAATTGTAACTGTCAGCTAATATGTATAATTTAATCAAAAACACGTTTAAATATTGTATTATATCAAAAGTTAAAATGTTTGAAGTACTTTTTCACTTTTCTAATTTTTCTTATTAAAAATTTAGCATTACGATTATTTTGACTAATTTCCAATGGGTTGTAGAACACATTTTACTCACAAGTGTTAGTTCAAATACTCAATGGTATGGCAAAAAACTCCCCCCCTCCAACTGGTTTCAAAAAATGTAGTACAAGTTGATAAATAATAGCATAGGACAAATTACTGACATGGGATTATTAAGATAGGATTCGGGTCCCATCCATAAGTTTTTATAACACAGAAGTAAATTACAGACAGCATGCTGCTCTGTTTCTACACGTTAATTATTATTAAGACACTTTAGTTGTTAACATAACAGAATTCATGTAATAATACGATTAATAATAAGTTTTATAGTGTGCTTCTTTATTGATATAATAATTTAACAAGACTTACTTATGGTAATTTTATAAGAAAGTTTTACAAACAAAACTTAGTGTGTATAGTTACTAATATTGATTAATTTAATATTCATATTAGAAATACATTTTTTAGTAAACATAAATCAGAAGTATTAAATATACATTAAAAATGCCTGTAGGCTAAACTTATCATTAATTTTGAATTTATTTCATTTTTAAATTATTACTGCAGGCAAAATTGCGAAATTTAATAATTGTTTTTAAAATAAATAGAATGTTGAAGCATTTTCTAGAATACCAAAATTTAACAATTTTAATTAATTTATGTAACATTTCACGCATAAGGGTGTAGTAATAACCAATAAGCTAATATCAAGTTTGTAAATTATAAAATTTTGTTTGGAACTTGGCAGCAAACAGAAAAAATCTTAATTTATTTATACTACCCAATAAGTTAAATTGTAACAGTGCATACTTGCCAAATTATAATGCATATTATCAATTTTTATGCATAATATATCTAATATACATGAGAACTGCTACTACGAGTATTACACTGCAATTTATTTACAGCCAAACTATAAAAAATAATATTTAATATTTACTGTGGACAAGTACATTTAGTTTATTTTTATAACATAGTTTATATAGTTTAGTGTTAATTTATTTGTATAATATTTATTTATAATTTAAATTTTAATTATTAAATAATAAGTTTTTGAGTATGTAGTATGTAATACATAATTATCTTTTATGTAGGCTATAAATGGGATCGAGAACAATATTAAAATAGAAGTTAAGTTAGTTACATAAATTACTTTACAAATTGAAGAGCGCACAAGTATACGAATCGTTTTATTCATTTTCGGCTAAATAAATATTATAAAGTAATATTTGATTATGTATATTTGATTATATTTGTAAATAAGTAATTCACGATTTTAATTCAACAATCTAAATTAACTTCGATATAATAGCTTATGCGTAAACCTGTACTGATAATAATTCTCTGCTATAAACGTCTCAGTACATCAATACAAATTTTATTTACTTTAGAAGTAATCTTCAATGCAATTTTTAGCTAATTATCATGATATGTATAAAATATACAAAATGTTTTCATACAAATTCAAATTCTGTGGGTTTTTCTGTGACGTAATTAAGCAAACACTTCAAGAAACCCAACTAGTATTTCTTACGATATTAAGGTTAAACAATAATTAAAAAAGAAAACAACCGGAAAATAATGGAAAGAAAAAAGCACTGTTAATTTTTTAGCCTTGGTCGGCAATTATGTGCGTAATTCCTGAGTGTCTGATTCGACTTCATGTAAAGTAAGAATTTTATTTCTGACTATCTCCACTCGGTAGGCAAATTATCGAGGTGTTACACTTCCATAATTTCGATCCCACATTAAGCAGTATATCCCTTATGTGTAATAACACTTTGCACGCACATCACATAAGTATTCGTACATACAGAAGAGAGAAAGATCTAAATATGTATAGTAAGCATACTCCAAAAAGAAGAAATCTCCAATCGCTCCGTTCCTGAAGTCAGATGGTTGTTGTTTTGTTTTGGTGTATTGATAAATAAATATCTATATGAATATCATAAATATTTTATGATAGATATGATCAACATCTTTTATACGAGGTTGTCACTGCAACGCGACTCAAGTCAGAGTTGCGGATTTAAATCTTTGGAACCAACTCGTATACTTACACATTTTCAAACATTCACAGCTATTTTTTTAATCGAACGTTTATTTGCTATTCATGCCAATCACAAAATCCAAAAATACTTATAAGATTCTATATGTATGCATCGCAAGTATATATTTTTATATTTGGTTGAGAATTTTTAATACAAGGAAACTATTTTCTTAAATAAATAGCAATAAGTAACTAGGTTACTTAACATGATTTTATAATAATCAAAAACAAACTGTGTGTAAAAGTGTTTCCATTTAGAAAAGTGCGTAACTATGTAGAAAAGTAGAAGCTTTATCAATGACAAAACATACAGAAACGTAGTATATTTTTATTTAATACGCGAAAAAGTATGTTTTTTTAAAAAAGTGTGGTTTTTACTTAAAACTATCAATAATGTAATATACGATAAAATCCAGATTCACTTGTTTATAGCCAGTAGCGTATCGACTGTAAAGATACAGTGTAAGTGATTAAAAATTTGAACCCAAAGAAATTATAAAATGTAAATTTAATTTTATTTTTAAAAGATATGCATTTTGAAAATTTAAACATCATATAGAATAACACAAGAATTTTTGCGTTTACTGAAATTCTTAGTCGCACCGACTATGCTACTGCGAGCTGGATTAGTTACTAAACTTACAAAAGTTTCCAACAAAAGAAGTTTTCGAATTGTAGGGTATAGTGCGTGTATTAAATAAATTATGAGGAGATCGTTTTATACTATCGTGGTGTCTAAATAAATAATATATATTATACATAGTTAACATTGGTAGGTAAATCTTTTTTCTGGCTAAACTGAGGTTTATTGTAATATTAATGATCGAATTAATATGTAATAAGTTTGTGTCATATGAGATAACATACGTGATGAGAACACAGATAAATACATCCATTATTGGCAACATGAGATAAATTCAAGCAGTTAATACACTTAGATACATGTGCGTGCCGAACAAATTGTTATGTAAACCTTTCAATAAATAAAATTGATTAGTTCTTAAAATGAATTAACAATTACTGTTAAGGCCAGCAAAATAACTTGAAGTTAGAATTCGCTGATTTACTCACGATACATGATTATTATATTCTCGTGTGTTTCAAAGATTCACTTATCCAGTTACTTTTAAATACGTAGTTTAAGAATTTGTATCATCTATTTTGTATATTATAAAAGAACGAACATATAAAATTAGTCGTATATTGAACCGGGTCGATTTTTTATTTAGTCAACAGTGATAATTGGCTAGTTTATTCAGATTTTTTACATAGTAAACCAATCTGTTTGCATGGCTTAATAAGATATTAAATATCCATTAATTTATTGTAATTTCATTCCACATTTCTAGAATAATTAAATTAATTTTAAAATTATTTCAATATTTATAAATATTAAAATTTTGCGATGTATTAATAGATTTAATTCGTAACAAATATTATAATTTTGATGATAATTTTATTACCTTAATAAAGTAGTTATTAAATAATATGAATAAACAACTAACGCAATAAGAATTTAAAGTCAATTAAGTAAACTATTTCGAGATTATTGAGAAAATAATTTTTTAAAAAGCATTATTTTTATTACAAGTAATTAAATAGAAAATTATAAATATGCATAATTAAAAAATTAAATTAAATCTTAAGTTTAAACGATTAACCTGTCTGTATTCATCAATCAGTTATTATTTGTATTTTTAATTACTAAGACGCATACCTACACAAAAGATAATTAAGCAACAAATAGAAAAAAAGCACAACCAAAAATATTTATAGAAATAATAGGTCTGAAGCTTTGAGAGACCACATACAGGTTTTTAATATAATATTTTTAGCACGCTAATTCTAATTACATAAAATCACCAAAGAAAAATTTAAATAGATGTATGTAATTATATTATCAAAGTTTATAGTAGGTTCTTAATTAATATTCTACTCCTAAAATTTATATGAAATTTACACACAGTACATCCTTTTAGTATACAAATAGTTGTGGTTATTAGTGCCATTGTAGATCGTGTTGGAACTAAAAATAGAAATTGTGTTTTGCGCATTTAGGAATTTCTCTAAAGGTTTTGATCTGAAAAGAACATTTTCCTAACAAGCTTATATACTACAATTAACAACAGTAATACATTAGGTACATACCATCACGACATATTTAGTTAAACAGAAAGAGACGTATTAAAATGAACAAGATAAATAAAAGTTCCAGGTTAAAACAAAATTATGTCGAAAATTCGTTCAATGCATCCAAGTCTGATCGCGGGCATGTAAATAACGATTTAGATGGGTGACCGTTATGATCATCACTCGTCCTCTTCGGTGCTCCATCAATCAAAATTTTTTAGTGTGATAAGGTATCACACTTTTCGAGATACTCAGGTTCAAATTATTCTGAAAGAGAAATTTCGTTGCATTCTGATAACTGAGCAATTGTAACCCCGATTATGTTTTGTCTTGACTTAACCCAATTTGTTTGATCTAATAGAGCCATTTACTAGACGATCTACTTCTAGTTCTTCGGTTTTTCACCGTTCCTTAAACCATTAGTTTTCTCACGTTCAATTTGTTCCTTTGCATCACGTGTGCAAAATATTGCAAGACGCGTCGTCGGCATATAGTCGCTAGTCAGTTCTATATTTTTAACTGCTCCATTCCGTATACGCGGTTTGTGTACTCTGTATTACCAAAACAAAATATTAAATGAAAATTTTTAATAGAAAAAGTGATAGAGCAAACAAAACCAGAATTATTCACAAAAATGACACACGCCTAAGTCCCAAACAATAAGTTTTTGTTAAAGCCGTTCAAAATTGACTAAAAATTTAACAAATAGCGAAGAAACCTCAAAATTATAATTTCGCGCTTCCGTAGCCGTTAGAGTCGTAGCTAGCAATTGTAGTTTATCTAACACAGCGCAAATATAAAATTTATAACAGCGCAAACAAATAACTTGTTTAAAATTCCAATTTCAAAGAATAACTCACCTTTAGTGGATAGTGATCGCAAACGTCCCTCGATATAAAAGGGTGGTTTCGACAGCGTGATTCGAATTATTTGCGGGAGTCGACTTCCTTGGACGCGATAAAAATCTTCACATATAATCAAATAAATCGGAAAATTAACGGTTACTTGTTTGCCGCTTTTTGTGAATTTTGATAAGTTATCTCAAAAAAACACTAGAATTGCCAGTCTATCCTCAAATGGCAAAAATAACACAAGATATAAAATATCGGCTAGGTTGTATTTTGTTGAAATCGCAATGTGGTACTCTAACAGCTCAAAGATGGTCAGGCGAAAACTGCACCAAGTGTGTGATGATTCCCCAACTTTCCGAATTGATAGAAATACTAATTAAATTAAATATTTAATAGTTGTAACATCAAGAAAATTACGGAAACTTGCATTTGCGATGCTACATTCTCTCTTGCTTAGCGTCAAACTGGCGGAGACATGGTTGACCGACACAAAAATACTTGATTAGCAATCTAAATAAAAAAATTAAAAAGATCAACAGTCAGAATATTACTGACCACTAGGCATTGTCAAAACGGAACGATATTCAATTACAACTACGCAAAATTGTTTGGCAATAAACGCAAATTTGGCTCATGGAAACGCTGTTAAATCCGGAATAAATCAGAAAGTTGGTGCTGGTTTTAACGTTGTTAATAATTTTGTAAGATAGTTATTACGGATGTTCTACTAAGTTATTATTTTGAAATGATTTCTCCTTTCCTTGAGTAGTGCGCTTAGATAGAATAGATAATACAAAAAACTAAAAGTTATTACGGATGCACATGGCTGACTCAAAGCCGAGTGATATTCCTCCCTCCTGGTATGTAGTACTGGGTGGTCAACTAAGGAATTTCGATTTACAAGCGCTCTAAAATTGTTTTGAATAGGAATAGAGAAGTGGAGTTGGTCTTAAACGAAGGAGGGCTCATGGAAATTCAGTCGCCATGGTTCGCTGGACGGGTGAGGAGCGTTCGTTCTGTGTGCGCGCTTATTACCAAAATCAAAATTCTTGCATTATTGTGCGTCGTCGTTTTCGTGCACATTATGCTTTGCACAATCTTAACCAATGTCCGAGTGCTCAACTCATTCGGAAATGGGTCAGAACATTCGAAGAAACTGGTTCGACATTGCCCCAGCGAGTGATAAACCGTCGACGGTCTGTGAGAAACGATGCAAACGTAGAGCGAGTGAGAGCATCTGTTCGCAACCAACCGGGCCTCTCGACACGCCGGCGCGCGGCCGCTCTAAATGTGAAGAGATCGTCATTGATAAACATTCTTCATAAAGATTTACACATGCACCCTACAAGATCCAATTAGTGCAGGAATTAAAGCCAGGGGACCATCAACAACGCCTTGATTACGCCAATGAAATGGTGAACCGATTTCAAGCGTACGACAACATTTTTTTCTCTGATGAAGCCCATTTTCATCTGAACGGCTATGTAAACAAACAGAATTGCCGGTATTGGTCTTCAGAAAACCCCAAACAGAAACATGAAACTCAATTGCATAGTCTGAAGGTCACAGTTTGGTGTGCAATACACGCACAAGGCATTATTGGCCCGTACTTTTTTGAAGACGGACGCGGCCGAGCAGTAACAGTGGATTCTGATCGTTATGTGGACATGTTGAACAATTTTTTTGAACCAGCCCTTCAAGACTTTGATGGATACAATCGGGACACTTGGTTTCAGCAAGACGGGGCCACTTGTCACACTTCAAATCGGTCTTTACCTGTTATTCAGGCGCTTTTTCCTGAAAAATTGATTTCTCGGCGTGGAGACCTTCCATGGCCCCCCAGAAGCCCGGACTTGACACCTTGCGACTTTTACTTATGGGGATACCTCAAAAGTGTAGTCTACCGCAACAATCCCCGCACTCTAATTGCGTTGAAGGAAAATATCCGCCAGGAAATTCAAGCCATCGGTCCAGAAACTTTGCGACGTGTTTTTCTAAATTTCGGGGTTCGACTCAAAGAGTGCCAGCAGAAAACGGTGGACATTTGGAGAGCGTAATTTTAAGAAATGAATTTCAAAGAGCTGAACATTATTTGTAAAAAAATTAAAATTGACTTGAAAGTTTTGTTTTATTTCTTTTAAATCGGAATTCCTTAGTTGACCACCCTGTATAATAACTGTTCCCCAAGCGTTTGATTTAAAAAAGCTTTCTCAGCAATATCTACAGGAGTTCGTATGACTTCTGAAGAAAGCTTAAAAATAAAAGTTTAAAACAGAGTTCATTAGAGTTCCTGTATCACAAACAACGCAAAAGCTCATAACGGAAAAACTTAAAAAAAACAAAAAAAACAGTTCATTTCAAAAAGGTAATCATGGAGTGCACCATGTTTGACGTCGGTACAAAAATACCACTTCATAAAAAAGCCATAAGTGGCCCAGTCAACAGCATTATGTGCCTACATCACCGGGCACAATTAAAAAAAAACCTAACATTGCCTTGCGCTAAGGCCGCAGTAGTTAATTAAAACCACAAAATAATTGGTGTGGTCTGGTTACCCGCTCAAATAGAGACAATACTCTCCAATGAATCAAAATGAAATCTAATGATTTCCCCATCCAAATTATAAGAAAAGTTGAATTTGATCACCACAAAATCAGCCGAAATCAGCATGATTTTTAATCAGAACAATTACAGAAGGAATGTAATAGCCAAGAGTCTCCATATAATATACAATATGCTTAATCGCTAATCAAGTGTCACACTTTTGTGATATTCATGGTGACGGATTAAAAAAATTTAAGAAATCACGTTTGGTTTTTTAAACACTCCTGGTAGAAATTAACCTAACGCCATACTATAAGTCCATATCTTGGTTTTGTTTATTGTGTTATATTTTTCTATAATTGAGTTTATCTGTTGGAAATAAATTGTTATTATTATTATAAATATAATAATACTACCTATATGTTGCTGAGAACGAAAATTTTTATTTGACATAAATTAAAAAGCTTGAGAACCTTGTTATTGTTATCTACTTGAGCTAAGAAATACGGTTTCCGATGCTCGACAGCTTTTGTCGCAAATCGAAATAATGATAAGTATAAGAGGCGTTTGAAAAATTCGTAATTTGAATATAAAGGAATACTTGACAGTGTTGAATTTTCTCTATGTATGTATATAATGCATTATTTTCTATGCAATTTCTTATTCAAATGATATGGAAACCGTAAGTGAAAACATACTAAAGCATACAAATAAATATAGTGTTGACATAATTTACTATTGTATTACTCTTTGGAATGAAACCCGTTTATTGTTGATATTCCATTTTCCCAAATACCAATTTCTAAAATACATATTATGTTATTGCACTTCATTTTATTATTTTATTTATATTTTTAGATCATAAATATTATGTATATTAGTTGTTCTATTTATTCAAGATAATCCAATTGCGACAAATTCATTCATATTTTACACGGTCCTAACTAATTATTGCAAAATTAAATATTTTTACAAAAGTTATTTATTTTGATGGTTTTTTTGGCAAGTAATTTCATAATCTTAGAGAAATTTAAATATATGCTAGCATTAAGTATTTTGTAATTATTAAAGTGTTAAGTATTAATAATAATTAATTATTGTATAATATACTATAATATTTCTATATAAAGGACCAAAATTAATTACTTGAACATTATAATGTACTTATGATTATTAAACTTGTTATGTAAAATAATTGTATATAGCAGGATAATTATAATATACTCAGTAAAATGTAAATTAATATTTCCCCAAATTTGTGTTTTAGTTTTAAGTGATATTCAGATCAGTGAATAATTTTTTTTGTGATTGCTCCAAAAGATGTGACAAGTTAGTGAAATACTTTTGATAATTTTTTAATTATTTATTACTAGAAGGCCTAGATTGTGCGGCCTAAAAACCGCACTTAGGAAATAATTGTGAATTCGTTTATGTGCACATTACAAATTCAGAATTGTTGGATAAATTTAGGCTTTTACCTGCCTGTTTACCAAATACGCAATCTAAACGCGACGGCTTAAACTCACGGCGCTTAATGCTTACTATATTGTTGCTTGTTAGAATATACGGTTTTCTGTTTCTTATACAAAAACCGTTGTGCAATTTAATTGGATATTGGTTAAAAAATGAAGCAATCGGAAATTTGTGTGCCATGTGGGCAACTCTTTCAGTGAGGGTCGTTGCAAGTGTGTTTACAACTATTCCTTTGGATTTGTCATCTCTCATTATTGTAAGATTTCAACCAGCTGATGAGTGAGTCATTTAAAGTTTTATTTAAGGTAACAGTTGACTTGAATTGTAAGGCAATAATATTAGATTTATAGCTTTTATTTTGTTACACGACACACACACTGAATTATAAATCTCTTTTATGTGAGTTACTATTTACAAATTTTTGCTGGCATATACCAATCATTACAAGCAGATATCAAAGCAGCCAACGAGGTAAACACGAGTATCACTACTGTTATCGAACTCAAAAATACATCATCTGTTACTATAGAAATAGCTGCACCAAACGAAAGAAAACTTAAATACAAGGCTTTAAGGTGAGGTAGAACTTGGTAGGTCCTGTATTAAGAGCAAAATTAAATTTTAAAGTTCACAAAAGAAATACATATGGGAGCATATTATTGCATTATTGCATCATAAAACTAGTCATTTTGATGTCCGTCTGTTTATTCTACCTGGGTCTTAACTTCTTCATGCTCGACAAACTACCTGTCGACTCACGGATCCAGCGGCTCAAGCATTCCTAATTTTATAGTTTTATCGCGTTCAGGGTTGATTTTAATAAGTTAAACCTCTTCTAGGACCCCGTGGCTTAAAGATTAATTATTTTCTGGATTAGGTTTGGCTGGGATTTGGGGAATGGCGGCTACCATTTACAACTATATTATAAATATAACATTTTCGATGGGCGGTTCCACCGTTTGAAAAAAGTGAATGAGAAAACTGCATTAAAAATTAATTTTTAAAGCCGTTTTTCCAAAATTTGTGGGCCGATTGTAAATTTTGTTTTTATTATGCGTACATTGCATTATTATCTTTCATAATTGCGTTCAAAAATCATGAAATTTGCAGTTAGGGTTTTCTGACTGTTTTTCAAACACATTTATAAATTTATGTTTTCAAGTAAGGCCATTGCACTACCGCCAAAACTTGTAATAGCATTTATTTTGTTATGCAAAAAGGTTTTTCGCCTATTGAATAAATTATAAATTAAATTAAAATTCTTTATAATATTTCAGTTAAAATGTAAATTGTTTATTAACTTGAAATTATACATATGTTGAATAACATTTTTTAAAATATACGAGCTTGGTGAAATTTGAAAATTTTCTAACTTACAAAACCACTTTGCACAACGGGGTCTTAGACTAAAATGTGTATTAGAAAATTTTCAAATTTCACTAAGCTTGTATATTTAAAAAAAATTTTACTCAACATATTTCAGTTAAATCCTATTCCATTTAATGACAAAAATTATCCGGTTAGTTTTCAAGCTATTTGATGAAAATAACCAATGTCGAGTGAGGTAAATTTATATTTGATAATTTCTCGGATAACCCTATCTAAAAGCAACTATAATGAGTTATCAAAGTATTTTTTCAGGTAATAAAATTAATTAAGTTTTGTTTAGTTTAGTAACCGCAAATTGGGTGATTGCAAGAGCAAATTGTGAAATTCATGCATAATATAAATTTTTTTTGTTAATATTTACTTCTAAAAATTCTGTGATATCACACCACATTTTATACAAAATGTGGTTTATTATATCCACTGTACATTCATATTTATGCATTTTCCCAATATAACTGCATAAATTGATTAAAAGTTTTCATTCAAATGCCATCGTAAACAGTTGGGTTACATGCGGTTATTGATTCAACAAGCAATCTCGATACAAAATCCGTCGATTCCAACCAAACACAGAAAAAAATTCTGTATGAAGATCACATAAAAGAATTAGACGTTTGTATATTAATTAAGTAGGTAATTTTCGGTAAATGGAGCAAGCAAAGGAAAATATATAATAACAAAGAAAGTTCCACGAATTTCCCTATGAAGTCATTGATTATATTTTCCAATATAGTATGCGCCTATATGTACAAAGTAACATTAACTATTAAATTTACAATTACTATTACGTTGTACTTTGTATGTCAAATCTGATTTGCTATTTAATTTATATGAGGAATTTGAGCAATTATTAAATTATTTTACAAAATGTTACTATTTTACTAAAATTATGGTTATAGTTTTTATTTTCTATTACAAACATGGTCACGAATACACATTTTATTAAAATGTTAACTTTTTAAAGCAAAGTAACACGCACATGTATGTTGTATAAAATCTAGTTAAAGTCATATTATATTCATGAATGAATTATTGCAGCTACAATAATTTTTATTTTATCTTCTAAAAGTAAATTTTTGCGATATTTTTAAATTTCAGAATAGTAAATTTTTAAATATAGTTACGTTAAAAATTGATGTTCTAAACTTAATTTGTGAAAAAATTCAACAGTCACAATCTTGTTTGAACCTAAAGTAATACTTTATTTTTTTGTTTTAACAGTACATAGGTCTCACTAATACTACTGGGCAGTATATGATTACTGGGCCAAGTGGTACTTGTATGCCCAAGAGTAAGTAAATTTTAATCTTTTTAATATTCATCAATATTTTTAGATAGCATGCATAACATAATATTACGAACATAAATTAATAAAATAAATAAATATATAAATATCGTATCGTATGGTATATTTATGTAGAACTGAAATAAGATTACAGTATATATTGTTTTTAACGGGTCAAATAATTATTACTATAATGCATATTACTAATAAAAATGTATTTAGTATTTGTTATATTTCATGCATTTATTGAAATAGTAGATTACCGGTAATAATATAATTATTATATTCGAGATTAAAGCTTGCAAATAATCCTTATTTAATATTCATTTGAGTATTGATATTAGCTCTTTTCTAATCTGATATATTTTGGTAAAATTCTGAAACACAATATTACTATAATCTGTTATATTAAATTTTTCGAAACATTGAATTTTAAAATAGAAAATTAATTTAAATAATTCTGCTTTGATTTAAATTGCAACAGGTAGCTAAATTGAAAGTTGAAGCAGTGCACTAGGATCATAACCAAGAAATTTGTCTAGTTTCTATATTGACGTATTTTGTCGGTCAGTCCTCGGTATCAAGGCGTTATTTTACCACCGTGTAGTGTGAAGAATGTGGTAAAGAATTAGGGTTCTATGATACCTGTTAACACGACCGTAGTCATTGCCATTTTAACAATACCACTTGTTATCCATCCAAATGACTAGAATTTAAATTATCTCTTACACATTGTACTGCGGCATTGTGTTGTATAATTTATCCATAAATTTTATTACTACTCAACACAGTTTATTTTTCAGTGCACGTCTTAGCTATAAAATAGTTGAATCTGCATTTAAGTTTTGTAGCCCTGATACCCTCTGACCGGGTAAAGCTTTATTGGCTTTAATTTGTTTTGAAAGTAAAATTATTTTCGTTCACGGGCGGAATGAATCCTTCGGTGAATGTAAATTATTTGCATTAATTAACCTTTTTTATACACCCTTTATGTATATGCTCGTGTTGTTGATTCTATTCACTGCTTAATCAAGCGTGTTAAGCGAGAATTTAATTAATTTTAAAATTTTAGAAGCCTCTACTAACTAACTAATTAAAAATAAAAAACAATAAAACTTTCTTTAGAAGTTTAAACATTTCTAGGTAGTAATCACTAGTACAAACTGAAAATCGCGAGCATAATCATACTCCATCCGCATAACGGATAACTTGCAGAAATGTTTATTTTTTTTTTTTGAAAGCAATTATGCAGAATATAATATTCCCATTTAAAAATGCGAATCCTTAAACAAATTTTGCAAAAAAAACGGTGTTTAATTTTTAGTATGTAATCCGAATATGCTATTGGCTATTTTTAATGCTGTAATCCCGTCCATCGATTCTTATATGCCTATCTAATTCTTGCAAATTGCTCATAACCAGTGTAAACTTAATACATAATAATTGCACATAAAAAGGTTTAAAATTATTTTAAACCTAATTTACAAAATGAATATTGTCATGTGTAATTACTATTTTTGAAAGTTAAAAATAATTTTGAATATAGTATTTTATATTTACAATAATATAATGGCGATTTTTTTAGTTATTAAAGGACATATCAAGTTTTACCTCACCTTAATCGATTTATTTTATGCCATCTAACAAATAAATTAAATATCTATAAAACTACAATAATTTTCTTGAGGCACTGAGTACAATCAACAGAACCAGCGACTATTATGGCCCAAAACTTGGTATCTTGCGAAAATTCTCTCTGTAAGCAGTGAAGGTGGTGAAAACAAACTGTAGAAATAAAGAGTTAGTATATTCAACTTACCTGTAAGACACACTTCGAAAGCAGGTCCAAGACAAACTTAAAAGGAACTCATTTAAGAATTATTCTAGTACTATCTGAAGTCTAGGTCATACTTCCTTGTGGTAAGACCGCCGCCTTTCCACTAAACGCAGAAAGTGTTTTTTACCTGGAACGTGATGAACAAAATGTACAAATCTGTAATGGTTCCCAGGAGATTTCGATTTTGGAGAACTAAACATTAGGAGATTCCAGTATAGAATTTTGAATATACAAATAGCTAACGAAAATGTTGCATACAAGGTTTTTTAGCCAATAGTAATGTTAAATTGCACAATTACGTTGAATGTAATGTAATTTTAAGTTTATTCCAAAGTTTAGAGTAATATACCGCGTTCCTTCTAAAACTTTAAATAAATTTAAAACTTTTTCTAAATATATATTTATCAGAGATTAAAGTTTCAGTAATAGTTTTATTTAGTTACACTGCTTGAAATCAGTTCCAGCTGAGCTCTTCTGCAAAAAATTGCTTACATGGTAATTTGTAATTAGCTAAGTAAAAACTATTCATATTTTCGAAATTGACAAAATTATAGGCATTCACTTATTTTTTTCTTTTGTAGCATCCCATTCAACTAGCAACCAGATCTTCAATATTGCGATTGGCTGCTTCACACTAACATGATGTGTACAACTTATATTCAATGTGTTCTGTAAAGTTATCGACGAGTTATGTTTCATTATTGGAGTGCAAATCCGATAGTATATTGAAAATGTTGAATATATTCGCAGAATCATAAGCAGTTTCTAAAACACCATGATATAATAAAAACCATTTGTGGTGATGATAATTGCTGATATACGATTTTTAATAAAGGATTAGGTTGCAATAAGGCAACTTAATATGACACTTTTATTTAGGTTTGTCTAAATATGGTTTGAATAATTTGTAACGGTGCAAATGTAATTTAAAACAGTATTTGCAAAATGTGTTTAGTATTCAAATTAATTTTTAAGTAAATTGCAATTATCGATTGATGCACTGGACGTTATTTCAAAATCAATTTTCTACAAATCTTTAAAATTGCAAGTAGTTCATTTGATTCAAGAATACAGTTGTTGTTCTAGAAATTTTATGAATTGCACTAATTGTATGAACTCACCACAAAAATGATTTGTGGCGACCAATTTGCGATTGTCAGTTCCCGAATCATTTTTTGTAAAAATTGGTGGTAAATACATAACATTAGTGCAATTTATAAAATTTATACTAGCATTGTATTCTTAGATGAAATTGACTATAGCGACGGTCGACAACCTGTTTTATTTTAAATGAAAACAATTGGAACGCTTCTAGTACATTTTCAATTGTTCGGATTTTCTAAATTTATAATATTTGTATAGCAATTTTTAATACATTGGTTTTAACATTTTCAACGTAAAGAAATTTACGTATCTTACATGTTTGCTATAAAAATCTTAAGCAGCATGGCATTTGTCTTGAATATATCTAAAGTATACAATAAAAAAAATTAAAAACAAGCTGCATCAGTGGTAATGCAAAATCACAACTGCATCAGAAATGCTTCGAGCGTTCTAGTATAAAATCAGCAGATTACTAAACGCTACAGTAAACTTAAGAAGTGATAGCAAGTTTATTTTAAAATAAAATCCAATTTGCACTAATTGATAATTTTAATTATAAAAATTCATATTTACAATACACTCCGATTATCATAATATTTATAATGCTACAGGAAATGTATTATTAAAGATGCATTAATAATGTCTCGAGTTTCAACACGAAATTTGAAAATCCAATAAATAACTGTAATAAGCAGCATTAAAAGTAAAATGGATATAATACCCGTGGGATCTTAAAAACAAAATAACGCCATAATGAAACCTAGATAATGTGTCCACTAAAATGCCCGAGATCGGTTACCCAGCTTACTTTCATCAATATTATAACTGATATATTGATGGAAATAAATATTGAATATGCAATATGTAATCATATAACTTTCAAGTATTCCAAAAAAATTTAACAACGAATAATTTAGTTGTAATAGTTTAAATATCAACTAAGCTAACTTTAAAGCAACAACAATATTTAATTTAAACAAAAATTCTATAATATGCAATTCCACGCTCTCTATTAACTGAAAATATTTCTACTTTCACCCCGACTTTCCAACATGTTTCAGCACAAACTGCTTTATTGCAGGTTATCTTTAATGCAGTGTCCTGTGTTAATTTCTTTCTACTCTAATGCAAGGCCGCGATGTTTATGCAAATTTAGAAACAACAAAAATTTAAATGCCTTAAAAACAATGGCGTGAGTTTTTTTTGAAATTAGGTAGGGATGACAACGAAGCCAATGCAAATTAATGTAAAATGAAGAACAGCTGACCGCCATTTGTAATGTTTGCATTTTAAAATTTTGTGAAGTTATGTTTATGTGATTAAAATTTCACCATTAATACTTTTTATACTTACATTTATAATATTGAAATGAATTGGTTGAATATTAAAATGTAAAATATCCATGTAGAAAATTTATTGTTTGTTAACCTACATGGTGAAAATATGGTAAGTTTTCAATGACATTAATTTTAATAAAAATTGTTTCGATTATATTAATTCAGCATAGCAATGTTTTGTGTTTTGAATTTCCAATTTGTTATTTAATATTTAAGAAGTGAATATTAATCGTTAAACGAGCAAGACATGAGTTTCAATTTTAAGCCTCAAGTTTCCTGAAATAGAATTTAATAAAATTTGAAATTTAACATAAATAAATTTTGTTGTTGTAAATAAATTTTAAACATTTTGGGAAATTCTAGAAAAGTTTTGCAGAGCTTCGAATATAATACTTATATATTAAAATAGTTAATTTGTGTTTTATCGTAATCTAATGCGACCTATCTTTTTAGTAATGTGCTACACTCCATGAAAAATAGGCGATACATCTGATGAATAATTTCAACAAAAATTGGAAAACCTACATCATTTCTCGCAAAAGAAGTTAGGTATTTCAAGACACGAAAAGTTCATTAAAACTATTTCAATTTAAAGCATAAGAGGTAGTAAACTTTGTGTTCTTTGTGTGTACATTTTATGTTTTGAATAAATTTTTCTTGCAAATTAATGTAATAAATGTTGTAACCATATTTTATTCCATGATTTAAAATATGTTTCATAATTTATTATTATTTGCATTGAGTAGAAGTTGTAATGTAAATAAACATTTCTGTTCATTTAAATTATAAAATAAAAATTTTTAAAAAATTATAAACTTTTTTTTATTTTTTAAAAGAAAATTTTTAATCCGAAACCCTTTGCTTAAATTTATTTTTTGTAATAATTACCCTAATTTAAAAATTAAAATTTTATATTGGAGCCTTTAATTTTTCAAAGGAAAGCCCCTTTTCCCCTAATTGGGTTAAATAAATTTTTATTTGCCTGCTTTTATTCTTTGCCATAAAAATTAATTTTTAAAATTTTAAACCTGAAAATTTTTTAAAATTATTTTATTTTAACTTTGTTTAATAATTAATTTTTAAATTGATTAAAACTTTCCCTTATTTTATTTACAATTTTCTTGAATTTATAACCCTTACTTTTAAAACCAATTTTAATTTTATTTTAAAACACAACCAATTTTTAAAAACTATTAAAAATTAGTTCCCTAGAAATAAAGTTTAAATTAAAGGAATATTACCTAAATAACGTTTTTTAAAAATGGGCGTTTTTTTAAATTTTTTAATTTAAAAATTAAAAAGAGGTTTTTAATTCTTTTAAAAAAATAAATAAAAATAATTATAATTTTTTCTTTTTTTAAAACAATTTTAATACTGGTTAATTTATTTAAAAACATTAATTTTTAATTTATAAAGTTGTTACTTAAAATTATTTTTTTTTTAAAAAATAATTAAAACTTAAAATTTTAATATCTTGGGAAATTTTAAAATATTAAAGGATACAGTTAAGAATACTTTGGCTTAAAAATTATTTATCTTTCGGGTTTGTAAAAATAAAAATTTTTTATTAAGGGGGCCTTTAAATTTTTTTAATGCAATAAAAAATTAATATTTTTAAAAATTTGAAGTTTTGAAAATTAATTTTTTAAAAATTAAAATTAAATTTTTCAAAAACTTTAATTAATTTATTTTATTTTTTTTTTTGAAAGCAAAAATTTTTAATTTAAGTCTCTTTATTCAATTTGCAACCTTATGTTGGAAGCATTTTTCCATTTTTTATTTGAAAAATTAATTTTCCCGAATTTAAAAAAAATTTTGGGAAAAACAATTGAAACCTTTAAATTTAAAATTTGAATTCAATTTTAAAATTGGTTTTTCAATATTAACCCCCAAAAATTTTCGACTAAATTTTAAGAATTTTTTTAAAATTATGATAATATGTAAAGTAATAAAAATTTTAAATTGGATGGAAACAAAATTTTTTGGGAAAAAATTATTTTTGAAAATTAAATTTTTCTTTTAATTTAAAAATTTTATAGCTTGTTTTTTAACTTTTAAAAAATCATTAAAAATTTAACCTCCCTGAAAATTTTGAAATTAAAATTTAACCTGGTATAACCCTGCCTTACCCCAAAAGTACCCCAAAAATAAATGAACCTTTTCAAATCCTTAATTATTTTTGGGAAATTTGCTTTTTAAATTTTTAAAATCCAAAGTTACCTCCCAAAGGCATTTTTTCTTTCGTTTGGATAATTTCAAGGAAAAACTTAAACCCGGGTTTCTTAATTTAAAAAATAATAGTTATCTTCGGGTGGGCTTGTCACTTTGGCTTTTGCTTTTATAAAACATAAAAAATCGATTAAGTTCTGGTTGGAGGGCCGCCTGTAAAAAAGTTTCTCAAAACTTTCCAAAGAAAGGGAAATTTAATTTTAAACGGCATTGATGTTGGTTTTACCAATTAAAAAGCAATGTTTTCTTAACAACAGTCCCGGTTATTTATCCAACAAGCCATTTCCCTGTTACAAATTGATAAACTTTTTTTGGAATTTTCTTTTTAATTTTGTTTGAAATTTTTCGTTTGAAGAAAACTCACCATTTGGGTTTTTTTATTTCCCAATTTGCAACAAAACACCCATTTCTAAATTTAAAATAAATTTTTGTAATCAAAGAGAAACCCAATAAAAAACCTTATTCTTCCAAATTAAAGGGCCCCTTAAAATTAAAATTAATTGTCATGCGGGGCTTAAATCGTATTGGTTTTGGATTATGCTTTCAAAATAATAGGAAAAAAGAAAGTAAACAATTTTAAAAAACGGTTGATTTTTGGAATAAAATTTTATTCCTTGGCTTTTCTTTTAAAATATAAGAAAATTGAAAAAAAGTTTCCGAATAAAATATAAAAGGAATCTTGGTTTTCGAAAACAAAATTTATATAAAATAATGGGTTGTTATAGCTAAAAAAAATAAAAATTTTTAATTCGACCAACCCCAAAATTTTGAAAAAAATACTTTTGGTTGGGAAATCATTTGAATTTTTGCACTGTAAACCCCTATTCTTTCCGGCAACCTTTTAAAGAAAACCTTTGGGTTTGCTCGGGCTTCCAGGGTTGAAGTTAACTCATTAAACAACCCTTAAGGGTCTGAAAATTTTTGAAAGTTTTGAGAGAATTTGAGAAGCGGCTGTATTACCCCACCAATAAGTTTCCACCTGCGACAAAAGGGACAAGGACAACGTTCGCCAACCAGATTGATTCCTTTTTCATTTATCCTTAACATGTAATTTCTTAAAATAATTTGAATTTTCAAAAATGAAATTGTTAAAATTACAAACTGCAAGAATTTTAAATTTTTCACCCAAAAAAGCTTTTAAAATTTTTTTCTTTTGTTTTTATTAAGAATTTCTTTATTAGGGAAAAGTGAAAATCCAACAAATTTAATCTAAAGCTTTTCTTTTTCCCTTAAAAAAAGTCTTGAAGAAATATTATTTTATTGCCATTAAACATCAGCAATTTGTTTTGAATTAATCAAATTTTATTAAAAGCAAAAAATTTTCAATTATTTTAGTTTTTTAAAGTGTTTGGAAGTTTCGTTGTAAAAAAAAATGGTCCTTTCAAAAAAATTTCTTCTTCCAAAAAGGAATTCTAAATTTTATTTTTGGAAAAACGAGGATTAATTGTGAATTTAGGAACCTAAAGAAAGAAAGCAAAAATGTTTTCGTTTTTCCACCCCTAAACGGAGGTTTTAAAAGGTACCGGAGGTTGTTTTTATCCAACCAAAAACCAGTTTTCAAATCGTTTAAATTGAATCGGAAAACGGTTTTTGGGGAATTCTTTTTTTCCCAATTTTTTTTGTAAATTTTTTAATTTATTTTAAAATTTAACCCAATTTAAAGTTTAAATTATTTCCAAAAATTTTGTTCAGAAAACGCCCATATAATTCAACATAAAACAAACCTTTTGTTTCCACAAATCCGAAAAAATGTTAAAAGGAAATCAATCAAAAAACCTATTGTAAAAAACGTTAAAATTGCAAATTTATAAAAAATTCAAGAAATTTTAATTATTTACCAATCGGGGTTTTCCACAATAGTTTTAATTGTTTTTTGGCATGTTCTGGCGGGCCGAAGTTATAATCAAAAAAAGATAAAGTGGAAAACCAATTTTATTTTAAATCTTAATTTTAAAGTAATAAAATTTTAAAACCCTTTTATTGTTACCTAGGTAAGGTTCTTTTAAAGTTTTTAGAAAAGAAATTCATTTAAAATACTTAATTATTAAGAAATAAAAGGAAAATCGAAATTGGTGATTTTTCGGAATTGTTGTAAATTAACCTAAATATCTAACTTTTATTTAAGGGCTTTGTTATACGTAACAACAATAAAAAATTTTATTTTTGAATCTAAATTTTCAAAAAGAACCAAATTTTTTATAAAATACTTGCACAATTGGGAATTAATTATTGTTTTGGACCCAAAAAAATTTTTATTTGCTAAAATTAAGGTAAAAATGTGGAAAAATTTCCTTTAACTATTTAAAATTAAAAATAACTAAATTTTTGTTGTTTCTCTTTGGAAACTACAAGTTGTTTAAAAGAAACAATTTTATTTACAAATTATTAAAGAAAATTGGTTTTAAAAATTTAATGTTTTAAATTTTTTTATTAGTTTTTGTTAAAGTTATTTTTAAAATTAAATTTAAGTGATGTAGCTTTCTTGTTTTTAGGAACTTAGATTTTACAAATTAATAATTAAGGCTTTCTGGTTCCAAAATTTTGGGGAGTTACTAACCCCACGGCACCCATCCGACCCAAATTTACCCTTGCTTCTTTGCTCCATTAAACAGTCTCTTACCACATGCCGTATTTCGAAACAAAAATCCAAAACTTTAAGGTACGTTCCTGATTAAAACAAATCTTAAAGTTTATTTTGGACATTTAGAGAATTTTTTAATTAATTACGCAAAAGGGTTTCATTTTTTAAAATTCCTTTTTCAATGTTTTAAACAAACGGGTCAGGACAAAACTGAAAGTGGAAATATAAAATTTCCATCTTATTTTTTTTCCTAATTTTCTTGAAAATTAGAATTTCTTGAAGGTATTTAAATCGCCTTTTTTTAAACAAACATTTAACTCGCTGATTTATTAAATTTTTAAATTTAAAAGGATTAGAAGGAGCCAAATTTTCAATTTTTTGCTGATGATTTTTTAAATTTCGGTTAATTATTGTTCTTTAATAAATTTGGATCCGGTTTCAAAGATTTTTTCCTTGTACAAATTCCGGTTTAAAGAAATTACAAAATTTTGAATTTAAAATTTGGGGAAAAACAAATTATTTTGGGTGGTGCACTTTGAAGGATTACTTAAAAGTTTTAAGAAATGCAATAAAACTAAAAAAAATCCGATTTTACCTTCCAAAATGGATTTTCATTTTTGGTGAAACCGGATTTTTTTTAAAACGAATTAAAATTATTGAATTAAATTGTTTATACTGAAACTAAAATAAATTCGAAGTTTTGTAAAATTCTTTTTTTTCATTTTAAAAGTCAATTAACTTATTCGCTACCAAATTTTAATTAAAAAATTTTTAAATTAAAAGCAAATAAATTGTTTAAAAATTACCCCTTAACCTCGAACAAATTAAAATTAATTAACTTTTTATTTTTAATAAATCCTTTCATTCTTAAAACATAAAAAGACATTTTGTAATCTACATAATAACATAGAATTTTTAAAAAATTGTTTAAAAGAAAGGAGTTAAATTATTGTTTGAAAAAGACCGCATTGAGGAAAATAAATTAAATTATTAGTGAAATTTTTCAAAAGATTTAAAATTTGAAAAAATTTTTGTACATTCTTCCCCCTTTTAAATTTGTAAAATTTTTGGTTTTAAATATTTTAAAATTTTCGTTTTTATTTTCATTTCGAAAGCGGGCTTAAGTTACTTTTTTTATTTCAATTTAAGGATAAATGGGTTAAAGGGGTTTTTAAAATAAAAAATCCTTCTTTTAAAGGGTTTTATCCCACCCAAAAGTTTTTAAAAATTTTGAAGATTTCTATTTTAAATAAAAATTAAGGAAAAAAATAATTTCTTTTCAAAGTTTTTAAAAAACCCTTTTCTATGTTAAAATATCTTATTAAGAGAAATTTTAAGGAAAATTTTTAAAAAGTAAAAATTTTAAAATCCAAATTTAATGAAAAAATTAACTAAAATTAAATTTTAAACTTTGAGAGGGTTTTTTGATAAATATAAAAAGAAAAAAACTTATTAAAATTTTTATTTTAATTTACTTAATTTTCCAAAAAGAAACCAAGGGAAAAGCTTTTTTATAATGGGTGATTTAAAAGGAAATAAAATTTTTCTTAATAAAAATTAAAAATTTTGGGAGCTAAAAAATTAAAAATTTTTATTTGAAAAATTTTTTAATTTAAAAAAGTTTTAAAATGACTTGCCTTTAATTTTTAAAATAAAAATAGGAAAAAAAAATATTTTTAAGTTTTAATTTTAAAATTTGGTAAAATCAAAAATAAAAATTTTTCATTAACGAAAAATTTATTTCAAATTTTATTAAAAAAATTTTTTTATAAAAATGTTTAAAATAAATGTTTAAAAATTTTTTTTCTTGTTATTTGGTTAAATAAAATTTTTTTTTAAATTTAATGTTAGATTACTTTCCCTTTTTTTTATCGGATTGGTATTTTTAAATTTTAAATTTTTAAATTTAAAAATAAAATTTTTTTGGCTAAAAATTGGTAATTTTAAAATAAAAGGGCAGGAAAAAGAATTTTCAAATTTACAAAAATTTTTTTTTTTTAAAAATTTAAAAATTCCAAAATTTTAAAATTCTAAAAGCAAAAAATTTATTTCAATCCCTTTAAAATTTTAAAAAACATTTAAGGTACGTTCAATTAACAAATTTATCTTAAAAATTTATTTTTTGTATTTAATTTCCAAAATTTTTTTGAAAAGTTACTGCCCAAAATTTTTCTTTTTCCAATTAAATAAATTTTATTAAAATTTTTTAAAAATGACAAAACTTTAAAAAAAATAAAAATTTTTATTTGGGAAAACATTTAAATTTAAAAATTAATTTAAAAATGAAAATTTTCGGAATTTTTGAAATAAAATTTAAATTTAATTTTATTTTTAAAAAAAATTTTAAATTTGTTTCTTTTTTTTTTAAAAGGCCTTGAAAAAAGTTAGAAAAGTTTTTAAATCCCTTTTTTTAAATTTTAACCAATTTTAAAAATGAAAAATTTGTTTAAGAAAACTACTTAAATTTTTTATAAAATTTTTCATTTTCCTTTAAAGTAATTTTTAAATTTTCGAAAATTAAACCAACTTTAAAAAATTTTTAAAAAAATTTTTTTCCCCCCAATAACCGGGAAATTTTTAAAACAACATAAATTTCGTTATAAATGTTTTGGAATTGATTAAACAAAAATTTAGGTTTTTTAAATCAATATTTTAAAAAAAAAAATTTCCCCATTATTAAATTAAAAAAAATTTTTTGTTTCGATTAAAATTTTACCCCGTCGAATTTTTTATTTAAAATAAAATTAAAAAAATTAAAAATTCTTTAATAAAGAAATTTTAAATTTTAAAATTCATCTTTTAAAATCCTATAAAATAAGAAAATTTGAAATTTAGAAAACAAAAATTATTTTATACCAAACTAAAAATTTCGTTTTTAACCTAAAGCATTCAATTTAAAAAAATTTTAATATATTTTTTAATTATTTTTTTTTAAAATTTTTTTTTCTTTTAAAATTTTGGACAATTTTTAAATTTATTTTAAAATGTGGTCAATTAGTAAAAAAATTTATAGGTAAATTTTTAAATATATTTAAAAATTTAAAAAAATTTTAACTTAAAAAATTTTGTAAAATGAGAATTGACCGGTTTCTAATTTAAATAAAAAAAATAAATTAAATAGATTTTGGGTAAAAACAATTGTTTAAAAATTTTTTTAAATTTAAAATTTTCTTTTTAAATTGAATTTTTGGCACAATTTTTAAATGCAAAATTTTTTGATTTGTTTTACCCTTTTAATTTTTTAAATTTTTCTTTTTTTATATTTTAAAAATTTGCAACTAATTTCCCAATTTTAATTATTCTTTGGGTTTTTAAATTTTAATTTAAATTAAATTTTTCTTTGTGGTCGGAAGGGGCCTTGTTTTTCCGGGAAATGGAAAATTATAATTTAATGAAGAAATTAAGGTAAATTTTTAATTCATTTTAAAGTTTAAAAAGATTATAAAAATTTAAAATAAAAATAATTTATTTGAAAGCCCAACTGCCCAGGAAGGGAAAAATTTTTGAAATTTATTTAAAAAAGGGTTTTGGTGAAATTTTCCTTAAAGATTTAAAATAAAATAATTTTAAATCAAAATTTTTAAAAATTTTAAAAATAAAAAATTCAAAATTTTTAATATTAGTTTTAATTCCCCAACTAGTTTTTGGAAAAAACCAAATTAGGGAAGTTACTAAAACTAAATAAATTGTTTTATTTTTTTGTTTTATGTCATTTAAATTTTTTAAATTTTAAATTTTTCCAAGGGTTTTTATTTAAATTTTTTTATTTTTAAGTTTGGAAAAGTTTTTTAAACCCTGTAATTTAGTAAAGTTTTTTAAATTTTTTGTTTAAAAAAGGGCAAAATTTTAAAAATTTTTGCTTAATTTTAACCTTTAATAAATTTTCCCTGTGCTAAATTTTTAATTAACGAATTTATAATTAATTTTGGGTTTAATTTTAAAAAAAAAAAATTTTTAAAATTTAAAAATTTAAAGGTTCAATTTACAAAAAAAAATATTTTAAAACGGTAATTAAAATTTTTTTGAAACCATTTAAAAGGAAATTTTTTTTCCCTAAAAGAATAAAATTTGAAAAAAGGGTTTAAATTTTTAAATAAATTTTTTTATTTTAATTTTAAAATTTTTCTTAACCATTAAAATTTTTTTCAAACAAGGGCCCATTTTTTAAAATTTCCAAAATTTTATTATTTTAAAAATTTAAAAATAAATTTAATTAATTAAACTAAATTTTTTTAATTTTTAAAGAAATTTTTAAATTCTTTTTGTTTTAAAAATAAATTAATTTTGTTTTTAGGGCAATTTTAAAATTTTTTAAATTTAAAATTTTAATTTTTTCCCTTAAAAAACCCGGTTTTTTTTTAAAACCTTAAAAAGGGGTTTAAAAATTTAAAAATTTTTAAATTTTAACCCCTTTTAAAACCTAAATTTAAAAAACAAAAAACTTTTAAGAAAATTTTAAAACATTTTAAAAATTATTTAAAAAACCCCCAAATTTAAACAAAAAAATTGTTTTTTTTTAAAAATTACAAATTTTTTTCCCAAAAATTTTGTTTTTTAAAAAAAAAGGGTTTTTAAATTTTTTTTGGGAAAATTTTTGGATTTTAAAATGAAAATTTTTTTAAATTTATTTTTGAAATTACCCCTTTAAAAAAATTTTAAAATTTTTTTTAAAATTAAAAAAATTTTTAAAGTAAATTTTCATGTGAAAAATTTCCCTTTTTAATTTAAAATATTTTAAAAAAAAATTTAAAAATTATGGGTTTTTTATTTTCAAAACCCCTTAATTTTTAAAGTTTTATTAAAATTTTTAAAATAAAATTTGAAAATTTTAAATTTTGAAAACAAATTTTCAATTTTTAAATTTTTAAAATTTAAAATTTTAAAAAAATTTTAAAATAAATTTAAATTTTGTTTTAACATAAACAAAAAAATAAATTTAAAACCTTTAAAAATTTTAAATTAAAATTTTTAAAAATGGAAATTTTTAAGGAAATGTTTTTACTGGTTGTTTTAAAAATTAAAATTTTTAAATTCCCAAAATTTTTATCATTAAGACTTTTTATCCTCTAATAAAGTGTCACGTAACGTCAAATCTTTGATAAGTCTGGTAAGTCCGATAAAAAGGTGTATTTTCATCTTTCAAACTTTTATTGCCCGCTGTTCAAATACTCAGCCCCTAGGAAAAATCCTAAAAGTAAGCCTAGCTTACTTTTTAATGATTCCTAAAATATAAATTTTGTTTGAAAAGACGCAAAAACTTCAACAGCAACTTTTAACCGTCTTTTATTTTATTTAATATTTAGTTAAATGATATTTTAACAGATTACGAAAAATACGAACCTAAATATAATTATTATTTGTTACGTTTAATTTAGTGATAAAGGTAAACAATGTGCGTGTTAATGCGAGGTTTTGACACCTGTAGTTTATTTGTAGTACTTGAAACTAAGTTGTATTTTTACTGGTTCGACAACCTTTTATTTATATTTATTATAAATATGTATATTATTTATATTTGATTTTAAACTGTTGAACTTTTTAATTTGAAATATAAAGCTGTGATTGCTACAGTTTTAAATCATCGTATACATTTTAAAAAATATTTTGGTTGTAAGTCGATGCTCAAATTGCCAATATTTGTAAAAGCCAGGTCTGTCGATTAGAAGACCACCATTAAGCTTAAATTTTTCACGAACAGTTCCTTTAAATTATTTTAATATTTTAAAAATGCCATAGTACGAGTATAACATTAACGTTAACAAATATAGGGAACATATTGTCACGATTTATTAAAGTAATAAAATTAAAAATAAGGAAAATTACAAATGAAAGGTTATTCACCAATAAAATTGTAGACTTGGAATGGTTTCTTGCCCAAATAAACAATTCTCTCAATGAAACAAACTATGATTTGTAATTTAGAAAGTTCAAATTTAAGCAATATTAAAATATTAATTCAGAACTCTGATGGATGAAAGAATTACATAATCAGATAATAGATAATAAAATTAAAGTTTAACTGTTTATTTAAATTAATTCTTTTAGTTTTAATTAATTTAAATTAACAAATCAAAATTAACTTTTCAAGAAAGTCTACATATACCTAAATTATAAGATAATACATAATAAAAGTACTTGATAAAAAACTTAATAATAACCTACAAACGCTTGAAACAGTTACGCCCGGTTGCCCCGCACTATTTAGGAAAAACTTAAATTTAAGGAAATCTCTCATGTCAAATTTAATATTATAAAAATTTAAAAACTTTTAATTAATTTTCCCGTTTGTATCGCGCTATTTTAGAAAAGTTGAATTTTCACAAAGTCGCACCGCTAATAAAAATGTTTGAATTATACAACATAAAAGCAAAAATTAATTATTTTGTATCAATAATTCATAATTCTTACGTCAAAACAATACTCGTATTTGTTCGTAAAACGAACAACATATAAACGCTAAAAATCTTAAATTTAGAATTTTTTAAGTTTGTTTCGCATGTAAGTTAAGTATTGTACTCAAATATAAGATTTTTTAGCATTTTGTTCGTCTTTACGAACGACTACGAGTATATTTTGACATAAGAATAATTAATTTATTTTTAAGAATAATTAACTTCTTGCTTTTATATTGTATAATTCAAATGTTTTTATTAGCGGGTGCGACTTTATGAAACTTTAGTTTTTCTTAAATAGTGCTATGCAAACGGGAAAATTAATTAAAAGTTTTTAAATTTCTGTAATATTAAATTTGGCGCTGTCAAAGAATCCTTAAGTTTTACTTAAGTCAAAAGCGGTGCAACCGGGCATTAGTGATAATTCACAGTTAATAGAGTTTTTGTTTTTCAATTTGAGAACAACGCTTTCGTTTACATTCGTCTGTAATTGGGATGTTAACCCAGAGTTCATTGATGATTAAAACTTTTAAGAAAATTCAAACATTAAGTATTCAATAGTTCATCTAAATCTACAATTTTAAAATTCATTTAAATATAAATAAATTATATTTCCATGAAGCAAAGGTTGTTCAATTAATTAAAAGTAATTCGGATACAAGAAGATTATTGCATATTTGTCATTCCATCAACGTTTGTTTTAATAATCATTATATTTTTCTCAAAACATTAAGGTTTATATGAATTACACGAGTCTCAGTAAAATATCTCCTGACTGAAGCAAAATTACTGGAAGTTGTAAGTTTGTTTGCGCAAATTTACAATAGATAAAAATTTCAAAATTAAAAATTACTTTATAAATTATTAAAAATATCCCAATATATTAAAAAAAGAAATATTTTTTTATATTTTTTTGCAGAAAGAAAATGCTTCATTAATAATATTATAATATATTACGTTATAATTGCAAAAGGCATTTTCTGCACGATTATCAATGTTGACTGTAAGTAAATTGGTGATAACGCTTAGACGATTGAAACTTATACGAGAACTTTTATACCAGTAAACGTTTTCATGAATGAACATTTGTACTCTTATACTTCTTTAACTTTTTTTATATCTATCCATTTGTTCTTTAACCAACAATCCCCTTGGTAATGTTCCGAAGCCACTATTAGTACTGTGGGCATATTAATTATTTTAGAACTGAGGTAGCTTACTATGCTGGCCTCATATGTACCTGTGACCCTGTTTTCTTGTTAACAATAGCAATTCATCAACACAGGACATTTATACGATGTACATAATAATTATATACTCGTATATATAATGTAGTACATTGTGAGATCATTTGTAAGTTACAAGAGAGCTATACTGTACGAATTGTACAATACACATACCTACGAAGATTTCCTGTACATAAATGTGCTACTCTGCTTCCTAATAAAGCTCGCTGAATTGTACCGCTGAGTGGGTATTTGACGAATCTAGCTGGACAAAACCGATTTTCTAAAATCGACGCTGGAAATATTTAATGGTTATTTTTAAGTAGCCGAGAATCTAATGCATTATTATTTAGAATAGAGTTTTTTCTTAAACATATAACTGGCCTCTACAGTCACACCAAAGTTGACGTTTAAAAGAGTGCATGTAGCTAACGTAATAGCATCACAATTTTGATCAACTTTCAACTTTATTTCTTCGTGTCACAAAAGAAAACTTAAAACAAAAGTTATGGAATCTGATAAAGTAGGTAAGTGTCTACAATTTTCATATTTTTTATTTTAATACAGTAAGTACTTTGATATATAATAATTAAAAACCGTGTGTGTCAGCTCCGACGCACGACTAGAGTTTACTCCCGTAAAAATTGTCACTAAATCTTTTACGTACAATAATAAATAGTACATGAAAATTATTTAAGTATGCTAGTCGCCTTGCAGTTTTTGGAGGTGGTTTAGATTTTTTCCTAGTAAAAAAATGTAAAAAAAAAAAATTAGAAAATTTATAAATGCATAATTATAAAAATTTTAACCAACTTTAAGAAAATTGATAAAAAATTTTTTTATTTAAAATATAATATTATCTTAATAACTAACAAAATATGGTAATAAAAAGATAATTGTCACTAAATCTTTTACGTACAATAATAAATAGTACATGAAAATTATTTAAGTATGCTAAAAAATAACTTTTCGAAAGAAAATTTTATAAAAACATTATTATATATAATCATCATTATAATAAAGAAATATTGTTGATTTTTCAGATAATATTATCGAATTATTGACTTGAATTATTGATATTTAAAAATTATTCATAAAATAAATCATAATAACCTGGAGGAATTTATAGACATGATGTTATAGACAATTTATGTTCCGGCAATATTATCTTGCGCACCATAGGTGCGCACTAAAAAAGTAACGCGGTCATTGCTTGCGCACCATAGGTGCGCACTAAAAAGTAACGCGGTCATTGCTTGCGCACCATAGGTGCGCACTAAAAAGTAACGCGGTCATTGCTTGCGCACCATAGGTGCGCACTAAAAAGTAACGCGGTCATTGCTTGCGCACCATAGGTGCGCACTAAAAAGTAACGAGGTCATTCATCAGTAGATTTTACACCTCATAATTTTATCATACCGGGCGCCTTATATATGAAAATCGATTCTTAAGGAGTAAACTCAATAAAATCGCACAATAAACCTAAATTTTACTTTTTTTTTTCAAAGGTCTTTTGTTATAGTGCCGGGCTTTGCCGGGCATTGATTTTGGTGTTGTTGAATAGCCTGTTTCTTACTCTATTAAGGCAATAAAAATTAGGCGCAACTTTTGCGCACTTTTTTAGATATGGGCTTAAATATCGGCACACCCGTACTTAAACTAAGTCACTCGAAAATAGACAATTTTGAGTTATCTATATTAAAATGTCAAACAAAAATATTCTTTCTAAAATAATAGTTGAAGACAGGTAGATGAAGGAGTCATGTACAGTAAAATAATATTAACTTTTTAAAATTATTCAAGTTACACTCTGTATGTGTAGTTAGAACTTGAGGATTAGTGATAGCTAATCTTAAAGTTCTAACTACACATACAGAGTGTGCCATGCATTTCAGTTGGTAATTAATTATTAATAATACACAGTAGAAAGATTTAGATAGAAAAGTAGTTGTATAGTTGTAATAGTCTTGTTAATAAAGTAAGTTGTGTACATTTGTTTATGTTTTAACCGTGTGCGAGTGTATTCTGATTTTGTGAAATAAATCAACAAATTGCAAGAAAAAATGGAAAGTACACCAGATTTAGCTTCAGGTTAGTTAAATTTTTATTTATAATTTAGAGTTAATAAAATTATATTATGATTTCATAATCATAATATGATAATCATATTATTAGAGGACCTCTGAGTCCCAATTTATTGAATTTTGCTAGGTTGTCATTTTTTGGGGTCCTAGGTTCATCCGAGTGTCAAACTATGACTCGCAAGCAGTTGTTTTTGTTTGTCATAAAGTCATGCGGTGCTGATTTATCAGAAAAGGTGGAAAATCTAGAAACATATCTCTTCAATTTTGGGCCTTTTTCGGATGAGGATACTGTTAAGTTTAGAAGAGAAATTCGTCGCTTGAAGTCAGAAATTCAAACCAAATGGATAAGTTCACGTCGACGAATGTATTTATTCGAAAAACAGAACAAATCATGGTTAGACGGAACACTGAAAATACCAAAATCCCTGAACCAATCATTAGCAGGACCCGGGCGGCCAAAGAAATCATTTTCTGATTCATGTGGGAAAAGCAAGCGGAGAAAAACGGAAGAATTGAGAAAAGAAAATGACTTGGAAGTACTTACATTTGCTACTCAAGCGAAACTCGGTGAGTAATATTGATGGAAATTGATAAATAAATGATATTATTATCAATTCAGTTGCTATTGAACTATTTCAACTATATTGATCTATTTGTATGTTTGGGTTCGAATTATGGATATACTATCCTATATTATGTATATGTACATGGATTAGGTAGATGCCTTATTATAAAATCAATAGCTTTAATATAAAAACAACTTATCGTTTTTTCTGATATTTAGATTCAGATATGGGCGATTGTTTTTGATACTCATAGCACAATAAATTACAACCCTATTCTATTTTATGCTAGGCGATGAAGGTAAACGAGATGCCTCTTTAGTACTCCAGGAAATCATTTCTACTCCAAAAAGAGCAACCAAATACAAAAAGGCTTTCAGTGGAAGCACATCCAAAGAAAAACTACAACTGACACCACAGCAAGCTCTATCAATGTTTATTGAAGCTGATCTGTCAATGAGGCAATATAATATTATAAGAAGTTATAACCCGAACATGTATCCATGTTATAGTAAACTTCAGGAAGCCAAAAAAGACTGTTATCCAGACAAAGAATCGATCAAGGTAACAGAAACTTCAGCGGAGATCAATCTCCAAAACCTAATGGACCACACAGCATCCAGACTACTAACAGATCTACAGGAAGTACTAGAATCACTTGAGGAAGATGAAAGAAATACGTTGATTCTCTTTTCTAAGTGGGGCTGTGACGGAGCTCAACAATCGCAGTATAAACAAAAATTTGAAAGTGATGCTGACTCTGACGCAAACTTATTTCAAAGTTCCTTTGTGCCCTTGCGCCTCACATGTGGAAAGAATAATAAGGTATTGTGGCAAAATCCAACACCCTCATCTCCAAGATACTGCCGACCTATAAGAATAAGATTTATAAAAGAAAGTACAGATGTCACAAACGAAGAAATTGCCTGGGTCGAAAATGCCGCCAAAAACTTGGAGAAAACGACCGTGCCTGTTTATATCAGAGATGATGAAGTGACTTATGCAGTATCACACTCAATGATGCTCACTATGGTTGACGGGAAGGTGAGTAGATACCCATATCTTAATAATTACCATTACTAAAACTACATTACTAAGTAGTTATAATAATTATTTACTACAATCACATTATTCATACTTTTTTTTGTCGTTGAATTTTTTGTACTGTAATAATAATAAAACAAAACTCATTTTAGGTGTGCAATGCAGCAACAAGTACATCATCTACTATGAGATGTTACATCTGTGGGTTGACTTCAAAAGATTTCAACTGTCTGGAAAAAAAGGGCGAAGTTAATCCTGATGCCATGAAATTTGGTTTGTCTATCCTGCATGCTCGGATTCGTTTCTTCGAAGCCATACTTCACCTTTCTTATAAACTGCCATTAAAGAAATGGCAATTAAGAAATCAAGAAGAAAAGATCAAGTAAAGAAAGAAAGCGTAGAATACAAGAAGATTTTAGAAAGAAAATGGGCTTAATAGTTGATATCCCAAAAGTAAATTTTGGAAATACGAATGATGGCAATACCAGTCGGAGATTTTTTTCAGATGTAGAACTTTCTTCTCAAATTACCGGCATTGATGTCAATCTGATTTACCGTCTCAAAATAATTCTTGAAGCTCTATCTAGTGGACACGAAATTCAGGTCAACTACTTTTCAGACTATACCCGAGAAACGGCCGAACTCTATGTACAACTTTATCCATGGCATCCAATGACTCCGACTCTCCACAAAATCTTAATCCATGGGCCTGAGGTCATTAAAGAAGCTCTGTTGCCAATAGGGCAACTTTCGGAAGAGGCAGCAGAAGCACGAAATAAGTACATAAGATTATATCGCCAAAATTTCGCGAGGAAATTTTCCCGTATAGCCTGTAATGTGGATATAATAAACAGGTTACTGTTGAACTCAGATCCTGTAATGACAGGCATGAGGAAACCAACAAAAAAAACATCCGAGCCCTTCCAAAAGGATACAATATCTTTACTAAAATGCACACAAAATGAGTTCCTCTCTGATGACGAAGACGAATAATTTTAGTGCCTATTTCTACAAAAGTACTTGATGAAAAATAAAATTACATTTTAAAAATCAATTTGTTTCTGATTTAATTTTTTTTCCTTAAAAAAAAAAGTCTTGAACTTTCAACCCCTAGACCAGGGGTCAGCAAGTAATTTAAAGTGGGGTCCGGATACTGTCGAAAAGTTTTAGTGAGGTCCAGAAAAAAAATGTAAATGTAAAAAGTAATGATTAACTTTATTTTTTTTCAAATGAAGTTTTTATTAAAACAAAAAATTCATGTTTTTATTTATAGTTATTTTCATATAATATTTATACAATATATAGGTATATATTGAAAAATATTTGACGGTCCTAGGTTCACATTCCGCGGATCCGGACTGCGCCCGCGGTCCGCCTGTTGCTGCCCGCTGCCCTAGACCATTACGCAATATATTTGGGCAAAAATATCGTTAGTAGTTATTTTAAGGTTATTTAAAACAATTTTAGCATTTTTAAAAAATATTCAAACCAAGAAATAATTTTGTCCAGCTAGAATCGTCAAATACCAATATGTGGCGCTGTATAGTACTAGGTTTATTAGTCTGGACGCATTAGCGTGCTGGACGGACGCAATAGCAGCAGCCAGAAAAAACTGCGTACGCTTAGCTAGGTTATATAAGCGGCGACGCGGGAGAAACCAGCACGATGAGGCAGACCTGGCCTACGAGGCGTATAAAACAGCCAAAAGAGACATGTCGGTACTTATCATCAAAAGCCGGGAGGAATGTTGGAGGGGAGTCCTCAAAGAGGTAGATGCAGATGTCTGGGGCCTGGGATACAGAATAGTGACCAGGAAACTCCAAACCAGCCAAATCCCAGGGTTAACCCCAGAAAGAATTAACAACGTCCTGGATACTTTATTCCCCGCCCACGATAACATCGAGTGGGAGAGAGAGGAAACATCTAACCCCCTCCAGCCGTTCACGCACGAAGAACTAAAAGTAGCAATAAAAAAGACACCTACTGGTAAGGCTCCAGGACCAGACTGCATCCCCAGCGAAATCCTAAAAATTATGGCAGAAGAACAGCCCGAAGTATTGCTGGAAGTCATTAATAGATGCGCGAAACGCGGAGAATTTCCAAAGATCTGGAAGAGAGCAATACTTGTCCTGATTAGGAAAGCCAACAAACCTCTCGAGTTGCCAAACTCGTACAGACCGATATGTCTCCTGGATACAATGGGCAAACTGTACGAGCGCCTCATACATCAGAGACTCACGGACGAAATACAGGAGCTTGGAGACCTAAGCGACAGACAGTACGGCTTTCGGAAGCAAAGATCCACAATAGACGCTGTTAAAAGAATCGTCCAAAGCGCGGCCAAAGCTAGAGATGGTACATGGAGGACCAGAAAGATGGTAGCACTTATCACATTCGACGTCCAAAATGCATTCAACTCGGCAAGCTGGAAGCTTATAGTGCGGGAGACAGAGAGAAAAGGAGTGAGCCCAGCCCTGGTCTCAATAATCAAGAGCTACCTCAGCGAACGAGAACTAATAATAACGGAAGCAATGTATACTGGCCTCAGGAATATGTCAAGGGCGTTCCGCAGGGTCGGTGCTCGGACCCCTGCTATGGAACATCCTATATGACGGAGTGCTACATATCACCATGCCGGAAGGCGTTGAACTCATTGGATTCGCCGATGATATATCTATGTTGGCGGCGGCGAAAACCGAGGAAGATCTAACAACAGCGGCCAACGAAGCCATTCGACTGCTGGTACAGTGGACCAGGGATATGGGCCTAGAACTGGTCCCGCACAAAACAGAAGCCGTACTGTTAACAGGAAGAAGAAAAATAAAAAAGATCATTTTCAACATGGGTACGCACCAAATAGAACCCAAGAGAGAGGTGAAAACCCTAGGAATCATCTAGACCATCGACTCAGCTTCGCGCCACATATTACAGCAGTGGCGGACAAGGCCGATAGATGCTGCACGGTCTTAGCAAGACTTATGCCCAACGTAGGTGGCCCGAGCTCAATTAAAAGGAGGGTCATAGCATCAGTGATGCACTCCATCGTTCTTTATGGTGCTCCAATATGGATCCAGGCCATGAATATACAAAAATATAGGTGGAAGATCGCCCGTGTCCAGAGAAAAGTCGCCATAAGAGTCTGCCGCGCCTACAGAACAATATCCGAAAGCGCGGTCCTGGTCCTGGCCGGCCTGCCCCCCATAGATCTAATGGCGAAGGAGAGATCGGCCAATTACAACACCGGCCCCACGGGCAGAACAACAAACAGGGCGACCATGATGGAAACCTGGCAGGGAAAGATGGGATGACGCGGAGACGGGTTCGTGGACGCGGAAACTCATCCCGAACATACTTCCATGGGTCTCAAGATCCCATGGAGAAGTGACCTACCACCTCACCCAGGCACTATCTGGGCACGGGTGTTTCTGTTCCTACCTCAACAAGATCGGCAAAATGGTCGAAGCCACATGCTTCTATTGTGAAGATGAAGACGATGCGGCGCACACTCTATTCTCGTGCCGCCAGTGGGAAGACCAGCGCACTCAAACAGCAACTAACGTCGGCAAAACCCAACTAAACCCCGAAAACCTAGTCCCCACAATGTTGGAATCTGAATTCAACTGGAGTCATATCACCGAAATGATTACAAAAATCATGAGACAAAAAGAAAAGGATGAACGAGATAGGCAATCTCGAGCTCGATCAGCGGCAAATTGAGGCCGCAACCATCTTGATAAGCGTAAAATCTGGAGGGCGATGAAGAAGTGCTATGCAATACCACGCCTTCAGTCCATACGGAGTGGGGTTTTAGTGGGTCGGATAACATCCAACCCCACACTACCACGCTGTGGTGTCTTGTGATGGCCTTACAAGCCTGAGGAAGATTTCCCCACTCCCGACGCACGCAAAAAAAAAAAAAAAAGGGTTTATTAGTCAAAAATAGTTATAGTAAAGAGCTAAAAATTTGACAAATTAAAAAATTTTAAAGTTTTAATTTTAAAATTTAAAAAGAAGAGAATTTGTTGCCGTTGTAAAATTCCGGATAGTCGCTAATATATTTTGATAAAAAGAAATGAAAAATTAAGATAGAAGAAGAAATTTGTACATAATTCAATAAACGAATGGTTTATTTTGAAGTAAAATTTTCTGGAAGACAATTAAAAATTTTTTTTGTAATAGAAACGAGTGGGAGATAATCAAATATAAAATTTGAATAAAATTTAATGATTAGAAAATTTAAATTTTCTGATATTATATTTTTATAAACCACTTTTACAGTTATTTAGGAATTCATAGCAATTATTATAATGTAATAAGTAAATAAGCTCTGACGTCCTTAAATTTTAAGTTTCAAAAGAGATTTTAAATAAGTAGGTTAGACGCAGGGAACAGGTAGGATAGGGTAAAAGTTTAAACGGGCATAAAATTATTTAAGTTTGGTTTTAGTTCCGTCATAGTTTAATTTAAAAATAATACAAAATTTCAATATTGTAATTTTGTTTACAAAAGATTGTAACATATACTATGTACGAGAGAATATTTACCAAGTTCCTTAATTTCATTTAATTCATTACAAGTCCTTTAGTAACTCTTTAAAACATATAACTTACAGCAAATATTTACATCAGTAAGAAAACGAAAAAAGGGAAAGAGGTTTAAGTACCGACATATAGTAATTTAGAAATACAGCAAATAAATTGCCTTCTTAAAAATACTACTAATTTTATATACGACGTGGCGTATGAATGAAATACCGTCGTGTAAAAATAATATAAGCCGTAATCAAGTTCCTAACTTTTCTTCATACAAATGTTGTCGTATAATTGTTCATATAACAATTTGTCGTAGAAATTTTAGAATACAAATTTCACGAAGTGCAAAATTAATCAGTTAGTTAACTATTGTAATTTCAATTTAATTTAATAAAATTATCTTTTTTTGCAATTAGGGAATTAGTCTACTATAGGATGTACTACATATTTTAAACATCACACACAAAACGACGTGACATTTTATGATTAGGGTAAGTTCAAGTTTTGAAGTCGGTTGCAAAAGTTGTAAGTTGATTTTATATTTTTTATGAATTTGGGTTTGGGGTGATCAATTTCACATTTATCGTGGACGAGATTAAAACCACGGTTATCTACTAAGATATTTATTAATTTATCATTTTTTTTGCTATTTTTTCATTCTACGACGGTTGAAGCTGAAGATTAGATGTTAGATGTTTTGTTAGCAATGTGTTGTAAAAATGTATCTACATTGTTGACTATGATAATATGATTCTTCTTTATAAATGATTTATTACCTTGTGCAATTATATATTTTAAAAATTGTTTAAAATTTTTTTTAAATTAAGTGAAATTTTTTTTGATTAATATTTTTTAGTTTAAAACATTATTGTACAATCATGTTTCGATTTTCATAATCGTCAGTAATAATTGAAATAGAAAAATTGAAACATGATTGTACGATAATGTTTTAAACTAAAAAATATGTAAGTAGAAGAATTTACAAATTTAAAGTAGTTTTTATTAATATAAAATTCCACTTAACTTGAAAAAATATGAAAACCCTTTTTAAAATATATAATTTTTCTTTAAATTTGTGTAAATACTTTGTTATTATATGAAGAGATAAGTGTATGCTTTGGAATAGCAATACTTCTTGAATTAACTATGCTATTTCTGTACTTGAAATTATTCAACTACAGCGTATTAATATTGTATAAAACAGATTATCTAAATACTTCACACAACTTCAAAGAAGTTGGTTTGATTGTTAAAATAAACCGTAATTTTCGTTAGACGTTTATTGAACACAAGATTTATTATTTCTATATTGTTTACGAAAACTTTTATTTGATATGGTTAATGAGAAGATGTGATAAAAGTAATAAATTAACTAGAAACGCGGTGAACCGTACTGCTTTGTTGAAATGTACAATGAAGTATAATTTACATTGGCTTGAACCATTCAGGCTTGGCATGTCTGACCTGAATGCCCCGAAGAACGAAGGTTCTAATAGTGCTAATAGGACTTGCATACATACACATTACACTAAAATATGGTGTTTAACATAAATAGCAGTTGTATTATTTCAATGCACTTGCTCGCGTATATTTATGCGCAAAATATATTATAGTATGTGAGTTTCTATCAAAAAATCAAGTATAAAATATTTTAGAAAAATATCTTCGTTGTATTTTATTTCCTCTATTTTAAATTTTTACAGGTACAGCTAATTAATTAATTTGCCAACATTTCTTAGTGTGCAATAAATTTGGACATCCTTTCAATAAATTACCAAAATAAATTGTATTAATTAGAATTTTGCTTAAATGTTATTTGCTACTGACGTATGAAAAGGAATGCGTTTTTGTTAACACGAATACTACTAACATCGACATGTAATTAAAAGCAATTAAAAATAAATTGTTTTTTGAAATAGAAATTGTTCAAAATTACAACAAAGCTAAAACTATGCAAAGTGTGTACATATAATTGTTTTTCCAAATTGTGATTTTTGTATTACTTCAATTCAACTGGGCATAACTAAATGGACGTTATGAGAATTTATTAATGAAAACTAAATACATTTTGCAGGTTATAAATGAAATGACTTTAAAATACAATTTCCTTTATATTACTATTATTTATAACTTTCAGGTTTCATGTTTTTACAAAATTCTCTTCTCATTTTTTTTTGTGTTAATACCAATCATATATAATAAACAAGCATCTTCTGAATACGAGTACAGTAATTTTAAACCGGAGATTAAAACCTTCGGGGTAGATGCTATTGAATTGAACAAATTGTTAGTCTTGCTATTTTTTATTACTATTTGATAAAGTCATACACAATATAATGTAAAATTATAATTAATTTTTGATTGTAATATTAAATGTAGCAATCTAAAATATCGTGAGATAATTTAAGCATCTAATTTTAGGGCACCTACTATCAAAAGTGTGTATAATAAGGTATTGACAGATAAACGTTTTGTATTAAGGGATAAACCCACACTAACAATTTCCATGTCAACAGGTTTTATTTATATACTGATTGTACGTACAAACATCATGAGATGCACAACTTTGCGTGGAATCGGAAGCACGGGACAAATAATTCGGCAGATAGACAATGCATTTCTAGAGTTGCTCTATAATTTGAAAACAATGTGTAATAGTGATTAACTCAAACGTTATTATATTCTAAACAATTATATGTATATAATATATTTATAACTTCAATCTAATTAGATTATATTCAGCGATTATTATTAGCATATCATGATTAAATTTAGATTAATCGAATTCTCTATCAAACCTTTTGATACTAAATAATACTACTTTTGGGCTTTGCTTTCCGGCCTGTTTTTTGCCGAAACAGTAATTAAAGTATAAACAAATTCATTTCTAAAAATGAGACTAAATTGTTTGCCAAGTCTGTAACTTAGTCGGAGAAGTAATTCGTATAATATAAATTTATTGTGTGAAATTAGAATCAGACTTCTCTTGCTTGATTTGTCAAGACATGCAGGTCAGAGTCGGGACAGGTATAAGTTGACCTGGTTAAGTTTGTATATTTTTACCGTAGGGAGGTTTTGATGGTTTATTTGTTCGGCAATACCTTTTATTCAAAATAATTATTGATAAATTAAATAGAATAAACTTTTTTACCTAATTATACTAGAGATGGTCATTAGCCTGATTGTTAGCGCGATCAACTGCTAACGTAAAGCGCCCTGGTTTGATCCAGGAAATCAAAAATTATTTGGGTTATCACAAATTGAAGTTACATAATTTAATTCTTCACATTTACAAGAAAAATAAAATGGTAGGTTTATTATAAGATAAAGAAACTAAAATAATTTCTAGATATTATATCAATTTAATGTGTTAAAATATTAAATATTTTAATATGTTAAAATTTGCTTGAAGTACGAAGTTAGTAGTAGACCAATATTGACTGTTATTTTACGTTTTGAGCATTTTCAAAGTTTAATTTAAATAATTAATATCTTTCAATCTAAATCTTTAGACATAATTTAAGTTTTTTGTGAAAATAGAAGTAACTTAACTCCAATACGTTTCTAAAAGCTTTTTGTTGATAGTGAATAAATAAATTTTGTATTAGATTAAAATTTTTTAAATTAAAAGGTTAAATAAACAATAAAACAAAATATTTTAATCTAATATTAATTGCAGAGGTTAATAATATATATAGTTTAAATAAATTTTGTTTAATTAATGTGTTATGTCATTTTGATGTTAATTAATTTTTAACTGTTTGATGAATTATTATGATATCATTAAAATAAAGGCATTCGCCTAAGATATGGGTGCTTGGGAATTGCAAAAGTTTACGGTTTATTACATTTACTACTATAAATTTAGTATTAAATAATATTATAATCCCTCATGACATGAGGAATTACATTGTAAAGCAGGACATGAAAAAGTACTGAATAATTATATTTATTGAACGCAAACAATATTATGTGTATACAAAAAAAGTGACATACCAGGACAAGCTATACCTCTTCTGTCACACGTTATGCGTGTTATGAATGTTTCTGTACACCCCATGTTACCGAGCCGGAAATTTGAAAAATGTTGCTCTTACACGAGGGATTACAATATGTGTAAAGTACCAAAAAAATCCTTTGTACGCTTAATATTTTAAAGCAAGTTGAAGAAGTCAGATAATATTTTATTTGTAAATGTAAATATATAAGTTACAGCAGCGGTCAAAAGCAAATAAGTAAATTTTATTTTAATATTTTTAAATTTTGATGTTAAATACTTTAGAATTAAAAACATAACCACATAATAACGATTTCAATATACAAAGCTGTAAAAATCAGTCAGCATTATAAAGTAATTTCTTAATTACTTAGATAAAATTGTTTGTGATTTCAACAAAAATATCAAAGACAAGTTAGGTATCAATCAATCACTGGTTTTCCACTCCGGTCGGAATATAACCACTTCCATTCTAAAAGTCCTCACAATCCGTTTTACGACGTGGATTACTCCTCTGTTTTACCTTACCCAACAGAAGCGTATGGAAGTCAAACCTGCGATTACTTATTCGTATAGTCAATTAAGTCTTAAGTCACTTAAGTTTAGGTATATCGATAATAAACCGTAGACTGAAGTCAGCTGGATTATTTTAACAATGTGATTTTAGGAAATTACTAATATCAAGAACAATCGGATAGCCCATTTGAAAATCGGCATCAAGTATATTCGTGGTTTAAAGAGCAAAAAACATGATTAACTTAAATATCAAGTTAGTAGTATAAAACAGGCACGCCGATAGAAATATCATGATGAAAAGCTTCTTTTTCCATAAAATGTAAAATGTCACGTAGTTGAATATTTCAGCACAAATAAAGAGTAAAGCACACAGAAGAATATACAGCATAGGAAGCATAGAAAGCTATATCAAAAATGTAAGACAGGAGGAAACAGATACCAGTGCAGAGTTTTAAAAAGAGAGTAAAAATAATAGTGGGAGGAATGAGGAAATGGAGGAGTTAAAAATTTCCTAAAGACCATAAGCATGATGTAAAGCAAATAAGAACTGAAAATGCAGAGGTGAAACACGAAATAAGAGAAAATATCCAGATGATACAGGAGCAAATCAAAATACAAACAAGGGAGCTGGAAATGCTAAGAGAGGAATTGAGGCAAACTAGAGAAGGCTGGAAAAATAATAAGAAGCAAAAGGATAAAAGAATAGACAAACTTGAACAAAGATTAGGCGACGTGGAACACAAATTAGAATTGTAGGAAAGGAGAAAAGTATTATTGGACAGGGAGACCGACTATTGCCAGTATTGTTTAACATAGCTCTTGAAAAGGTATTAAGGAAAGCAAAACTAAACGGAAGAGAAACAATATATGGACAGAAACACCAGTGCCTTGCTTTTGCTGACGACTTCACTATTTTCATAAGATCAAAGGAAGAAATGAAAGAAACTACTGAGAGATTTGTATTGGCTGCAAGTAAAATGGGACTGGAAGTTAATGAACAAAAGTCAAGGTATATAGTATGGGAAAACGAATTAATCCGACCGAGTGGGGTAGCGGACGTCTGGATAAGTGAAGGCGTAATAATGAAATTTACAGAAGTAGAAACGGTGGTATACCTAGGAACCGTGATTTTAAAGAAACCTGGAAATAAAATGGAGATAAAAGCAAGATTAGCGGCTGGATCAAAAAGTGCGTACGCGATGAAATCAATGTTGAACAGTAAAGTCCTCTTCCGATCACTAAAGTTAAAAATTTATAAGACGATAATAAGGCCAACAGTAACATATAGATGCAAGAAATGGTTAATGAAAAAAGAAGAACAGTTGATGTTGGGAGAAGAAGAAGAAAGTCGCTAGGTAAATGATTTAATAAAAGTATACTAATTAATTTGGAAAGCAATGTTCTTTAAAATGATACTCGATGATAGCACTTGCACTTGTATGTGAAGTGATCGAAATTAAGCAAAGTTGTGGTTTGTGGCAATGCAATTATTGATCGGCGAAGATAGGATCCCCCGTGCACTATAGGCAAATGAATTCGGCGTGTATTCTTGGAGGATACTTCCAAATCGCGTTGTCTCGAAATATTTGCAAATAACTGACCAGTAGGAGATACCAACAATAGGATGTTCTGACAAAGTTTGAATTGATTATTTGACGTGATTGTAATTCTTGTTAGAAGCAAGCAAAGTTTCAAATGGCGCATTAACTTGTCACGCAAAGATTTCAAACGGAGTTTGACGTAGGAAACCTATATAATGACGTGTACTAAAATGCATATATCCTTTCCTATTTCTTTATTTAAAATATTTTATACGAAATAATAAGAAAAATAATCAAAATGCATGATTACAGAAAAAGTAAAAAGTACAATAGAAGATTATTATATAGATAATAATAGAATTAATATATAAAAGTGCTTCGTTTAGCGAATAATCGAGTATTGGATAGAAGAAATAAAATACCTGCATATCAGAACTTAAAAGCAATATACTTCTGTAAACACACAACTCCCCTAATTTTTGACGCTCTGTTTCTTGGGCGTTTGGATTAGTCGACGTACGGTTTACCGGGATTCGGATTATCGGTGCTTTACTGTATTAGCTTTATACATATACATAATCAACATTTACCGTCAAGTAAACATTAAATAAAATAGATTTTAAATAACTTTCAATAATAACACAAAATGTAAACTACTACTATTGATGTCGAAAAAAGATATTGTAAGAATCATCATAACATGTTGCATTGCTGTTCCAGTATAAATTTAATGAAGTCTACATGAGATTTATAAATTTATGTATAATATAAAGGAACACTTCAATAAATTTACTGAGTATAGCATATTAATTATAAGTTAAACTTCAAACTATATTCACAATTGGCTCGTATCTTCCAATTGATATTTTAGTAAAGGGTCATTCGCTCTGGTTAATAGATGAACGCTATTGATTAGCAAAGTGCTATTAGTTCTAATTGCGATTTACTAAAGCGGTTTGACTTTGTACACTATTGTGAATATTCATGCTTGCACTCGACATTTGAACTTAAATTTCCGATTAATTTTAACGATATTCCACAAATTAATAAAGTTTAAAAGTAGAATATCCTTACACTTTGAAACTCCTTGCTGTAATAGTGACCAAACCGGTAAGTGATGTTGAACAGTAGTAATTACTCTATTTCGAACTACAAAGTAATTTATGCATTGTAAACTCGAGAAACTAGTTCTTTATGGTACGAGTGAGATGTTCATTGGAACTTCGAAACAAGTGTACTATGAAGTTTCATATTCCGGACGTATGAAGCACAACGTTTTAATTCATATTTTTTGCAAGAAGCAAAGAAGAAATTGTTTTAGAAAATTTTGTTGGAAGATATGACAAACCTCTTGTTTTGTTCAACCAAATACAAGACTGTGTTAGCTAAATTAAAAAGGTAGTCTAGAGAACAAGTTTTTAGAATTGTGTATATTTAGAAACTGTTGGGACCCAATTGTGACCCAGAAACTGCCGAGAACTTTTTCAGAACAATATTTGATAGCTACTTTTTAAAGTTGACCGGTTTTTTTAGTTTTGTATAAATCTTATTGGATGCAATTTGTAGTTTGCATTTAGACAGGTGACGACTTTGAGAACAAGTTCTGTTCCAATTTGTTTTGAAGTTGTAGCTACATGCAGGTTATGCTGTATAGAACGGAAGCATAGGGCAATACTTGGAACTCACTTCCTAGTAAAAAACACACCGTTCAAAAACTTAAAAATGACTTGAAGGTAACCAAACATCGCATAACGCCAGAAGAAGTTATAAATGTGAATTATAGAGTTAGCTAAGGTTTGCTGTTTGTGTTATGAATCTTGTCTGGAAGAAAAGCAAATATACATAAAACATTAGTGTTTGTTTTTCTTTGAATATAATCATTAAAATGTATTGAATTTATAGGAAATTCTTGGAGAAAACTTGAAAATATGATCTCCGGTCCAAATACTTATTTTTATAAGATCTTCATCATCACCATCTGTCGCAACCGCGACAATTACAAAAATCCACCAAAAACACCATAACACCATACCAATAAAAATAATAATAGCTTAGTTGTTGAAGCACCTAAAAAAATAAAAAAATATTGTGGCACATGAAAAGATACAAATTTTGATTTTATATTACCTAAGATAAACCTGGCTTCTACTCCTCCACTTTCCCAGCTATACCTTTTTTTACAAATTTTTAATGCTCTAGTATTTTTGTTGATAATTTTAGAGTAAATTAGAGCTAAACGTTGGCAAAGCTTTATAACATGACACACCTTGAGACGTGCGACAGTTGAATTAACTTAGATATTTTAAGAGTATTGGCAAAAAGTATACTTTGATAATACATACATATGTACATATAAATTGGTTTAACATTTGGTTTTGGTCAGTTTTCCGTGTGATCTCTTAACTGTCAATGCAATTTATTTTACAATTAATACAGAAGAGGTTTCCGGACTCGGTACATAAATAACTATTTCTGCATTGTCAAGTAACTGTACCTACTAAATAATATAACTATATTAGCTTTTCAAATATACATTTATTTCTGTTGACACTATTAGACTATCAAGTCTTTCTAAGAACTTGGCATAGTGAGTTCATAATTAAATCTAAACATTAGGAAATTAAACTATTTATCACGCATTGAGAGAGTAGAGTACAAATATTTATTTTAAATACATTTATGTATTGACAATAATGCATTAATACAGAGTTCTCTTTTCACACAAATTTAGACATAATAAAACATCACGGTTTTCTATGATTTATAGTTTTGTAGGGTTATAAAATGGAACGCCGTGACAATAAAAGCTTTAATTGCAAAAACCGCTGACAAATACGGTTGCTGCATCAAGAATTTTAATTATGAAAGTTCATAATTTACACACGTGTACTGCATTTCTTTTACTGAAAGAAATTATTTTGAACATTAAGCTTCCATGTACGTGTTGAAATATAAAAGCATATATTTTAAATTTTATTAACTGCCAAAAATAGTACCCAAGTAAAATATAACCTAGTTAATAACCACATTAAAAAAATTATAAATGAATCAGTTAATCTTTAATATAAAAAAACAAGATATACGTCACAAAATAAAACAACAATTATCCTGAATTTTTATAAGCCTATGGGTTAAAAGCATGGAAACTGGAGATACTTGTAATCACAAGGGACCTTAAACAAACTGCAAATAATAAATGCAGGATCAATAGCTAGTGATTTATTTATCTTGCATGCATTGAAAAATTAATAGCAATCAATAAACTTATTTTTGAATTTCACTGGATCGCTGAATTATTCGAACCCTTGCAGATCACAAGCAGAAATTTTGCACAGATGAAGGTTCATACGGCCCGGTTCATACAATTTAAAGTTTTAAAACTTTAAAATTAAAAAATTTAATTAGCATTTGAGATCGGCTGTAAAAACGCTTTTTTAGTTATAGTATGTTAGATTTGGATAACTGTGAAATTGGTAATTAATAATATAATTAGTAAGTCTATACAGTTAATACTTACGTACGTACTTAAACAATATTTAAACATGGCAGAAGTTTTATTCTAGTTGATTACCCATTGTACATGTAGTTATGCCATTATGTTTTCATTCCTATTCGAAATATAGCTACTTTACTTCTCTACGAAGTATTCAAAATGTATTCTCCGAAGTTGATCAATCTTCGTCTCTCTCATTTACTTTACAACTTAAATCCACAGTGTACCGATGTTTGCTAAAGTGCTGATTTAAGAAATTTTGTAAAACTCGCCATGCAATCCCAGTAACTCAATTAAGGATCACATCAATTCATTTCTGTGATTAAAGATAATATCTTGTAATTTTAACCCAGAAAATTTTATCGCATACCGATTACATTTTTAAAAGTACCGTGACGTTTCCTCTTTTAAGGGGTTATGCCTACTTAGAAATCGATTTTTCCAAAAGTACATTTTCTTAAAGTATATAATGTTAGAAATGTCCCCTACAAGTTTTGCGTCAATCTGTTGTTTTTTTACAAAGTTATATGCCTTGTGTAAGTAAAAATAACTTTTCTGCTTTAGTGTAAACTGCAATATACAACTTTAAACGCGACTTTCTCAGTACTACATGTTGAAAGTCGGTGATCAAGATATTTCAAAAACTAGTGAATAAATTTATTTAAAATTTTTTATACTTTCTTTAGACATCCAAATCTAGTACTTAACGGGGGGATTTTTTCTTTTAATGCGTATTTTTTATTTTATCAACAAAAAATATCGCTTTTCCTTTACGAAATTCGATATTCTAACTTTAAACAGTTGCCATTTTGTCAAAATTCAATTTTTTGAAATATGGCCTCGTTAAGTACTAGATAAACTTGTATAGTAACCAAATCTTTTGAATTTTTAATTTCAGATAACTTGATTCTGTATAGCACTGATCACCGCAAAACACTTATTAAAATAGGGTTGTCGAACAACGACCGTAACTTGAGTATTGTTTAATATTTTGTACAAAAAATTATGAGGTGATTTCTAAATAAAGCTCTTTTGATTATACTAATTGTTGTGCAGAAATATGTAAACATTTTCCCAAAAAAATAATAAATGTTCGATTTTAATCGATTTTCTAAGTAGGCATAACCCTTAAGATTAACCGCTGTGTTATGTTAATAACAGAAAAATATTAAAACAGGAAGTACGCATCGCGTGCACAGTATCAAAGGCACTTTAAGCTCACAATGGGTCATTTATACAACCAGTGTTATAACATTTATTTAGCAGTTCTCGAGATAATAATAATTAAAGCTTTTTAAGCTACTTAGACAGTGGTTTACATAAGCTTTGCATTTTTATGTTTGATTCGTAAATTATTATAAAGCAAAATGTAGGAATACCTTATTATGTAAACAAAACAATTATAATTTCCAGTTTATATATATTGCAGATGGCGACGGTCTCTTAACGAGGGAGACTTTAATGAGAAAATGAAATTGCTTGTCAGAACGGATATGGTGATGTGCTGGTCAATAGGCTTCTCAGAAAAATCAAGTATGGGAAGATACTAAAACAGAATTTTGTATCACCGGAGGTTCAGGAGAGGAAGGAGCCTTGACAACTTGAACAAAATCTGAACAGAAAGGTAAACTTTGATAAGCCCTGGATACTATCAATTATTGGGCTGCGGTGGTACTGACATGTAAGCTAATTAGAACTATTTCCACTTTCCACATTAGAATACATTTTAAGACTTTTCATTTTGTTATTAGGTTTAAAATTGTGAAATGATTTTGAGATTGAATTTTAAATTGTAATGAAAATTGTAATAGTTTGTATAGTACCTATTTTTGAAGTGCAAATCTTCTGTTTGATATTTTATCCACTGGCAAATCTTACGCGTGTGTAAGTTGACAGATTTTAAATTGTTTATGCCGCATTTTTGCGCCATAAGGAAGATTTTTTTAGAAATTGAGTTTTTTACATTTTTATAATCAGCATAAAAAAACTACATCTGTATGTGTAATTAGATTATACAAAAATTTTTTTTAATCATAAATTAAACCAATATGAAAAATGCTTCAACAGCAAAAAATAAGGAGTTTTCAGGGTACGAAGGTAGTAAGTTACACTTGCAAAGTAAAAAGCCAGGTACTTTGCAAGTGTTACTTCCTGCCTTTTTTGCATTGAATCCAGTATTAAATACAGTGTTTGCTAGCTACAATGATTTGTTACCAAACTAATATAAAACTTATATACACGCAAAGAATTTTTAAAAAAATTTGAAAAAATTGTAAATTGTGAAGACATAGACAGAATTATAAGTGATAGAACGGCTAAAGTGATGGGGTTAGCATTAAAATAAAATTGTGAAAAAATTGAAGAAAGTGTTAGCGACGAAACTGCAATAATATCAGATAAATATAGTTCATTAATATAAACGATACAGCAGCAGTTCCTGCTCAATTGGAGAATATTATTAGCAGTGTGCAATTAAATAAGGAACTAAATACTACGGATAACTTTATTATATCAATCAAGGCAAGTCTTCCCAATGTAGAGGATTTGGACAAATATATTCGTAATGCAGTTTCAAACGATGCCAAAATTGATGAAGATTTAATAGATGCGGACTTATTCAGTGTTAATGAAAAAATCGATCACGAAGATAGTTTTATAAGAGAATATAGTGATACTGTTTTAGATTATTTGACAACAAAAAGGGGAACACCTAGGAAACGAAAAGCAAAAAACGATGCAAAGATGTTGGAAAAGCGCCAAAAAGCTTTGGAAAAATTAGAACTAAAACCGCCTTGTGAGAAAAATTGTAGAAAAAAATATAGGGAAGCTTTTGGCGAGAAATGGAGAACCAAAATTAATAATGAATTTAAAATACTCTAGTGGATTGATCAAAATTATATATACATATTAGAAAATACTGCAGAAAACGCTGTAGATAGACAAAGGGAAAATTTGCAAAGAATGCTTGAAGAATTTAAATGACAAGTTACATATTTATACTTGTTTAACAACAGTAAAAGGAAAAATTCTAGTTTGTAAAGTTTTTTTCCTCACTGCACTTAGTTTTAACAAAAAGAACGATAAAGTGGTTTTAAACGCTTAGGTATAATAAATCATCAAAAGGTATAATAGATCATCTCATTCCCAAGTCTGATTCTAGAGGACAATCAGAACGCACACTTAAATGAAATGTTGAAATTATCGAACACTATAGTATACAAAGTTTTCATCCGACAATATCTTATTATCAACGTAAACATGCCCCAAATAGAAGATACTTACCCAGTGATGTTACTGTAAAACTAATGCATGATGATTATTTGGAGAAACTTGGAGAAAATATCCACATTTCATTTGTGAAACTTGGACATGAGTAATGCGAAGGTTGTGCACTTTTTAATAATCATCCGCACAATTTAGAAATTTTTTTTTCCAAAATCAATTTAGAAATAAAAAAAGATTAACGCATAGACACAAAGTTAACGAGAGATTCTCTCAAGGATAAATACTCTCAATGACCGATTTGCAACAAGGATAATTGTGCTGCCAAGAATGGTCTAATTTAAATTGGTATTATTTACGCCTAGATTGGTCGTTTTTAACGAAACTTTTGTGGCCGTTTGGAAAATCCAAAAATATTTATAGCCTGAAGCTGTTATTTGGGATGAGGGTATTTTCCGCAGAAAGAAAGAAAAGCTGGCTTGATAATTGTTCGGATCAAAATAAGAATTGGTGCTTATTTTTATATTTAATTTTTTTAATTAATTCAAATTTTGTTTCAATTAATGAAATTGTATTGAAGTATTTTGAATCTGGACATACTTTTATGAGCGCTGAGAGTTTCCATCATCAAGTGGATTTGTAGATGAAAAATTAAAAAATTTACGAATTTAATGATTTTATCGAAGTTGTAAAATTATCAAACTCAGGCAAAGTGAGTACTAACGAAATGCAAATAAATGATTTTGCAGACTGGGTTGACGGTGTATCCCAAGTAAAATTGAAAAAATTGCATATATGTACGCGCATATCTATCTGATGTGGTGAAATTGCAATTTAGGAGAAATAAGCTGACGTTCACATACTAGATCTATTTCGACGGGTATTGTATAGAAATAGATTTTTTATAGTTGACCTTAAAAAAAAGGTTTTAAATAAGTCATTTTAAGAGAAGTTCCCAGGGAAATTAAAGTTTTGAATAAAAAAGAGAAATTGTTAAGAAACTTTGCTCTCTGATGCCAGAAAGTCGTCAAAGTTTTGTAAAAATCAGCCAGTAGATTTAAATTCGACTGAATTGTTGACAGATTTTGAATAGTTTTACGTTATATTTTTGTAAAAATGTTAAAACTTTAATAAATTCAAACGGTTTATTTTTAGTACCTTCAAAGTGATTTAAAACAAAGTAAAAAGGTAGTAACTTCGTACTTACTGCCTTTTTACGTTCAATTTACAAACGTAATTACCATTTTGCTTGTCTCTATTAGAAAAATTCATATTTTTGAGCGAGAATTTGCTTAAAGCTTTTGTAACGATTAATTTTTTGCGATTTACTCAAAACTATCAAAGGTGTACTTACTGCCTTTTTCCTTATAACGGCAGATTTGTTTTCAAAGGTTTTGTTACAGTTTTTGTACTGAAGATGGAAATATTCTAAATTTCCGAAACGCGTCTCAAATAAAAAATAGACTTGGAGGAAAAGACTTTTGTTTTATTTTATTAGATCCAATTAAATTATTATGTATTTCTTTTACAAGTTTTTTGATATCCTATCTGGTGTGTAAGCTAAAAACATGACAATCAAAATAACTCAAAAGGGTACGGTGATAACATATTATGATAACAATACGGTACGATAAAAACTTTTCATCCAACTAAACTTAGCAGGCAAAATCGCGGAAAATGATTGGCCATTAGTTCGGTTTCTAACTGACGTGAAATTGAAATTGTGGAACTACTTATAAATAGTTTTTCAATTATTATTAATTTTACTATTTTTAATACATTTTTTTTAAATTAAAGTTTAAAATTAGTTTTGACTACACATTTAGCCTTGTAATTTTAGTTTTAGTTATAAATTTTGTAGAAGAAATTATTACTTATTTATATATTATGACCTGCTCTTTTCAACGTGCTAAAATAAAAAATAAATCAAACCGATTGGTTTTTTTAATTTGCAAACGACTAACTTGTAAGTCAAGAAATAATGGGATTTTTAGTTTACCATTATTATTATTCATCTCATGTTATGAGAATGCTATCCAATATCCTCGTTATATAATTAGCTCATTGCAGACTAGAAATTTTTGAAAATTGCATTTCGAATATTGTTGCATTTATTAAGTGCAATGATACTTATAATAATACTTCAAAGTACAAAAATAGTTCTACTCGACATTTCAAGAATAATAAATTCCAAAGTTAAGAAAATTGCATTGTTTAGCTTGGCCGAATTCAAGCTCAAGTGGTAATCAAATCTTTGGTAAGTGAAGTCAAAACAGAGAATGCAAGCAATAATTGGAATTTTATCTTATTTAAATTGTAACATTTTCGAGCACGTAATACAGCTGTTAATGCACCATTTACATTTTTAGTTCTTGTGTTTTATTTTGTACAATAAAATAACACAGTTTTACTTAATATGTAAATATGTGCATGGTTTGTATTAAATTTAAAAGACAATTTACTATTCATTGTTATGTAAGATTATGTAATAAACACTGACTTATTTATAACCAGGACTAACACTTAATAATATAATTAAATTATAATTTTCGCTGATGGACCTATCGATATAAATTTTAATTAAATTTGTGTATTAAAAAAATTATATTATAATGGAGTTTAAGTGAAGTATAATGTTTTAAAAGCTATAGGGGTTTAACTAATCGATAAATACTATGAGTGGATGGGCTTAAAGGACACCAGACAAGATAATGTGAAACCACATAATGATCATTCGGTTACACATATTATAAGTTAATATAATTAGAGCATTGTATAGGGGTCGGAATTCTATAGGAATTATCAATAGTTCTGAGGAATGCGTAATATCATTGGAACGTAGGTGCATCAAGTGGATGTTCTGATAAAGAATACTTTGCACGTGCTTTAACATATTCATTTTATGAGAAATCAACTAATAAAATCTTCAGGGTAAAAAAACTTTGTCTAAAAAATTTTAGTGTTGACTCGAGTGTCGGTCAATTCACAAATGCTAAGAGAGCTGTATAATAGAACTGGGAACATATTTGAAAAGTAAACCTAGGGTTTCCTTATAAAGCTAAGGAATTTGGTATTTTAGTTGTAACCTAGTTAGTAGGGCTTCTTGTTTTGCGGAAAAGGTAGATATTCGGATCACGTATACTCTTTACGACTAACGCATACCGATATGCTATTCTATGCATTTACCTCATTTCTATTGACGATCATTATCTGGATAATAAGCATTTGACGATGTTTAGACTACGTTTATTGTAAACTTAGTCATAAAACAACTGTGAAATAAAATGGTTTAATCAATATTATTTAGAAATACTCTTTACGTTCATCTTCAATGTATTGCAAGTGAGAAGTGAATACGAACACTTGGGGAAATTAATTATCTTGTATAATGTAGTAACTTTACATGTTTTTAAAACGTTTATTCGTCCGTTCGAGTAGTTAAGTTGCCGTACTTTGATTCTATCAAGGTTCTAAAACGCGTTAATTGTATGGTGTACATAATATATTAGCATACATAAGTAATTATACTACTCCTATAATAATTATAAATCATTAATAATTAAATTTATTGATATAGGAAACGACTACATTTCTTTGTCAAATGTTTTGTCGGAGATATTAAAAATATCCGTATCATGGGATATTCGGTGACAATCAATACACTAACTCTTTCTGGAGTAACTGAGATAGTAGTTACAGTGAAAAACTTAAAATCTTAAGTAATTATTGATAATATCACTTGAAATATTAAAGAAGAAAGGGCCAATCTTACATCAGCAATTCATGTTTTGATAAAAATACCTAATTTATGGTGTGAAATTGTAATAATAATATACAGAGTACATAGTAGATGTTATTAAATTAAATTGTATTTTTGGTTATAATAATTATTAATACCAGAACCCATCGTACAAATAATTTCCTGGCAGCTTGCAGCAATATCAAGTAGAATTCTGTAAAATTCAAAAATTAATTTATTATTATTTCGTTACAAATTATTTCTTAAAGCGGTAACTATATTCAGTATAATAATTCAAAAAGTTTGAAAGATGGTTTTTAGTTAAATGAAATGTCGTAGATAAGTCTGGACAAAGACGTTCTTACTCATTACGCATGTAAAACAGTAGGATGACATTTAAGCCGAAACTGCGCCTCCCGCACAGGATACAAATACAGGTAGCTTGTGCGTAACATAGACCGATTGTACCTTATCATGTAATGTATCATTTTATTGTTTTAGATGGGTAATGTGTAAGGCACGGATTAGGGTCGTTATCTTGTTAAAAAACAAAGTTTTTACCAATCAAACTATTTCCAGATGGAATGGCATTCTCGCGTGACTACGCGAGATTTTAGTTTTAAATACTCGACCGCATTCAGTTTCCCTTCAATTTTTATTAAATCGCCTACCCCATTTGCAGATATACAGCTTCACACGTTAATAGAATTTCTGCCAAGTTTCTCGTTTAGATTTAAACAAATAGATTTGTAGGCTTCGTCAGGTCTTCTGCGAACATATAGCCTTCTTTTGGTACCAAAAATTTTATATCTGAACTCATCTGACCACAGAATCTTATTCCATTAGTTTTGAGTTCAGTTTCTATGTTCCATGACCTACGTTTTTCTTTTTTAATAATTTCCTTTATGTAGTAAAAAGGTTTTGATTGCTACGCATTCTAAGAGACCCATTTTGCAGAGACTGCGTCAAACTGTAGATAAATCAACAGAAGTTCCCGTAGCACGTTGAAGTTCTTCAGTTAGTTCTTGGAATGTTCGGGTAAGATAGCTTAAAGATTGCACTCCTAAGCCATTTTCATTAGTTTTTTAACAAATTTTGGGCTTACCAGATCTATTCTTGTATATAATACGTTCAACCCTTAACCTCAATGTTCGATGTTTTTGATTTTTTGGCTATTACACGATAACTAAGGCTTTGTTTATTAACAAAAACTATTTTGTATTTAATAGTGTCACTTAATTTTTAATTTTTTTTAAAATTTAGTCATTTTAAATTTTGTTGTACAAAACTACTCTTAAAGATAAAATTTTAATATTTTAAAAATTAATGAAAAATCACAAAGTAAATAGGCATAAATGGTAAAATAACGTTTTCAAGACAAAGAATTAAATTAAACTCAAAGAATGATTCACAATAAATGGAAAATGTAAAGTTTATACCAAAATTTAAAAAAGTTTATTTCTTTACAATGCGTTACTCTAATTTCAGGTAAAATTGCCCACCGCCGTAAATTTTAGTTTTGCTTAAAATTTTTTTGCTCTAAACCATTTTCAAATTGTTACCAAATTTATACAAATACCTATTTCATTTGTTTGAAAATAATTATTATTCATAAAACTGATTTTAATTAATCATAAGTAACAATTAATTAAGTGGCCGCAGACTTTTACACAGTACTGTACATGGCAAAATTTTCAGAACATTTATATGCGTTATAAACATAGCCTGTCGGTTCACTTGTTTAATTATACATCCGTGGTGTAAGGACGTATTTGTCTATGACATTTCATTCGACTAAAAACCATCTTTTAAACTTTTATCTAATCACGGCCGATAAAATGATAAATTTGTTTGCAAATTTTAACATTAATTTTTATTCAAATTATATTGACGTTATGGTATTATAGGCTCTCAGTTCTTGTTGTTATTTATTGAATTTAATTTTAAGTTGGATTGGAAAATTTAAGTTGGATATTATATTTTGTTAAATTAATACTTTAACTTGATTATTAATAAAAATTTATTCGCAAGTCAAAATACGTATTACTATTACAATCAGCCTCTTAATTATTAGTAATTATTAATGATTACTAATGATATTGTATGTAAATTTATAAACGGAATAGAATATTAAAATATTTATGGTAACTAGATATAAAGCTTAAAAAAACTTTAAACGTCACTTTTTTTAAGTATTTAATTTTTCACGATCGTAAATAGTAAAAATCCAAGAAAGAAAATTGAACTTTCAAACTGGAGTTAATAATACCGTAAAATCTAAAGGCTTTCTATGGGTTTTAAGGTAGGTCGCGCATTTTTTGTAAAGCTAAGCATTTTTGTGAAGTTTTCAGATGTGAATAATATACACATTACGGAACTAGCGACGGAATACCTAGTACATTATCATATAATATAATTCAATCTATCTTGTTTGCTAATGACACAGGTGCTTATTAAATTTAATTAAAAAGTTTACGAATTAAAATTCTTTCTTTAGTGTATATTTCAGTAAAAAACTGAAACATTGTTAGCGCAAATCAAGTTTTTGAATTATTTGTTTTTGTATAGGAATAAGAAAATATTGGTACACATTTTGCACGAGAAAAATGATACCTATAATGAGTTGAACGATGAAGAGAAAGTATTATGTATTGTTTTTATTTTAAAATTTTAAAGAACAGAAAAATGTAACATTATTAGTTTTCTTTCTAATCTAAAAACCAATTCCAGTTAAAATTTATAATATACTTGTACATATAATTCATATTAATTAAGAAATCATTTTTGTTCTAAATTACTAAATGGTTCGGTTTCTGGCGGAGCTGTTTTTTGAATTATGGCGTATTCCGACCAATTTCACTTCAATAAATTACTGTATTGACTTGAAGGCGCTGCTTATAGACGTTTTAATAAGATTTTTGGAATTACTATAAATATATTATTATTTGTAATCATACATTTCTAATAGTATACTTTATTTTATTATCATTATTATTAATTAATTACTTATATATTTCAAAAATAACATAATATATAAACATTACATTATTACAACAACCAAATCTACAATATCATCTAAAATGAAGGAAGTTAACTATTTTTATTTCCTTTTTATTAAAATTTACTATTTATCTACTTTATATCTATAAATTATTACAAGTCTTTTAGGTTGGTGGAAGACATTAGCCAATTACAATTGGGTTACACATGTAAATTGATAATAATAATTTTCCTTCAAAATTTAAATATTATTTTTATTTCTTTTTATTAAAATTTACTATTTTATATTTATATTATAAATTATTATAAGTCTTTTAGTTGGTAAGACATTAGCCAATTATAGTTGGGTTAACTGTAAATTGATAATCGGGTGGTAACTAAATTCCGATTTAAAAGAAAATAAAACAAAAACTTTAAGTCAATTTTAATTTTTTTTTACAAATTAATGTTAGCTCTTTGAAATTCATTTCCCAAAAATTTTTAAATGTACCTTTTTGCTGGCACTCTTGAGTCGAACCCCAAATTTGAAAACACGTGCAAATTTTGGACCGGGGTTAATTTGGGGAATTTTCCTTCAAGCAATTAATGGGGGATTTTTAGACCAATTTAGGCCCCATAAGTAAAAGTCGCAAGGTGTCAAGTCCGGGCTTCTGGGGCCATGGAAGGTCTCCACGCCGAGAAATCAATTTTTCAGGAAAAAGCGCCTGAATAACAGGTAAAGACCGATTTGAAGTGTGACAAGTGGCCCCGTCTTGCTGAAACCAAGTGTCCCGATTGTATCCATCAAAGTCTTGAAGGGCTGGTTCAAAAAATTGTTCAACATGTCCACATAACGATCAGAATCACTTTACTGCTCGGCCGCGTCCGTCTTCGAAAAAGTACGGGCCAATAATGCCTTGTGGGGTATTGCACACCCAAAATGTGACCTTCAGACTATGCAATTGAGTTTCATGTTTCTGTTTGGGGTTTTCGAAACCAATACCGGCAATTCTGTTTGTTTACATAGCCGTTCAGATGAAAATGGGCTTCATCAGAGAAAAAATGTTTGTACGCTTGAAATCGGTTCACCATTTCATTGGCGTAATCAAGGCGTTGTTGATGGTCCCCCGGTTTAATTCCTGCACTAATTGGATCTTGTATGCATTGTAAATTTTATAAAATGTTTATCAATGACGATCTCTTCAATTTAGAGCGGCCCGCGCCGGCGTGTCGAGAGGCCCGGTTGGTTGCGAACAGATGCTCTCACTCCCCTACGTTTCATCGTTTCTCACAGACCGTCGACGGTTTATCACTGTGGGGGAATGTCGAACCAGTTTTTCGAATGTTCTGACCCATTTCCGAATGAGTTGAGCACTCGGACATTGGTTAAGATTTCAAAGCATAATGTGCACGAAAACGACGACGCACAATAATGCAAGAATTTTGATTTTGGTAATAAGCGCCACACAGAACGAACGCTCCTCACCCGTCCAGCGAACCATGGCGACTGAATTTCCATGAGCCCTCCTTCGTTTAAGACCAACTCCCCTTTCTATTCCTATTCAAAACAATTTTAGAGCGCTTGTAAATCGAAATTCCTTATAATTATATCGGTGTGCTATAAGGTATTATTAATATTAGCAATGGTATAATTTGATTTTCATGATTAAAAATGCGAACAACTACATAAACTGTCATATTAAATTGATTAAAGTTTTCTTACCGGCATCAAGAATTTTCTGTCATACTAGGTAGGACATTTTCGTGTCTTTTAGTTTTATTTTTGAAAGCACTTTTGTTTTTACAAATTTACTGCAATGATCTTGAAGGATGGATTCCGGTTGTAATTAGACGAGATCTACTATATAACATTACTTGAGTGGCCGAGTACTTTATATTATATTCCGCCAAAGAAAATTTTAATACAATATTTATTTAATTTTATAGTATAAAATTTGATTAAATTTACGAGTAAGCATGTTATTTAAAAATAACACTTTTTATTAAGCTTACAATAGGGCAGAAATCCTTTACAATATAATTAGTTTCAGGATCTAATATTACTAACCAAATAATGCTTTCTAGTCTCTACACAATACATTGAAAGCTTTATTTACACGTTTTAGTATATTTTGAAATAAACATGCCGTGAAATGTAAACTTGGCTCTGTTGACATACTGTAATAGAATTGAAAGCCATCGGTATAGAAGAGCCATTTGATAAGGTCAAATATAACAGTACATTGAATGTACAAAAAAGTATTATTATTATGTGTCTAAAATTATATGTAGAAAATTGTTTCATAATAATAATATTTATATTCAGGACTTGACTTGCTATAGCCCAGTAATTAGATATAAAATGCCCCAACTGTATCTTGAATAATATGCGTTGACTCTTCATTCAAGGAAAGTAGACACTTATCAAATAGCACATAATAAGAGAAAAGCATCGCTGTTTAGTAACCGTAACACCTAATTTCCCCTGTGACGGTGTCCTATAACCTAGGAGACCACAAAAACGAACATTTAGGGAAACCGTGTTTTAAAGCTCATGGGAGGTGTCAAGTTGTACAGTCGAAACGGTTTCGATAAATACGGCAATGGCACTTATAAACAGTTACTAAATATCAGATTTTTGTCTTAATTAGAGTTAATTAAAAGCCATTGTTTGTTTGGTATTGTTAGTTTTGAATCTAAACATATTAAAAATACTTGGAAATCTTTCGAAATAGCAAGAAAAGATAAAGCGGAAGCTATAAACGGATAATTTTTAAATATTATTGACTTTTTATGCACTTTTTTTAATGTTATCAATTGCATTTTTAAAGTTTAGTGTAAACTTACAAATTTTGATTCGAATAAAGCAATTTTAGTTCACTCATAAAATTAAAATTTGAAAGGGCTACTTTGAAGATACAAAGGTGAGGAGTAACAATGAACAGCTATTTTAGCTGTGTGTGCGAAATTGTGCACTGGCGTATGAAAGTAAACTGTTTGCCCAGCAAAAGGAATTTTAATGATTCAAATAAAAAAATTTAATAAACTTAAAATAACATTCAATAAGGTCAAATTATTAAATAAAAACCGAATCCAGAACTAGTGAAGGTATTGCCAACTAAAATTTAGCGATCATATTCATCCAGCCGCTCAAATCTGTATTATAATAGGGTAATATGGGATTATGGCAGTAAAAAGCAATTAACAGTACATAAATTGTAGTGTACTTTTAAAATAAATAACAGAGAAAAATTTTAAAGTTTACAAAAAAATAGAAGCGCAATTAAAAATATGGTTAATAATACAATTAAATTACATTTAAAATGATTTTATATTTTCTTTGTCACTCTGAGCAGACCATTATCACGTTTACCGTGGAATGTACGAGAATAATTTTACTTAAAAATATTGTAAAAAATGTATATTTTGTTAACACAACATTACTTTTTTGCATAATACTTTTGTGCTAATTTTTTAAAACATTTATTTCTTCGTGGAGTTCAAATAGTTAATTGCATACTGAAATAATTCGGAAAGGTAGTAGGTATGGGGACACTATAATATAGACAGTAAGTATATCAGTAAATGCGTTGGCCGAGTTACCAGATTGAAGTACTATCCACTTAGCGGTGGTTCAGGAATTTAATTAGTTACTTTAGGAATGCGGACTAGTGGACCTTTTGTCCATTAGACCGTTGTTCATTTTCATCAATTGGGATCTACAAGATTTAAACTATAAAATTAAAAAGAGTACCAAAACCACTAAAAAGCATCATAATTATTAGCCCAAATTAATATTTATTGAAAATGATGCTTTTACAAAAGATATTATTAGGGTTGGTCTAGTCTAGATGAATCATATAATTTTATTTCATTTTCAATATCAACCTCACCTAGTATGTAATTCTTGTACAATGATTAGATTTCTCCGTATTTTATTAAATTAAAGTAATAAGTATGACAATAAAGATTGACTGCGACATACAAAATGTCATAAAATGGAGTAAGGTAAAAAGAAACTGGCGAAATTATGTCGATAGAATGGAAAAAGATAGACTAGCGTAAATTTGTAAAGATGGACATCCAAGAGAATGGCTCAGAGCTGGTCTTCTTCCACGGAATGAACCGAATGCCAAGCATACAGGGTAATCCCTAGCCATAAGAAGAAATAGAAAGCAACATTCAAACATCAGATATCATAGTTTAAGGATTGGTGATCATAGAAATGCGCAAGTTTGAAAATATGTAAACTTGTTAAAGTTGTATCATTACATAATTTGAAATTTACCTTCATAAACGCATCAACTCCCTAAACAGGTTAACTAAGTCAGTTGAACAATAATATTTATCAGTATGTAATCAATCTGATTTTAGTGGTTAATTCAAACTTTTCGAGTTATTAAACGTTAACTTTAGAGGTTAATAATATAATTTCAACAATTTATTTTTGGTTACTTAAGTGCATCTTCGAATTTTAAATTTTTTTATGCAATTTATTTTCAATTCATCCCCTAAAACCACCCTTTCAAGATATAATTTTTTGAACTATTTTAGCAATATATTCTGTTATCTAAAATTAAGTGTATTTTCACGTTTTAGAATTTATTCCAATTTATTTACCGTTCATCTCCTAGAACCTACCCTCTCTCAAGATTTAATTTTTTTTAACTATTTTCTCAATATTTGTTAACTCAAATTGCTCATTTCCAAATTTTAAAATTTTTAGTAGGTATAATTTAATTAATCGTAATTTTATTTTTAATTCACTCCCCAAAACGCACTCCTATGTAACAATTAATTTTTTTAACTAGTTTTACAATCGATGCTTATTGAAATTAAACATTATTATTCCTGTAGTTTTAAATTTTTTAAGAAACTATTTATGTTTTACCCTTAAAACTCGTTTCATTCAAAAATATGAAGTTTTTAATTGTTTTACTAACGATTCTGTACCTCCTGCAAATTACATTTCAAAAATTTTCAACGTTTACCGCCCTTTGTGAATTCTGTAATACTGCTGTGGTGGCACGGAAAAGTTGACGTTTTACACTCTAGTAAGATCTCTAACGTACTAAAGGAGTACAAAAAATTTTATACAATAAATGGTTAATGAGACAAATTGTTCTTAAGGACATATATCCAATTCCGGAGAATGTATGTTTTTATTAAAAATCTAGAGTTGAAAAAATCCATGTATTGTATGCGCATACGCGACCGCTCGTCTTATAAAAATTGACGCGACCGATAAACTGTTAAAAAATGTAATGGTACATAATGAAATGCACTTTGCTTTAAAATGTTTTAGAAACTATAAACCTACTTGTTGAGTTTTTCATTTATGGAGTTTGATACGTGATTCTAAAGTTAACTGATAAAAAATGTCTGTATCAACCTTGGCTATTACAGAAATTTATCAAAATCTCTTATTTTCAGGTAAAGTACTTTTTATATGTAAGGGTCTACCAATCAGGGTTTGTTTTAAATTTGGTTGAAATAGGTCAAGTAGGCAGTTCTGTTATTCAGTTTTTATCATATGTATAATAAAAGGTCAACATTTAATATAATGCCTTTGATTTCGCTCGAAAATCGTGTTAAGATAATTCAAATCCATTATGAAAATGGTCGATCCGTGAAGACTACATTTCGCAAAATTCGCGATATTTTTATTTGTAACGATCGTCCATCTGAGACTACAATTGCGAATTTAGTGCGAAAATTTGAGTCCACCGGTTCAGTAGTAAACGTAAGCACAAAAATATGTGCTCGTCCATGTCGTTCAATCGAAAATATTGCTGCAGTACGTGAAAGTGTCACAGAGGACCCAAATTTATCGGTTTCACGACGTTCTCAACAATTAGGCCTGTCCACAATGACCACATGGCGAATTTTACGGAAGGATTTAGCTCTAAAGCCTTATAAGATACAACTGGTACAAGAATTAAAGCCAGCAGATCATTCTCAACGTCTTAGATTTGCTGATTGGATCATTGAACGTGGTGCTTGTTTTTCAGAAAAAATCATCTTTTCGGACGAAGCACATTTTCACTTAAACGGGTATGTTAACAAGCAAAATTGTCGAATTTGGGCTTCTGAAAATCCAAAAGCAGTTGTTGAACAACCACTACATCCATCTCGTGTCACTGTATGGTGTGGTTTATGGGTAGGGGGCATCATTGGTCCCTATTTTTTCGAAAATGAGGCTGGTGCTTTCGTTACTGTCAATGGAGTTCGCTATAGGGATATGGTAACCAATTTTTTATGGCCTATTTTGGATGATATGGGTGTGGAAGACTTGTGGTTTCAACAGGATGGAGCTACGTGCCATACAGCGCGAGAAACAATCCAACTATTGAAAACTAAATTTAACGGGCGTTTAATTTCGCGAAAAGGTGACGTCAACTGGCCAGCAAGATCCTGTGATTTAACGCCATTGGACTTCTTTTTGTGGGGCTATGTGAAAGATAATGTTTACGCGAATAATCCACAAACAATTTCAGAACTAAAAACAAATATCGAAGCCGTCATCCGAGAAATAAGTTCGCAATTATGCAAAAATGTATTCGAAAATTTTGTTAAAAGAATCGACGTCTGCAAACGTAGTCGTGGAGGACATTTACCGGATATTGTTTTCCATTCATAAATGTTCAAGCCCTACAACATATTTCAGTAGAGAATTAGAAAATTTTCATACAAAATATGTGTTTCTTTTAAAATTTAAAACAAACCCTGATTGGTAGACCCTTTATTTACATATTTAGCAAAATATTAAACAAAAATTTAAAGAATTATTACGTATGTAGAAATACTGGAACATTAGAAATAATATAAATACTAAGAGTAATACTGTAGTAATCTATAAAATTGAACTTATATGAGATTGATTATATAAAACTATTATCGATATCATCGTCAATAAAAATTTGAGTAACTGTTTTCTCCATTTTATTGCAAAATTTCTGCAAGAGCAGTTATTTTCTTGGTTATGTACATCTGCACTAAGTTACACTAGTAACCTGCACTGAACAAACAAACATAATCAGTTCACTCGCACCGTGACAAACGAACGCAATTTTCTGCATTCCTTAATGGGTAGTGGATCACGAAGTTTGTCCGAATTCGCGAAAGCTGCGAATTTTCCCTAACAAAATTTTTTACTATCGTAGGAGATACACTGGATATTTCGCAATGACACGTTGGAACTAATTGTGTGGTTCGAACCATTCGGCAATAGTCTATATCGTCTTTCAAGAATGTCACGGTTTCTAGCAACGTTAAAATCAAACATGTTTAGTATACCAGATTGCAATTTTAGTGGCATTCGTGAAAATATTACATTCAATTTTGTCAGTATAGGTAGCAGTGAACGTAAACTTCTTAATTAATTGTGTGATTTTGACTAATACGAGCACCTTACATAGGTAAATATTCTTCACCCTTTGTTCAAAAGAATGACAAAATTTGCTAAATATAAATTGCTGTTTTAAATCTTAAAACCTAGTTATACGAGTACCAAATTCATTTTTTGGCATTATAATACATTATTAAATTTCAATTAAATTTGGTCAATTTTAAAGGGCGCCTCGTACGCAATAAGATTTAAAAGGAAATAATTTTGTAATTTGTGTTTGGTTCAAAACCTACGAGTACAATTTATTTATATTAAATACATAAGTTATTTAATACTTCAAAAACCATGTGGATAATATAAAATAACTAAGGTGACCATAAAAGACATAAATGTTATTAAAAACATATTATTTATGTACGTGTACAAAATTTTATGGCATATAAATTAATGATATTATAAAGTTTTCAACTATGTAGTACAAAATTTATATGCATAACATAAGATATATAGTCGTACTGATAATATAAGAAATTAATAGAGGATTTATAAGAGTATTAAATTATTTAAGAATTTATATGACATAGGTAAGAATTACGCATTTCTATAAAAAATAATATGAGTTTTTTATAAAAGTAGATCATCGTATGTAATCGAATAAAGTCACCAAATAAGAAAACATCGTTACAAATGCTAGTTGCTTTATAGTAGATCAATTTTCGTTTCGGGTCTTATAAACCCGAATAGAACAGCAGGGTTAATATGAACATATTACTTTTGATTTATGTCAATTTTACGACTTTATAATGTCATAAACAGCAAAGAAATAATCTTTAAAAAGTCGTTCTGCTTAAAAAAAACACATCTAATACATATTAAATTAACAATAAATCATTCAGATTTGCATTGCTTAGTTTTCTTTGTATTGTTTCACTTCCATTTTTCCTTTACATTAGGACTACAGGAATAACACGTAATATTGAGATAATAATAATATTTAAATAAGAGAATGTTTCTGTGTTTTGGGTATCTACCTATTGTTTTATTTTTTGTTTGTATTTTCGTGGTTTTGTGTAACTTATGTTATTCCGAAGTAAAATAATTTCTCAAATTTTTATGTTATATTTTAATTCTGGGCTGAAGACAAATTTAAGTTCTTTAGAATAATTTTGCAACATGATACAAATATTAAAATAGTGGAAAAAGGAATCTCCTTTGCCAGTAAAACACAAGCCATATGTATCGACCACTTTTAGTTTATTAAAACTATTTTCAGTACACCTCGTCAAACACTAAAACTTTTGTAAATAAGTTCAATCATTAAAAATTATTATACAGTGCGTTACAAATTTTAAATTTATTATTTGAGTCTACAAGTCTCATTTCTGAAGAATCTGTAGTTTTGTTTGGTATATCTATTGGAACGATAAAATAGAACGGTTCTGGGAAATTTTCTATTCAACACAAACAAATTTTTTTAAAGACCTTAAACATGATGATAGAAAGCTACCTAGCTTGAAAGTTATTAGTTTTATAAAATATATTGATTCCGGCTATATACGAGTACATAGTTCAGGGGTTTAAATTAGTCTAGGAAATGAATACATTTAAATACTAAGTTCTCAGTAAACAGTTTATTTAAAGAAGGAAGTTTTGAACAATAAAATGAAAGGAAGGTCTAAAGGGTGATTTTAAGTTGGTCAGAGATTGACGAAGCGTGGGGTTGTGCATTGAAAAACTCGAGCCAGCGGTGTGGGGCAAGAATTATGTTGTAAGACGTGAAGCTATTATTTTGTGATATCACTATAAGCTAGTTAATTAAAATGAGGATTGGTTTCATCCGATGGTTCAGCAAAGATTTTTTATTGTAATGGTGAATGCAGCAGCACAAATAGTAAAATGGAAGTTCACGTTATCAGCAAGAATCCGTATGGGCTAGGAATGTAAAGAGTGAGATCATTACTGTGAACCCTAAGACTATTGAAAAATGGCATAGCCATGTCCTATTGAATACACATAACGTTTTGATGCCATCGTTGGGAAATTTTAAGAAAGGCGTGAGGTAAACGAAAGTCCGATGTTTGTTTGTTTCCAAAGGCGTGCGTTGGTCGCAGGGACTTGGATTTAATGTCAAATTAAAATTAGGTTTGAACATGTAAACAAGAATAAATTATTTTAAATAATAAAATAAAATTTTATAATTTTCATATTACCCAGGCACTCAAATTACTTGAAAGACACGTTAAACAAATTGTTTTCGAAATCCTAAAAATTTATTGTGCGCCACTGAAATAGTATACATTATAACAATTTATTACCTACGAAAAATAACAACTTTTCGTTAAGTTTTGACTTTTACACACTATACACAACATATTCAGCAGTATAAATTTATAACGGAGCTATATTTTTCAAGATAAAATAAATTTTCTGAAATGCGGACAACCTAACCCTATTAACAGGCGTAATGTACTGTAGATCATAACAAGCATTTCAAATAAAAACACGGTTTTGGTCACATGATCATGGTTACACTAAAATATGTAAATAGCTGTGTCCATTTACTAATAGTCTATGCTGTGAACTAAGACGAATTTGATTATAATATGCTTTTACGTCCATATTATGGTATTGGTGTGCACTATGCGTTGTATAATATGTGAATTAATTTGAGAATTTTGCTATAACGGACATCGAATAATATGATCAATTAGGTTGGTAATTTTATCTTTGAAACACAAAGATAAAAGGAACCAACCTAGTTGATCATATTAATTATAGATAGTTTTGACCTTGTAAGTAGTTATATTGTTGTTTAACACACTTGTTTGATTGCTAGTTTATTTCAAGGGCAGTAAATATTGGTTTATTAGGTTGTAGTTATACTGAGATCACTGAAAGATAAGTTCGGATAAGGGAAGGTATAGTAAAAATATCTATTGATAATTTTAATGTTCACTCAAATGATTTATCTCTCTATCTCTCTCATTCTCTATTCTCTTTTCAACAGTAAGAATCAAGTCAAATAATTACAAGAAAGGGGCCGTATAATATTGAAACTGAGACGGATTATTATGATTAGATTCTGAATTAAATATTTATAACTAAAGTGATTTCAATTGAGTTACAAATAATTTTAAAATAGACAAAAGAAGCGATAGGCGAAATTATGTGTCAGCGACACTAGGATTTCTTATCGGAATAAAATAAATCAAGTTAGAGAAAGAAATTTTGATAAATTACATTATGGAAAATTAAAACTGAATTGATAGATATTGCAATATTTTGTTTTATTTCTCATTGAATAATATTTATTGTAATAGACCATTATATTATTATAAAATTTAAATATTAAGTAATAATAACTTTATGAGATTTATAGTAAGAAAAATATAGCGTATAAAAGTATTCAATTGAGTTGATTTTATTTTATACCTTAATACTAAATTTAAATATGAATATATTTTGATTTCATTATCGTAATATAATCATTGCTCGTATTCATAAAATGTTGATTTTGCGCTCTTTAACTTTGTTCAATTATGGTAAACTAAATGTAAATTAGTTTGCTATATTTACATAAAATTCATCAAGCTGATTCCTGATAAAAGAACAATTAAATGCTATAGAAACTGTTAATAATCTAACAAATTAAATACATTTCAAAATTAGGTTTTTGAGTTATGAAAAGCGAATACTTGAGGCAAAAATATAGTAGTATACTGATTGTATATTATTAATGGCTCTAGTGTGCCAGCAAATACATACATAATTAATTTTTCTTATAATTTACATGGTATTCAACTGAAATGTTCTAATATTTCAATTTTAACTGTAAACTGCGAAATGGATACGGAAAACTTTTAATCAAAGAAAACTCGAAAGGCTGCAAAATCAAAAATCAACAAACTTACAAACAGAATAGTAGTTAACTTCGCAATAATTTTTTTAATAAGTTAGTATCGTATTATGATTTATATCTTGACAATTTATTCCCTGTCCTACTATTTGTATTATATTCTTCATTTGAATAAAATATAACAGATTAATAGTTAATTATTATGCTTATTTATTGGCTTTCAGAACATTTTTTAAAACTGGCAAACCTCTGAATAAAAAAATTTATATAAATGTTTCTAAATAGATGTTAATACGTAATTTAAATTATATAATGTATATATTTGATTTAAATTTTTTAAAAATTATAAGGTTAAATGAACAATAAAACGAAACATTATTTGTAAGCTTTCAGCAATGGTTACTGCTGTCATCAGACGTTTAATAATAATTAATTTAATTTTTTACGTTTAATTCAAATTCAAATTTCTTTGATCTAGAGCCCTGGAATTAGTAACTTAAGTGCAAGGTAGGAAAATAAGTATAGGCCAATTCAAATGGCTCAAACTTTAATCTTTTTATAATGAGAATCATAGCAATATATTTTAAACAAGAAATAATAGTTTAGTTCAATTAGTTATACATTCTTAATTTCTAAAAATTCTATCTAAATGGTGCTTCCACGTTGGCAAGCACATATAAAGTAGAGTTCTTCTTATTACATATTCCATCATTATTCGAACTTGAATCTCTTACAGTGTATAGTAGTTAATTTATCTTAAATATTGTCTTGAGGATTTGCAGGTTTGCAGGTGTATTGATGAACGTTTTTGTATGGAGCTGGTTCCATAAAAAGACTTGCAAAGACAACGTAAAACGAAATTGAACTAATTGTTTTTGCAATATTTGTTGTAAGTATTGTAGTAATTATTGATTATTATTAAATGAACTATTCTCTGTAACATTCAATGCAATTGCTTTGCTGAGTGGTTTGGATTTATTACTTTAAGTTTTGATTAGCTCATTAGTGTTGTAAAATTTATATATTATGTTATTTTATAATAGCTATAAGAATAAATAACAAAAATAAACAGTGTTATTGGCATGTGTAAAACGTTATTATTGTTGTACGTTCTTAGGGCATGTAACAATTTATTTTACAAATTTTGAGCAAAACTTTAATAGTTTGAAATAAAACTTTAAAAAGATCATATTATGTACATCGATAATAGCTTATCTTAAGTCTATTACGAGGTTAAAAATAATTGAAAACATGAAAATATGATATGCATGTATCAAAATGTTAAAGCAAAGTTTTTTTTGAATATCATCAAAAATAAAGCTTAAATTAATATTCTTAGTATTGTAAGCTTGTAAGCACATAACAATAATACATTAGGCTTTTAATCTAAAAGACCCTAGAGGGTGCAATCTGAAGATGGCATATAACTTCACAGAATACAGTTCCGCCATAATTAATTATATTAACAAAATACGACTAATTATAATTTACACTACTTGTTTACTAATTAATATTGCATGACTTCTGCCAAAGACGTGAAAGAAAGATAAACTTTTAAATCTGTAAGAATATTTTATAATTATAAAAGAAATAATAAATCAAAGAAATAAAATGGGTAGGTACACCGAGAAAAACTGCGTGTTAATATTAACATCCGGATGATATTTAATTACATAGTATGTACATTAATGATATTCATAAGTACAACATATTCTATATATATGCATATTATATACATACATAATATGTACATGCAATTGTATTGCAGAGTTCATTCTCTACAATTATTGTAATTATAAAGTAATACATTTTCTATCCACTGTATTATGTCATAGTCTCAAAGCAAAAGAAATAATACACTTTTGGTTGATGTTGGTTAAATCGATATTATTCAATCATATTTTGAAATTACTTAATAATTACTATATTTAAAAACATCATAATTAAAAAATCATTGCAAGTACCAGTATGATTTATAAAATAAATATAAAATGTTTCCTCATAATTAAACGGTGTTAAAACTTAGGCACTTAATCTCAGGTTAATATTAAAGTTATCTAAGAACCAAGAACAAGAATTAATGGTATCCAAAGACACTAATTACAGGTACCCTGCAAATTTATTTAAAATTTCATAACGTTCCATAAAACTTTTCTAATCAAAAGGATTTTTGTAAAATCTACAAACATTAAAATCAAAATTCAATTTTTGCAGAAATCTGAAGAATATTTTTAAATAAGCAATTTAAGCTTCTGTATCTCACCGCTGCTCAAAAATGAGAAAATTTCGTTTTTACTGATGAAAAATTTTACTATTGAACAATTTCTCAACCGTTAAAATGAATAGGTATTGCTGAGAAGAAGTACCCGGACCTTCTACCATTGTTGTTCATCGCCAATACCTCAAGTCTGTCATGGTTTGGGGCGATATTTGTGCTACCGGTAAAACACCTATAGTTTGTGTGGAAGAAGGAGTAAAAATTAACAAGGAAATCTACTACCAAAATATTTTAGAGACTGTAGCTTTTTTGTGGGCCCAACAGCACTTTTGTGACCAATATTGGATCTTTCAACAAAGCTCTGCACCTGCCCACAAGACGAAAACTACACAAGAGTGGTGCCGAATTAATTTTCCTAATTTTATCAGTTCTGATGAATGGCTTCCATACTCACCAGATTTCAACCTAATGGATTACGCCATATGGTCAATTTTAGAGACCAGGGCCTGTGCCAAACCCCAAAAAAATTTGAAATCACTAAAACAATCTTTGCGTCAGGAATGGGACAAAATATCCCTAAAGGAGGTACGAAAAACAGCCACAAATTTTATTCGACGTTGAAAACTCTGTATCCACGCAGAAGAAAGCCACTTTGAAATTTTATAATTTATGATGCATGCGTTTAAATAAGTTGTGTTTTTAAAAACATTGGTTTAAGTTCTTGTGAGTTACGCTGTATAATGTAAATAATTGATTAGCTTGTGAAATTATATGTCAAATAAATTTTTTCAAAATATACAACCTCAGTGAAAATTGAAAATATTCCAACTTACATTTTAGTCTAAGACTCCGTTGCGCAAAGAGGTTTTGTCTTTTAAAGAACTTATCAATTAAACTATCCATAAATGAATGAAAATAGATTAAAATCTATTAAAATTGAATTCAAAAACTAAACTGGAAAATTTCAGTAAAATTTAATTGACATATGGGTTTGTTAAAACATTATTATGTCATTTATGTTTTTTTAATGTTTCTCTTTGTAAAATAATGGTATTATTAATAATATTTAACACAATGGATACATTCCAAGAAGTGTAAGGAGTTTCAGATGATATTGCAAAAATTGCATCAAATGTGAATAAATCACTTTTTTCGACAAAATCTGAATGTATATAGAAAATAATTTTTATCAAAGCAAATTTTTATTTAGACATTGACAATTGAGTCCAATTTACTTTATCATTATGTAATTAGTAATATAATGAAGTACATTATGGACATTAGACAAAATCATAAATCGAGTACAAACATAGTATTTGTTATATTTTAAATACAGTATTAAAATTTACAATCCGATTCAAACGCTTTTCCACATCAAGACGATGTTGCTCGGCACACATATCTGTTCAGAATATTAATGGATACATTTCTTTAAACTCTTTATGCCATAGCACATAGGCTCAAGAACTCTGCATATCACCTTTATATGACTTAAAACTTGAATTTTTCTACCATGTGAATTAATTAGGTACATCAATAAAAAGTAAATCAAAGTTATTTTGTGGTTAATTAAAACATCAATTTATTTACTACAGATTAGTAAAATTTATTGTTAGCAATAATAGATACTTTTTATTGTAGAAATGATAATTTCTTTTGGGCGATTATTAACGGTTAATATAATTGAATTTTTCTCAAGAAATTTGTTACAATAAAATTAGGTAATTAAGCATTAAGTGGGGTACGATTACTAATTTCTTTAAATTAGTTTACGATAATTTATTTGATAAGCTTCTACACCATATTAATAAAATATCTCAATTTTCAATTCTGATTAAAATGTATTTTCTTGGTACTTACTTATTATTCATAGTGTTTAAATTTTTATAAGTTTCTATTACTTTATTACATAGTACAAATAATATTATTACATAATGATTTTTGCTTCTACAAAATAAAACAACTTGAATTATTTAAAAAAATTCTCGAGTGTAAAAAATTAAATCAAACCAAAAATTTGATTTATTTTTATAATGTAAAGAGTGATTTTTATAAAACTCTCAAAAGTTGTTGTTTTAATTGCTATAGAAGTAATATATTATATTTTTAGTTTAGAGATGCTTCCCAACAGAGTAATTGTAGCTAACTGACTAACCTCGTGTGGTTTTAATAATTAAATAATGTTCAGATTTAACCTTACTTGTAAATGAAATAGTATTAGATAAATAAGTATTTTTATTTTATCATATTAATAATAATATCAATTAATAATACTTAGCTAAAGTTACTTTACATAATAAACAAAAATAATTAATAATAATAAAAGTAGGGCACAAATACAACGTTCCCATTCATTATCATTACATTGCAGTACCCTTAAATAAAATAATAGTAAAACTAAAAAAGTGGTTTACCGCCAAATCAACAGTGCTTACCAAAACAAAAATTGTTGAAACTGCAAAAGGACCTAAAGCAGAATACAAACAAATTATTCAGGAAAACCACAAATTGCGGAAAACTGCAAGGGCACACAAAACAAAGTCGACTATCGTTTATTTCGCCGTATGTACAATGCATTTTTATCAATTACACATTGAAATTGCTGTTCTTATGTAAGCAGAATTCCTTTTAAATATTAATAGTAATATTTTATTCAACAGGTAAACCACTGCAAAAAATAGACTCGTGCAAAAAAATTATTTAAAAGATCTAGATAAGACACTGTCTCCACATAAAAATTTGCTCCTTATCTAGAAAATATTATCCAAGTGCATTACATTTACACATATTAATTATTTATCTTATTTAGGATTCATACTATTCTTAATTTTAAATACAAAATTCAAACCTTTGTAATATATTACATGTTGTGATTTTCACAAGATTTTTACACCACAAAATTAAGCAAAAACTGAAGTATTTTGCATAGTAGTAAAAAACGGTGCAAACAGTTATCAGTGCTAAGCTCTGTTTGTTAATTGTTTTTATTTATAATAAGTGATTATTTGGCACAAATGAAAAAATCCGTTAACATTGATAAGTGGTATACATTACATATTACGATAATAATATACGGACTATGTAAATTATAAAATATGATTATATATTTATGGCAATACACTACTCAAGGTAGAAAAGTAAATTTATTTGTTATTAGGTACCCTAAGCACAAAACAAAATTTAGTATAACAATGCTTCAAAATTTAAATTGCATTAAAATTTTTATTTTACGTTGATAACTGAATAGATATCAAATTTCTAATAAGACCATCCATCATTTTCTAACCTTATACCTGACATAGATTGCTTGATTTATCGGTTCTGATACAGTACCCAGTTCCTAACAAAATAATAATACGTAGTAAGAAAGTTATTATTATACTACTAAACTGTATTGATCTTTTCAACAATATTTTCGGCTTAATCTAATATGTTACAGATTTTATTCTCAACAAATGTTTTCTATTCTTAACCCTACAGTACACTCCTACATTAAAATGATATTATTGCACACCTTGGGCCTCACAAAACCATAGCTCAAAACTAAAATGAATTAATATTTAAAGAAACAAAATTAGCTTTAGACGGCATATAAAATAATATTGCACTTAAAAACAAGTTACTAAATAAGTTTCCGGGCAAAGGTAGGCTTTTAAAGTAATTCACTATAAAATACTCAAATAATTTCAACATTTAAGAACATATCTACATATGTGTATAATTACATAAAATACATTAGGAAACATAATAAACTAATATAAATTTTAAAAATATGTACGTATTTTATGTCGACCCATCTAGTTTCTAGTAATTGTTATGTAAATACTAGATATACTGACATAAAGTATGTATACCTATTTTTATATATTGTATATTATATATAATTTTTTTAAATATATATTTATATTTTATACACAAAATTTAAAACAGCTTAGTGTATTTCCTAATGTGTTTTTTATATATTACACCCTCATATTTAATTATATCAGTAATATTGTTTATACCCCAAGCAGCACACGATGGTGTATTAAACGTTTATTTTATTTTAAATTTTTGTATAGATATCATTTATGATATACGTTTATTTTTCAGTAAAATATACGCTTTGTACAGGTTTGTTTATTGTATAACATAAACCTATATTATTCTTACGTGTGATACCATTTATAAACGCTTTAGTTGAACAAATATTATACGCATAATTATGGTATACGTATTTAAACAATCAACGTATACGTTTATCAAGCGTTAGTAATTGCGTTAATTTAACCTTTCACTACAACAAATAAAGTTATATTGTTATGTAAGTAATAAATTGCTATTAAACTGTTGCACGAATAACTTTTTTTTGCTCAGCTAACCTGTTCATTTAAATTCATAATATTCGTTATACTAAAACGTTAAATTAACGCAGTTAGTAACGCTTAATAAACGTATACGTTAATTTTACGTTTAATAGCAATTTATTAAACGTCTGATGACTGCAGTAGCCATTGCTGAAAGTAAATTTGTACTAAGTAATTGCTACCGGTTCATTACAATTTTTGTGGTACTACTGTATCATCATCATCATCTTCGTGTAGCTCTACAACCCTGGGTGGGTCTTGGCTGACTTCACAATATCCTTCCATTGCTCCTGATCTAACATGTAACTACTGTATTTTTGAATTTAATTTCTCCAAGGTTTGCTCTACTATTCTATACAACTTAATAAATAATGTACTTTTAATATTGTGGCCTTCTTGGCTTTTGCACTGTTATTTTTTTGACTTTTGAATAACTTTTCATAATTTTTCTTTTTTTTGTGATCCTGATTGATTGTTATATTGGGTTGTTATTGAGTTTGATATTGGCCGAATTTGGTCATGTTCCTTCTTTTCTTGGTTGTGATTGGTTGATTGCTGAATCTGTCGATTAAAACTTTTTTTCTTATTTTACCCTACTTGATTAAGAGGTAACCGGCCAATAAGATTTGTGATAGCTATTTTGGCATTTACCGTTGATTCTAATATTTTTAATTTTTATTTGTTTTCTAAATTATCCGCACATTTTGTCACGTGATTTCATTTCCCAAGGGTAATGCACGGTGCCCCTGATCAAAATTCAATAAAATTTAGTCAAAAACTCAAGAAGTTTTAAAATTTCAGTTAGTTATTTTCATTATCGCTCAAGTTTTATTCCGTAGAAATAAGTTTTGAGTACATATTTGAATTTGTTATCAATCCCCACGTGCCGTTTGTAGACAGCCTTGGAAATTTTCGAACAAGCTGAGACGAGTTCGTTAAGCAGCTGCTAGATATCCGCCATCCGATTGGCCGAGCGCGCTAATGTCCTCCCTACTCCCGAAATTATCGTCAGTTGGTTTTGGTTTTCAAACAAGCCACCCGTGTTTGACACGTTAAAGTTAAATTTACCATCTTTAGTTTCGTTTAACATCTTTAGTACCGTTATCGTCAGATTTTGTTTTGAGGCGACCAATGCTGTTGTGTTGTACATCTGACCGGTGTATTTTATCGTTTTAAGCAAGTCCAAAGTTTCGTATTGTATCGTATCGTATTTCCGATGGAAAATATTGTGTGTGTATGTACCGTTAACCCTCAGTTGGGGAATTGTTATGTCTGAGCCACATGCCTTAGTTTTGTCTTTCGTTTGAAGAAATACCTTTAAGTAGGGATTACCGTCTTATCACCGTGTAAAACCACCCGCATCAGCGCAAGTCGACCTTATTTTTACGTTCAAGAAGTTGATGACCTTTAAAGTCATCGCAACCAATTTCGATGTTAGTTACCGCCGTAAAACCAATTCAATCGCCAAGCTGTGGATCACAATAATTAAGGTTAGTTATTTAATCTCGTCCAACTAACAACTTCAGTGCAGCAAAGTGAAATTATCGTTGCTATGTTTTCAAAAGTGCTACGCCGCCATTTTCCGGTTTTGATATCGTTCAGTAATTTAAATAATAATAGTGACCACGAACGCCATCTGCGGTCGTCGGCCAATAAGCGTCAACATTGTTGTGTTTTGTAATCACTTGTCTACCGTCAATGTTTTTACGTCAATGTTTTTTACCGTCAATGTTTATATTTTAAATAATTTTAAGTTTTATTGTAAATAAGTTTAAATATTAGGGAGTGCATCCATTATCGAATTTAGTTAGTGTATTGTCAATACACCCTTCTGGTTGTTTTGTTGTTGTTTTGTTCTTGTTTCCTAGTAAACATTATAGTATTATTTTACCGAACTTGTGTTTGTTTCTTTTGTACTCTTTTCAGGTCCTGGTTTGTAAAGTGAAGCGAGAGAATTGAGTTTACCAAAGTATGACGGATTTAAGTATTCATACCATTTTAAGGCTTGTACTAGTCTGGTGCCTAGTGCCTGTTTACACCTTGTCTTTAGACTTGTGCCAGTGGCGCCCTCTATTTTCAGTATCGAAACCATCCCGATTTCGACCTTCCGGCGCACGCAATTCAAAATTATACTTTCTCGTTCGACCCAGACCTCACGACGAGTTTAGTCGGCACTTTTAGGCTTTTGCTACGGGTGTGTGCGCCGAAGACGAATTTTTCCCGTAACAATTTACTAAAGCTACTGTATGTATTTAAATAGACTTTTTCTTTGTACTTATCTAGCTGATCTTTGTTAATAATTATTTATTGAGTTTGTAGGCGATTTAAATTCTATTCATCGTTTGATATCCCTAGTGATAATATAATACTTGACCTTTGAATGTTAAATGGTGAATGACTATAATCAAGTACATACATATAACTTTGGTAACTTTCCCTGTAACCATAGTTGCATGGTAGTCGCTAAATCCCTACAAAGGAATCGCAATGAGCAATGTCGAGGCAATACTTATTAATTTGTACAATGGAGTTCTGCTCCTATAGGGAACGTGATTGGCAGCCCAGATACGTTAAACACAAGGAATTTTTGTGTAGATTTGGTTTATTACTTTTAAATTTCAAAACTTCAGATTAAATAATATGGTTTATTTAGGTTACCTTAATGATGAGATTAATGGAAACCAATCGAAATGTATAAATGCATCATGATATAGGACCGTGGCAAAAGATACGAGTACTACATGGTACATAGTATATCATTGTTAGAGAACTTAAATGTTTGTATATTTGTAATGTGTGAATTTCTTTTAAGCATTGTGACATATTACCTTCTTTCATTTTATCTAACTATACCGAAATCCTACGCCAAAACTCTCTTGCATAAAGTGAGATAGATACTAATCAAGAAAACTTAAAAAATGCAAGACTAAAGACAACTACACATTATGCTACAATACTTTTACAGCATAACATATTAACATGCAGCTGCTTAGTAATAATGTTTTCAGTGTTCTTACTTAACCGTGTAAAAGAAATGTTAATAAATTTTTTAATGAATATACCTATATGGAAAGAAATATTTATAGAACACTTATTGATTTGCAGTGTATTGTATCGCACTTAAAGAAACTGTGCAATATCATTCTGTTAAAGTGCTTCTGAAAAATATACCATATGTTGAGTGCTTCCAGCGATAACAGTAAATTCTTGATGCTACAGTTTGGAGACGGCTGGGAATATTAGGTAAATAGGTTTCAAGTTACAAAAAGTCGTAAACTAACACCGTCTGAAGAAAAAGTTTCCACAATAAAGCAGTTGATATCAATAATATTTTCTCTTTATACAAAATTAAAGTAAATACTGAATATTTACTTATTGTTAAATAAAACTTAATTTCAGACGTTGTCAAGTTGCTTGCTATTAATCAGATGTGGTTGAACACGTTAGGGTAATTTACAACCCGGTGTAAATCCGGATAGGACGTTCTGATCATTGTGGTGCTTGCCAACACCCTCGGGTCATGCGGACACCCCAGTTACCAAGTGATAGATCACATTGAGGCTTTTATTTTAACTAAACGATTTCCATTTTTAAAATCTTACTAGCAATTTAAGAATTGATCGCACGCATCTGGTTTATAGATACATTCCAATTTCGCAATGAGATTTTATCAAACAATTTTATAGTTGAAACTTTAGACAGGAAGTAGTTAGAGTATACATTTTTTACAGTAACATAGGGGAAGCACGGACAAAATGACATACTGCTTATAATAATTTTATTAATATTTTCTATATTAAACTTAAAATTATTATGATATCAAATTGCACTTACTTATTTATTTGTTGGACATTTATTTATCACTAACAAAACTTAGAACTTGCTTTAAATTCTTTCAAAGTTATAAAATTTTCTTAATATTTTTGTTTATAACAATAATCTAAATTAAAAATAAATTTATTTTGTAATTACAAACTAGGTGCTATCATTATATTCACAAAATAACTACATATATTATACAAAGTTACAAAATTTTTAAATATATTTTGGTTTTGATTGTCAAAATATTACTTAAATATTAAACTTCTGCATAATTTCGAAGTTTAACATTAGAATTAAGTTCATAAATAAACTTCAAAAAACCTTCAACGCAAAAATTTCGTTACATGCTTGTATATGCAAAATTATATACAGGATACCATTCAGTTTTCTCCACTCTTCTTGATGCTCATTAAAAAACCTATATTGTGAGTATTCACAAAATTATACCATGTAGAATTTTTTCAAGAAAGTGGACCCGATATAATTTTGATCATATATTTTATTTTGTACTTGTTTTTCTACATTTTACTTTTTTTATATTTAATTTTATATTTTATATTAATTAGAAATAGGCAACTTGCTGCCAATTGTGCAAATAGTACTTGTGCGACTACCTTCTTTTCTTATTAGAACAAATCAATGATCTGATATTGATAAAATTAAATTCTGCCGAATTTCTGGCAATAAATAATTCTTTCCAAATCTCACAAACTTTGTTTCCCATAAGTTTTCTATGGGAGTTAAATTAGGACTGCAGGCGGGCTAAGATAAAACTTCAATATTTTTATAAGTGAAGAATTCCTTGGTGGTCCTGAAGGTATAACTGGCAGCATTGTCTTATTACAAAATGAAGTTTTCTCCAAGAAGTTTCTCTGCATTTTTTAAAATTCTAATTTCCAAATACTTCTCGGAGTTTATTTAAGTCAAAATTCAGGTTAAGAGAATAGTACCATAAGAGCTAATGCACCTTACACGATCACTCCATTTCTTTACGTAGATCGAACATATTGTAGAACTGCCATCCATCTGGACCATCCAAGTTGAACTTCTTTTCATCCCTGCACATTTTTTCACTCGTCAGTCCACGCCATGCATTTTCTTGCAAAGTTTAACGTGACTCCTTTGTGCTTTTCAGCAAACCGAGTTTTACCGACACTCTTGCAAAAATCTGAATGAGGGTACGCTTGTAAAATATGAGAAACTCGTCGGCTAGACACTGGTGGTAACTGTAAATCAGCACGAATTTCTGATGCCGCCATGTGCTGAGCCACCACCTTGATAAAAATTGTACGTTTTGACGCTTACATAGTTTTCATTTAACTCCTGTTTTATTATTTTTGTCATAATTTTCTTTGTTATTCGTAAAATTTTTGATTAGTTTTGGTGATGACAGCTAAAACCATATTGCATAATCAATCTCATACATAGCATTCTTTTAAAACATTAATATTTGCCAATTAATTATTGTTAAAATACAAGGCTAAACTCAGACACCTTCAAAATAGAAAATCACGTCTTAAATACAAAAGTTGTTTTTATCGAACTTTCAAAATTTAAACGAACAGAACTTGTACTTGCATAACCAAACTTCATAACCAACTTCAACATTCAGTTGGTTGTAATAACAACAAAGCACTTGTCATTTAAAAACAACGGGCTCAACAAACAGCAAAAGCAAGTCTTAACAAATTCAGGTTAATTCTTTTCACTTCATTTATATTAACTTCATTTATGATCATAAACATAAAATACGTTAAGTTCAAAAATGCACAGCAAAAATGTATGTGGGTTTTGTTGTTTCAAAAAATATCTTTAATTCTCTGCCCTTGCAATAACTAGTCTCCGACAGTACGCAAGAAAGCAAGTCGTTTCAGGTAAAACCTAGAGGGATAAGTAATAAAACAGAAAGCCAACTGTTTCTATGTATTCTTCCCAAAATAACAAACGATAGGCGTGTGTATATTTTAGAGACAACACAGAACTTTAAACAAAAAACAAAGTCTTGTAAAAGCAAATCTAGACTCAAAATCTAAAACCCACAAGTTCAAACAATTGTCGTCGTTTTCCATTAAGAATGGAAAGCGATTTAATCCAAATACAGTTTGATTTCCCAGAGAGAAATCTTACTAATAAATAATAAGCATTCCACATCCTTAAAGTGTCCAAACTTACTCAGCTCTGCACAAGAAACTGTTTTCATCTATAGTCCATTTGAAACATAAATGCAGTAAAAAATAATAGGTACACTTCAGGCATGATGCGAAGAAAGATTCTCACAAAGAAACGTCAAAAAATTAAGGCGAATGTCAACTTGAAAATTTTACTAAATCTATTTTAAATTTTAAAAGCCTGCGAAATGCATGATTTACAATAAAATCGGAAAAATTAAAAATTTAATTTTGGTAATATTCGATTTGTAAAATGACAATTTTAATAAAATTTCAAATAAAAAGGTCATCAATAAATTTTTGTTTCTAATTAAGATTCTTGCAGTCCAACCAAAAAATCAAATAATGTTTGTTACGTTATTCTTTTGTATTGGCTGTTTATATTATTTTGATGTTAGGAAACTCACTATGTTAGTCGAATTTTAAAATATTATTAGCTACACAAAAAAAAATTTTTCATCTTTGTCTTACTTACATTAAATGATGAAAACAATAGAAAATTATCTTATCATTTTCTAAATTCATACTCTAGTGTTGTAGCCGATATGTTTTATAGCAATGATATTATATGAGGTTGGACAATTATCTTTTGTCAAGCTTGTAAAATCGGACAATTTGTTAATAAATAGGAATACTAAAATACTCTTCAGTGAGATAATCACATTAATTACTTTTAGACTGTTTCAAATTACTTGTAACTCATAATATAGACATTATTAGTATAACAATCATCGTACAACGAGCCCTAGATAATTTCAAAAGGTTGTTGTCTATTAGAGGAATTAAATTAGTTTCTGTTCCAATAAATGTTATTTCAAAATAAAAAATAACGGAACAATGCAAACTGACTATGCCATTGTTAGAAAACATTTAATTGCCTTAAATTCTACTAAGGAAATTACCTCTTTTTTGGAATAAAAAAGTAACAAAAGGGTTCAACTTTCGTTTAGGTACCTAATTTAAAGTAATGTCTTAAGTACTGCTCAGGCAATTGATGCTCGTTGATTGGTACATGGTGTGCGATTACTTCACTCTGTACGATCTAAGTAGTAGCTGATACATTTATTGCCGTAATATTATTATACTGGTGGTCAACTAAGAATTTCGATTTACAAGCGCTCTAAAATTGTTTTGAATAGGAATAGAGAAGTGGAGTTGGTCTTAAACGAAGGAGGGGCTCATGGAAATTCAGTCGCCATGGTTCGCTGGACGGGTGAGGAGCGTTCGTTCTGTGTGCGCGCTTATTACCAAAATCAAAATTCTTGCATTTCATTTGCCCATTTTCATCTGAACGGCTATGTAAACAAACAGAATTGCCGGTATTGGTCTTCAGAAAACCCCAAACAGAAACATGAAACTCAATTGCATAGTCTGAAGGTCACAGTTTGATGTGCAATACACGCACAAGGCATTATTGGCCCGTACTTTTTCGAAGACGGACGCGGCCGAGCAGTAACAGTGGATTCTGATCGTTATGTGGACATGTTGAACAATTTTTTTGAACCAGCCCTTCAAGACTTTGATGGATACAATCGGGACACTTGGTTTCAGCAAGACGGGGCCACTTGTCACACTTCAAATCGGTCTTTATCTGTTATTCAGGCGCTTTTTCCTGAAAAATTAATTTCTCGGCGTGGAGACCTTCCATGGCCCCCAGAAGCCCGGACTTGACACCTGGAAATTCAAGCCATCGGTCCAGAAACTTTGCGACGTGTTTTCTAAATTTCGGGGTTCGACTCGAAGAGTGCCAGCAGAAAAACGGTGGACATTTGAGAGCGTAATTTTAAGAAATGAATTTCCAAAGAGCTGAACATTATTTGTAAAAAAAATTAAAATTGACTTGAAAGTTTTTGTTTTATTTCTCTTTTAAATCGGAATTCCTTAGTTGACCACCCTGTATTAACAATAATTAAACTACATTTATGTATGTAAATTATAATAATAATCGATTATAATAGTCCAATAAGAATACATAATTTAATTTTTGAATAAAAGACGTTAGTAACTTAAAGCATTTAAACGTTTTTATTTTAAACTAATCAGTATAATTACAATGCGGTTATGTGTGAAAAATAATATCAGACAAATATCTGCCAAGATTTTGTTGGCAAACTCTTACTCATTTTACAAAATTTTTAATAATATTTTTACACATTTTTGGCTCGATTTCATTCTTTTGCACAGAAATTGTTTTTAGTTTGTTTACGTAGACACGTGACTTGGCGTAATCCCATAGAAAAGTCACACAGTGCCATATCGCAGGATCTCGGTGGCCAATTCTAATCTCCATGGCGTCAGATGATACCACCTAAAAATTTCTCTTCAAATTTTTCCCACGTAATCGCCGGTTCCCAGACAAAGACTTTGGTCGAACTTTTCAATTATTCGCTGAATAATTGTCGATGAATCAGATATGTACGTTTCGCCTACTGAAAATTGTACTCAATTTTGCGGAGTATCTTTGAAAAATTTTCCTCGTTTCGTTTTTGGAATAAGTTTTGACGATGATAACGCGTTGTTCGATAGTAAAGCGGCTCATTTTTGCTAACTGCAATGTCTCTAGATAACAACTGGGCAATTGCAGGCATTTTCAACTGAATGGAACGCAAATAGAGCACAATTTTAATTGTGCATTCTTATTGGAACACTCTATATAAACTATCATGTAAGTAAAAAGCAATATTTTTACAATTTCTTTCGACAGAGGTTTGCAGTACTTACATCTCACCGGTACCCGTGAACGTATTATTTTGGTAAATAAAGCGTTAAATATTAATAATCAAAAAAAATGTTTACAATATTGAGTATGCAATCTTTTATAATTAACTAAATTTACAACTTGTTAATCGATTAAGTGTTTAATGATTTAAAAGCAATTGACTATTAACCTATTAATTATTGTAACTAATTTTGTTAAATTTCAGTAATAGAATTTGACGATAATTGCATTATGTTTATGTTAGAAATGATCGTTTCCGTAAGGTTTCAAATAAAGCAATTTTTCTTTACATTTTATGCGTAATGAAGTATTCCTACTTATTTGTCTTTGCTATTATCTTAATACTTTCAGTTAGTAGAATAATTAATATTCTATTGTAAGGTATCTTCCGCTTGAGTTACTTATACCATGGCCTTCTGGGTCGCTTACTGCACAGGAAATATAATATGACACTTGAAAATTAATGATGCATAGCATTAGAACTGAACCCTTTCACTTCAGCATCGCGTTTCGGCTAATTACCCCGTGTTCCACAAAGTGGTCGGGTGAGGGGTGGTTCTTACGAGTTCTAAGATTGTTGTTATTTTCTATTATGTTCAACAATGAATTTACTGTGGTAACAGACGCTATTTGCTGACTACTTGTGCATCTAATTAAAACTAGTTTCAATATGATACATCTAAATGTGTAACATATTCTGTAATAGCAAATAATAATTACTTAACGTAAAAAAAATTATTAAAGAATCTTTCAAACAACATAATATTATATTACAAATAGCAGATTAACTTAAAATTGGGATTGATTATTATGGTATCTTTACAATAGTAATTATATATTAAAATAACTACTTCTACAACTTAACATACTCTACAGTATCTTTTATTTCATTATAATTTATTTAAACCCAATATCCGCGAAATTAACAGGCAGATTATTTTAAATTAAGATTTTCCATATTCTAGTGACAGCTTCATGAAAAAAGTATTTCCTAATTTTTTTAAGACAGTATTTCTTTCCAATAACTTTTTTAACTATCGAAATAAATTTAAAAAAATTAAATGGAGATCTAAAAATCCATGTCTGTCACGTTTGAAATTTAATTTGAAAAGTAAAATGTTGAGATCTTAAATTCCAGAAGTTTTCTGGAAACGTCTTCACAATGAGAAATGATTCTGAACGAGATAATCGTTTTCAGATGGAGTTTGTAGATGGATGAACATTTTATTATCCTTTTTTTAAATCTCATTTCCATTAGCAAATGCGCGCCAAGTAGGTTTCTGTTATTTTTCTAAACACAAAATAACAAAAATAACACCCCTTATAATTTGTCTTGGTTTTCTAAGTTATAAAAAGTTGGTGGCTTTTTACATTTTAAAATTCAACGACCACTTGCGATTGCTTGTTAGTGGTGACACTCACCATTATTTATATAAAAGGCAAAGAATAGGTAACAATATTTTAATGATGTTCGCATTTTATAAGAACAAAAATGAAATCATCTACTGAAAATGACTTAATTACAAGCACAATGCGAAGTAATTAAAACAAGTGTAAACAGATTTACCTTTTCATAAAGTCATTACGTTGTTATTAAAGAGAGCAATCAGTTCTTTCTGACTACTACCTTCGAAAATTAATTAATTTCGATACTTAAAATTAATTAAATAAATAAATTTAAAAAAAAAGTAGCATGCAGGTATGACTTTTGCTTTTATTTTACAATTATTTTCGTATTATTTATCTAAAAATAATTATTTATGTAGATAATATTATTTAAAATTTCTTTATCAATAATAAATATTAACTGGAATATCTTCAAAATTAATTTATGACTATGTAGCCACATTAATATAAATGTGTAAGTATATAGAATATCCTGTTAATTAAATTCAAGCTTTATGCTATTTCATATAACTTATCTTGTCAAGGACCTCGAAATATAATAATATATAAAATATATTAAAAATAAAATGGTTATAAAATTTCAGCCTCATTACGAAAAAATAGGAGTTTATAAAACTGTATAATAACTTTCAGTTTGTTACCTGCTGCCACTTACACGCAGCAAATTTTTAAACTCATCACTCAGCGCCGATAAAATAAACATTTTAAATAAATAAAACATAAACTAAACTTTTTCAATCGCTCAAACGTACGAGAATAATATACTCGTTATAATTTACCATTTTGTTATACTGTGTATGTTATTTTTTGAAACCAATATTATAAAATTTCATATATGGATTTAGAATTTCCAGTTAAAAAAAACTGCTAAAGAAAGAAATTTTAAGGCTCGTTAAATTTATTTTGCTATTATTTAAATATAAAATAAAGCTGAAGTTTAAAATAATTTCTAAAGATTAAAAAAATTTTAACACCTATAATTACAGTACTAATGTTATTCGATGTAAATTTCTGTTTCTGCTTTGAATTTATAATTTTTAAGTAGCTGCCTAAACCCAGGTTAGTTAATCCTTAAAACTTAAATTTTCGTTTTATTTTATGAACACTTTAAATGGCAAAAGTTTAATCAGACCATGCTTGTTGCATACTAAGAGGTGTAATAATTATTAGAACATATTTTCTAATGCACTTTTGTTTGTATTTGAACAAAAATGAAAAAACAAATAACTAAACTGAATTCGATGTTTATTGTTTTTTAAATTAAAGCATTTATTAAAGTTTTAAAATATCTATTTTTTTAATGAAAAGTAAAGTATTATAAAAATGTTCTTTTTAACATTTTGATAAAACAAGAAACTGCAATGGTATTTTCCCATCTTTTCTTACTTTTTCCTTATTTCTGCTAATTATTAGTCTAAATTAATCTCAGGCGTGGTTGATTTTTCTTCAAATAAACAAATATGAAAAAAAGAAATACCATACAAATAATTTACGTATTTTTCAACAATAAAAATTTATATTAATTTACAATTAATACATCAAATTATTACCGAAATATCGCTTTAGTACGAAGTGAGCGTGAACCCTTGTAGAACTGTATTTACTCACTAATTTTGACCACTTTATTGGTTGATTACATATCCTTCTAGTTTGGAGTTCGAAGAAAACAACAATTTTAAATCTTCCACAAATTAAATTATGGCGGATTCCAGTAGTGATATTAATCCTTGGTCTGGCGTTGATTTGTCGCGTTCATGCTAATTTTGCATAAAACAAACTTTGAATTCTTAACTTTGCTAGCAGTTAACGGTGCTAACTAAACCAATTACTGGTTAAAACTCTTTAATGTTTTCTGATCGTAGTTAGCGATTTAGAAAAATTTTTCAAGGCGACTTTTCTTTATGTGCAAATAACAACTGCACTACTTGAGCCTTTAATGTGAACTGCATTTCTTACAATCTAAGTTTTCACATATCCTTATTTTAATTTGGTTCCCACACTTTAAATTAACCGCCTTAAGACTAAATACTAATAAAATATAATTAAAATAAAAAAAATTAAAATGTCAGTGGACAAAGTCGGTTTAAGAAACGGACCACCTGACATATCCCATTTCTTACTTAATTTTTACGATTTTTAAAAGAACAAAATGTGTTTAAACAGATTGCGACGTTGGGGAAGTTTCCTCAATTTGGGTCTTTTCATAAAATGAAAGTTAAACGTATTTGAGCCTGTGGTTCATTGATCATTTTCTAAATTTATTCATTAAGAAGCCTAAAATCGACTTTAAAGTAAAAAAAAGAAAATGGCGGCGTAATGTATGATTTTGATATGTTGCAACGTCGCAAGTTTGCAATTTAAATATATCCATTTTCGATAATACACACACATTGACATAAACATGTATAAGACAGAGACAAAGTTATAGGTTGTGTATGAAACATGAGATTGCTTTTAATTTTCACCGGTAGTCATTTGACAGTTACGTTTGTTATTATTTGAGTTTAGTTTTGTCCACATTTTAGTTTGTAGTTATCATCAAGTTTCACTTGTACGTATCCGACTGCAGAATCTCCATAAGACTGTCTGGATGATCTAAATAATATATCAAATAAAAAATAATAAACAACAAAATTTGAAATTAAATTTACCTAGCATATTTTACCCCTCGAGATTCGACACTTAAATATTTGGTGTTATTCGCAAAAAAATCAGTAATCATAACTGATGTAATGCGTGGAAGATTATTAGAGTTGGCTTTTTTAAATCCAACGTCAACTTTAAACATTTTAATTTAAGAATATTTAGAATATTATTAAAATGAACGAATTTCAAATGCAAACAATATAGTTTGACGTTTCTATGTTTGTCGTTTGTCAAAATTAAAAACAATCTCATGTTTCACATACAACGAATAATTTTGTCTCTGTCTTTCACATGTATACGTCAATACGTGTGTATTATCGAAAAAGGAATATATTTAGATTTCGAACTTGCGACGTTGCAACATATCAAAATCCTACAAATGTCGGCCATATTGTTTTTTTGAATTTCAAATCGATTTACCAGAAAACCGTCGAATAGGGGTCCCTTAATAATTGATTTATTTTATAATTTAAAAAAAACGTAAATTTTTTTAGGAAACTTCCCTGTTCTTCAAATAGTTAATTTCAAAAAGTATAATTATTGATTAATTTAACCTATTTTTAGTTCCGAGAAACGTATGTGGTTTAATTGTCAAGAAGTAAATACTTATTTTGTATAAATTTTTTATTTATATTTCAATATTTATGTATTGTATATATGCCATAATATACAATGCACCAGCAGTATAGCGTGAAGCATACACGGGTCGACTACAAAGCATAAGCTCGCGGTTCCAACTTTGCTTGCGTTAGATACACTGCTGTGCTCAAAAGTCTGTGGACTATGGTAAAGGCAACGGAAATCACCTTGAATTATACTTCCTGATAAATTCATCGTGGCTCCGGCCATTACCATCGGTAACCATAAATTACCATCGTCCGGGAGACCGGATATGGCACATAAAGAAGTGGAATGCATTGTAAATACCGAATTGAGAATCTAATGATGGGTGTTGAGTATTGAATTGAAGAATTATGTAGAACGCATTTTATCCGAAATTCAGAGATGGACATAGCTCTAAAAGAACAATCCAGATACAACTGGCTAGCGATTGAAAAAGTGGAGTAATAATAAATTTATAATAATCATGATCTCTTTGGATTATAACACAGATTTTGATAAATAGAAAAGTTATGGAGAAAAATACCGTTAATGCTTTGGCTTGGGATGTATCAAAGAGATACAGATTAGATAACTCAAGAAAGGTTTTCTGGGTCTCGAAATGTAATTTAGAAATTTGGAATGCTGGATTCCAATGCTTTCCGATTTGCGTACCCTATATGCCACTGCTTGTTTATATAAAATGATATTTTCTAGTTTCGGTCTTATATTTATTTCTAAAGCGATAATTAACCAGCAGTGTAGCGTGAAGTATACATGGGTCGACTAGGAAACGTATACTGCGGTTCGAACCCTGCTTGCGCTAGACTTGGCTTCGGCCAAGTTGGGTCACGATGTTTCTGATAAAAAGCAACAATGAAGAAGAAGAAAATGCGATAATTAGTATCTATTAAAGCTATTGAAGGAGGTCGCAATATTAATTTATTCCTTGTAACATAGTATTGCAACAATAATATTATGTTATACCTAGTAAAACCATTTACTTACTAACCAATAAATATTCTAAAACTTACAAAAATTTTTAAGGCATAATTTGTCCCGAGAACTAGATGGCGTTAAAGGTTATCAACAAAGTTTTTCATCAATAGTAATCTACTTCACCTACTTTTGTTTAGTTTTAAATATTTACAACGTTTCCAAACATTTAAAAACGTATAGCAGGTTTTAAGCTATAGCCTATTTGAAACAAAAATCCAGTAAAAATTTGTAATAGAAATATAACCTCGCAACGTGATCGGTTAAAATTTATGCAAGTTTAGGCTGCTACAATTTCGTTTGCAATTGACATTAATTCACAAATCAAATATGAAGGAAATAAAAATATCGATTATTCCGATTTTTTATAAGTTTTTTAAATGTTAAATACAAAAATTTAAGTTTTCTTTTGATTTTTGAGAAAAAATTTTTCATAATAAATTTTCAAGTGGACATTCGCCTTAATTTTTTCACGTTTCAGTCATTCTTGTTTGAAATAAACTGTAATGTACGGATATTATTTGTGATCCAGCTTTTTGAGATCCAGGTGAACAACAAATGTATGTGTTTTTATTGAATTGAAAAAAAGGTTCAGAGTTTCAATTTTTCGAAAGAAAAATTCTATTACCGTTACTGGGTGATATAGAAGAAGGTGGAGAATTATTTCCAAGAATGAATTGTGAAATAAAAAACCAAATTAACCATAAAGATATTGTCTAGTTCATGAAGGTTCAGAGAATAAAATGGCTAGGTCATATCATGAAAAGTGATGATAAGGAACCAACAAAACTATTGACCATATGAAAATCGGCTCAACAAGAAAAGAGAAAGACCCAAATTGCTATGTGCCATGATGAATCTAAGGAAAATTGGTGTGAAGAAATTGAGACAGTTGATTAACGACAGAAAAATGTAGAGAAATAATCAATGAAGCAAGAACATATCACAATCTTTAGGGTGAAGAGTAAATAATAATACTGAATCAGTAAGAGGACTAATCTCTCTCTAGAAAACAATTTTGTAAGTCGTAAAGAACAGCATTCACGACGAGACAAAGACACTTAACAAAGTATTCATAAATAAATACTTAATTTAAAGCTGGAAGCTAAGTTCATAATATTGTAATAAGCATATGTTTTTCTTGTCCAAACATTTTGTTATCAGCACAATGGTCAAAGCGGTAACTTTACTACAATTCTAAATTTTTAAAGGCGAACATGTACATACTATGTACATCCTAAAAATTTAATTAAATAAATGGTTTATATTTATTTTTACTGTATAACTTGCAGGACACAATTCAGCACAGGCATTGCTAATCTTAGGAAAATTAGTAATCAATGGCAAAACCAAAAGTACAAAGGATTTTAAATTCCATAATAAAGAGTAACAATGAATACTTTTTTAAATAAAAAAGTAAATTTGCGATTTTATTACCAATTTTGATGTCGCTATTAACAAGCATTTCCTGGTAAATAGCATTACCCGTGTTTTGCATTGAGCAATTTCTAAATTAATTTCAATAGTCGGAATGCAAAGCTATTTTAAGCGTCATGTTAGCGTCCTGGATTTGTTTGTTATTGCTTAAAATATGAATTTTACTTTTATCTGAATAAAAAATTTTTATAACAGAAAAGAATATAATAATATATTTGTGCTACTCTGATATATAATTATGCATACTCAAAACAATGCTTGGTAATTCAATTAACCGTTTAAAGTAAATACACCGTGAAAACAAAACAGTACTTGTGGCATAATCTAAATAATAATAAATTGTATTAATTTATTATTTTCTCTGAAACCTAATTAAGAGTAAGTTGTGTATTTTAACTACCGCTACTGCCGGTAAAAGTAGCGCTTTTTCTTATTCACATGTAATGGTTTAAGTTGTAAAAGTTTTCAATGTAAAGCAAAAATTCAGCGACCTACTAATTCTCTACATTATTTTAGTTTATCCACCACTTCAGATTTCTATTTTGTTAATTAATTCTAACATAAATAAAACCTAATCAATACTTGACATTTGCATAACCTATAAGAGTAATGGCTTTTTTTTTATATTATTAGTAGTATATATATCAAAGCGAAAAATTATTCTTTGTACGAAATTTCACAAATGTAGTGTGCAAAATGTTGGTTTTACTTATTTTACAATATACTTTATTTTAAATGTCTTACAAAATCTTCTATTTGTTTAGAACTATTTGATTAACATTCTATTGAAAATTTCTTAAGTAGCTTAAACGTTTTTTCAAAGTCATCAATTCATTTCATTTTATAGTTGTCATGTTCCACCATAACAGCGGTGATCCAGTAAGGCTTTATAGAAGTTATAATTTTTGTTTGCCAGTTTTCAGTGGATGATTTCATTAAGGATAGACGTAAGTTCCACCGATTGTCAGTTTTTATTTTTTTTTTGCTAAGTAGCAGAAGGTCAACATGTAAGTTTCATCACTTTGTTAGAAATGTGCCTGACCAAAACATATAAGTTCTACCGACGGTATCAGCGATAGTACTTATGCCCGCGTACTAATAGTCACGGCTGAGACGAGATTCGGGTTTGAAACCAGATTTACCAGTAAAATAGCGATGTTTTAAAACTATTATTAAGAAAATAATATAGTGTATATTTTTAAGGTGAATTTGAGATTTTCTATAGTTGCGTTAGTAAAAACCGACCCTCCACACCCTTCGTTCCGGTTCCCTCCGCTCCGGTCGCTCCGGGCCGTTTTGACAAACACTTTACTACCTAAAAATATTCTTCTAAACTGGTTCTACTCGGTAAAGTGTGGAAATTAAGCGACGAGTCTTAGTGATCGTATTATTCCGAAGAAATAACGCAATCATAACATAACACTGACTTTAACCTATTTTGAAAAATACCTTATGAATATTTTTTGAAAAATATTTTAAATTAAAAACAATTTAGATATTTAGAATATTTACATGAACGAAATTCTATCTAAAAACTAGATAGAAATGAGACACAATGCTCGTATTTATCAGCTTAATTAAAAGTACGTATGTTATTATACCCTTAACCTACAACTTTAGTTTATCATCGGTGGAAATTACATGTCAGAAAAAAGAGACCCAAAATTGATCTGTGGACCTTAAATATAGGATTGGGCAGGGTACGAGAATGCGAAGTCGAAAATTAAAAATTCCCTAAAGAAATGGTATAAAATTACGAAAAAGAACATAATTAAAAATATTATAAACTATGGATGATTCAAATATTTTCACGTTTAGGCATTAAAAAATCAAAAATTGAAATACGTATCCATGATAGGCTAAATTTGAACCTCAAGCCCCGCCCATTTGGAATTTTTAAAATAGTAAAAGTAAAATTTAGTTCACACCAATAATTCTACAATATGAAAACATTGTAATTATGTTACAAAATACGAACGTAAGTCTTGTATAAGTTTTCGTAAAAGTATATTCAGACGCTCAGATAATCGTTACATTAAACATGTTTTAAAAAGTAAATCGTTTAATCTTAACGGAGTTTAAGGCAATAATTATGTTTCTTATTTTAAATTTATTGGTTACATTCAAAACGCATTTTTAAAATATTTTTTTAAAAATACGGTTTTGGCCCCTGTTGTATTGCAATAATGTTATTGAAAGTTTTACAGTATCCAAAAGTTTATAAAAGAACATTGATTGTGTTTTCTTCTTATTCCAATATACCTGCAGCCACTACTATATTTTATCTGCAGTTAGATCATACTATTATACTGGTAGTAATATAGAGTTAGTAGGTACTTGACCTAAAACATCTAATTTCAAGATTAGATAAGTTAGTTTATTAAGTTTTAAATTACAATAGAATATTATGTTTATATACCATCAAGACGAATCACTTCAAACAAATTTCCCATCAATTCAAATAGCTACGGTTCACACAGGTTTAGTACGATTTATCTCCGCCAATTTGTCCCCACCGCTTCGTCTCCGGTAATTCAACTCCGAGTAGATTCATTGTCATCGTTTTATCGTCGATTGCTAGGTGAAACACTTTCTTTATATGCATTATAATGTTATTTTTAAGATAACTAGCTTGAATTGAAATTAACTAAGTTAGTTTTGAATGTATTAATTATTAGATATCAACGCCAAATTTGAATTTGGAAAAATTAGAAAAAAATTAATTAAAACAAAAATTTTAAAATAATTTTGGAAATTTTTAGATCCCTAAACTATATTTTCTTTTCAACTTTAATTATTTTTAATTTGTTTTCCAACTGTACTATTTTATTTGAATTTAATTACAAGTTACTAAATAACCTAATACTAAAATGAAAATGATTCTAATAATAAAATTAATTTAACCATGCGAGTATGACTCGGCCTTTAATCTTGCTCAGTGTTCTTTAGCCTCAATACACCATCTGGAATAAAAATGTAATATTAATTCAACAAATTTTTTAAAATTATAAGGTTAAATGAACAATAAAACGAAACATTATTTGTAAATAATGTTTGTAAATAACATTATTATTATTAAATGTCTGGTGACAGCAGTAACCATTGCTGAAAGCTTACAAATAATGTTTCGTTTTATTGTTCATTTAACCTTATAATTTTAAAAAATTTGAATTAATATTAATTTCAAAGGTTAATAATATAAATAATTTTAAAAATATAATATCCTGTGTATGTCTAATAAAATAAAATATGAAAATTATCTATAATTTCTATAACATTGTAAAAATTAAGATTCTTTTAAAAATAAAATAAAGTTTTTTTAGCGCATTGAATACTATTTTTTACAGTGCGGTATTTCTTATACAGTGTATTACATATGTCGTAATTCTTATTTAACAAACCTATCCGTTTAATTTCATGTTTTATGTGTTATCTACTTTTAAGGTTATGTTTACACACTTTTCATAAATATATTGTCATTCAAAAGCTTAGAAAATGGCACTGTAAAATTGATATGACACTATGAAATTCACAGTAGAAAATTTTGTTTAGGTATGTCTGTGGTGAATAGTTTAGATAAGCATAATCGAATCAACATAAAAAGATGTTATTAAATTGTGAGATTGCAAGTATTGTGTAAATTTAAATAAAATTGACCTTATACCAACTGTTATATGATAATGACCTGATACCAATTTTTAGAAATTTTAATAATTAGTCTGGCAGTAATGATCAAAAGTGTTAACTTGACATTGTCGGCAGTTATCGATTTTGTTCAAATTTACGCTCTAAATTCTTTAATATAAAATACATTTTTCAGATAATGTCAAAAAATGTTATTTTGATTTGATTGAGTAAATAAAATAAAACTCCGAATATAATCAAAATAGTCTCAAAAATGTTATTTTTTATCAAAGAATTTATTATGTAAATTTGACAACAATAAATAATAACTGTTCTCAATGTCAATGTATTATTCATGCTGTTAAAGAAAATTTTGTAAATTTTTTATGCACTTGTGGTATTACACCGGATGGCCGGCCGCACACCCAAACTTAAAGAATTAACATAGTTATCTCGTGATAGATTGTAATAAAAATTTATCAATCAAAATATTTAGTATTTTGTTTTTTATTATTAGTAAAGGTACAAAAACAAACATTTTCATATCGGTTTTAAGAAATATTGCTTTAATGTTGCAATATAGAATTAATCTTAAACAGTTAATCTGAATTAACTATCTATAATAAACTATCCATCTGAAACTTTTTTACAACAATGTCAGCAACAATTAGACTACAAATTTACTTAGCAGATTTGAATTACCTACTCCAATTTGAATTATTTAATAAAATCAGAATATGCATAAATTGTATTCGTCGATATTCATAATATAATTGTAAAAATAATAATCTGTGGGTTATCATTGATGTTTACTGCTGAATGGCAGTCTTCTACTACAAATTATAGTATCTCGAGTAATTCCAATATACTACATTACAATGTTTATACTAAAGTTATTCATTTATTTATAACTACATTTGTACATTATGTATCTTACACGTCTTATATAACAAGATAGTTGTGGCATTAGTATTATTTTAATAATGTGTCACTAGGTAAAATCACATCAAGGACCAAAATACAAAGACTTTGTTTAAAGTAACGCCAGTATCAAGCATAGGTTTATATTGTAGTACCAAGGTGTTGGTTGGCTTTAATGAATAAATCAAGTCGACATATCCACTTACTGTATTTGCATTTTAATTGCATAAAAAAATGTTACAAAAGATTTAAAACTCGCAAGTTTATCTTTTTCTTTAAATTTATAGAAAAACAATTTTGTTAAAGCAGATGCGATACGTTTACTTTTTGAAAGCTTTAAATTTACTAAATGTTGTAAATATACAAATGAGATTTTCTACTGTTACATCTAGCCAGGAAGCAATATTAGTCTGCTCGGTTGTTCAAAGCCATTGGGAAATTTAGTCCAACAAAGTTATGTATGATGGTAGCATAGCTCCTGTCGGAATTATATATTTGAATGCACAGTAATTTTAGTTTAAATTTGTTTTATGTATTATAACGCCACGGATGAATAAATATTAAATATAACTTATTACATTATAACGTCTTAAAAAATAAAATTTACACTTATGCCTATTTAAAATAATGTGAACTGAATAGTTTATATTATTTTCTTGTACCTATAATAGGCTATATAGGAAGTGTTGTACATATAATATAATATTTATTGTAATGCAAAAATGAAATAAGAGGCCTTTATGCTATGCACGATATACAAGAATATAATGAAGATATACGTTATTGGAACCGTAAATCAAACACTTTGATTTGTGTTTGCGGTAGTTTTGGGTTCATAATAAATCAATGTAGTTTCCCCCATAGACCCGCGACACATCAACCGGTCGCGTCTAGGCGCGGATATATTACACCGACTTAGCTTCAAATTAAATTAAACCATTAATGCTTTAAATGCTCTAGCATTAAAAATTTACTAAAAATTGACAAGACATTGCAATTTTTCCAATGCATATTTACTATTCTTATTTTTATAAATTTGATTTAAATAAATTAATGTTAAATTGACTTTTGAAAAAGCTTAAAAACTATTGAAATAAATTTAGTGAAGTTTATTCAAAAAATTAGTAAACTTTCTCTTCCAAGTTCTTATTGTAACGGCAAGGAATTGCTCAGAAACATTCAATTCATCTTTTCTCACTTCGAAACGAGTAACTTACAAACTTTTGTAAAGTATGAGAATAAGAATAATCTAACTGCAAACATTCACTCTTGTAATCGAATGTTTCAGAGTGAGGAAGTTTGCTTGCTTTGCGAATTGATGGAACTTAAGCTTGTATATTCACCAATAATTTTCAACGCGGACATCTCTCAAAATGTTTACACCTACGTTGTCACATTGTCGAGTAGATTATAAAGTTGATACATTTGCAATATAAAAATTAAATTTCAGTCGGTCAATATTTTTTAATGGACATAAGTGTGAATAATAGCACCAAATCGATTTATACAGCTCTCCACCCTTTGCATGTTTTATCTAACAACGAATGATTAGTGATTGTGGTTACGAAATTGATCACGTTCATTTTAGTCAGCTTAATAACTCAAACCAACACAAACTATTTGTATACTTCTAACTTAATTTGCAAATTAGTATTGGTTATCTCTCAACCACAACCTCGCCTCAAAATTAATTTATTAATGTACTTTTAAAACTACTTTGTAAATGAAAGGTTATTTCAAAACTCATTGCATACGTCGTTATTGAGACATTGTAATTAAGAACACAAATGCATTCTATCTCGTTTTCAGCTAATGGAAGAAGTTCATATTGTTGGCTATGAAAGGAAAATTGTCGCCATAGACAATGGAACAGTGATAACGTTCTCGCTAGTAGTAATAAAGCTGCAGAACATCCTTAGAAGCTCCACCCTTAATCTGTGAAGCAGGGCCTTTTAACCGCATACTGACATGGGATGTTCTTAATGGGTTTTTCTCTAAATCGAAAACGCTCTAACAATTCATTAATAAATTTACAACAATAATTCTTGATTATAGCGTCATTAATACAATTTAGAAAATGGTAATATATACGTACATACATTTCTTATTGGTGGATACGATATTTTAATTACGTCGCCCGATGATTAATCTGTGCAAGTAGTAGCAATTTTAAAGTTTTAAAGCTATTTTATAACCAGTCAAGTAGTTTCATTTTAAAATATCGTTGAAAAATCTACTGCCAACTGCAGCTGACAAGTCAATTGCACTTTCGAGTAGGCGAATATAATTGCGACAAGCAATTACCTCATTTATGACATTAATTAAACAAAAGTTAAGATAAAGCATTAAAACATTAAGCCGTTTTAGTACTAATTAAGAAGCGAACGAAGGAAAATTAATTAATTTGTTACACTATTGTATAGCTAAAATGTACTTTTACAAGACAATTCTGATTAAAAAGCAAAAATTACTCGAAGGTGAAAATATAACGAACTATAAGAAAATAGGCCGATGTTATCGGATAGGTATCGTGATGTTGATGGATGACGAAATATCTCAATCTTTCAGCTATATAAATTGCTACATTGTAATGTGTTTGTTGTTATATACTTCACTAACTCAAACTAATCATCGACGATCATATTATTTTGTAAATTCACAAACTACTACTTTTTAATATAAAACTAGCAAGATGCCCGGTTTCACTCGGGGTTTAAATTTATATGAAATTCTATCCAAGTGCGTAACAAAAAAAATTAAATCTATTTTAAAAACATATTGTTCAAACGGATAAAAAATTTATTTTCATCACTTTCGCATTCAATAGTGTAAATAGTGTATACTAGAATTTTTAGTTTACGTAAATAAATTTTCTGAGACATATTTTAATTATTTAAAATAATTATTATTATAATAATTATTAATTATTTAAAATAATTAAAATACATGAAAACTTGTTTGCTTGCCTGCCTATGGGGTTATGCTTGGAAAATATAGTTTGCATAGGATGTGATAAAAAATGTTATCACAGGATATAACTATGTATACACGAAAATAATTTTTTTTTTATTAATTTTACCGATGAACCATTTTAAAATATAAACAAATTAAATTCACAATCAATTAGAAAGCGTTTATAACACTTCCATCACAAGTAGAAAAAATAAACAAAAATATATTGAAAATAAAAAATATTGTAAATGAATGTTTTTCTTCAAACGAATTTAAGCCTAAAGGCTTGTTATTTTCATCACTAGGTCTTAGTTTGTTGGATCATCTTGCAATATTGATTGGCAACTATCTTGCCATCTAGTTCGTGGTCTTTCTGGCGGTCTTTGACCATTTACTTTACCATCTCTTGCGAACCTGGCTAATCGGTCGCATTTCATTCTTCCAACATGGGCGTTCCATTCTCTTCTGCGCTGTCTGCCCCATTTCACAACATCCTGAACTTGGCAAGTCTCTCTTATGATGCTGTTTCTTGCGCTATCTCTGAGCGTCTTATCGGCTATAGTTCTCAGTACTCTTATTTTAGGCGTTCTGACTAATGCCTTAGTTCTGGTGTTATCGGTGCGAGTCTCGATTGAGTACGTCATCACAAGTCGAACACTGGTTTTGAAAATTTGTCCCTTGCCTTCAGTGTTAAAAAATTGATTGGTCCATATTATATTTCTCAGGCATGCTGCTACTGCCGCTGCTTTGGAAGTTTGGCTAAATACTTGTTTTGGCAGATTTCCTTAGTCAGACACTTCAACCCCCAAGGGTTCTCTGAAAGGCTCTCTGGATTCTTTTTTCATTTTCTTTAGTGATTGTTCAAGTCTCGCTGGTGTATGTTATACTCGGTATCAATATTGTCTTATAGAACTTCAATGCAATTTCTTTATTAGCTTTGTTTTTGAACATTCTTCTTATTGTGTCATTTATGTAATTAAATTTCTCAAATTTCTTGGGTATGTCATCCTCTCCAAACATGAACATTGTGTAGCCTAAAAAATTTAAAGACTTTACTTTTAATTAAAAACATAGAAAAGAAAATATTAAAAAGATAAACATCTAAAAGAGCTAAAAGGAATAATTTAACCGCTCGTTGCAATCTTCGAAAAAGTACCCTAGCCGCCAAAAATCCACATTAAACAGTCACTTTTTTCGGAAGCACTGGTTTTCTCTTTCAATTATTAATCTTTGAAAAAGACCAATTAACAACTCATGACGCTGTAAATGATTCAAACACTTCAATTCTTGATACAATTGAATATTATATACATGCCAATGCAGATTCTTTTTCAAAATTTTTTGTATACTGTGGTAATAAATATTCAATTGCTGAGATCGATGACGAATTGATGTTTATGGATTATTGGTTATGATCAATCTACATAGAAGAAATCTTTTTGCGCGAATAAACCAGACAAGTACGCATTAGTGTTTTTTTATTTTCAACAGATCCAATTTTTTTTTAATTTTTAATTAAATTCTTTCAACTGTTAAATGTTGGAACAAAGCATTTGTAATATTTTCATCATTTTCATAATAAATTTTCACAAATTCGATGCGTTTTTGACCGTGTGTCTCTCCATGATTTTAATTTCTATTAAATTAAAAGCTATTAACATATTTTTTTAAATACACCCTTGTCGCACTAATATAATTTGATGTAATTTAAGAAATAAGTTAAAAAAATGTAAAACATTGAAATTCTTAAATGGCTACTTTTTTTATCAGGCTATCCACATTTATTTTTTAAAACAACAGAATCTCTGAAGCAAAATTACAATAATTACAGTTAAAAAAGAATTTATACATCTTATAGTTACCTAAAATAATATGATATTATATTTTTAAATTTTTACCGTTTTGCAAAATCATATTTAGCGTATTGGGTATTTTTGATAATACTCAATAAATTTACTTCAAGAATTTTTGTTGAAGAATTTTAAGTTAGCACGGATTTAACCCATTACATTTCATTAGGTCCAAAACCCATGAACAATGAAATTGATAAAAAAAAATTTTTTAAATAAAACTTCTTGTAATCATATCGTGTGTCAATGTAGTTCTGCCAAAACATATAATTATCTATTTAATTTTAACTTTTACCGCATACTTCGGTTGTGAATTCTAGATCTTTTTTTTATTTATTTATTACAGCCAAATTTAACTGACGAGATTTAGGAAAATCGAAACATGATTGTACAATAATGTCTTAAACTAAAAAATATATAAATGAAAAAATTTACTAATTTAAAAATATTTAATTATAATAAAATTTTACTTAACGGGAAAAAATTTAAAACCTTTTTTAAAATATATAATTTCACAACGTAAGAAATCATTTATACACCAACAAAAAGTTCTCTTCCTGTCATCCTATGAAAATCTTTTGAATTACGCCAAAACTCAAAATATAGTATAACTATAAGGTTTGTTCATCTGAGATTATTAAAATGGATCTAAATAAGATCTATCTCTTTATTTTTATCTCTCTCTAAGAGAAAACTAGAAGTGTAAATTTGATTTAGAAGTACCTGTATCTTTTAAATATTATTAAATGAAATATTTAGATAACTAAATCCATCCGCGAAGACGAGTGGACAGGCTTGGAAGTAATTATTATAGTGAAGATTCCTATCTACATAAATCATATTAAATAGTGATGCTTGTAAACTTTTTGAGAACTATTCAAGACGACTAACACAAAAATATTATTTTATTAGTTACGAATGACCTAAATTTGTGTAAATTAGTTGCACCTTATCTTTGTTTTGTTTTATAATTTCCTTTTCAGTCAGTTGAAGTGAAAAGCAACACTACTAATTAAAACGATAAGGGAAACATATACAGTTACCTTAATAAGGCAAAAACTTAAAATGCATTCTGAAACCCATCACTTTATTTTTTTTAATCACGCCGACTGTTATTTAGAAATTAATCAATTTGACTTTGAACTAATCTACACCTGTTAACACACAGTAATAGTTATGTAATTATACTGAGAACGCTTAATAAAGCTTTAAAGCTATTTGAATGAAAATTCTGGTTTATTAGAAGTTAATTTTAATTAAAAATTTATATGTTGCTTGAAATTAATTTTCTGCGTCACGTTTTCTCTCACACAAAATCTGCTTTTTAATTTAAAATATTGTAATATTAAGTTAAAATTATTCATCGCTAATTTTGAATATAAAATTTAAATTAATAATTTTTTATTATTTTTAATATTAAATAAAAAACGGTTAATTTGTTATTTGTAAAACTGAAAAATAAATTTTTCCTCAAAATGCTTTTTTAATATCCACGAATTCTACGATTTCGAACGAAAATTGGTTTTTTATTCATGCGTACCTTATCTAAATCAGGGAGTTTCAAGTGCGGCCAGCAAACAAATTTCGGTCGTTGCTATTTTAAAAATAATTTAATAATTTTTTTAACGTTAAATCTGGTGGGTGCAGATTTGTTTTTAAAGAAAGTTAGAATACTAAAAAATTATACATTTTTTAAATCTAACTGAAAATCGGATTTTGCACAATATTTTTAAAAGAAAGTAAATAATTTACATATTTTGTCGCGCTAAAATTGAGTGCTAAAGTTTTGTTTTGTTTATGCACATAATACATTCATATAAATAATAATAGTTTAAAATGCATTATATTTATATCAATTAATCATTTTCACTAATTTATCGTTATAGTAAGAATCACAATAGAAATACCATTCCACCCAAGGTAGAAAATATAAAGCTTCTGATAAATAAACTTCAAATCCATCTGTATTCCTATCGAGCACTTCTTTCACTCTTTCAGCTTGGCACAATCTCATTAATAAGTTAATACTAAATAATTCAATATTACATGTGAAAATTAATATTAAATTAAACTTAAAGCTACACAAACATAATAAAATTTGTAATATTTCAATCAGAACAAAGAGCCATATTCAGGACGCTACCATACGGATATTAAGGATAATAATGATGTAATAAGGGTATATTTCATAATATTACAGTAATTTTTAAGTATTTTATCTAATTTTGTGAGAAAAGGCGTTTTTCGGGTATTATAAATCGTATGCAAACTGGTTTACTCTCAAAGCATTCTATTATACAACGATTTTTACGAAAAGCATTATATAATTGGTAGATATTATAGAAATTATAGACTAGCGGTATAGCGTCAAGCCACCAGCCAGGCTAGAAAGCGGGAGACAGCGGTTCAAGTCCTGGTCGCGTCGGATACGCTACTGTGATCAAAGGTCCAATATCAATCTTTGGACTGTGAGGAAGGCAACGGGAAACCACCCCATTAATTATATTCCCAAATAAGGTCAGCTTGGCTTTGACTAAGGTGATCGTCAACGCACTATAAAGTGTCAGGCACTCGAAGAAGATAGAAATCATATATTTTACATATTATTAACCTCTGAAATTAATATTGAATTAAAATTTTAAAAAATTAATTAATCAAATAAACAATAAAACAAAATTATTTGTGAGCTTTCAGCAATGGTTACTGCTTTCTTGATCCATGAAGTTTGAAAGATATTCTTGATAATCGTAAGTTAAGGAACAACCTACTTGAATTCTTAAAATAAGAAAAACTTAACTCTAATACGATATTTCTAGCTTAAATGAGTTGATATTACTTAAAATTTCAATGTCAGTTTTTCTGTTCATTGCGTTCTTTTCTTTTTTGATACATATCGTTTCGCGAAGGAGTCAATCTTTATAATTTATGACTGATTTGATTATCTTAGCATTTGTAAAGGCAGCATTATGCCCATCGATTACGATATGTTTAGCAATTTCAGTGGTTTCTGGTTTGTTACATCTGATACTTGAAATATGCCTACTCATTCTTCTATGAATCCACTTGTTAGTTTGGCCAATAGTATATATACAAAATTAGAATCTTGGCATTCCATTTTTTTATACCAAATCTAACTTCTTTTCTTGAGGTGCAGGGTCTTGTGATTTAACGTATAGTTGTCCAATGTTATTGGTTTATTTAAACGTCATATTGATCTTGTAAGGTTTTAAAACCTTTTTTTATGTTTTTGATTAGTCCTCAAACGTATGACATAACTGTCTAACTACGAATTTAGTAGTTGTTGGATCTTTATTGTACATGCTTCCATTGTATAGTTTGTTTACACGATTTTTTATAATTTTATTTTCTAATAACTTTGGGTAACCGAACCGTTCTTGTTTTAGGTTTCGTTTATTGTTTATAGAGTCCAATTTTAAGGATCTATCGACTAGTCCTACACCTATTTTTGCGTTTTGACAATTACAAGTACATATTTGACTTTTATAGTGATAGGAATTTTAGTTTACATATCTTCCTGACCAAGCGAATTAGTTGGATATCAAGAAAGGTTATTCTGTATTGTTTTTTTTTCTATGGTAAATTGTAATCAAGGATGAAACCCATTAAAATGTTCAATAACAAAATTTTCGTAGCTCTTTGGAATAGCAATGATATTATTGTCAACGTACCGTTTGTAAAAATCTAGTTAAAATAGAAGTGAAAAAATTCGGCCTTCTAAAATTTTCATAACCAAATTGGAAATCGTAGCTAAAATTAGTCTTCCCATTGCAGTGCCAAAAATTTGTTAATAAAGCTTTCCATTATATTAGAAGTAAGTTGTTTTCTAGCACAAGTTTAGAACAATTAGAAATTTTGCTTTAGGAATGCAGGTGTAATTCTTGATGTCATCCTATCTTTCTTTTACTGCATTAATTGTTTAATTAAAAGTCAATAGGTATGTTAGTAAATAATGATTTTTCATCTAGTGAGATTAGTACGTAATCATTTGTCATGGTAAACTTTTTCACATCTTCGTTAAATGTTCACGAATCTTTAGTATAATATTCTTCTTTTTCTTCACGTGCCGATCCGTTACCGGATGTTGGAGATCATTCTGGCTATTATTATTTTGTTTGCTGTAGCCCGGAGTAGTCCTGTTGTGGTTGCCGAAAACCACGTTTTAAAGTTTTTCAGCCTCGATACTTTCTTCTCCCAGGTCTCCTTTTCCGTACACCTTTCGCTGGAGTATTAGTTGTAACAATCTTAACGCTTCTCATTCTTCATGATATGACCGAAATACTTTAATTTTATTTTTTTGACAATGTTTATGATTTTGTTTTCTCTGTCCATCCGTTCTAATACCTCTCTGTTTGTCATGTGTGCAGTTCCATAGGATTTTAAACATGCGTTTATACAGCCACATTTCGAATGCTTTAAGTTTCTTATTGGAGGCCTCTGTCACTGTCCAGGATTCCAAGCCACAAAAAAGTACTAAAAAGACATAACAGCGGAGGAGTCTGACTCTTGTTTTTATGTTTAATTCTCGGTTTTTTAACAGTTTGGACATTTTTACAAAAGCATTTCTTGCCTTTTCAATCCGCATCTGATTTCAAATCCGTGGTCTCATTAATCATTAATTGTGCTGCCGAGATAGGTGTATTTCTCCGCTTAGCCGATTGCTTTCTGGTTGATAAGTAATTGTCCTTGTGGTGTGGCTTTTTTACATATCGTCATATATTTTGTTTTTTCTATGTTTATGTCGATTCCAAATTCTTCGCTCTTATTTGCTACTCTATTCATCATTTCTTGCAGGTCCTTCAAGTTTTTTGCCATTATTATGGTGTCTTCTGAGAATCTGATGTTGTTGATTTGTTCTCCATTTAGTTGTATTCCCATTGATGTGTTTTCTAGTGCGTGGCTAAAAATTTCTTCTGAATATATATTGAACAACAGTGGTGACAGTATGCAACCTTGACGAACCCCTCATTGGATTTTAATTTCTTTTGATATTTCCCTTTGTGTTTTATTGCACTGCTTGATTCCAATAAAGATTTTCTATTATCCTAAGGTCCTTGTTATCTATTTCTATATTTCTTAATAGGTCTATTAGTCTTTGATGTGTAACTCTATCAAAGGCTTTTTGACAGCCAATAAAACATATGTGGACGTTACAGCTCACGTCTTTGCATCTTTGTATTAGCACCTGGGTACAAAACAGCGCTTCTCGTGTACCGGTTGCTTTTCTGAATCCAAACTGTGTATCACCCATATGTTCCTCGCATAATGCATATAATGTTCTGTGTATGATTTTCAGAAATGTTTTAGTGGTTGGCTCATTAGGCTGATTGTTCTATCGTCGTTGTTCTGGCAGAAATCACTAAGTCCTCAATAAGTCCAATACAAAAGAATTTCAGGAAAGGAGTTTTAAGATTATAAGTAAAATGAAAATCACATATTGGTAGTAATTCTACTATACTACTTACTACACTTTTATTTTATTTTTATTATTTTATTTTATTTTTGCCAGTCGATAGAACAACTAATTTGTAACCCAATGGTGTAAAAAAGTAAAACGTAAAAAATTGGACTTAGTGATTTTTGCCAGAACAACGACGCTATATTCATTATACTTTTTGGGGTTTATTTTTTGGGGGATAGTTATGAATGTAGATTTTAGCCACTCTTTGGGAATATTGCTCGTGTTATATATCTTATTAAATATCCTTGTAAGCCGCTGAACGTTTCTGTCGTCTAATACTCATTCTTGCCTAATATATTTAAAATGATTCTTGAAAGGAATTTTGTAAATTTGTAGGTTGGTGATTTTATGCTAGTTACTATGGGCCGCAGAGGTGCTTTTTTATGAATTTTTGGTAATCCATATTTTCCGGGTGGAATAGTGCTGTTTATTTTTAGCATTATTGAAGATACTTTGTTTATATAATTATAATTTTCCCATTTAGATATATTTGGTTATTGTTTATCTGTAAATCATTGGTAGTTATTATATAATAATTTTTATGAAAATCCTTTAAAGCATTCAAAATATTTTATTAACTAGATTATTAAAATGTTAAAGCTTGCATTAATTTTTTATTGCTCTAATAAACAACTTTTCCAAGGAAAAGAAATAACTCGTGGAAAGACAGATAAATAAATTCTAAAACTTCACGCCCTTGTCAAGTGGCTCGTGCTCAAATCTGTCTATTTATTCATTAATCTGTCTTTCTTTTTAAAAATTGTGTGAACTACTATTATATCTTATGTATAATAAATATTGTATTTTTTGGTCCGGGTTAACGTTTTATTGCGCCGCGCCGTAACCCTTAAATGTGAGTAAGTTATTTTATAATCAGCGTGAAAAAAATATATAATATCAATCAGAAGATTTCATAACAAACCTCTTCTACAAGTACCGATTTAAAATGTAGGATATTTGTAACGATAGAAATGAAATAGCAACTAAATAAGAGTAGTTTTCCTTTAATAGAATATCCGAATATTTATTAATAAATTAATTAAATCATTTTAAGGCTCGACAACTTAAGAGCAAAACAATTACAAAATGTAAATTTAGTTAACTTACCATAACAATACAATGTTGCTTAATGTAACATTACTTTTAATAACATTATTCCACTTAACCTTAGGACTTGGAAATTTTAGAGAACGCAACTATAAGTGTTTAAATAAGATAAATTGTGACCAAAATGCTCAGAAAGTGCCTTTAAAAGTGGAATAAAGCTGCAGTATCAATTGCGGTGTCTACATTTCAGAGCTTACCTTCCCTTACACTCAAATTAATGACGATTCCTTTAATATTCAAACAATAACGAAGCACAGATTCATGCCAGTTTATCTGTTCATTTGGAAAATTTTACTTTAGGGAAGTAGTTCTGTAACATTCAACATTTCATATTTATAATATTTGTTTTCCAGAATTCCGAATTAAGAAAATAATAATTATTATTTCAAGGGTCGCGAATAGGCGATTGCTTTTTGTTGTTTTCCAGCAATCGGTCGTGATGCTGCGTCGAATGAAAATACCTTTATTAGTAGCTTAACTATCGTCGGAAGGAATTGTTAGTATAATATAATATATTATAATCTAAGTAATATTTTGATAGATTAGTTTAATTATAATAAATAAAACCATAAAGATATTACGATCTTATACTAAATTGAATCTGGATTAATATTGAACTAATAAAGACCAACACAACATTATTATATATAATTTGGAGAGTGCTTTTAAACCAACCGCTAGTAGCATCAATTAAGCCCAAGATTTATCACTATTTAAAAAAATTGTGTTGATTAATGCATTGTTCTTTCTATGTATGATGGTGAACGCTTATAGAAATTGAAAGAATCCGAAATAATAACACTTTTATTAATTTTGTTACAGTTGTAAAAAGGTAGTTATATAAAATTTATTTGCTATAAAGTTTTATCATGTAGTATATAATTTTTATCTTGACCAAAACCAGGCAAATAAAAAAGTCCGAAACGTCAGGTATTACATACATGTGCGATTTATTCTAGGTGTTTTTCGTGACCTGCAAATCCTCTATACGATAATGAATTTATAACCACATTAAAATGCAGTTTTTACCATTATAAACTTATATTTAAAAATACATTTACAATGATAACGGTGAAAGGGCTCTAATTTGTAAGTACATTTTAACCTGATTTTTAACATTGCAGTTACTTGCTGTTAGCGCGAATTGTGTGTACTACTAATTAGAATCTCGGCCTCGCGAATTACCAATTTCTTTCCTCAGCTTCGTGATATACACGGATATTTTGTAAATTGTGACCGAAACGAACTAGATTTAAATATGAACTATAAAACCAATTTTTTTTATTAATTAGTCTTAGGTCTGCAGACATACAACTGATAAATTGATAAGTAAATGGACATCATTAGACTTTTTCACTAAGGCTATGAAAAATGTATCAAAAAACAATAACAAACTACCGAGGTATTTTACTGTAAAAGCTTTCATTGAGTTTAAAACGGTTCTGATAAGAAGCATGAATTAAGAATCAACAAGCTATTGCAAATATGAACAATATTCGCCGTGTGTTATCTCTCAAATATCTACATATATATTACACTATGGGCTAAACATTAATGACAATTTTACCAAAAGAAATACATCATGCCTGTGGAGCCAAGGGGATAATTGGAAGATATTTTATTCAACGTTTAATCGAGCTGTTTGTGTTTTATGTTAAAATAAAAATATCGACATTTCCTCAATAATAATTAATGTACTTTTTTAAACAAAGTGAAACCTTTTGTTAAATCACCCTTTATAAACAAGAAATAAAGAAACAATACCTATATTGTTTTCATTCTTGTATGAAAGTAAAACAATAATTTTACATTTTACTTCTTCCTAAAACATATCAATTTTCCCAATTATCTTTTCAATCTTATTAATTTTAAGCACGTACTTGGTTAAATTAGTAGCTGAACACACTTAAACAAAATTACATTGGTGTGATATTTAATTAATTAAAATTTACCTCTCTAGTAAATTAAATGCAAGTTTGCAAAAATAAAGTATAGTTAACCAAAATGTGTACGCAAGCTGCTCATTAATTTGGCAACTGTTGTTGCACTGAAGTAATATCACCAAAATTGGCTGAAATGTTGTGGCTATAATTAAAAGTACTTACTAATAAATAATTAAAATAATTACTTTCTTTGCATTATTGAAATTTAATTATGAAATTGGTTTCAAATATTCAGACGTTTTGTTACTTTACACCTCTTGGATTGTAGAGTATTTAGGATTTAGATAATTCCGTTTTTGAAACATGAATTTAATATTAAAATTGATTTGAATGATTGAAATGTTAATTTAATAAGAATTTATTTTAAAATTAAGTAATTGAACAAGTTTTACTCGTACTTTATAAGCAACACATTTTTTTTGGTGGTTTCAATTAATCTGGTAGCTTATTTTTCTGCCGAAAAAAGTTTTATAGGTAATTATTTTTCTTTCTTTGCCGTTGAGGCTAACCTTTAGGTTTTCAAACTTTAAAATAAATTATTTATTTTGCAACTAACTTATTTTACTACAAATTTTAGTCGAAATTGGAATTGATATCTATTGTGAATGTGTAATTTACTACCACTTGAGTATTTCTTTCTTTTCTGATATCATGGACTGATGAACTGATAGTTTTTTGTTTGGGCTCTAAAATTTTAAAGCAAAATTGAACGGGATTAATTTATAAATTTCTCATATCTGTCAAGAACATTTAGTATTGTAAATTTTATACATTTTTTATGATTTTTCACAGTTTAAAATTTTAAATTATTAAAGGTTGGTGGAATCAAAAATATAAAATGTAACCTATAAATATCATAAACATATTGCGTTGATATAAAACATTACTTAAAAGTGTATTGTTCGAGAGTGACGTATTCCGGAAGTTTTTGCCCTTTAAATTTAGTTAAAACTAATTTCGCTCTGTTCGTCGAGGTAATAATTTACGATAATAATCTCTCCAGCTTTTCTGGAAAGCTTTTGGTGGCTGATAAAGTTACTTTCACAATTATAAAGTAACTTTTATCATGAACACGTCGGGAAGTTAAAAGAAAATTTTAAGACGAGTAAAATAAAATTAAAATCTATAGAATAAAGTCGAACATTAATTTTCATTAGGAACGAACACATTCTAAGAAAACAAGGTGTGACCTAACATGCAAAATTATAATGGTTAAAGATTACAGTAAAGCTTCGTCAAGTTTGTAATCCTGGACGATCGTCGCCTAAAGCAATAAACACATTTCGTGCGTCCCGCAGTGTCTTGGGAAATTATAGCGATAGCGTGTGATAAAAGCCATCTCGATTAACTTTAAGTACACGCCATATTATATGATAAATATTTAAATACACGGTTGTTTATTTAGCACATTTATTTTGTAAATCTAAAATAAAAACATCATAAAATAAATAAAATAACAAGCCGAGAAAGCACCTAATAGAAATCACAAAAACAATTTATTCATATGCAATCTACATTAGGAGATCGCAAATTCTAAAATGTACTTCTACGTAATCGTTATTGCCTATTTGCATTTAAAGCGAATGAAGCTTTTATTTAAATATAATTTCGTGGTCTTTCCAAGTACCTTTTGCGGTTCGCAATATTACGACTAACTTTATATCCCATTTATTTTCATAACTGTTTTAATGTATGTGATACACTTGCGGTCGTAATTATAGTAACTTATTTATGTATTATCAAATTTTCAATTTGCCCTAAAGTATTATCACAAAAGCGATAAAATTAAATTTAAATTTTAAAATTAAATTCTGAATTTTAAATATTAAACATTTTAATTCATAAAAGAGCTGCACATTAAATTACGGTAGCATTATTTGAATTTTTTTTGTCTTAATTAAAACAGATAAACCTTTTCCATAACTTAAAAAATAAAGATCAGAAATTGTGTCAAATTAATGTAAGTTTTTTTGCTTTTTAATTACACCCAGAGCATAATATGAAAATAATGTAATGCATTGTATTATTAATTTATATTCGTATTGAATAATAAAAATAGTCGTGTTAAATAAATACAAACAAAAAACAATAAATAACTCTTTTTCAATTTTAAATTAATGTATACCTACGTCAAACCACAAGGGGCACCTCCATAATTCTCTTTCCGTTAACTAAATTTCAAGCTTTCATAATATATTTCCATAAGATTTACAATTTTTTAAAATCAATTTTTTGCATCTTTGAATTTCGATGTATTTTGTTTTATCTTTGTCGCTTTTAACCAATGCCTCAAAATATATCAATAGTTTCAGCCTATATTTTGTTTTCATAAGAAACTTGACAACTTAAGTTTTGAAATTATAACTGACGTTTGCATAAACTATATCCAAGTATTTGTGAGATAGTATTAGTAGCCGTTTGTAGCTTACTTGGATTTGTACCTACCCAAGTTTCGGGGTTAAGTACATCTCCTAAATAATGTCGGGGTTAACTGTCGAGATTAACAATCTGTTATATATCACGCAGCAAATCATTATTAGTTATGTAATATAAATGTTACAACGGCAATTTATAATTTACTATCAATACAAGCATAAGTTACATTTTTCATCAAAACTTGAGAAAAACCAGTCATAGGCAATTTTGTCAGTGGCTCCCGTGGGACATCTTACAACTTTTTTGATATTTTTTTACTGTACACAATCTAAATTTTCTATGATTTAGCATACTATTAAAATAACTAAGATTAATATGTTAAAGGTGTAAAATTCTAAATTTAAACACAAATAAATTGCGACTTTTGACTTTTAGTATTAGAACATTGCAATTCTAGTCATGGAATCTCAACTCTATTTCAGTTTAGTTTCCGGTTTTTATTAACGTGTAAGATGTATCTTGATATTTTGAAAAAATTTTATAACAATAATACAGATAGTTTCTTAAAACTGTGATTTGGAATTATTTCAAATAAGCATGTTAAAATATATCACAATTAATTAAATTTTGCATTTGTGTTGTTTAGATCTAAGTTAAAATTCTTACAATTCCATAATATTTCCTCCGGATAATTAATGCGAGTAACCTAAAGTAATCGTTAACAAAGTACACCCGCTATATATTTTTAGTAGTTTTACGATTACCTTGATTGAGTATTCATGAAAATGTTATACAGAGTAGCACATAAAGTTTTAATTAAATTTTAAATAAAAATTAAAAAGATTTAAATATAAATTAAAGGAATTTATTAGTCTAAGATCTGGATCTACCTGACGAGATTCAAGAAAATCGAAATATATTTGATCAACTATATTTTAAGACTAATAAATTGGTTTAAAATAAGCAAGTAAAAAATTTTATTAATTTGAAATTTAATTAAAATTTCATTTAAATCATTAAATTCGTTCTTAAAATATTTATCGAATGCTGGTAGTTTTCTTTCATAAGAATATCGAAATGAGTTGATTATAATAAAAAAATCAATTTGTAACCTAAATTTCTGAATTAATAAGTTATATTAAAACTAGGAATTATTAAAGTGCAAATTTTAAAATCCAAAAAAATGTTTAAAAAGTTATTAAAGTTCTATTATTTTACTCTTCTTAATTCAAAAAAATAGATTAAAATATATTTTAAAAAATACGACATTTTAATTGCGCTTTATTAAGAAGAAAAACTTGAAAACTTTTATATTTGAAGGGATTACTAATTCGCTTTTTTATGAACTTTTACAAGAAAAACCTTTAAAAATGTTTAACTTAGGTATCAAGTTTTCTAAAGAGAACTGATACTAAATTTTAGGAGTTTTATTATAATTTGTATAGGTATTGGATCAAATAACTTCACAGGTCTGCAAATTTTAACTTTTGATCTTCATTGGAACTTTTATTGATTGTTCTAAGAATTTTAGTATACGTAATTTTTTAACATTTACTACTTTACAGTTTATAAATACAAAATACAACAGCTTTGCCTTGAAGAACCATCTACTAGCCTCGAGAAAGGCATTGCAGAGAAACACTTCGCTCTTCCCATTCGAAATAAAATTCTAGAAAAAAAAATTGTATCAAATTGACTACTGTGCTTTTGTCAAAAATATCTTGACTTTTTGTAAAATAATCTATTTCGATTAATGTGAGGTATTCTGGACCGTCCCGGGAAGCGTCGAGTCTTTAACTTCAGTATTCCGATTCGACATTATTAACAATATTAAATTAATCACCCGAATGTTAATGTACATCATTTTTTTGGGAAGAATTAATGGATTAGTGTCTTTTGCCAACAGAACTTGCAGAAGTTCACATCTTTCACAACAATTCCATTCAAGTTACATCACGCGGCAATTATATGTCGTGCAAGCCAGTTTATTAATGAGGAATAAACTTGCATAAATAAATTTCTGTAAGTTTTCAAAACCGTTAGAATTGTTTTAGTAAGAGTAATACTTCTTGTTATATTAAAATTAAAAAAGCACATTCTTTTAATAGCCAAGTTTTTAATAACTTTGCCGAAAAAGAAGGATAGATTGGAATTAATAAACTTTTCAAAGTCAATTTTTATATACCGAAAATTTAAACATTGCTTTGAATTCAAATAATTGTAATTAAAGCGTAAGCAATTCGTATTGAACTTGGAATTACAAAAAATTTTGATTTGGACCAATTATTACGTTCATGTTAAAAAGAACTTAAATGTATATATTCACATATAGAAAATATTGAAGAGATCGATGAGAAGAAGAGTTAAATGAACAATAAAACGAAACATTATTTGTGAGCTTTCAGCAATGCTGTCATCAGACATTTAATAATAATAGTGCAATTACATGGAAACGAATATAACATATTGTCATTTGAGACGATTTCTTGATCCATAAAATTTGAAAGATAATCGCGGGTTAAGGAACAACCTACATAAGAACTCATTAAATAGGAAAACTTAACCCCAATACGTTATTTGTAGCTTAGATGAGTAGTTGGCTGTAGACATTACTTAAACCTTCGATGTCGGTTTTTCTGTTCATCGCATTTTTTCCTCTTGATGCAAATCATTTCGTGAAAAAGTCGATCTTTGTAATTGGTGACTGAATTTAGTGGCGAGTTTGTAAGTTTGCGGACGACTAGAGAGTTCTTCAAATAAAGATAAGCTAGATATAGTTGGTTTATTTAAAATAACACTGTAGCAATAATTGCATATATAAATAATTTTATTCTTTGTTTGAAATTAGATTAAAAATTTTAAAATTAAAAGGTAAATAAACAAAAAAACGAAATATTAATTAATTTAAAATTTTTAAGGTGGCAAATACCAATGTTATTTGGCCATAAGAACAAACCACAATTAAAAACCGAGTATATATAACGTACCGTGCTCAAATTTGCAACATGATATATTTGAACATTTGTCGATAATATATTATAATTACAAGTAAAAACATTTATAGTTAATGAATAAATAAATAAACAAAACATGCCTGCGGAACGGTTCAGTTCTTTTATTTATTGTAGTGAAAATAGTAAAGTAATCATGCTGTATTTACAGTATGTTATTACAAATTATCTATTTGAGAGTTTGCAGTTTAAAAATCTGTTATTAACCTCATTAGTAACGAAATTAATCGTGGTTCTTCTAATCCCTATCCTGCTTATGCTATTTGCAGTTTGGAAAATGTTTCATAGATGGCACGCGCATAGTACAGTATATTATCTTATTTTTCCCGCTACTGTTGACGTAAGTATGCCTTATGTCCATAGTTACAATAGACGTAAGCTGATCATAACATTTGTTTATATAATTTTCGTTGACGACGGAACTTAATAGTCACTTACACTCCTAGGAAAATAATAAAATAATGATAAATTAATATTTTAGGAGTATTTATTTGTGAAAATTAAATGTACAACTTAAAACAAAGAATTTTTATATTTACATACTCGTTTTCCAGAAAATCAGTCCCACACAAATTGTATTACAAAGCAAACTTAGAAAATAAAAGTAACGAAATGAAAATTGAATTCGAGGTTATGACAATCGATGTCAAAATTGTTTTAAAATAATTACATTAAACTGGTACATTGCAGTAGCGGAAAATATATTGTTACACGGCATGTAAGGACTATTAACATCTCGGAAGGTAATATAATCCTCGGCTTCCGCCTCGGATTATATTAACCTTCCTTGAATGTTAATAAGGTCCTTACATTCCTAGTAGCTTAAATAACTATTTCCCGCTACTGTTGACGTAAGTATGCCTTATGTCCATAGTTACAATAGACGTAAGCTGATCATAACATTTGTTTATATAATTTTCGTTGACGACGGAACTTAATAGTCACTTACACTCTAGGAAAATAATAAAATAATGATAAATTAATATTTTAGGATTATTTATTTGTGAAAATGAAATGTACAATTTAAAAACAAGGAATTTTTTATAATTACATGCTCGTTTTCCAGAAAATCAGTCCCACACAAATTGTATTACAAAGCAAACTTAGAAAATAAAAGTAACGAAATGAAAATTGAATTCGAGTTATGTCAATCAAATGTCAAAATTGTTTTTAAAATAATTACATTAAACTGGTACATTGCAGTAGCGGAAAATATATAGCTACACGGCATGTGACTATTAACACTCTCGAAGGTAATATAATCCTCGGCTTCCGCCTCGGATTATATTGACCTTCCTCGAATGTTAATAAGGTCCTTACATTCCTAGTAGCTTAAATAACTATTATGTCAAAAGATTTACAATTTAAGTTGTCAATGTAAGCATTTTTGTGCTCAAAACTGTTTTCTGAATAGGTAAGCGGAAAAAAGTACGAACTAATACAGGCGTCGATAAATTTTGCTGCTCGCATTATCTAGTGATCAATCGATATCAGAGTCATCTACCAGTAGTGTTTGAAAATAATTGATACTATTTGCCACCTTAATCTAATATTAATTCAGAGGTTAATAATATATATAATTTCTTTGTTTGAAGGAGAAGCAAATAAATATAGCCTTTGTGAGCGAAACAAAGAAGAAGTTAAGGGGAAATTGTGACTTGGAACATTACACCATGACAGTGATAGTGGCAAACCTTAGGATCAGCGCGCATGTGCAGGAGTAGCAATATTACTAGACCCGAAATGGAGAGAAAGAATAACCTCGTATAAATGGATCAAAAAGAGAATAATCCAGGTAAGATTCAAAATAGATAGAGGTTATATATGTATTCTTCATTACTGTATACGCCCCTGAAGAAGAAAAAAATAACAAACCGAAGAATTTTAAAATCTTTACAAAAGTAATAGACATAAGCCCAAGAAACGTCGACCTTACACTTGGAGGGACTTCAATCCCAGAAGCAGAACGGAATCGTTGAGCACATAATAGGTAAACACAACGAAGACATACTAAATAATAATGGAAAAAACTGAGCGACTTTGCAGGTTTCAATAGCACCAAGATAATAAACACATTTTTTCAACATAGAAAATCCATAAACTTACCTGGAAAGCAAGGGAACAAGCATAAAGTATAGACTATTTTCTAAGTATGTAACTACCCCTCGAATGTGCCTAACCTTGTCGCGGTGAGGGGCTTGTGTATTTTAATGAAGCGGTGGGCGTGTACCTGTTAGGACTCGGGTCGGAGCCTTAAACGCTCCTGGCTTGGTCTGTTTTGATACGCTGGGTCTGGCCGAGACTTAAAACCCTTTGTGCCTGACCTTGTGTCATTGAAGCGGGATGATGGCCACCGTGGAGAAATCAGACGAATCAGGCACCCACGTGTTTGTGCCGTGCGTGGAGACCCGTACGGGAGGATGAAAGGATCCTGGTGGCTGAGCTGGCTTGGGAGCGGTTGTAGTTCTCCTGGGTCCGGCAACACTCCACTTTGGCCTCGATTTCTTCTTAAACGGGCGGCCTAGGCTAGTCCACCTGGGTCAAAGGCTGAGCTGACCCGTAAGAGGATCAGCAGGACGAGCTCTTTGGGAAGGTCGAAGCTCGAAGGTAATATAATCCTCGGCTTCCGCCTCGGATTATATTAACCTTCCTTGAATGTTAATAAGGTCCTTACATTCCTAGTAGCTTAAATAACTATTATTTGTTTTAAAATGTTTTTCCCGCTACTGTTGACGTAAGTATGCCTTATGTTCATAGTTACAATAGACGTAAGCTGATCATAACATTTGTTTATATAATTTTCGTTGACGACGGAACTTAATAGTCACTTACACTCCTAGGAAAATAATAAAATAATGATAAATTAATATTTTAGGAGTATTTATTTGTGAAAATGAAATGTACAATTTAAAAACAAGGAATTTTTTATAATTACATGCTCGTTTTCCAGAAAATCAGTCCCACACAAATTGTATTACAAAGCAAACTTAGAAAATAAAAGTAACGAAATGAAAATTGAATTCGAGTTATGTCAATCAAATGTCAAAATTGTTTTTAAAATAATTACATTAAACTGGTACATTGCAGTAGCGGGAAAATATAATAGTTACACGGCATGTAAGGACTATTAACACTCGGAAGGTAATATAATCCTCGGCTTCCGCCTCGGATTATATTGACCTTCCTCGAATGTTAATAAGGTCCTTACATTCCTAGTAGCTTAAATAACTATTATGTCAAAAGATTTACAATTTAAGTTGTCAATGTAAGCATTTTTGTGCTCAAAACTGTTTTCTGAATAGGTAAGCGGAAAAAGTACGAACTAATACAGGCGTCGATAAATTTTGCTGCTCGCATTATCTAGTGATCAATCGATATCAGAGTCATCTACCAGTAGTGTTTGAAAATAATTGATACTATTTGCCACCTTAATCTAATATTAATTCAGAGGTTAATAATATATATAATTGTTTTGTTTAAAGGAGAAGCAAATAAATGTAGCCTTTGTGAGCGAAACAAAGAAGAAGTTAAGGGAAGTTGTGACTTGGAACATTACACCATGACAGTGATAGTGGCAAACCTCAGGAACAGCGCGCATGTGCAGGAGTAGCAATATTACTAGACCCGAAATGGAGTGAAAGAATAACCTCGTATAAATGGATCAAAGAGGGGAAAAATCCAGGTAAGATTCAAAATAGATAGAGGTCATATATGTATTCTTCATTACTGTATACGCCCCTGAAGAAGAAAAAAATAACAAACCGAAGAATTTTAAAATCTTTACAAAAAGTAATAGACATAAGCCCAAGAAACGTCGACCTTACACTTGGGGGACTTCAATCCCAGAAGCAGAACGGAATCGTTGAGCACATAATAGGTAAACACAACGAAGACATACTAAATAATAATGGAAAAAACTGAGCGACTTTGCAGGTTTCAATAGCACCAAGATAATAAACACATTTTTCAACATAGAAAAATCCATAAACTTACCTGGAAAGCAAGGGAACAAGCATAAAGTATAGACTATTTTCTAAGTATGTAACTACCCCTCGAATGTGCCTAACCTTGTCGCGGTGAGGGGGCTTGTGTATTTTAATGAAGCGGTGGGCGTGTACCTGTTAGGACTCGGGTCGGAGCCTTAAAACGCTCCTGGCTTGGTCTGTTTTGATACGCTGGGTCTGGCCGAGACTTAAAACCCTTTGTGCCTGACCTTGTGTCATTGAAGCGGGATGATGGCCACCGTGGAGAAATCAGACGAATCAGGCACCCACGTGTTTGTGCCGTGCGTGGAGACCCGTACGGGAGGATGAAAGGATCCTGGTGGCTGAGCTGGCTTGGGAGCGGTTGTAGTTCTCCTGGGTCCGGCAACACTCCACTTTGGCCTCGATTTCTTCTTAAACGGGCGGCCTAGGCTAGTCCACCTGGGTCAATCGGCTGAGCTGACCCGTAAGAGGATCAGCAGGACGAGCTCTTTGGGAAGGTCGCGGTGTGTAAACGCTGTGCCTTCCTGGGAACTATACCCCTCGAGTAGCCCTGGCGCTGATTTTATCGCGTCCCCTTGTTGGACTCTGTGACGGGTGGGGAGCTCTGGGGGGGGTGAAATTATATTTTCTCCATATGGATACAAATAAATTAAACACACACAAACAAGCTGGTGTGTCCTCGGACACACAAGCAAAAAAAACACAACGGGAGCGCACCTTATGGTTGCCCCAAACACTGGTGTGATGGGTATGTCCTTAACGGATGTCCCATCTACCAACACAGAGGTGGGTATATCTCATGATGTCCCACCCACAGAAAATACCAATATGGCTGTTTCTGAAAGTGCGGGCGCCTCCTCTGGGAATGCCCAGCACAGACCCGCCGCTGAGGGAAGCTCTAAAAAGCATCGCCTCTGCGGAGCGGAGAAGAAAAGACGCAGAAAGGCCAAAGCACTGAGACGCAACACTGCAGAAGGTCTCAACAGCCAAACTGCGCACGAACGGGCAGGGCCGTCCAAACCGAAAGGTGCGGGGGGACCGCCTGGTGGCGCAAATCGTAACAAAAATGCGACGGCAGGGGGGAGGGATGGTAAAACGTCCTCCGCTCGAACCGACGCATCGAAAAAAAGGTTGAGGTCCCAGGACTCTATGCCTTCGCCTCTCAAGCAGAGGAAGAGGGTCGAGACGACTGGGTCAACAACAAAACCAGAGGGGTCGGAAGCAACAAGCTACAAGGAGGCAGCAACTAGCCACCTTAGAGTAGCAGTGATCGACCGCCAAAATCCTATGGGCAAACTTACAGAAGCCCAGAAGTCGTTAGTCGAAGAACAACTCGACATAGCTTTACGTAAGGCTGTCATGACAGCCTTACAAACGAAAACAGGTGCGCCAATTTTTGAGGGCTTCCGTTACTCGGGACAGATCCTACGGATCACCTGTGGTGACGAGAGGTCCCTAAATTGGCTAAAAGAAATAGTTGGACATATCCCTACCTTATGGGAAAATGCCAAATTAGAGGTAGTCCAGGTGAATAACCTGCCCAGGCTTGTAAGGCCACCCTCTGGGTCCCGGGGAAACCTGAACCCACTGAGGAGGTTATAAAGTGGCTAACGGCACAAAACACCTGGACAAAGATCAACGAGTGGTGCGTCTTCTATGACACGGACAGAAGCGACCCTTTGGGGAAGCTTATTGTCTTTGGTGTCAATGAGCAAGACAAAGCCGCTCTTACCACCAGGAGGGGGAAGTTAAACTTCAAATTCTCCACCTTAAAAGTGAAGGTACAACGCGTCATCACTGACGACAATGTGCCAACACCAACTGCTGAAGAGGTGGCCGCAGAGATGATGGACCTCTTGGACATCCAAGAGGACTCTCATAACACGGCCGAACTCTCAAAACAAAGCGAAGCTCCGTAAAAGGATGGTCTTATGGCTACCTTGGGAGAGTGGAGCTTTTACAAAATTTAACCTGCAGCATGGCCGGGCGGCTACGGCCACTCTATGCCGCCACCTGGCCATGTGCAAGGACACAATAGCTCTTATTCAAGAGCCATATACAATAAAGGCTAGAATTTCTGGCCTTTCAACATTAAAAGGGAACATCTTTACAGGTAATCTCTAATAAAACTAGAACATGTATTTATATACCTAGCAATTTTCAGGCCAATTCCCTGCCGCAGTTTGGAGACTGCGATCTAACAGCTGTCAGACTAGGCTGCGACTTTGGGAATGGTCCAGAGGATGTTATCTTAGCATCCGTCTACCTTCCAATTGACTCCCAGGATCTGCCACCCTCTCAGAGGATGATGGACCTGGTGAGCTATTGCGAACAAAAGAAAAGACATCTCATCATATCGTGTGACTCGAATTCCCATCATACTGCATGGGGGAGCGAGGACTGCAACAGACGAGGTAAGTCACTATTTGAGTATTTAATGGGTACGAATTTAGAAATTATGAACAGAGGTGTCACACCAACTTTTTATGTGTCACCAAATCGACACTCGGTAATTGATATTACACTAGCGTCGGTAAATATTTCAAATAAAATATATGAATGGCATGTGTCCGACGAACTGACAATGTCTGATCATAGATGGATTAACTTTAAAATTAAAGCCATAAAATGGAGCCCAGGCGCTTCAGAAATCCCAGGAAGCTGGACAAGCGGATCTTCTTGGATCTGCTCTCTAGTGCCTTGAAACTGATATGCTAGGGAAATCTCCACAAAAGATATCTTACAGACAACTGAGGAGATTGAGATGTACGCGGGTGCACTACAACAGTCCCTCATAACATCCTACGAATCCTCGTGTCCACTGCAGTCCGCTGGATCTGGCAAGCGTACCACCCTTGGTGGTGCTGCGAGCTAGATCGAATGAGGAAGGCGGTCACGAGATTATGTAATAAAGCAAAAGCCTCGAGAGTTGCATCGGACTGGAATGCATATAGAGTGCGACAGTCCGAGTACAAGAGGTTAATCCGCCAAAAACAACGGAAATCTTGGAGGGACTTCTGCAGTGGGGTAGCGACCACCACGGATGCTGCCAAACTGAAGAAGGTTCTCCAAGGACCCATACCAGCAGCCAGGCAGCGTTCTTCGCAGCGACGGTTCCTATACGGAGAGTCCAGAGGAGACTGCCGAAATACTGCTAAAAACACACTTTCCCGATAGTAAAACTGTGACGGACTATGCGTGGACTGAGCATATGACTCGGCCACCGACCGAAGCAGATTGGGAAATTGCAAAAAAGATCGTAGACCCGATCAAAACTTCATGGGCGATCAAATCCTTCGCTCCCTTTAAATCGCCGGGACCGGACGGTGTCTTTCCGGCCCTACTGCAGTGGGGACTGGAGGACCTGCTGCGGCCTCTGGTGAAGGTGTTTAGGGCGTGCATTGCGCACGGCTACACACCAAGGGAATGGCGTAAGGTAAGAATCGTCTTCATACCCAAGCCAGGTAAAGGGGACTACTCCCTGGCAAAATCCTTTAGGCCAATAAGTCTTACGTCTGTCTTCTTGAAGACGTTAGAAAGATTGTGCGATAGAGAAATTCGTGATGTAGCGCTTGTCAACACGCCGTTACATCCGAAGCAACACGCATATGTTCCAGGGAGATCTACGGAGTCCGCACTTCATGAAGTGGTAGAACGTATGAGAGATCGTTGCATTATAAAGAATGCACCCTAGAGCATTTATTGACATAGAAGGAGCTTTCGATAAGGCTACCTTTGAAAGCATAAACGCCTCACTTCAGTCTCACCGAGTCCCTATTCCATCATACGATGGATCAACTCAATGTTGAGGGGAGAGTGGTTGAGTTCAATGTCGGAGGTGTGACAACAAAAGGCATTGTTACTAAGGGCTGCCCGCAGGGGAGTGCTTTCTCCTTACTGTGGGATCTAGTGGTAGACAGCCTCCTTCAACGCCTAAACGAAAGTGGATATTACACTATCGGATACGCAGATGACATTGTCATACTGCTAAACGGAAAGTTTGAGAACACTCTGTGCGAGGTGATGCAGAGTGCATTCAAAATCTTAGAGGAATGGTGTACGGCACATGCCCTCTCGGTCAACCCGGCCAAAACTGGGCTTGTCCTATTCACCAAAAACGGAAACTGCGAGGCATAAAATGCCAAACCTAATGGGAACCCGTCTTAAGCTGGCCTCTGAGGTTACGTACCTTGAGTGGTGCTTGACGCAAAGCTCAATTGGGGAAAACACATCAGCCATAAAACTGAAAAAGCGAGCATCGCCTACTGGCAGTGTCGAAGGGCTATGGGAAAGTCCTGGGGTTTCTCCCAGGATTGCCCTCTGGCTCTACACTGCCGTAGTTAGACCAATGCTATGTTATGGTGCCATCGTATGGTGGCCTAGAACCAAATTGGTAACAGCAACATCCTCCCTTTGCAGGCTTCAGAGATCGGTCTGTTTAGCGGTGACGGGTGTGATGAGAACGACCCCGACTGCGGCACTGGAGGCTCTGCTCTGCCTTCCTCCACTGGACATCTATGTGGAGGAATGTGCGGTGCGGGCTGCCCTCAGGATGCGAACGTGGGGTCTGTGGGCGCATAGGCAGCGAGCTGTCGGACACTTGAGGATCTTGGAGGACTGCGCAAAGAGGCTGCCTCTGTTGGACCTCAGTACCGACAGTATTTCTCCTAAATACTCATTCAATAGGAAATTCGAAATCCTGTTAAACACGGCAGAAGCCCCCGAGACAGACATATCACTGTACACGGATGGCTCTAAAAATAATGTTGGCACCGGCTCGGGCATCTTTTCCCCTGAACTGGAACTAAACATAAGTCTACCGCTAGGAAAGTATGCCTCGGTTTTCCAAGCAGAACTCATAGGCGTACTGCACTGCGCGGAACAAATCCTGGAAAGGAAACTCCGGCAGAAAAAGATACAGATATTGACCGACAGCAGAGCGGTTCTTATGACACTCAACCGTCATAGGATCACCTCAAATCTGGTGCTGAAATGCATACGGATGCTGAACGAAATATCGACAAACGAAAATGCCTTAACTCTTAGATGGGTCAAAGGGCATCAAGGCGACAAGGGAAACGAGAGAGCGGACGCGCTGGCGAGAACGGGTGCGGGCACACCACCGTGTGGACCCGAGCCCTTCGTAATGCCGGCAGTCGAATTCTTCAACGCTCTCCTAACTGAAGAAACCCTTAAACTCCACACCAGCAGATGGAAAAATACCAAAGAATGCCGACAGGCAAGGGCAGCAATACGTGCGCCCTCGAGCAGACATTCCAAATACTTTCTACAGCTATCAAGAGATAAGCTACGAATACTAGCGGGGGTCCTGACGGGACACTGCAAACTAAATAAACACCTGCACACAATGGGGCTGGTAGAAAGCCCCACCTGTCGATGGTGCGATTTATCAGACGAAACTGCGGAGCATGTGCTTTGCACATGCCCGGCCTTAGCGTCCAAAAGAGGATCCATGTTGGGGGACTTCTGGCCCACCATGGCCAGAATTTGTGGCACCCTGCCCTCTAAGATCCTCGAGTACATCCTCGATGTAGGATGGCTGGAGGCATAGGAGGGCGGAGGGCTACTACTGAAACCCGGAGGTAGCATAATGGGCCCGGTTTTGTGGCCTGAGTGCGTGCGAAGCAATTTGCCCTCCACAAATAATCCAGATCCAGATCCAGAAGTATGTAACTACAAAACAGCAAAACTAATCAGAGATGTACGAGTATATCCAGGCCCCGACCTGAAATCAGATCACAATTTACTGCATACATCAATAAATTTAAAACCAAGTGGTTCAAAAACCACACAAAACAGAAATGGGACAAGATAGGTTTAAAATATATTTACTTCAAGAAGATTCGGTCAATACCTCTACCATACAAGATTAAACAAATACAACGAACGCATTCCCAAAAGTCATGATATAGATACAGAATGGCTAAATATCAAAACCATTCTAAAGAAAGCAGCAGAGAATCCTTGGACGTCAAAAGAAAGTGAGTAACAAAAGAAAATCAAAAGTATGGAGCGCAGAACTAAAAAGTGCAATAGAAATAAAAAAAATTGCGTACCTAAAGCTACTTACAAATAGAACAGAAGAGAACAAGAACCACTACGATCAACTAAAAAGAGAAGTAAAACGGATACATAGAGAATTACAACAAAATAAATGGGAAGACTTCATAGTAAAATTGAGAATGACGTACACGGGAGACAAAATGTTGCATACAAAATAATGAAATATCTGAATAGCCAAGAACGCGATAGGGCAACCCTAGATATTATATCAAACAAGAAATGGCTAAAATATTACACATCACTTTGGCAAAACAGGGAAGAAGAAAAGACGAAAGAGAACGAAAATAAGCATGGAGAGGTAGATCCTATCGAATACACAGAATTAGACGAAGTTCTTAAAAACACTAAGAATAGAAAAGCAGTGGGCAGTGACAAAGTCAATAGTGAACTGATCAAATACTCGTCGGAACAGATAAAGATAAGATTCTTGGAGCTGTTGAACAAATGTTGGCAAAATGTAAAAATACCATCAGAGTGGAAAACTGCTATTGTTAAGCCGATCTATAAAAAGGGTGATAGAACGTCGTGTGAAAATTATAGAGGCATCGGCCTCTTAAATACAGCTTATAAGATATATTCGAAGATTATTACCAATAGATTAAAAGAAATAGCAGAGCACATATTGATAGAGGAACAAAACGGTTTCCAGTAGGCAGATCTTGTATTGACAACGTGTTTATCGCCAAACAGATAGTAGAAAAGCATAGAGAATTTAACCGAGAAACCCACCTATTATTTATAGATTACGTAAAGGCATTCGACCGCGTAAAACGGTATAAGCTATGGAAAATATTACACAGAAGGGGTATACCAAAACATCTCATATACGCAATAAAGGAACTATATGAAAATACTGAAATATGCATATCTGGAAGCGAAAACGACACGGAATATACCAACAGTGGACTAAAACAGGGATGTAGCTTATCTCCGGTCTTATTCAATATATACATTGACGATGCTCTCAGGAAATGGAAAAATGAAATAGAATACTACTCTTTCAATCTAAACCAACGAAAATATGTGTTCACTATACTGTTTGCAGATGACCAAATGATGATTGCAAGCGATGAGGATGCGCTACAGTATGCTTTCCACAAACTACAATGCATCATGAAAACCTACAACATGAGAGTCTCAACAAATAAAACAAAAGCCATGGCATTCAGAGGGCAAGAATATATAAGAACTAAGATAGTTTTTGAAGATACACCAATAGAACAAGTGAATAAATTTAAGTTTTTGGGCTGCACTATGAATATCCACGAAGAAAGAGATATGTAGAAGAAAATAGAAAAATTCAAGTATTTCAATGGAACTATAGCACGAACACTGAAGAAATGTAGAAACACCGTTACATCGATAAAATTCTACAAAGTTATGTAGGTACCAGCACTTACTTACGGAAGCGAAACCTGGACGCTCACAAGCAGAATTAATAGTGGAATTCAACATGCCGAAATTACGTTTTTGAGAACAATTTTAGGACTCACACGGCTAGATAGGGCCAGAAACATGGACATTAGAGCCACACTAAACATTTTCAAACTAGGCGAAAAAATAGCACAATATCGTAATGAATGGAAAAGTCACATGGTGAGCATGACAAACGACCGACTACCAAAACCAAGATACCTCTAAAAAACACCCGTAAGAAGAAATGTAGAAAGACCCAAAAAAAAAGATGGAAGAATCAGCGGTGACGTAACGGGCCAAAGCCTAAAACATGAATAAGAAAAATAATCTTGCCACGCTAGCCACTTGCTTGATTGGCAAACTTTTATGCATTTAATTTTTTAGTCAAAGTGCGAGAGTGGTTCGAAAACCGTCGTGGATTCGTAATTAAAATGCACTGTTCAGTATGAGGAAAAAATGATGTAAAAGCTGTGCCAGATAAAGTATATAAAACGTTCAAGAAAGAAAAAGTTGTTCAATTTAACAAAAGCAAAGATGGAATAAAGATGTGGTGACATTTATTCTCAATTCCTTATCAGAACATAAAAATAAAAAACAAAGCAAGTAACATTTTTAGCAAGTAGCTGAAGGCTACAGGCTAAAATAATATAAAAAAAAACAAAGGTTACGTGATGGGTAAATTTCCCAGAGCAAAATACAACCTCACCATCTAAAGGCTAGATGATGGTTCCAGTCAACTCCCCATTACTATGAATTGTTCAACAATTGAATTCTTGTTAGGAAATTGTTGCCGTTAAAGCAGAAGTTTCACCTGAAGCGCAGTTAAAACACCCACCCCTGCATCTTTACTGACATAGCTCACTTACCTAAAAATTTCCAAAATAATGGATCAACTTTTAAAATACCTTCCATTTTGGGTTTCACAGTAAATTATATCATTGTCCCACATCCGGTTATCTCTGGGAGTTTACTAAAATTAAATAAAGAACACAAGAATAAATTAAACATAACATCTGATAAGATAACGATCGATAATAGATTGTACCCTGGTATTACAACCCACTAAAAATATGGGGTCAAAATCAATAAAATAAAATTAAATTCTAATTTATCTGTAATAGTAAAGATGGAATAAATTACAGTAGGTTAAAAAAGATAAAAATTTGCACCAAATAAAAATACATATGTGCGTATTCATTAAGTGTTATTTGAGCACTGGGTTTATCAAAAAGCAGGAAAAGTACGAAAACATAGTGCCAACTTAGATTATTAAAACCTCTGATATAATTTGAAATTAAAAATGAAATAAAATTAATGTGACAATACAACTGCAATTGTAATGTTACAACACTTGGTAATTTTTCTTCAAACCTCTAAAATTTGTTAATTTTGGTAAAATTTAAATTTCATTGGTATATTATGATAAAATTTTAGAAAAGGGAAAAAAAAAAATTTTCTACAATTTGTATTTTCGGCTTCTAGTGCCTTGTAAATATTGTGTGTTTAATGTAAAAAATAAACTTATAACTCGCATATCAGTAAATTTAGTCCTTCAAAAATAAATATTATGTAAAATATGTTGAAAATATATAAATTTTTATTATTCATAACTAAAAGTTTTCTATTGTATTTACTACAACAAAGTTAAATTGAAGAGCATATATTTTGCTAAACACTTTTTATTACATTGTACACCCTAAAATAATATTTGACGATAAAAATTAAAAACAAACTGTTTGTTTTATTCTCTAGATAATATCACGTGTTCTCAATTTGCTTTGTTGGCGGTCTTCTACACTTGAGGTGGTGTACACACAATATAATCTTCTCTTTCACTTTATTTTATTTTAACGAAACGCGTTTTCGTAATAGTCGATAATAATAGTTTTAAAATATAAATAAAAGCACAAAAATACTATTTAGGAATCCTGGTAAACAAGCGCTATTCCCCACGCTCTAATTCTCGATCGACTTTTCAAATTGCTTACCTTGCTTACCACTTACCGTCGGCTCTGCCTATATACCTTTCCATAGATTTTATCAATAATTAAAAAGTGAAGTAAATATTTTTATATATTATATTTCATATTAAGGAATATTATTTTATAATGCTAAAATTAAAGTAGAGTTAGTTAGCCCGGGCCGAAAAGTATAAAATTTATTAAAGATATTCTTTCACTTTTAGTCATTAGATGAAATTAAAATAAAACTTTTAAGGTAGGGTAGAACTTGCTAAGTCTTTAATAACCAAAAAATCGATTTTGAAGTTTACGAATAACTATTCCTATAGAAACACATGAAAGCATGTCACATAGAGGGGATGTGCCATATTCTGTAAACGGACGTGTACGCAGCCTGGATTGTGAAATTTCCCAATTGACAAGTTTTAAATTGACTCTTAAATCCTGTAGCTCAAAGATCCAAAATTTCAAGTATTGTTTTGGCCCAAGGATATTTTTTGTAAGTTTAACATCTCAAACGTCGTGGCTCGAGGATTCATTTTTTTCTAGATTAATTTTGATCCAGGAATATTTTATCGAGTTTTACCTCCAACAATTATGCCGATAATAATAAAAACCCTTATTTAAAATTGCTAAACAAATTTAACTAAATATCTTTCGATGATTTGTAGCAGGATATTATCAAACTACTTTTTATGTGTACGCCCAAAAACGAACACTCAAATAAATTGCTTCAAATGGCCAAGTAACATGTGGAAAGCTACAATCCTTAACCGACGGCAATACATCTTCAATTAACACAGTTCAAGAGCAAATAGTACTTTAAAACAATTGGTATAACAGGTGCGCAGCGACACCAACTCGAGTCTCGCACGCCCACTACCCCAAAATATAAAAATCCGTCTTAGGCGATAGCCTACAGTTGTCAAAGAGGTATTTTGGTTATGCGGTACTTTCTCCTGCAACCAGAACATCTGAAGCAATGGTTCAGATAATAATTGTTATCGCTAATAATATTACAGTAACGCCTGCAAGTGCGGCATTACATCTTCTGTTTTCAGATAATGCAGTTGCTGCTGCAAAGCAATTATTTTGAATTTTTACATTATCTTTAATATCAGAGACATTCACGATGATTGCAATAGAAAAACTGGATACATTTAAGAAATGCTAGTTTATGTTGGGGAATAATTATTATCGATGGGCGTATTTAAGGTTTGAAAAAATTCAATAAAAAAATCCCATTTTATATAAATTTTGTTAATCAATCGCAAAGTTTTTTTTTAATTTGCATATTACATTATCTTTTATAATTGCATTTAAAAATTTTAAAGTCGCAACCCGGATTAGGTAGCTTTTGACAGAAATCATTTCAATATTAATTAACTTGTTAACTAAAGCTTGAATTTTTGTTAAATATACATATTGCTGTGTTTTCCAGAAACTTAATATAAAATTTTGAATAACTAAATTAACTACGATGACTAATCTCATCAGTTATAACTTTTAATTTAAACGGTCTTGTTATCACAGACTTACGGCGAATAATACTTTTCTTGTTTTACACTGTCTGGCTCACTTCTTTGTTTTCACTCGGTATATAATTGTAGTAAAGAGAAATAATACGGCTGCCTTGTAACTTGAAATTGTAAGTGATTTATTAAATTGTGTAGTATAAGTTTAAATATTATAATACATAATTATATTTTAATGTGAATAATTAATATGTAAATAATTAATATATATTTGCTGATGGAACAGGTACATACAAATGGATATTTAGAGGTAATCGACTCTAAAAACGCTGAACACGTTATTTTTGGTTGACATCGATAAATATCAATACTTTTACAAAGGCAGTTAGTTGCGAGTTGTAAGTTGTTAGTCTTAGTTCATTCACAAACGCTAACTATGCCGCTCGTTTGTGTAATTGTTGGTTTAATAAATAATGGTTGACCCAACTGGCATTTTTGTGAAAAAATCACTAATCTTCTGATAGTTAATGGGGATATAAATATTTCAATAAAATAGATCATATTTCAATTGAACGTAAAACATAAATTTTGAATTACTCAGTGTATAATGTTACCAAACAAATCATAAAATTATATAAATTAAAAATTGGTGGTTAATTTATTAACCTGTCACCTGTAATTGTAAATGTGACAAACGTAAAACTTAATACTAATACAAAAGTTAGCCAATTAGCCGAAATAAACGTTATAAATAATCTTACTTATAATTAACACTTTTTCTTAATTCAATTTTTCCGATTTCTAAGGTAAAGTGTTAAAAAATAATGTGCCCGTACTAAGTTTTAATATAATTTTAAATTCAAATTTTCACGGTAGAGATGTTGATGGTTTTTAGTTGTTGATGTCTTCCTTATGGTAGCATTGAATGAGACAACAACCATCTGATGCTAATCTTCTCAGTCATTAAATTCCCAAAATTTGGTGTAATCAGTCTTAACACGCACCGATTGATTGCTATTTGTGTTAATTAAATAATTGTTTAGTTAATTTAAAGTTTGTGATTACTTCTATTTTTATGATGCATTATTTACCTGGTATCTTTACGGTAAAATATTTATTCAGGTAAATTTATTAGTAACACTAATCTATTTTCTTCTTCTTCACTTTTCTCATTAGGCTCTAAAGTCTGTACTGGTGCCCATTCCGAGATTCTGGTATATTTACTGTCGCACAACCTATTTTTATTTTGGTGGACGGGATTACAGATCAAAAGAACCAATGATAAAATTGCATTCCAAATTAATTTTTAAAGCCGTTTTTAACCAAATTTGTGGACCGACTGCAATTTTTGTTTAATATGTAGAGAACGATGTCCTCTTGCATAATTCGCTTCAAAAATCATGAAATTCCAAATTGGGTTTATTGACCGTCCCCAAAAATTTAAATTCATCATTTGTAGCAAAAATATTGTCACCTGTCTTCATACTAAAGCAATAGCCTAATATTATATTTTGCCATATTTTGCCAGATTGAGATTAAGGCGAGGGTTCGTCAACCCTGACTTCGATTTTACCATTCTTTTGCAAATTATGAAAGATAACAATGCCAGATACACATAAAAAATAAAATTTGCGGACTGTCCACAAATTTGGTTAAAAACGGCTTTAAAATTAATTTGGAATGCAATTTTATCATTGGCTCTGGTGAACTATAACCCGCCCATCGTAATTAAAATGGGCTGTGGCAACATTTAAAATACCAGAATCTCGTTTTTACAACGAATTATGAAAGATAATGGTGTAATTAGCTAATAAAAAATTAAAGTTGTGATCGGACAACAAATTTTCGAAAAAAAATCACTTTTTGTGTGAATTCGTTTCTAAGGATGTTGCACTGTCAAAACCTATTCTCCGCAGCCGCCCTCGCCCCTCTAGGGCTTGTACGGCGCTTCGAACGGTTTTACACGTGCTAAACTCATTAAAATATCCTTAAGCGGCTCCAACTCGAAAAGTTTGAAAGTTGACGCAGCAGATCTCCGGGAGCTACTGACTCGTTTCTACCACTGCTCTAGTTGGCCCCGCCTTAAGGTAGAACCGCTAGGGTAAATCAGCACGGACGGTCATCAAAATGCATAAAATTATTGCGCAATGTTACGCAATAATACACTTACATGTATTTCTTATGAGAAAATTGCAATTTTCAAAATTAAATTGTGATTTTATTACAAGTCCGACAAAGTTCCTCCTGCCTTCAAAATGCTTGTATTTTTCTGTTCTTTCGTTTGGTATAGCCATTTCTATAGGGAAAAGTGTACTTTCGAGTCAGGGTTAACGGACTCTAGCCCAGATTAATTAATGTACTCTAAGTTATTGAGGGAACAATCTCTTTAGTATTTTGAAAGTACAAAATTTAAAATAGGTACGCATAACAAAGTAATGGAAATTTTAAGTTATGTTTAAAAAAGACAGAGTTACTCGAATTAGATTATATTCGTGATTGCCAAGTTTTAACATTTTCTAAGTTTCGAATTAAATTTACAAAGAATACTATCATATTATGTATTTTATACATACCTAGCCTAGATGCATTCATATTGTGGTACACAAATATATACCCTATTTCCAACTTACTAAAGAAGTGTTGATACTAGCATTTTAATATCGTCTACAAGGAGCACCAAAGCAGTTTTGGATCGACCCAAGATGCAGATTAATTAAATGACAAACGGTATGCATAAAAAAAATGTGAATACGTAAGTGTGCGATTATGAATGAAAAGAAATTACACATTTGCAATGGCCAAACATAATTAGAAGTTATATACACAATTAAACAATGGAAAACATTTAGTTTCTTGTAGAATTTGTTTGCAGGCTGTGGAAAAATGTAAGTAGTGAAAAATTGGCAGTTTTAAATTTGTGAATAGTGCCTTAATCTCATCGAGAGAAAAGTGCAAAATCCTTATAGGTGAATCGAGATTTGAAAACGTTTACAGTAATTTCATAAATCTACATTTATACAACCATAAATCTACAGTTAAAACACCTGGATGATTTATCAAAGCTGAGGAAGCAAAATCTTTGAAAAATAAACTATACATATATCCTGTAATACATTTGACTCACGTTTTAACAACAGTACATTTAATAATTCTTTGTATTTTTGGGATAATACCTTTTATATTTTGACGTAAGATTAAATTTATAATTAATTCCTATAAATCAAAGAAAGAGGATCACAAAGAACGCGAATTAAAAGAAGTAGAAGATGTTTGACAAGAACAATAATAAGAGGACGTTTTGTCTTAAGGGGGGACAAATTATATACGAATGAAGTTAGCTGTTATATTAGATAGACCTCTTCTTATCCTTATCGAGATGTGTCTATGAACACTATTCGTCTTAGTTTGTTTTTGAAATAAAATAGTTTTAACCACAAAGTCTTTCAATAAATAAACTTAATTGTATATAATATGTATATCTAGATTAAATTAGAGATCATATAGAAACTTCCGCATGTACATACATTATGTAAACTATTTTTACTGTTTTAACTATAAAACACCCCGTATAAATTAATTATTGATTTTCTTCAGAACTTCTTTGTTTTAAAGTTTTAGCACAAATACTAAATTGTAAACTCATAAACCTTCCGATTAAATCATTTTTAAAATGTCGTTAGAACGACCACCTGGTGATTTTAGAACACAAAACCTAAATAGCATTAGATAGTAGATCTATGTATAATACAATAAATATTTTTAAAAATAAGATATTGAAATATTTTTCCATTAGTTTGCAAAAATTTAAATATTTAAAAAGCTACAGAAACGTTTAATGTAAATATAAATTTTGTATTCATTCTAATATTACACAGAGTAAATATTTCATATTCTGACTACCTGTGCTAATTTATACTAATTAAAATAATTCCAGTAGAATTAATTACACTAAATTATTTTGCTACAATAAATTAATAATTCTTTATTTATTAGATATATCTAAAAGATACATGGAGACAAAATTTATTTTAGTAAAAGTATAAAATGCGTAAATGTCTCACTCAATGAAGTGAGTATAACTTTCTAAGATATAAATCAAAACGATAAAAGTTATAGGGGCATGCAATTTACAACAATCATTTTAACCGGATTTGTCAAATTGATGGAGAACTTAGTAATAATTTTTATTTTATTCCCAAAATGAGGTAAATTTTTTTATAAATCATTTTCTGAATGCAGCTATTTACAGTTTAGTATATTGCATAAAATATTACTTACCAAACTATGTTATACTTTTTATGTCATAAATTTTTATATCATAGTAAAATTGAAATAGTGGCATTGTGAAGTAGATATTTACACTAATGATGAAATAGAGACAATCATAAATAATTAATAAATGCCCATTCTCAGGCTAACTTTAGTTATATAAGTATAAGTTTTAAGTTTAATAAGGTATTAAGTTTTATAAGTATATCCACATTATATTTTAATGGCAAAGAATAAAAATTTTTTTGTTCCTAAGAAAACAAACGAGCAGGCTGGCAGTGAAACCGTAGGATTGTTCTCCCGTATATAGTAGTAAAACTGAACCCCGACTTTACTCTTGGACCCACGTACAAAGTGTGAGTTAATTTCAATAATAATATTACAAGCAGATATTATTTATCATTTTACATTATACTTAAGCATTTTTACTGAATTAGCTAATACGTAAATACTTACGTAATACTTATATTAAAGTGACGAGAAAAATTAGCACCAAGTTCATTCTGTATCAAGTAACGACACTTTACCAATCCATGTCCTGTGTTCTAAGAGTAGACGCCATCCCCTTATTACGATCCTTGTTGATATAAAATTGTTATTTACATCGTTGTGTAAAAACCTACTTTATTTTGGTATGTTAAAAAATAGGAGTATGAAAAATAGCATCCAGAAGTATTATTACATAATAATTGTGATTGAAAGTAAATAAAGACATAATAAATAAAGAAAGTAAATAATAAGAGCGTCAACGAACTTGAGTAATATTTTATATTGAATTTATTGTAAATCCAGTCGTCGCATTAATATGTATATTATATTGAATTTATGTTAATAAAGCTTATTATACTTCATCTCTTGTGATAATCACAGTATAATATGTAACATATAGTTCATAAAAATTTACATAAAGCTGTAATAAAAGAATTTTTTATACTACATTATTTTGCAAGAAATCATAGCACAAAAAGGTAGGTACATTAAAATTTGCTAGTTAACTCGTCAGTTAATCTGTAATCGGTAAAATTGGAAATAGAACAATTCTAAAATTTTACTAATTGGTTATGACAAGATTTGAAATGAAACGTGCCGAATATACCATTAAAAAGCAAATCATCATGTTTACACTTGAATACACTTAGCATTGAACAGCAATAGTAATCAATGCAAATTTAGTACAAAACTACCGATATCAATGAAAATATTAATTAGTGTATAGAATAATTTATGTTCTAAATTAATAACTATGTTTAAATTTCCACGACGTGATAAAGACTATAATATTAGATAAAGGTGTAGTCGATATATTGGATCAAGTATTTTAATTATAAAGTAAACACAATTAATCACTAAAATTCATATTTAATTAAAAATACTTTTAGTTTCAAAAGAAAATATGGTTTACTTCTAGTATACTGTATAAACCATTTTCCCAAAAGGGAACTTGTTTGCACAATAATTATGTATGTACTCGGAATAAATTATAAATTTTAAAGTAGGTGCCTACCGACTATATAAATAATTACAAATTCACTATGTTAATAAACGTTAATGTATTTTAAAAGGGCAATTTTAATAACATTGAAAAGTAATAACATAGCAAATTAATTTATTTTTTTGTTTACATCTTGGTTAAATTAATACTCGGCAAAGTTTTAAATTGCCTACTGTTGGGCTTGTTATAAAAATTATGTTTTTAAATTACATTGAACTCTGATTGTCTGTGTTATAAAACAAATTTTGTCTTCGTTAAAATAAATTGCCACTTAACTAAGCAGTCACCTAAACTAATCAAATTCTTTTAAATAAAACTACTCTGGTACCTAAAATAATAAATTACTAATTTATTGTAACTTACTACTACTAACTTCTGGATTAATCGCTAGGATTAAATCTACGATGCGTGATATCTATTAATCTCTTTAATATTTTTTTTTGGAAAAATTGTATTAACAAAAAAATAGGCTTCCACGAGTAAAGTAAAAACTAAATGATAAATATTTAAAAATATATTTTCGGACAATTCAAAACATTACATAAAAAGATGTTTAGAAAAATTATTAATTTTTTGTTTATGGAGTGTTTTTTGCAACTCCTAAATTTGTGCAGTATGACAACCGTTATACATATAAGTTAAAAATTATTATTAGTAAACAACAAAAGCACATATTATAATAATTTTTTATTTAAGAAAGAATATTACAGTTTTTTGTTTCTGTTTTCATGTAAAAAAGAAAAGATTTAGCAATAAGATATATTACAGATGCAGTACTTTTTTTTCTACAAAAAACCTCTTAAAATTTTTAGTATTTAAGATATTGTTCTTCTTCTTCTTCTTCTTACGTGAGGTCTTGCGACCTGTGTTTTCCAGCAGCAGCCTCGGATAAGATCCGAAGTCACTGCCAGTACTCTGAGCGTATTATTAGTTTTACATCTGAAGTAGTTTGCTAGACTGGCTTCAGATGTGCCTGTTACCCTATATTATTGTTAATGATGGCAATTCATTAACATAGGAGGACCACCGGCTTTACGTGCCTTCCGAAGCACGGGGACGGTCATAGATAGAAAGAGAGTCAGAAAGAAAATTTTCCTTTGTAGACTCCTCCCGGGTTTGAACCGGGTGCCTTAGCATTAGTAGTCGATCGCTCTAACTACTAGGCCAGTGACCGTCCTAAGATATTGTTAAAATCATAAATAAAGTTTTTCATAAAAACATCTCAACGTACATTGAAACACAAACAAAATTAAATTTATTTACGGTAAGCAGAGATCTCAAATTTCAACTTCTAACGAAAAATTAATTTATGTCTAAAACCACATTTTTTAGTAGTTTTTGTAAGGATATACCTCTCTTCCAAAACCTTATGTATATATATTAAAAATTTTACATTAAAAATCCTATAGTGCGTCAATCGATTAACCACCTTATATAATAATTAATACATGGTGCTCTAGCTCTCCGTCTATTACATATTGTTGGTGTTGCGAGTTATCTAGTATTAAGAATTCAAAATTTGTATTTATTTTAATTTATTGTAGATAATAAAAAACTGTTACGCTTTGACATTAAAATAAAATAATTTTAATTTAATTTTGCAAAAAAACGCAAACTCTGACTAAGCCGGGAACATGAACTAAATGACTCTATCTCAAAATCGTAGGAACTTGACTTTGATTGTTGCTGGAAGGAAAAAACTAAAAAGGTTTTAAATAAAACAAAAATAAACAAAATACGGTTATATAATTTGAGAAATAATTCACACAACATTACAGTTCTGTGGTTATGGTAAAACAAACTTAAAAGGTAATAAATAATTTTGATATACATAAACTAAAAATAGCATAGCTAATCGAAATTCATAGGTGCATCTTGGCTAACCTTAAATATTCTAAAAGAACATAAGATAATTAATTATTAATGGTCAAACAGGCGCTTTGACCAAAAGTAATGGTTAACTGAAGTCTTAAATTTAGATAATAAAAAATAAAAATATTTACAATAAATAATCCAATATTTTTAGATAATAATGACATCAAAATTAGAACAATTAAACAGATTAAAATTTATTTTAACATTAAGTTTCCATAATATCCGAACTAAATTAATTAAACAGATTAACATGAATTCACAACAGGTAAGTTTTTGTTATTAATTAAAAGAAGAAGAAAAGGTAAATTATTTTTTAATTTTAAACACAATAATAATCCAAACAATAACCGATTATAGTAATAATGAAGATAGACCAAAAGAAGAGAACATTAGGATTACCTTGGTTAAGTAGCAGGTATTTAACCACGATAAACCGCTAAGGAGCTTTACAGCATGTTTGGTAACGATATGATGATCAATCTTTGCCCATTCTAATATTCGTCGGACCGCGACAAGTAAATTAAGTTAATATAAAACTAGCTAAACTATTAGACGTTCACCTGACCGTACATTATTTTAGATATTATACGGGAGTTCACAACAGATAATTTAAGGTAAAGATAGTTCAGTTAATGTAGATAACCTGACCGTAATCATTATTTATTATGAGAGTCCACACACAACAAATAATTTAAAAATAAAGATAGTTTTAACGGTTATTATTTTACTTTTCCGGCACTTGTTTTAAATATTATATAAAAGTAATAGGTATAATGAGATCTACCTGGCGAAACTAAGCAAATGCCACACTATTATTTACAATTCATAAGATTTGTGTGTTCTTTGATAAACCGCCACACCACTGATCTACTGATTTCAAGCACCTCAACTTTAGCCATGTGTCTTTTTATGCCTTCTTGTTCTATTATGGTATGTAAAGAAGGCATATACACTTTACAATATTTTCTGTCAGTTTGGCATCCGTGTCTAGTGCTTTTAAAAATTTCTCCATTTTTTTTATAAAATCCCGAACGCACATTCAACTGTGTTTCTAACTCTATATAGCCTACTGCTGAAATTCCTTTTGTGGAGTCTAATGTATTTCTTTGTAAGGTGTCATAAAATGAAGAAGAATCGGATACGCCTCATCAGCCTAAACACGATAAAAGGAGCTTGGATATTTGTATTAGGCATCATCGGTTCTGAAAATTTTGTATCTGTAAATTCAATAATTTGTGCAAGTGTGATACAAAAAAATTTTGCCATCACTTTGTTTCTGTATCCTCCAACATCAACAGTAATAAATTTGTAGTTTGCATCCATTAAACCTTGTAAAATTATGAAAAAGTAATGTTGATCATAGAAAAACATAGAGGCTAAATTATCCGGGTACTTTATTCTTACATGTTTGCCATCAAGACATCCTATCACACGTAGACAATTTCAAAATTTGACAAAATCCTTTGCTATTCTCTCAAAATCTTCTTTAGAATAAGTTGGCCTTTAAATTGGTTGCAAGTTTTCCCATATTGCGGTAACCGTCTTTTTTACTATTATAGCCACTGTCGATTTCCCTATTCTCAAGCTGAATGCCAATCCTCAAAATGACGTACTAGTAAACAAAAACCAGAAACAAATACTCTACATCAATATAATAATCGTTAATGCAATTAATGTAATCGTAAATGTAATCAATGTAATAGTCAGTATGGTTTCAGGTGCTTTACTTTACTTAAAAAAATAGAAATACCTACGGAATTAATTCAGCGTTGAATGCAGCAAAATAAAGACACCAAGATTAGGAGACGCTGCAAAAACGTCTACTGTCAACTTAAATTGTCGATGAAAATGTTTAAAATAAGCAAAAAAAACTATTTGAAAAAAGAGTGTTTACTTACCTTATAGTAACAGCCAATCTTTCCTCCGGCAGAATGGGAGCTTTGTGCTAAATCGACCAGTTCTTGGTAAGCCTGAGTTCAATTTTTGACAAAATAAATAAAAAGTATCCGGACTCATTCTGAAATATTCTAAAATTCGATTTTCGTCGACAAGTAATTGTCAAAAAAGGTGTTTATCGCATTTTGACAGGTAATGTGCTATTTTACTAAATTCAAAATTATACATTAAAGTGCCGTTTTACCGCATAGATACGTCACTTTACTTTACCACATAGATACGTCACTGTCAGTAAAACAGTTTGACAGAAGCTTGTTTCAAATTTCTAAACAGATAGTAGTCATCTGGACTAGATAGGGACGTTCTTGAGTAAAGAATTTAATAACAGCTAATAACTCAATTTTTGTGACTTCTGACATCGTGATGAACGAGTGTCAATAATTATAAAAAAAACTAACTGAAAAAAAATCAATTTTTGGTTTTTCCAAGGCTAATAAGACTTGAACCAATGTCTTACCAAATTTTAATATGCTGTGATACCTGAATCTATGTCAGGTCAGGAAATTTAGGCGCTGACCTCGTATATCATAATAACGAAGAGAATTTATGCTTTTCTCTAAAATAATTATAAATTTTTAACAATAATTATTTATTACAATTAACATTTGTACAATTTATAAAGAACGAACAATTTTGAAAAACATTTCCGCTTTTTGAATCTGCATCTAAAGATGATAGTGCACTTGACAGTGCCTTTGAAACCGTCGCCGTCAATTCATTTTTACATAAGGGAATGGAGTCAGACTCGGATAAAATTAAATGGTTTGATGTTGATGGGGTATCATTTCGCGTATTTTCTAGTATTTTTTGTGGTGTTCTGAGTTTCTGAATTTCTGAATCATTTTCTTGATGAAAAATACTTTTGGAAATTTTAAGCTTATTAGCGATGCTTTCCTCTACGTATCCTTCAGCCACAGTAGTCGAACGCCATCCGCCATGCCTTTTAAGCATTTGAATGTCCGCTCCACTGTCAGCGAGGAAGGTGGCAGACGTTCTCCTCAAGCAATGGCCAGTGTAACGGGATGCATCCGGAAGTTTTAAGTACTCCGCGACCTTTTGAGGAATTTTTGCAAAAGTGTTAATACCAATTGGTTGTATTGAGCACTTATTATTATTATAATAAACAAAAAATCTGTTGTGCTTTACATGTTGGGGTCTCAATCGTGCATAGTTATGGTAAATTTGATATCCGTTGCACTCGGTTCCTATTGTAAACACGCGTTTCTTTTTGTTTTGTATCATTTAATGTTATAAGCAAGATTTTTCCCGTATCTTCTATATCTTTTAAATTTAAGCTGCACAATTCTGCACGCCGACATGCCCCATTTAATCCAAATATGAATACAACTTTCATTAAAAGAAACTTATCGTCTGGAGCCTCATTTAAAAACGTAGTAACATTTTCCATGGACAAAACTTTTGATTTCTTAGCTTCATATGTGTCGTTTTGGCGTTTTAAAAGGCAAGTAGCTTTTGTATTGGGATATATCCACATCTTCGTTTATTTGTATAGTACTTTTCAACATGGAATATGTAGACCATAAACTGGATGCCTTAAGAGTTTTTGCCTAAAATAATAATGAAAGATATTGTATGAAAAATACTAAAATATTACGTAATATAAAAATAGCTTACCTTCTCTAAAAAATAGGCTAGCACTACATTTTCATCAGTTCTTTGTGCGTTTTTTGTCATCCTCCAATTACAAAATATATTATATACCTTCTCATATTTTTCCTTGGATTTTAAAGGAAGTAAACTCGAAGATGCTTCACGGGCAGCATTTAAAATGTCTTCAGAACAATTTTCTAAATTGTTTTCAGCAGCGAGACTCATTTTTATAATTGATTTAATTGAATTTGATTGACTATTCAATTCACATGTCATCTGTTAAAAGTGGACTAATCAAAAAGCAACATTCGCAATTTCAGAGCCAACCGAAATGAATTATAGTGACAATTGCACTAGTGGAATTATATCCACAATTGCACTAGTGGTTCAAGTGACAATTTTATATATAAATACAAAGCTTTGCGAATGACAAAAGTTTGTTTACTGGTTGTAATAGAAATGAAATCATGTGCAGCTCAATTTTTTAAATTATAATTTTTTGAAAAATAAAATTTGTGAATTGAATAGTCTCTCGAATACCATTTGTAGTCAAAGTTTATAGACTATTTTTGAGGTGGTATCACTCATGTTCATTGCGCTTGTGAATAGCACTCGTGCTAACGCACTCGTGCTATTTGTACACAAGCGCAATAAATATTCGTGTACCACCTCAAAAATAATCGACATAACTTTGACTACTTGTGGTATTATAAATGAAAATTGAATTGATGTAAATTACACAAAACTCAAATCAAATTGTTTACTGTTGCTAATGTAAATAAACAAAACCGTGTCAGGTTACTAGATTACGGAAATTATTCGCAAGTACCTATTATGTAATATTTTGAATTAGCAATAACTCGAAAACGGCGATAGATATCGAAAAACTGAGCAAAAAATTCTCCCCTCGCCCCAGACCCTCCCCCGGTGATTTATCGGTAGGAAGGCATATGCAAAAATTTAGATCGATTGCGTGCAAAAAAAATTTACTCATAAACGTCAAAATTTGTATTTTAGATTAGATTTTTACAAAATGCGATAAAATTGTATATACAAAACTCGTAAGAAAAGAGTTTCACTAAACTCATATAGCTTTAAGTTACTCGCTCGCTGCGCTTGCTCGTACTCAAAAGCTATATTCGTTTATTAAAACTTAGCTTTTCTAAACTTATTGTTTAATATACTATTATACTCCTCGTAAATCGATCTTAATTTATTAATTGGATGTATTTCACTTCTCGTAGGTTCTAATTTAGTTGTAACATTGTCACTAAGCATCATAATTGCTGCAACCTGTTCCATTGTAAGTTCCATACTTAATGATTATTTAAACTGAAAACTCTGTCTGCGCTGATAATCAGCTTTCAAATTGGCCACATTCAACGCCGCTTGGAGTCAGATAGTCAGGCGCCGAAAATCTGAATCATGACTTTCTGTTTTTACCACCGTGCACCTTAAGATTTTAACAAAGGGCTGCCTTCCTATTGGCCCTATTCACGGCCACTCTTCTGCAAGTTAAATTTCGTTTTAACTTGTTGGTAAAAATGCACATAAAACAAACAAATGCATGTTTTTATCTTTTTAAACTCAAATGTTTAACCTTCAAGCATAGAAATAATTTTTAAAAGATTGTAGAACGATAGGAACGTGTAAAAAATAAATTTTATAAGACATAAAAATGTAAAAATGTAAATCTTGAAGTTTATAACTTAAAATTAAATCAATTAGAAATTGTAAACCGCAACAAAACAAATAAAAAATTAAAATATTTTTTTAATTACTTTAAGCAATGACGCGAGTAAATAGTACCATTATTGTATACTATCAGAATAGTACTACTTTGTATTATATTTATACTATAGTACTATATGTATATACATAATATTGAATTTATTTACTTTATAATTAATTAAATAATTTTATAAGTTAGAATTAACGAATTTATCGAAAAAAAATGAAAAATATATCATAGGAAATTTTAATTAACACTATTACTTATACTATTAACTGAAAGCATAATAGATTTTATAATGATACTTCTAATTATAATTTAGTATACTGACATATAAATCGCAAAGATATAAATTTTGGTATATAATTTACTGAGAAAAGGATTTCAAAAATGTTGGTAATAAACAAACCTTAATAATAGCATTTTGTGCTAGCGTTTATAAGATATAATAATAAATTAAGATTTTTTTATTTTTATAAGAGTTGTTCTGAAAATATTCCCTAATATTTTGCCGTCCTTACGTTTAGATTATGACATTCGGAAGTGTGATAAGTTCTAAGTACAAAATGAAAAATATATTTCGTTGTAATAATATTCTACTAAGTTTTAGTACAAGATGTAAAACATTTGCTACAGGTTTGATGCTCTTAAAATTCTATTTGTTCTTCTCTATTTCTTACTAAAAGTTAGAAAGTAGTCAGAAGGTTTGTAACAATTTTGTATTTATGCAATGAAAAGGTTTAGAACCAAATGTAGTTATCTATCTTACACCATTCAATATTGTTGCGTTCCTCAATAATATTATACTATTAATATATTACGTTCCTGCTGTTTCTTATTTCCTTCCTTATTTCAGTTAATTTGTCATGTTATTGACAGCTCTTCTAAACTTGTGAATAAATCCTAAGGCTTCAGTTTCAACTGAACCGTTATGTACGCATCCTTGAAGTTGATAGTATGAAATATATTTTTGTCAGTCAATATTAAAATGTTATCATAATATACACACACACCCACTTAGCTTCATTTATAATATAGTATCCAATTTTGAATTTTCTATTAATCGTACTAAAATTTGAAAACGGTTGCAATGGTAAAGTTTAACAAGAACGTGACAAATATTGTTTTAATACAAATGTTCCTCTGTTTAATCATTCCAATTTTGATCTAAAATCTACATAAACTAGCGCGTTGTAAATTTTAGACAAAATCCGCAATGTTTCAACAATGCGCCTAGCACGACATAGATAATGTGGTTAATGTCGAGGTTCTAAATTATCCAAGCTATAAAATCTCATCAGTATCATAATCGCATACTCTTGCTTCTACTATGACATTCTGAACTGTGTAATCAATTTCTCCAAAGTGCATCACAATGACACTATGTCTGAACAACCTGTGTTATTTTGCATAATTATAATCTTCAAGAGAAAATTCAAATTTTTGTTATACATGATCTTTAAAGTTTCTTTTTCATAAAACTTGAAACCATGTAAAATGCTATATTTAGCTCTATTAATAACAAGCTAGGAAATTATTACACCAAATTATTCGAAAATAGAAAGAAGAAATTTAGATGTTTTCAATGTGTAAAATTATTAATAGAAAGTGTTTATTGAATTCTGAATTTAACAACGGATTTGCAAGGAAGAAACAACAGACATAGCTTACATTAGACAAAATAAATACCGCGAATACGTATTTATGCTAACTATTTCGTATTATAAAAGGACAAAAGTGGACAGTGCTGGTATTTTTCTAAAAAAAAGTACTGGACCGATTTTAATGGAATTTTAGTCCAATTTTTCTTAAGGTCTGAGAAGTTACACAGGTTAATGATATTTTAAGATTAAATTTAGCAAATTCAAGTTACAAAATTAACAAATTTTTAATAAATATTGTAGTATATTCCAAATATTTTTTAATAAAGTCAAATTTGATAGTCTATGCCACGTATATTTCAAATGTACAGAGTAATTTAATAATTTAAAACGATTTCAAAGGTCTTACCTACTTCATAGCATCTACCAATAGAATTCGTTTCTCCGTAAATGTTTAAGTATTTAAATAATTGCTGAAAATCAATAATGGATTTTATTATTAAAAATATAAAGTAGGGAAACTGTTATGTCTTTATTCTTTTGATGTTATAAAATTTTGTTTCACAAAAGAAACTGTAGTGCATGAAAAATTTATATATAATCAAGAAAAGTTTTAGTATCTATCTATTTTCCTTTTAATAGGGACGTATTTTATATAACTTGCAAGGAAAGTTTATAAAATTACGGCCACATTATTTTTAAGCTGGCAATTATTTTGTAAACGTAATTAAGAAAAATACGCTTTTATTAATTTTAAGTGAGTTAGGCTTTTTTCGGCTTTCATTATTTTCATTTATATCACACTTTTAATTCCTGAAAGATCTAATAAGCTAAACACGTCCTTTATATTTACTTCCTGACAATAAGTACATGATAACGTTTAAAATAAAAATTACCGTGATGGCAGATATTGATTTATAGCGATAGGAAACGCCATCAATATCTACTAAGTCGGTAATAGTGGATGTCAAAAGGGATTGAACTGTGCACTATGATTGATATCAAGGGACTCAATTACAAACCGTACGCTGATAAACTCCTGGATGGATCCTTGTAATATGTCAAGTTACAAACTTGAACTTTGTCACAATTTAGGTTAAAAGCGTTTTATATTGTATTTTTGAAATATATCTAGTGCTTATATGTATCCTTTACAATTTGTTATTAAATCTTTAATTGATATAATTTGTAAAAGTAAAAAACCACAATAGAGGTAGTATTATAACAGACCCTTGCATGATTTCAAGATATCAACAAGTTTAATGATATTTTTAAATATTTAAACTACCTAAGCGACTAAGCATGTGAATAATTTTAACATATTAAGCAAAGTAGCGGTTCATAGAGTTTGGAGAAAAAGTGCCACGTAAATTAAATTAAATAATGTTTAAAGTTTAAATACTTTAGGGAAAAACTCGTACACGTAGGTTCGTTATATTAAAAAAGGCACTTACAAAACGTAATAAATATTTCTTTTATTTTGTTATTTAGGAAGGACATTTAATTACCACACTATTATTTAGTATTAAAGTAATACTAATAATATTCTGGAATTATTGGCATACCTAATTATTATAGCCAATATCTTGGCATTTAAAAATAAGTTATTCATAAATAAATATAATATAATATATTTTATGGCAAGGCATGTTTTATCGTATATAGTAATATTTTTCCAAAACACAGTTTGGCATAACAGTTTATAAAAAAAATCTTCAACCTTGTTTTGTTGTAATGTATTGCTATGGTCTTATTTTTTTTGGTTAAATTTTATTGAAAATTGGGCGCAATGAACAATTAAATCCAAACTGAAAAATCTTAGATATTAAAATAGTTATCAAATCTACAGTCAAAAAATTTACAATGTTAAATATAATATCAATTTACAAAATAAAATGTGAAATTTTCTGTCCACTCCTATTTTAAATTTTTGCTTTTTATTATAATATTATGAATTCAAACTGTTTTTTACCATTTAGGGAAGGCTGACACTATTACTTTTGGAGTTTTAACTTGTCAGAAAAAATGTCCCAAATTTTTATTAGACTCTTTTTCAAATCACACATATTAGGTATATCAATATTAACAAAATATCAGCATTTAAACTAAATCGTGTCTTTATATTAATACTTTGGAATTAATTTGTGAGCCTCGAAAATAGCTTCGAGTTGTAGCAGGATAATTTATTTTGTCCTTACAACAATAATATACTGAAAATGTGACATTTTATTGATGAAATTACGTACCAAACATGTTAAATGGCATTACAACTAAGGTTTTCTTATATTTATAGATAGATCGACAATGAATCAAGTCTTCGATTAGATGCATAGAGATTAAGCTGGTATTCTGCCTTTGGGTAAGGATTATTTTATAATGGTAAAATACAGACTAAGCTTTATATTTGAAAGTGAGAGATGCTTTCATAAAAATTATTACATGAATACCGACCTTTAGGTTTAAACGCGTATTATATGATTCATAAACATGTTTCAGATTTTTGCCTGTACTGTACATTACACTTTTTACCGTAAAGCAATTATTAAAAATTAATCGAGCAAGATTACCGAAACTTAATGTAGCAAGCCCCGTTAGTAGAATCATCCATAAAGTTATTGATTTTAATATTTTACAAAGAGTGAACCACTTCATTGGTTTTCTGAAAAATATTCAACAAATGACCAAATTAAAACATAATTTCAGAAAGGTATTACAAAATATCTAGAACAAAGCTTACCCATCACATAGCATCTAGTATATAATATGTGTATTATGTTCATATAACTTTCCGAAAGTCTGAAAGATTTTAAATTGCACATCAAAAAATAAATAAATTGCTGAGTTTGATTTTTGAGAAGTATTTGTAATAATTTATTGTTCTATTAACTCATAATGAATTAAACCATTAATTTATAATCAAGAAAAAATTAGTGAATTTTTTCTTATTTATTTATTTTAAGCAAAAATTTAGTATCTAGTGAGTCTTTTGATGATGTGTATATTTCAAATTTGTTAATTCTCACCAGATAGACATGAACTGACAATTATTGATTTTCCAGTTTAAAGTATTTTAATTAACTTTTGACTTATATTATAAATTTACCATTGCTGTAATTTCACCGTAAATACCTTCGGATCGCGCTCGATCTTCAAAATGTATGTGTAAAGAAATTTAAAATTTTGTTGCAAAAGGTGGTGTAGAAGCTTTTATTTTTTTAACTAGTACTTATGAGTGCAAACATGTAAAAAACAAAAATGCTAACATGGATGACCTATTTTTTCGGGAGAACTTTTGGCGGTCAAAGAACCTCCAAATTTTATTACTTTGTTTGGTTTTTGCCAATAACTTCTAACGGTACATTCTACTGAAAGGATTACAGTATAACAAATAAAAAACCATTAACTTTTGCGTGGAATGGGTACCACAACTTAATAATTTGACCAAGTAGTATGCTTAAAAACCACGGTCAAAAAACAGCGCTTTTTCAACTTTGTCAAAAACTAAGATATAGTACTATATATCAGTCTGCTGCTCGGAAATAAGTACTCTAAGAAAAAAACTCGTAAAATGAACGTTGTAGAGCATCAATTTTTGCGTCCACTGAATATCAACATTTTTAAATTCGTTCAAGTATACCTCTCGAAATTAGCAATCTTTCGACGACCGGCCGTTGACATAAGAAACCCATGAATGTATCGTTTTGGTACCTGGGTTCTAGTACCTGAGTTGCAACTCTATTAACCAATCCTTCTATCGCATTTCTTACTAGAGTTTAAACAAACGATCATGATTGAAGCCAAAAAAAATATGATTATAAATGAGGACAAAAGATTCTCTACCGGATCAGACATGTGAAAGACTTGGTAGCAATAGATGCGCAGTATTACAGGTTTTGCTCTAGAAAACTGTATAATCGAGTGAAAGGTGATAAAACACGATGGTACCGTTCTTGCACAAGCGTTAATGAGGCAATGGAATTAATTTAATCTTATCTCAAATACAACTCAGACAAATGCTAGTTTTTCATAAATGAGTTGATTTCAAAAGTAAATGGCTACTGTTGACCTGATGTCGGAACCACAAAGAAAACAGTTTTTGGCTTCCGTAATATTGGCTATAGAATTTTCAGTGACAAATGGTACAGTGACAAAATAATACATAATCTCTAACCTTAGGTATTTCTTAACATCTCAAGGAATTCTTAGCGCTTGGTGAAAACCAAATTTGATATAAAAATTTTATATCTCAAAGTTAGGAAATCCTAACGTTAGGAATTGGTTGGTGAAAACGGGCATAGGTCGCCTATGTAGGTGATAAGCTCAGCCAGTCTAAAAATAATTTTCAAAGGGCGTGTCTGGCACTAGTAAAATTAAAAATGTAAACTCAGATAAAGATGTTTTTTGGCGCGAATATTTAAAATTCAAAAATTATTTTGTTCAATTGCAGTCACGAAACGCGTAAAAATATTACCGAATGCTTCAGAATAAACAATCTTTCTTTGTTTATTTGGCATCTTTTAAAACTAAAACAATATAAATACGATTATTACTTATTTGGTATATTATTCACTAATTATGAATATTAAAGTGCATTGTAATCTAAAAAGTATTTACAAAATATGGTTAATTAAACGAAGTAAAATGATTTATTAAACCTAGCAATGACGATTTGTTCTAAAAAGAACACTTTCTTGTAGACAATATGCAACTAAACAAGAAAAACAACTATGACAAATATGTACACAAACGCAATGATTGTAACTTTTGCAACCGAATGTACTTGAGAAATAATTCGAGGTTTGTTGGCTTATTCAAATTATTATCAAATTAGTTTGTATATTTTCCGAAATTATTGTTACCTTGGTGGAGCTGTACTTTGCACTCACGCCCCAGACATACGGGAGAAGTTCAAATTAAATAACAAACTAACCAACTAATCGATATGTAGCAACGCCAAAATTTGAATTTGGAGAAAGAAAAATGAATTAAAACAAAAATTTTTAAATAATTTTGCATAAAATTATAAAAAGTTCTATAATTATTTTAAAATTTTGGTTTTAATTAATTTTTCTAATTTCTCCAAATTCAAATTTTGGCGGTGCTATCTATTATCACGTACCAAGGTAAATAGAATACATTTGAATGAGTAGAAAACAAAATGTATTCTATTTACCTTAATCACGTCAGAGGTAAAACTATTTTTAAAATGTGATATCCTATTACAGGACGGTTTTAAATTTTCTCGCACACACATTTACTATGTCACATTTTTAAGGTTAGGGTTATTCAAAAATTGGAGTCGGTTGCAAAAGGTATCTACTTGTTAGATTTTCAATGGCCAATCACTTCAACTATATTTTCTTTTCAATAACCAACTAATGCCTGATTTCTTCACCAAGACATCTCATAGATAATCTATTTATAAGATAAATTAACGAAGTACCTAATCATATTTCTGATTGTTTTGTTTTGCTGCCCTCTGATTGGTTACATCATCTAAGAGATATCTCTAGGTTAAGGAATTGGGCATAAATGAAGTTGCTTTTTGAGTGGAATTTTGAGGAAATTTTTCTTTTTTGAAGACAACAAAAACTGAAATACACAATTTTTTTGGATCACATCTTTCAGATTTTGATTTTCTTTTAGACAAATATTGATAACTAAATCTGTGATAAAAATATTCTTGTTTAAAGAAATAAAAATTGTAAAAACTTAGTATTAGGGACGAGTGATAGATAATATTTGATATAATCTGTCTGAAAGTATGATGTATAGTACTTACTATGAGATCTTATACATGTCTCGTGCAATGCCATTACAATACCCTCGCTGGATACATTTCACTATGTGATAGCGAGCTCTACAAAAAAATTTTATAATTTTTATTGTTTACTATGCTAGAAATAAAAGTTTGTAGTAGGTAATTTGAATATAAAATACTTAAAAATTAAAATTTTAAGAAAGAAGTGTCAACTTGTCACCAACATAATTAAAAAACTATTTAATTTTACAATTTATTCCATATAATAATATTGTGAAACTTTTACTAATCCGCTAAAAATTTAAAATGTTAGTTAACACCTTTACTAACCCACCCCTGCAATTATTAGAATAAATTTACTGTTTATAATAAAATACACAAAATTATAGTAGAGTGTCATATATTTTTTAAAAACTAACGCGTTGATAATATCGATTGATGAAAAAACCACAATGCAGTAAAGCAGCACTAAACGTTTGGATAAAAGCCAAAATTAAGTAAAGCGGTGCAGATATAAAAATTTTACCTTTACAAAACTAAAAGTAATTTATTACTTTTATTGCTAGGAAAATTTACTTTAAACTATTAAAATTCTTTATATTACAAATTGAAAACGGTAATGTTTAGTAGTTATTATATAACTAAAAGAAAATAATTTATTACACCTATTTAATCTTACTATTTGTACTATAATTTACATCATTTTAGATATTATTTTTACTTATCATTTTGTATACTAGAAATTAAGTCGGTTCCAACCCCAGACGGATAATATTAGGCAAAAAACTCAATAATATGTTCACGAACTCGTTTGTCGCCTATTAAATCCTTATTAACCTTTATGCTTGGTTAAAAATTTTTCAAACTTCTTTTTTACATTTAACGTACTTGGTTAACTTTATAAACGGACTAAGTCACATTTTTGTATTAATCATCAGTGTATGAAGTATATATTTTATAGGAATTCAAAAGATTATACAAAAAATAAATTTATTTTCAAAGTAAATTCTAAAAGAAAAGTGGTTGGGTGCTTATATGTATTATTACGTGGGTGCGACGTAACTCGCGATATAAATATTTTGTTTATTAAATGCCAATTTTAAGACCACGCAGTAGGAATATATTTTTTCCATTCAAAAAACTAACCAAAACATAATCTCATATTTATGTACCACAACATAGTATTTAAGCATCTTATTGTCTACCTGGCGCTCACTACTTCATTATTGTCTGTTTCTTGTGACTCTTGTAATATTAGTTACTATTGTAACCCATGATGGTTTTTTCTTCTTCTAACTAAAGGTTATTATCGTTAGATCCTACACATACATATTTAGTTGTTTGCACTATTGGTTCTCCTCTGACTTTTAACATTTCGGCGGAAATTCGGTCTTCCCCGCATGCTTTACTATTTTTTAGTTGGTTCTCTGTCTAGTTTATTTCAGGCATTTATTGATAGGTTCGCTAATGTAAGAAAATATCTCTTACCAAATCATACGTAAACTACGGGTGTAAACTAGACCATTGTAACTCCTTTGCCTCACTTAAATGGCTCGGGTTACAAACCTTGACTTTTGGCTCTAATAACGTAAACTACTATTTTTTTATTAAATACACTCAATACATTTATCTCTCCAATAAAAATAATTGCAATATATAATTTAGTGAAATTTTCTCGCAAATAAAACAAATAAATCTTAAATTATAAATATTCCTAATGATTTTATTTAAATTGACAATTAATAATAATATATTATTATGCGAAAAAAAAAATATTTAAATATATAATTCAGCAAACTTTTCTCGCAAATATTTGAGCTAGAATATATAGCTTGAAAATTGTTGACAAATATAATTTATTAACAGCACTATCATAATTTAGCACAAATAATAGGATAATTGACTAGGGATTGTAATTACGTACTGCAATTATTTTAATCCCAAAATGATCTAAAATTAATACGTGTGATACGTGAAAATTAAAGAAGTCACTAAAACAAAAAATATTTTCCTTTAGTTGAAATACTAAAATTATAGAGAAATAAAAAAAATTTATAGTATTTTAATTACAATTTCAGAAAACGTAATTAAGTTTCTAATACTTTAAATTATATTTGTAATGGCAATATTATCCCATATGTCTAATTGTTTACAGAAACTAAACTAATTGCTTACCAATTAAAAAAGTAAACTAACTTTCCACTAAATATTATTTTGTAAAATATTAGAAATCCTTTAAGATTTAAAATAATTACAAATTAATTTTATAAAGTACATAACTTTATTGTTTAATAATCTTATTTTGCTATTCGATAGTTTTATTAAATTGACGTAGAAGAGTAAGAAAAGTTTCTAACTTTAGTTCTTAAATGCGATAAGTAAAAGTATTTACAGCCCTAGGATGGTAAGTGTTACTGCCTAAAAGTAAAGCAAGTAAACGGCAGAAAATGATCAATACAAATTACTATTGTAATTTCCAAAATTAATTTTTACATTTTTTAAATTAATAGGAAAACTAATATTTTAGTAGAAATTTTAGTAAAGCAATATTCGGTTTTACTATACGATCATATCGGATCTTAGTGCTAAAGATTGATGTTATAGCAACATATAAATATTTTTGAACACAGACACAACTGTTTTTTTAATGCAATATTTATTAGTTATCATCATAAGCAAAAACGTTAAACCTTTAAATTATTCTATTATGAGAAATCCTGGGGTATGTACATAAAATGTAGTCCTGGATTTTTAGGATTTCAAATCTAATCATATCTGCTCGCGAATTGAATTTAATTTTGACGAATATTTCTTGAACGGAACTTTTTAAGTGCTCACTCTTTGAAGAAGAGTGTCATAAATGTAGTGTAATTAATGGAGGATTTCACATTCCCTTTTCCATAAGCCATAGATCGATATATGATTTTATATGACAGCAATATAGCCTGCCAAAGGATTCGTACTATATGCTGAAAAGTTTTTCTGTAGATTATAACTTGCGGAATCAATTTATCTGATTCTTTGGTGTAAGTACGACTTAAATTTAATAGTGTCCTTTACATTATACTTGCTCGGTTTATACTAAACGATAAATACTAAATAGTTTTTCATTGCATTCTATTTTCATAAAGCATCGGTGTTCACTAATTATTTATTTTTTTTACAGAAAACAAATTTTTAATTAAATAGGTAGGTATAGTATAATGTACTATATCTAAATTTTACTCACAGTCATTCTTCTTTCTACTTAGTTTGTCTTCCTTCTTTGCATTCCTTAAACATTACTCCGTTATCCTGTGTCAAATAGTTGTTCATAGTTTAACAACGTATTCATGTTCAATAATACTATTTACAAATAGAGATTTTTTATTTAAACTGGACCGCAACGTTTAATTATAACAATTTTGTGTAACAAAATGACAAGTAATTAAAACGAACAAAATAAATAAATTAATTATTTAGGTACTTTGTTGTTTAGTTTACAGCTGATATGCTATAACCTGAACTCTTGAAGTAGAAAATTGCATTCATAACAATATTTAGCAATGTATTTAGTTTTAATCGATTAATTTTCTACAAACTTGTGTAAAATTTTTATGAAATAAACCTAATACGTATTTTCTCTTTTATTGTACAAAAGCTTAGATAGTGAGAAACAACCTTAATTCTCCTGGCATATTGGATTTTAGCAGTATTATTCTACGCGCCATAGTATCAACAGGATAGACAAAACAATTAACACTTCGAGAAAGAATGTATCTCTTAAAGACAAGCTAGGAAATTTTCCGTAATCATGATAAGCTAAAATTTTAACCTGCAATATATCAAAGGTTTTTTCGAGCCATTAAGGTTTTTTAACATTTTATTACTAATTTTTTAAACAATATAATTTCTTTTAGCTTTTAAATATCAAATTTAATCAATATCTAATAAGAATTTATATTTAGATATGATAACTTTTTATATTAAATTGTAATATGTTTCGTTTATAATTCATATTTAATCTTTTTAGTTGACATAAGAACAAATTAACTTAAATGGCGAAACGAAAAAGCTGTTCTTTCGACTAAAGAGTTGAAAATACAAGCTAATGTTTGCACATAAATTATATTAATACTTCCTGTAAAATTTCTAACCCCATCTAAAAACATTGTGTTAAAACAGCGCATGTCAACGCCAAATTCTCTCACACTTATTTGCAGTCTATATCTCGTCGCGATGCTTAGCGTCTCGAACAACCCCATTTCGAATTCGTCGTGTTAATCGGAAATTTATTCTAATATCGTTAACAAATTATACTAATAAACTTTACTTAATAAATGGTGGACAATTTATAAATATATGTAATTTCGCTTATTCACCATCAATGTGTGATTTATACATACATGATCGGTTAAATTTATAATTAAAAAGAATAGTGTTTATTTAATAATATATAAAAATGTTAAAAAATGTGACACATCAAAGACTAAAAAAATAAAAGTTTTATATTAAATTAGCATACTTCAAAAGTTTATGTAATTTGTCTGTAAAATGCTTCTTCGTCTTTCTCTTCTGACTTACGTCTTAGTGAATTTATCAGGTGAGTGCAATTCCTAAATGTAAATTGCTTAAGTATACATATTACATTTTTTTTATTAAATAAATATATTAGTAATAATTTGGTACTTATTCACAAATATACAAATTTTTCTTAATTCTGCAGGACCGTATCATATAATTATAAATTAGTTTGTTACTCTGATAAAATCTATCAGATTATAAATTAATACTTGATTTATTATATGAATTTCATTGAATGGTAACTTTAAGGGTCAAAACCAAAGTTTTCTCATTTAAGTCAATCTAACCTCTGAAGCTAGACTTTCAGTTTGAGTTAGGTCAAAAGTTATCGGATATCTCAGTAAAACTATATTTCTCCTATTTAATGAAATTAGCTACTCATGTTCTAATTTCCATATTTCACAATGATATGAAGTATTTTGTTATTACTTTAAAAGAAACCGAAATTAATAACAATTTATACTTTTTATCATAATGTGCTATAAATTCAATTTAGGAGTTGAAACTTGAAATCGACATTTCAACTTTCGCAGCAAAAACCACGAATCCTAATTTCTTTCTGAAGACTCTGATTGAGATAGAACACTTGAGTTCTTTATTATAAAAACTTCCACTGTAAAAATTAAAAACTTTCTTATATTTACAAAATTAATAAGATGAGAAACTTTTAACAACCCGCTATCCATTTTAAATTTTAATAATAATTAACATTGCAACACTATTAAAGAAGTGCTTTTATCTTTATAAAATCCATAAACACTTAATTAAATTATAATAAATTATTGTACCTAGCATCTATATTATTATGAATTAAAAATTTTATTTTAGTATATAAACAATTAAACCACAAGTTTTGCGATTCTTACTGATAGAACAAATTAATTAATCAAATGATAATATCAACAGACAAAATAACATCCGGGCAATTGCGGTGATAAGTATTATATTAAAATTAAAGAGAAAAACATGATAATAAAATTTAAGTCGTACCAATATTTAAAAGTTTTACGACTGAAATAATAATTTTCAAGTTTCATTCTCATTTGGATGTACATAGATACTTGATATATAAAAGATAAAATAAGTGGTAATTTATATTATGTAAAGTATCTACAATTATTTATTATAACGATTTATGAAATGATAACGATAACATTTATTAACAATAGTAACAGAAATAAAGAGAAATCATAACTATCTAGTGAGTTGAAAAATACAATCTCCATTAAATTATTAATAAATATTTATTGAATTAAGATATAATTTTAATAATTAATAATCAAGTATAATTTAAGAAATTGCAATATGGTAACTGTTGAATATTTAAGGTATGTGTGAGTATAAACAAACCTGGACCCTATTGTGAAATTATAAACCAATGAATTATTTTGCTTGAACTTTCGGATAATAAATGTATTTGCTTTACTTGCTTTACTCCTTAAATTAAAACAAGTACCTACGAATTTTAGTTCTATAATTTATCACAGTACACAGTAACTAAATATAATAATAGATAAAACATTTATTTTATTATACGTGTATGAAAATAGAATTATATATTATTAAATTAAAACAGGAATATAGCATTTCCAACTACTAATAATTATTATCGTTGAAATAAATTTAAATCCACGATTAATTGGAATTTCATATCTTTCGCACTCGGTTGCTAGGTTAGATTTCAATTAGATACTTTAAGAATACGTTCAATTGTAATTAAATAAATAGAACAACAATTTAATATTATAATAATTAACTGCTCGTCCCACAGACAATCTTTTGCTGTAAATCAAACGCTTTAGATGCTTTCTGATCAAACTTAATCTGGATGGTCCGAAAAAAGTGTCTCAAGTTAGGAACTAAACCGAATCAAAGGAAGTGCACTCTTCTCAAAACAAGAGTTCTATTAATACTATGTTTATTAACAATATTTATATTGTTTATAATATACAAATATACAAAGGTACTTATTTACACAGACATTATAGTTCATAAACTTTGGTCATATAAATTTTGATTATTTTACATTTTGTCATCAAATATAATTATTGTTAACAGTGCATTTGGAATTTATATTACCTTAAGGAATATGCTATGCACTTTATTTAAATGTTCAGTACAATATTATTAAATTATGACCTGCATTCTTATTATGCAGTTGTTACAAATATTTTATAATATAAATAAAATTGATGACATACAGGGTATTAAATAATTAATTATTAAATATAAAATCGTTTCGATATTATGGTATGATGAAAATTATGATGACTTCATTTTCAAAAAATTAAGTTTTACTAATGTTTAGGTATTGCGAGATGTAAGATCATCTGTTAATCAAAAATTTAAAAGGCTTTAGAAACTTTTTAGAGTTATAAAACCAATTACATTTGTATAATTGATTGAGTTTTAAATACTTCGGTTTTAAAAAAGTTTATATCTGCCTTTAGCTGTTTCTTTCAGTTTAAAGTCTATCGAAAACAATTTAAGTTATGGTGAAGTAATTCGATAAAATTTTCTGAAGTAGTTTTGGTTTACAAAAATTTATTACTTTGAAAGTTAATTAATAAATTGCGTGCACGCCCAATTAGGTTTTTGAAACCGAAAAAGGGCCAAGACGTTAAAAAACATTGATTTAGGCAACGAGAATTACATACGTTGAATAAAATAGTCTTTGTCAAAAACAAAATTAAAGAAAAATTCAATTAAATGTTAAATAGAATGTGAAAGAAAATAATTTAGAAAAAGCCAAAGTAAAATAATAATTCGAAATATTATATAAATTCAATTATTAAGAAAATTTAAGGGCTTAAATAATTTTATAGTTGAAGCGCATTAAGATCAAGTAACCAAAATTTAAAAACTTTATTAACTATATAATTTTGTATAATATATAAGAACAATATTACTTGGATATTAGTTTAAGACATAATCATCCGAAGTTTACGGATGGTCTATATTCACAAACACTTGTTTTTCGATAGCGTCCTAGGATAAAAATATATGAAATAAAAGAACAAAGAATATGACCCCGGCGCTTCGGACAGAAGAGTTACCAGAGTATTGGTTAAATAAATAAATTTAAATTGAGATTTATAATAAAATTCTTCTTCTGTATTTTGCAATACAATCAAACCTGTTTTCGTGCTGGGTGTAGGGAGACCATAGTGCAACTGCACAAAAAAAATATCTTGAAACTGCGTAAGTTGCTAAAACAAATCTTCCCCTAGAGCAGAACTATTCTAAGTCACAAAATACTAATCTTACCGGAGAGCCTGCAGTAGATAGAAAACGCATAACCCGGATATTGCATACAAAACCGAAAATCCAACTTTTTGGATATAGGATAGTTCTGCTCAAAGGGGACTGTATATTGTTTACAACACATTTTAAAAAGGGTTGTGAAGTCACAATGTGATGATAGGTGATGCAATATGCACACGTAGTAAAATTCTTAGTAATGTGATGTAATATCGGATGGACTATTTCTTGTATTAGATTTTTTTAAATTGCATTTTATTTTGATAACACTATCTATTGTTTTCTTTCATAAAATTCAAAAAATAAAATTTATTCACAATAAAAATTTGCATCCAAGGAAAAATTTAATTTACATAGCATTTACATAATACATTTTTAAAATTTAATTTTTGAAAACATTTTTAAATTTTTTATTTACTTATAAAGATTCCAAAATCTGCTAGCTCTAAAGTAGCAAGCACGCGGATTTTGTTGTAGAGAACTAGTTCAAAATCACTTTCGTCATTTAAAGAAGTTACTTTGCACTTGTTTACAGCTCACACTTATAACCGCACACAAAAAAACGTCCATAAAAAAAGTCGCATTAAAACAGGTTTGATTGTATTGGCATTATTTTAATTAATTAAAATTAAATACAAAATTATAATGTTATACTAAGGTAATTTAGCTAGCTGACGTACTGAATAAAAAAAGTTGGTCGTGCTAGCTTACAAATAAAAAAAAATTTACAAACATTTCAAGCTTGAAAAGAGATTAACTTTTAGTAAACTTAATGGACTAATAATTTTGAAATTTTGTAAATCAAATATTATCGTTTTTATTTCTTCTGTAATTTTTCTTTTCTTTTTAAATACTTGCATAATATATTGAACAAGGAATTATAATTATTGTTCCCACCATTAAAGTGGTTTTCATTTATCACTGAAGTAGGATGAAAGTGATATAATGTTCCATTAAAGTTGGTTAAAAATTAAATTACAAATATGTATTAAGAGAAATAGTTGATAGTCGAGCACGCGAAATAAAACAAAAGCCAAATTAATTAACTTTGAAAGCCAAGTAGCACTATCTCTTTCTAGTTCGGTGAAAGTTAGGATTATGCAGCCCGTGGCATTTCTTGTTGTCTTTTGGTATCCTACCTTACTTGAACAACCTTTTCTTAATTAAAAACTTAATACGTGTACTGAGCATTCAACTGAAGATAGTTATTACAAATAGTTTATTAATTAAAAAAGTTTAATTAAACTAAACTGTTAAACAAATGGTTTCCTTACTGTCTAACGCCATTATTGATGAAAGAACTCAAAAGAAAATAATTTTATGAAATTTGATTTATTATCGTTATTTCTACGGCTAAAATGAAAGGTATATGAAATTGTTATTCCACCGTTTGGAAGAAAATTTATATTCAAATATTGCGTATATCGAATTGTATAAACAAGAAAAATCACATAATATATTATGTCATCAAACTTAGGTTTCATTAAATCTGTGTTGGAGTTTTCTTTTGAGAACAGAAAACAGAAATCAAAATAAAATTGTAAAGTTGTTATAAAGTTTCTTCATGTTTTGTGCACTGTTAAAATTAAATTTTTTAGTTTTACGATTTTATAATTATTTAATATATATTTTTTTAATTTTATAAATATGTTGTTCTTATATAATTGTAATATGTAGGCTTCTGTTTGTTAACTTCAGAGGCATAAACTTCTCTAAATGCAAGTTGTCTCAAAGCACTTCGGCCAACGGTCATTATGATCCGGGATATCACCACAATAATATAAATTACATCCTGTTTACAAAACAACATTACTGATATTGTGTAAAAGTAGGTAGTTATTATGGTTAGTTCCCCACAACAATAATTTTTAAATAGTTATTCTGAAAGTTACATCTTTCTCTTCTCTAAATAGAAGATTCCGACTTTTTTTATTTATTTTTTTAATTAAAACAAAGAAGATCCAAGTATCTAATGTTTTTTCTAACTAATCTTAAAAACTAATATCTGCAACCTAAGTTTAACTTAGGTTAACTAATTTTAAAGATCTATTATTGCCATCTTGCCAATAATTGCCTTTGCGGTGATGCACTTGGAATTTTTCTAAAAGGATATAGAATATCCTCCACAATATCTAAATATCTCAGTGCAGAAGAAAACTTTTAAAATAAATAACTTTGTGAGGAATATTTAACTTAAAAAATATATTTAAAATTTACATTTTTACGACATTTGAAAAACTAGGTATTTGATTTACAGATTTCTTTTTTTTATTGCGCTACTAATTTTTACGTATGAATTGTGTATTTTAAATTTATTTTCTAAATAAAATTGCATATGCACAATATATCCACATATTATAATTATGTATATTATTCGTATCCATAGTCAGAGCTTTAATAGTTTTCAGAACTTTTTTTACAGGGTTTTTTAAACTAAACATAGTTCTTGATGATTTCATCTTGCACGGTTTTCGGATAACGTGAAACGAATTACCAATTTTACAATAGGAAACTTATTTTTTTACACAAATTTTTAAAGAACATATATGTATATTATCTACGATGTAAAAGAAGAATTGGGTGTAATTGTTTTCTGCATATAATTAATCAAATAATAATAAACTTTAACATGAGAATAAAGCTCAGTTGTTATATTATAAAAACTAAAAATAAACTAGAAAAGTTTCAACTTTAAAATATAATTTTGAAATGATATTAATCTGAGCCTGAGCAGTATTTCTTTAAAAAGTTTTAGAAATCTTATTTTAGTTGTCTTTGAATTTGAGGTCGCAAAAACGAAAAGTGGTGAAGCTTAAAACCATTAAAATGTCAATTTCTGTCTAGTTTAGAATTGTTTGAAAATGTACTGACAGAAGCAAATGTAATTTAGAAAAGAAGGTTTAATCCATTTGGGATAATCGTGAAAGCATAGGTTCTTGTGTGAAGTGGCATTTTGAGCTGTATCCTAGAGATATATAAGCGGTCAATTTGGTGCTTAGACTAACATAGGAAGTGGTATTACAGTGTGGAATCCTTGTAACTAGGCTAAGTAGAGAAGTAAGGGATCTCCTTTTCCTTATTACTGTTCCTGTATTCTCAGCACGTGCTCATATAATATCAACAACATCGTGTAGGTACTAACTGCTTGTTAAATTAGTAAAATGTAAATATTATTCAATGTATTCATAAAGTTGAGAAATGCATACACGTAGTACTTTATATATGAACATATATTATTTTTAAACAAAACAAATTATTAGAACTTTAATTAATAATAGTATATTATTTTATAGGGAGGTACAGTATAACTTTCTGTAGTTGGTTTGTATGCCGAATGGAGCGATTCCGATAATTACAAATTAGTCATAAAAATTACTTTTATTGCGGGCGACAAGCTGCACTAAAGTTCAAGTAAAAAGTTGAAGGGCGGCAGTAAAATATCTTTAGTAGTTTACGGTACTTACGGTAAGTACAGCCCGACGTTGGTACCAAAGTAAAAAACAAAACTGCTTTTACTGAAAAGTAAAAGTGGAAATTTAACAATTTAATATCATAGTCAAGTTTTCTGACAATATGTGGAAAAAAGTATAATAATAAAAGAAAAACAGAAACATATCAGTAATTAAGTCACAAAATAATTAATCTTATAAAATTTAATCAATATAATATATTTTTTTGTTGTCGGTGGGAATTTTGACGATTTTGCAAGCTTACAAGGCACATTAATTAGAGCTTTATTTTTGGCAGTAAATACACTCTGATTTCTTACAGCCATTACTTATTCAAATCTAGCTAGCAATGACTTCAGGTCAATATGTATATGGATTATTTAAATTATGAATAAAATTCTGTAAACATAATACAGGAATGATACATTACAGTAATATTTCAAAGTGTTAATTATTTAAACTGAATAAAAAAATTATACTTCTACGACATTATGTCATGCATATATTTATGTAAATAAATTCATTCCAAGTATTATTACTTACTTAATAAATAATTTTGTTTTAATATATCTTTCGTGTTATAATTTCCTAACTAAAAATTATTTTGATTTTTCAGTTTTTCCATTTGCAATTTTCCATGCTTCATTGAAAAGCAAAATTTATGTTCTTGCTACGCTAATCAGTTTTTCAATTCCGGATTTGATTTTATTTCAGCATTTTTATTCGAATACGACTATTTCGTGGTTCTAAAATTTTACTTAAGTTATATTATGTCTAGTTTTAGTTGAAACGAATTTTTTTTTATTGTTATAAATCTAATAAATAACGTTGAAAAAAAATTAACTCGGCAATACAGTTAATTCTGATTAAACAAAATTACAAAATAATTAAACCTAATCTTATTTCTAGTCGATTTTTTTATTAATTTTATAATTTATTAATGCCTTTCAAACGTATTATAACTTGAATAGTGTATATAATAATAATGACTGGTGGTTTTTCTGATTATTTCTTAAGAGTGATATTTGTCTGATGACAGCAGTAACCATTGCTGAAAGCTCACAAATAATGTTTCGTTTTATTGTTCATTTAACCTTATAATTTAAAAAAATTTGAATCAAGTATTTGTATAATATGTATATTATATTTTAATGTAATACATTTTAAAATTTTTTATTAATAATGGTAATACAGATGTCAACGAAGTCAGTTTCTCTCAGATTTATTTGTGCCGGAAATAACTTTTCCAAATATCCTAGTGCATATAAAATAATAGTTAAAATAAATTTTAAGTATTTAAAAAAATTTATTGAATATTTCTATAATAAAACTGTATTAAAATAAAAAATTTCAATGCATTTTCACAAAAAGCGTCAACACTTGATCGGTTATTTTTATGCACTTGAGATCTTAAAACTGAAAGTTAATGTACCCGGAAGTTAACTAGAAAAATACTGGTTCAATCTAAACAATTAATTAAGTGAAAAGCACGATAGGTACTACAGAACAGCTTGAACAAAATAATAATGAAAAATTAATTTGTATTGTATTTATTATTTATATTATTAAAACAAATCATTAAAAATCAATAATTATAATCTAAGAGGTCACACATGTATACTGTCACACCAATAAACAATTTATTTATTTAATTTATTTAACAATTTATTGTTAAAAAAAGCTCAAAACGTGCAGACCATGATGATGATGAACAAATTATTTATATTTAAGATTTATTTAATCGAAAAGGATTTGTTGCAAAGTTTTCAAAAATATGTTTACTATATATTTTAAAAATATATCGGAAGTACAAATGAGCCAAAAAAATACATTTGATAATAATTACTTCACAATGCAAATGCAGTTTAAAATATTGTGTTGTGATATGCATGACAGGACGGTAATTAAAATTCAATAACCAACGCCACTGATTATGCTACCCTTGCCCTTTACCCTATTTTTATGTGGACAGAAAATGGAATTTTAAAAAAAAAATTTGAAATAGTTGGCCTGCTTTTGAAATCTGGCATAGTTCCTATATTAATGCAAACAAAATATATCCGTATAAATCGCAACTTTATATTTATAAATAAATAATGTATGTAATAAGTATTACGAATCTGATTTTCTTAAGTTATTAGTCATAAATGTTGCTTTTAAGCTACCTCTGCAAATATGGTTCTATATTTGGCTTTATATACACCCTTGCTGTACTTGCTGTAATAATATAAAATTGTCCAACAAATTATAATAAAGTAACCATCTTCACGTTTTTGCTAGCAACCTGTTATCAGTGAAGAGCAAGGAACTATCGTTTTTGCATCATTTTAGAGTAGATAATTTAAAATAGCGTAATTCAAGATATTTTAATTTACGATACAACTATTGTACATTTTATACAATACACAATACGCTACTCTTGCCACGGGCGCAGTTAATGTAAATAATAATAGTTACATTGATAACATCTATTATAATTGTTAATATCATATTATAATAATAATGTTAATACCGTAAGAAAAATATGAGATCATACAAAAACTACACCAGTATTCATGATAGAAATTTTTTAATTGTTGTAAAACTGTGCTTAGAAACAACATATTATGGGAAGTTCAATTTCAGCTATTATTTCCAATTTAATTATCCAAATTTTCGAAGACCGAATTCTATCGCTTCTGTTTCATATTTCTACAATTATGAAGGATTTTGAGGATTTTGTTATTAGACGTTCTATGGGTTCCAACCTTGATTACAGTTTACCATTAAAAAAGAAGAACAAAACTGTATAACCTTTCTTGGCGTCCAGCTGATTCACTAGAGTACTTTTTTTTAAATATAAATGAACCCAAAAACTAATGTGGTGAGGAATATATTTAAACTGTAGTTCCTAGCACAACAAAAGTCAGATAGTACAGAACTATAGAACTAGTCGAGAGGTCTTTAAAACTAACCTATAGCGGTTACAGAAAGGAAATCTTAAAAAAGTGAAAGAAACCTTAAACATGAATGGTTACCCAGAGTCGTTGGTAAATAAGATTATATAAAATCGTGTAAACAACCTTTACAATAAAAACATGTTTAACAAACAAGCAACTATAGTTTTAATTATGCTATACGTTCAAGTAATAAACAAAAAGACAAAAAAGTTTTAATACCTTCAAATCGTTTAGTACTATTAAAGAACTACGTATTAAATTGAAAGGCTCTGTACTCCAAGAAAAAAATGAAATTAAAAACCTTTTAAATTTATAAATTTTAAAAATTAAATGTTTTTGTCCTAGATAAATCTTGACAAATACGTCTTTTACGTAATCAAGCCAAAATTCCTTTATTACTTTTTAAATTATTTTTGAAAGTACTACTTAAGAAGAGGACCTAGAAATTCTCTAAAATAAAAATTTTAAAAGTATAAAATCTGAATTATTGATTATAATAATTATTAATCCCAGATCTAATACGCGTACTGATTTAATAATTATTGTTGACTCTCTAGCTATGGGTAATTATGTTAATGTTGATTATAGCTGTTCTAGGGATTATTTATTTCAAGTAATTATCCTTAGAACATTCTAAATATATCAATATTACGCCTTCGATATACTGATAGTAATTATCATTAAAACAAATTGTCAATACTTAAATGATTACTGCAAAATGTCAGTTGTCATATAAACTGCAAAATTTCATTTGTCATATAAACTGCAAAAATAATTATAATTTGTCAATTTATTTGCTTAAAACCATTGCCTTTTAAGAAAATCTCTCTTCTTCTTCATGTGCCATATCTGATCCCTCTTACGTTGGCGATTGAACTTGACCGAAACCAAGATAAATTTACTAAGAAGTATAAATAATTATGGGGTGGTTTCTCGTTGCCGTCCCCATACAAAAATATCCAGAAAACCTAAAATAATTGTTTACCAAAATGATCGTCAAACTTTTAGTATGTCAAGAATATATTAGTCAAATTGTGGAATATTTGTTTACTTAAACAATATTTTAAAAATATGTGCAATCCTTTCAAGCAAAAGAGCAAAATATTTTTGCTTTATAGTAAAAACAATTATTATTAGTTATTACTATTAGATATTAGTTGAATAGTAGCTTTTTTCTGCAACATAGAAAGTAGGCTTTCTCGCTTGTACTTGGGCACGCAAAATTGACGTATTCTAAGGGCTGTCACTTTACGCTTTAAAGCAGAAAGTATTATAAAATACTGTGCGCGCTTACCCTAATTATAAATTTAAATATCAAATACATTCCTTATTAGTATCAATGACAATGATGTGCAAACAAAATTCAATTTAGTAATTGAGTGGCTCAGAACTAGAGGTACCTATTCAACAAATTAACCATTTTGAGATCTTTGAGGGCAAAGTTAAATTGTTGTTTAAATTCAGAATTGCTACTTAATTATCTCGATATATAGTAACATAATAATGTTGTATAGTACTAGGTCTGAATCATTCAGTAATGCTATTTTAATGTAAAAGTTAGTGTGCTGGTCTATTGTGACAGTATTGTCACGGTAGACATTTGTTTGCACGTAAAATTAAAAATTTTCAAACCGAATATTAAAACTATTAAAAAAAGTAGTAAAACATTACCACTCTCGTGAGATTGCCACGCTCTGCTGCGCGTAGCACGTCAATTTTCTTATTTTGCTACCTTAAAACACAAATAGTTTTAAATGCATTATTAAGATATGCTATAATAACACTTTAATAAACTGCTTTTATTATTCAATCCCAATACGTAAAATTAAAGCTGTAAATTTTTATAATTATTAACCGAGTTCATGGCAGTCTTTATTATTAATATGAGCAATTTTCCAAAGAATTTTTTTGTAATTACGACAAATTACTAACGTGGAACGCTTTTAGTAAGTTCTGTCCTGAGCTATTTTTCGACATTATAAGGAATAAAACTCTTAATCCGAGTTATCCGCTTAGTATATGTGAACCACTTTTACCCGCTTTGTGATTTATGAGTCGTTACTTAGTATTATACAAAGTAAAATCTGATAATTATACAATATGTCCCATGTAGAATGAACAGTAAATAATGTATTTACACATTACTTATATATATGTATAGTTTTTTTAATAATAAAGTAAGATGATTTTTATTGGTTAATTGGAACTGATTGAAACTAATTAACCAATAGAAGTTCGCTGTAACTAAAGTGACTTTAAGATTATTATTATTGTGAAATTGGCTGTAAAGTAATACAGGTTTTCTTATTTAAGTGTTTTATGTACATCAACAACCAGGTCATCGGTATCTTTGTGTTATAATTTATAAGACAATAGAGTTTTTATAATAGGTTTATATATACAGAACATATACAGAGCTTCCCAAACCTGCACGTATCGTACACTTTTAGGCTTAGCCTAATCCAGGAAGTTTGATGATGATGATGATGATTATCAGAAATATATGATATAATTTTAATTAAATGTTTTTATAAATATTTTCTGTTAGCAGTGATGTATAATAATTAGAAAAAATAATCTATTAATTCGTTTTACATTACTAATCCTAATACATACATAAAACACATAGTTTGTCCCATCCAAATATTCGGAACAGAAAGCTCTAATGAAGTAAATGTTTAACTGGTGATTCCGCTAAAATGTCTAAGACAAACGCCGCTATTTCCAATCACACAATTTTGCAAAAAAAATTATAAATAAAAAATTTTATCGTAAAAATAAAATTTGGTATCTGTCTAAAATCGTCAATCTATAAAATGTATATAAAAATTTAATTCCGATAAAATGCGATGTCGTCGTCCTATCAAAATCTTCGGAACGGAAAGCTCTAAGGAAGTAAAATTTTAACTGATGTTGATTTTGCTACAAATTCTAAGATGAACACCGCTATTTCTAGCTCTACACAAATTTCCAAAAAGATATTAATAAAAGATTTTATCTTGATAAAAATTTAGATTACAATAAAATGTGATGTCGTCAAATATTTTTAATTAATAATTTATGGAACACAAAGTTTGCGTTTTTATAATCTTATAAGTCAAACGCCGCAATTTACAACGCTCGAAGATGTTTTTTTTACGATGTCTACAAACATCAACATTAGAATTCTAGAACTATTCTCTCATTATTTAGTGTTTTAGCTAATTTTAAATTATGAGCACTCAATTGAATTTCTTACCAATCGAGTTGCACATCAATCAAGTTTTACTGTATTCACGCACAAATTTAATAAAAAATTTCTGATAACTATTATACATACATCAATGCTAACAGAAAATACATTATGTATGTATACTTCTTCATGTGCCATATCCGGATTCCCGGACGTTGGCCATTCAACTTGACCGAAGCCAAGATGAATTTACTAGGGAATATAATTTATGGGGTGGTTTCCCGTTACTTTCCCCATAGCACACAAATTAGTATTAGACTTTTTGATCACAGCATATGTGACCCGTATTTTTGACCCCTATGTTTCACGCTATACTGCTGGTTATAAGGCGATTATTATGTGAGTTAAAAATATACGTTCCGACTTGAGAGGCACTCTATGTACATAGAATGAAAATAATAAATAACATTGCAGTGGTTTTACGTTAGTATCAGTGTTCTAACTACATAAAGAATTGTACTACTCATACGGTCAAGATTACTCAACAATTTAAAGCCCTTTTAAGCTTTAAAAGATATTTTACCTCTAAAATTCTGTATTACCTAACTTAATTAATTTAGTAGTTTTTTAACCCTTGGCCTCCAACGTGTCATTTGACAGACTACCACGAATTAAAATATTTCTTTATTTTCAAAACACTAACGCTCACGATAACTTGACTTTGTGTAATCTTAATACTATTATTTTCTGACACAAAGTTTTAGTTTGCACTTAATTCGATAACTAATTCAAAGATAAGGAAGCAAAACTTCTATACAGTAGTCTCACATACGATTTGTCCAAGTGTATGTATGCCATATCGTGTTTGAATTACGTACAATAATTAGTAATTGCAAATTTTTGTATACTAACAACCGTATACAATTTAGAAAATATCTCAAAACTGGCGATTATTTTAATAGGGTTTGGAATAGAGGTATATCCTTACAAAAACTACAAATTCTGATTTGTCGACCGGTTTCGGCTTTATGGCATCTTCAGAACAATCTATAATTAAAAAATACAAAGATTTATCGACAAGATTTGCATCATATTATAAATACCTTACGCATCAAATACTTAAGATACAGTTAAAAAACATAAATAAGGATATTTGTAAGGATTTACCTCTATTCCAAACCCATATTATATAAAATACTTTACATTAGAGTTTACAATTTTATTTTATGATTATTTTAATATTAATACATGTTTATTCCAATTTATAGAAGTATTATGTATTAATCAAATTTAAAAAAATTAATTAGTCTATTTTGTCATTTAGAGCTAACAACTAAAATTGTGTAATTCTCAAATAATTATTAACACTTTATTGTTCTTGCAATAAAACGTTATTTTTGTGTGAACAGCTAGTAATAAATTCTTCATTTTGATTGTTGCTAGTGCATATATTACGTACTACATATAATATTATCTGAAAATAGTATAACTATTAAAAAAAATTATAAAACTCCGTAGGTACTACTTCTGAGAAACAAACTTATCCTCACTGTCAGACTACACGTTCGGTTGTACATCCTACAAGTGGCATGTCCGATATTAAGGGTTAAATATCTATCAGTTATACTCTGTGTATTTTAATTAATAAAGTTTATTTTTTGTCAAAGTTAAATAATCCTTTGAATTTAAATTAATTTTCATTTTTGCATTAGTACAAAAGTAGTAGTCAGGTAAAAATGAATGAAGTAAATGTGAATAAAAAGAATATTATAGTAATTTCCATTCAAAAATATATACGAAGTTCAGTGGCATTAAAAAAAGAAACCTTTTTAAAGCTTTTCATTTGTAATAAACGGATAAGTATACAAAAAACGTAGTTGCATTTTTCCGGTACCTGAAAACCCACAATAATGAAACACAAAAATATGCTGAACCCAATTTATGTTTACTTGCTGCTCTAGAAACAAAATTATTTATTAGCTACTATCTAATACTAAGTTTAATAATAATAACTACGCAACTTTAAATGCTAAAGCATTAATGGAGTTAGAAAAAATCTGATGTATTTGATGATATAAAACTTAAAATAGAAAATTTAAATTAAATTAGATTTCATGCAAATAATCGTTTCTGGCAGATCATGGCAGTCGATAAATGCAAGTCGCGGTTCAGCCTTGATTGGAAATATTTAAATAATTATTGAACTTAAATTTGTTTATATTGGGTGGTCACCGTACATCCGAACATCATCATCATCATCATCATCATCAAACTTCCTAGATTAGGCTAAGCCTGTACATCCGAACATAAAGAGCATTAATATAGAAAATTAGATTTTTTTAAATTCCTGCTTTCCATTATAACGAATTTTAATGAAAATTATTTTAATCAGAAGATAATTCTTTTCACGTCTAAAAATATACGACATTTAATATTTTTTAATTTAATTTTTCTAAAATTCAAACATAAAATTTTAAATAACATTTCAAATACTGCAAAAAACATGCTTTGTATTTTCAAGAACAATTACTATTAAGTTTTTTTAACAGATTAATAGTTATTTTTTATACAAAACGATAAAGTTCGATTTTATTGACGAGCGAAAATTGTTAATTAATAAGCGACCAAGTCGCGAGGTAATTATTTCTGACGAATCGATATTTAAATTTTATTGTCGTGCCATATAAAAATTTTTTTCTATAGTAGATGTTAAAGAAAAGAATGTAATATAAGAAATCAGTATTTCAAATTATATTATCATTTGATATTAAACACACTTTAATTTTAATAGCAGTAAAAACTAAATGTATTTAATTTCAGTACAAATAATAGTTATTTAGACCTTATATTATCTTTCGAGAGTGTTAATAGGCCTTACATGCCATGTAGCTTATTATATTGTTCCCGCTACCGTAATGTACTAGTTTAATATATAATAATAATTTTTTTTTTTTTTTTAAACTTAATTATCATATATATTTTAACTCCCATAAGTACACGAAATCTGCTCGTAAGCAATCATCGCCTGTTTTAATTACAATGTAAATATATAAAAAAATTACAGCAGGTGGTTAGAGTCTCACATTAGAGACCTAACAAGTTGAGTTACTCTGATGTAACCTTAACGTTAATCAATCAAATGGTAAAAAGAAGGATTTATTTTATGTTAAGTGGGTTTATACGTTTTAATCGTGGTGCTGTACACTTGTTGTCTAGGAGGTTCACTGCAAGAGAGTTTGGGTGTTGTTTGAGCCGCAATAAGTATTTCTCACTCGCGCACTTAGCTTCTTGGCACACGAAAGGAACGTCCAAGTCGTTATGCAATGATTTATTTGTTATGTACCACGGTGCGTCTGCGATTGTTCGTAGTGTTTTTGATTGAAATCGTTGAAGTATTTCAATATTCGAAGCACTCGCTGCACCCCACAACTGCACTCCGTAGGTCCACACGGGTTTGAGGATCACCTTATACACGCTCAGCTTGCTTGCCAACGAAAGTTTTGATTTTCTGCCAAGCAGCCAGTAGAGTTTAGCGAATTTTATACCTAGTTGCTTGCGCTTGGTAAATATATGGTGCTTCAGTTTAGTCTGCGGTCCAGATGCATACCAAGATATTTTGCACTTTCTACTTGGGGAAGTTGTTGTCCATTTATGGTTACACTAGGGCATGTTCCTTTTCGTAGGGTAAATGTTACGTGTTGGGATTTTGTTTCGTTCGCTTTAATGCGCCACTTTCTGAGCCATTTATCAATTTCATTCAGTGCTTCTTGTAGTTTCTCAGAAGCATATGCAGGTATTTCACTAGTTGCCATGATGGCAGTATCGTCAGCGAAAGTCGCTATAACCGTATTTGGTGTAGATGGAATATCTGCAGTATATAGTAGATATAATACTGGTCCCAGGACGCTACCTTGTGGGACTCCCGATTGTATTGTGTACAGCTCAGTAATCTCTTCTTGAAATTTAACCATAAAGTATCTGTCTGTTAAGTAGGAATTCAGAACTTGATAATACGGTGCAGGTAGCTTTGTTTTTATTTTGAAAAGCAATCCGCGGTGCCACACCTTATCAAATGCCTGAGTCACATCCAAAAAGGCGGCAGAACAGTATTTCTTGCGTTCAAATGCACTATTAATTATTTCAACTATTCTATGCACCTGCTCTATAGTCGCGTGTTGCTCGCGGAATCCGAATTGATGCTCCGGCACGATGTTAAGTTCGTCGAGTACCGGTTTCAATCTCTTCAAAAACAATCTTTCGAACAGCTTTGATAGGATGGGTAAGAGACTTATTGGTCTATATGATGACACCTGCTCTGTTGGCTTTCCCGGTTTTGGAATCAATATTATTTGGGCCACTTTCCACTGTGATGGGTAGTGGCCGGTTCTTAAGATTGAATTAAAAATATGTGTCAGGACAATCAAAGCTCTATCCGGTAGGTTCTTAATAACTACACCGGTAATTAGGTCGTAGCCAGGAGCCTTCTTTGGATTTAGGTTGTGTTTAATCAGCCCCTTGATTTCGCTCAGTTTTATTGATTTAATTGGTGGTGACATTTGGAACGGTGCTTTCAAAAACATTTCTATTTCGTCTTCTTCTTCTTGAGAAATTTCAGATACGAAGGGCTTAAATACGCTTTCTAGATGTTTTGCAAATACATCCGCTTTCTGTTTATCAGTTCTTGCCCATGATCCATCTGGTTTTCGAATGGGGGGTATGTTATCTTTAGTTTTTTTCATTTTTGAGGTTGCCTTCCAAAGCGAGTATTCGGTAGCTTCTGTTGAGTCAATTTCTCGAGATACTCTTGAATAGCTTGGTTTCTCTCGTCATTTAATAGATCTTTAGTAGTTCTTATCGCTCTATTTAGTTTTTCTTTGTCTCGCGGGGCTCTAGTCATCATCCAAGTTCTCCTTAACTGCCTTTTCTCTCTGATTGCTTCTTTGACTCTATTTGAATGGTTGTATTTGGATGTGCTCTCGTTTAGTTCTGTGGTCGAGTCCCATGCCGCTTGCTGTATTGTAGTTATGAAATTTTCTACCGCCGAATCAATTTCTTTCGGGGTCTTAAGCGAGGTGTTATTTTTTAACCTTTCATCAATTAGTGTCCCAAATAGTTCCCAGTTTGTCAACTTGTTGGCGAGTCTTAGTGGTTTTGATTTGTTTATAACTTTTGTGCTTAGCACTATCAGAATTGGAGAGTGGTCCGACGATAAATCGAGACTTTGTTCGGCTGTGAGATGGTCCGGTGGAATACCTTTGGTAACACAGAAGTCGATGACATCGGGTATTTTGTTTGTATCGCTTGGCCAATACGTGGGTTTTCCTGTAGATAAAACTCCCAAGTTGTTTTATCAATGCATTTTACCAACTCTCTGCCTTTGGTTGTTGTTAGGCGTGAGCCCCATTTGGAATGTTTTGCATTATAATCTCCGCCTGCAAGAAACCTATTTCCTAGTGTGGCAAAGTAATTATTGTAGTGTTCTTCCTTGACGGCGTGTTTTGGGGGACTGTAGATAGCTGATATGGTTATAGGACCTCGCATGTCTTCGACAACTATTGTTGTGGCCTGGATGTATTCTGTTTCGTATTTAAGTGTTTCATGGTGTTTTATTTTGTTTTTAATAATGATGGCACTACCTCCCCAGCCTTTGTTGTTTGGGTGTTTTGTAACATAAATGTTGTAGTTATTGATCCTTAAATAGCTGCGATTTGTATAGTGTGCTTCCGAGATTAACATAATATCAATGTTGTGTTCTACCAGGAAAGCTTGAACTTCTGGTCCGTGATTGACAAGACCATCGGCGTTCCACACAGCTATTTTTAGGTGTTCTTCCATTATTTTAGCTTATCAAGCAGTTTTGACACGACATTCATCATCGTGTCCATACGTATGGCCAGCTGCTCTACTAGCTTCTCTAGCTTAGAAATTCTACTTTCCGTTTCAACGTTTTGAGATGTTTCTGTAGTGGTAATTTTGAAATTGGCTATATTTTCTTCTTTTCCTTGTGTTACTGAGGCGTAAGAAACACCGTTGTTGACATTATGTTTCCTTGTCGGTATCGATTCTGGAGCATTTGTTGGAGTACTCGTATTTAGTTGTTGCTGGGTTTTTGTCGTCGGGCTGGATATTGTTTTGTTGTAGTTCTTTGTAAACCCTACAGCCCTTGTAACTGGCCGGGTGGTTCTCGTTACAGAGAGCACATTTTAAATCCCTACGTTCAGTTACTTTACAAGTTTTGTTGTCGTGGAATCCACTGCATTTGACACATCTTGGTTGACGCATGCAGTAGTTTTAGTGTGCCCCAATCGCTGGCATCTAGCACATTGTGGAATCTGTCTAGTTTGCCGCACCGGCTCTAGATGAATTATAGAACTTTGCAGCTTTGTTATTTTATATATTTCTCCATTGTTTTCTTTGGGTTCCAACTCGACGAAAAATATGGGTAGCGGTTGTTGATCTCTTCTACTTTTAATATTATAAATGCTTTTTACTTCATGCCCATGGGAGGTTATTTCATCTTTCAAGAGAGTAGTGTTTGCAGAATAGTGGAGTCCTTTGATTACCACTCTAAAACTTCTTTTGTTTTTAATTTGATATGAATAATATTTTACGTCTTTTGCTGTTAGGGCTGCGATTGTAGCTTTATAACCAACTTCATCGTTAGTTATTATCTTGACTTCACCTTTTGATAGGGCTTTTAGGGAGTACTTTTCTTTAGATTCATTTGAAGAATCTAGTAAGGTTATCAAACCGCTAATGTCTTTAATTTCTGCTACAAAGATTGGAGGGGGTTTTGTTTTTTCAGGATTAGAAAGTTTGTCTTTATTTGTACTTTCTGTCTGGGGATCATCTTGGACCTCTAGCATTTGAAATTTGTTGATTGGGTTAACTGTTTTTGTATAATACGAATTATTTAACATTGATTGTTAAAACTTTAATTCGAATTTTAATTTCATTATTTTTATTTTCTAAGTTTGTGTCGTCTGTTGCTTAGTAATAAACAAACGATTACAAATAATATTAATAATATTTTTTTTTACTATTTTTATAGGATAGTAATATCAAATTTGGTTTTCATCAAGCGCTAAGAATTCCTTAAGGCGTTAAAAATTCCTAACCTTAGGTGTCCGATTTTCCGATCCCTAAGGTATTCCCTAGCGGTTATATTATATATAGGTTATTATATATATTATTTAACAAATTGGTATAAATAAAGTCACAAAAAAGGTAATTCTCAAAATAGTCGTGTATTATTCCAGCAGTTCTCTTGCTATAGATGCTATTGGGTTTTTGCATACTTTAGAAAGATTCGAGGATTTATCAAATGATGAAGTTGTACACCTCAGACGCATTAAACAACGGGCAAATTATTTTGAGAGTTTTAATGAAGTAGAATGTGCCGCAAGATTTCGGTTAAGAAAACAAACTAGTTTGGAGGTTTTAAAATTAATAAAAGAATCTATGGAATTTTTCTATTCTTAAATCCAAGAAAAATAGAGCTCAAAAAAATTATAACTATGCACACATTTATACCAGAAATCCGTCTAAAATTGTAAATAGCAATATCTGTTGTGATAGTTTCTGCTGTTTTAGTTAATATTTGCATTGATGAAAATGAAAAATTTGCACCAAATGAAGTTGAAGGAATAGATCACTTAATCGAGAATGGTCAAATAATTGCAGAAGTCCAAAATAATGAAAGATATGGTGGAACACGAGATATTATTGTAAATAATTACTTTAATTAACCTTAACTTCTTTGTGTTTTGATGGTTTCTTAATTATCGCAAAGTAAGTACAGATTTATAGTTTTATTTTTTTATACTAAGAAATAATAAATTTGGGATCTTTTACGATTTCCTGCCATTTTCAACAATTAATACTATAATATTTAACATAATTTGACAAATTAAAAATTTTAATAACAAAAAGTACAAAATAAAAAACAGAATTACAAATTTAAATATGACATTTACGACCCGTATTAGTTCATTTTCTGCTGTAAAGAATACCTAGCTAGGAACTACTAGATAAGAAAATCTTATATTGGTGAAATTCAAATTTTCCTAAGTATTATTTTAAGGGATTCCTAACGTAAAAATTCTTTACTAGGCAACTCTTAAGTTAATGTTGGTGAAAACGGGCATAAGTGATTATTAAGTTCCGTCGTCAACGATAATTAAATAAACAAATGTTATGATCAAATTACATCTATTGTATCTATGGACGACGTATGGCATACTTACATGAACTGTAGCTGGTAATAGTTATTTAAGCTACTAGAGATGTCAAGACCTTATTAACATTCAAGAAAGATTACCTTCTGAGATGACCTTGGAAAACACACATTCGCGAAGATTCCAACAATTGCAAAAATTTTTAAACTTATCGGAATCGTATTTGTATACTAGGCATTGTTTCCGACGCTCTTCTGCCACTTTACTTGTAAATTCTGGAGAAGATATTTTAGGTTTAAAACGGCATGGAGGGCGGAAGTCTACTACCGTAGCAGAAGGCTATGTGGCGGAGTTGATTAAAAACAAATTAGATGTCGCCAACAAAATATTTTATGACAAAAATGCAAATGACTTCAAGAATATTAATTCTACATCATAAATAATTAATCAAGATTATGCTTCTTCTCAAGTGGCATCAATTATTTCAACATCTCAGAGTATGGCAGTACCATGTAGTGACCAGGAGACAGATTTTCTGGAAAACGAGCATGTAATTATAAAAAATTCCTCGTTTTTATATTGTACATTTCATTTTCACAAATAAATACTCCTAAAATATTAATTTATCATTATATTATTATATTATTATAATATATATATATTATTATATTATTATATTATATTATTATATTATTATATTATTTTCCTAGAAGTGTATGTGATTATTAAGTCGTCGTCAACGAAAATTATATAAACAAATGTTATGATCAACTTACATACGTCTATTGTTACTATGGACATAAGGCATACTACGTTAATAGTAGCGGGAAAAGTATTTTATTTACCCTTGCTGTGATAATGCTACTTCATATACTTTTGGATCTAAAGAGTAACTTATTCTATTATTTTTTTCTACCAAACAAACAAAATAATACAAAAAAATTAAAAATATTTCGTTGCAATAAACGTTTTTACTCTGTCGAAGAAAAGGTTTAAAAGGTTTTAACTGCAAAAATGTGTTATAATGACAATTAAAAAAAACAACTCTTTTTATAAGTTAAATTTTAAAAATAGGTTTTTAAAAACGTTATTTAAAATTTTATTATTGTTTTTTTTAGTAATAATTAATAAACAAAATCGTAATATTTCATTCCACTAAATTATTTAGTTATTAGTTAAATTTTAGTCTTATTGTTAGTTAAATTGTGATTACCGTTTTCCTATTGGTGGAATTAACATATTCAGTAAGGCTTAAACTTAACCAATGTTGAAGTAATTTTAATGTATTTGGGCGTAAATGTTGTATTAACATTAGACGCAGAAATTTTATTGTTTTTATTAATATATTTTTAATTACAATTGGTTATAATGGGAAGCAGGAATTAAAAAAAATTTCCTGTGTAAATTCTCTATGTTTGGGTACACGGCCGGTCATCCAGTATGTCTGGAACAAAATTAACCCAATTTCTATTCAATTCGTACAATAAACCAACTTGTACTCTTATAACTAATATAAATAAAATTATTTAAATAAATTTAAGGGTCTGCTTTAATATGTGATATAGAGATTACACCTGGTAGGGTAAGATGGGGTCAAACGGACATGGGGCAAACGGACATTTTTTAGAAAAAATTCGTAAGTTTTTTCAGAAAAGGCGCCGCGTTATTATTGCAGTATTACTAGTGTCGTTGACATTTGAGGTAATTAATAAGAAAGTAATTTGTTAAAATTTTTCCAATCTAAGGCTATTATTGCATGTTAAAAGTGAGGAGTGATAGGAAATGTAAGTAAAATTAACGTGTTGTTATATTTTGTTAGAAATTATTTAGAATCTAAGTATTTTAGTAAAAATTTAAAACTTATAGTTAGGTCAATTAAAACCAAGTGTCTTTGGAATTACTGCCACGTAATTTCATTGTCCTAATATTAATATTTATTTAGATTTTGAATTTAAAAAAAATTCCGATGCGGGGCAAACGGACATATTGATTGAAATTGATATTGATTGATTGATATTGATTGAACCGGATAGTACAGTATTTATGCTTTTTTAAACAATGTTTACAGAAAAAAGGTACAGATCCGGATTAGAACTACAGAGAGGAGCTCGTGGAAGCTCGTGGAATCAAGAAAATATGAATCTTGTCATAATTGCTGTAAATAAAGATAAAATGGCTCTTAATTCAGCTGATAAGTTGAATAGCGTTCTTATCATCATTCATTGCGACTAAAAGTGCGAATTTAACTATTTATAACGTATATTAAACCTTATGTCCGTTTGCCCAGGAGTGTGGGGCAGACGGACATTTTCACTATGTTTGTTTTAGGTTAAGTTCTCAAAAACTGTTTCTATTTTTCAACTTTAATCTCATCATTTGTTAGCTTAATAATTGAGATATCAAACCAAATAATTAGTTCTTAAATATTATGTTGCTTTTATTAAATATAACTATAAAACCCTTAGAGTGTCCGTTTGACCCACTCTTACCCTATATATTTATTCCTATTTGCCTTCCTATATCCTATAAAGTTTAATAGATTTATCTACTATTTACTTATAAATACATGTGCAACGATGTAAATTATTATAATCTCAGACAACGCTTATCATAATTTTTTAATTATTATAAAGAATTTATGAAAAATGTTGTTAGGAGATATAAGGTAATATATTTCGTAAGTGATTAGTTAGCAAAGTATAATTAATTGTAAATAGTTGACAGTAAGTAGTATTTAGTAAGAATAGTTATGAAGATCAGTGTAGTTCATGATAGAACCCGACGCTCCTAATGAACATTATTTACTCACTCATCTTGCACTCTGTAAATATTGCGGTCTGCATGCAAAAATGCTAAGTTTTTTTTTACGTCTGAATTAATGATTTCTTTTGAAAATATCAAAGTTTAGTCAAACAAAGGAACATCAACTACTAATATCATAATCGCATATATATATAAGTATAATATAATGTATGTATATGAAAACAAAAGCGTGCTTGAAACAATTATTTAAAGTGCAGAAAAGTTTTTAAATAAATATTATATAAAGGGTAGCAAAAGTGCATTTGCAGTGCAAGTTACATTTATATTATTATGATTAGGCAGTTAGCATAAAGGCTACGAAAAACCTCAGCTTAAATATACCGTATACATACAGCAGTGTTATTAAATAAACAAAATAAACGGTTTCGTTATCCTACTTTTATCGGTGTAAGCTAAAAACTAGTAAAATATTAATCATTAATGTTAATTAAATGTTTTCAAGTTTTCACGAACCACATGGTTGTTAGCAAGTCTATTAATTTAAGATGTATCTTGGTACCTACGTAATCTATTATGATTCTTTTAAAATAAATATTTGTAGCTATTTGGAAAACTCATGTTTGACTCTATATCATAAGCTATAGAAATTCGAAAAATTGCGTAGAAACTCATTGCAATGGTAGCAACAAATCGGATTATGATAGGGCTACATCAATGCATGCCTGAAGATGTCAATAAGGCGCTGCCGAAACCAGTCACAAGATTCACGCTGTCCATGCTACAGGTAGCTATCTGCAATTCCTCGATTTACTATACCCTTGGTGGCGCCACCAGTAAATTCAACGTGGCAGTTGAACACAAATAGTGAAGTATTTCATTTTGGTGAAAGTTGAAAATTTTAGTGTGTTACTAGTTTTAGTGTGATTTAATTTGTTAAGGGTTATGCCTACTTAAAAATCGTTTTTTCAAAAAGTACATTTTCTTAAAGTATATGATGTTAGAAATGTCCCTACAAGTTTTGCGTCAATCTGTTGTTTTTACAAAGTTATATGCTTCGTGTAAGTAAAAATAACTTTTCTGCTTTAGTGTAAACTGCATATATACTACTTTAAACGCGACTTTCTCAGTACTACATGTTGAAAGTCGGTGATCAAGATATTTCAAAAACTAGTGAATAAATTTATTTAAAATTTTTATACTTTCTTTAGACATCCAAATCTAGTACTTAACGGGGGGTTTTTCTTTAGTGCGTATTTTCATTTTATGTACAAAAGATATCGCTTTTTCTTACGAAAATCGATATTTTAACTTTGAACAGTTGCCATTTTGTCAAAATTCAATTTTTAAAATATGGCCCCGTTAAGTACTAGATAAACTCGTATATTAACTAAATCTTTTGAATTTTTAATTTTAGATAACTTGACTCCGTATAGTACTGATCACCACAAAACACTTATTAAAAATAGGGTTGTCGAACAACGACCGTAACTTGAGTATTGTTTAATATTTTTGTACAAAAAATTATGAGGTGATTTGTAAATAAAGCTCTTTTGATTATACTAATTGTTGTGCAGAAATATGTATACATTTTCACAAAAAAATAATAAATGTTCGATTTCAATTGATCTTCTAAGTAGGCATAACCCTTAATTAGTTCCCTTTGAAATATGATGAACATTAATACTGCCCGTATAAGTAGGTGGAGTTGTTATAATACATATTATAATTATTTTTTAAAAATATTGATATAACTTAAAGCTGTGAATTATGGTACTGATGCACAAAAATGAATTAAAAAGGGTATAAGGACGTAATGAATAATTAGATTTACAAAATTATTATTTACATTGTAAATTTTACTAAGTAAGTGTATGCACAATCATGATGTACAATAATTTGAGTTACAAATTTGTTAACTGTCAACAACTATAAGTCAACTGTTAACAAAAATATGCACCAATTCTATTAGCAAACGTAAGGATAAAGGATGATGTGCTAATGTTAAAAGAAAAACCATTCGTATTATAGACAGATTCAGCTAGAGTTGGCGTAATTTAACTTCCCGAGTGTGACTTAATTTTATTTTCAAACCATTTGTTCCGGAATACAACAGTCATATATGATGAAATGTTTGCTGAAGATTTGTTAACAAAATTATATTTTAATAATATGCGGCTTACTATTTTTTGTAAAATAGACGAGTTTTTTAGTAACGCATAAAAAATAGTTAATTCAAAAAATTATTTATTTTCAAAATCTTTCAATACTTAAAATAGTATTAGACTAATTAATAATTGTACATATAAAAGTTGCTTTTTATTTCTCAGAAATGATGGTCGAATAGGTTTAATAAAATAAATAATCATATCATCGATGCAAGATCCCTCGTCTACCATAACTGCATCTCGACCCATTACCAAGTTGTAAGCCTCCTTCGTAATGCGAGTAAGTCCTAATAAGTTGGTATGATCACAGTTAATCTTGCTTCCGTTATTTACACCACCTTGTATTTAGTACATATATATAACATAATTTATATATTTACTCAAAATAAAACACCAAATGCACGTAATCACACTGGAGTACGCAGCATATTCACTTGCAGTACTAATTAGAAATTATTCCGCATGGTGGCGTTTCCTTAATGTAAATCGCGAATTGTATCCTATGTAGAAGGCTCAGCCGTGGCTAATGTATCATGTTACTGTTTTGGATATGTAATGTAAAAGATATGTTTATGTGATTTTTTGAATTTATCTATCATTCGACTAAAGCCACTTTTAATTTTATAAATTAAAATTTTTTGATTACCTAATTACGGTCGATAATATATTAAAATTTACCTTACACGTTTTATTATTATATATTTTCATAAAGTTTATTGTTTTTTAAAAACTAAGATTGTGCTGAATAGAGAAATTATAAGAATCTAAGGGAACATAAAGAATATTTAGAAATGGGGTTAATAGGTAGGTATTTAAAAAAATTATTTTATTTGTTATAAATAAAATTTGTAACACTAGATTAGAATGATTTAATTTCTTAATAATTACAATATTTGAAGTTATTAGTTTACGATCACTAAATGGGTAAAATTTTTTAATTTTAGTTTAATTAACCGTGTACACCTTAAATAATAAAATATTTAATAATAGAAACACAAATGTTCATATATCTTACTTTATATTTCTATAAAATTTTTGGTTTTATAAAAAAATTTATACTTATTTGAAATAAAGTCCACACTAAACTGGTGTATAACAAACATTTACGGAACATTAATTCTACTATTACTTTTATTTATAGCCAGTTAAATATTTCATAATTTAGGTTCTTAGATTAGCTACCTACGTTCGAATTACTTTCCTCACAATATAAATTTGTTTAAGATAGTTCATATGTATTCACAAACTACAATATTTTAGCACGCTTTAGATGTTACGTGAATGTTTTACATACTTCATCATCAAGATCTTGCGGCATTTTTTTACATCGTTACCTGCTTAACTATTTTTTCTAATTATTCACTGTCCGTGGATAAATTTTATTTAAATTTTAATTGAATGTGGAGTTCTGCTTGAATTTTATTTCTTTCAATTTCCAAACACTTTGAAATTTAAAAACTGGGATAAATACCGATAATAATTACTCGATGCGTGTAATTATGATGTAATGGGTTGTAACTTTCATTCAATTTGTATTCTATATTTTTTAATTTAACGTACCTGCAAAATAACAATTGTCATCTACTCTAAATTTAGTTGTAAATATTTTTATAGGACGTTTGCTTTATCCAGGAATATAATTTCTACTGCAATATCTGAAGATGCAACATAATAATCGCATAATAAACAAATGTGATATTCCTGAAATCACACCGAAGTAGAAAAAAGCACAGAAAATAACTTTTACCCCCCTTTTTAATGACGAATACTAACGGCGCATAGCATCAGCGTACTGCACTAAATTGTCTCATTTGTATTTCGAGGCAACTTATGATTGCTATTCAGATTTTCCCAACGGTGTGAATACATTTTTAATGCTGACATTTTATTAGTAGTTTGATCTACAGCAGTGCAAATGTTTAGTTACAACTTTTACAACTTTTGGTGGTTTTAGCGAAAATTTAAAGTTTTTATATGCACGCATATTAACAAAATACTTAAAGCCGCTAAATATTAATAATCACTACTTAAAAGCTTAAATCTAAAGCAAGGAAATCAAAACGAAAAGCTAAAGAATAGTTTTTTGTGAACTACTTTAAAGTATATATCAAAAGCCAATCCAAAAACTTGTTACAAAAATCCATACAATGTCATGCCACATTTACGAAAAATACTGCAAAATACCAGATTAACTGCAAAAGGATGGTGAGAGTTGATCATACTTATGGTCCCACAAATAACTATTTTTTAACATTTTGAAATTCAGACGATCAGTTAAGGTAAAAACAGTCGCAATTCTTTCAACGGAAGAATAATATTAAAAATGATTACCTATTGAGATTTTTTGTTTATTATGCAACTTTTAGTTTACCGTTCATTTGCTATCTTCCGCGGTTCATATTTTGGCATGGCTAAATAGGGTCGGTATTTTGCAACCAATTCTTTACGAAAGGAATCTTTCACGAAAGGAAAAACTTAGTTTCCATGTAAAAATGTGTCAACATTCTGGATATAAACTAAGTTTTACAATTTTTTAAAAGATCTATACGTAAAGGAATGTCATATTCTTAATGCAAAGCAATTTCCTGTTGTTAATATAATATTATGTATATTAACAATAGGAAACTGTTTTTATCATTCTGTCGTATTTTCCTGTCGTGTTATAACTTTTTTGTATTGTAAAACATTTTCATATTGTTTTTTAAATTTCCCTCAAGTCTCAAAAATCTTTTAGTCGCTAGTTCACTTTTTTGTCGAGATGATAATCTAAAACGTTAAAAAATTTAAACATACTAGTTTTATGTCATAATAAATATTTAATTTAGCGTTTTATAACTAAGATATTTCTTATTCGAGTGTTAACAACTTGTGAATATCGTTTTTATAAGAATTAAATACACGTTTTCTAGAATTTCTTCGAAATTACATTGGGTGGGTTAGATATTTTATTAATCTTATCTGTTTCTTCTACTTTACCGATTTTTACAGCATAATTAAAGATTTGGGTTAGGATTTATATGCCATTATTTCTTTATTTACTTATACCACTAGCATAAAGTTAAATGATACAAATAATTCCATAACATAATATTCTGAAGAGTGATTAAATTTGTTGAGAATTAAGTACTGCCATAAATAAATATTTTACGGTTAACAGGTAGTGAAAGCCAGAAACTGAAGTGAAAACATTTTTATAAAATGCGAGAAAAGCTATCGCATTATCTTGCAGAATAGTTCACAACTTACATATAATTATTACCATAAGTTGACATATTAAATAATGTACTACTCAGTTAGTATAAAGCATGCTTTAGAATGACTATTTTGACATACTTGATGTAGCTAATATGTAACAGCTAAAAGGTTTCATATGTATATACGTATTCAAATTATCAAGATGGAAAGGAGATGGAAGATATCTACATATTATTATTTGTATTAACAATGATATTTTAATAATTTTAAAAAATAAGAAAAATATAAATTAAAGAAAACGACAATTATTTAGATGTTCTTTCCTACCCCACAAAAATATAAAATATTTAAAGGTTGAGATAGGGTGCATAATATCAATTTTAAACAATGATATCATTATTTGAACTAAACGAGTTATCAGTCAAAATTAAAAACATTTGTATTTTATTATACGATTCCGAGCGATAATTAAAAAATGAATATAAAACGTAGAGAAAATAAAAAAATAGAGAAATAATTCCACACTTTCATAATGTAGAATTCTTAAAAAAATTGACTTGAACAGTTTACATATTTTAAAATATCGTATTGTGAAATCTAGGTAAAATCGCAGATTAGATCTAAAGACACTTTAAAGCAAAACCGGTTACCTAATATATGAAGATAAAGTATAATATTATGATGAAAATACGTATGATCTGATGAAAATATGATTACCTATATGAAATTTAAAATATATGAATATAAAAAAATTTTAATTTCAACTGATAATATATTTTTATGAAGTAAAACATGAATGTGATGCCTCCGACTGCAATTATTTATCATATTTGATTGGATGATCTTTTCCAGATTCCACGTCTTTATTTATCTCCTTTTAATTGGCAGGCTTAAGACGGATAATATCAATAACTATTTTAATTTAAGCAAAAGATTTCTTTTTATATTCTACTATGTTCCTAAGTCATCTTGTATCTATGTTTTTAGTTCGACTTTTACCCAGTCAGGTTTTTGATTTTTTAATTTTGTTTTTCAAATTAATAATTGCTTTATTTTATAGAATAAATAGAACTGTTTTGTCAGAAAACTTAAAAAAAAAACGGAAGATTTAAAATCTAATTTCTGTAAAATATTTAAATCTAATTAAAGCGTGATTTCTAACAGTGTAACCAGTTGCAGCATCTTGTTACATTCACCACGTTTCTGGTAAACAAAATATAAATGCAAATCTTTAAATAATATTATAAACCATCAAAAATTGATTAATTATGTCAACTGAGATAAAAACTATAAAGTCGTTTACCACTATAATTATATAATAATATATAATAGGTATAATAAAAATAATAACCTTAAAACCATACCTAATTTTTATTGTCGCATTGATTAATTACTTTTAAAACATATGTACAAGTACATACATTAATAGCAATAATATATTTAAGTAGCTTCTATGTTACATAATATGTAAATCTTAAGACCCTGAAAGTTCCAACATTTTTCTAGTGTAAATATTAATTATTGTCTTAATTATTTGGTTCGTGAAAACATTTTAGATAATATTACTTTACAATCAAGATGAAAAATGAGACACTTAAAAATTTGAAAGAGGGTAATTAAAAGCTTACTAAACTATGACGGTAACGATTAATTAAAAAATCCTGCAAAAAAACCAACACCATGTAATTTTATCGTTTAACAAAAAGTTATTTAAATTTCATTAGAAAATACTATACCCACTACTACTATTTGTACTCCCTAATGCATACGTTTTATAAAGAGCATACGAACAAATAAATTTTAGTGGTGTAATTAATTGATTATAATTGTTTATACACTAATGGTATACTAATTACAATAAGATATTGGTAGGTATTATATGAGATGTAAAAACACAGATCGTTATAGTGTTAATTCCCCGATAATATGAAAAATTATAGAGTGACCAACCGCAAAATCTTTTCGCCAGCACGCCGACTAGGCTCAGTTGAACGCAGGTTAAAGAGTTATACTACGGGGTGCAATCAAGGAAAACCAATTATAAATAAATAATAACACGAGGAGGAGAATTTGTCTGGTCATTAGCAAAATCTTCTTGCTCTCGATAAATATAGTAATCAGGATATTCCTAATCAGGCTATTCACTTCTTCATGTACGTAAGCTTACACAAAATAATGACAACCCCATACTCATTATTTACAACTTTTGCTCAGTCATTGTAAATTGTACAAAAAAATCAAGCAGGAAGGTACTTAAAGTGAAATCTGAAGAAAAGGAAACGGACAGCTAAAAAACAAAGTAAATCAAGAAAAATTTACTAATATTGAAAAACATAAAAATGCAAAATCCCACGGAACCAGGTAATAGTTTTGACAAATCGAGAACAGGTTACCGCAACACAACCAAAAATCTTCCGTTACAAAAGATTGTGTAACCTTAATCAGCAGCACACTTGGATAATATAAACACAAGTAGGTACTTATCTTATGATTTGAATTCTGGATCTGCTGGCAAGTACCAACTTGATCCACTGTGCAAATTTGTAGTAAACTTATTACCTCACGAACCATGATATACCAAGGCACAAACTAATTAATACCAGTATGTGCTATCGTGCTTACCAAATTGTTATTTCCAATTACGTGCTAATTGAATACTCTAACTTTTCACCAAAAATACCCTGCTAATCAAATACTCAAACTTTTCATCAATAAATGCTCTTCCCTATGGTTGACATTACCACGCACTTTTAAACTTACTCCTCAGGAAAAATTCCGTTTCTAATGGTGTAGTACTACTCCAGAAAACGTACAAGCCTTTAACAAAACGACGCTCATGAATTCCTGAGTATGTGCAAAAACTGGTTCTGATAATTTTAATCTAGTAATATATTGAAAAATAAAAATATTATGTATGATGCAATCCAATACAAGTTGAATACAACACATTACAAAATTTTTATTTTTGATAAATATCTTTACTATAAGTAAATCGTGAATATGTATTTTAGATTTAATTTGATAGCCTTTGCAGTTTCTTTTGGAAAATAATAGATAATACTGGTATTAGTAAATACTGGCAAAATCATGACTGGTACCTGTTAGTAAAAGATGGTCTTTTCATTCAAAAAGTAATTTATATCATGAAAGTGATTACAACCAGTTCATATAATTCTATGAACTTTTCTAGTACTAGTAAAATATAATCCTGTAATATAATTAATTTTATCAAGAAAGTTTTATCTTAGAAGTGATTAAGACCGCTAAAATAAATAAAAGGTATGAGCCTTAGTGTTTATTACTATTATAATATAACGGTTAGTTCTGCTGTTTATATTCTGATAAAGAGGAACCAAGGTAATTTGAATTTTGGATTTTGAAGAAAGGTTTTAATGTTCTATGAATATGTATTCAACCCCATGTGCAGTAAAACTAATATAGGTGGATGTTATCTGTAAGATTTGGCAAGATAATAATGCAATATACACAACATACGTATACTTAAGACACAAAATTACCAGTCAGTCCACATATTTTGGAAAAAACTGGTTTTAAAAAATAATTTGGAATGCGATTTTCTTATTGACTCAAGTCAACCTGAAACTCCGCTTACCAAAAATTAATTTTTAGAGTATTTTATATTTAAAATATATTTTTAAACGTTAAACAATCAAAAAAACATGTCATGTATTTATAAAAAAATAATAAATGCACTAATTTCTAAAAATTAAGTGGAAGTTATATGATTTAATAGGTAACAATTTATTTTGATTATGTTCGTTAAAACAGCGATATAAGCTTGGCAAATATTCAGAGATTTTAAAATGGCAATTTGGAAGAATTCCATATCTCTAAAGAAATATCGTTAAATAATATTGCTTAAAATTACAAATATAATGGACAATTCTTATGTTTTAAACAAAACTTACTCTATAGTTATAAGTTAATTCAAAATTGGACTGCATTTTAAGAATTGCTTTTGGCCGTTTATCAATTTATCAAGAGTTTACTTTATTAAAAATGTCAAGAGAATAAAGTTTTAAACTTTTCTAGTTTAAACAGAATACATATGTAGTACATATTAAATAAACATAGAAGTAATATTAATTTATATTCCATAATGTAGTTAACTAATTCATATTGTGTTGATATCTACATACATACTACTTATTTAAAAAGTACGTTTATATTTTGAATTTTCATTAGTATACATTAAATAAAGTTCTTTTGGATGGTCATTCTGACAATATAAATAAAATAGGAGGCCTTTGTACAGACAAACATTTTATGCCTCATAAAGTTTTTCTAAACTCGAAAGCTTTCATAAAATTAATGTTTTTAGAACAATTATACATAATTAGCTGAATGTTAATGAGAACTATGTTGTTCAGTAATTAAGTAATAGTGTTGTCTTTAGTCAAATCTACTTTACAATCAATTAGTGGACTACTATACAATACAGAAATAATATTTCCAAATCATATTCATTCAATTATATAACATTTTTATTTATTCAATGTTATATAATTATTTACAAAGAACAACTGAAAAGCTTATTAAAACTTGTGATTATCAAAATAATTTTGATTTAACATTATTCATGGTTAACAACTTATTTTAGCTCCTATTTTGCTAAGATGGCAGTAAATAGATGAATGTCACTGACAAAGCTATTTCTACATAGCTCTCCTTCATTTTGCTCTTTATTTTGCTACTATGTATTTCCTTCTAGTTTATTACAGTCTACATAATTTTCAGAATTAAAATATACCTTATTTGACACAGAATATCTACTCTATGACAAACTCCTTTTACATTACTAACTAGAATATTATGTGAAATTTTAAAATGTTAAATTTGTGAAATTACTATATAAAAATCGGATGTGCCCATCTCATGCTTTTATCATACTTTTATTAAATATTAAAAAAATTATTTTTAATAATAAAAAGAAAAAAATAATTTCCATTAAACAATTTGATCCAAAATCTAATAAGCTCTAAGTCTCAATACAACATGCAAACTTTACTTTTGAAATTCTCATTAGTTTTTGAAATATTGAATAAAAACTGAAATAAAAAGATTTAAAAAAAATTGTTTCCATTTACCAATTATAAACGAAATTTAATCAGCTCTAATTCCTACCATAAAGATAAGAAATCTCAAATTTAGTTTTAAAAATATTGTTAGTTTTTAAAATATTAAATAAAACCAATATTAAGTAATAAAATTTAAAATATTAAAGAACAATTAGTTCTCATAAACTAATTTTAACTAAACTTTAATCAGTTCTAAATATAAATATAAGTATGAAAAATCCTACATATGGCTTTGAAATTATTAATATCTTTTGATATAATAATTCAAAACTAATAATAAGATTTAAAAAAAAACAAAATAGTTCCTATAAACCAATTTTAACTAAAATTTAATAACCTCTAATTCCTGCCATAAAGATACAAAACCTCAAATTTGGTTTTGAAACTCTTATTCGTTTTTAAGTTATTAAATAAAGACTAATATTAAATAATAAAATTTAAAAGAATTAATATTTCAAAAACTAATAAGAATTTCAAAACCAAATTTAGGATTTTGCGTACTTATATCGATATTTAGAATTTATTAAATTTTAGTTAAAATTGGATTATGAAATCTATTGCTTTTTTAACTTTATTATTTAATATCAGTCTTTATTTAATATTTCAAAAACTAATAAGAATTTCAAAACAAAATTTAAGATTTCGTATCTTTATGGTAGGAGTTAGGGCTGATTAAATTTTGGTTAAAATTGGTTGATGAAAATAACTTTTTTAATCTATTTATTTCATATTAGTTTTTGTAAAATACTTCAAAAACTAATAAGAATTTTAAAATTAAATTTAATATGTTGTATCTTAGTATTGAGACTTAGAGCTGATTAGATTTTGGTTCAAATTTGTTAATGGAAATCATTTGTTTTCTTAATAATAAAATTATTTTTTAATATTCAATAAATGTGTGATAAAGTCATGGGCATGGCCACATCCGATTTTTTTAGATTTTTTTAAACTGCTGCAGCCATGTAGCGGTGTCTTATTTGCAAACTGTAATTTGCAATTGCTATTTAATAATACTAAAGGTATTTCAAAAAGTTTAACGCACTTGAAGAAAAAGCTAAACAACAAAAAACTCAATGCTCAAATTTAACCAATAAATATTTTCAACGGTAGTTCATAAATAATTTTCTTCGAACATTTGAGATTCTTGTGAATTTCTATCACTCCATATTTCATATCATTCGTCTATTTTGTGTGGATCAATTTCATGTTTCCTCGAAGGAATCTGATGTGGTTTTCTTCAATTAGATGATATTTAGCAAAGTTTGAGTCATCGAGACTGGAACGTTTTCGTAATCTCAAACTTTGATTTTATAGCTTTTTTATATGTAAAATCATCAAATATGATTTCAAACCTAATTTAAAATTCTTTAAATAATTTTTTGTGGTAATGTTTTATGTGGTTGATTAACATCAGCATATTACAATAAACTTAAGTGTTATACCTATGATTAAATTTTATTAAAACTTATTTGCAGACAAACTCAAATTTGTCAAAATTGAAAATTTTTCTTTGGATGTTTATGATATTAATAATCATAATTTAAGTTGGTTTTCTGCAAAAGTAAATTATTTAAACATATTATAATACAAAGCCTTAAAATATTTAAAATAAATAAGTGCTTCTACTTCAATTAAAAACCCAATTAGTTTGTTCTGTTTTTCTTATGGTTTTAATTTTCCTTATAAATTGGGTGCAGCTCTTAAGTAATAATAATTGTGAATAGCCTTATAATGAAATGAGAAGAACTCGAGAATCCTTGGCTTGTCAGCGAAGTAAGACAAGCATTTGCCAGCAGCTTCAGCAGTTCAGAAGTTGACAGAAAGGATACTTAACAAGCAACAAGAGCACCTCTTTCGCTATAAAATATACTTTACAAAAATAATGTAAATACAATTTGTAACTTTACTTCTAAAATTATATAAGTAGATAAAAACATTATAAATCAGAAATCATTTACAACATAGTAGCTACTTATTTTCTTTGATTATACTTCATTATTACAAACATACTATGTACATGAATGCACCCAGAGTTTTCCTAATATTATAGATAGATGAAATCAAATTGAGGAAGTTTACTGTTTTCCTTTCTTTTGCAATTTTGATACTCAGTACCTGATCATTAATAATAAACATATTAACGTCGTAAGACAGAAACAATATTTAATATTCACCGTAATTTGCGAATTTTTTGAGACTAATAATAAATATTATAAGGCTAATTGGTTCAATGAATTATTTGCTTTTTAAAATAATTCCTTATTGCTTATGTGTTTTAGTTTTTAACTATATACCACTATTTGTGCAAAAGTGTAGGATACACGTGCTCTATTATTAATCGTTGATGACCGGAACGTATCGGTCGTTTTTGAATTCTTACTACTGAGTCGGACAACAACGGTTGCAAGTTGTTTGGCTTTGTAGGTTCTTCGGAAGAGGATCTTGGCTTACAAGGAAAAATGGTAAATAAGTTTTTTTAATCATAGAATTGTGTAAAAGAAACTAAAATAAATGCACATTGTAATTCAGATAGTTTTCCAAAATGCAAGGCCAACTTTTCCACAGATGTTAACAAAAGCTTGAAAAGCAAAGTTAAAATTTGGAGGCAGTATTTTACGACTAAAGCATAGAAGTTATTAATCGCATTAATGTTTATAAATATTAGCAATTGTTTTACTAAAAATCTAACAAAAGCTTTTGTGATGTTGCTTATCGTTGTAGGAGGCGGCAGGGTGGTTGCTAATGAAAGAAACCTTTCTTCGTGAAGATGATCGAACAGGTACACAACTTGGCATGGGAAGTAGTACAATAAAGTTTACTGTTTCCTTCAGTTGGTGGAAAGTGATATAGATGAACAGGTATCCAGTAACAGAATACGGCAGTGTTTGTGAGGATTCGTAGCTTGCTTTAATAATTTTGGTAGCACAGCTTGAAAAAAATTGCCACATCAAACCTAATATTTTCACTATACATTACCAGGAAAAAAGCTAGCACTTCGTGGATGCATAAATTTGTCAAAATATACTTTAACACATGACCTTTAAGAAATATGAACTAATAATACAGTTAAAAACTAAATTTTTGAAATGACATTGCCATGGCTATTGTTGGAGTCGCAGAGTAATAACTGTGTTATTGCCGATAACAAAATTTATAAGTTACCTTTACTTTTCTTTTGGAAAAATGAACAATACTTACTTAAATGATCCGATGTATAGAATTATGTAAACGCGGTTTATTTTATTAAGGTAAAATTTAATCATTAGATTAATACCTATATAAACTATGACCCATGGCGGAAATTAAACCAGCAATATTTGGTATTTAGTCATACCTTTTGGAATACTTAATGCAAATTTAGGGTACTCAATTGTGAATCAATACACCAGAATTTTCAAAAGTTTCAATTCACAGAATTTTCAGAATTTTCAGAAGAACATTTAAAAGAATTTAATTACATTAGAAAAAATGAAATAAATACAACATCCCTATTACGTAATTACTTTGGTTATCATAATAAGTTTGTAAAACTTGGTTTACACGTAATATTTATAGCTTTTGTTTCAATTTCTAGGGTAAATTTTGGATGTACAAGTTTACGAGCTTAACGAATTCGTTATGATAACGATGTAGTTACAGAACACGAGTGATAATAGTATATAAACCTGTTACTTCTTAAAATTATCTCGATTACTGGAAATTTAAGAAAAACACTTTTAGTATTTTTAACACTTTATAGCAAAAGCACTCAAACTAAATCTCTCGTGCGTAGCTAACCTATAATAAATATTTATCTAAAACCTAAAATTACCAATGCAATCATGAGGTCTTGTAATATTACTATTGAAAATATTTAGCTAACTTACATTTTCAATTACAAACAACCCTTAATAAAAGCAAAGCGTATTTCTTGAAGTGTAAAACGACTTCAAAATTGTTATAGTTCACTTGTTTATATATAATATGTATATATTTTTGGATCTTTTAATACGTCTACATACAATTACAATTAGTATTATAATTTATTTTCTAAAAATAAATTTTAATAATTCATAGTCTAGTTCAATAATTTAACATAACTATATAATATATTCAAATTTTTTTCAACTCAACCCTATAAAATTAAATTATAAACCAATGATAAAAATAACAGCAGGATTTATTAATGTATTATTATAACGTAATATTAAAATTCCACCAAATTAATACATTCACAGTAATGCATGTAAGCAAAAAAAGATTAAAAATCAATAAGCGCAAAGTGCACAATTCAAGAGTTTCTATATACAATACTGATGACGACTAATAAGACAGAAACACATGTATACAGTTTATAGATTATTCTTGATTGTGCAAATTCAACTTATTTATTTTAATCCAATTAAAGCAATAATCATTGGTCGTCTAAGATGTCTAGCCATGGTCAAACTAACCGCAACGTAAAATCCTAATAATTGTCCTAACGGTTAAACATACACAGCAAAATTTCTGTTTTGTAAAGTCAATTACTTTTAACATGGAAACAAATTTTTTTTAATATTCACAGTAATACATAGCATGAATATTCTCCTGCACCATTGATAAATTGAAGTAATTTTTTAGTTTTTAATTTGTTCATCCAAAACCTTCTAAGTCAAATTATTATTAAACTGCACTACTCACAACAGGCATTCTATGTCAAACATCCAAACTATTTACATGACGACTTTTAATTTTAACAATTTTTGTAATAATTTAGGTAAAGTAAAAGAAGAAAAGAATTAGCCTGTATTTGTCCAATCCTGGACATAGTGATAACGCGAAGACGGTCAGAATAAAATTCTTATCCCGCTCGGATTCAAACCGGGGAGTTCGGCTTAGTAGTTGAGCACTTAAACGCTAAGCCGCGATTGTTTTCTTTTAATTTAGGTATTGATATATTGCTAATTAGAAGGTGCTCCTATGTTTCTTTCATTCATTCTCGAGATATAGACGGTTATTGGCCTGGTCGTTAGCGCGATCAACTGCTAATGTAAGGCGCCCGGTCTGAATCCGGATAGAGACTTACTTTGTACGACCGTCTCTGCGCTTAGGAAGACGGTGGTCCTTCTATGTTAATAAATTGCCATCATTAACCATATAAAATAGGGTAAGAAGCACATTTAAAGCCAGCCTAGTAAGCTACTTCAGATTTAAAACAAATAATATGCTCACAGTACTATCAGTGGCTTTGGATATCGCCGATGCTGCTATTGGAACAAAACAGGACTTATCCCAAATTAAAGTTAAGAAGTAGAAGATTCTCGAGATACAAATTTTACATTAGATACTTATTTATGCACCAAGATGCGTAAGTGCCAGTTTTTTGTGGTTGGGAATGTTTGTAATTTGAGGCGGAGCAAAAAAGCATTTATGTACCGTTTATACAACGCTTTTCCTAATAGCATCCAAAATATCTAAATTTAAATAGTTAATATATTAATATCCTTTAGTATTACCTAATTATTGAAATTATTTATATTATTAACCTTTGAAATTAATATTAATTCAAATTTTTTAAAATTATAAGGTTAAATGAACAATAAAACGAAACATTATTTGTAAGCTTTCAGCAATGGTTACTGCTGTCTGATTACAAAGTTAAAATGTTACATGGTTAAAATGTCTGATGACAGCAGTAACCATTGCTGAAAGCTTACAAATAATGTTTCGTTTTATTGTTCATTTAACCTTATAATTTTAAAAAATTTGAATTAATATTACCTAATTATAATGCTAAACAAGTAATTAATTTTTCTTGTTGTTGCTAATGTAAGGATGCCATATGTCCATAGTTACATTACCCGAGTCAACTGGTTTTATGTACCAATTTGTATTGAGGTAACTTTTCGCGTACCTCTTGTTATTAAGACATGGTAATACCCTATTTTCTTCTATTTCTATCGTTAAAGCCTTCATAGTACAAATTAAAAGTAGCCAGTACTTTATCTTTAGTTTCGTTTAGAACACCCATCATTGAATCATGCACGGGCAGCTTAAAATGGAAACTACTATTTATGCTTTATCTTTTTTATTCTACTAATAAATTTCTATCTTCTTACTGCTTGCAACACAAATTGATTCAGGATGCTCGGAAACAAGGATACCACATCCAATGATATTAAACCGTATTCCTTCGATTACTTTAAATTTTCCTGCAACTGTACAAATTAGAGTAATGTTTTGTGGTATTAGAGGTTCGTTATTCATTACTCTGGTGAAAATGTTGCTAAGAAATTTGCCTACTTTATAAATTGGAGAATTAATACACCTGACCGCTGGTCTAAACTAGACTCCCGAATTATGGATTTTCTTCAACCCGTACAGTCTAGGGTACAGGAAATTGCTTTTATCAGTTTTTAATAAGTGTCCAAACTGATATTTCCGTTTTTATCCATATTTTCTGTTTTTTATATACTTTCTTCGTATAATTAATTATACATTTACAATTTTTTTCTATATATCAATATTCATCAAAATAAACGTAAATATATCAATATAAATTAATAATGAAAATAGAGCAAATAATATTGTTTACCAATTCAAGTTTTACTTGGAATTCTATAATGCATTGGTGTTTAGCTATACGAGTACTAATTTGTGCGATACTCAAGTCTAGTACATCTTCTTAGTAAATACTAACTGAAATTAATGTTCGTAATAAGTATATAGCACACATAAAGGAAATCTATAAATGCTGTCTATATGAATTAAGCATTGTTCGAACAACTAACAAAACACAATTAACATCTTCTGTATAATAGTTTATAATTTAGGATTGATTAAATTCAACTGTTCGAGCATATTATGGAATTTATAATCCTTTTACTTAAAGCTTTTCTTGGTAATTTTTGTGGTAAGAGATCTCGACTGTATAAAATACTTAATTCAAATATTAATATAATAAATCAGTTTTTAGACGTTTGATTAAATAACAGAAGAGCAAAAGTAAATTAAAATGATAAAATAGGGACTCTATAAATAAACCGAAACCTTGTAAAACACAATCTGCGGCTTCTGTATTAACAGGATAAAGACAGTTTGACGGTTTACAGGATAAATGAGCGTACGTGTTTTTCAGAATAGCGCTCTGTATTTTACAGTAGTTGTTGGTGGTGACATTTTGTTTGACACCCTCGGGAGCGCAACTTGGACTATTAAACTAGCGTTAAAAAACGAAATGGCTTTCTTAAGACCCCCGTCGTCTTAAAAATTGATCTTGTTAATAAAATTCTTTACGATCTTTTTGAACACTTGGGTTTTCACAACTTTAGCAAGAATATTACTTTTAATTGAATTTTCAAAGAAAGATGCTCGTATTATACGTATATGATTAAATTACTACGTGGTTTACATAATACAGTAAACCTTATCCGCGGTTCCGTTATTCGCGGTTTCAGTATTCGCGGAAGAAAAATTGAGACCACTTTCTGTATTCCGGCCGAAAATTTCATTATTCGCGGATTAATAATTTACGATTTTGAATATTATAATTTATATTCAAAACTCAAAATTAAATAATAATATTTAAACGAAAAAATTTAGACTTCAAGGAGGTTCTTGTTTTGGACAATGCTCCGGGTCACCCTTGTGAGCTTGAAACTATGCATCCGAATATTAAGGTGATATTTTGCCTCCGAACACGACGACTTTACTTCAACCAATGAACCAGGGAATAATTCAAGCTTTGAAGTTCTTTTACATTAGGCGAACCTTTAAAATCATTCTGGATATCATGGAATGTGATTCTGACGTGAGTTTTATGGAATTCTGGAAAAAAATTTTAAAATAGCAATGTGCATTGTTAACATAAAGGAATCGTTACAAGAGCTCAAGCATTGCATACACATTGCAATCATATTGGAAAAACTATAGGTTGATCTAACAGTCTGTGAAAGTGAGGATTTAAACAAATTAAAACATTAACTGACACAATTGTACAAATTGCTAATGGAATAGGACATGATGGTTTTGAACAGATAGATTCGAGTGACGTTCAAGAGCTGCTTCAATCACACGATGAAGATTTAAGTGAAGCCGACTTGCAGGAAATGTTAAAACCCTTCAAGCTTCAACATCTTACAATGATACGATGACAATCACCTTAAAAACCAGACCGCAGGTTTCAAATGGCAAATGAACTGTGAGATCACTTCATTAAAATTGACCGTTTTTTGGGAAAAAAACCTTCCTTTTAAAAGGAAAATTGAAGTTGCCACAGCTGAATACCATGCGGAATTAAAAGGCATTTTAAAGACGGCAAAGCAAGAAAAATTACTAAATATTTTAAACCAAATAATTCAAACAATAATAATTAATAATAATGATAGGTATGTGATTAAACTGATTTTATTTTTATCTATTTTATTTTATTTTCGTACCTTGGAACCCAACCCTTGCATTTCCATACAAATCACTATTCCATATTCACGGTTTCCTTATTCGCGGCATAATTTTGGAACGTATACCCGCGAATAAGGAGCTTTTACTTATTCAAAAGTATAATTTGATTAAAATTGGAAACTCATACTAGTACTTAAATTAAAAAGCTAAAAAGAATTCCGATGACAAAATTTTACACAAAGATGACCTATTCAATTGACGTATGTTTTAAAATTAAAAAATACGTATTGAAAGGAATACCCTTGTATCAAATTACTAAGTTAATTCATATTATTTATCTTTGTGTGGTTCCATGGTTTCTCGTGTAATATAGTAACAGTATATGGGAAATTATCGAAATATTAATCATATTATACCCAAACGTTTTCGATCATATTGTGAGATGTGCTATAATATTGTAGTTACTATCACATTTCACCACGTAAACCACAAATTTATATAACTTTATAATTTCAAAATTGATTTCTGTATTAATCTCAGATATTTTCAAAATGTCACACATGACCAAACCAAAGAATGAACAAACTTGAAAACTACTACTAATTTTTCCATTTGTTAATTTTTTTTATTATGTAATTTGTTCTGTAATATTAAGATTTACAAATATGTCTTAAATTCTTTTCAGTTTTAATCACAACAATTCAGTCTGCGGCTTATAACTATAAACATTTGAGACGTAACCATTTTATGCGACTTTAAAAATTTTATTACCTACTTTTAAAATACAGTGGAAACATAAAAATCTAATAAAGTTAGATACCTATTGACATTTTTATCAACTCCCTCTGATTTTTTGTCGGCATTTTTTACACTTTCCAACTCCATGTTATGAAAATGACTTACTTATTGTTAGTTTATCTTTCACGTATTCAATTGTAGATAATGTATACTGGACAAACTTGTGATTTGAATTAAAATTTACTTTAGGTATATAACAACATAATTAGGTGTGTTTATTCTGTTTATATTGTAAGCCATTTAAGTCATGTAGTATAAAATTAATGATACACGACAATAGATAATACTATCTAGATCGTATGTACTATATATATTATGTTCCTAGTAAAGGAAACTGGAATTATTTCCTATTAGAGAATAATTTTGTACGAGACAGAGCTCAGTGTAGCCAAATTACAAATAAATCTAGAACGGAAAAAAAACTTTCTTCACGTGATCTACAAAATTTTTTCTAGTTGTTTTTGAATAAGAGATTAAGAAATAATCATTAATGCATACCGTCGTTATTATTAATTTATTTATTTTCTCTGTACTTTTGCCTGGAATTCCCTCAAAAGCTTCATTGTATTCTGCTTCTATTATACTACATTACAAGAAAAGTTTTTAAGATTTCTCAACTAGTATTTTTGAAATCACTTTGGTTTCGACAAAGCTTTCCAGTTTAATCGAAATTTTTAACTTTAAAAATCTAAAAGTTCTGACAATGTAACAATTTTATTGAATTGTTAAAAAAATATACTAATCTAATACTATGATCACTACTTACGGAAATTAAATAAAACAAAAAAGACAGAAAATATATAACAATAAGACAATGCACTAAGAAATCCGGAAAAGTAAATTTCCCAATCCGAAACTTTCCTGGACTTCTACTTTCTCTAACACAAAAAGCGTTGGAAAGATTTGGTAAGTACAGGGAATAAAAAATGTACTTTTCTCGTTCAATTGGTTATCGAAAAGTAGGATTTTTCATACCGCAGTAAGAATAATATAATATTTAATAAAGAAAGATTTTCTGTGAATTAAGAACAGATCATTTATGTAGTAAGCAATCAAGGCGGAAAGAAATACGCATTTTTGGCCGAGTTAATATGCTAGTGTAATAATATAAATCTTAAATTAGAAAAAAATTGTCTTGTCAGTAATGCTCACAGAAGTGAAGTGAAATAGTGAATTATTTAAGAATTAAAATTTTAAGGCTAACCTTCAGCTTCATGATTTAAACTGTGAATCATTTAATAATATTAGTTCTTATATAAAAAATATCAGCAGGATTAAACTGTTTTAGAAAATTAACCAAGATGGTTATTGTCAAGATTATAAAGTCAATACGATTAGAAAAACCGTTAATAAATAAATAAATCGTTAAAAATGCAAATCTCGATAAATGCTTGTAGATAAATTATTGAGAGCTGTATAATAGCTTTAAATTTAATCGATAAGAAAATTCTCTTTAATGTGGTTCTGTTAATTTATTTTTAATGGAAAATGGTTGATTGTTATTTTAAGAGCACACTGGTAGATAGAATTTCGATAATAGCTTTTACTTCAATTGTTTGTGGTTCCTCTTAAGACTAAAGTAGGGACACTGTAAAGCTTTATTGGTAACATATTTTCTTATAGAAGTTATATTTCTAATTCGAAAAGAATACTAGTATACTTAACGGACTTCAAGAATAAAAAGATTTTGTTTACAAACATTGTCAAAATTAATTAAAATACTTGAACCAAAAAAGTTATTACAATATGACTTTGTATTATGTTATTGCTGCTACATTTAACAATATCAGTTCATATCACAGTACTTACAGTTGAAAGAATTACTCCCTCATGTAATCTCACGTGCTCTCTAATGAACACGCTTCAAGTCTTGGGCTTGTTTCTTAATGACACATCCCATAAGGCTTTTAAACAAAAAGAATGCTTATCTAAGCTTTAGCTCATTGGCAAAATTCCAGTAAACTCACGAGTCCCATTGCGACCGTTCGGGTACAACCATACGTAGCATCGTTACTATTAATTTATTTTTAATTATGTACATGTAACCATTTTTCTTACGGATGGTTTACGTATGCAATAAATAAAATTAAATTTATAACTCTTTACTCATTGCAACTTAAAAAAATAATTTATTTTTATTGTGCGGATAATGTTCAAGTATATTTCAATCAAAGCAACGGTTTAACATCGGACATGGTTACCTTTCCCTGAGGTTATTTACAAGAATACGACAAAGGAAGTGCGGAAAAGTATGAGGAATTGAACGGGCATAAAGATTTATTTTCTGGAAATAGAACGATAAGGCATCAAGTCTATTGATCGTTCACTCGAGTAAGAGCAACTCGTCATTTTACATGTTACTCAGCCTTTCTTGCAATTGGCACAAAAACACTTCTTATCGGGTGCTTGCTTCATGAGAAAATAGTTTTGTGCTGTTAATTTCCAGTTAACTTTTTATTAAAACACAATGCCGATTATACGTGAAACTATCCATGTTTTCATCCATGAAAATAATAGGTTTAAATATTCAGCATCAATATTAGATACTTTGTGTTTTAATTTTATAATTTGTTTCTAAATACATAGTAATATACAATTTTACTTATTAAAATTGCTATGTTGAAAATTATTTATACACAAAAATTTAATAAATATTTTTTACATAAAATTCTCTATAGACTCTATTTTATATAAACATTTTATAAAATAGTTTTCGTATGAAATAAAATACCAACAATTTCACAACAATACATGAATCGCTTCAAGGAACTACAAAGAGAAATTCAAAGAATTCGACGGGATCAAAGTGACATCCAGAGTATTCAAAATTCTACTGATGGTAAAGAAAGGGCAGATAAAAATGAAAAGAACTGTTACCAACAGCGGCGGTTATGACCACTACTTTCGTATTTATGTCGTATTTTAAAATTATTGGTTATTAACTTGTGATAATATAAATTACGTATAAAATTTGCAATAAATATTTAAAAATTCACTAATTGTCAAATTTCATTTTCATTTCATTATACATAACTTATAATATTGCAATTCTTATATTTAAATTATAGTTGTATCTTATAGTATATTATAGTTTATATTGGAAACAAATTTTTATAAACTTTTGAATTCTCTTTTTTACCTGCCCAATTTGCTTTACCTTCCATAAGTCGTTTTCCCAATTTTGTGATTTCCTCTCAACTCTTGTAAGAAAGCTTTCTTGGTTACTTTAGTGGATTGTGAACCTATTTTTGAACTTATTTGAAACGGACCTGACGCTTATGTTAATTTTTCTTATAATTATTGCAACGTATAATATTAATTGAAAATAGTTAATTTTTATACAAAGAGATAAAATTGAATTTTATCGACAAACGGGAATTGACGAAGTCGCGAGGTAATTATTTTTGGCAAGTCGATAATTAAATTTTATCGTCGTGTCGTGTATAAAATTTAATTTTTTTCTATAGTAAATGTTAAAGACAACGAACGTAATATAAGAAATCAGAATTTTAATTATATTATTATATAACATCAAACATACTTTAATGTTAATTGCAGTAAAAATAAAATGTATTTAATTTCAGTAAAAATAAAGTATTCTATGATATCTACCCCTACTGTTAAAATGCTACTTTATCTACTCATACGTTTAAAATGTCACTTCTTCTATTATTTTCAATTGACAAACCGCACATATTATAACATCTATTATAGAAAAAATTATATATTTCTCCGTGGAAAATAATATAAATCAAATTTTGTACCAAATTTTTCCGTTAAATTTCCACACTAAACTAATTTTTTTTAATCTCTTAAAATCAGTTCAAAGAAATTATTTTATACCTGAAAAACTATTTAAAAATAATTCTGATAAAATCTAGTATTAAATTTTTTATTATTATGTTCATACTCGTTGAAAGGCAAAACTAAATTTAAGAAATTTAAAAAAATAAAACATGAAACAGCGTTTTTCCTTTTATTTACTCGGTACAAATCGACATGAAAGCAAAAATTTTAGTTTATATCGCAGTTCTAGAATATATTGTACAACAAAAAATTTAATTTACTTTACATGCTTTTTAATCGTTTAAGAAATATCTTTATTAACATTAATAAAACAAATTATGAATTGAAATTTTATTTAAAGTACAGAACTGTCAAGTTATATGTTGTATTTTCTTATATCTTTTTGTGTGAACTATAGAAAATGTAATGGCATTTAAAATTACGTTATAAATTAATTTGTTAAGTAATTACATGTTTATTTCACTTATAAACAAAGTTTTAAGTGTTTGACTTTTACCCCACTTGACCCTTTTTAAATTAAAATTTGTTCTTTTTAGAAAACATGGCCAAATTAAATACAAATTAACAATTAGTTTTCTTTAAAGAAATATACTAACTGCAAAATCAATACCCTACAATTAGTTGGGGAACCATCAATATTCCTTAAAAATATGAATGGCGAAGAAAAAATCACAAATAGCATTCTTTTTGTAATACGTTAATAAAATAAATTAATCTCTATAATCACTCACTCGTACATGACAAAACACTCAACGATTCTGCAAATTTTTGTTATCGATCCGGAGAGCTACACGAAATACAAGATAAAAACAAAGAAAATCACCGGTACTCACTTCGAGAAATGCAATGGTTTAGTGCACAGATTCAACCTCGGTTTCGGGTTCGATTCCCGGGAGTTCGTTTTATAAACAAAACATTAAATTTACAATAGACACTTGGACAAATTTACTATTTCTGAACTTGATGTTTGTCGTAAATGCAAAGATAGTTGTTTAAATACATTACACTGATTTAATTGCAGCTTTATTGTCTTCAACCTTTACTGAGTCTTCTTGGTAACGCTGTATTATCACTTCTAGATATAAAACAGAATAGAATCAAGCTTTCAGGCAAGCTGTACAAATTTGTTACCATAAAATTTACAATTACAAAAATTGTACACTCATCCATCTTAGAAAACTTTTTATAGTGTGATATTTAAAAATACAAAGTTAAAGAAATCTAAACATAGCGAAATTAAACCGCCGAAAGTTTATTCTTTAAAACAAATGCAATTTTTCAGAGTAAATTGCTTTACCTGAAAATTTAATTAAAATGATAAAATAGTTTAAATATAATAACCAGTAATTAATTTTAGGGTAGTATTTAATTAAATTGAAATAGACTAGTTGCTTTGGGCTATTTAGTAACGTGCTTATAAAGTAAAAGGAAAAATTATTATTTGGTAAACTTCTAACAATATTATTAAAAAACTATATAGGTGTTTTAAGAAATACTTGTTAATGAAAAAAAATGTAATTTCTATAAAAATATTTCATTTCCTTTTAGTTTTCCATACTTAAATAGTGGCTATTTAGATTATCCTAGCGACGTGGTAAGTTAATATCACCCTGAAACAAAACACAATTTTAATTAGCAGAAGTTAATCCATATAATTTTAAGTCATCGGTAAAGGCAAATTCTGAATATCTAATAGGTGAAATCACAACGTGAATATGCTAAAGAAAAGGTTGGAATCTCAATGAAAATGATGTCCAACTCTCGAAGTTATATCAAACTACAAGATACGTGTTCATTAATAACTACTTGCTGAAAGCAACTATTAACATACGATCCCAACCAAGATATTATTGGACAATTGTAAATAATTTATTAACTTGTGAAATTATATGTTGTATAAATTTTTTTTAATAAATATACAAGCTTAGTGAAATTTGAAAATTTTCCAACATACATTTTTAGTCTAAGACCGCGTTGTACAAAGTGGTTTCGTCTTATCAAGAACTCATCAAAAACTATAAACTTTAGTAAAATAAAAATTGGAAAATTTTCAAATTTTACTAAGCTTGTATATTTTTTAAAAAACGAAATTATTGGACATAGATAGGAAATAAGTTTTCAACCTTTAATAACAAAATATTAACAATATTATAATTTGGTCACGCTCCTAAATCAACCACTAAACTCACGGGTCTTTGAATAATTTTACCTACGGTCTAGTACAATCAACATAACTAATTACAGTACAATTAATAATTATGCCACTTTTAGTCTTTCTGCTCCATTAGTTACCTGTTTTACAAAGGTATTTTGTAAAACGTTCAATATTCCAAATATAAAATAGTAAAGTTCTACTCTACATCTAACTAGCAGTTCTGAACGGTAATTTCTGTGATTAAAACAACTTAAATCACCAATGTACCTTTACTAAATTTGTATCTGTTATGTTATATACTTTACCACTGTAATCATTGAAAAATTTCAATGTTAAGCATTTTAAATACTTAAACTTCCAAAATAGCATTTCGTTATTTTCAATTAAATTTTACCGTTACAAGTCAAAGTATTGTTGTTTGAGTAAATCGCGACTTCAAATAACAGCTACCACTATTAATTGGGGTAGTTAGGCCTACCCCGCAAGGGAATCTTTTGATGACTAGGTGTGTGTAAAGTGAAATGCAAATTATGCAAATGCATATTTAATTTTCCTAAATACACTTAAAGTTATAACATTTGAAAAACTTTTCATTTGATGAGGTATTTATTTAAATGAAATTAAATGAGGTTACTACTTATGAAGATCACGATTTTCTCATAGTGCATACAAAACATGTTATAAAATCCAAATGTATAAATCCAAAGCATGTTATATTAATAAAGATATTTTAATGACTAAATAGTGAAAATTTTCAAATAAGTCTTCCTAATATTGTAACAAAATGTAGTTTGAATAAAACTCATTTACATTTTCAGCTTGAATGCAAATATCTAATTTAGCAACTTACTATATAAATTGAAGGTTTAGCAAATAGTTTACAACGTTAAATTTGTTGTACAATTTTACTTCACAATTCATTATTGGGTTAAACAATAGGATCGTTTACTTACAGTAAACTTACAGCGTCGTTTTCAAAATAATATTAGTTAAATTAATTTTTCAAAGGTGTAGCTTTCGCAATATTTATATTATTTTTAAACATATTTTTGGTAAATGTTGTAGTATTTTAATCAATGGTTACTACGTTGATGTAATGGAAGTTTTTCATATTGTCAAAATATTACAATAAAATGCATGTAAAATGCATTCTTGGTGTTTTTAACAATTATGTACTTTTAGAATTTTTACAAATATTGTTCTGCAAAGTTACTTAAAAATAGAACAATAAAGGATATGTATGCGTCAGCAATATTCATAGGGATGCTACATAGAAAAAAACTAAAAATTTATATTTGTAAAGCTTCTATTTCAATTTTCAAAGTTAGATTAATAAAATTTAAAAACTTTATTTAAGCTTTAAACTATAAATTGAAAAACAAGGTAATTCCGCTTCGATGATAGGGTCGATGCCAACAGAAGCTGTTATGGGCAAAATTTTTCATCTCACTAAATACTCACGTATTAATTATATAATTCTGTTATTGTTATTAATCTTATTGTAATCTTTAAATAAACATGATTGTTCACTCAATTGAAAAAATTGTAGAAAACTTGATGAAATTTAATGGTAAGCTCCTTATGGTATGATATAACGAGATTCTACTGTATAGTTTTAACATTAAGGTACACGGTAGATACATAATAATATTTAAGTTAAGTTAATTGAATTTTATATTTTTAAATTTCGTTATTTAAATATACTTAAAAAACAAATTAAATAAAGTAAACTAAACATATTTCCATTAAAACGAAACTTTTTATGTTTATTTAATTCGTTTTGAAAGGTTTTATTTCGTGTTTCAAAGTTACCGTCCACTTTAATAGCATTAAACATCCGTAGCACTTAGTATCAATTCTTCTAGCAAGAAAAACATCCACTTAAGGGTGACTTAACCAATTATTATTGCTTTTTTTGCCATTTGCGATTATTGACAATTTTAAAACAGAATTGATGCGGAATATTATACAATGTATAGCATCTGTCGAATCGACATAATAAACTGAAAAGCAAAATATTCTTTAAGTATGAATAATTTTAATCGAACTATTTATTTCCGTTTATAGTTTTATACTTGGAGCATAGCAACATTTAAAAGTTTTGCAAGCTCAATCGTTCCACTCACAAACAAGCAATTTGCTTTTTTGTAATGTACCTTTCGGAATTTTCTAGAAGATTAACTTGAAGTAGTAATACTTTTGATATTTATATATTTGATTTTAGTGCTGTATTATAATAAATTTTGTATTCAAACATAAAAAACTTGATTCTATTTAATTGCCATGCTTAAAGTTTTAATTTTTTGTATTATTTGACACGATTATTAAATTATTTTTTTTAATTTAATTATTGTTGGTTAAATAGAGTATTATCGAGATCATACTAAAACAATTAATGCACAGTCTTAATATTCCAAATTTTTTATTTCTATTTAAAAGTTAGAATTTTTGATACAATTTACAACAATACCCAATACATAAATTAAAAATTATTGTGGGTAATTATTATCTTTATGTTGAAATCTACAATGTTCACTTAATTTCGTGTGTTCGAAAATAATATAAATAATTTATTTTATAAAGTATATTGCAGTTTATCAATAAAATTATAAATTACTAACCAATGAAGATTTGGGAGTTTAATACACATATATACATGCATATTTACATATTATATTTTATATTGTAAAATGAAATTTTAATAATAATGGCTCTAAATCATAGGTAAATTATCAGTTTGAAATTTTTTTTATAAAATATGTTAATCACCTATCACCACGTCAATCTTGGAAGATTATTTATAAGAATGAATATAATGATATGAAATTAGAAGATTTTTAATTGAATTTATTATAAATTAACAAAACAATTATGATAGTCTAAGATATCGATGATCGTGAATATTCAGAGTTACGATTATTGATTGAATTTTAAAAATTATAGTTGTGGAAAAAAATATATATAACGAGATATATGTGGATTAATTTTTATACTGTTCATACAATTTATGTAAAAATCTTATTATACAGAAAATGAATTTGCTAATATATAAGAAAGTCAGTTAAAAATCCTTTAACTTGATATCATTAAATTTTTATTTATGACATATTTTGCAAGTTATAATACTCAATTACAGTTTACCTTTTATACTAACATATACAATAGTATCCCAAAAAATTTAAGTACTAAACTGGAAGCAACATGGTCTATATTTAAGTTCAAATTAATGCTAAACAACCTCTACAATTTGCCCCATGTAATACAAATTGCAGTATTAATTCTCAACAGTAGTTTGCATAAAATCATTAACACGCTTGCATTTTTGATAGTTGCAACCATCGACTTATTCGTATCATATTATGTGAGTTTCATAATATTTTTTTAGAAGATTATTGAAATTGAGAATATAATTAAATTGAAGCGAAACATTTAAGTATTTAATATAATTTATCTATTTTTTACACCTACAGGTAGTTTGATTTGTGATCTGTTCGAGCTTTGGATCTAAAAAGCATCATTCTAATGCCGAGTAATTTCGAAATTATTTGTGCAAGAATTGAAAATTTATATCTTCGGTAGTCTTATTTGTCAAAAAGAATCATAATATGGGATATTTTTCTTTTAACGATAAAACAAAATTTTCTTTTCGATCATACAAAAATGTGTCGCATAGTACTGAAAAATTTTACTTTCCTTATTAGTGACGTAAATAGCTATTTCTGTAATTGGGGTCATCAAATAAAAGGTGGGTTCTTCAATTAAGGGATTAAATAAAACCATATTTATACACGGTTTTCATAATATACCTCACGTATCTAGTACATTTTAATAAAAAACGAATTTTATTCATTAACATTATTAATTAATTATATCTAGTATCTATTACTTGCACCTAAAGGCAAATAATAAAACTGACAAAAGCGTTGATAGGTGACAAATGGTAAACACTAAAGTATACTATTGAAACAAAAATTTCATCTATGGTAGAGCGATTTTGCATATTTTGGTGATAATAAGAACAAAATTATATATCAGTTAGCAATGTTTAGTTGTTGAAATACGAAAGATAGTAATTTTAATTAGAACTATTTTGCTAATTATAAAATTTTGACGCCAAAACTTAAAATGCTATTTTTAATAAAATTTAAATTTTATTTATTGCATAAATAAATTTTGCATAATTTTCAAATAATGTTGTCAAAATTCATGATTTGACAAACTAGCAAAACCGCAACCTTTATCATAAAATATCTTTCATAAAATTAATATTTTGGTTCTACCCTTTGTCATTAGGTCAGATTTAACATTTTATAGCCACATTTATCATAGTGTTTCCCACAAAGCCTGCATATTTAAATGTCTTTCTTCTTTGCATGATGTAAGAATGAAATATTTGGGAACATCTAATAGATGTTATAAAAATGATTAGCTGCCGTTTATATTTTTTCTTTCTCAACATTTTTTTGTTCATTTAATAATTGATGTAGTAATCGGTCTCCGATACGGATTATTTCGTTTACTTCTGTAATATAGGTTTGTATTATCGTGCCGGAATTTCTGTTCACAGCATTTGTAGAATCTCGATTTCATCATCTAATATCAGAAGGACTATCAGAATGTGTAGAATATTATTATCCGTATAGAATTCGATTAAATGAAAAAAATAATGCTTAGTAATGTTAAACGGATCACGTCCGTATCAAATATCACATTCATAGTTCTGTAAATAATCTTATAATTGAATTTTTGGTACCTACCAAATGTTTATTCATTTCCATCAAGTTTATATTGACTTTTTGTAGCACCTACTTAATTAAAATCAATTAATTATATTTACAAATTTTTATATATTTAAATTAAACTTGTGAAATTATTACATTTAATGATATAAACTTCTTTTTGAAATTTGCGAACATGATTTTAAAAGTGATTTGAATGTAGGAAATAAAAGCAAGCTTAGTAAAGTATTAACGAAAGCAGCTCATATTTTATTCATTTATAAGTACATTTCGGCAATTATTTTTTAAGAAAAGATTCAACCATAACTGCCAGAGAGAGGTTTGATTCTTACCAAGATCGCAATGTTTCTTTACATACACTTTGCAATTCAAATCAAGCTGACTTCCTCAGAGACTGTGGCAGATTCCATGTTTTCTAGTCATAAAATAAACATGAACTTTGGATAAAGATTTTCTAAAACATGTTTCGTTTTATTATCTCTTAATATTATTCGGGTACCATTTGAATAATTTATTCTTTAGGCTGAGTAATTCTTTCTTTCAAGTCTTAAAGTACTAAATTACGCTCCTGTGTTCTAAATTCCCATTCAAACGAAAATAATTAACCAATTTTCTTAATGAATCTTGAAATTTGCAAACTTTAAATATAAATTTTTTATTTGCTAAGTCTTTTTGAACTCGCAAATAATCCCGCTTTCAAGTAAAAAGTACAAAATAACCTTTGATTAAAGCTTTCAATATATTTATTTAATTAAAATAATGCTACTCGTATGCTTAATTAAGCACTTACTGGAATTAAATTTTTTATTATCTAATTTAAAATAAAGTAATATATTACCTGTTTTAAGAAGAAATAGGTTGTCGATACTTTTTATATAGGTACTACTTATTACTGATATAAATACTATGTACTGCTTGTAGCTAGATGGGAAATACATTATAATATTCAAAGGGAACGATTCTCTGGGGCACGGTTCCCCGTGGCACGATTTGCCGAAAGTTTTCAAAAGCACTGTTTTAAGAACTATATTATATTATAGCTTACATTAGATTGTCAGTGGATTTCTCTACTTTTTTTATTCATTTTATTTAATAAAATCAAAAAATGCGAACGATTACAGACAACTCCGAAGGGTATTTTGCCAAAATACCGTTAAAGTCAAGTTTACAGCCGCCTTAATTAAATTAACACAGGTACAAAAATATGTTAATTACACTAGAACATTTTCCTAAAACAACGTTACTATATAGTTGTCTGTAGTGGGTGTAATTTTTTGTACAAAAATCTACCTTCGAGGTATTTAATGAACATTATCTATCTTGTTGAGGTATGTGTAATACCGCTGAAGCATTTTTATATTTAAATTTGTATGATGCCATATTGATTAGAAAACAAATAAGTTAATCATTACTATTTAGGCATTGCCTGTCTTTGAGTACAGAGATCTTAAATGCAATAATATAGGTATGTATAAAGATTCGTAGACAATTTATTGTACATATTACGCATAAGTTGTATTTTGTAACATTAAAACGTAAAGAATATGTCCCCAAGAGTCTCTAGCATAAAGATTTATGCAAAAGTGTCAAGACGATTAAAAAGTAAAATGTCGGTTATGTAATAAAATATTTGTCAATCTTAGAAATACTTCAAATTTCTTATATTATTTAAAGCGATGACATGTTCCTGATGTAATAATAATAAAAATGACCGTGTGAATGAGAATCTCAGAAATACTAATATTATGATTGAATTGGAAGATTTTAATGCAAACTCTCTAATGTGTAATGTTGAAGAAGAATTTGAGGACGCAGATAAAAAAGATTCTTATGATGACGATTATGGGTTAGAAGAAAATAAAGTAAAGAATCTGTAAACAATTATTGTAATCTAAACCAGTATAAGTATATCTTGGCTTCAAAAATGGTGTGAAGAAGGAATATGGTCCTCTAAATTATGTGCTTGCTGCTAAAAGTTTTAAGTATGAAAAAACAAACAAAGCCCAATGCCTCTTAGGTGTACATGTAAGTTTAGTTCGAAAATGGGCCAGAAATTCCTTGCTATATCTACTAGTTTTCAGCGAAATGTACGGTACTACTAGGTAAAACCATTCATATTGACAGTATAGTGGCTATTATAGAACAAATACTAATTTTTTATATTTGCACCAACAATTGATTTTAGCAGTTAGTTTGCTAATGATTAACTAAAATACAATTGATCAAAAAGTGATCTATGGATCATAAAGCGCACTTTGGGTAATTTGGGGCAAACCAACTCCAAATTGCTCTAGAGTGTTGAAAACTTTAGTGGACTGTAGTCAATTATGTCAATAGGAAATTAAATAAGTAGTAACTTACCAGTAGTTGATTGACAGGATCTCCTCCTTCCTTTAGGAAAAGTAACAAAATACGTTTAAAATAAGAGGAATAAAGGTAAACACCGATAAAAACCTTAGAATTTTGTCACAATACGACGAGAGTTACTCAACCTGAAATGGGATTTTCAAAATTTTCTAAAACAATTATGAAAGATAATAATGTAATATATGTACATTTAAAAACAGTTTGCGACCGGTTAACAAATCTTGGAAAAAACGGCGTTGCAAATTCATATGGAATCTGGGTTTCTTATTGACTTTTTTAAAACCGTTACTCTGCCTATCAAAAATTAAAACGTAATTTTTAGGGTTAAAAATAATTTTTTATTAAGTATTTTATATTGTAAATTGCAAATGGTAGCAACAATAAAAAAATATTCCTGAGCCAAAAGTAAACTTGAGGGGGCGAATCTTCATTGCCGCGGATAGCAACACCGACAGCCAAGGGCGGAAGGATAATAATGTTAAAATATGGTTGTTTACGAAATTATTTTTCTTTTCTCCTGTGCATGTATTTCTTTGGAACTATTAATTTTTGCTATTGTATCATCTGCAAGTTCTTCCCTGCAGCAAATTGTAAATTGTTTACCTGTACAATATTACTTGGAAATTCCATTCCAGGAATTAATGTTATGTTTTCACTCAAGGAGTTTTAATTTTTGTGTTCAAATCTTTGATCCATTATTTATTTTTCCAAAAGAGAAAGTAGTAGCTGTAAACTTGCTTAAATATGTCGTTTCAAATTCAATATCTGAATTGATCAAAAATTAATTATTTTTTCAAGTTTCGGCGCTATGTACTACGTTTAAAAAATTTATTTTTTACCTATCACTGCAGGTAAGTTTTTGATAATCCACTAGACGTCACACGCTTGAGCTTCTCATTGTAATTTCTATCAGTTGTGTTTTACATAGTATTAGCTCAGAGCACTTCAAACCACGTCGATACACTATGCTGATTACGGAAAATGGTTCTTCACGCTCCTGTGCGCTAACGTTATTCTATGTTGCCTATTTGATAACATACTCGTAGTTATTTCAGAGCTTGAATGACTTTTCACTATTATAATGTATTAAGATTAACATTATCATGTGACAGATGCAAAGTATGGGTAGTATAATTCATAAAGGATTTACGAAAAATTTCAATCAATAATTATTCTTTACACAATATAATAAATTAGAACCAATCAAAAATTATTCTGTACTAACTACTTTCAATAAAAAGAAATTATTTCACTTGTATCAGTTAACTTTATCCTACCGCCTTTTTAAAGTTTTATAAAAATCTTATTTTAATGTGACCAATAAAAACAAGCGTATAATAAAAACATATATGTGAATATCGGGTTATTTTAATATTCATGAAGTGGAGTGGAGTTTTGTCTTGAATTTTGATATCTCTCGAATTATTTTTTTTACAATAATGCGGTTGAATATACTGATTGTAATCTAAACCACGTGAAATACAATTCTTAAAAACTTTCACCACACGTACATATGGATGATCGAGTTTTATGTAATCGATTTTTGTGACACTGATGGTGTATGTATCTCTTCCATATAAGCAGGATACGTTATAGGTACACTGGAGTCCTATTTTATATTTAAAATATTAGCGAATAATTTTTATTGCCTTTTTTTACGTAATGTATTCCTACTAAATGACTCTAATTTTAATATAAGTCTTGTTATGGATACAATTTTGAACAAAATGGGCTCACAATAGCAACTAAAACTACCTTAATAACTTACGCCAATTTTATGCTACACTGCACAATTAGAACATTACTGTTATCTAGATTAACAATTTAAATTTCTACTTTAATTAAAAATTGAACATGCATAAACGTTGTAACCAGTGTATCTACATACCTACTACAAGAATTTATTTACTACTGTTATACCGGTTACACAGATAATTCGACTGATTGTGAGATTAAAACAATCTGCATTAAATATTACAACCAGTACAATTAATGCAGTATAATACTTACATCATTATTAAATGTGCGGTTATTTTAAAACTATAATTTTAAAAATGTTTCAAAAACTAAAGTTCATCTTTTACACGTCAATTTGTAACAAATAATTAATTTGCAATTATTAAACAGTATTAATTTTTCAAACCCAACCTTTCATATAACTTTCAAATTTATTCAAACTACTCAAGCAATAAATTGTTGTTCGTATAATTTTTCAAATGCAGTAACAAATAAAATTTACCTGAGACCAAATGCAACTTAATACGAAACACAGGGGATACAGTAATATAATATAAATGTTCCGTTTTAAAAAGTCGGGTTGACCCATCAATGCTCAGTTATACACATTCCTTTCATTGCATTATTGTAAGCACTAAATAACGCGGAGTATTTCAAAATTTAATTCCCTATCAAGTGAGGGGTAAAATATGTTTTTGCGGATTCTCAATATTTCACAGACCCGATGAGATCGATTTAGTTTTTGACTTACAGAAGTTACACATGCAAATGTGTAAAAATAGTTATGTTGCAAATGTCTAGGTTAGGTGCTCAGTTCATGATGAAATAACAGTGATTATTGATTTTTGTTTTTGGTTTTATACTTACTGTTTTAATTGTAAATGTAAATGTCCTGCATGTATTAACTAGACCAATACCTGTAATTGACTCTAAGGGTATTAAAAAATCCTTACGTTATTTCGCAAACACCCGGGTTAAAAGCATGGCACACTTCGATAAGCTATGGAGGATTTATGTAACCAATAAACCATAGTCAATTACAAAACAAACCAACAAATATTGTATCTAATAAATCTACCATTATTAAAAATACAAATTTGCGCATAGATATTATTTCTCAATACTACGATCTTCTACATGATTGCAGAATTTAAATTAATTTAGAAAATGAATACATTTTAAGATCAATCAACAGTACAAATTGAATAATTCGTGGTTTACATAATTTATTTCTAAAATGTTTTTTTTCTTCTATTAAAAATTATTTCTAAAATTTAAGTAGGTACTCGCAAATTTTCAGCAAATTTAAAACATGTTTATTCGGAAACACGAGAAAAGGAATTGATTTGCTCATCTGAATTTCATGTAAAATAAAAATTAGATTACGGGAATCCCCGAATCGTGGTTTCTATTTTACGCCATATTCAAATGAGCAAATAAAATTAGTTTTTATATTTACTACATACCCTGTTATGTAAATAAACGTTGTAAAACTGTGACAAACTAGCAAAGTACTTAAAATTTTGTAACCTTCTGGAAATAAGTTTCTTAAAACACAAATTATTGAATCTAATACTGGGCATACCTCTTCACTGAAATCGCTATCGGATTTTATATTTAAAATAAAATTTTAAATGGGTAAACCCTTATCAAGACGGTACATTTTAGGATATACTTTTGCAAAAATTGACTGATTTCAGCAATATTTTCTATAATAATTAATGAGCACTGTCTTTTTTGTTCTTTATATTATTTGCAATTTACAAAAACAAATTTTTGTTCCTTATAAGAATAACTATTGTTATGTAGTGAATTTATTCTTTATTCAATTTTTTCTTTGAAAAAATAAAGAAAATGATCTCTTTGAAAATTTCAATGCTGTGTTGCTATGTAGAATTATATTTTCCATCGATCCTTACTTGAAGTTTCGTTTCATCATTTTTTTGTATTGGTGTATGTACAAACACAGAAGCAAAACTTTAGAAGGTATTCCTTAAAGTAATCAAAACAGTAGAAAAGGCTATACTTGCAACCCGGTTGCGACGATACAGACGGCGCGCCGGATGTAAGTATGTAAATGAAGTAGTATCATAACTTGTTCTTTCTTATTGTACAGGGTGATTTAGTTTTTATAATTATTGTTTTTATAACATGTTAAGAAGATTTTCATGCAAACAAATTTAAATTTCTGTAATACTTCCTTTACATTCTCGTAAAAAAAATACAGAAATCTATTTGTAAAAAGTCAAAAAAATATTTCACTGTCATCTCATTAAATAATTATATTTTTACCAGTAAGTCTCTGAATACAAATTCATTTTTTAGTTCAATTATTGTTATAAGTCTAACTAACGAGATTTTTAAATCAAAGCATGGTTGATCGATAATATCTTAGAGTAAAATATTCGTTTAATGCACGTAAATGAAAAAATTTATCTAAGTCAATAAAATTATTTTAATTTTTAGTTTGCACCTTGGGGTCCAATGGACCTCAAGTACTCAAAATACAATGTATTGTATTAATTAAACGTTTTTGTTCTATGTGGAATTCACAAATCATTCCTTACATGTAATTTTGCTAAGGTGGTACCTCAATTTCAATTCAAATCTCCATTAACAGTACTTACAATTAGTGTTAAAGTAAGAAGTTAATATTATTGTATTTGTTTTTTTTATAATATATATATAGTTTTTAATTCTGCCAATTATTTGAACACACGTTTTTGTATTATTTTCCAATTTTAATAAAATTATGAAAAATTACACGATGTAAGTAGCGTCTATAGTTTTCGATGCATTTTTAAAAATGTCACAAACCTGAATAAAGTAAAGAAATTTTAGGATATACTTTGAATCTCCGTCTCAATACTACTCTTAAGCTGATCAGTTCTTCATAACTTTGCAATATAAATTCTGTAATATTTCTAAAGCTTACTCTAGACTTAAAGCTTACTCTTTAATGTAGGCAATATAAAAAAACATCGCGATTTCTGGGGCATTTTATTTTTGATGTTGAAAATAGAATTATTATCTCTTTTTTTTAAACAGTCTCCATATAGTACATGTATCTATGTATACATAATTTAATAAAAATTATTTCGTAATAATTTTAAACTTTTGCCTATCTATCGTAAGCCGGTTCTTTAAAAAAAATTTATTTTTGAGGTGGCGTCGTTGTTATTTCCATCCTGGTCTTGAGCTAGTATAATTAACCCTATATAGATTTATACGTATTTTAACTTGAATGAGTAATTTGTATAAGCTAACCTTTTGAACATACAATTTTTAAATTTTAGTTTTGATTTGAAAATGTTTATAAAAGCTGGCGCCTAAGCAATTTAGATAAGTACACCAATTTTTCGACTTTGCATATGAAAATTGTGTCTATCATTTTATTTTTACTGTCTTGATAAGTATCAATGTTCGTAATAGCTTGGTAGAATAATATTAAAATACGAATTTCATTTTTTGCAACATTTTTTTGCAGTAAAAATTATAAAAAAAACTAAAATTATTGAATTGCATAATATGTATATGTTCATATGTATTCTAAATAAGTTGGACAATGTTATTTAATACAAGTGAAACCAAACAGATTTATTTATCATAATAATTGTTTTTAAAATTGCTGTCGTGTTTCACAAAAATCTCTTCCAAAAGTGTTGAATTGCGATTCAAAAAGTTGCTCTCATGAGACAAGTTAAAAAGTTACAAAAATATTGTTGAATTCGCAAGTGAAGTAGGTTTATTATTAAGGGAGGACGGGACTTGCATATAATATCCACGCTACGCCACAAAACGATACTTGGGTTACAAAACATTTTATTATATCCAACTGAAAAACTTGATGCAGTTTATGCTTGTTTATATTAAGACTAATATTTTATGCTGTAAGTTAAAAGTTTTTCGTCTGTTTCTTTTGGCATACTAAAAATGCAAATTACTTTAAAATAACAGGAATCCATTTAAATTTTGAATTAAAATGTTACTAACAAAAAAATGTTTTTTAAGTTGCACTTAATTCAACAAAATTAAAATTTTAATTAAAAGTTACGATTTTGTGTTGCAGACTGCATGCAACTTCTAACTTGGATTTATGTTTATGTTTAATGTATTTCCACCGTTTCCATAACAAATTTGATTTACTAAATTTTACCTACATGAATCCTGACAACATTTTTATTTTAATATATAACATAAATTATTCAATTATTTAAAAAAAATTATGATGTAATACTACCCAATATATAAAATACTTAATGGTTTTATATATTGGGCAGTATTTCTTTTAAGAATCGGATATATAATTTTTTATATTATTTTCGCGTTTAACCCTTGTAACATAAAAGAAAATTTTTATTCATGTCCAAGTGTCTACTTTTCAAAACCATAAGTTTAGAAAAGCGAAACTGACAACTCAAAATATATATATCGCAGATTTTGCCCGCTTTTCGTATTTCTAAATGTAATTTATGTTACTTCTGCAAGTAAACTTAAGTAAAAATTTGTGATATATTAATAGCTATCATTTAATAAATTATTTAAAAATAAATGACCTAATAAATAAATTGTAAGGATGGTTTAGAGTAATGGCAAGAGAATAGAACCAGGGATGCAATTGTCGTGAGTTTCCTTCTTGGCTAGTACTAAAGTACTTGAAACCGTAGCTTATATGCTATATTACATACTACAATCGGTAAATTCTATTGTATATACGAATAGTTAATAAGAATAAACTATTAAATCTGGTTTATAATTTAAGGCTAGGGTTTGTTCCTAAATGTAAAATAGTTTATTCGTTAATCATTTTTACTAGTTAGTGTGTTGTTTAAAAAGTTTCTGTAATTTGCAACTGTTGATATATTATACCTATTATTACATCAAAATAAATTAATAGTAACTTTCAAAGCTGTCGACGACGTTATTCGTAACAAAGTATGGACTTACATATATGCAAAGTGCATACTTCTCGTTATTTCCTATTTTTTCTAGAAATAGAGACTATAAAGCAGCGGGGGCTTATTTTACCAACCATTTTTGCATATTACTTTTATAACTACAATATTTTCTAGTATATTATTTGGATTCTCTTAAATTTCGTATTTTATATACTATATGTTCGTTAAAAAATTCGTACAGTAATGAGAATTTTAGTAAATTTGCTAATTTTGGATAAAAAGGACAAATTTATCTTTTAAAGAGGAAAAAATGCAAAATTTATTTGACAACTATGTTTTTTATAAATCTAGCAGGTACAATGCAAAATCAGAGAAAATTAAATGAGATTTAAATATAAAAATTAACTGAAAATAAAGCAAGGATACCAAGAAATATTGCCAAGTTGCGAAGTGGTATTTGAGTACTAGTTGAAAAGAAATAAATTGCAAACAACAAAGAAAAAGCACATTCGTTAAACGTAAATAACCTGTGATTTTGTCTCAACAATCAAGTTGTAATTTAAAACTTAAAATAGATTTTACTAGCAGTGAACTTACAAAATACAACTTATGATGCAATCAAACATCATTACTATAACAGGATAAAGTACGGTATTAGTAGAAGTGGAATGATATTAGAGGAATTCACAGTTTTAAGCACAGCAAAGTCAAAGAATAACAAATTCGAATTACATAAAGCTTTTGAGTTTTCGCATTTAAATAATTATATGATTTTTAACTTTTTTAAAATCAATAAAGGTGCTATTTATGTATTGAGAATAAATAAATAAAACAATGATTGTGGTGTAAATACTTCTTTATTGTTTTTCAAAATACTCTCCATTAAGATCTACACATTTTGCATTCGATTAAACCAATTGACAATAGCAGTTTTCCATTCCAAAGTAGGTATCTCCAAAACATGATTTTTGAATGCATTAAGCTTCTTGTGGCGTCGAAAAGTGTTGCCCACGTAGTTTATTCTTCACTTAAAGGAACAAATAGAAGTCATTGGGTGCTAAATCAGGGCTGTACGGCGGATGACCCATCAATTCGACGTTTTGAGTGCTCAAATAGCCGGTTGTTTGAGCCGATGTGTGAACTCGCATTGTCATGATGGAGAATGATCCGTCTTCGAGGGTTGGTTTTTCTTATTTCTCCGAAGACTTCTGGCAAACAAATGGTTGTATACCATTCAGAGTTGACCGTTCTACGTTGCTCTAAAGGCACGGTTGCCACATGACCATTTACACCGAAGAAACAGGCCACCATTTGCTTCGAGGTGCTTCGTGCGCGAACAACTTTTGTTGGGTTTGGTTCATTTTGGAAGACCCATACAGTCGACTGTTGTTTTGTTTCGGGCTCATAACAATAAATCCAAGATTCGTCACCTGTGTAGATGTTATATATTGCATTTGATGCACCGCGGTTGTATTTTGTAATCATTTCCTTGCACAATTCACGCGAGTCTGTTTTGATCAAATGTAAAGTTGTGCGGAATCCAACGCAAACAAATTTTTTTGACGGCTAAATGTTCATGCAATATCTTATGTATGCTTGTCATACTAATGCCCAGAGAAGTCTCAATCTCACGATAGGTCGCATGACGATCTTGCATTATCAGTTCTTGCACAGCATCTATGTTTTCTGTCACAACAACCGATTTTGGACGACCTTCTTTAAATTGGTCTCCAGCGAAATACGACCACGTTTAAATTCACTAAACCATCGATGTATTGTGGCCTTGGATGGTGCTTTATCACCAAAAGTCGCAATAAGCTGGTCGGCACATTGCTGTTGGGATAATCCACGTCGAAAATCATAAAAAATCATCGCACGAAAATGTTCACGATTTAAATCCATTTTTCACACAGATAAAATTTTCAATTGACTGTTAACAATACAAATGGCGTCTGTATGACAAAATGTTCTGATTACTTATACTGTCAAATTTGTCAAACTTCACGATTCCACACTTGGATCGCATCTAGTAACACAGTATTGCCAATTCTCAATACATAAATACAGTAGAACGCGAATAATATTAGAGAAATAAATTTGTTTAAATATTAAAAACACCACAATTCACAATAGCAATGGATTTACTTTACTATTGCAAATTCAAAAAAATTAATTCGAATCAATACAAACGTTTCTTATAATAAATACTATCCGATCAGAACTTTAAAGCAAATAGACCTTTATCTATGATCGTACTTACTGAAAATTAAGAAGTTAGTATGCCTAGTAATTTTCGTTATTTTGTCAAATGTCTAATGCAATCGAGAAAAGAAAATTATTATACAGCCTTTATATATCCTGTATTTCTATACAATAAAATAATTTTGAAGTAGTTAAAAGAACCTTTGACCCTTCCTTATAGCTTTTATAGATTTCTTAAAATGCTTAAAAAAGTTTAAAATTATGCAAACCAAATATAAGGCATACAAAAAATTATTTTTAGAAATTTTATTTACATGCAGAAGCTTATGTATAGGTAGCATCTTATAAATAATTAAAATTAAACGTATTAATAAATTTCATTGCACTCCATATCCTAAACAAAAAAATTATTTCGATGTAGCATAATATTTTTACAATGGCAAACGAAGTAAATTTTGTATCATTTATAATTTGAAGATTCCATTATTAATGCGGTGTAAATCTGCAAAGATATTAAACAGAAACAAAACCAAAATTGATAAAGATAACTTTCAAAAAATAAATTTTAATTTTATAACCATTCATTTTAGGTTTTGTAGCATGGTCTTATGAAATGAGGTGGCTTAATTTATTGTAAAAATAAAGTTAATATCCGAAAGTGCAAATTACTCAAAGTCATAATGGCTAATTCAAAAAAATCTTTATTCAAAGAATTTTCAAAATTTTAGTTTAAAATTTAATGCTAGCATTATGAAGCTTATAAATTAGGTGAGTCGCAATTTTAACTGAGCATTCAATAAATCATGTAACAACGATAAAGGTAAATTAGAAATGTTCAACTTAATAACCCATAAATAATAGTACTAAAATAGCTTTATTCAAATAATTTTCATAAAGTTATAATTTATTAAATTCTAAAATTTTGGAATTAGAATTAAATTTGGTGGTTCAATTTATCTGTAAAGTTTTATCATGTAAAATAAACCAAAAATAAATTACTAAAGTAATTAAATCCCCAAAATAATTTTTTTAAATAAGAAATTTTCAATTGTAGTAAATAAAATTAAATTAAATGGGATAAATAAATAAAAATTCTCAAAATATTATTTGCATGGCATCATGAAATTGACGTAATTCGGTTCAATTTATGAATGTTCTTTAATTTAAGTATACACTATAAAATTGCGAAAGTGTATTAAATTACTAAAGTTTAGACTTAATCCCAAATTAACATCTTAAATGCAAATGAATTTTCAAAATTGCTTTAGTTATAAACCAAAAATTTAAGCTACCGTCATCAACTTATAAGAATTACAATCGCCAAAAATAATTTTATTTTAGTAAAAGAAATTGATTACTAACTTGAAGTGAAATTTTAAATGAATCCATTAATGGAATCAACAAAATGCACAAAACTTATCTCAAATATTAATTTATACCTACCACATCACAAAATTGAACGTAAAGTAGGTTATCTCTAAATTTCTTACATTAAAGTTATACGACTGTGGATACACCTCTAAATTTAAAATTTGTGGAAATTAAATGTAAATTTTGTATGCTTAACAATCACGATAAAGTTTTTTTATGTAAAATAAACCAAAAAAATTTAAGCTACCGTCATCAACTTATAAGAATTACAATCGCCCAAAAATAATTTTTTATTTTAGTAAAAGAAATTGATTACTAACTTGAAGCTGAAATTTTAAATTGAATCCATTAAAATGGAATCAACAAAATGCACAAAACTTACTCTCACAAAATATTAATTTAAAAATCCATTTATATTTTATAATAGATTTTTCAAATAGAAATTGAACTTATATTGAACAGTTTATTTTCAATAAATACATGGTATCCCAAAACAACCAAACAAATATTAAACAAATTTCTAAGACTCGAGAAGATCTACTTAGGGCGGAACAAGATACATGGGCGGTTTCATAAGTTTATGATAATCGCTTTTTAAAATCAAATTTTTATTTTATAAAATTGATTCTTAAATAATTTTATGCCTTATTTAGACCACATGTAAGTTTAAAATTGTTTTAACTAGAATATAATTTGATTTATTAAAAAGGCATATAACAATTCATATACATAATTAGTTAAAATATATACCATATTATATTCACCACCACCGTAGATATTTACATAATTATATTATTGTCTTTGACTTTATGCCATGTCAAAATTTTCATTGAACTTCTATCATATACACGAATGATTAGCAATTTATTGGCGAATAAAGGTTGATTAAAATTTAAATCGGAATTTTCACACAAGTTTTCGAGCATTTTTTAACATTATCATTTTTTAATAAATATTAAGAATATTTAATTATGTTATTATGCTACCTTTAAGAAACATAATTTTAATTAATACTATTTTGTAAACACATTTCCTGTAGTACAATATTCAATCTTTAACCCCTAATATTTTAATAATTCTAAACTAAGATAAATTAAAATTAAATGAAATTAATAAGTCAGATATTAGAATTTAAGATTCTTCAAATTTTAACATTTGCATATTCATTATTTGTCAGTGGCGTATTTTCTTCAGAAGACAGTTGAAGATACATAGATTCACATTAATAGAGGACGTTACGCAGGTTTTTTTAGATACACACTATTACAAAATATGTGGCTCAATAATTAGATAAAAAGAAAAAGTTCTTTGAGATAAGTTACTGTAGCTAAAATCTGCAATGGGATATTTATTATACCTATTATAAAACCATTCTGTTGATGCCTTGTTTAATGGCTTAACATATAGGTACTATTTATTGAGCTCTCATTTAATAAATTTTAATTTGAAGTTGGTAAACACAGAAAGTAGTACTAGGAGCAAATATAAAAAAGTTTTATTAACGTTAAAAACATATCTTTATTAGGTATCAGAAAATAGCATAAATTTTTACAGAAAATTTTTCCGAATGCTTTTTTATTGATTTACAAAAGTTATGTTCAATTTCTTTTATAACAAGGAACATCATAAAACGCGAAAGGGACAAGTTAGTTTATAGAACTGAACTTAACCGTAAATAAAAAATTAAATTTTTATATATTTGCAACTGGTACTTTTACTACATACTTTAGTTTTCAAACGACTTTGATACCCTAGATTAGGCTGCTCTTTGGAACATTTCTTAAGAAATCAAGTTCGCTATTATAGAATACGATATAATAGGTAATAGACTATAAAATGTAATGCTGACTTCAAGTGAACGCCAACACGAGCTTACACATCAACTCTGGAGTTGATTCTCTTGCATTTGCCAAACTAAACTATTATTGACCATCTAAGTATTTTAAAGTTTTATTAAATACTAGCAAATATACTGATGGTCTATTTATTGATGTGTTAGATAGATTTTAGTGTTTAAAATTTGTAATTTTTATTCTAAAATTAAATTGATACAAAACCCAAAATCAAACATAAAGTATTTATTTGTGAGATTATATAAGCTACAACTTTTAAATTTAATTTTCAACAAAGCGCGACATAAATTCGTTTTAATTAGGTATCATTAAATTCGAATCATTAGCAATAAAAATAGTAATTGAAATAAAGGTTGTTATAAAACCTGTTAATGTTTTCGGGCAGCTTTTTACTTGAAATTTATAATAAAATACATTAAGCCGTTATTCGTTTTATATTGCTACTAGCAATTTCTAAGACAAATAGCAAGTACAATCATAATACTGTAACGGTATACTTGGTCGTAGAAAACATTTCTCATATTTAGTTTGATTCATATGTTGAAATATGGAAAATTTTCAGATATTTTCAGTTAAGATAAATGCTTTATAAAGAGATTTTGTCAGCTACATTACATTGTTTTGAAGTTTTCTGAGAACACATGTAGTAAATACTTGATGAAAACAGGAAGCACTGATGGAGTCGAAAAATATATTTTTACTGATTTTTTTTATTTGCCTGATTTAGATCAGCGTGAAGCACTAAATTTTTTGATCGATCCGGATTCGTAGTAAATATAATAATTCTCTATAATATTTATTAAAGTTTCTGTTCTCTGTCGTAAATATTAGTAGTATAACAGTGTTTTAATTTATATTTTTGATTCGATTGCTTAAATTTATAATAAATTGAATTTTTTCAATATTTATTTTTAATTAAAAAAATTCACAAATAGATAGAACATAAACGATAAGTTTAGTAGTACTTAATATAATTATTAATAATTAATATTACAATAAGCTTTTGTCAAAATTTTAACAAAATAAAGTAAATAATAAATTGAAATTCGATATACAGAATTTGGAATTTTTCAGATCCGTAAAGCAAAGTCTTGGAGAGTAGTCAATAAAAATCAATTTATATTGTAAAGCTAAAGCAGTAGCAATAGAAAAACTATAAATATAGAGCTGCAAAATTTCGTTATAGAGTTTTGTGTTTTATTTTAAGGTTAGATAACATAAACGAAATATTGCAAATTTTAAAAATAATACAAATGATATCATGCAATTTAAAATTTTAATTTACATAAATAATATTTTGCAAAACATTAAACCTACTTTAACAATAATAAAATTTGTTAAATGGAGTTTTTCAGATTAGTAAAAAATAATAATATTTTTAAAAATGAGTTTTTTAATTAGTTAAGTTTATTTAATATTTAAAAGATTATTTTTCACTTACATTTTCCAAATATTTTTTGAATTAGCATTAAACTGAGGATATTATTCCATAATATGTATATTTCCATATTTCTATTTGATAATTCTTGTGCGGAATCTTATTTAAATAAATAATTTGAAAAAATTATTAAGTTGAATTCATTTTTAAAACATTTTATACAAGTTAAAATACTCTTTCCTATCATAATAATAATATTATCGTGTTTTCTTTACTTTAATATAGAAAAATTTATGTATTTTCATTTACTGCTGTCATTTTCCACTTTATTTACCTGTCTTAGCATTATATTGTTTTTATAGTTGCTAAAATCATCATATTAAGTTGTCTTGACAAGAAAGCCAAAAATACAACCACGATAGTTGATTGCTATGAAGCATTTAAATTTGTAAATACGCAACTATTCCAACAACCGATCTTTTTACTCTCAGTTAACCTTTTTGTTGCTTAATTATTTTAGTGAGGTTTAATTAAATTATATTAACTATTATTAACTTTGCTAAGCAAAAAAAGCTTCTTATCCTATAGATAACTTAACTGGAAATATCGGTGTTATTGCAGTAGTTGTAGTTGGAGTAATTGGCGATAACGGAATGATTACATAAACCAATTGGTTGAAAATCCAATATAATGTTTAATTAATCAATAATAAAACTATGGCATATTGTTAACTTATTATTTTTATCTAAGAATTAATTCTTGAATGCCTAATTTCGTTTTGAAAATTCACGTTAGTAGTTTTTGTAAATGTGTTGAAATTGTAATTTTTCATTCAACCAGAAACGCGAGTGTAAATTCGGAATGATTAAAAAACTATAAATTATGTTATGATTTAAAAGTAAATTTTTTGTAGGTATATAGTTTATACAGGTAAAGGACCAACTAAGCAAACGTATAGCTTGTTGGTGGTTTAGGGATCAAAAACTTTGTCATTTGGAAAATAATAGACCCCCAGCTAGAAGTCATTTTGTTTTATATCCTTGACTTCGTTGGAGATTATGGAAATAGACATTATAGAACTCGGAGCGTTTTTTGTATATAGAAACGTGGAGTTTTAATTATAAATGACAAGTTTTAAAACAACTATAAGCAATGACAGCAGAAACGCCAAAAGTAGATTTATGTATTTTGCAAAATTTTCCATTTATTAGTATAAGAATAGTATTTATGATAAAATAAATGAAATTGTATGTTTTGATTTCTTTTTGAAATGTTTTGATAAAGTAATGAGAGATATTGAAAATTGTTTTGTAGAATCGCACCAAAAATGCCTGAAGTGGCATTTTTATATGTGTTTATATTGGCCATCGATTAATGGATACAATCAACTGTTAACAAGTTATTATTAATTGTGAAAAGTATTAGTTATACCTACTTAATTTAGATATCAATAGATTTAAGTTAAATAAAAATTTTAATTTTATAGATTTTTGCTCTCGTTTAGAGCGAGCAAATAAATTATTAATATTTACGTATTTTGGATATTTTTTTTTAAGTTAATTAGATTACTTTGACATACTTGATTGCTTTTATTGCTGTATTCAATATCTCTATTTACTTTTATTTTGGAGAGAGTAAATATTGCTGAATTAAGTTAAAGTGATACAAGTGATCCTTTTCATGCCTACAAGGCTTTATATTTTTGTTGATTATTGTCGCCAAAAATAATCAATTTTTGGCTTTTTTTCAGAACCTAAGAACTTCTTTAATATTTTTTGAAAGGATATTCGACGTTTTTTATCTCTTAATAAAACGTTAGCTTTATTGGTTTAGAACAGCGATATTTAAACTATGTCCAACGAAACCTTAGGGTTTCGCATAAGCTTTTACGAATTTTTGTTGATTTTACTTTCTAATTATATTATTCGTCATGTTTTACAAATAAAAAATAAAAAGAAGAACAACAACAAGTAAGCACATCCTAATCACTAATAGTAATTTATATTATAAGTAGTTTTTAGATGATTTTAAGTAAACGTAAGTAAAATGTTGAAATTATAGAAATGTACGTAACTATAAAATACTAGTGCATTTATTTTATTTTTATTTTGTCATAAAATTTTTATTCAACATATAATTTCCCAAGTTAATAAATTATAACTATTATTATTATTTTCCTCGTGTTCTATTTCTTTTAACAGGTTCCACCAATTATTTTAATATAAAAGGGTTCCACGATTTGACAAAGTGTAAAAACCGCTGGTTTGGAGTTTAGAGAATAATTGTCTAATATAATTTTAATGTTTCACTTAAGTATGATATTATTTATATAGAAGATTGTGGCGCTGCAACTTATCATCTCATTTTTTTTAATTACCCAAAACCCAACAACAAAGAACCTCCCACTAAGCTAGTAATTACTCCAAATGATATAACGTTGGTATCATAGACTATAGAAAGAATGGACATGGCATGTCCTATTCGAATACACATAACGTTTTGATGCCATCGTTCAGCATTGATAAGAAAGGCGGGGAGGTAAACAAAGTCCTGATGTTTGTTTTGTTTGCCACAGGCGTGCGTGTGGGTTCGCAGGTACTGGATTCAATGTTTCAATTCAACCTTAAAATTAGGTTTCAATATGTAAACAACGAATAAAATTTATTTTAAATAATAAAATAAAATTTTATAATTTCATATCATAATGAAGACATTTTGATTGGCATTTGAATATCGCAATAATGCTTATATCTGCACTGGTGCGAAAATAATGTCATATTTTCGCATTGAAAAAATCATTTTATACAAACAGATTTATTTTTAAATCTGTTTAGACACGCCGATGAAATTCTTTTAACTTCGAAATGAACAAAATTTATTGTGCGCCACTGAAATAGTATACATTATAACAATTTACTTACCTACGAAAAATAACAACTTCTTCGTTAAGTTTTGACTTTTACACATTATACACAACATATTCAGCAGTATAAATTTATAACGAGCTATATTTTGCAAGATAAAATAAATTTTCTGAAATGCGGACAACCTAACCCTATTAACAGGCGTAATGTACTGTAGATCATAACAAGCATTTCAAAACAAAAACACGGTTTTGGTCACATGATCATGGTTACACTAAAATATGTAAATAGCTGTGTCCATTCTTTCTAATAGTCTATGGTTGGTATTCATCTTCACTTGTTAGGTTGGTTTAGGAGTACCAACACTACCAATAGATTATTGAATTTGGTTCTCACAAATTAAACCTTATAACTTATTGTTTATCAATAATTAAGCTAAGGCCATTTCAAGTTTTAGAAGCTAAAAATTATGCATACTAACTGATATAATGTATGTATGTGCAAAAGTTATTCATATATTTGCAATATGACAGTTTGGAGATTATTCAAAATACTGGTGTAAAATACAAAAATACTAAATGTCAAATCACAATAAAATAAAATAAAATTATTTTGAGAAAAGTGTTTAATGAATAATAAATAAAATTACACTTAATTATCGCCGTAAATTAATTCCTATTACAACTTATTCTTCAGGTATCTACTTTGAAATTCATTGTAATAGGTAATGATTATTTGTGCCTATTAGAGGCAAAAATAATAATAATTATAATAAAATTTATTATTGCTCAACTTAATATTTCAAGCACTATATATAAAATAATGAGATTTTGAAATCTGATTAGTTATAAATACAGAGCCTTTACTCAAATTTACTTAGCAAACAAAAGGATGAATTAGTTTTAAAGAAATCTTCATCGAGCTTGCACCTGTTTCAGTTGCTTTACTTGTGAATTGCAAACACGTGTTAGTTTCCCGTATTAGCCTCGCTAGCGCTTTCAAGAATAGTTTACATTACTCAAAGGAGAAAGGTAGTTCAGTGAGATGGCGAGCTCACTTATGAATCGTAATTTGATATTGGAATCTTATCCCTATGTTTAACTGATTTAAACAAATATTCACTTTCTTACAATAAATAAATTTACATATTTTTTGATAATCTTAATTTAAAGCTTCAAAGTACTATGTAGTTCATCAATATGTTCTTAATAAAAATATATCCTTTTTAACTTGAAAAATAAACTTAAAAAACCTTTAACACAAGCTAGGCTGTGTTAAAGTACAGAAAAAGTGTGGACGGAGAGTATTGTGTTATCAATTATTATTATCCAAGGAATCCATTAAAACTTGATCCAAAAGTTTGCTTAAAGTTTCTTTTTGCGAATTTGTATAGGAACGCTATATATTTTTCTGTTACATTGGCTTGAATTAAGAAGTGAGAATAATATTCTAATTTATTATTAAATCACTAAATAGCAACACTATAATTCTTAAAAACTAAAACAGAATGTTATGCATTTACTAGATGGCAATTTTTTTAACCATAAAAATATTCCACAAAGAAACTGAAAATTAATAAAGTTTGATTTAAAATAGAAACAAAATTTAATCAAATTGAAATGGATAAAGAAAGTTTAATTAAAATTAACACAACGGGATCCTAGACTAAAATGTAAGTTGAAAAATTTTCAAATTTCATTAAACTTGTAATTTTTAATATATTTATTCAACAAAAAATTAATAATTTAATTATAAAAACTTAATGCAAAAAATGGTACTTACTATTTATAAACTATATTATGTAGTAATATTACTAATAATATAATATTGAATACCTACATACTTAACTAAATTTTAGTTTTGTGATATTTAAAAATTTTGCACTTTCCTTGTTAAACTCTGCTCATCATGGTTTTCCTGGAGCTGTTGAAGTTCAATTATTAATCCTAATTTGCACCAAATGCGTCTTTTATATCCTTTTGTGTCGGTTTCCTTCACTTCACGTCACAGAAAACCGTTACGGTATTTTCGCGCTCACTGTCTTAGGATTGTCATTGGTTCAAAGTTATTAGACCATTTCCGAGCTTCCAATTAAACTCACCTAGCAACGTTACTGTCTGTTCCAAAAATTAGCCAACACAACCTTAGTTTTCGGGGTTTTTTATCGGTTCTCTACTATTGGATCTCAAAAAAACATGCCACTACATTGGCTTCCAATACTAGTACAACAAGAAATAACGGTCATTTGGTTCTCCCGCGGAATTAAATGTTTTAACTTTAATTTTTCCGAACTTTATTTACTCTTTTTTAATTAATTATTTATAACTTTATTAAAATTATTTCTTAATTTTGAGTCTAACATAAATACGTCAAAATAGTTTTAATTGAGTTCCGGCACTTTATTTAACTCGAAATATTGTTTATAATTGAAGCATTAATTGTTTTTGGGAACCCAAACTTATTTTTACTTACAACTAAATTACAACTAAACTATTAACAAAATCTTATGGCTAAAACACTTGAATTTTTATTTTATATTTTTCCGAACAATGGAAAATTTATGCTATGAGGGTTCATAAACTACTTTCCGGAAACACACCAAACTACAATTTTGGTTGCCCTTTGATTTAATAAACTGTTTTTACTACTAAATGTTGTTATGGAATTGGCCTAATACAATTCCTGGAAAGTTATGTTAGCGTTTGACTGCAAAAATTTAATTTTTTAATTTTTTTAGGCTTTTCCGGTGCACAAATTTGTCATGAAGTGACCAAAATGGAAGTCATGTAATTGTGACATTACAATATATTTATTTTAATACAAACTGTAGTCACAAGCAATTATAAGAAAAATGGTTTATTCCGAGTTTTCTGTGTTTTTATTCAAATTCATTTTCAATTTTTTACGCAAACTATTTATAGGTTACATTATTAACACAAACTGCATTTGCTGTGTTGCCAGTTGTTAAAATAAAATAGTTTGTGACATCATTTGCGCTAAGAACACGGTTTCAAAAATCATTTTTTATAAAAAAAATTTGAGAAAACTGAAGGTCTCCTAAACTTTTTATCTATGCAGTGCTGTTTACCAGCACCTAAAGTTTATATAAAAAAATACTTCAAAAATCATGCAACATCCCTATTCGAACTGGGTGCCTTAGAATTAATAGTTAAGCAAGCTAACTATCACGTCAATGACTATCACAAATTAAAGTTAATAAATATGGCTTAATTCTGTTACTAAGGGCTGTTTTCAAAAAATTTGTGAAAACAAATGACCTTTTATCAATAGCACTTTTAATTTTTTCCATAAAACAAAAAGACGTTCGCTGGTTTTTATGGAACCATTTTCATGGTTTTCAATCGGTACCAATACCTGTATTTATGTGTTGATAGGTGTACAGTTGCTTCTTGTTCAATTTTTGTATTGGTTTTTGTAATTTATGTATTTGTCATAAGTTAGTTTACGGAGAGCTAAAACAAGACTGATTTAGATTATCTTTATTGGTTTATTACAATATAGAAAATTATTCCAATATGTGCAGTTGGTGAATTAGAAAATTTACACTGTCCTTGCTCGCAAAATTTAACATCTCCGAGCTATTTCTTATGGGCATACCTTGTAGATAATTTATATGCAACACGTCTAGCTGCTATAGAGACGATTTGTTCAAAGACAAAATTGGTGAGAAAATTCAAGGCATTGGAACTGTTTAACCTATTAAACATATTAATGCTGTTAGACATAATAGAGGTCATCTACATAATATTATATTTAGAGATATTATTGTTTAAAAATGTAATAGCTTCAATTTAATTTACTTACAAATCGGAGATCTGCTTATACCCCCGATCTTCAATATTATAATTAAACATTAACAGCAACGTTAATTTAAAAATAGGTGATATCTATGTTTAAAGTTTTATAATCCTGCATTTTTGTCAATCAAATTTATTAAAGTCATTACAGAGTTTGGCAAGTTACACATACCATTTGGTAAGTTTAGCATAACTCTCTTCATATAAATTTTTATTAGATTTTACAATAATTTAATGAAGTATATAACCAACTACATAGTAAATCGGATTTAATCAAATTTACAGAGTAAGTTATTTGAGCAAACTGTTAACAAGTTACACACGTCTAACTAAGAAACTTCAACTACACACAAACTAACAAGTTCAACATTTTGAAATTGTAACATACAAACTAGTTTTGTAGCCGAAGACATCAAATATTTAAAGATATTAACTTGAAAAACTGACCAACAAAGTAGTAACATATACATATTATATATGTGATATAAACGTAAATAGGAACTATTTATCGATTTTATTTACATTGCCCAACTAAAGCTTGTAAAAATTAGATAGCTAAAAATAAAATCAATTATACTGTTATTTAAAAATCTAAACATTGCATTGGTGAATTCAAATAAACTATAGCAGTTGGAATACAAATGTATAAACCGCTATCACCTTCATTATTTAATTACACATTTCACAGCCAAGTTGAGTTAGGCGGAGCATAGTATGTGTAATGTATACCTTACATCGTACAAGAAAATAATCAATTTGCATTTTAATTAAAATAATTGTTATCCAACAAAATTACATATAAATAGTAAATATTACTTTTATTTTAAACATCAATCGGATGCTCAATTATACCTTATGAATTTAATTTTATGTAATTTCATTCAATTTATAGTTGTATTGACAAGATTAATACAGTAATATTAAACAACAGTACAATAATTAATTAATACAATGAAATAGAATCAAACCGGATTAATATTTGGTAGTAACTCCCGTTTGAAATGAAAATGTATTATCACTTCATAAAAAAATAAATATTAAATTAAAATTTTAAAAATTAACAAGTTATCTAAACAAAAAAACGAAATTATTTTTTGTAGGCTAGAATATTCTAATCGGTTAAGAATTATAAGCATTAACTCCTTCACGAAATAATACGTATCAAAAGAGAACAGAATGCAACGAACAGAAACACTGATAAAAATATTAAATAATCGTTAATTTTGTAAAAACTAAACACGCACAAGAAAATTGATTTGTTTATTTAAGGATCTCTTTAAATAATAAAATCGAATCGACGATTCCCAAATTTCAATTTTCATTTTAACCGATATTCAAGTGAGTAAATCAATTTCTTTTTCGTGTTTGTATAAACAGATGCTTGAAGATTGGTGGAAAGAATTGATTTTTGTGACTTGACAATGACATAAAACATGAGTAAACTGCACTATTTGCTTATTATATTACTATATAGATTATTATATACGTATGTATTACTCAAAAAATGTAAAAAAATAAATATTTTTTATTTAATTAATATTATTATTTAAATGTTTTACGATGTATAACAAAATTTCCATAAGCATTATTTATAATTTAATAGGGAGGTAAAGAAATGACTTTTTAGTTTTTCCTATTGAATTGACTTTAAACAACGGCAATTTGCCAACCGGAATCAATCGCCCGCAATAAATTCATATTTATGATGCAAAATTCAAATTATAAAGTTTCTACCTAAGAACAAAACAACAGGAAAACATGCGATGTTACAGTTTTAATGATATTAATATCTACTTGAAAAAATTACATTTACTATCCTGGAATAGTAATTTTTTGTTATAATTAGACCATTCATTAAAAACATTATTTATTTGCACTTTGCAAATTGGATGATTTTTATTATAATAAAAGACTTTACATAATAGTATAAAATTAATTAAAAATATTAACTTGAAAGGTAGAAACGGTTTATAAAGAAGAAGTTGAAATTTTTCTTATTATTTTTAATTTAGTATTTGCAAAAACCACGAGAATACGCTATATGTTCAAGTTTGGTTGTGATTAACATCAAAGTTTCTTTATTATTCTCAAAGAATACGAAAAAGTAAAAAAGTAGTCAAAGAAAATATAAACTTTACTTAAAAGTGAGAAGAAGCCTTCGTAGTATCTGTTAATCACATCTTTGCTTCCACAACGTACAATTAACACTCGACTTCAAGTGTGTTCATTAACCGAAGCAATCTATTGCTCCTTAGACGACATCTTTGATATAAAATTTTCAATTTGCATTAACTAATTTTTAATCTTCTTTCTTTTATATTTGGCTTTTCTTCTGGCAACTTCATTTTTATAACAAAAAGGTATTTTCAAACTTTTCTACTTTAAATGTTACCCAAAGTTAATAACGATGTATTTCCTTAAAAATGTATAGATTTTATACAGTGCCTTGAATTACTTCAACAAGCGATATTAAAGAAGTTTTAGCAACTTTAAAATTATTACTTTCATAGCAACGTCCCGCTTGTAGACTTTTGTATGCATTCAACAATTTCTTACTAAATATTATTATTTACAAACACTATTTTTGGAACACTTCAATGCTTTCCAGTAAAATATTGATTTAGATTTATTAATATGAGCTATTTAAACATAACATATAATAATCAAAAGTTAAAAATATAAAAATTATAATAGTGCGGTTCTTATTTTGCAGGGTTTTGATTTTTAATTTTCTCGCTCTTAATTGGAATCATTATGTTAATAATTATTATAATTATCTAAGAGTTAATTCAATAATGTGATGCAAAGTGATTCAATAATATTAACAACCTATACCGCAAAACCCTTGAAGTTTAACATTAGGTTTATGTAGAAAAAATTAATAATTACGTTTGCTCTAATTCGCCCCCATATAACTCGCCACAATCAAATCCACCAAATATTTGATAAAATCAAATTTGTGTACGGGTCATCTTCCATGCATGATACACATATTAATGTTACTGAAAATAAGTTGACAAAAGTACACAATTATTATCTTCTGCAAAAGTTTATAAATAAAATTTTTCAAAATAAATTCTATTCCTAGAAATACCCATTATGAATGCCCTTTAGAAATACCTCCACAAATACCCTTTACCCATTCATATCTGATGGCGACGTAACAAATTGTATGCTGAATAAATTTTTTTTTAAATATATAAAATTTGCCAACTTACATTTTTAGTCCAAGACTCTGTTGTACAAAGTGGTTTTAGTTCGTAACAAACCAGCACAGTTATTATAGATTCATATTGTTCATGATAAATGTTATTAATAATAATTTCTGTTCAAGATTTAACTATATTATTGTTTCATCTTACATGAATTTTGTGGACAAATATTGCGTTTACGGTAACCCGTCAAAATAACCCCGACAAAATAGCCCCGGTAAAATAGCCCCGGCAAAATATTTCCCACATAATAAATTAGACATAATAGTCCGTTTTAAAACAACTCCACAATAAAATATCCTTGACATAATAATCTGAGACATAATATCCTGTGCTAAAATAGCCCTACAAGCCCCGACATAATAACCTGGCAATAATTCCAATTTCAATTACTAGTTAAAACTCTTTGAAGTAGCGATTTTCTTTTCCACCGATGATCAAGGGTCTCTAAAATTTCATATGACAATTCCACCGCTGCTGTGGGAGGTAGATTGGTTAAAAATGCAATCTTTTAATTGTTAAATCTATAAGCCTTAACACAGGTGAGAGATACACAGGGTATACAACTTTATTAGGAAAACTTAAAATGAAAATTCTGAAATTTTTGAAATTTTATAACAAACTCTTCGTGATGCCGACCTTCCCGAGAACTAATAATATCTCCATTTTAATTTTAATTATTATTCTATTTTTTTAGAGTTGATACCAAATAAGTGCAATCTGCGCGAAAAGGTGGATCGGGCTATTGATTAGAGTTAGTTTTTATATTTTTTAGAGTAAATACCAAATAGGTAGAATGACAAATTTAACAAAAATTTTACATTTTTTTAAAGGATTTCTATGATTTTAACTTTTTTCAAGTATTTTTGAATAGATTTTACATAATGCACATAAATATTATTGCTATGTTTCTTAACCTACATCGCGTTCGCCATTTTTTTGATAAATAAATGTTTGCCAAATGTTGATCTTAAAGTCGTAATCAGTGATCTCGAAAACCCCGCTACACCTATTATCTTCGATATCTTAGATCATTTTATCACATATGTCGGCGATATTAGATCCTCCATTTTGTTTACAGTAATTTTGACGTTAGATTCGTAATCAGCGACCTCGAAAACCCCAGTAAACTAATTATTGTGTGAATCGAAGTTGATTTGAGATTTTGGCCAGGTTTTTGAGGTTTCGTTTTACTGTGAGACGCCACCAAAACAACATGGCCGCGACAGGCTGCCAACATCAACCCGCCCTAATCAAAAAACCCTTTACATTTTTTGCCATGTTAGCAATTTCCGATGGGGCAATAATTAAATTATTTTTGTTAATATAATTAGGTATTATATCTACACTCAATAATACAATTAATAATAATAACTAATATAGTAATATAATATAATTATTACGTGTTCATAATACTAAATTGATGGTGACTATTTTTACGAATAAAACTTGTTAGCATTTTTAAACAAAGAACATTACTTTTATATTTAATTTAAATTATTTGTACTTTTACGACTGTTATTTGTAATTCCAGTTCCAATTATTGCTTTTACAAGAAAGTAAATTTTAAGTTTGTCAATTTAATAACATAAAGTTAAGTTTTTGTATGAAGTTTCGAAAAATATATTTTTGTGTAAATACCTATTTATTAACAAATTCTTACTATTATTAATAAAGTTCTTTTACAACCTTAATTTTATTTACTTTAAAACCACGCTTATTTCATTTCTAATTGAAATATAATTTTTTCTTTCTTTCTGTAATTAATTATATGTATTTTGATCGTAATTTTCTACAAACATCAGAAAAATTTGCATTTATCTTCTTTGATTCAGTTTTTGTTCGCCGGCCGGAAAGTAAAGCAAACAACAGTTTTACTTTTACTGCTGGTGACGGGAGACAGTGAAAGTAAAAATAAAACAAACCGTTATCCTTCCGTTAGTGGTACTTTTTTGATGCTGCACAACACCAGTAATGAAAGTAATGTTTATTAAATACTTTATTCGTTTATTCTGTAGTTATCAAACTCGCTGCGCTCGTCCGTCATGCCAGCTACAAAAAGTGACACTTTTATTATATTTTTATATTATGTATTAATATACTATTTTATGCTCAAATTATTATTACATTATATTTATTTACCATAAATTGTAATTTATTGTAAATTTTTTGATTTTTATTTTGTTTATCCTCTTCGACAGAACAAAATACCACAAGTTTTATTGACTGAATAATTTATTATTTAACATAATTACGTAATATGTATATGAAAATTTATATTTAAATGTTTCGTTAGAGTGCTAAAGTTAGTACTACTATTATGAAATAAATATTTTATTTCAACGTATGGAAATATATAAAAGCCAAAGTTAAACATACAAAAGAACTCAAAATTTAGTTATTCAAAATAATTCTATAGTTGAATTTACCTTTAGCCTATAGCGTTTGGCCTTAGTTTGTATTATCGCCCAAGTATTAATTTAGACAATATTATACGTTGTACATCACAATATTATAAGCAATAATGATTGTTAAATAATTAAATATAACGTTTTAAGTCAATCAAATTGTTTACGTTTATTCTAAAATAATATGCTCGTTAGATTTTATCAAACCAATGTGATGTAATATTAAAGTAGTTAATAGTAATACTTTATAGCACTGTAATTTAAATTAAAAACATACTACTACCAAATAAGATTTTCTTAATTTTAAAATTATAATTTATTTAAATTAAATAATGCACTGCTATAAATTTTACAACTCACATAAGGTTTTTATGATGTGTACTACATAGTTTATACATAACTCTTGTAGGACTTGCAAGAATAATAAATACTAAAACTTACTGTATATATTAATAAATTATTAAGTTTGCTAATGTATTTTTCTATAAAAAGTATATAAGTTAGATCTACTAATTTACTTCATAATAATTAATTAATTAATAATTTTACGTTGAAATGAGAAGATTTAAAGAGGATATACTGCAAAAGCCCATTGGCGGTCCACCATTTGCTTTTCCATGAAATAGAAGCTGTACTATAGGTAATAGGTGAAAATAATGTGCTATTTAAAAGTATTTCTGTTTAATGTCGTGTTAGATTAACCATTTCTTGTAATTACAAAACTTATTAAATCTTTTGTGTTATTACCATGTTTGAAAAACTTCGGCGGAATTAAAATAAGACCCTTCATAACATCTGCGAAATAAAGTTTAGTTCTAACGTATTATCTTTTTTTGTAAGAAAACTTTTAACATATTCATCCTAGTCCTTGGCCTAGCCTAGTTACGAATTATTGCCATTGGTTTCATTTAATAATTTTAAACATTAATTTTAATTGAGCTCAGTTGAAGATTTTTAGCAGTTAATGCTCCCTTATTAATTTCTTTGAATGTCCTTCTCAAACTCTCTATCTGTAATATTTTAGCAACATTGTAATTTTGTATTGTATTTTAAACCATCATTCGCTTTTTAGTTTTCATCTATACAATATCATTGTCTTTTAATTTTTTATGATTTCAATTTGTATAAATTGTATTGCGTATTAAAAATTTGTTAAAATTCGCTTAAAAAATGTGTTGATTAGTGCGATAATTCGTCGACATAATTTCACTGCGAGCAAAGAGACAATCGATATAGCTGTTTAATAAATAATATCAGTGTATGTATAAAATGCTTGAGTGTACTTAATTGACCCCTTTCAGACTTTGGTAATTATTTCGAAAACGATATGAAAAAAACTATTTACCTATTAAATCAATGTATTTCTATACTTTTTAATAATTATGTTGAGACCTTAATAGCAGTTTAATTAATAATAGGCTTTATCTATAATTATGTCGTGTATAATGATAATTACCAAAATGCGGCAATTATATCCTACCTATTTAATGTATACGTATGATATTAAAGTAATTAATTTGCTGTGTGTTAAAAGCGTTTCAAGCATTTTACCCACAATAAACAATAACACTATGAATTTTTAACGCAGAAGTTGGCAACAACAATTTCGAAAATTCATTTTTTCTTGTATTTAATTATTTCGTTATAATTTACGTATGTACCTATGTGCTGGAATTTTTAGTTTCTTCAAAAAAAACTTAAATTATATATGCACTGAACTTTTTATAACAAACTCCAAAAACTTCTTTATTAAAAGAACTCTCTTGTGCTTTATTGAGCTATTCGTGTGGTATGTTATTTATTTTCAGAATGCTACAAAAATTTAAATTATTTCTACTTTCAAACATTTTCTAAGCAAAAATTTGCGAACCGTAGTTTACCTGGTAAAATTGATAGCTCTCCGGATATAAGATATAAGCAAATTAAATTTTTCAATTACATTTTCGGAATCAAACGATTATTTTAAATATTGTACAATGATACAATAGTCCATTATAAAACAATTATGATTTACTCAAAATTATATAATATGTTGTGTATACCTATACGAGTACATTACTTTTAGTATCAAGTATTTAATGAATTCAAACGAGCTGCTATATAAAAAGCACTTTAGATGTAATTAAACAGATTAATTGTGAGGCGTGGCAAATAGTTTGATAGAGTAAATACACAATAAAGTTTAATATTATTATAAACTAGAAATGTTTCTTATTTAGTACATTTTGCTTATGTGCTTACCTTATTACCTTTAACGGAGAAGCAAATAATTTGTAAAAAAAAATTATAGTTTGTGGGTAGGTTCATATTCAATTTAAATAATTTTACCAAAGCTTCTCTAATGCAATGAAGATTTATATATAAACAAAGAACACTCTGGAATAGTTACTCTTTGCTTCCTAGGTTGGAAGATATTTTATACAATTTTAGAAAATAACATTATCTACTTCGTACAGTTAGTAGTAGTTGTTGGTCCCATAAGTCTATCACACATTTTCAACATGAAACGCTTACAGTCAGGGAAGTTTACATGAAGTTTGACACGATGGCAAAGCCCGAAAATATAATTTTTTTGTTTTGTTTGTCTAGTTCTACGAATTGTCAATGCTAGCACTTCACCTACTACCAGTTAGAGGATGTATACTTTGTACACTCCAAGAGCAATTCACCACTGTGGATTCACCACTCCAAGTGGATTCATCACTAGATTCTAAAGGACTCCAGGATATTCGTTCGGGTACAATTAGATGTCCATTTTAACAACCCTCCACGAATATTAAACTTCACTAATTAAACGTTTGACAGGTACTCGATGAATGGCTTAATGCTTAATTAATGCAAATAGCGATGCCTTCCGTGTTCCATGAAGTATGTACCTACTCATATAATTATATAAATAAACTAGGAATTTCTATCTAACGGGAAAACAATATTGGTAGGTACGTAGTACCTTTAACATGTAACAATTAGAATAATTTATTTTAAAATAATTTATTTTATTTTTACCTAAAGAGTTAAAATTGGAATAGTTAACCAGGTTTATCGTTTATTCGTGACTCAAAGTATACAATGAACGAACACAAAATAATTCAGATGTGAGATGGCAGTTGACGCTTATTACTTCAGTTAATCAAATCCCTGACAGTTTTAAGCTGATTGAAATAACAAGATAACAAAGTAAATACTCTTTTGCTTTTCTGAATAGGTTTAGTAGCTGACTACAGGATTAATACTATGATTGCCTTACAACAAACCATTCTTATGCAGATAAAGAAAGATACATTGTTCGTAGTGTTTGCTAATTATTAATACTATACAAAGTAAGCTTTCACGGTTGTTTCTTTAAATTACCGTCTTTAATGCTTATGAGCTTAAAACATTATGTTAATATATTAAGAATAACAGTTAAAATACTATAAAAATGGCTTAATTTATCTTTGAAGTGAAAGCGTCTGTTTTTATTAAAAAAAAGTTTATTTAATTAGACAGCCGTAGGTAGGTACCTTAATTGAATTTGCTTGAAGGTTTTTTTAAACATCAAAAATTATTTATTGCTTTTTACCTCAGTAAGTAAAATATGTTTATTTGAAACAATTCTTTATTTTACAAATAAATGTAATGAATCTTGTATTTCGTGTAAAAAAATGTCGGCATATTTGATAAATTGTTTACCTTTAGATACAAAATATTATATGCAGCATTGACGAGCAAAGTAAACCAAGGAAAATTTATTGAACTTTTCTTCAATGATTGAATGTTATTTACCTAAAAGAGAGTGTAGCAAATAGGCTCAATCGATCACTAGAGAAACAGATAAGGTTACTGGTGGTTTAATAAATATGTCTGATATTGGTTTATAAATAAAAGTTATGAAACAGCTATTCGAGTATGTTTTCTGCTTGTATTTAGTTTAGTTTTGATTAAGTTCACAATTTTTACATCTTTCTTTATGTTATTTTTTAAGTTAATCGCTTGTGATGCCTAAGTATATAATATAAATTGTAAGTTTTAATGAATCGAATTGCTTCCTCTATCATGTAAAGATAATAGTAATTCCACTTCAATATTCTAAAAATGCTATTATATTATGTACGTACATATGTACATTATAACCAATATTAAGGTAAATATTTATTCAGAAATTTTTTGACCTTCATTGTTAAAATAAAAATTACTTTTGAACTAAGTTAAACTCAATTTTGTTTCAATCAAGATGGTCAACTTTAAAAAGTAACCGTCAAATAATTCATTCGGGAAATGCAAACTTTTTATAACACACGAGGAAGTTCGAATGGTTTCATATTTCTTTAAATTCAAAGCACGCGCAATTTTAAAGCATAAAAATTGTATAATTTAATTTGCAATTTAATATTGCTTTTAAAAGATAAGAGGGTTTTTTTCATTTCAGTGGAAAACAGTTATTTAACATACAAGATAGGTACAAAAGATAAACGAAACATAAACTGGAAGAGTCGTAGTTTGATCGCATGTTTGCATCAATGCATGTAGATGAAAAGGACACGAACGAAACTTTAAATTATTCACGCGAAACTTGACAGTTTAATAACATACTACCTATCTACTTACTCATTACTATATACGTCAATTATTTCATTCATGTTACATAAAACGATATCAAATTCGAGCATATAATAATTAAAATGCAAATTTTCTTATACTCTTATTACCTTTTGTAATCTAGTTTTCCAGATTTTTCCTTAGATACGTAGTTAAAATGAGTGCCTAAATCAAACCTGCCGTACATATGCTTTTCAAATTACACTCAAGTTAAAAGCTAATGAATCTTAAGCTCTAATTCTCATTTAAACTGCTAAAATTTGCCGCTTAATTTGTATGTAGCATATTATTATGTGAGTATTGCCCAACCGTGCACATATTAAATGGTTACCTACATGCCTTTTCGCCGTTTTGAGTATTATACAATTTGACAGTTCCTTAGTTTTAATGAGATACGACACCTTGAAAGCCTACAAACTTCCAAGTTGAATTGGAATACTTGAAAATAACAGCTGCTAGTGTATTCCTAATTAATTATTATACTTTTGTTAAAATAATTGCATGTTTAGCTTATGAATTCGGTAGCAATAAATTGACAAACGTTTGCGTGTTTATTTCAAGAAAGCCATTGAAATTATACTACAAGTTGACGATAACCCAATTAAACGGACCACGACTATTATAACAGTTGAGAAATATTTTGTAAATTTAACTCGAACATTTGATTACCTCAATTTTTAAGTGAATACTTTGAGCACTACTGACATCTTAATAAAAAATAAGATTAGATTTTATTAAATCAGTGATTATTGGTAATAATTCTTGCAGCCAGCGGCATGACGTCAACCTTACATTGGCAAACTGGGAAGCGGAAAACGCAGTCCTAGTCGTGCCGGATACATTGCGGTAATCTACAGTTCAAGAAATAATCTAAGGGGTATAAAGAAGGTAGTGGAGAAGTACTTTTTACATGAACCATATTAATTTCTTGTGAAAAATTAAGCTCACGACAATAATTTATAGCCAAATAATTTCGTAATTCCAAAAATTCTTTACATGCAACAATTTAAAGCACAAGTCATAGCTTTTCAGTTTTTGCAAGCAATATTTAGGGAATGTACACAAAACCATGTAAATGTATTTCTATTTGAAAAAATGTAATATTTTCAATTCAATTCAAAAAAAGTCACATGATTTTCTTATTTATTAAGTAAATCTAACATACTAGCCGTCGAAACTATGGTCAAATTTTTTTAATTAATATTAAAATCTGAATTTTGGAGAGAGATTGTTTTGTTTTGATTTTTTTTTCGGTATTTTTACCAAAGTTAGCAATGACTGTATTTGTTCATTTGAATATTAATTGAAAACAAAAATTTTCGATATTTTTACATGAGAAAGAAAGATCTCTTTCGATTGATATCATTTTAAGTATTAACCGTTACAACAGGAAGAAGTATGACATTCAATTTTGATTTCTTCAGAACAATGAATAAAAATGGAAAGTTTTCAACCAAAATCTAATCAATTCTTTGTTTTGTGATAGTTTGTAAAATTTTAAAGCGTAAAATATAAAATCAATCGGTCTCAAAGTCAATCGTGGACAAAATTAAACTTTAAAAATTAACAGGTTAAATAAACAATTAATAGTATATTATTTAATGAGTGTATAATGTAGGCCATATTACACGAGAATTGTTTACAACACGAGCGAACGCAGTGAGCGAGTGTTGTAATTATTCGAGTGTAATATGGCCCATTTTTTTACAAAGAATTGAATTTTCTAAGTTTTATCTTGCTTTTTAAACAAATAAATTATTTTTAAAGAAACAAAATTTCATTATTTAATTAAAAATAAAGTTTTTGTGCTAAATTTTAATTTTTCAAATTTTCAAAAGTTGCCATGGTTGTTAAGGAAAAAACTTCCAAATATTAAAGTCAAGTAAACGTAAGCGTGTTTTGTTTTTTCGTAAAATTTAAGGTCGAAATGGTTTCTAGTTCAATGAATGGCGGTTAAAGAATAAAACTCCTCCTTCAAATATTTTAAAAGGAAAAGGAAAATCAATCTTTGACGTTTGGTTACCTGAAAAATCGACAAATTACGAAATGGTTTACAATAGCTTCAATGAATGGCGGTTAAAGAATAAAACTTCTCCTTTTCTGAAGATACTGTGCTTGTATACTTTAAGGAAATATGTGCAAAATTCAAATCATCGACGTTATGGACTCGCTATTCAATGCTGAAAAGTACTCTCAAATTAAAGCATAATGTGAATATTGAATCTTATGGGCGAGTACGTGCTCTACTTAAAAGAAAGGCGGAAGGTTATAGACCAAAAAATTAGAAGTATTTACTATTTAGTATTTTCAATAAACAAAAATTTCCACTTCAATATTCTAAAAATGCTATTATTACTATATTATGTACGTACATATGTACATTATAACCAATATCAAGGTAAATATTTATTCAGAAATTTTTTGACCTTCATTGTTAAAATAAAAATTACTTTTGAACTAAGTTAAACTCAATTTTGTTTCAATCAAGATGGTCAACTTTAAAAAGTAACCGTCAAATAATTCATTCGGGAAATGCAAACTTTTTATAACACACGAGGAAGTTCGAATGGTTTCATATTTCTTTAAATTCAAAGCACGCGCAATTTTAAAGCATAAAAATTGTATAATTTAATTTGCAATTTAATATTGCTTTTAAAAGATAAGAGGGGTTTTTATCATTTCAGTGGAAAACAGTTATTTAACATACAAGATAGGTACAAAAGATAAACGAAACATAAACTGGAAGAGTCGTAGTTTGATCGCATGTTTGCATCAATGCATGTAGATGAAAAGGACACGAACGAAACTTTAAATTATTCACGCGAAACTTGACAGTTTAATAACATACTACCTATCTACTTACTCATTACTATATACGTCAATTATTTCATTCATGTTACATAAAACGATATCAAATTCGAGCATATAATAATTAAAATGCAAATTTTCTTATACTCTTATTACCTTTTGTAATCTAGTTTTCCAGATTTTTCCTTAGATACGTAGTTAAAATGAGTGCCTAAATCAAACCTGCCGTACATATGCTTTTCAAATTACACTTAAGTTAAAAGCTAATGAATCTTAAGCTCTAATTCTCATTTAAACTGCTAAAATTTGCCGCTTAATTTGTATGTAGCATATTATTATGTGAGTATTGCCCAACCGTGCACATATTAAATGGTTACCTACATGCCTTTTCGCCGTTTTGAGTATTGTACAATTCTGACAGTTCCTTAGTTTTAATGAGATACGACACCTTGAAAGCCTACAAACTTCCAAGTTGAATTGGAATACTTGAAAATAACAGCTGCTAGTGTATTCCTAATTAATTATTATACTTTTGTTAAAATAATTGCATGTTTAGCTTATGAATTCGGTAGCAATAAATTGACAAACGTTTGCGTGTTTATTTCAAGAAAGCCATTGAAATTATACTACAAGTTGACGATAACCCAATTAAACGGACCACGACTATTATAACAGTTGAGAAATATTTTGTAAATTTAACTCGAACATTTGATTACCTCAATTTTTAAGTGAATACTTTGAGCACTACTGACATCTTAATAAAAAATAAGATTAGATTTTATTAAATCAGTGATTATTGGTAATAATCTTGCAGCTAGCGGCATGACGTCAACCTTACATTGGCAAACTGGGAAGCGGAAAACGCAGTCCTAGTCGTGCCGGATACATTGGGTAATCTACAGTTCAAGAAATAATCTAAGGGGTATAAAGAAGGTAGTGGAGAAGTACTTTTTACATGAACCATATTAATTTCTTGTGAAAAATTAAGCTCACGACAATAATTTATAGCCAAATAATTTCGTAATTCAAAAATTCTTTACATGCAACAATTTAAAGCACAAGTCATAGCTTTTCAGTTTTTGCAAGCAATATTTAGGGAATGTGCACAAAACCATGTAAATGTATTTCTATTTGAAAAAATGTAATATTTTCAATTCAATTCAAAAAAAGTCACATGATTTTCTTATTTATTAAGTAAATCTAACATACTAGCCGTCGAAACTATGGTCAAATTTTTTTAATTAATATTAAAATCTGAATTTTGGAGAGAGATTGTTTTGTTTTGATTTTTTTTTCGGTATTTTTACCAAAGTTAGCAATGACTGTATTTGTTCATTTGAATATTAATTGAAAACAAAAATTTTCGATATTTTTACATGAGAAAGAAAGATCTCTTTCGATTGATATCATTTTAAGTATTAACCGTTACAACAGGAAGAAGTATGACATTCAATTTTGATTTCTTCAGAACAATGAATAAAAATGGAAAGTTTTCAACCAAAATCTAATCAATTCTTTGTTTTGTGATAGTTTGTAAAATTTTAAAGCGTAAAATATAAAATCAATCGGTCTCAAAGTCAATCGTGGACAAAATTAAACTTTAAAAATTAACAGGTTAAATAAACAATTAATAGTATATTATTTAATGAGTGTATAATGTAGGCCATATTACACGAGAATTGTTTACAACACGAGCGAACGCAGTGAGCGAGTGTTGTAATTATTCGAGTGTAATATGGCCCATTATACACGAATTGAATACTATACTTTATCTTCGACTGTTAAACAATAATTATTTTATCTACAACTGCATTATTTAATTATCTAAGTTTTATCGTGCTTATTAATTTTCAAATATCAAAGTTGCCATGGTTGTTAAGGAAACAAACTTGTTTATTAAAGTCAATGTGTAAACGTAAACGTGTTTTGTGCGTAAAATTTAATTTTGGTCGAGAATGTCTACAGAAGGGAGTGAAGATGATATGAGTGTACTCCTCCAAATATTAAAAAGGCAGCAAAGGAAGCGTCTTTGAATTTGTTACCTGAAAATCAAGGACAAATTACGAAATGGTTTACAATAGCTTCAATGAATGGCGGTTAAAGAATAAAACTTCCTCCTTTTCTGAAGATACTGTGCTTGTATACTTTAAGGAAATATGTGCAAAATTCAAATCATCGACGTTATGGACTCGCTATTCAATGCTGAAAAGTACTCTCAAATTAAAGCATAATGTGAATATTGAATCTTATGGGCGAGTACGTGCTCTACTTAAAAGAAAGGCGGAAGGTTATAGACCAAAAAAATTAGAAGTATTTACTATTTAGTATTTTCAATAAACAGAAATTTCCAAGAGCCGTGGAATATGAATTCATATTCCACTAGTGTAATATGAACTAAATTATGTATCTATGGCTACGCATATAATAACACTATTGTTTAACAGTCGTAGATAATAGTATATTATACACCAAGGTAGTGAAGATAGTGTTATAACCCTAGCGCCAGATTAAATCCCAAGGTGCGTAGCACCGCGGGATTTAAGGCGCGGGTTATAACACGCTTCACTACCGTGGTTTATATACAATTTTTCCACTACTAGGATTGTTTACTCTTATAATAATAATTGTTAATGAATAAAGTAAATCGTTTTAATTATTTATTTCAAATTATAAAACAAATGATAGTTTTTGTTTTGATGTTGACACTTGCTTGAAAATGTTTAATTAATTTTGACATAAAGGTTACATTAAATATTTTGATATTTATAAGTTTTGCGAGTGTTTTTAAAAATGAGTGAAAGTTGTACACCACCCGAAATGAGAGAGATTGCTGAATCAGTGGCAGACAAGCTACTGCCGGAAAAATCAAGACTCTTTATATGAAAGCTTATGTAACATTTAAAATTGGTGCAGTGCGAAGTGTGGTTATAATCCATCTGAAAATGTACTGTTAGCATATTTCTAAAGTTATGCCAATGATAAAAAAGCTTCCACTTTATGGGCACATTATTCTATGTTAAAATCAACTCTTTCTTTAAAGGACAACATAGACATTTCAAAGTTTTTCAAATTAGTTGCGTTCTTAAAACGCCAAAATGTGAATTACCGTGCTAAGAAGTCTTCCGTTTTCAGTCAGATGCGATGAGCTTTGCAATTTGCTTCTTTCTGATGTTATCATAAAAGATGATATGATTATTATAAACATTCGTAATAGTAAAATGGTTCATCTAGAAAATTTGTTGTTATGGAACCCTTTGGATGAAAATTGTAAAACATATTTAAAAATTAGACCAACTTCCGACATGCAAAAATTATTTATTAGTATAGAGTCCGAGAGAATATGATAAAACCGCAACCCTATGCGGACACCTTGAACATCACTCGTGGTCCTTTCACTTTCGACATAATATTTACGTTAATGTTGTGTTGCAATAATTGACCCTGTATGAATGATAAAACACTATTATTATGTCACTATTTACATTCAACGTTCATCGTAACGTAGCTGACAGCTGATCGGTGTCGATAATATAGATAATTTAAATAAGCCCACCGCTGATTTAAATTATCACCAATTTTTGGCGCTGGGTGGAAATTCACTCTCACTCTATACGCAATGGAAAAGCTACAAAGCTATCTTCATAATCCAGTTATCCTACAATTGAAAATATACAGATTTTTAATAATATTAATGTAACAAAACACTTACCAAACAAAAAATTCTATATCGAATAAAAACTAGTGAACGTGGAATGCAAGTAAATAGATGTTGACGAAAACTATTTTGTCGAAAATGTACTATTTGTAACGATAATTGATTGTAATAATTATTAATAATCGATTTATAAAGTTTCTAGTTTCAGCTGTCATATCTCTGTGTTCTCTGTGTTCATAATTCTCATTTCGCCTAATTGCTAAACGTCACAAAATTCCAATTTAATCAACATTTTAAATATCAAATTAATCTTATTTATAGACCGATTTTAATTATTTAAACACTATTGATAGAATTTCTTGGTTATGCTAATTCGTTTTACACATAAATTTTCTTTCAAAATGGCCCGAAGTTTCCGGACTACGCATTTATGTTCATTATTAACTACTAGTAAATAATGAATATTATTCACCTCAGGTGATAGAAGGCGTGGTTCACAGTTCGATTACTTACGTTGAAATGATAGTGTTTATGGCTAGTAGTGGAAAACAAAATTATTTTTCATGGGCTTTTAGCAATAGTTATTGCTGTCTTCAGATGTTTTATTACAAATTTAAATTAACCAAAAATATAAATAACAATAAATAAACAAAACAATGTTAACAAGCAATAATAGCTCATGAAAAATAATTTTGTTTAATTGTTCTTTTACACACTGTTAATCTTTAAAATTTTAATTTACTAAAAAGTTAAACTAAGTCATTGTTAAATTTACATTATATTCGTTTAAGGATGGTCAGGGTTTTAAAATTACGTCTATTTAAATGAAAAAAAACCTTAAACATCTTTAAAGGTCCTTATCTATAATGCCGTCGCATTATATAAAAGCACGATAAACCCGATGATATTGTTGTTCGTCATATTTGTCTAGCGCGTTCGTCATGTTTTTTCTAGTGCACACTATCGTGTTTGTTATATCTTTCATATTTTATTTTGTCACTTGTGTTGTTTGTGAGCAATCTGGACAGGACAAGATTTGTTTTTTTGAAGTCCTTAACTAGAACTTGGTTCATATTTCTTATAAAAATGTCTTTTTAATAAAAATCTCTAGGCGGAGTACATACTAAAATTACGTTAAAATTTATTTTGGTAACAATAATTAAATTAAAGCATAAATCACAAAATTACCCTTTCGACAAAACGTGCGACGATCAATAATTTAGATAATGTTTCTTAATAGATTTTTCAAGAACTAAATTTTTACTATGAGCACAATAATTTTTCTTTCCAGTTCCATAAAAACAGTATTTAGGTATTTTTTTAAATTATTGCATATTCATATAAGCTGTTTACGATTTCCCACATGTAAATACTGAAAAAACATTACCATAACAAGTTACAAGAAAACATTACAAAAGGCGTTCCAAAAAGGAGTAGGCGACTTTTATATTAATAGGTAAGCAGAGAAATAGTGCTTAAAAAATTAAAACGTTTTATATATTATATTCTTTATTCAGACTATATAACGTTAAACATTGACCACAGTATTGACTAAATGATTGTATCAGCTTTTTTGACAAGTTAGTATAGTCTGTTTTGACAAAAACTTCTGTTACCTTAGGGCATAATTATTACTATTGTGGTTTTGATTTCTAGTTGACTTGCTTATTTGCCTAGTCCTTTAATTTAACAAAGCTCCAATGACTAGTGAGGTTAAAAGTTAAATAGTAAGATTATTGTGACCAATCGGCTTCATTTCGGAACATGTTTCCATAAAATTTAAGAATAAATAATAGCAATATTTTATTAATATGTATGGCACGACGCAAATTTCTGTTAAAGCTGTAATGTCTGTTTTCACGAACCAATTCCTAACGTTAGGAATTGGTTGGTGAAAACGGGCATAAGTCAATTGAGCCTAAAGCACCTATTTATTATCTTCAAAATAAACATGGTTTATTATTTAGTTGCTTTATTATCATCGCTACTGAGTGTAACAAATTTTTGACTATTTTTAATTAAAAATTACCTGCAAGTTGTTTAACAAAGTAACTCTTTCTCTGTAATAGTAATTCTTATTTAATGCATTTACCACTTTAAGATGACATAAAATTTTCTGCTTTCCAAATTTAGTTCCTCATTTAATTGTATATTTTTTTAGTAAAAATCTGATTCCATGTATATTTTGAGAAACCGAATTGCTGTATTTTATGTTTAATGGAAATGGTGTTGTCTGCAGCCCAATTTTGACCATCAATTCACTTGAGTGTTGTTCACTATAATGTGTACAGCTTACCCAATATACCCAAGATAGGTTGGCCTATGGTATCAAAATCCGCATTAAACTAGATTAAAAATGCTTATCAGACGGCGTTTACAGCTTAATGTGAGTTTTCAGAATATTATCAATAGTGAATGTTGGACAGAAATTTAGTATTTAGCTCAGCTATGTACTCGCCTATTTAATTTTAAAATAAATATTTATACTACATAGGTATTGCCATTTCTATCAAAGAAGTCGGCTACATCACTAGCGTGCAACTTAGAAATGACAAGATAGTTTTCTATTGTTTAGCTTTCTATGCATTATTTGGCGATTATTTTTTTAGATTTGACTAACGTAGTATCTCTATTACCAATACCAAATAATAACGTAACTTGGATAGGTTTGATGTAATCATAAAAGTCTGTAGTGGAAGTAATAAATATGAATAAGGAGCAAATTTGACTAGGTTTTTACGTCTTAATTCATACACGTATTATTATGATGAGACAACTTCTTTGTGGCAATAATACTACATACCTAGGAGGTATTTGCAAAAATTTTGCAGATTTATATGAACAAAAGTTTTAGGTAGGTTGGACAAAAAACTAGCTCAAAAAATTAAAATTAGCTAAAAAAATTAGCACTTAATTTTCTGCTTGTATAATGACATTTAATTTTAATTTGAAGCTAGACGTAGTAAAGATTATAAAATTAAAAGTTGACACTTTATTATGTAATTATTACGAGAAACTTTACAAAATTTAAATCTCTACGGTAGCGCAAAACATAAACCTCGTTATTATTTTTAATGTAGATGAAAGTTAAAACATCATACAAAAAGTCATTAGATGTTTAACCAAATTAGTGAATTTCTATAACATAATATACATATAGCCTAGTTAGTTACTATGTATAGGTAAGTACATATTTTTAAACATAAACTCAATTTTTTTAACAAAACAATACCTAAAATGATAATTTGGTTGTTTGTAAATCAAATTTTGGGATTGTAGAAATACTTCAACTGAAACTGAAAGAAATGGTTAAAATTTCATTGCTTGTGAAGTTTTCAAAGTGAATATAGTCGAACAGAATATTATCAAAATGTTCTACATAAATATGTTAAAATTCCTATATATGTATAGTATATAATAACACAAACAAAAGAAAACTACAAAAGTTAGAGATGATATGTACATTTTTTTGTACAGGAATGTCTAAAGGCTCGTATAGATGAGCGAACAGAATGACGAAACAACAATCAATCCAGTTTCTCTGAAATATTATATTAACTTTGTACGATTTGACATTTCATTCGCTGCTGGGTATGAAGCTTTTATATGTTACCTTCTATCTACATAAATACATATATCTTTAATTTATTGGATTAATAAAATTATTTATTACATAATATTTATTTGGTTAACGAATGCAAAGCAAATTCAGTTGATATAAATAATAAAGCTAATATTATATAAATTTAGTTGCTATAGTGCATTGTTCCATGCAAGTCCATATTATAAGTTATAGTGCACACTAATAACACTTAACTAAACTTATACATATATACTAAAAAACTTCATTTTTAAATTGTAACTTTAATTTTAAATTGTAAATTGCCACTTTTATAGCTGGATTTTGATCTAGCTTTTCGGTTAACTCTTTGATCTCGACCTAAATTTTCTATTTCATGACTGACAGTAAAACTGGGATTGAAATTCATCGAATTTTTATCGCTTGCGCAATTGAAAGATTTCTATTTCATTTTCTATAATAATTCATGAGATAATGATTGCGATTATTCTAAACAAATTCATTGAAGGAATTTTGTGTCTGAATTCATAATATAATGTTTTAGTGAATTTATTCTGTAAAAGCCATATGGACGATAATTGGATTTCGTCACTCTTTGTATATACTTACTGAGTAATAAATAAATTAAAACAAAAAATTAATTATTAGTTTTTTAGAAATTAGCAACGTATAATATTTTTACTATTATATTAGCTTTTAATGTACATTATTTATTATATAGTTATAATTTAAATGATATGTTCAATCGGATAAAAGAATTACATATGATATGCCTAGACTATCAACTCAGAAATGTTAAATTTAGAAAAAGTAAAATTTTTTACTAATTATTTTGTAGAAATACCTACACAGTAATAAATATTAAATAATAAAATGAATATTGTACAAATTTAATTTTACTTTAATTTACCCTGTTTCTTAAAAAAACTTCGTTATGTATAGCTTTGTAGAAAATTTAAAAGACTTGTACTAAAGGAAATAGAAACTACGTAGGTACATCAAAGAAAAGGAAAATATTTGTAGGTTCGAATTTAAAATCGAGCTGATAACCTCTTGACGATGACAAATAAGGAAATAAAAACATTAAACGTCCTTTGATGAAAATTGCTATATTTGCAGCGTTTGTTCTAAATTTCATTATTGGAAATTGTACAAAATGTATTTTATACACAGTTCATCCCAATGACTAATATGGCACTTCGTAGTTTATTGTATTGAGTAAAAAAGCTTTAGAATCCCTGTTACAAAAATAATAAACAACTTGTTTATTTTTTTTTCAGTTAATTACTTTTCAGTCACGCAATTTGGAATTGATAATAAACTACCAGTGAAGTACGTAATTCTAGTTAATACCTTAATTAATTCATTGCGTGTCAATCACAAAACAACAATATATTCTGTAAAATTAAAAATGTTTTACATTATTTTTAACATCTCTTAATTAAGTTTATAGCAAAAATTATTTTTTAATGAAATGCGTGTATTTAATATAAAATAATAAATTAATATAAATAGAGTAATAAAGAAAAATAATTTGTAGTTAAGGAAAAACGCAATACAGTTAGGTGTACACACCGATTGTATATTTTATCCCATTTTTGTAAAATTAAAATATAATAATAATTATTGTTACATTATGGTAATTGTGCTAAAATAAAATAAATTTATCACAAATCAAATCTTGTTAACTTATCGATGCCAAAATTAGTTTGTAATTGAACATGGCATATAAATTAATTACAGCTAACATTTAAAAGCATTAACTACCTAGAGGCAAATTTTGTATTCGATACGGACAAATAAAATTACTTCACAACATTGAATAGCCAAGTTGTGCAAAATTATTAAAGAGCTTCTAGTTTATAATTAATTGATTCGCGATTCCAGCAGTGGAATTGACTAGTAACCATATCTGTATTTTGGAGTCGTAAGAAAAATTCTCAAGAAATATTATTTACGTTAGACTAATACAATTGAAATTTTGTGGTTTGGAATTAGGTGATAATTAATAATTCAAAATACTTATGATTGGTATCTAAAGATGTATTAAAATTTACTTTAAAAAAAGTAAAAGTTAATAAATTACTCATAGGTGCGCTTTAAAATGTTGGTATATTATATTTCCAGTGAATCAATGAAGATGTGCAATAATATACATCCTACATAAATTCTTATTTTTGATAACAAATCGGGGATTCGTAACAGCCAAAAAAAATAAATGGTTTGAAACGACATAGAGTTCTTGTTTTATTCAGAAGGCGGGTTCGATGTGGATTTGGGGAATCATAAACTGAAGCCCAGGGACACAAAACGTACAGTTCAGTCATTTTATCAACGCCAACCCGTGCCGTAAAAGAAGCTGAAACACTTTTCCGATAATGTATTGTGCTAACGCGGCATATCAATCAATCATTCTCTATTACTTCACTATTCGCTTATAATTATTTATAAAAAGTTATATGGAAATTTTAACAATATAATACTAAAGTGCACTTATTCGAGTTCAAAGATGTTTTCTCTCTGGTTACTTAATCTTTTCAATTTTTACGATGATGTTTGGGAAATGTTTACCATCCATTATAATTAAATTTTAATTGGTCGCTTTTTCAGTCAGAAATGATTAATAGACACTAGCAGAGAAGCATAATTTGTTTTCTCTAAACTGTAATCAGTTTCTATCATCCAAGCTTTACCTTACATGTGGTAAAGCTTATATTGATATTCACAAAGACCTTCAATTACTAGAGCTTTATTTCCTACCAGAACCTCAATATGCAAATTCACTTAACATTGTTGAACAAGTAGAAATTATTGAGATAACGATCACCTTTACTAAACGTGATAGCTAACATGCACTTTATATTTTTAATTATAGACATTAAATCTTTTTAAAACACTAGGTATATTTTTTATGTACTATATTTATTACCTAATGATTTTCGGGTTTCTAACTGAGTGTTTTGATAAACTTCCGATTGTAATCACACACAGTTCTGCTAAAACAAAAATTCAAAAAGCGCCTTTTTAAACATGTATGCAAATATAATTAATTTTGTAGTAAAATAGCATCGTTTAGATAACAAAACAGTAATTACAAAAAATATATTGTATAATATACCTATCTAATAGCGTACTTGAATTATAAAATCTGAATATTAAAAAATTAGACTACGTCAGCTTTTGCACTACAATAATTATAATATGCATATTCTTACAAAATAATTTATTAAGAATTGTAATACATCAGAAAAGGTTGACAAATAATAAAACATGTTCGATATACATATGTATGTCTATAGGAATCTATGTATACTATAAAATTGAAATTTTACAAGTATCATCTCTCTCCTCTCTCCAGAAAATTATTCAAATTTAAACATTCGAAATGGCAGCTTTAATATGATGGACCTATACTTGTGCTCAAGATATTTGTTTTACTTACATGAGAAACTTTTATTCTCTATCAGCTTGTATTTGTCCACCTCTAGACGTAGACCTTTTTTAGAGAAAGGTGACAGCATGAGACCCTACGGCGTCTTACTGTACATTAGAAAATGTGCCGTAATCGTGTTTTATTCTTAATGTTGTCAATCACCAATACAGAGAGATTACCGATTCTAGATGCCCTCCGAATCATGTTTAGGTATAATGATGTTCATAAGAAAATTAAACTCTCGCGGATTTGAACCCGGTACCGTAGGATTAACTATTATTCGCGCTAACTACCAGTCATGACCATCGTCGCAAAAACGGGAACAGAGACGAAATTTCTTATAATAGTTGTTCTACATCTACATTACGTAGCTGCGGTGAAGTTATAAAAACCAGAAGCTCGACTAAAGCTTTGTTTAATCCACCGTATAATGGCTTGAAGTCAACATCGTGTACTTTCTCAAATTAATTGCTTGTTTACTACTTAATATCAATATACAAATTTATTATTGCCGTTAGTTTGTGGCATTTTCTTTGTTTTCTGATCAACATTACTGTTTCTTATTATTTAAATTTAAATTAGTGTTTTTTTATTTATTTCTGTGTTTTTTGATTTTTCCATTATTCTGATGAATAATTTCATGACACAAAATAGAACCTGCATTGAATCGTTGGTAGTTCAGATGGTGAGTAATGGGAGTTGTAGTTTCAAGGCTTTATTATATTATTTGCTGATTGGGGATTTTCAGTGTCATATTGAAATGAGAAGGACGGTCGGGTTGTTAAGCATGTAAATAAAGTGCAATAAATTTTACATTATAAGTTTTGTAAATCTCGGGGTATACAGTACAATTATACAAAAATTTATAGATGGCCTTTATTTTATTATTTAAATTATACTAGTAAAACTTTCTTGAAACGTTACAGAAAATTTAAAAAGGCTTTGCTTATATGTTTATTTTTCAATCGGTAACCGGTTTCACTTTAAAACATCTTCAGATCTAACCATCAATTTTACATGTTTTTACACTAAACATATCAAATTTAAATGCATGTTTACTTACAAGTTAAGTATTTAAAAAAATTTTTTTAAATAATTATCTCTTAAAATGATTCACTAAAATTTATGTTACAATCACAATTTTACAACTTTTATTACTAAATGTTAATAAATTAATATATTCACAGCACGTTTTCTTTATGCAAGAGATTGAAATTATTGTCATATATTGAAATATGTCTTTAGTTGCATACATTTATTGAACTGATAACTCTTTCCTTTAAAAATAAGTTGTTTTGTAGGAAAATATATTTTGTTTCGTAGGTAACCTGAAGATGCTTTAAAGCAAAACCGGTTACCTAATGAAAAATAAAGCAAAAACATTTTTCAAAGAATTTTTATTTTTAAATACAAATAACCTTATAAAAATGAACAAATATACAAATTTTATTTTATAGTTTGAATTTTGCTATAATAAAATCACAAACTCTAGGTCGAAGACTATTCGAACAACGCTTTCTTCTCAACTAAGCTTTATAGAAGACACATAAAACGTAGATGAAGAAATGATATATGTACTTAAATTTAATTCGCATTTAGCAAACAATAATCATGTATTATATTTTTCCAAAAATGCTTATCACAAAACATTTAGCATCTTGATGGTTTTCGTGATTCTTTGCGATTCTTTCACAGTAGCGATTCTTTTATAGCATTTTTCTGCCTTAAATTATTACACTAATGTATTTTTAACTATAGCTAACCCGTCGTAACCCTATATTAAAATAAAAAGACATTTTCATGCACCCTCTTACAATTTCAAGTTAGTAACTTAACGATCATAATGTATCCATGATGTATTGTCTTTTCTTATCCAAAATTGTAAAACTAAAGTTTCGCACTGCATTTAATTTTTATAATCATAATATTTATCTTGAGTTTCTACATTACTCCGTCAAAATACCTGCTAAACGATAAAAATGATTTGCTGTTTGCCTTTATAAAATGAACGTAAGATTTATTTCGTTTATGTTAATGCACATATTTAATATTTTCTTATTATTAATAATCTAGAGCATTATAAATATTAAGCTCTTTTTTGAATCTGATTTCTGTGTTGTATTTGTGGTTATTAAGTTTTTCAAATTTGCCATTTTTCCGTTATCTAAAAATTACGACAAACTAAAACCATAAAGTGAAAGTTTGTATTATAAAAAGTATAATCTGTAAAACAGAAAACAGGAAATCGTGCGGAAATGTGTAGGACAAATATTTTCATTAAATTTTGTTCATTTTTGTAGTCCGCGCTTGAATAGTTTTTTGGGACGTAGAGCTAAGGTAATCGCGAATTTGACATCAGTTATGTAACAAGAATTTGTGTTATCAGTAGCTCCCGGCAGAGTTGGGAAATGGATATGTCTTTCGTACACAAAGGGTGCTTGCACACACGTATCCTCTACAATAGCTCATAACCATAAGAAGTGCCATATTCTACATACTTACCTAATAGATATGCGATAAAATATTGAAATGTTAAAAAATATTTTTTCAAGTAAAAACATCATGAACCATTTAATTGGCTGTGTTATATCTTGCAACATAATAACCTATATCAATCTTCATTTATATCGTCCTATTTATTTATAAGCATTAATCTGTGGTTATTTTGTTACATTATCTGTTTTCATTTGTTCCACATTATGATTTTGACATGAAATGAAAATGATTTACCATGAACGTCTATTAAAAATCAGTGATATGTGGCATTGAATAGTATTGGCATATTCATGTTAAAATTGATGAAAAAATTATTATTTTGTTTGTGGAAAGCAAACTAAAAGAAATCCTAAAATTTTGGTACAAAAGAATATTGTTTTCTACTTCTGAGAATAGTAATATAAAATTAATACTTTTGTGCTTTTAAGTTACATTAAGAAGGAACAAAGGAGAATCTTTGTTCAATAAATGCGAGTCCGTACGAAGAACTTTTTAAAAGTGATGCATGAGTACGTCTCAGTCATACACATTGAATAGATAAGAAAACAAGACAAGTTCTGCAGTTTAATAAATGCAGAAAAAGTATGTGATTCTTTCTAGAATACTGCAGACATTTCTGTTGAGTTCAATACTGGCAACGGCCAAATGTGTGTAATAAAATGCAGCCATTTATTTATACCTTCAAATCTTACTACCTTCGCCTGGCGAAGGAACGTATTACCAAAATGATAAGCCGATTATAGTCAATCCAACTTTTACTGAAATGCTTAAAAAGTTTATTTTCTATCAAATATTAAAATTTACTCTTAATCGCCATTAAATGGTCATGCAATAAATTTTTCTGAAAGTTGCCGGATAAGTTCTAGTCATGACATTTAGTATAGAAAAGAATCGTCAAGTTCTAAATAATATATAATTTTATTTAAAAATTGAATTTATATGAAAAGTAAACTTTTTGATTCTTCTCGTCAAAAACTGTAAATAATCGGAAGGTTTCAAACTGAAAATTTAAAATTTTAATTAATTGTTGCAATATAAAAATTTACTTCATAACAATTTTTATTATCAGAATATGCAAGACAAACTGCCAAATTTACACTACCATCGCTGTTTTAATTGCAGATTTTATGAAACTAGTAGGTACGCAATATTTACGTAGCAATTTTGTTTCAATGATATTAAAACGAAAATAATAATCACCAAAAACATAAAATTTCAATATAAATTTTAACCAAATTTACTTTAGGAAAATCAATTTTACGGAAAATGTAATTAAATCGTTAAAAATTTTGTCAAACATTTTTGATTATAAAACCCAAACCATTAGTATATACATATTATACACAGCTATTAAACGAGCACTGCTGATAAATTAATAGAAAGCGCTGTTTAAAAAAACAAGTAATAATGTGATGATTAACCGTTAAATAAAATTTTTCACTAAACAAACTTATAAAATTTTTTAATTAAGTTAAGTTTTGTTGCAATTTTTAATTAATTAACATTTTAATAAAAGCACAAGGCAAAAGTTTCTTTTCGTAAATTAAATTACTTCTTCCCTATTTTAATTTATTAATAAAATATAGACCTACCCACATAGAGTTTGTTTCAGATGAAATTTAATTATAACATACCGTGATTTTATTATTATATTCTAGATGTTTTTTTAATTAAATTAACATAGTGTGAAATTTATTTATTAACCAAGGTTAGCAAAAATTTAAGTTGATAAGTTATGCAGAAATTAAACAGTTTTTCCTATTTCAAAGTTTTAATTTTGTTAATCCATTTATAACATTTCTTTTCAACTGATGGGGTGGTTTTCCATTGCTTTCCCGATAACGTAAACATTTGCCTTAGACTTTAGATCACAAAAGCATAATCATACAGTACTTACACCAGAATTTCAACCTCGGTTTCTGATTTTTTTTATTAAAATTTTTATTTTCGATTTTCTTCTTCGTGGTTAGATTGAATTGATTTAAAAATGTTACCACAAGATGTAGCACAAGATTTATCATAAAACTCAGCTTTTAAACAAGTTTAGCCAGTTCACTTTTTCCCAGCAATAATTCGGTTCCCGTATGGTCCTTCTCCTAAAATAAACATTAATTAAAATACATAAGTATATTTTATAATATGTGTACTTTATATAGGTATGAAATGTAGCTAACAAAAAAAAAGTATTTAAATGCAAACACCATTTGTATCGCTTATTCAATAAAGCATTTTTAAATTCTTTAAAGCTCGATAAAACTGTAACTGCAATTGAACTAAAAAGCTCACAAACTTTTGAGCAAGCAGCGATAGAAATATGGTGAACACACACAAGTTGTGTGCATTGTTTCTATCGGTATTTATTGTCGTTACGAGACTGAAAAGAGTTTCAACTTTTTTGTTTTTTTTCTACAAGTTATTGTAATATTTTGTTACATTTTATACTATTTGAATATGCTTGTATTGCATTCGTAATTTATTTAGTTTTGTACGATATATTTTTTATATTACAGTATGCAAAAATAAAATTTTAATTAGAAATATTTTCCTATTGACAGAAATATGTAGGTGCGCTACCGAATAATAATTACGTTTACATGTAGATTATATTATGAAATAATAACTGTAATATCACTGGTACTCGACTGACGTTATTTAAATAATATTAGTTAGTGAATTTTTAGCGAAACAAAAATATATATTTATGTACTTTGATTGGATAGAAAGCAAGAAAACATGAATATTGAATAATGCATATTATCATTATAATATCTTCTTTATTATATTTCTGCAGCTTCTAAATTTTGTACGCTCCAAGAAGCCAGCTGCATGCTTTTTTGTCTTTGTGCAACATTTCAATTTTTATATTCCTGTTATCTAAAGCATATACGATATATTTCAAAGTTTCCAAATTCCAAAGTGTATTTTTTTCATAGTGCTCTTTTATAGTCGTCTGAACGGATATCTCGTCGATATACTTTATGTCAGTGACACTATTTTTTGTTAAACAATTGCATGTCCATTCTTATTTTCTCTTTATTATTTAAGACATGGTGCCTCTTTTACCAATTGAATTGAATATTATTATTAACTTGTAACAGTATTTATAATATTGTGTATTAAGAATTAATTTGTAAAGTTGAAATTAAGTAATCTAATTAAATTTTTCCAACTTACGTATTTTGTTGAAAAATTTTATACAAAAGTTGTGTTATTTACATTTCGATAAAATTTTTTTTTCAAAATAAATCTTTGAGTTTGAATTAACAGCTTGGGTCTATTTGATGAGAATCATAAATTTGAAATATTAATAGCATCAATGTCATAGACTTTCAAATTTAACTTTATTCAAAAAGTACTTGGAATACGTAAATGGGAAAAATTTTAGTTTATAATAAATTTATGAAGTATTCCACTTTTTTTAATCATAAATATCGATTTCTATCAATTTCTTGATTTGAAAAAAATAATTAAGTTAATCACTAATGTAATAACTACAGTTAATTACCATAAACTTGTAATTCGTATTTTTTTTTCAAAATGAGATTTATTGTGCTGGTGGACATTCTATCTTAAAAACCCTCTATCGCCTCTAATAAAACAAATGCATTCAAATAAATTTTCGACTTCTTTTTGTAGTTTAAACTTGAAACAAATGTATAAAAATTTAAAACTTTTCTTTAATACTTCACCATTTTCTGCACAATTTGTTTTCTTGTGATTCTAGTACAGGCAATACTGATAACTTCGTTAAATATGAAAATATTATGTTTTTTAATTTTAGACTAATACAATCGACGTGAACTTATTCACCATTGAATTAATTGGATTACCTTCAAGCAACTGTAGTTTTTATTTTTATTGTTTTTTATTATAACTTATAATTTTGATTATTTTTACGTAAAAATTCAAAATTGTACGTTCAATATGTTATATAATTTTAACCCTACCATGAAAAAGCTGTCTCTTCTGGCAATTAATGGAATTCTCTCATAATTATAATTATTTGACTTTGCTATTAGAAATTCACCTTATACTCATTTTCTTCATCTAGAGGTATGCATTAGATAGCTATCTAATAGATAAAGTAACCAATCAGACGGCACCAAAACAAAGAAGTCAGAAATATGGTTGGTTACTTCGCTAAAATTTATACAATAGATATCTCTTGGTGAAGAAAACGGGCAGCACTATTAGCAGTGCTTTTATTGTTTAACATTTGAGTTAGCTTTCTAAAAAATTATCAGATGTACCTGTAACTATGTGAATATAATTAATGAGGTAATTTCCCGTTGTCTTCCCCACAATCCAAAAATTGATATCGGACCTTTGATCACAGCAGCGTATCCGACGCGACCAGGACTAGAACCGCTGTCTCCCGCTTTCTAGTCGACCCTGTTTATAAGAAATGCAAAGAGAGTCATACAAAAATTAGTCTTTCTTTGGATTTGAACCGGTTATCTCGGTTCCGGGTATATCAAACCGGGATTTGAACTTGGTATTAGCAATTGATTCGGGGACGGTCAATAAACCCGAATTTGGAATTTCATGATTTTTGAAGTAAATTATGAAAGATGAGGGTCTAATTAGCGTATAAAAAATAAAATTTGTGGTCGGTTCACACAATTTTGAAAAACGGCTTTAAAGTTAATTTGGAATGCAATTTTATCATTGGCTCTTTTGAAGTGTAACCCCGCCCTCAAAATTGAAATAGGTTGTCTCGACTGTAAATATACCAGAATCTCAGTTTTACAACGAATTTGATAGATAATGGTGTAATTAGCTAATAAAAGAATTAAATTTGTGATCGGACAACAAATTTTGAAAAAAGTCACTTTTGTGTGAATTCTCAACTTACGTGAACGCTTAACTTATTAAAACATCCCTAAGCGTCCCCAACTCAAAAAGTTTGTAAGTTGACGCAACAGATCTCAGGGAGCGACTGACCTTCTTAACGCTGCTCTAGTTAGCCCTGCCTTAAAGTAGATCCGCTAATCTGAATCTGCACGGACTGTTACCAAATGCATAAAATTATTGCGTAATATTACACAATAATGCACTTACATGTATGTCTTATGGGAAAATTGTACTTTTCAAAATTAACTTGTGGCCTTATTACAACTCCGACTAGATTGATCCTCACCTTAAAGAGCTTGTATTTTGCGTTCTTTCGTTTGGTCAAGCCATTTTTATAGGAAAAGTGTACTTTTGAGTTCGGAATTCTTGACTCTACCCATTGATTCCATAATAATCAAATCCAACAATCAGATCCAATAATAAACAAAATGCCAATATTCACATCGTATGAAGTAATTTCGTACTGTTTTTCTTCTATAACCTTTTTTATCCAAAAGTACCGTATAAGAAATTTTCTTAAAACTTTTAAAAAGGCGTTAAAAACTCTGTATTATTCAGAAATCATTTCTTAGTTTAATTTTAAAATATTAATCTTATGTGGTAAAATAAATTCGTTTTGTTTGCTTTATATCTTTAGGCTTCCAAATTTATAAAATATTTATACACACTATAACCGCACTTCGTAGAAGTTCATTTACAGGTGAGAACTGCTCAAATCTCTGCCGTCTTTACGGCTGTTTTGCAATCTCAGTATAAACTAGATGTATATGAAGTAACCATTCTAAGTATAAATTTATTCCATCAGATATTTCAACTGTAACGCATATTTTCTTTATGAAGAAGTAGTTCAGTTAATAATAATCCCCAATTCCATTCCGAGTACAATGTTAATTTTTTTTAAATGTTTTGTCGTTATTCGTTATTATTTTATGCTATTTAGTATTATTCATTACTTTAGCGTATATTAATAAAAGCTGTATAAGTTTATTTGATTATCCCGACAATCAAAAATTAAATAATTTCATACTTGAAGAAGAGATCATGGTAATGTACTAACAATATAGTGATATGTTTCTGGGCACTATGTATTGCAACTAGACTGTTCGATACTATCAGAATGAAAATATAAATTAAAAATATCAGTTTTCCCAACTTCAAACATAACCTTCACCGCCAAATACATTATGTGGTGAATGTGGAATTCCTGTAAGGGTCATTCGTACGATATCTAACTTGCAAGTTAACATTAGACATTACCTAACATAATAATACATGTTTGGTAATTACAATGACCTATTTCTGAACTATTACGGCAAATCTGTACTGTATAGCCATAGCTTATATTTTGAATAATAATAAAACATTAAAAATTTTAAAATTACAGTTGCGACGAAATTATTGCCAATAAACATACTCCATATTAGTAACGAAGTTACTAGCATTGACTAAAATTGGTCACATACCAATAATTATTGTAATCAGCAAAATTTTCTACCTCCGTTCAGTTAATCTCCTACTTTGCATGTAGGAAAACATCACGAGTGAAAAATTAAGTACTTATTGTGTCCTCTTCACTATCGTCAAAATTTAATTTTGCATTCTTCGTTTGACGCAACACAAATAATCAACCTGCCTCACCCGCAAATTAAGAGTGTAAAAGAAAACATTACAACTGTGCATTACTTATGCACTTGCAATCACGCAAGCCACTACGTTTGTACTCATACCGTTTTCATTAAAAAATATTTTTGATATCTGCAAACACTAACAGACGAAGATTGCATGAAATTTAAATTATGATACGATAAATTTGACGATATATCTGATAATGTTTGGTGGGCGTGAGATTAAAATAAAGTAGGTAAGTTACAAGGTTTAAATATTGTTATTCTTCTTATTTTGTTGGCACTATCTATTAATTTATTAGCTAGTTTGGTGACGGTTCGAAATCCCGGGTCGGATTTTACCATTTTGAAGTGAATTATGAAAGATGAGGGTCTAATTAGCGTATAACAAAAATAAAATTTGCGGTCGGTTCACACAATTTTGAAAAAACGGCTTTAAAGTTAATTTGAATGCAATTTTATCATTGGCTCTTTTGAACTTTAACCCCGCCCCAAAATTGAAAAAGGATGTGGCGACTGTAAATATACCAGAATCTCGTTTTTACAACGAATTATGAAAGATAATGGTGTAATTAGCTAATAAAAAATTAAAGTTGTGATCGGACAACAAATTTTCGAAAAAATCACTTTTGTGTGAATTCATTTCTGAGGTGGTTGCACTGTCAAAACTCTCTCGCACCGCCCTCGCCCTCCGGGGCTCGTGCGGGCTTCGAGCGGTTTTGACACGTGCTAAACTCATTAAAACATCCCTTAAGCGGCTCCAACTCGAAAATTTTGAAAGTTGACGCGACGGATCTCTGAGAGCGACTGGTATCACCCACCACTAGTCACTGTCGACCCAGGCACAGCACACGTACCGCCAACAGAATGAATGATACCTTTTCATTTTAATACACTTACATGTATTTCTTATGGGAAAATTGCAATTTTCAAAATTAAATTGTGGCCTTATTACAACTCCGACAAGATTGATCCTCACCTTAAAGAGCTTGTATTTTTGTGTTCTTTCGTTTGGTATAGCCATTTCTATAGGGAAAAGTGCGTTTCGAACCCGGAAAATCGAACTCTCACCGCTAGTTTGTTCGAGTGTGCGTGTAATCTACTTTTATTTATTCTGCGAAACTTTTTGAATTTGTTCATAACTGATTTTATTTGCAAATATTTTGCACTACGTAATTGCAGTATGCATTATAAATCTTTAAACAACATAACTGATGTGGAACCGGACCAGTGCTTTCTGCTTTGTCGTATAACATTTAGTGGTAAATAGCATAGTATCTCTATGATGGATATCTTGATAGCATAATTATCAAGGGACTTTACCGCTAGAGAAAGCTTGATAGGTAATTGTAAATTACCTTAGTTACGTATAAAATATGTACATGTTGTCATCAAAGACGCGGTCTGCGATGCAAGAGGTTTCATACTAATTTATAAACAAACTTAACCATTGATTTCTAATTTTATAATTATTTTTATTATTAACCTTTATACTACTGGAAAATTATACGTGAACCTATGACGTTTCATTGCTTCAAAATTTTGGGGGTTTAACTTGGAGCTGGGAACTTTACATTTTTTCAACATCTTAAAACTCGATAAATGCAGAAGTTCCAAGTGTTTTTTAGATTCTAAAAATCTGTAGAAAAGCCAAAAATACGCTGCTGCAAATTTATACCTGTACTTTTAGTGTATTTTACGTGGACACTTTATAGAAAAAAAAACACATATTATTACTTCTATAGTATAGAATAATAATTTTACTTTATTTCAAACAAAAATATTATTTACGGTTAAGATCAACGAATAGACTTTCTCTATTATTTGTTGTATTTTATACTATATTAAAAGAATTATATATGTTGGATAAAAAATTTTGTAAATATAAAAGCTATGTGATATTTGAAATTTGATTTTGTTGCTGAATTTTGAAAAGGTATGACCTAACCTATTATTTTATTTGGTCCAAATCCCATGGACGTTGGAAAGGTAAACTAGTGTTATTTTGAAATATTAATTTTTTGAATAAATATTTTTTACCATGCCCGGTTGCACCGCTTTTGACTTAAGTATAAAACTTAAGTTTCCTATGACAGCGTCAAATTAAAATTTACAAATATTTAAAAACTTTTAATTAATTTGCTCGTTTGCATCACACTATTTAAGACAACCTGAAGTTTTAGAAAGCCGCACTGCTAATAAATACGTTTGAATTGTACAATATAAAAGCAAAAAATTAATTATTCTTAAAAATAAATTGATTATGCTTACTTCAAAATATATAGTCGTATTCGCTTGTGAAGATGAGCAATATACGGACGCTAAAAAATATTAGATTTAAGATTATTTTTAAAGTTTGCTCCGCATGTAACTTAAGTTACTACTTAGACAAAAATTGTTTAGACAAAAAATTTAAGTTTGAACATTTTCAAATTTCACTAAGCTTGTACTATATATTAAAAAAAAAAGTTTTTTGGCATATTATTTCACAAGTTAATAAACCGATTGGAAGCAATTGTTGCTTTTTTTAATTTTGGATTTTCCAAATTTTAGTTTTGAAATTTTATCTACATTGTCTGTTGTTAAATGTTGAAACGTAAGGATAAGTAGTGATTATACAAAGAATACTATATACCTTTCTATAAAACTGATGTAAATAATTACTTATTGGTGGAACAGTTCAAGGAAGACATCTACTGTGTCTTTGACTAATTTTAATAATATAGTATCAACAATGAAAAATCAAGAACCTGTATTTTTTAAGGGCTTTAAGACGGCCTTATTGTTAGAAAGTGAGAATTTATATTGTTAATTTAATTACAATATTTATTATTATTGTGTATATACTTATAAATTTCTAAGTACGAGTATTTGTTTCTTTGTACAAAATTTTAAAAATAATTATGAAAGTAAATGCCGTTAATAACCTGAAATTTTTACGTGTTTTCATTTTCATACTGTCTAATTTCAATGAACAAACCACAAACCCTTCATTTAAGTTAAAATATATAATTTGAATTTTTTGCAATTAAAGGAAGCTTTATAAAAAATAAATTCTATTATAAAGTTTTTTCTTTTAAATATTCTGTAATTAAAGTGTATTTTAAACTCGTAAATTAATTACTTTTTTTGATATATTATTATAATTAATTTAATATTAAATACATAAAATTAAATTTACTAAATAATACGTACTCCTATTAAATTTTGTAACCTAATGTGTAGATAAAATTTATAGGGAAATTGAATATTTTCAATAGTTAAAAGCATTTTAACGTTTATAGTTTCTAACATTTTATAGCAAAACGAAAAATTTTTGTTTGAAAATTAAACTTGACTGAACAATTTGTATTTGTCTTGGAAACTTCCACTGTGATAGTCGTCAATCGGCAGATGTCCTTTCTCGCGATCCGTTTTAATAAAATTGATCGAATAACAAGTGCACTTATCCTAAATAAAAACCTAGACAAATTGTGAGTAATTCATAACTGACGTAAGTATTTATGAGATGTTGGGAGTATTATTTATCAATTTAAAACATAATAGACCATTGTAATGTATGTAATTATGTGCATACATAATTGCATAAAAATTTATTTTATTGTATTGTACAAAATGTCGAACAAATATATTATTTTTGTATATTAAAATAAAAAAGGTAGTCCAACATTATAAATTATCTTTTTGAGGACAAAAAAGTAAATAACGATGGATGTAGAGTATCGCATACAATGGGACTAAAACGTGACGTAGCTCCAAGTACATGACCCGCTCTAGACTTTGTTCACTAGGGATATTAAACGTGCCCCCTAAAAGCTGCAAGAAATGCTATGCCATTACAAGTTATTTGTAGATAGCGAATGTTGTTAGAGACTTCCTTTCTATTCAGCAAAATATACTATTCTTGTAACTTTCATTAATCATTCACCTCAAAGATTATAAAGCCGTTCTTAGAAAAATATATAAATTTTCATCCTATACAACCTAAATCGAAAGAAAAACTAAAAATCCCGTTTTACAATACACATACTGTTAAAAACCTGCTACAATTTATATATTTAATTTCTAAACGCGTTTATTCGAGCAGTAAATCATACTTAACTTTCAAAATTTCAGTAAAATATTTCTTTTTCGCAAAAAACAAAATATGTTACGTATAACAAAATGATCCCATTTAACTCGTTCCTCACGACTAAAGCATTTTTCCAAGCAGACGGTGCGCAGCATTCAACAAATCATTTTCCTACATCGTCACGTAAAATTGAGGTACAGAGAATGCAGAAAAGCACATAAGAATTAATTAAATCGCTCATTTAGACGTATCTTTTACGAGAAGACGAATCCAATAAAACATTCAAACGAGTATTACTTTTATACTAAACTAAACTTCAAACAACCAATTAGTTTTGCTTGTACCACGTGGATAAAGTCAAAGATGATTACAACTTTTGTCGTTAACGTATAATTCTAGATTGTGTTCAAGTTTGAGTTTATATTATTTTATTTTTAATTAATTTACAAGCCATTGTACCTATATATTTTGTACTTTATTTAAATTTTCACAATAAATTTGCAATATATTAGAATATTATTTTGATCCAAATTAATATCTTCATAATGATCATTTAAAATATTTTGGAATGTTACCTTACATTGACATTACATTTATTGGTGCCAGTGGAATGGTTTTTTTTTGAATTAATAGTTAATATATTATTTTAATTTCAAATTTTATTCCTGATGTAGACACTTTTCTTATTGTGTTATACATACTTATTAGAACAATGATATACAAAGTATTAAATTGAAAAAAAATTTCGAATACCTGCTGGAAGCTAAATTAATTTAACAAAACTTCTGTACTCATATAAAATCCGCTTAACTTTACGGATTGACTTTGCCAAGACCTGGATTCGAGCGTGCAATAAAATTAAACGCTTTAATAATTTTCTACAACGCGTTTCGCTCTTTTGCAGCGCATCAACTAATTCAATGAGGTGGGTATACATTTTTACACTGAGACACTAATTATATTTCATAATTTGAATTTGGATTAGAATGTCAGCAGTGGAGTAATAAGTGTGAAGCATACGTGCTAGAGCTTTGAATACAGATTTTTATGTTTGAAAGCCCTGTGCATGCTAAAAGCTCTATATCAACATTCGGGTTTTATAGCCAAATTAACACCCAACTCGAATGAGTTATTAGTACTCAAAACACCAATAACTGTCAAAAGTAGACCTTTTGCATTGAAAAATAACAGAACTTAACCCTGATATAATTATGTTTAAGAAGAAGAGGAAATTAAGATTATGTGTACAAGATACAATGTTGGTTTAGCGCTCATAGGAAAGTTTTCTCTGAGAAGTTTGTTTATATATTACTAGTTATACATAGCATATTACTAAATTATATTTCCAGAAATTTACTTTACCCATTCAAATTCAATGGCGATTTTACAAAATAAAACAAACAATTTGTTTTACGAACTGGCTACAAATGGCATGCCGCTTCGTAAATTAATAAATAAAATTTCTTAAAAATATTTTTATACATTGAAGAATTACAATAAAACTTTAATTTTGGTGTAATATAAAATTCAAGCAAAATTGCCAAATATCATTAATGTTAGGTAAAAAATTTATAGTATTCAACGCTCGTATAAAAATTGTCATTCTCCGGAATGAATTACGACATTCGTCACATTCATTATCGCCTCATCATTGAATAATATATTGTGAGCCAGCTGCTGGGTTTCTTTGCAATTGTTATTAAAACTACACCGTTTAATATTTTTAATTATTATTGCTTTATTGGAGAAAGTACATCTAAGGATTATTTATGGAAAACAATTTCAGTCAAATGGCTGCCTTAGCTGGCTTTGGTAGTAGCCCATCCTCTTAATCCAATTTTCTAGTACATTTGATGAAATTTAAGAACTGCGCTAAATATTAAAAATTAATAACAATCTGTTAAATAAATTTATCACAGAATTTAATCTGTATTACGTATGTTCAAACTAACGTTTATATATATGAATATGGAATCAGTGAACTCAATGTTATAGAATTCTACCACTAATCTTACATAATCTTCCATAATATGAGGAATAACAGAAAGATTACTTTAAACTGTTTTTCTCATTGTGTTTATATCTATAAAAAGAAAAGATAAAAATTATTAAAACGTGTAAAATTTTTATAATTTTTTAACAGGGTTTATGGTGAAATAAGAAATTTCGTTAAAATAACTCATTCAATGTTAAATACTGTAAGATAATTTTTTAAGAAAAATTGAACAAATTGAGATACCGCCTACATAAAAGCTTAAAATTATAAAACAAAGCAGAAGTTATGAAAGTTCAAAAGTTGGTTATAAACGAACTCTGCCAGTTTCATTTAATTCATATTTAACAATTAAAAAAAATTTTAAAATGTTTATTTTTATAATTAACTTTTAACTTTCCCTTTCATATCTAAACATTATTCAATATAACATTGACATACAGATATACTACAATAACCAAATTTAATATGCAATTTATAGTCGGTGGCTTTCCGAGGCAAATGAAGGACAAAAAGCATTTTATGAAAAAATAATCAGCTCTAATTTCTGCCATAAAGATACGAAATCTCAACTTTGGTTTTGAAACTCTTATTAGTTTTTAAAATATTAAATAAGGACTAATATTAAATAATAAAATTAAAATAATAAATGAAATAATAGTTTTTATAAACCAATTTTAACTAAAATTTAATAAGTTCTAAATCTAGATATAAGTATGCGAGATCCTAAATTTGGTTTTGAAATTCCTATTAGTTTTTTAAATATTTAATAATAACTAATATTAAATAGTAAGATTTTTAAAAAATGGTTCCCATGAACTAATTTTAACCAAAATCTAATCAGTCTCAATATAAGATTACAAAATCCAAAATTTTATTTAAAAATTCCTATTAGTTTTGCTGTAGACCGCACACACACAGGCATTTTTTGGAAATCGTTTTATTTAGCTCATGAGACCTCAAAAAGTATAAATCTATCAAAAAAGAAACTTTTTCATTTTCGTTCGTTGTTATTGTTATTTCTTATGGTTACATATAAGATGTAACACATGGTATAATATAAAGAGAAAATTTACAATGAGAGATAGTAGTTGGAAATTCTTTTAAAAATTCTAACTGTAATTCTGTAATTCTACTGTAATGTAGAGGTGGGATACACTGTTGTGATGTCAAGTTCAAAAATTATCTATAAGCTATGTGGACCCCAACTCATTAACTATATTTCCAAGTACATACAGGGTGTCCCCGTAACCGTGGAGAACCTTTGAGGTGGTGATAAAGGACACTTTTCTAAGACAAACTTTTGTCCAATTCCTAACCCTTGGGAGGTACCTCCTTTTAAAGCAATTTTTTGAATTTATGCTTTCAAACGGCCATATCACCGTAACTATTGATATTATGGTATTAATAGATAAGTGATTTTTTAAAGGCAATTTAATTATGTACAAATCAGTGTATAACCTCCTATTGTCTAGAATAAACGGATTTTGAGTTATAAATTAAATTAAGAGAAGAAATGTCAAAAAAATTCCAAGTTTTATTTTTTTGGTTTTGTTGCGTACCCTGTAGGATTTCGACTGGGACAAAAATTTTATTTTAAAATTTATCTTAGAAAAATTACCTTTATCATCGTTTTAATGGTTCTTCACGGTCACAGAGACACCCTGTATATATGTAAGTGATTTATGCCTTACTTCGATTACCTATGCACTGCATAAAGTGTTTGGCAATCCAAACATAATATGTAAGTCTGTTTTTCAAATATCAATAACCAAAATCTTGTATGGGGTACGTGCCAAGTGATTTCTACTTTCTAGTTACACAAAACTGAGCACTAAGTCTCTACAATCAATAGTAATTCCAAGAACAACTGATAAAAAAAAATTTTGTTATCATTTTCCACCCTCTGCTTTTCCGACGAGTTAACCAACGTCAAATTGTTGTGTCTCGAGAAATTCGTGGGAATTCTTTTTTTTTAAATTCATGTCTACATTTAATTTTCGATGTTAGTTATATTTTAGCTAGGTATATCGTATATTATTGTTAATGTTTTTCATAATTGTTCATTTGCTTCTGTTCCGTTTTCTATGTGTTTTGCAAGTTATTACTTTTTTTAATCAACAATAAGTTGATTAACACCAGTATTAATTAATTTCAAATTAAAATTTTTATTATTTGTGTATAAAATTATGCATTTGATGTGATCATCCTGTATTTGTATACTGCTTGATGTAAACCTTTTCTTTAGAGAAAGGTTTCACCTTTAAGACCCAATGGCTGCTTAGACCGGGTTAAGAAATATGCCTGTAATAATGTATTATTGTTCATGGTAATAATCAACACGAGCCTGTCGGATTTACGTGGCTTTAGAATTAGCTACAGTTCGCGTTAACGATCAATATAAAATTACTTATTATACCTAATTGTGATTGCTTCTTTAAGATTATTTACTAAACTAATATTATCGTGTAAATCTAAATAATATTAAATTTTTAAAAATTAATAATTTATTGAAATATTTAATTTGCTTCATATTTACCTCTCTTTAGACTTTGATATGTATAACAGAAACTAGTTTCCCGGACGCTTTTTCAATATTTTCCGAACTTCCATTTTGGTGTTTACTATCAATTTAAAATATCATTTATTTAAAACAAATAAATATAATAAGACAGCTATTACCATTTTATGTGATTTATATTATTATTTGTCATGTGGATATATTATAAACATATGAATTCAGAGGTTCATTTATTTAGTTTTTATGGCGTGGTAAAAAAATTAATTGTATTTTAGAACTCAAAATAAATAGGCAGGTAAAGTAAATATGGTCACAAATTTGACCTTAATAGCAAATCATTATTATTCAGAATTATTTATAAAAATTCTTTGAACGGTGGTACTTAGTTTACATTGTTACAAATACAAATAACTGTTTTAAAATTGTATTTCAATTTATAATACTTATTTTCTTTTTCAACATATTATTTGAATAACTTTTACATAATTAATAATTATAAAGTTCATGCTTATTATTAAATAACGAATATTTATGAACGATTTTGACTGTAACTCCTTGGACATCTACCAATTTGTACGAACAAATTAAATTTGTAGTTAATTTTAAAACATTGTAAGAAAATGAAATTAAGAATACATCGCCATAGTTTTTATCATAGATAAAAAATTTATAGCGTAGAGAATGCTTTCATCGTTATATCTGCCTTGGGACTACTTAGTGGTAACTAAGTAACCACAAAGCTTCTTCATAAATTTTAAAACATCACATTACTACATTTTATGTTGACCTTTTACTTTAATAATCTGAAAAAGAATATAATAAATTGGACTATGTCGAAATGAATTTTACCGAGATTGAGTTTAATAATAAATTTTATAGATTGTAGATTTTTTCTATCTAATTGTCATTAATAAATTATAACTATTTTTCTTAATATTAAAAATAAATTATTTACTTTTTAAGTAATTTAGTATCTACTGGGAGTATAACATATTTTCAAACTAGTAACTTTTTGTCGAGAAAAACTTATTCCTGCAAACCGAGATGATGTCAATATTTATGCAGAACATCTTATAGTATTTGCAGTATATACTAGAGCATAATACAAGAAATGCTTTTCCATTAATTAAAAATTAATTAAAAAATTAAAAATTGTAACATAATATTATATTCCTAACAGTTAATTTGCTATGTAGACATATTTGAAAAGAACACTCAAAAACAGATTTCGTGTAAACTTTTGTATACTTTAGTGTTACCCTTTATAAAGAAGAGAGGTAGATTGCGTTTAAAATAATCAATACGAGGTATTTTGGAATAAGGAAAATGACACTAGGACACAAAAAATATAAAATAATTGCTTAAATTTATAATCGTAAGTAATGTTGAACGAACTTGAAAGATTAAAAAAAATACGTACTTTAATTATTGTTGAAAGAAATAATATGAAAATTTAATTCTGAACAATTAATTTTTCCTTTAGAATTGTATAATTCCCCGGTAGTATAGTTAAATAACAAAATTGTCATGCTTATACCATTTTATTAAGTAAATTAAACTTTTACGTTTACATAAAACTTTGTTGCAGGTGCTAATAACAGTGGTGGCTTCAAGAACTTTAGGGATTTTCTTCAAGAGTTACCTACTCCAGGTACAGGACCTTATTTTGATACTACAGTGAACTCCAATATCACAGGACTAGTAGGGAGAGCAGTTAATTTACACTGTAGGGTTAAAAACCTTGGAAATAGAACGGTAAGTTTTCTACTTTTAATTAAAATTTTAATACATTTTACTTAAAGTTAATTAAAATATGTAAATTATTAACTAGTAATAATAATATTAAAATAGAGTAATGCAGTGTTTAATCTATCGTTAATAACTTTTTAAAAAATAATTAATTTGATTATTTATTTATCTTATTAATTTTTAAATTTTAATTTATTATTAACTAACTAAACCTCTACCCTAGTTAAATATGCTTTCAAGTAGGGCATTTGTGAGAATTAATAAATAACTACCAAATTTAATATTCTATGGAAACTTCATTTCCGTCCAGATATAAATTAAGTTTTAATAAATCTATAAATAACGATAGCGTTTAATTACGCTAAAAACATAAATTCTGCAGAATTATTTGACAAATAGCAATGTAAGGCGATTAACATTCTAAAATTTTTCTTTAGAGACCTACATTAAAAATTATTTGTTGTTTTCTCTTCTTCCATGAACATGATTTATGAAACAAAATGGTATTTCAAATTTGAAATAAGATAAACGAGATAATTAATTTTTGTAATGTTTGCAATTTTAAGTTGCCTGATTTAAAAAAATTATACAAGCGTATATTTTTTAGCTAAACTTGCTTCAATTTTTTTATTTAAACTGCATTGTTTGAACAATGACCGCTGTTATAATTGGTTTCCGCCAAATTAAAACCTTTCCTGGTGAAATATTCATAAGAAAAAAGTGTACATCAATTTTAAATTTATCAGCAGTTAGAGAGTAACTAATCATTTTATTTCCTCAATGTAACTCAATTATAGTATTATTCAAGCTGTATTATATTTAATGATCGTAATTGACTTACACCTTTATATTGGTTATGCTAGAATGAATATGACCATTGATGCAATAGATATTAGAAATTACCGTACAGCAATGACTTCTTTTTTATTGTATTCTAGTTTAAAGCGCAGAGGATATAAACTATAAATTAAAAATGGCTTACTGCAACATTTATTTAAATTAAATTTAAATCTTTGTGCCATTATTTTGCTATTTAGACACATTGCTATATTAAACTACGTTTTTCATTTCCTTTATATAGATTTGATCATCGATTGCATGTTTAAATTAGTAAGAGTGCGTAGTAACATTAAAAAATATTCTTAGTTCCTGAAAGAAAAATTACATTTTCATGTAAATAGATTTAAAATTTATTTTATAACATTTTATGTGGGTCGTGAGGTACTTTACATATTGATGTGCTACTGAATAGATATTTTAAACAAGAATTGTACAGTACATAAACCTAACCATAGTATTTATACCAAATTTCTATAATTCCTGTCGATGTCAAAGGTTCAAGAGAAACATTAGCCATGTCTAGGGAATTACTATTATTATTATTATTTATGCTTTTTAAAATATCAATACTTTTACTGGTATAAGGTAGGCTGCACAAATAATATACCATAATAATTAGTTTGCATAGCAACAACTAGTTTCGAAATGAACGTTTTCTGCAAGAAACCACATGATTTATTGCTATATAGAAAGCTTAAGTAAATATTCGTAAAATTCTAGAGCTTGTATGTATTTGATAAGATAATTTAATAAGTTAATAGATTAATACTTGCTAATTTATTGTGAGCAGTTGGGGAATAAATGTTCTGTATATTGATTTTACAATGGGGATTAGTATGTATACGACTTTTTATAAGCATAACCTAAAATATTAAAGTAACCGCCATCTCAATAACCCCTTTCTGTTTTGCCAACATTGACAGGCAATTTAACAGGAATTATAAAAGTGCAATGGACTACAGTAGTAGCACTACTAACTTGCTGATTTTGAAAGAACATAAGTTGAAAATTAAGTGAAATAGTTTTTTGTTTTGAAGAATTACTCATGAAATATATTCAACATAATATTAAAACTATTAGATATTATTGTTTACATAATAAATATTTGTGCTCTTATACAACATTAAAACTTGCGAAAATTAAACTTCCAGGGTCTACTTAAATAGATTTTGAAGTTCTAAAGTTTGCTATACTAAAAACTAAACTATAATAACTCCCAGCTACCAATTTCATTTAAATATCAAACCTCTGAAATATTCTTTTTCCTAGAAAAGAATTAATTAAATTTAATATTTTATAAAATAATTTTACTTTATAAACATACCTACTAGATGCAGTTCTTCTCTTTAGAAACTCTACAACACAAACGTAGAAACCCCACATATTTTTACCTAAACGTTTTAAAGCCAATTAAAGGAAATTTTATATTCAAAATTATCATTCAAATGCTGGAGTCTAAATTAAAATATTTTGTTTATTACAACATGTGGAAATACATAAAACCAAATGTTGACCAAAATTGACACGACAAAACTTTAGGGACACCATTAATTCACATAATTAAACCGCTACAGACATTATGTAGAACCAAACAAACTTAAGAAATGCGCTTTATAAATATAATGTAGTACTTATTTAAATAAAAAAAATTATTATACGTAGTATGAGGAATGAGGCTCATTATCAATGATTAATATAGTGGAAATGCTGTAAACGGAAAAAGTAAAAATTTGAAAAAAAGCCATATCAAAGCGCTCGAAAATCATGTTGACTGTTTTTTTTTACTATCATGATGTCATTCATTCATAATTTAGTTCGAAGAGAAAAACAGTCAACAAACAACATTATTTGAGCGTTTTGAAACCTTTGAGAGTGAAATTAGAGTAAAAAATACCACATTTATGGAAAAGTAATTCCAGCATTGTACCCCACGATAATGTACCGTCTCACACAACGCCTCTTGTATGCGATTTTTAAACAAAAATTAAATAAATGTTCTTAACCAAGCAACGTATTCGAAAACTTTTTGAATCTATAAAAACTATAAAATAAAATTTGATGATGTAGTTACACATCATATTGAAAATTGCTTAAAAGAAGTTATTGTTTTACGGATTAAATTAATCGTTGGCGAAAGTGTAACGCATCAAATGGGGCCCACTTGGAAGATGACAAAATAAGTTTGGATAATTAAACTAATATTTTTGTTTTATTCAACAAATCCCGGTACATATTTGACAGAGTAGTATAAGTAATAAATATAAATTTTTTGCTTTAATTACGCTTGTAAATTATATTAATAGGTCTACTGGTAAATGAAATAATAATTAACGTTTGATCTACCGGTTTTATTATTTTAAATCACTTGATCAATTTATAAATTAATTACATTATGATGATTTAATAATTATGCCCTTGAATTGTCTTAATAAATAAATTATAACGTTTGCAAAAAAATTTCAAGATAATTTTGATTGGGAAATACCTCACTATTGCCCGGTTTCACAAACATTTAAACTACGATTTCGGTTTAAATATCATAGGCTTAAATAATATAATTGCAGTTTAAATGTTTGTGAAACCGGGCATATGTGTTTTAATATAAATTCATTCAGCGCCCTCTCGCATTTTCAGAAGTTAATTTTTATACAAAATTGTGCTAAAATCAAGCAACTGATGATATTGTTGAGCAGCAACTAATTTGTCCAACGGAATTTTAATTTAATTATAAGCAACACGGTTCATAGGAACATTAAATTTTTAACTCGTAACAATATTTACAATTCAATGCAGTATGAAACGAATAAAAATTTAATAATTCAAAAAAAAATTAACTAAAATATTACAATAATTATCGTAATTTAAATTACTATAATCTACATTCTACTTTCAAAATAATTACTCGTATTTTCAATAATTTAGAGAAAATAATCACTAAAATATTTATGTTCTTTACATGTTTTTTTTGTTATAAAAAAGTTTAATACTTGTTATCACACTTTTTGATGTAGTATTTGACTTGACGAAAATGAATTTAATAGAAATATAGATTTGAATATTTGAGGACACCAAAGAAATATTAAATTGCAACGTTAAGGTGAAGAATAAAGCTTTACCACCGATTTCATAATAATCATTTAAAAGTCACTTTAACTAAAGTAAGCTTTTATATAAAGCCGCTTTTAAAAGATTTTTAAAGTAGCCTCGTTTTAGTTCAAGTTCACCTTTACAAATGCAAATGCGGTTGGTATTGCTGCATTTGGTATTTTTTAATTTCTGTGATGCATTTACCTGTTAAAAGGTTTAAACCTGTAGTTTTAGTCGTGTTTTGAAACCAAAAAAAATGTTTTTAAATTTATATAGTATGAATTTGTACGAAAGGAAAACGACAAAAAGATAGATATAACTGGCACCTGATTATTCTAGATTGCAAAGTCATATTTAAGACAAAATAATTCTACCTTTTCATGGTAATTTGTTGGTTAGTGTTAGAAAATAAAAACCCGTTATGCTCTGCTTCATGAAAAATTTTTTTCAAAAAATCAAATTGGTCATTGATTTCCAAATAATTTTCTTAATTTAAATGTTTTAGGATTCCTAAAAATGTTTTTCAGCTTTAGAAGAATTTGAACTTTATTATGCATTTTAATCTATGAGGTTATGTTTCACTTTAAGGTTAATTTTAACTTTAAATAGACGAAAATCGGAGTTTTATCTTAAAGTGCCTTTTAAGAGAAGTAATAGTGTAATGAAATCTCAAACACACTTTAAAGTCGGCTTTAAATTAAAACTTCCTTTTAAGTTATCATAAAATCGGCTGTTAGAGGAGATATTGAAGTACATATTATTACGGTGAATTGAAGATTATATTAAGGTGGAGAAGCAAATTACAATATGTTATTGAATATAAAAAATTATTATAGTAAATTATTATATGAAATGAACATGATAAATTATGTAAAAGTTGCAGAAGCATTTTATTTATAATGGAAATATTTCTCAAAGTAAATACAAAGAAAACCTGGGTACCCTTGTTCAAAAAATTAATTAAGCATTGTGTAGTGTGTTTTAGATATAAGTAGGTTGTAAATAAATAATAAGCATAGTAAGCATATTAAGCTTCCTCATAGGTAAGCTTATTCCGCATAACTAAGTAGGTTAGTAATAATTGTCTAGGTTAAGATTTAGTATAAATATGTCGAACAATAATCAGTAGACATAAGAATAATCACATGTCAGTACTCCGGCAAGGGTTATGTTCTTGCAGGAGAACCAATTCAATATTACGTAAAGTAAAAATAAAGTGTTAGTTCAAATCTAAGTAGTGTTTTATCAAATGATGATTTCAATAAAAGTACTATACGATGAAAGTACTATATGGCGACCGTGACAACTTGCAACTTCGGAAGAAAAATTCTACAAAATTGTGTCCAAAACAAGTTGAATAAAGATAAATGGTTAGTGCATTTAAGTAATTATTAGAAAATTTAACTGGTAAGATGGGTACAACCAAATCCAAAGAAGCAGAAGTCACCGACACCGGAGTTGTTAACACTAACGTTATTGTGGACGAACAAGTGTTTGGTGGACGAAACGACATCAAAATAATGATGGTTATCATAACTACAGTGGCAGTGTTTTTCCTAGTGATGAAGTTACATAAAGAGTATCGACGAGTTTTAAAAAAAGGTGTAGCCAATAACATTGCAGTGCAAGCATTTAAACATTAGAAAAACGAAAAACAACAGGCACGCAGAATTTGTGGGATGCAGATAATATGGTCAGCACAACAAATTTATGGTAGAACTATTTAAGTAAGTTAATATTATGTTGTATTTTGGTAATGAAAAACTGGGAAGAAACATACGCAGTGTTAATTCAGTTCTATGCGGCAATTACTAAAGAATCAAAGAGGGTGCTAAAGAAAGACATCCCAAAATCCGCATTAATACGAGAAGATGTTAAAAATAATGTTATTTTAAATTTTAATAAGTTTGTTAGTTTAGTTAATACAGTTAGGGACTCTTAGATATAGAGCAGTTATTAATAATTAATAGAGATTACGAAAAAATTAGGGAACGAGTCTGGCGGACATTTCAAGTTTTACATGTTGATTATAAAATACCAACCTCATGTTTAGAGCTAATTGATCCTTTTATCAAAGAAGAAATTGAAACTGATTCCGATTCGGAAGAAATTGATATTGATTTAAAAGAAATTTTAGAAATAAAGATGGCTTTACCAGCTGTGCAATTTTTTAATTTTGCGAGCAAAATTCTAAATACCGAATTTGATGGCTCACCAAATAGGTTACAATCATTTTAGACGCTTTACAATTACTAAAACTAATTCTGAAGGGCATGAAAATAATGCTATTGCATTCGTTAAAACTAAACTTACAGGTAAAGCGCGAGATTTAATTACTGATTTAGATACGTTAGATGATATCATTCAAAAATTACGGAAAGGTACAATTAAAGAAAATTCAAAGTCAATCGCCTCAAAATTGCTTAAATTAAAACAAAACAATAAAGAAACGACTAAATATGCAGAGGAAATTGATGCTTTGGCAGCTGAATTAAAAAAGGGCTTATATTAACGAAGGCGTCCCAGAAGAATCAGCCGAAACGTATAGCACTAATACGGTGGTAGAATCAATGGTAAAAAATGCTGATTCTCAAAAAACCAGATGGATAATGGAAGCAGGTAATTTTTCAAATACGCGAGATGTAATAACTAAATTCGTTGGTATAAATGCTGAAAATAATTCTAATGTTTTTTATACAAATAATCGCGGAAATTTTAGGCATGTAGGGCATTTTCGAAATAATTACGGACGAAACAATGATCGTCGGGGTAGATATTATCAAGGTTACAATAATAGTAGTTTTAACCGTTTTAGAGGACAAAATGCTCTTAGAGGGAATCACAGAGCAAGCAACGGACAAAGATTCAAAAATAGTAATCCCAGTAGAAATGTAAGAAATTATTCAGCAGAGAATCAGGGAAACGAAGAAATGTCCCAACCGGATCCATTGGGACAAATATAAACATTTTTAATATGGATCTGACACTTTCAAATTTTGTATTTGTGGAAACCGAAATGACGGGGAATCATAAAGTAATGCTTTTGATCGATACAGGAGCTGATATTTCCTTATTTAAACGAACAAAAATTAATCCAAAACAGCTCGTGGATAGATCAAAAAACTTGCAAAATCAATGGTATAACAGACGGTTACGCGGAATCTATTGCATCTACGGAAACCTTAGTTTACATCAATAATCATACATTTGAGTGTACGTTTCAAATTGTTAATGAAAATTTCCCAATACCGCTAGATGGAATTTTAGGTAGAGATTTTATTGGAAAATATCAGTGTCAATTAGATTATGGCAACTGGTCGATGACCCTCAGTAATAAATTTGCGACCACAACAATACCAATTTGCGATAGTGTAGAAGATGTATTAATGATTCCTCCTCGTTGTGAAGTTATAAGACATGTAGATAAACTTAAAAGTAAAGATGATGCGGTAGTATTAAACGGAATGTTAGCGCCGGGTGTCTTTGTTGCTAATTCAATTATGTCCGGAAGTAATCCATACGTAAAAATAATAAATACAACATCTGAAAGTGTATCTGTGAATAGTAGTATTATCAAAGTTAGGAAATTGGATGATTTTAATGTATTACCTATGGTTGAAAATAATGTAAGTAAAGATCGGCAAGATATTATTTTAGAAAAATTAAAAGAAAATATTCCGGAATTTGTAAAGGACGATTTAGATAAACTATGTAAAGAATTTTCTGATATTTTTGGACTTAAATCAGAAAAATTAACTACTAATAATTTTTATCAGCAAAAACTTAAATTGCATGAAAACTCTCCAGTGTTTGTAAAAAATTATCGAACACCGAGAACGCAAAAACTTGAAATTAATAATCAGGTCAACAAAATGCTTAGTGACAACATAGTTGAACGATCGTCAGCGGAATACAACAGCCCGGTATTACTAGTACCTAAGAAATCTGCTGATGGTGGAAAGCAGTGGCGTTTAGTAATTGATTTTAGACAACTCAATAAAAAATTAGTAGGAGATAAATTCCTTTACCAAGAATTGATGATATTTTAGACGAACTGGGTAGGGCTAAATGGTTTTCAGTTGTGGATCTCATGTCAGGCTTTCATCAAATACCGTTAGAGGAAGGTTCACGTGACATCACATCTTTTAGTGTGGATTCAGGATCCTTTAGATTTACAAGGTTACCGTTTGGACTTAAGGTTAGTCCTAATAGTTTTCAGAGAATGATGTCAATGGCGTTTGCAGGTATAACACCTGAGAAAGCATTTTTATACATGGATGACTTAATAGTAATAGGGTGTTCACGAAATCATCATTTAAAAAATTTGAGAACTGTATTTGAAACTTGTAGAAAATTTAATTTAAAATTAAATCCGGAAAAATGCAAATTTTTTAGAAATGAAGTGACGTTTTTAGGACACAAAATTACAGATAAAGGAATTTTACCAGACGATTCAAAACATAAAGCTATAAATAAATATCCCATACCAGCAGATGCAGATTCGGCAAAACGTTTTATTGCATTTTGTAATTACTATAGAAGGTTCATTCCAAATTTTGCTGAAGTAGCCAAACCAATTAATAAATTGGCTAGAAAAAACGTTAAGTTCTTATGGGACAGTGAATGCCAAGTGTCATTTGATAAACTACGAAATTCATTATTAAGTCCAGAAATTTTGCAATACCCAGATTTTACAAAACCTTTGTTCTAACCACTGATGCATCAAAAGAAGCTTGTGGGGCAGTATTATCTCAAAATTTTGACGGAAAAGAATTGCCAATAGCATATGCCTCAAAATCATTTACAAAAGGAGAAATTAATAAATCGACAATTGAAAAGGAACTTGCTGCTATACATTGGGCTATAAAGTATTTTAGGCCATATTTATTCGGTACGAAATTCGTGGTGAAATCCGATCATAAACCTTTGGTGTACCTTTTGCACTAAAAATCCATCATCCAAACTAACTAGAATGAGATTAGATTTAGAAGAATATGATTTCCACATAGAATATATAAAAGGGAAAGATAACGTAGGAGCAGATGCTTTATCTAGAATTAGCATGAATGAATTAAAGGAAATGTTAAATAATAATAATAATAAAATATTCGTAATTACTAGGTCAATGTCGCGCAGACATTCTCAGGAAACAGACATTAGAAATAAGGTAGATACAGAAATGATCGCAATGATTCACGAAGCTCCAGACGCTGTAGATACAATAAGGTTACCAGTTTTAAAATTCATAATTAAGCCCAACTACCTTAGGGTAACGATGGGAAAACGTGGTAAACCCAGTTTTCACAGTGAATGGCAGTTACTAATGACAATTTTTCTTTAGAGAAAATATTGTCTAGGCTAGATCTAGAGGCCGGTAAGCTGTTGTTCAATAAAGTGAAACTGAATATGAATGATCCTATATTTACGAGGTGCACCATTAACAAAATTAAAGAAATAGGATCAAGAGCGCTTAAAAAATTAAAAATAGTATTGGTTAGGGATCCCAAAATAATTAAAGAAGACAGCGAAAAACTGAAATTAATGGAGAAATATCATGATCATCCTCTTACGGGGGGACATTGCGGTCAAAAGAGATTATTAAAAAAGTTAAGAGTAAATTTTAGGTGGAAAGGAATATCGCGTGACGTAGCAAGATTTGTAAGAAAGTGTAAAAAATGTCAATTAAACAAGAATAAAATAACACATATAGAACCAATGGTTATTACACCAACACCACAGAAAGCGTTTGATATTACTTGTATTGATACTATTGGTCCATTTTTAAAAACATCAGATGGTTATACGTATGCAGTTACAATACAATGCGAATTAACAAAATATGTAGTGGTTATACCTGTTCCAAATAAAGAAGCAAAAACAATAGCGAGAGCAATTATGGATAATTTTATTTTAATTTATGGTCCTATGAAAGAGATTCGTACGGATATGGGTACAGAGTATAAAAATGAAGTCTTAGATAACTTGCTAAAACTCATGAACATTGAGCATAAAATTTCAACTGCATATCATAGTCAAACTATTGGCGGGTGCGAGAGAAATCATCGGGTTTTAAACGAATACATAAGAATGTATATAAATAGTAATTTAACTGATTGGAGTGATTGGCTTAAATATTATAGTTTTTGTTACAACACAACACCAAGTGCATATCATAATTATACACCTTTTGAGTTAGTTTTTGGTAAACAAGCCGAAATACCTTATTCAGTAACAGGAATGATTATAGACCCTGTATATAACATAGATGCTTATTACGCGGAAGTTAGGTATCGTTTGCAATCAGCCGGTAGTCGTGTTAATGCATATTTGCAAAAAATAAAACAGAAACGAAAAATAGAATTTGATAAAAGGACCAGTACTTTAAATTTGAAGTCGGGAGATTTAGTGTTAGTTAGTAATGAAGCTAGAACGAAATTTGAACCGTGGCATAAAGGACCATTCCCGGTAATTAGTTGTGATGGTGTAAACTGTACAATAAAGAATCAAAAGAACAATCAGTGACTGTGCATAAAAATCGGGTGAAACTATTTAAAAAATGAAAAGACAATCAGTTATGTGTTAATAAATAGTTAGGTAATAAGTATGTAATAGATAAAACATTTATATCACTAGTTTAACTTATTATTATAGTTGGTTGTATTTTAAAATTCCCAATTTGTCGGAAATGTCTTTCACAAGTGGTCCCTAGTGAAAGCCATTCTTTCAAAAAGGGAGATGTAGTGTGTTTTAGATATAAGTAGGTTGTAAATAAATAATAAGCATAGTAAGCATAATAAGCTTCCTCATAGGTAAGCTTATTCCGCATAACTAAGTAGGTTAGTAATAATTGTCTAGGTTAAGATTTAGTATAAATATGTCGAACAATAATCAGTAAGACAACAATAAGAATAATCACATGTCAGTACTCCGGCAAGGGTTATGTTCTTGCAGGAGAACAATTCAATATTACGTAAAGTAAAAATAAAGTGTTAGTTCAAATTTCAAGTAGTGTTTTACAAATGATGATTTCAATAAAAGTACTATATGACAACAAGTAATCAATGAAAGTACTATAATTGCCCATGCAATAGCTCGACTTCAATAATATGCAAGGTAAGTCGCTTCATATTAAACCTAAAAAGGGTAAATAATTAAAACAAATCACTAACAGTCTTAAATTTATTCTCCTCAAAATAACATGCGGTAGGCGTGTGTATTAATTCCAGAACACAAGACAACATATAACACTATACATTAAGATAAATGCCAATGAAAATGAAGTACACAAATTACGTCGCTTTCCATTGAAGATGAAAAAGAGACCTCCATACACAATAAAGTTTGGTTTCCTGAATAGAAAAAAATGAACGATTAAAGTAAGCTACGCAATAACAACGAACATTTCTTAACTTTACTAACAGTAAACATAAAAATTTCAACATAAAAAGAGGATTGTATTAACAAATAACAAGCAAGTTCACATCCTTAAAAATTGTTAAAACTCACCCCGACTTTCATCAAAAGGAAGTCTCTAATGCTTGGTATGTCCCTGGTTCAATAGGAACCGATATTACCTAAGTGTTAGTATTCAAAAACTAAAGAAAATACAAAAAAAATTGTTAAAAACATAAGAAATACCTGTAATCGGTCTTATAACAAATAATAATTAAACTCAGAGCAATTCATTATTACAGGGAGCCTTAACATAATAAATTTAAGGTAGCCACGTCAAATACATCGGCAACTAAAAACTCATAAAAAACATGGAAAACAAACCCATAAATAATTCAAATATAATGTTTCAAACATTTCCAATATAAATAATTAAATTAAAATTTTAAAATTAAAAAGTTAATGACATTAAACGTTTGATGACAGCAGTAACCATTCCTGAAAGCTTAGGAATAATTTTGTTTTATTGTTTATTTAACTTTCTAATTTAAAAAATTTTAATCTAACATTAATTTTAAAGGTTAATAATAACTATATAAAATTTCTATAAATAATTAATACTAAATTAAAATTTTCAAAATTAATCTCGTGAAAGCTCACAAATAATTTTGTTTTATTGTTTATTTAGCCTATTAATTTTGAAACTTTTAATGTAATATTAATTTTGAAAGTAAATAATATATATAATATTAATAAAAAATTGCGCAAACATCTATGGCGTCTATAACAGTAAAATAGCTATAAATATAAATCTCCTGAAAGTCACTGAATAAAAATTAGGTACAACCATAAAACCAACCTGAACCCCAGGAGGTAAAACTTCTTAGCCATATCTTAATGGTGACGGTAAAATACATTGCAGTGGTTTCCACGATACAACATAATATTATGAAATGATATGAAATCGACTCCATCGCAATATTAAAAGTAAAATTCGCACATTCTACCATTTCTGACGGTAGAGTCGTACCTATTTCTAACGTTAGAGAGATAGGGTCGATTTAAGTAAAGAAACCAACAGAAAATTAAATCGTAACAGTAATTGTAACAAATTTCTGTTAAAAATTTTTGTTACAATTGTAAGCAATATTAACAAGATTTATCATTTCTAATGATACATTTTGACATTATACTTTAACAAAATAAGGAAAATAACATCAAAATAAATTTTGAAAATTGGCGATACTGACTTGTAAGTTTATAATTTATGTGAATTCGATAATATCTTTCATTAAAAAAAATCAGTTTTGATATGTAATGTGCTTGCCTGAGGGCATGCTCATGTTATACATTACATTACAATGACACCTCTGTGTCGGATTCACATTATCATGAAACTTTTAACACTTTGATAGTTTATTAAAAAGGATATAACATAGTTGGACGTGGTAAAAGCTGGTGCTTTATAGGTATCTGGGTATACCGTCAAATTTTTTTGCGCCCGAGAAGGGCTTTACGAATGCCTGTATGAACTTCGGTTCATCTACAACCATTAAGCTTGTTTTGAAAGTGTGCTCGATTTGTCTAAAATTTTTCTATACGTTCTTCTAGGCCAGAGACGATTACATGCTGAACTTTAACGAATTCCTAAAGAACTTTGAAAACACTCAAAATGTGAATTTTAAAACAAAGAAATCAAGTCCATACCTGAAAATGGAAAAAATTACGTGCTTAATGCATTATCCAATAAAAAGTATTCGTAAAACAAAAAAAGTATAAAAAGAGGCAAATTTTTTAAAAATTAGCAATTGCGTTTTCTATTGCATAAAAAGCGCATGTCACTTAACCTTAATTTGTGCGGTTAATTTAGCAAGCAGTTTCAAAACTTGAAACTACTTGGTAATAGTTCAAATTAAACTATTTTCACGTAACAGAGTGTAACAAATTATCCATACAAGTTACGGTCCATTAGCAATCATATTAGTAGTCCAAAGGAAAGTTTCAATTTCCAAATTGAAAAATTTTTGAAGATGCTATCCGAAACCAACTTTACATCAAGGAGTACTTTGACAATTATTATAGGCGCACCTCAACAAACTTCAACACTATGATAAAGATACAATTAGACTTAAAAATTTCTTTGTTTAAATTTTAAGCCAATTTAATTATCATTTCAAATTTATATCAATTACAATAAAATCATTAATACTTTAAAAATTGTAATAGCAACCAACAATAGCCCAAGAGCCATGCGAAATCCAGTTGGAGAAGATTTGTGGACCTATTTTTCCACAGAGGTTGTTAATTTTTAGTAAACAGACACTCCATCCAGGAGTTCATAGAGTCGTTCAGGTTTCCAGAGCAGCATATTGAAGGTAGCACCAGTGTCACTAGAATTGTACCTGATCACAATAACTCTGAGCGTCATAATGGTAGCAATTTATAGAACATGCGTGTTATAACTTTAAGTTGACTGTTCTTGAACTCTAGCAAAAGAGCTATTACATTGGAGTATAAAGTGCTCCTGACGCCTAACAAAATATTAAATTCAAGTAATTTAATTAAAAACATAAAAAGTGTATCTTATCATAATGCGATTAGTAAAAGTGGAGTAGTAGGGCAATGCAATATATATATATATATATATATATATATATATATATACATATAAAGGGTCATTGTCACCTCCAAATCAGATACAGTTGTATCGTAGTCACCTCAAAATTTCGTTGTCACCTCCGTTTTGGAAGTCACTACGTTTCTCCATGCTTTTTACAAATTTAGGGTCTAGGGGTCGCAACGGTTCGTTTGTGCAATTTTTACTCGGAGGTGACAATGTCCCTCTGTATCTACAAAACAATCTTTTAGTTCAAGAATATACCACGGCGCTGTCGTCGCTTATATACATTAGAAACACGCCATGCGAAGAGTCCTCCGTTATTTAAAAGGCGTTATGTCACTTCCGAAAAGCGGCAACGTCGCAACTAAGCGTAAAGTTAAACCTAATGCAAACTTGCCAAAGCATCAATTTAATAATAAAACCTTTAAAAGCAAAACATATTTATTTCTAACTCATACATACATAAAGTACATACATAATTTTATTTCTGTTTATTTAATCTAATCAGATGTTGTAACTTGGACCTTAAAGTTATTACAGGCCTTTTCAAGTTATGGCGTTCTAAAAAATTTTGCATAACAGCCCCAGGGGGGTATTTTCCTTTTAATAAAATTTTGAATTCTTTATCTATTAATGTGATTTCTGCTTTGGTCCATCCTTTAAAAATTATAAAATTAAAAATTGTATATCACATCGTAAGCTTATTTACCTTGTTTTTGACCTGGTTTATTAGCCTTTGTCTTTTTCTTTTTTTTGTGTGTGCCTTCAGCCCCACTGTCTTCAGGATTGGTATCATCGCTTTCATCTGAATTTGGTTTCATTTTAGCAGATTTTTCTGGGAAAATTTAAAGTAATATTTATCTTAATATTAAATATGTTCCAAAATATTACTTTTTGAGTAGCATTGCTTTCCTAATTCTTCTTGTACGTTATTTACCTCCAATTCGTCATCTTTTAATAGAGTATCATTATCGTTAGATAACTCCCTGTATTCGTTTTGATTGTAACTAGCAGAGCAATTAACATTATTTCTCTCACAGTACAAGGAAACATTAGCTTCTTCGTCTATAAAATAAAACGAGTATATTTTGGTCTTTATTTTACGAATCAATTGATCAAATTTCATTACGTAAGAATGTAAGTAAGGGAAAAAGATGTCAACAATTCTTTTATAGATTTTTCAATAATTAAATACATTTCTCCAATCTTTCGTCTATTTAAAGTAATTAATATTATAGGTAGAATAGTTTTGCAGATCTCAGTAGTGCATGGATTTGAAAAATCAGTGAAACAGAACAACTGCATCGACATCTATGTTAATCTCAGCCAAAGATTTTTCTTTATATTCAATAGGTACCGAGCCCCTTTCCATCATTAAAAGTAGTTTCGAAACTTCAGCAGTTTGGTATATCTACCGGTAATCTGAAAATTATAAATATTTGAAGTTGAGAATATATTTGTTTGCAATATTTTTACGCTAACGACTTACGCGTAAAATTCTTCGTGGGTTTTTTCAGTATGTCCCATGAAATTTGCAAATTGCTTTGTCTCGTCTTTAGTTAAATTTAGAATTTGCATTACGGTTGCAATATGTTTTCGCAATTTGTTACTCGAAATGGTCTCAGGTTGTTCTAGTTTTATCTTTTTTACAAAGAGCTTTAATTGCAACATCACCCTTTCCCCATTTAATTATACTTCCTGGCATTGCAAAAAGATAGTCATTGTCTGAAGGTATATATTTATTACGGGGTTCCAATAATACAGAGATAAATTTCTATAATAATTCGGGCACTAGAATCACTACCGCCCTGTTACCCTTTCCGCTATTTAAAACTCTTCTGTATTTCGTAGTTAGTACCTTTTCACCTTCTGTAAGAGCATTTTCAAAATCTGTATAGGTATTCCTTTTATCACTTTGGTAGTCCTTAATTTTTAAATACTGGACATCTCCAATCCTTCGTCTATTAAAAATAATCAATAATGCTAAGGTGCATTGTACCAACAATTTGTAAGCCTTCACATTTTTTATCATCATTCAGTAATTGTTGTTCACACCCGTGGGCAAGTTGTAACGTCTCATCCCGGAATTTCTTTATGTCACTCACCATAGGTAATAATAAAGGTTTAATCCAACGTTTTTCCATCATATCTTTATTTGCAAGCGAAGCTAATTCAGAATTCCAACGTGATTCTACTAATTCTTTGAACAATTTTATATCTCGTATCCAATCTTTCTGATGATTAATTGAACTCGTTCTGTAACCATTACTTTCACGTATGATAAGGTGCACTAATTCATCGCATGCGAATTTTAAAGATGTACCATAATGCATTGCTAAACTAGGAGCTTTGAATGTCTTTTTCTCTTCATCGTAGCCTGCAATAATTCTCGCTGCATGTACAACGGTATCAAAAGTTTTAGGATGAAGTAGATCTTTAAGTGTAATATCATTCTTATTAATGAGTTTTCGGTAAGTGATAACTAAACGAGAAAGTTCTCTCATTTTGTTGCTCGATGAATAAGCCATGCGTTCTCTTTATGTTTCTTTAAATAAGTTTCATATGTGCTATGAGCAAATCTTTCTTCCTTCAAAAGCTATAACATCTGGTTTCATTAAACCGAAAACCTGTCGTTTAACATTCATTTTAGAAATATTATTTGTGGTGTCCATAGCACAAGCAGTTACTGTTTGAGAGTTAGCTAAATGGTGTATTCTCTTATTTTGTCAGTTACATTATCAGTTTGAGTCTTAACGTGACACGATTTTCCATGACGTTTCAAATAATTTCTTAAAATTGCCCTTTAATAACCCTTTTGTTGTTTTGTTGTATTTTATCTAGTCGGAGCTACAATGGAAACTACTGAATGAATGATGATAGAAGGTGTTTTTGAAGAAGAGACTTTTGAAGAAAGTCCAGAGGAAATAGAAGATTTCTTATCTATTTCCCAGTCAGGGTCCTTGTCTGAATCATCACATTCTGATTCTGATATAATACTGATGCTGTCGTTTAAACCCAAAGGGACAGATTCCTCTTTATTAGCACCAAATGCTGTTGTCGATGCAGTATGAGTCCTATTGTCTTTGAAAGAAGGGACCATATTATTGGCTTCATCGCCACCAAATTCTGTGATCAGAGCAATATTAGAACTGCTATTTTCAATAGAGTCTAATTTGTCCTTATTGCCTGTATAAATTTCTGTTTCCAAAAAGTTGTTAGTTTGAAGGTAAGGGATTTCACAGTTAGATGTTGTTTGTAATACTGTATCAATGTTGTTGTCTTTAAGAGAAGGGGATATTTTTTGTCTTGGATTGTTGAAATTAGTTTTGTTAATCCAATCCTACAAAATTACATACCTAATAATATTGCTCAAAGTGAAGAATTTTTCTAAAATGAAACAGGTCGTATTTTAATTACGCGTGTCTTAGTATTATTTATATCATCATTTCCATTTTGTAAAATAGAATATTTGTCCTTTTCCTTTTCTTTAGTTGGAACCGGTTTGTTAGTTGCTAAAGATTAAAAATATCTGTCAAATATTTATAATTTTATAATAAAATATTAAGCTTGAAAAGATCAAATATTTTATCTTAAATTCTTACTATAAAATTATTACAATAATTATTTATATTCTAATCTTACTGTATAATAAATTTCAATAGAATAAGATTCCACCATATTTTCACTAAAAGAAGTTAATATTATGTTTCATTAGTTGTTCTAAGAATTTTAATAATTATTAAAAACATCATTTGAGTTACAGTGAGAAACGTCAAATCAACACAAATTCAGTTCGTTGTATAATGAACTTTATTATTATAAGATCTCACTATGATTTCAGTGAACGAAATCAATATTATGTTACACCATTTCAAATGTGGAAAATGTCATATCATCAAAATTTACTTTTGCATAATGTAGTTACAATATAATGTAAAAATGATTTTAATATTTTAAATTAGTTATATCGCTAATTTAACAATTAACGACTTCTACTGTTGGGATTATTATATGATCGACACTTTTGCTCTGCCATTTTCACTTTTCACAAAAATCTTAAACGCTTAGAAAATAAATCTTAAAGGTCAAAATTATAAAATATAATAACGCACGCCGTGCTAATGATAACCGAGTATGCATAAATTACGCTCCCACCTCCGTAGACGCGACAACACCGTCGGAAGTCAGCACAACATCTTCATGACTCAAATATTTTTATATAAACGGAGGTGACTTTGTATCCTGGGTTTCAAATATATACTTGGATTTTTTTTATATGAAATTCTTTCCCCTCTCTTGATAGACGTCTTCTAGGGGTTCCCCTATATGCAAATATACTGTTAAATGGCTATTTATACAAGCGGATCACCCGGAGGTCAGGACGCCTTATCCATGATACGGAGGTGACAACTTAACAGGCGTATGTATATATATATGTATATATATATTCCTTCCTTTGTTTACAAAAAATTATTGGCAAAGATATATCAAACAAACTCAATCGATTTATAGTATGAGAAAGGCAACGGGAAATTACTCATTAATTATATTTTCTAGTAAGTCATTTCGACTTCAGCCAAGTTATTTGGTAAAAACAAGTAAAAATAAATTGGTTATTTGACAAATAATAAATATCCATTAGTGCATTTCATCATCATCATCATCATCATCATCATCTTCACGTGTTGGACGTATTGTCCGTTACGTCACTCTTGGTCGCTCCATCGTTTCTTAGAACGGCCTACATTCCTTCTTCCTCTCGGTTTATATTTATATATTTGTTTAGGTATCCGCTCGTTGGTCATTCTTTCAAGGTGTTGCTTCCAATTATTCAATTATTTGCATTTAATAATTGCAAAAAAATTTGTTTTTATTTTTCGCACGTGAATTATTATTGCTTTGAGCAATTTTCCAAAGTTGAAGATAATACAATCATAAACGCATTAGTGAGCTCAAAAATTTCAAATGCGCTAGCAATGTTATAATTATTATATTAATTGACAAATTTTTTTCATTTCTGTTAACAATAGCAAGCTTAGATTGAAACTCTTTAATTTTAAAATGAATTTAAGTTTGAGATACCTATCTGCTTTGTAATCATTAAAAAATATATTAAAGTTGCGGTTATGTCTACCATTTCTTTAAATTTACTTCAAAGAATAAAATTTATTACAAAATTTCGAAGCGTAGTATCTCTTTACATTAAATCGGCTATTGACTTTAATATTTTTTGTTATATGTACCTACATAAGTATAAGTAGAAAATATCCCAAGAACAGTTGAATTAATTCAAAACAATATTTATTTTCTACTTATCTGCTCTAATCTTTCTGGAAATGGTATTTTAATATAATATTTTCTTTTTCAAGCGCTTACATACTTACATATTATAAATGTTTATTAACTAGTAAAAATATATTTTAAGTAGTATTTAATTAACAATTATTACGTTAGTTTAATAAAATCTTAATTTAATTTGACAGTTAGTGTATTTATGTATTTACCCCATTGTATTATGTAGATGGCCATTTATATTTTATTCTATAGAAAACTCGTCAGATGGATTCGGATTGATAATTGAATTTTAAAAGGTAAATTCTAGAAAAAATGTATTTATTAACCGAGATATTAATGAATTAAGTATTTGACCTTTTTAGGAAACTTTTTACCGAAAAATAAACCTTTTTGTTCAACAATATTATGTCTTGACTCTTAATAATAACATATCAAGTAGGTCGATGTAGGTTAGACATATGTGTGTAGGTCTTTTTCAATATCAACAATCATCCTTCAGATGATGTGTTGGCGGTTCCGTCTGTTTAGATTTAGACGAATATTTTGATTGTATTATATGTTTTTAAAATACATTTCCACTTCTCATAATGTTGAATAATAATAAATATCACAAAGTTACAATTTGGCAGATTTTCTAAACAAATTAAAACAAATTTATTGTTCAAGAACAAAGAAAAAAATAAAATTTAATTTAAATGTAATAATTACAAACGTTTTTAATGTCATATGAACAATCGCTTAAAACTTGAAATTTTTAATAAACGTCATATTCAAATAAACGCTTTAAAACTGTTATGGTCGGTCAAATTAGATTAAATTGTTGACGAATTTTTTCTATCTCAAAAAGCATCAACGCATTAGCTGTATAAAATACTCCCTTTTAATTACATCTTCTTTATATTGTCCGTATGTTGTTTTAAAATTTATAAATAAATTGAAGTTTTGACATCTTAGTTAATCCGTTATGGTATCTTCTGTTTTGTTTTGATATTATGATAAACAAGAAATTTTAATCATACAACTGATACAATATTAATCAAGTTAGCGATTACATTAACAACTCAACTTTACTACTTAAATATATTTATTTATTTTATTATATTGTTATTATATTGTTGTAAATAAAAATCTTCAAAATGTTTACAAAAATACAATTAATAAAAAAGTTTACGTTTATTTACAAATTTGATAAATGCGTGCGTGGTCAATTCTCATACGTTTGTTTTTGATAAAAGACCAACGCTAAGTATTATAAGCACGCGGTTGTATTTATCGAATTGATTAAGAAATTTTTAGTATTTCTCTGCTAATCATATTCTTCGAGTGCGATACACTCACTGGCGATCAACTTAGCCGAAACCAAGTTGATCTTACTAGAGAGTATAATAAATATATGGGGTGGTTTGAAGTTGCTTTTCCCATAGCCTACAGATTGCTATTGATTCGATTATTATTTAATTTTTTTTTTACACTCGTTGATCTTCGATTTTTAATCACAGCAGTATATACATATGTATATTTGACACGACCAGAATTTAAACCGCAGTCTCCCGTTCTGCAATCGGTTGGTGTATGATTTACAATACACTGTTAGTCCTCCAGCAATGCCTCTAAGCTAATAAAATTTCAAAGAGATAGGCTAAGGTAGTTTCACGCGATATGTCATAGTGCGTGCCAATCGAATATTTAGATGAACAGAGAAAATTAAATTAAGCAAATAGTAAATAACAGTAGGTAAATAACATAGCAATACATTACTTATATATATTCAAAGGTATTTAAGGGTTATGATTTGTACAGACATGATCAAATGATAACATCGTGATAATATCGCGCTCAATTGTTTGTTAGCCTTCCATCAGAGGTTTTATTCTTCTACCACAAAATATTTGCAAACGCTATCAAACCTCAACTTTTTTACTTAAAAACGTTAAACAAATTTTACTTTTTTGCCTCCGTCCTAAAAACTAAAGCTAGCAATTTTGTTATTTTTTGAACCAACAATAGAATTTTGTTTTCATTTATTATGTTTTTTGTTTGCCCAACCAAAGAGAATATTCCCATGATTTAATTAATTTTCGAAGTTTGACTATATAATAATGTTTTATTTTCAAAAATATCTTTTTATACTAATAAAACAATACATAAATTTACAACAAGCAAAACTGTATTGCGTGAAAGTTAAATTTAATTTATATAATTTATTACAAAATATTTATACAACAAAAAAAATGGTATTTTAATATACAATTTTATTATTTATCAATTTGTAAATTTACAGTAACGTACACACGAGTATGATTTATTAACTTGTGAAATTTATGCTTCAAAAATAAATTTAATGATTTAAAATTAAATAAATTTTTATTTGTTATAAAATAGTAAATCAAAAAAAAAAAAAAATTTACCACTGCTGTTAAACAAAACTTCTACTTTTAGTTCCGAACAATGATTTTATACTACGTCAAGTTCAAACATTCGAACTTTGTAAATACCTATTACGTATACAAAATACAAAATGTTCTATTACACCAGGAACTGCAAAAAAATTGTTTTCTCATGAAGATCGTTTGATTATTCAAGTAAACAAAATTGAAATTCGTTATTAAAACACGGAACTATTCCATTCGTTGTCTTTCTGCGATCGAATCAAACCGAGTTGTTCTCACGGTCTTATTCAATTTTGAGCAATCGGTGATTTTAGAGCCACCGTACATCTCATGCAAAAAACAAAATCATAAATTATTAAAACACCAAATTCTCATCGATCTACCATATTCAAAATCACTCAATTTGTTCAAACTATAGGTCTTGATATTTAAGTTAAGAAAAGCAATGCAAGAAAAGTTTTAATTACATTTTCTAAGTTTAATTGATCAAAAAATTATAATTAAAAATATTTTATATTTTAAGTATGAATTTTTAATTTAAATTATAAATTAGTAAATTTTTACCACCGTACTTATTTTAAACCAAATTTTGAGTCTACGATATAGATTTTATAAATGATCTTGTGTATTTTGAATTTCTTGATTCACATCAGGTAGATGATAGATTAAAATAGTAATTATCAGTCCAGATCTATCTGATGAGGTTCAGTAAACCAAAATATATTTGATCGTATATGTACATAATATGTACATATGTATATTATCTCATACTGATAAATTTGTTTTAAAATCAATTAAAAATTTACTTAAATTGAAAATCATTAAATTAATTTTGAAATGTTACATTTATAATGTTACTATTATAAATATTATGCTTTTAATGATAATATTATTATGTTCAAACCAGCATTTGTTTCGAATTACCATTCTCCCATGTAAATGACTTTTACGCCGTGTGTTAAATCTAAAACATTTGTTTAGAATTTCAATGACTGCTGTGACTTTTGTGTATATATTAAATCAATCCCATGAACAAGATCTTTGAGGTGCTTTTAAACCTTACATAAAATCACTCTAAAATTTAGCTTGCAACGATTCTCTTTAGAATCAACTGCAATTTTATACTACACACTTCTTTCTCTAATAGTTGTAGAATTATACTTGAAAAAATTACGCTGTAATGTTATCGTCTACAAAATATTTGCTGCTGTGACACACAAAAAACTCAAATTTGGTCCGCTAATTTTGAAAAAAAACGACTTTAAAAATTCATATGAAATCCGGTTTTCTAATTGGCTATTTTCAAACCGTAGTAGCGCTCATCAAAAATTACAAATTAGTTTTTCAAGCAAAAAATAATTAAGTTCTACTTTACCTTTAAAGTTTTATTTTAATGTCCCCAACTTTCACACAACAAGGGATACACACCACAACAAAATCCTAATGAAGTCGATTAACATTAATTCATTATTTATCACTTAGGTAAACGGTTGACCTCCATTGAATACTGTTAACCGATGAAGATTTAAGTAGATGTTTCATTTTTTAAACATATTTTTGCATAGATGAAAGAATTATGGTGCTCGCCTATGATTTATATTGTCAAAGAAATTGTATGTCTTTCAATAATCGTTTATGCACAATATTGTTAAATAGACACAAATTGAAAAAAATCACATTAGAAAAACTTAGATCTTAATTTACTCAAAACGTTTTATTTTGTAACATAATGCCTTTATCAACTTGTGTCTTCATTCGAAAAATCCGTAAGGATGTTACGTAATAGCTTGTGACGGCTTACTACAAATTTAACTCATTGATAAAAAAAGAAAATATCATAAATTTTTGGAGTTTTTGATTTATTTGTATTTTCTGTTACATTTCTTGTCCATCATTGTAATTCATCACAAGAGATTTTGCATTCCAAGCCGGATCATTCCTAGCCTTCATTTTTGATAATTACTTAACTTTAATAATCAGACTTACGGTTTTAGGCTTTTGATACAAATAGAGATATAAATTATTAAGACAATTAGGAAATATTGGTGGTATAGACCTTTCATTGGACATAATAATATGGCTTATCTAATAAACCTTACAATAATTATTAATTGCAAGATTTTGTATAAGGTAAACAGTATGTAGATTGGAAGATGGCATATTATTAGTGCAAGAAAAAATTACTCATATTATTTTCAAACACTGTCAACTTTTTGCACTACAAGTATGCGCTTGTCGAATTATTTACATTCTAAAGTCACTGTAGTATTCGGGAAATTATTTATTCGTTGTCTGATATAGGATAATTCACATATACTTTGCCAATTCAAGTAGAAAGCACAGCTGTTTTAGAGAGCTCTCACAATTTCGATACTAAATTATGTAGATAAGGTGACTACCATTATATTAGAACATTATTATTGTACGTTTTATCTATACAGGCAGTTCTAGATTTACAAATGTTAGATTTAAGAAAAATTTCCTATGATGAACAATACAATTTTAAGAAAAAATATTTCTTTTTCTTATATTATTAAACATTATTACTATTACATATTTTTCTATGCACGCGATGCACATCATAATTATACGCCAAAATGCATGTCTTTGAGAGACGAAACTTTTTCGTAATTTGGAAACTGCCGATATTCATATAAATTCGTAAAAACAATGATGTAATGTATTAATGTTTAACTATTTAATTTAAAGTTATATTTCTTTTATATTATTATTTATATGCAGTAGTTCTAACAGCACGATGGTAGGCTAGTAGTTAAAAGTGCTGGATTAATATGTCGCGGTGGTGGGTTCGATTCCCGACCAAATATATCGAATTTCTTTCAACCTTGTCTCCCTCACAAGATACTGTTGAAGTTAAAGTTACTAAAGATAGTTGGAATTTATTTAGTCACTCCTATTAAGATGTACCTAAAATTAATAATATGATCATAGTCCGCTATCAAATAAAGCGCATCATCTGATCAAATAAATAATATAAATCGAATAATAAATCTGATAATGTATGCAGGCATAAATTTTTATCATCAAATGATTTCAATAAATTGTACTTACAATGTGTGTAGTGATTACTCAGCAATGTACTCCTGTATTGTTTTTTATGTATCATAATAATAGTAATTTAAAAATGTAAGTGTTTCATATAAAACAGTAATTTAAAATATCCCTCCGTATAGTAGAATATATACAACTTGTAAACTTAAGCAATAGTTTTTAGAGGGAAACATCTGTGTCATTATTCAAATGCTAGCAGAAAATTAGTTTTTGTGAAAGTTTATTCTCCTAGTAATTATCGAGAGAAATATACGTATATCACATATGCAGAACTTCAGTGTTTAAATCTATATGAAAAATTTATAAAAATTGTTGTTAAACCATATTCAGTTGGTTATATTGATAATAATAACAAAAAAATAACCTATAGTTAATAGTTTGTATAGCTTTATAATAAATTAAAAATTATAAATTAATATAAACAAAATACCAAGCTTTCGTTATCAATTAAGTGTGCCAAAAAGATGAACCCGTAATCTATTAATATGTTGGTGCAGATTATACTTATAATATAATTTTATAGATTTATTTAGATATAAATAGTAAACTTAAATTCTTAAATTCAAATGTATGTAAGATAATATTAGATAAAAATTAAAAAATATTACCTCAAATTCAATTTGAGTAAATAAAGCAGTAGCAAAAATATAGGTATATGATTATAAAATAGAGATATAAGAAAATATAAGGTATTTCGTACAATAATTGGCGACAGTTACTCAACCGGGGTTGAGAATGTGAGAAATGCAATCATGTTCCCATATGTTTGTATAGGTAAATTCGTTAACTGTAAAATTGATTTTTGTGTTTATTAAAACACCTATCAAGTTCTATCTCTTCTTACAAGTCTTATTTTAATGTCATTTAACTAAAAGTAAAAGAATTTTTTCAATAAATTGTATACTTACTAACAAAAAACTTTTTATTATAAATGTGATTAATGCATGACCATTTATTGCAAGAACAATAATTTAAATAAATTAGGCATATGAATACACTTATTATGCATCTATTTAACGATTTAATTTGAATAAAATTGAAGTGAAAATTACCACAACTCGACTAAAATTACTTAATTACAAATTTCACAAATTGCCTCCATATAATGGGCCGTTAAAATTAACATGTGTGCGTATTGGCCTATATTTTTGACATTAAATAATGATAAATTTAAGCTTAACGTTTTTGATAAAATACTTGAATTGAGAGCCTTTGATGTTAATTAAAACAATCGATTTTGATGTTCAAAATTTATTTCATGGCCTTAATTTTAGCTTGTTTTGAAAAGTTTATCATTAGCTTCTTATTTCTTTAAAACATTTTTGATTATAAGGCTAAATAAGCGTAATATTTTTAGTGGTAAATTCTTTCACTTTCACCTGCTAAGGTTTTAGTCTTTTCATTGACAGAAAATGTATAATAAGAACTAAGCTTACTTTAAAACAATACAATTGGTCGTATGGTTTTTGAGTAATTGATTTTCACAATTTACTTCTATTGTTTCTAAAATTAACAAATTTTTAGGTTATAAATTTTAAAATTAAAAATAATTCTAATTACATTATGTTTTGTTATACACCTTCATTATTTAGAAAGACAGAAATTGAACAAAAACAATTTTCAGGTTTTTACTAACCACGTGATAAAAACTTGTTATAGTATTTAAGAAATTTATTTTAAAATTTTCTTTAACTATGACGGTGTTAATAAAAGATTTTAAAAATATACTTGCTGAAGATACTTTTCAAAACAAAATCTTAAAAAATCATGGTATACGCGCAGTCGTACATTAAAATCTCTTCTTTGCACTACGAGCTGAATTGACCAAATATAAAAGACTTCATTAAGAAACTTAGATTTTAATTAATTAAGCTCAATAAACTTTCAACATAATTAGAATCTTTGGCCAAGTGTGGAATACGAAAACATATTGGCTTCAAACCAAATTTTTTTGAAATATAAGTACCCATAGTTAATATTATGATATTCTCAGTTACAGGAATACGTCAAGATAATCTACCAAATTAACATCTTGCAATTCAAATGTAATGAAAACAAAGTACTTTAATCAAAACCTGGCTTTAGGTTATTCGGTAAAAAAGCTACCGTCGCGTCGGTTTATTCCAACGTGAAAAATTCTAAAATAAACAAAGAAACAGATAAAACTTACCGTTTATAATAAACAGATTTAATAATTATTATTGTTTACGAGCTAAATTATTATTTTGTGAAAATGTGTTCTATTATTTACGGCGGAAAGGCGCGTACCCTACGACAGGAAAACCATTGCCATAAAACGGCGACTATCTTGTAAAAGTTCAACATCAAAAGAAATTGTTACGTTTCACAATAAATGTTTTGCAAATAGACCAAATTAGTGCTTCATAAAATATCATTGCATGCTTTAGAATCATCACACATCAAACACAAACAATTAGTCTATATTTCAAACAGATATTTGGAATTACTATTGCTGAAAATATAATAAAAATGTGATCTTTAATTTTCGGTAATAAACTTTTTAATTAAAGTGAGTTTAAATAAAATTCCGTACGAAATACAGATTTCTAGTGATCTTCTTAAAATCTCCGGTAGGTTTGCTCAACAACTCTGAGAAACTTCTAGTTGAAAATTGATTATAACATAGTAATGAATCCTCTAGACCCCAAATGTGACTAAACCCATTCTTTTATTACTTACCCTTTGGTGGTTTACCTCCATTACCTCAGTGGTTTATCATTTTCGCTTCTTTCTAATAGCTACTTCTAATGATTGTTTTGATCATGGCTTATTGCATATCTTAATCTATTAATTTAATATTATCTGTACAAACATACACAATTAATAAGGACATAGATTGCGTATTCTAATAATAATTGCTTTAGCTATTTAAACTAATTTTAATGTTTTAAATGATTTTCGAAATACGAAACAAAGTTAAGTATCTAAATAAACTTTGCTCAAAGCTGCCAAGTTAGATCTCAATTTGAGAAAAATTACCATTTCAGTAAATTTCTTAACTGAAACCAGTAGAAAAAACCATTAAATACTAATTTAATTTAAAAAAACCTTTTTATATTCTATACTACTTTAAATATCTACTTTATTATACATTTTTAATGAAAATACTACATATGTTCTACATTATATGTTGCATTGTTGCATTTGTATATTATGTTGCAAACAAGTAAGAACTAATAATAGAAGTATTAATTTTCATCATGTTGATTTCTATTTTTAGTATTTTGAACATTTTATTTTGTCTTTTTTGTCAATCGCCTAGACTCACATAAATATAAAATCAATTTTAGCAGAAAATTCCGCTAAATCCGTCACTAGAACCATCAGCAATTCTGCGCTGTAATTCAAAACCAGCACTCGCATCAAGCCACTGCTGTGGTTCAAGATTATTAACTTGAATGAGAGTTTTTATCTTAATTAATTTTCCAAGTTTCGATAACTTCAAAAGAACTGATGTTTTTTAATAAACATATTACAAACTACAAAGTAGGTTACCCGTTTAAATTGGGTGCTCATATTTCGATATTTAATATTGGGATGATGTCCGTTATCACAAAAGATACCAAGTTCAAATCAACCTGAGAATTTTAATTCTGATCAATATTCTGAAAATAAATTAGATAAATTTTTAAAAATTCACTTTTTCTAATATAAACAAAATGCAAAAATTTTATGTGCCTATATTTCGGAGTAACTTTAAATATTTTTTTCCAAAAAATGGTTAAAGGCCAAAGTTTTACACTGTAATTTAATTTTTAGTCTTAGTGTTTACGTTTCTGCTAATTTATACCAACATAAAAAACTGAATTATCGTGTTGTACAAGAAATATCATAATCAAAAACGACTTTAAGTAGCTATTCAAAAATGTGAAAATCTAATATGGCATTAAATTAAAAAATGAAAGTTGTGGCTGGGTCCATCTTAAATTTTATAATAAATGTTATGGCACATTTGGTTTTCTCGTAAAAAAGTGCTTTACTAATATTTTGTGTTAAAAACACTTACTACTTTTTAATTTGGAGTTTAAACATTAAAACTAAAATTGAAACTTTTATTTTTCGTATACAATTAATAAATCTTTAAAACTAAAAATAATATTCCAAATTCCTTTCTACGTTATTTTATATTTATTTTAAATTTAAGCGACTTTATATCTTTTAAGATAACTGAGCTGCTTAAGATCCAAAAATAGATACTTTGCATACAAGCAAAATTCTTTATAAAATTTTATAATAAACTAAACCAAAAAGTTAAAAAGATTGAAAATTTAATAAAATGACAAATAACAGTTTAATGAGACATCTTTATTCCATCTCAATTTATCAAAAGAAAATAAACTAGAAAAACTTTTCTCGTAATTTCCTACTTACCAAGTAAATTTTGGTTGTAGCACGAGCAAAAATAATATATTTCGACGAATAGAAACATCGTTTTTACATCTTATTTATGATGAGCTACTGAATAAAAATCAGCATTACACTTGACTTGGTTTTACAGATTCTTTATTGGTTAACATAATATAAAAAAATATTATAAGCAGAAAACATTAAAATGTATCTCGTAGCAATTTATACACAATTGACTGGACGATAATCATTTATTGACAGTTGAAACTGAAACAAATATTTTATGGTGTTAACGACATTACCTTCCTTGTAAGACTCGACGTATATATTAAACCAATTGTACTTAGAGTCGTATTCCGCCTTCCATTTGGACGTGTGCCAAATAATCATTGCGGAAATCGAAAATCCTAACTTATTTCGCTTGGGGCGAGAAACGACGCGAATGGATGGTTTCGCGTTATGAGGCAATAGAGTGGAGGGTCGCTCCAGTACTCATATAGCTGTGTTCCTTTACGGTGCTTGGATATCTCATTTTTTCGTTAATAAACAGAGTTAGATTTCAAATTATTGCAGACCAAAACACAATTATGATTCTGTTAATTTGGAATCGGCTTTAACATTCTTCCCGCTAAACGAAATCTGTTAGGGGTATTTTATATTTTATTGTTTTGTATCGTGTAATCCGTAAAATTGTGCGTCCCTAAAAATACTTAAGAATAACATAAATATTATTTAGGAAATACGTACAATATAAGAACTCTGTGTAAAGAGAAAAGACTAATTAATATAGCATTGTCTTAAATATGCAAATATAGTCATGAATATATCCATTAAGAAATCGAGCTACCCAATTATTTACTGGAACGAGCGATTAGTGTCTTAGAATTACAAGGCGTGACAGCAATATGGTGAAGTGGTGAACGTTATTGATATTGCACAAATACACACTAGAAAAAGGGCTTTCCGATAAATAGCAGCTGTGAAACGGTACATTAACTTTTTACAATAGAAGTTTACCTTTTAGTCACCACAAATGTTGGATCGGTAAACGTAAGCGATGCCGTGTTTGTTTTTAACTACCGGTTAAAATATTGTTTAGTTTTTTTAAATCTCTCAATTTTAAAAATTGTATCTACCAGCTAAAGCTTGAGTAAATCTTTTGAACGTATCTCTTCATTGCATCTTTTAAGTAGATGTATTTAGTACTTTGTAGTCAATAAATAAAGTCTACGTTTCTAACTGAAAGAACTTTATGGGTACTACCTAAGTATAATTATTAATGGTAGGATTATAAATACCGTAATTTGTAAGCAGTTTTGTTAATCCTCCATCTTGAAAAGTTTTAATGAAATTAATTGGTGAATATAAATTCGGGAAACGTAAAATTCAGTTTAAAAGTTTTCGACTATTGAAATGTAAAATTAGAGCTAAATAGAACTGTTTTAAGATTTTCAGTTTCACTGCTTTGATTAACGACTAATATCTTTAGGAAACAAGATGGGCAAGCGTATTAGAAAAGTGTATCGTTTCGATTATCTTACTGTGCAATAGTAAAAGTTTTCTGAAGCAATTTTCCCAAACAAACAAATGAAGTTGTAAATGCCTATCTGCGTATGTAAATAAATTGCCTACTTGTAAATTATTCGTTAGTAGAAAATTTAATCAAATTAAAGCTATTATTTCACTATTCATTAAATTATTATTTAACTACTTATTTATAATAGATCAAAGCATGTTTGCCTCTAACGTAACTATTAGATTAGAGAGGACACCGTGAGCTTTTATTGCGATAATGTACCTACTGAAAAGGTAACAAGAACATAATATAGTACGTGAAAGGCATCAGGATATGGAACAATCTTACTTTTTTCATATACGAGTATCTTTCAAATTTATTACGCTTATATTCATTCAATTTGAAAAACCGCGTTAAGAGATTTTTTATCCGTATAAAAATATAGTTTTATAGTTTTCAATAAAGTGGTAGTTTTTCGATACATCATTCAATATTCTCAATATATTTTTATAGAACTTTGTGGACAGACACTGCGATGATTCAAAAACAGATATTATTCAGTGCAGCAATAACTTATAATGCAGATATGTGGGATGCGCAGGTGCTGCGTACATCCAAAATATCCAGGAGGAACGTCCAAAATCGGCGCATACCGGGCGCTTTAAACTTCAGTACTTTCCTATGTAGCGAGACAAAGGCAGACATATTAGCATTTAATAAATTGCCAGGAAAATAGGTAGTACATGGCTACGCCCATAAGTGTTTGTTTAATATTCCGGGGCCACAAACAACACCTGGATCCACCAGTACACGTTCCATGTCTCTTATACAAAATTTTATATTCAACACGTCAGTTACATATTTACTTTCCATGTGGCACACTTTTATTAAAATTAAATCCGCAGTCAATTATTTTTTAATTGGAAATTGAGAAGTATTTTTAGCAAACAACTAAATCGTCGAATTGAATGTATCTATTTGTTATGTAAATAAATGATATTTCTAAGTTTTTTTTTATGCGAGTGTTTTATTTTAGTCCTTGTCGATTTTACAATAATATGACTTATCGCATGTGGTATCTACCTATCTACCTACCTGCTTATAAGGGTAGTTTATGCTCACAATGTTATCATTTTGTTGTTAGTTATATAATATGTTTATTAATAGAAATTTCTAAAACTTGTATATAATTTAAATTTAATGTTACACCTAGAAATTAATATAAATGGTTATTACCCTACTAAAGCAAAAAATGTTGGTACTACGAAGTGGGCAGACTTACTTGAAGCATTATAATATATTCAGAATATGTTACAAACGTTCATTTTTCGATGGTGCTTTATGTGCTTCATTTATTATTTTAGCAACACCTATCTTGCCTTTAGGGGATGCTATCTTCTCGCTAGTACGCACATTTGAAACAACATCTTTGGTGCTTTTTGGGTTTATCACTAAATCGTTAATATTTCTATAGTAATTTATTTAGCAACGAATATGATTCTGTAAGAAATTACACTTATTGGGTGCTAAGCCTGGGATGCGGACCAGAATCAGAATTTGTATTGTAGTAGCTAAATTTTATTCGGAGTTTATTCGGACGCCAGTTTCAATTAGAAGAGATTAAAAATACAAACCAAAACCTGGCCTTTTTAATTATTTATAAGAATTTGTTAAGATATTTTGAGTTATCCCAGATCGTGTTTACAGAATTGAAATTGATCGTATTATATTTATAAAATAAATCAAACCGTAGAATTTTAGCATAAGAAGTACTAGATAATTTGCACATACTATATCATAAATAAATTAAATAAAATGTAATCAATTTGTTGTTTAAAAATGAATTATAAACAAATAAAAATAACAAACAAAATTAAAACTAATTATAGCCGGTCACAATGGATGCACTTGTAATTCTGTCCTTTAGAAGGAAATATTGTTTATCACAATAAAATCCGTCTGTATTTAAGTTTTCAATTAATTTATTACAATCTACCTTTCTATTAGTTATAATCGATTTTAGTCAGTTCAAATAACTTACAAGCGGCACAGAAATGTTTAAAACATTTTATCATAATTACAACTACTTCGGTGAGTTCGGGAATTGAAGAATAATTAATATACGACTACTATTGATTTATTTTTAAAATATCAGGCTTCCCTAATTTGTTGACTTCCGGTTTCATTAACAAATTACACGTACCGATAATATGATTTCCGGTTTCATCGCTTATATTGAAAATTCAGTTTCAACATTGTATTTAACATTCGGCAGTTTGGATTCAATTGATCTCACTAATCAAAACTCGCCTGACGTTTCGTATAGCTAACTGTAAGTGATACAAAGTAAGAACCAATCGTTTTCAACTTTATCGTATTCAAATATTTTAGATTTTGAAGTGATTAAACTGGATTTTGGAAATAAAGTAATAATATAATAGATAGTGACGTACCAAGCATCGCCTATAATGAAATAACTTTATCTTTCTTTAATAATATTACTGTTGCTTAAGGAACACCGCCGAGAGCTTCTAAAAATTTAGATTTTGGCGCTGAAAATGAGCAATTGACTACATTGTGCTTTAGCAAAAAAGGATAGAAAGTGGTTTTTATTACTTTTAATGGTTGTTTAAGAAGATGTGATCTACTCTCGGAATACCGACTCCCAAAAAAGCTAATTGGGATTCCGGGAATAAAATCAGCAAGTTGACGTACTAAAACATCCCACTCAATACATAAATTTGTATAGCATTTTCTATCTTGACAGTTCTTGTATCTTTGATCTAACCTACCGATCGATAAGATCTACTCCATACGAAATTCCTACCTACTCACTATCTTCTTCTCACTATCCACTTGCAGTGTGACCTTCGGTTTACTGTTGTCGACTATCCAACACATCAACTCCCGTACTTCAGGAGAGATACCCTAATTAAGAATATATTATATATTGCTTTGGTAAAGTTTGATAACATCGAATGTCAAAGTGAATTTTCATTAACCAAGGAATGTCCGGAAAGAATTTGATTTTGTTTGGAATTTGAAACAATCCACATATTTAATTCTACATTCATCAAAAGTTACAAAGCGAAAATATGCTATTCCGCTATATTAATTAGTTATATTTGTTATTTTACATAATTTTGAACTTCTAAACAAACCCCAGAGTAATTCGCATGATATTTAAAGAGTATAAATTTAAATTTTAATCTGATATTGACCAGTATTTTATAGTGGCCTCTTTTTCAAAGAATTATAATTGGTTACTTCAATGCAAATGATAACATTTACCTTTATATATTTGTCTAGCGTTGCGTCGTTTGTAGCTTATTAATTAATTTATGTTCATTTTGTAAAGCCAGCTTTTAATAAAATGCTAGATTTAAAAAAGTTTGCTTTTTAGGTTTAAAATATAGTACGTTTTATCAAGAATACAGTAATATAAATTTTATAAATTGTACTAATTTAATAAATTCATTACAAAATTTTACAAAAAGAAGTTTGCCAATCATTTTTCGTAAACTTTTGTAGTGAATTCATAAAATTATGCAATGTATAAAATTTGTATTACTATATTCTTAGACCAAATGGACTATAACATGGTTGCGTTCTATTGACCGAAATACTTAAGTATTCTAACCTAAGTTGAAGTAAACTTATTATTAGATAAAATCGTGTTCTATTTACAACTTAGAAACTTAGGAAGTTAAATTTTTTACTAACTTTATTGGTTTCTCCTTTCATTCATGCTTAATTCCTACCTTGTACATACTTAGTTTATATTATGTAAGGTTATGTTACCAATTATGGCGTTAGTTTTGAACTTAGCCCAAATACTAATGTGTCGATTCATATCACAACCCTTACAACTTAAAATTCTCTTAACATTAATTTTATTCGAGGTATCTACTTAACCAATAAAAATCTATAGTTTTATTTTAAAAGGGTAAAAATAAAATTTTGATTAATATCAGATACTTATTAAATCTTTAAAATTTAATAATTTTCCTTTAGTTTATCCGTTCCATTTAGCACTTCCAAGTGAAATTAGATGTTTTCTTATCTACTAATTTTAAGATTTTCTAAGTTAATTTGTAAATAGAACAAAAATAATAACAATTATTATTTCTTTGTTTTTTCTCATGGAATACTTCAAACACCAATTTTACCTAAATTAGGCAATGAATATTATCTAATACGGTTCGGAATTTAATGGTTATGCAACAGGAAGGGAAAATTAGTTTGCAAGTTCAGTAATTGGCAATAATTACCTATAACAATACAAAGCAGAACGATGACGGCTACATTTTGTTAAATTTTCTTTTTGAATTGTTTGCGTGTTACAATTTTTGATCATAACGATTAATTGGCTCTTACTAAAATTAGTATACACAAAGAGATTTGCATTATAGAAATTAGTTTATATTCTGTCAAGCCCCAATATTAATATATTTATCAAGAACAAATTATTGAACCAGGGCACAGATTTATATATTTTTTTAACTAGAATTGCAACTACTTTAATTCTTTAATATAGAAAATTATAAACAATAAAGGTTCTCATGATGATATTGGATTTTGCAGTAAACTCTTTCTCAACTTAAGTTATGAAATAAATTTCAATTAGTAAATTATTGCATTGTATTTTATGAATTTACAAAACTAGTAGACAGGCATATTTGATCCTTAATTTTATACTGAAAAAATATGTCCATTTACGCCAAATCAGTTAAGTCTTCTCATTTTGTAATTACAAGAGAAACATAGTTTAAATGTATCCATAACAAAAAAATATTTGATTTAATTTGGGTGGGTATTATTCTTAAAATTATATTATTTAGACACAGGTTTTCCATTTCTAGTTATCCTAATCAAAATATTTACTTTTATGAATGTAGTAATTTTTGTAACTATTTTATTTAAACATAAATAAACTTTTGGTTAGGGATAACCGCAGATTGAAAAACTAGGTTTAAGTAATTACTAGAATATTTTATTCCATGATCAATTATTATGAAAATAAAGCCGGTTATTTTCTTTATTACTTTATTATAAGTTATAACCTATTTAAGGTAAATTTCCTAAATGGCTAAAAATTCGTACAAACTCAGATGGTTCAGCCAAGCATGCGGGTTATGGTCTGGAGGGTTATGGTATTGTAGCTTCTTTAGTGTATTGAAAAGGTTTTAAATATCACCTATGTGTTGTAATCTTAATCAATACTATATTATTTGTGTCAGCAATTTGCCATGAAATTTTTTTTACTTTTTGCTATATACTAACCAGCAACCATCTAGCTGGACATGGGCAAGAAGCAAATATGAAGAAACATGTACGGCTTTTTCGTCATCTTCAGATTTCTACTATTATTTGATCACATCAGTAATAAGTCTCCATCGCAATAAAAATGTACAAAGTAATTTAAAAAATTCCGTTAAAAGACCTTAAAAGATTCTGAACTGTAACTTCTGATAGAATTGTAATCTTATACTGCTTACTAAAATCTATAATCGACGAATATTATTGGCAGTTAAACATTTTTCATAAAACTTTAATAGTCTATAGTATAGTAGATGTAGAATTAATTGATAATTCCGCAGATTATGAAAAACTGAAAGAAAGCCATAAAGTTTGAAACAATTCGAATCATTAGTTTTCGATATATCGTGGTGACCAATTTTGAAAATGTCATACTGAGAATATCGTGTATCAAGTTTCAAGGAAGTTTTGTTGTGAAATTTTTGCATTTTAAATCAAATTATCCGAATCTCTGTTACTACTAACTAAATATTATAAATTCAAATAAAAAATGAGATAGCTGTAAAAACCAAAACGGTAGCTGTACACTAACCAAAGAACTACGGTCATCTGAGTTCTACCTGCAAAAACTAATTATTATTCTAACCCCGTTTTTAATCAATGTGATCTTAATTTAAATTTCTAAAATTAAATGAATTTATTAAAAAGAAGCCATTTATTTCAAGGTAAAATTATGTCTAGTCTAATTAAAATGATTATCGATTCAATTTTTCTATTCAACTCTTTGCCAACAATTAATTTGTGTAAAAAATTCTTTCTTTTCCACAATTTTCCAAATTTTGAATTCAAATACATAAATTTATTATTCAATTTCCTTTTTTCAAATTTGTTATTTCTTTTAAATTGAAATATAAAAAATTCTGCAATTAAGTTTTTAAAACATTTAATGTATTTATAGCATAACTGATTAGGAATCGTCCTCCTTTGCAAATCTTAAAGTTTTAAAATACTAAAATATTTTTTAATAACATTAAGTGGAACCATATTACTATTTAATTGAACTGTAATTTGCGCTATTAAATAAGGAAAATCCTAATTTTAAAATTATTGTTTATCGTATTTCAAAATTAAAGTAAAAAAAAACATTAGATTTATTTAAATAACTATTAAAACAGGCTTGTAATTTTATTTACAATATTATAATTTTTACTCAATTAGGTTTACCTATATTTAAATTGTAAATAAAAAAATTCATTTTATTAAATATCTAAAATTACAATTAGCCTATATTGATATATATTAAATAAATTCTCTTGAATATTATTATTGGAATAAACTATAACAGTTTGTATTTTAGAACAAAATATGATTTAGGAACATTTAGGCGACTTTTAAAACATCAGGAAAATTTTGTTTTTTTTTTTTGGTAAGCAATTATGTAACAATTTAAATTTTTTGCCACTCGCATACTACGATTTTTAACATAATATTAATTTAAATTTAGCTTGGGGTGGTTTTAAAATGATTGCTCATTAAAATTGATTTAATAGGCCAGTGTAATAAAACTTTAAAATTTTAATTTACAAAACAAAGATAGAAAAGTGGTTGAATTATTTTCAATTCCTATAGAACAACCATTTCAATAAAAAGAATAAATGCGGTTAATGGCTCCTAAATTAAAAATTAATAAAATTTACTGAGGTATACTTTTTAGAAATTTCCAATGCTGAACCTAATGGTTTCATTCATAAATTGTTAAATTAAAGTAAACGTTTCGTTAAATAATCCCAGCGGTTAAAACAAATCTATTTTATGATAGCTTTCCTGAGACTTCCAAAATGAGACAATCTTTAAATTTATGGGTTTCAATTTAGAAATCCTTCATGCCACATCATATTCGGAAGTTTACTAAAATCAAATTTGACCAGTGGATTAATTTAGCGAACTAACAATGAAAATAAAAAACCAAACAGTAAGGTTGTTACCCTTCGCCAACTTCAACGAGGAACATGAAGGAACCTGCCATGTAAAAATAAGGCTAAAAAAATTTGACAGCATACAGAAGTCACACAAATTTAAATGTTTCGTTAAAATAATGAAACCTCATTTCCAAAAAACCACGTTTCAAAATTAATATAATAAAATTTTCCACAGTAAAAAAATAATTTGAGGCGACTTATCGTGCAAATTTCTTATACCAGTTAAGGGAAAAAATGAACTTAAAAATTACAAACTGCGTGAAAATCACAAGATTCTTAAACTATTAAAAACTAAAATAATAGAAGATTAAAAATTATTATATGTATAAAAATATACAGTAGTTTAACCAAATTTCCCAATTAAATAAAATTTAGTCTTAGTTTCCAACTGCCTTTTCAAAGTTACCAGGAAACAAGCAACTTCTTCTAATAAATTTAAAAAGGACTAAACATAATTTTTAAATCAAAATTGTTTTTAATAAAAAAACATTGCATAAATGAATTTAAAATGTGTAAAATAAAATATTTAAAAAAATATTACACCCTTAAATCTTTGAATTGTTGAATTTAAATAAAAGGCAATTTTGGAATGATCTTTTATTTTAAAGATAATCTAATTAAGGATCCTTATTTTTTTAAATTTGATTTGTTTTAATTATAACAAACAAATTTTAGCTATTGAAAAATGGTTTGACATTTTAAATTTTGTATTGTAATAACAATTAAAATTAATTGATCACACAATTTAAAAACGCTTTAAAGCTAATTGGATACATTTTCATTGGTCTTTAACTGTACACGCCCAAAGTTAAAATTTGAAAGATTACAATGTTTACAGAGTTATGATGAAATTTAATTACTAATAATAAATTTGATGTACAAATTTCGAAAAATCATTTTGTGTGAATTTTGTGTTATTTAAACTACCCCTACGCCTGCCCTTCTAACATTAAAAATCCATAGCCTCCAATTTAAATGAGAGCTGGAACTGCTGTTCTTCCTGCAGGCCGTTGAAGTACCAGTTTAAATCCACGACTCAAGCTCAAAAATACGATTTAAAATCTTAATGTTTTTGAAATTTTTCTGTTTAAATTTCCTTTACATTCCGCAGTTATCCGCATTAGAATGTTTTGTGTGTAAGCCATTCTAAGGAGGTTTTCGAACAATCGTCGGGTTCAATTAAGGGGCATTTTTTGCCTGATTTCGCTTTCGATTAGACTATTAAATTTTAATTGTTTTCAGAATATTGTTTTTTTTAATTTTTATCTATCTTAATTTTTCCTCAACCCTATAGAATCCTCACATTCGCCAATTTATAAATTAGCGGATTTTGTTCAATTTGTTCCCATATAAGGCCTAGCATTTTTTATTTTTTACTTTTTGGGATTCTGATCCCGATGTTCTTTTCTTGAGTGCATATCCATACCACTGATGCCTAAACTGCTTTCGATACTTGGGTTCCTCGAGTCCGTTCCCTTTAATTGGATCTTAAAGAGGACCACTCTACTGCTAAACACTTCTTATATTTTTGAGGTCAATGTGCAATTCAAGCCTAACATATAAAAACAAAACATAATTATTTAATCGGTGTTTTTTGCTTTATTTAAATTTCCATTTTTAATTTTTAATAATTTCTAATTTTCATTCAAATTTTGGCGGCTATTTTTAACCATTTTGTCCGTTTTATTTAGTTATAGCTGTGTTACCTTTATAATTTAGTTTCTCTGTAATTAAAATTATACATACGTTTTATCTTTAATGCTTAGCGAATTGCATCATTGGAGTTCAATTTTAGGTTTAAACTTTGAAGTCTAGGGTTCCTATAATTTAAGTAAAAGATTTAGAGAACTACTTCCTTTATTTTGATGGAGGATCTGGGCCAAACGGTATGTGCCCGAAAGCGGAATTAACTACGTAAGATACCTGATAGTTTTTAATGTTTAAATAAAACTTTATGTTATTTTGATCTAAAGGATTTTCCTTTGTAGTTATATTAAGTTGCTACGATTTCTTTAATTGTCAGCACATTTGAAAGTGATTAAAGTTATTTTCAAATTCTTTTTGGATTTTAACGTGATTTGTTATTTTAAGTTTTGATTTCAACATTGTTTGGTATCGAAATTACCATGCATCTTCGTTAATACTACTTTTTTTTCGTTGAAAATTTATTCAGATAGTAAGAGAAGCATCTTTTGCACAAACAAAACTCAAAGTTTTTTGTTTTGATAATCTTAAATTTTATATTTTTGAAGATTGTGAATGAAAATTTGTTTAAATTTTATTTAAGTTTTATGATAATCCGTATCTAATAAATAAATTTTTAACTTATAAAAATAAACTCGACTCCGAATATAATGTTTTTTATGTACGTTTATTAACAAAGAATGCCATTTTCCTATTCCACCCAACCGGACATTTTAAAATTAACAAGAGTTCCGTGAAAATTTTAAAACAAACCTTTTAAACCCCAATCAGCTAAACATCATTAAACAATCTATCCTACTAAAAACAAAGGAACTTCTAAACTTTAAAAAAGGATTTTAAATTTCAATTTAAATCAATTTAAACTTTTTCTAACCTTTTAAAATAATTATTAAAATACGTAGGATATTAAAAATTCAATTTCCCCTTGGATTTCCTTAAATTACCTCCTTGTACTTATTTTTTAGATTGGTTCTATTGTAAATTTTCCAAAAACTTTTAATTTTCATAATTTACTTCAATTATTAAATTATTATAACCATTTATTTTTAATAATTCCTTTAAATTTAATTATTATAAACCATTTTATTTTTCCTTGAGAAAATTAATTATTTAAGAATTTTTAATCACCTTTAAATCATTTTTAGAATTTTGATGATTTCTTGATTATATTTGCAATTTCCAAAATCCTTAATAATATTTAAATGTCATTTTTGGTTTTAATTTTATAATTAATATTTTTTTTTAATCTGACATATTTAAATCTTACCTTTAGAAATTTCCAAGGTAATAAAACATTCCCCATTTTAAATTTGGTTTAAATTTGAATTTATTAAATTTCAATTCTACCCTAAAAACTCATTAATGAAATACCAATACTTTACGGTTAGGGATCGTAAGTAATGGTTTTTTCGTTCAAAATAAAAAGGACATTTTTAGGGTAATTAATTTAGGATAATTTTTAAAATTTTACATTCAAATATAAAAACATAAATATTTAAACTTTTAAGGTTGAAACCAAAATAATTTTGTTTTAAAAATTTTTAATAACCAAATAAAATTAATATTTTAGTAAAATCAAAAAAATTCATTAACATTTAATTCAATTAATAAAAAAAGGATTTTATTCGTTAATTTTTAAGTGTTTTTCGAAAAATTCCAAATAAATTTAGTAAAAAACCCAAGTTTTAAATTTTAAAATTAAAAATTAATTTAAATTATATTTAAAATTTTTTAAAAACAACCTTCAATATTCCATAATTTGGATTTTTTAATTACTTCCAAATTTCAAAAAATTTTTTTGCATTTTGATTTATAATAAAAATTAGTAAAATAAAATTTAAAAATAATGAAATATTATTTAATTTTCAAAAATAATAACTTTCAAATAATTAAAATAAATGTTGGAAAAATTTAATTGATGATTTAAAAATTCTAATAATTTTAAACCTAAAAATTTTTATTTTAAAACCTTTTAACTTAATAAATTATTTATAAAATTTGAATCTGGCAATTAATTTAAATTTGATTTTTTTTATAAACAAATTTTAACTAAAATTTAATCAGTTCTAAATATCTATTAAAATATGCGAAAACCTAAATTTCGTTTTGAAATTCTTATTAGTTTTGAAATATTAATTAAAACTAATATTAAATAATAAAATTTAAAAATAAAAAATAGTTCCGTGAATCAATTTTAGCCAAAATCTAATCAGCTCTAAGTCTCAACATAAGGATACAAAATCCAAAATTTTGTTTGAAAATTCCTATTAGTTTTTGCTGTAGGTCGCACACAAAATTTGACCACACACACACAGACACACACACACAGACATTTTTTGGAAATGGTCTTATTTTACTCAGGGGACCTCAAAAAGTGTAAATCCATCAAAATCTCAAATTTTTTTTTCTGCACGAAAACAATACTTTCTCATATTACATATGATAAAGTAAAAATACGCGTTATTCATATTTTATGGTAGTAACGTACTATATCTTTAGTATATTGTATACAATACAACCTTCATTTGTTTGCTTACATGTAAAATTAAAAATTAGCAAACTGATTCGTTTTGCTTTTACTTTATCATATGTAATATGAGAAAGTATTGTTTTCGTGCAGAAAAAAAAATTTGAGATTTTGATGGATTTACACTTTTTGAGGTCCCCTGAGTAAAATAAGACCATTTCCAAAAAATGTCTGTGTGTGTGTGTGTGTGTGTGTGTGTGTGTGTGTGTGTATGTGTGTCTGTGTGTATGTGTGTGTGTGGTCAAATTTTGTGTGCGACCTACAGCAAAAACTAATAGAATTTTCAAACAAAATTTTGGATTTTGTATCCTTATGTTGAGACTTAGAGCTGATTAGATTTTGGCTAAAATTGATTCACGGAACTATTTTTTTTATTTTTAAATTTTATTATTTAATATTAGTTTAATTAATATTTCAAAACTAATAAGAATTTCAAAACGAAATTTGGAAATGTTCGAGATTTAGAACTAATTAAATTTTAGTTCTGGATCTGGATCTGGATTATTTGTGGAGGGCAAATTGCTTGCAGCACTCAGGCCACAAAACCGGGCCCATTATGCTACCTCCGGGTTTCATAGTAGCCCCCGCCTCCTATGCCTCCAGCCATCCTACATCGAGGATGTACTCGAGGATCTTAGAGGCAGGGTGCCACAAATTCTGGCCATGGTGGGCCAGAAGTCCCCAACATGGATCCTCTTTTGGACGCTAAGGCCGGGCATGTGCAAGCACATGCTCCGCAGTTTTGTCTGATAAATCGCACCATCGACAGGTGGGGCTTTCTACCAACCCCATTGTGTGCAGGTGTTTATTTAGTTTGCAGTGTCCCGTCAGGACCCCCGCTAGTATTCGTAGCTTATCTCTTGATAGCTGTAGAAAGTATTTGGAATGTCTGCTCGAGGGCGCACGTATTGCTGCCCTTGCCTGTCGGCATTCTTTGGTATTTTCCATCTGCTGGTGTGGAGTTTAAGGGTTTCTTCAGTTAGAGAGCGTTGAAGAATTCGACTGCCGGCATTACGAAGGGCTCGGGTCCACACGGTGGTGTGCCCGCACCCGTTCTCGCCAGCGCGTCCGCTCTCTCGTTTCCCTTGTCGCCTTGATGCCCTTTGACCCATCTAAGAGTTAAGGCATTTTCGTTTGTCGATATTTCGTTCAGCATCCGTATGCATTTCAGCACCAGATTTGAGGTGATCCTATGACGGTTGAGTGTCATAAGAACCGCTCTGCTGTCGGTCAATATCTGTATCTTTTCTGCCGGAGTTTCCTTTCCAGGATTTGTTCCGCGCAGTGCAGTACGCCTATGAGTTCTGCTTGGAAAACCGAGGCATACTTTCCTAGCGGTAGACTTATGTTTAGTTCCAGTTCAGGGGAAAAGATGCCCGAGCCGGTGCCAACATTATTTTTAGAGCCATCCGTGTACAGTGATATGTCTGTCTCGGGGCTTCTGCCGTGTTTAACAGGATTTCAATTTCCTATTGAATGAGTATTTAGGAGAAATACTGTCGGTACTGAGGTCCAACAGAGGCAGCCTCTTTGCGCAGTCCTCCAAGATCCTCAAGTGTCCGACAGCTCGCTGCCTATGCGCCCACAGACCCCACGTTCGCATCCTGAGGGCAGCCCGCACCGCACATTCCTCCACATAGATGTCCAGTGGAGGAAGGCAGAGCAGAGCCTCCAGTGCCGCAGTCGGGGTCGTTCTCATCACACCCGTCACCGCTAAACAGACCGATCTCTGAAGCCTGCAAAGGGAGGATGTTGCTGTTACCAATTTGGTTCTAGGCCACCATACGATGGCACCATAACATAGCATTGGTCTAACTACGGCAGTGTAGAGCCAGAGGGCAATCCTGGGAGAAACCCCAGGACTTTCCCATAGCCCTTCGACACTGCCAGTAGGCGATGCTCGCTTTTTCAGTTTTATGGCTGATGTGTTTTCCCCAATTGAGCTTTGCGTCAAGCACCACTCAAGGTACGTAACCTCAGAGGCCAGCTTAAGACGGGTTCCCATTAGGTTTGGCATTTTATGCCTCGCAGTTTCCGTTTTTGGTGAATAGGACAAGCCCAGTTTTGGCCGGGTTGACCGAGAGGGCATGTGCCGTACACCATTCCTCTAAGATTTTGAATGCACTCTGCATCACCTCGCACAGAGTGTTCTCAAACTTTCCGTTTAGCAGTATGACAATGTCATCTGCGTATCCGATAGTGTAATATCCACTTTCGTTTAGGCGTTGAAGGAGGCTGTCTACCACTAGATCCCACAGTAAGGAGAAAGCACTCCCCTGCGGGCAGCCCTTAGTAACAATGCCTTTTGTTGTCACACCTCCGACATTGAACTCAACCACTCTCCCCTCAACATTGAGTTGATCCATCGTATGATGGAATAGGGACTCAGTGAGACTGAAGTGAGGCGTTTATGCTTTCAAAGGTAGCCTTATCGAAAGCTCCTTCTATGTCGATAAATGCTCTAGGGTGCATTCTTTATAATGCAACGATCTCTATACGTTCTACCACTTCATGAAGTGCGGACTCCGTAGATCTCCCTGGAACATATGCGTGTTGCTTCGGATGTAACGGCGTGTTGACAAGCGCTACATCACGAATTTCTCTATCGCACAATCTTTCTAACGTCTTCAAGAAGACAGACGTAAGACTTATTGGCCTAAAGGATTTTGCCAGGGAGTAGTCCCCTTTACCTGGCTTGGGTATGAAGACGATTCTTACCTTACGCCATTCCCTTGGCGTGTAGCCGTGCGCAATGCACGCCCTAAACACCTTCACCAGAGGCCGCAGCAGGTCCTCCAGTCCCCACTGCAGTAGGGCCGGAAAGACACCGTCCGGTCCCGGCGATTTAAAGGGGCGAAGGATTTGATCGCCCATGAAGTTTTGATCGGGTCTACGATCTTTTTTGCAATTTCCCAATCTGCTTCGGTCGGTGGCCGAGTCATATGCTCAGTCCACGCATAGTCCGTCACAGTTTTACTATCGGGAAAGTGTGTTTTTAGCAGTATTTCGGCAGTCTCCTCTGGACTCTCCGTATAGGAACCGTCGCTGCGAAGAACGCTGCCTGGCTGCTGGTATGGGTCCTTGGAGAACCTTCTTCAGTTTGGCAGCATCCGTGGTGGTCGCTACCCACTGCAGAAGTCCCTCCAAGATTTCCGTTGTTTTGGCGGATTAACCTCTTGTACTCGGACTGTCGCACTCTATATGCATTCCAGTCCGATGCAACTCTCGAGGCTTTGCTTTATTACATAACCTCGTGACCGCCTTCCTCATTCGATCTAGCTCGCAGCACCACCAAGGGTGGTACGCTTGCCAGATCCAGCGGACTGCAGTGGACACGAGGATTCGTAGGATGTTATGAGGGACTGTTGTAGTGCACCCGCGTACATCTCAATCTCCTCAGTTGTCTGTAAGATATCTTTTGTGGAGATTTCCTAGCATATCAGTTTCAAGGCACTAGAAGCAGATCCAAGAAGATCCGCTTGTCCAGCTTCCTGGGATTTCTGAAGCGCCTGGGCTCCATTTTATGGCTTTAATTTTAAAGTTAATCCATCTATGATCAGACATTGTCAGTTCGTCGGACACATGCCATTCATATATTTTATTTGAAATATTTACCGACGCTAGTGTAATATCAATTACCGAGTGTCGATTTGGTGACACATAAAAAGTTGGTGTGACACCTCTGTTCATAATTTCTAAATTCGTACCCATTAAATACTCAAATAGTGACTTACCTCGTCTGTTGCAGTCCTCGCTCCCCCATGCAGTATGATGGGAATTCGAGTCACACGATATGATGAGATGTCTTTTCTTTTGTTCGCAATAGCTCACCAGGTCCATCATCCTCTGAGAGGGTGGCAGATCCTGGGAGTCAATTGGAAGGTAGACGGATGCTAAGATAACATCCTCTGGACCATTCCCAAAGTCGCAGCCTAGTCTGACAGCTGTTAGATCGCAGTCTCCAAACTGCGGCAGGAATTGGCCTGAAAATTGCTAGGTATATAAATACATGTTCTAGTTTTATTAGAGATTACCTGTAAAGATGTTCCTTTTAATGTTGAAAGGCCAGAAATTCTAGCCTTTATTGTATATGGCTCTTGAATAAGAGCTATTGTGTCCTTGCACATGGCCAGGTGGCGGCATAGAGTGGCCGTAGCCGCCCGGCCATGCTGCAGGTTAATTTGTAAAAGCTCCACTCTCCCAAGGTAGCCATAAGACCATCCTTTTACGAGCTTCGCTTTGTTTTGAGAGTTCGGCCGTGTTATGAGAGTCCTCTTGGATGTCCAAGAGGTCCATCATCTCTGCGGCCACCTCTTCAGCAGTTGGTGTTGGCACATTGTCGTCAGTGATGACGCGTTGTACCTTCACTTTTAAGGTGGAGAATTTGAAGTTTAACTTCCCCTCCTGGTGGTAAGAGCGGCTTTGTCTTGCTCATTGACACCAAAGACAATAAGCTTCCCAAAGGGTCGCTTCTGTCCGTGTCATAGAAGACGCACCACTCGTTGATCTTTGTCCAGGTGTTTTGTGCCGTTAGCCACTTTATAACCTCCTCAGTGGGTTCAGGTTTCCCGGGACCCAGAGGGTGGCCTTAGCAAGCCTGGGCAGGTTATTCACCTGGACTACCTCTAATTTGGCATTTTCCCATAAGGTAGGGATATGTCCAACTATTTCTTTAGCCAATTTAGGGACCTCTCGTCACCACAGGTGATCCGTAGGATCTGTCCCGAGTAACGGAAGCCCTCAAAATTGGCGCACCTGTTTTCGTTTGTAAGGCTGTCATGACAGCCTTACGTAAACTATGTCGAGTTGTTCTTCGACTAACGACTTCTGGGCTTCTGTAAGTTTGCCCATAGGATTTTGGCGGTCGATCACTGCTACTCTAAGGTGGCTAGTTGCTGCCTCCTTGTAGCTTGTTGCTTCCGACCCTCTGGTTTTGTTGTTGACCCAGTCGTCTCGACCCTCTTCCTCTGCTTGAGAGGCGAAGGCATAGAGTCCTGGGACCTCAACCTTTTTTTCGATGCGTCGGTTCGAGCGGAGGACGTTTTACCATCCCTCCCCCCTGCCGTCGCATTTTTGTTACGATTTGCGCCACCAGGCGGTCCCCCCGCACCTTTCGGTTTGGACGGCCCTGCCCGTTCGTGCGCAGTTTGGCTGTTGAGACCTTCTGCAGTGTTGCGTCTCAGTGCTTTGGCCTTTCTGCGTCTTTTCTTCTCCGCTCCGCAGAGGCGATGCTTTTTAGAGCTTCCCTCAGCGGCGGGTCTGTGCTGGGCATTCCCAGAGGAGCGCCCGCACTTTCAGAAACAGCCATATTGGTATTTTCTGTGGGTGGGACATCATGAGATATACCCACCTCTGTGTTGGTAGATGGGACATCCGTTAAGGACATACCCATCACACCAGTGTTTGGGGCAACCATAAGGGTCGCTCCCGTTGTGTTTTGCTTGTGTGTCCGAGGACACACCAGCTTGTTTGTGTGTTTAATTTATTTGTATCCATATGGAGAAAATATATTTCACCCCAGAGCTCCCCACCCGTCACAGAGTCCAACAAGGGGGCGCGATAAGATCAGCGCCAGGGCTACTCGAGGGGTATAGTTCCCAGGAAGGCACAGCGTTTACACACCGCGACCTTCCCAAAGAGCTCGTCCTGCTGATCCTCTTACGGGTCAGCTCAGCCGATTGACCCAGGTGGACTAGCCTAGGCCGCCCGTTTAAGAAGAAATCGAGGCCAAAGTGGAGTGTTGCCGGACCCAGGAGAACTACAACCGCTCCCAAGCCAGCTCAGCCACCAGGATCCTTTCATCCTCCCGTACGGGTCTCCACGCACGGCACAAACACGTGGGTGCCTGATTCGTCTGATTTCTCCACGGTGGCCATCATCCCGCTTCAGTGACACAAGGTCAGGCACAAAGGGTTTTAAGTCTCGGCCAGACCCAGCGTATCAAAACAGACCAAGCCAGGAGCGTTTTAAGGCTCCGACCCGAGTCCTAACAGGTACACGCCCACCGCTTCATTAAAATACACAAGCCCCCTCACCGCGACAAGGTTAGGCACATTCGAGGGGTAAATTTTAGTTAAAATTGTTTTATGAAAACTATTGTTTATTTATTTTTTAAGTTTTATTATTTAATATTAGTTTTAATTAATATTTCGAAAAATAATACAATTTCTAAACTAAATTTAGGTTTTCGCATATTTTAATCAATATTTAGAACTCATTAAATTTTAGTTAAAATTTGTTTATAAAACTATTGTTTTTATTATTTTAAATTTTATTATTTAATATTAGCCTTTATTTAATATTTTAAAAACTAAAAGGATTTTCAAAACTAAAGCTTGAAATTTGTTATGTTTATGGCAGGAATTAGAACTGATTAAATTTTGGATAAAATTGGTTCATGGAAGCAATTCTTTTAAATCTTTTATTGAATATTACTTTTATTAAATATTTCAAAAACTAATGAGAATTTCAAAACTAAAGTTGGTATTTTGTATTTTTATATTTAGACTTAGAGCTGATTAGATTGTAAGTCACATTGTTTATTTTTCAAAATGGCACGGCTAACTTCCATCGATAAATACATTTTGGTCATAAATATTTTATTTTTCAAAATACATTTTTACTTTATCATATGTAATATGAGAAAGTATTGTTTTCGTGCAGAAAAAAAAATTTGAGATTTTGATGGATTTACACTTTTTGAGGTCCCCTGAGTAAAATAAGACCATTTCCAAAAAATGTCTGTGTGTGTGTGTGTGTGTGTGTGTGTGTGTGTGTGTGTGTGTGTGTGTGTGTGTGTGTGGTCAAATTTTGTGTGCGACCTACAGCAAAAACTAATAGGAATTTTCAAACAAAATTTTGGATTTTGTATCCTTATGTTGAGACTTAGAGCTGATTAGATTTTGGCTAAAATTGATTCACGGAACTATTTTTTATTTTTTAAATTTTATTATTTAATATTAGTTTTAATTAATATTTCAAAAACTAATACAATTTCAAAACGAAATTTAGGATTTAGCATACTTATGTCGAGATTTAGAACTGATTAAATTTTAGTTAAAATTGTTTTATGAAAACTATTGTTTTTATTTTTTAAGTTTTATTATTTAATATTAGTTTTAATTAATATTTCGAAAAGTAATACAATTTCTAAACTAAATTTAGGTTTTCGCATATTTTAATCGATATTTAGAACTCATTAAATTTTAGTTAAAATTTGTTTATAAAAACAATTGTTTTTATTATTTTAAATTTTATTATTTAATATTAGCCTTTATTTAATATTTTAAAAACTAAAAAGGGTTTTCAAAACTAAAGTTGAAATTTGTTATGTTTATGGCAGAAATTAAAGCTGATTAAATTTTGGATAAAATTGGTTCATGGAAGCAATTTTTTAAATCTTTTATTGAATATTAGTTTTATTAAATATTTCAAAACTAATGAGAATTTCAAAACTAAAGTTGGTATTTTGTATTTTATATTTAGACTTAGAGCTGATTAGATTGTAAGTCACATTGGTTAATGGAAAATATTTTTTCTTTTATTATTAAAGATTATTTTTTAATATTTAATAAAAGTATATGATAAAGTCATGGGCATGGCCACATCCGATTTTTAGTAGTAAAGCAAAAATGCTAAATATTAATAGCATTACACCCTGCTTAAATGCTAGTTTTTTTATCTCTTTTATACGCTAAAATTGCTGGTAAATTTTAACAAAATTATATAGTACTAATAATTACAAACAAATAAATATTTAAAAAATTGATCAGGAACGTACCATTTTTGAATTATAACAAAACCAAAATTTTTCAGTTTATTGAAAAACTGCGATTTGACATTTTTGAAGTTCAAGTTGTATTGTTTCTAAAATAAACAAAATTTGTAGAACATCGTAGTTTCAAATTCAACTGTTTACGACTTTTAAGCACTTTTACCATTATTTTTGAAAAATTTGTATTTTTAATTTAGTTATATTTCAAAAATGGTATGTTTCTGAGCAATTTTTTCAATACTTATTTGTTTGCAATTATTAGTACTATAATTTTGATAAATTTTACATGTTAATTTAGCGTATAAAGAAGTGTAAAAAAAATCTAGAATTTAAACAAAGCCATAATGGTAAACTTAGTTGTTTTGCTTTATTAAAATAGTAAAACAATCAAGTTTCTTACCAGGAAGGTTTTGATATAGTCTTTTGCAAAAATCTTCAACACTTTTCATAATAGCCGTATTTTAAGGATGTCTAATACTTTTTCACAAGGCTGTAAACTATATGTTTAAGTGCAAATAAAGATTGGCCTTCAAGAAAAAAATAATATTACACTAATGGCTATTTTGGCATAAAATGACAGATCAGTGTAGTTTAGTGTTTCTGCCTTTGTTTAACTCATAGATAAATTAGAAAAATTATTAGTTTCTTACATTGTCATTATGTAATGACATGAATGTTCAAACTAACGACAGCTCGAAAATACCAACCCAATTGTACGTTCAAAGATTATCTATCCAATTTTCCCCCAAATTACAGATTAGTTATACCCTCTAGTGAAATACGAGATTTTCATTGGTTAACTCTAAGAAAAAATTGTAGAGTGAAAAAAATTGTGATGTTAAAAACAATAGTAAAACAAAATTAACTATATTATTCACTATAAATTATTTTCATAACACTCCTATCGACCGCCTATCTTTACTGCTAATATATTAATATACAAGGCGCTACAATAATTCCAGCGATAGGTAAAAAAATAATTGTTACAATTTTCATATAAAATATGTACATACATATCATTACTGGACGTGATGCGTCGTGGTTCGCTGCCAATGTTATAGTGGCTCACACATAACTCTGGCATCAAGTCTGATCATGGTACTGATGAACCAGTATATGTCTGCAGATTGTTAGTTTTTAAGGTATTTCTTTAAATTTATCTACATATGACAAATTATTTGACTGAAAATTTTTAAATTTTATAAATCTAATATTACTAAATAATTAATGATAAATTACATTATTTTTTCTTCGTTAGTTTATGTACTAACTAAAAATATTAAAAATTGTTTATTTTTTTTTTATTGATTTCAGATAAAAATTCTAGGCTTAACATTTCTTGTCAATACACGACTTAAATTGTAAGGCACCTACTCTTTTCTATCCAGACACAAAGTTCCTCTTCTAGTTTTCTTGCCAACATTGCCTTGTCGATTCCTTGTCTCCAACTTAATCTTAGACTTCTTTTTTTACTTGTCTCTCAAAAATTGACAAACAAGATATTAATCCTAGTCGAAAAAGAAGAAGAGAAAAAATATAAAAAGAAGTAAAGTAAAGTTTGGTAACGTCCAGTGATCAACTAGGTGGACAAACTTTTTATCATATGTCCATGGTGTTATAATTTATTTTGTTAAACACAAATTAAACTTATTTAACCAAAATCGTTTCAATTTAGTTTTAATGCATACTTTTTGATCTTGAACATGGTTGGTTATATCTATTGCTATTGTTTACTACATCACTGACTTGAAATATTGCTTGTATAGTGTTAAAATTCTGTGGCAGTTCTGAAATTAGAAATATATATATCAGATCAGGACTAATGACCTCAGTTAGTGCAGTTGTATAGCATACTTAGCCACATCTAATACGTTCGGATTCGAATCCAAATTATTGGTAAACATTTTTTCATTATTTTGCTAAATTTATAACTCTCAGCAAAACATCAAGCAGTTTCTATTCTAAAATCTAATTTCTAAAAGATTTCGCTTAACTCCCTCCTTCCAATCATTTAAACATAACGGTTTTAAAATTATTTTTTTTATTAATTACATAGTAATAAGCAAATTTGGTAAAAGATTTAAGCTTGAGTTGAAAAGTTATCCATCGATGGCTCTCCTTAACATATTTTAAGTTGAAAAGTAATTTATTGTTGAAGTAATACTAGTTTACCTTTTTATCTTTTGAATGGCGATTGGCCAATTATTTGGGCCAAAATGTCTTTGCTTAATGTGTCCCGATGAAGCGGAATTAACTGTACATAGTATATGAAAAAGTGTATGATACAACCTGGATATTGTTTTGTAAGTGAAACTTTATAATAAAAACTAAAATTCACTATCGTGTTATGATTTCGAGTTATGAACAAAAGTTTGATTTTTCCACTTTTCAGTACATGTCTATATCGCAGTTGTTTACTAGAAATAAATTCTTTACACGTTCTTCAGACACTTCTCTGAGAAATAAATAGATTTCAAAGATTATAATAATTTCATTAATTTTTGTAATTTACTGCGATTTATTTAAACGGTGATTTTGTTATATTTATTACTTTTGCAAAATTGCAATAATTAGTTTTATGATATCGGGTAAATAATAATCACAAGTGCATCTTATCGTTTCAATATTATTTTTATTTTTACTTCTCTTTTAGAACCACATTTGAATTTCAGAATTTAGCATATACAAGCAGTACTTACATTTTGCACTTATAAAGCAAAACAATTTAAAAGTAAGTTTTCTTGTTTATGCGTTTTGCATAAAATAGGTATATAACTTTCTTTATGAGTAAGCATGTATGTATACTGTATAAGTATATGTATGTACATAATAGGTAGTTATTTCATATTTTATTGCAAAATTTAAGAGAAAAATTGTATGAAAATAAGCTACACCGCTTTTGAAACAGTATTATTAACTTGAAATTTTATAGCAAACTTGTGTTTCTAATTTAAATTTGTAACTCAAGTTCAGTTATTCCTATATTTAATATTAACTTTTTATGTTCAACGCATCATTAATATTCGTTCATCATTTGGTTATTAAGAATAAAGTATGATGCACGTATTAATTTCCTTCATCAATCATTTTCTAACAATTTTAACCAATTCATTAAGCAGCTATATGACAAGTAAGATGCAAATGCAGGTGTCAAAATTTAGTACGTAATATTCGGATTAATTCATCAAGAACCTTAATATTAAAGCTTCTATATCATGTATCTTACACATACATTAATGACGTAACTTCTGTAGATTCACTTAAAACATGCATGGTAACTTGCTGCTTTCAATTTCTTCACTGAATAATAATATGCTTATTTACAATTATTGCAAGTTTGACCAAATCGAAAAGATTGCTGAAAACCTCCCGTTTGCTTTACCTACAATTTTATTTAAATTTACATACTTATTATAATAGTAGTGCATACTATACAATAGTTAATAAAATGAAAACAAAATTTTTACCATTATTGAAATTACATTATATTTTTAAACAATTTATTTCTTCTCCAGGGGGTGATTAAACTTATATTAATTTCTTATACTAATATAATATTATGTACTACTTACTAAACTTATATTAATTAATTTCTCTTAACAAACTTTTAACAATTAAATTAAATAAACGATAAAGTTTTACATTTTCAACATTTGAAAATACAAACATATTTTCTTAAATATAAGAAACCCTAAGAATCTTATTGTTTCTAAATTAAAATTTGTCTGAGTTAAAATAATTACATTTAAATGTATTAATTATTATACCTGCACAATTTTTATAATAAATATTCTTTTAGTTTTATTAAAATTGTGTTTTAAGTTTAAGTTGTTTAATATTGCCCAGCAGTAATTCCTCGGATATCAATTTTATTCTTCGATTAATTACTTCACTGAATTTAACATGTATACTCTTATTAATTTATAACAATAAGAATTTGGTTTACTTATCAATGATTATACTGCTTTAATTACAGGAAGCTTGTATGTTCTAACAGGGCGTGTTTAAGACGAGCAAAAGACGTCAAATTCACGTGATTGCAATTACGTCATAAAATGAGCACAAATATTGCGTGTTGTCAACGTCACTTGTAGGTTATGGCCGTCAGTGACTTACAATTACCAAAAATAATAATGACGTCCTATTGCTCGCTGAGTAGTGTCAGTAAAATTGAAATAAGGAAAAATTTACAAACTCATTGAATTAATCATTTTATTTTTAATATAAAGGACAATATAGTAATCATTCATTTTAAGATATTTTTGTGAAATATTCCATTTTAGATTATAAGGATCACTTTTGTAAGTTGTTGCAAGATAAGTTTGTGCTTGTTATTTATAGATCTTGCCAATTTTATTATCACATTATATGCCATTAAAGTAAATGTTTAAGCAGCTAAAGTTAAAAATTTTGGTTTGCTTTTTAATCATTATACAGGAATTTAAAAAGTTTAGTTGTTTTAAATACTTTTACTGACTTTTTTAGAGCATTAAGCAGACTGTTCAGACGGAGCAAAAGAGTTTTTTATATGTAGTAAGTCAATGAAGATTTTGGAGATCCAAGAATTTTAATTATTTTCGAAAGATAAAAGCACAAGAGGGCTTTGAAACACAGCAATATGTTATTTCAAATAATTTATGGTAGGTACTTTAAAATTCATAATTATTTTAAATAACGTATGTTCCGGATTAAATATTATTTTAAATTATTATTTAAATCTTTTTTGTTAGTAAGTCATAATTTAAATTAAATTTATAAACAACCATAGAAGAACCTCTTCTTACTTAAATAAATGCTGACATACACCCAGACATGACATCGTCGAGCCGTTTGAAAATGTGATTTCTCATAGACGTACTTGTTATTCTTTTATTCCTATCCTCGTAAGTTTGATGAAGTTGTTCCAATTATTATTATTATAAGCTTTACATTCCCGTAGAATATTACTCTCCCATTTCTAGGATTTACAAATCGTTTTAATGAGGAGGATTAGTCGTCGTATAACATACATTACAATTTTGTCTTTTCAAGTAATAGTCCACAGATCGATATTAGATTTTTGATCACAGCAGTGTATCTAACGCGAGTAGGATTTGAACCGCGACTTACCGCGTCGTAGTCAACCCGTGTATGCTTCGCACTATACTGCTGGTTTTAGGACAAAGACTCTTCGTTCTTACCCTTTCTCGAAAAAGTTGAATAGAGTTTCTTATTACTAAACAAACGTTCCAATTGGAGTAGTTTATTTAAAATCATTGGAATTATATAATATATTATTAACCTTTGAAATTAATATTTGATTCAAATTTTTTAAATTATAAGATTAAATGAACAATTTTATTTAAAATCATCACGCTTTGATTATTTTTCCTATACGTTCAGGTCAAACTATTAGTTATGTTACCGCGGAAAAGATTAATGCCTGATTTCTTTTCTCATAGTCATCTTCAAGTAAGCGAACTTCAGGTAAAGTAGACGAAATAACCAATCAGACGACAACAAAACAAATAAATTAATCATCTGATTGATAATTTGGTCAATTTGATCTTAAGTTCGCCTAGAGTGAAGAAATGTCATGTAAAAACTTTGACGCTTGTACGTGAGACTTTGATCTATGAAGTAATCTATTAAGTAATTTTGGAATTGCCATTGGATAATTAATTTGGCTCCTATTATTGCGTTTTATGTTTTAAGTTTTGTGTCATGCTTGACTCAAGCAGGAAATATATATCTACAGGAAATAATTTTAATCTCACTCAAAAAGCAATTCTTTTGTGTTGAAAGCAAATCTCCCAGTTGAAAAAATTTCCGGACGCCATTTTTACTTTTGAATCTTTATTAGTCACTACCTACATATCTGCCGTTGAAATACTGTCACCACTTCGCAGAGTTATTAACTTTATTCCCATACAGCACAAATCCATCTATTTCAGAGATCCAGAAGATATCTAGTTTAGATAACCTAAATATAGTGGATATCTTGTGGATATCCAGTTTACATATCTATATTATTTCACGAGCTAGTAGATATACAAAATTATCTTTTGTAATTACTTATCAACATTTGTAATTTATGTAGTAATTTTTAACTTTTACACTTTGCGCTGCGAAAATTAATGAGTGTTTGCACTAACTCTAAAAGTAAATCAAACTAATATTCCTACGCCGTTCAATATTTTTATTTTGATAAGATTCAAATTTCAAGATTCAATTATAAGTTTATGTTAAGAATAACCTTTTGCAACAAGTACGCAATTTTACTTAAACTAGTTAAATTTAAGATTCAATTTCATCACTTTTAGAAGCGCTCCCTACAATTTTTAATTTTACAAATATTTAGAACATAATAGTAGTAAACTCAAACCTGTTTTTGTGCGGAAATAGGGATTACATAAAAAGAATCCATTTAAAAAATATTTTGTTTTTTATTCATACTATGCGATGTTTAAAATGAAAAATTGTTAAAAACAATTCCCCACATAAAACCGCTTAAAAACAGGTTTAACTGTTTTTGCCAGTACGAAGATGTATGTAACTTACGTTTCTTTGTGTTTTCATTTATTTTCAGCTATTTTAAAACTCAGTTGGAGATGTAAACTTTTTTTCCGATTTTATTATCGGCTTGGGGCAAGAGCCTGCTATCCTTTCCACCCCAGTCAATACCGTTTTAACAAATAGTAGTAGAGCCCCATTAATTATCGACGTATTTTACCAATTAAGAAGTTTGATCGTAGCAGACTTAACTTTTCATATGATTTTCAAAAAGGAACAATAAGTAAAAAACCACCCCATCCCTAGCTTAGCCGATAACAGTTTTTATTTGTTATTAATCTTTGCGGTGCGTTATGGACGCGTTGGTGTTAATAAAATTGTTGCAAGTTTAGGGTTCAAATAGGAATCTATACTAAATTTTCAAAACTGTGAAAAATTTTAGATTATATAGTAATCGTAGGTAATAAATAAATTCCCTAGGCACCGAATACCAAATTCACAGTCACATTATTGTACAAAGTATTTGAAAATTTTCTTTGCTTGTAACTTTTAAACTAATAGAATAATGCCAGAGTTGTTAACAAATAATAATAGTTATAACATGTAGCCCAATAAACTGTACATCTTCAAGTTCTAAAAATAAAACATACAAGTACAATAAAGAAGTAAATTTTTTTCTAAAATTGATAGGTCGTAAGGTGTAGTAGGTCAGTGTTTATAGACCTTACTGTCCAATTTGTATAACATTCTCTTCCATTGTAGAATGATATATTTTTTAGTATTAAAACACTATATTTTGATGATCTTAAAATTATTTCAAAAAACATTATTACAAAAAAATATTCAATTATTGTTTAAAATTTTATAACTATGGTGAATCTGGTAATATCTGTAATATAATATTAATTTTTATAGCAAAAGTATCTCTAGTCCATCTCAAATAATGTGATTACAATCATCCTACGACATGTTGAGATTATGTGATACTACGTACTTGAGCTCGTAAAACAGAAAAAATTTTGTGGCCTCCGCAATTCAGTAAAAGAGTAATAACGTTAGGTTTACGTCTGACGTGACTTCACATACTAGTTGTGCTTTGAAACAACTGAATTACTTAAACGTCCCAATATATTCGATAAATACAAACTTTTTACATTTTTCTTATTTTATTTTCTATGCTCTAAAAATATTTACGACGGTGCTTATTATAAAAAGAGCAAATAAACAAGAACTTTGTAAGATTGAGTTTGATTTCGTAAGTTGGTGTTTACTTAAAAAGTTAATAAATGTTGCTTATATTTGCCATTATTCAGTTGAAGAAACAGCCAAATATATAGTTTGAACTTTCTAAGAATGTGTGTTATCTTGGGAAGTAATAAGTAATACAACTATGTCATGTCGTAACTAACTTAGCATTAGCTACACATCTCTCTGAATAATTTTCCATGCCAATGCACTTATTTGCTTTTGAATTATTAATGTAGAAATACAATTTAGTCATAGTATTAAGATTAAATACAGAACTGTGTCTTCTCTTGGCAATTATTAACGGTTAACTGAAACTAATTGATTATTATTAGTAATATATAAGACATTTTAATTTATGGTTTTATGAAAACTACGTACGATAATTACTACATTTTAAAGTTTTATTATAATGTAAAATTCGTTATTAAACAATTTTTAATAGATTTCTCAAACAATTCGAGTGAGTTTTCCCGACCCTTCTTTGACTTGACTCGTATATTTTATAATAGATACTACTATAGTACATATGTAGATGATTTAGTTTTATTTAAAATGTCATATAAAATTTTATTAATGTAAATTTTATTTACGTGAAATTGTTTCCTCTAGTAATAGTGATCCCGACATGCTAATTAAACCTGAACACTTGCTCCTTGTTATGAGTTACTTTTTGAGTATCTGATGTTTAATTAGCAATGCTTCTCCTTTGTTAGGAGAAGACCTTAAACGCCTACAGCAATATGGTATCTGTTATAATTATTATATAATCCTTTAAAGCAGCGTTTCCTAAACTACGTATAGGTCGCGACTCACTGGTGCGTCGCGAGTCAATTTTAGTGGGTCGCGACAAAATCTTAAATGTATATTTTAAGATTTAAAAATTAATATACTAGTATCAGTATCAGTTCAATACGCCGCGGATGAAGTGTTTAAGCGTACCCGGAAGTGGATCCCAAAATGATATGATTTGAAAGATTTTATTATAAAAGGCATTTAAGAGAAAAGAAGTACTTATAACGTCAATCTGAGAATAAAATGAATACTATCTGAAATGACTGAATAACTATCATAGCTTTAAACCTATACTTAAAGTAGATACATTCAAAAAAGACATATACAGATCATATAGTGAAATAAGAGTTAACGAAATCAAACTACAATGATGAATGACAAGATACTGAGACATAATAAATGAAATGAACAGCTAAGTAACAACTAGAAGGAATAGATAGAATCTCAATACATATCACTAATACTAATGACAAGATATAAGACAAATACATATAAGTCAATATAGAACATGAACTAAATAATGAAATACAGTTGAAATCAACTCGAACAATATGAATGACGAATCAATTAGCAATAAATGAATAACTTCATCAAACTAAATACAACATAAAAACTGCAAAAAATATACAATCATACAGATAAAGAGGACTAAAAAGAAATGCTACAAGAAAAATCGATTTTATTATACAAAAACTTTTAATGAGAGAACCGACTGTCTCGTTGTTATAATTATATACTCTTATATCTTCTTCTTTTCACATCATGAATTAGGCTTTTCGGCCTGTTTCGACTTCCTATTGCCATCTTTTCGGGGTCTTCCTGGATTCTCTTTCCGTTAGGACGGTAGATTGCTCACACATCCAAGCCAGTGAAATGAAATTTCTCCGAGGGGTGGCGGCTACACTAGATTGGACAGAATGAGAAATACGGACAGAAAGGATGGCTTAGAGGTGACACCGTCGTTGACACGATTGACAGCAATCGAAATAATTGGGGAGCCCACGTACAACGGATGGACGATCAGCGATGGACGAAGCTTGCACATCAATACTCTTCTATAATAATATTTAATAAATTTTAATAAAATTTAAGAATTGGTCCTTGGGTGATAATTAATTTTGGAATAGTTTTGCCAACGATTTCTTATAACGGAGTCGATTACAACATTAGTCTGTTAAAAAAGTTTAAATAACAATCTACGGTGAAATATGACCAACTTAACATATTTTCAACTTACAATTATTTGGGAACCTCTACTATACAAAGAAATTTAATATTGATTCATACAAGAAACACCGAATAAGTGATTCTCCTTCAATGTCTAAATGCTCTCCTCGTAAGCATCTTAGAGCAACGTCATTTGACTTTGATACGTTAGAAGAACAAGAAAACGACCTATAATTAAAAAAAAACTATTCATATAATTTATAATCGATGGATTAAGCCTACAGGAGACACCATGTAAAAACACGCTTTTCGTTTTACTTCAAAAGTGGTGGAGGAAACGAACGCATCGCAACGTCCAACTTTTCTCAGCCGTATAACTCAAGAACTATTGGTCCTACGTTAATTATGTATGGAATCTTTTTATGCAGAATTAAGTAATAAATAAAATTTATAATAACCCAAATTGACGTACAATCAAAACTTTACGAGATATTCGAAAAACTGATTTACTTGATCATATAATTTCTTATACAATTTTGTTAACAATATTGTATACATAACTTGATCGTTTTAACATATAACTGAATCTTATGCTTTAGATAGCTTTGAATTAACTATGAAACATTAGAACGAATAGTAAGAGCTAAATCAAGGTAAAGAATTCTCAGTGGGAAATGAGGCTAAACTAGATTGGACAGAATGAGAAATACGGACAGAAAGGATGGCTTAGAGGTGACACCGTCGTTGACACGATTGACAGCAATCGAAATAATTGGAGAGCCCACGTACAACGGATGGACGATCAGCGATGGACGAAGCTTGCACATCAATACTCTTCTATAATAATATTTAATAAATTTTAATAAAATTTAAGAATTGGTCCTTGGGTGATAATTAATTTTGGAATAGTTTTGCCAACGATTTCTTATAACGGAGTCGATTACAACATTAGTCTGTTAAAAACGTTTAAATAACAATCTACGGTGAAATATGACCAACTTAACATATTTTCAACTTACAATTATTTGGGAACCTCTACTATACAAAGAAATTTAATATTGATTCATACAAGAAACACCGAATAAGTGATTCTCCTTCAATGTCTCAATACTCTCCTCGTAAGCATCTTAGAGCAACGTCATTTGACTTTGATACTTTAGAAAAACAAGAAAACGACTTATAATTAATAAAAAAAACTATTCTTATAATTTATAATCTATGAATTAGACCTACAGGAGACACCATGTAAAAACACGCTTTTCGTTTTACTTCAAAAGTGGTGGAGGAAACGAACGCATCGCAACGCCCAACTTTTCTCAGCCGTATAACTCAAGAACTATTGGTCCTACGTTAATTATGTATGGAACCTTTTTATGCAGAATTAAGTAATAAATAAAATTTATAATAACCCAAATTGACGTACAATCAAAACTTTACGAGATATTCGCGAAAAACTGATTTACTTGACCTTTGACCTTCAATAACTTTTTTAGCTCACACGATTTTGTAATGGACTTTTGACACACTACTTCTAATGTCAAAATAAAGATAATTCCGATGAAAAACTTTACTAGAATTTTTGTTCCAGAAAAATCTTATTTTCCTGGGCTAAATAGAAAATACAGTTTTTTTGCGTTTTTATTAAATTCATTCATTTCAAGTGAAAAAAGTTACAAAATTGGTACTAGAATAATGTTTAAGCTTGCAGCAAAAGCAAGATAATTTTGAAAACTAAAAATGTATTTTGTAAAAATATATGGAAACAAAAAATAGTCAACTTTGAAAGTTGATTACAAGTGGAACAGTTTTACACGAAATGAAGAAGATCAACTCTAAAGTAAAAAACTGAAACTTTTTAGGCTCCTCTTTGAGGTTCTTGGAATGATTGTATCTTAGAGAAGTTTGTAACCCTAATTTAACGCTTAAGACAACTGGTTAGGTTATAGAACGTAAATGAGCTTCTTCGTTTCACCTAATGTAATATTTATATAATAAGGTTAAATAAGCTAACTTATGTATAAATAATCTATAAGTTACATATTATAATATTATAACATATAATACAATATAAACATACGAATAAAATAATTTAATAAATATTTGAAATGCCCTGTATAAGGGCAAAATTCAAAAACTTCCAATTTTTATAACAGTTAATTTTGAAGCTTGGCGACTTATATATCTATGACTATTGCACGCGTATGTACATAGTTACCTATAAACCAATAGAAAAATTCGGAATAACTCAAATGTCAAAATTAGAACCAATTCCATGGCAATTAAGCGATAAGCTTGCACAAGTGCACTTATCGATTTCGTATTATCAAAATCGCAGCTTTTTTGCAAATTTTTGAATTTTTCTTATTACTTATGCAATAGTCTGACAAAATGTATATGCATAGCAGTTATCGATAATTCTGCCTAAATATGCACTCCAGCTTATTTCTTGAGAAAATTTGCCCTCCGCTTCGCGTCGTGCAAATTTCGTCTAATAAGCTGTCGTGCATTTTAGCCAGAATTATCGGCAACTTATGCACTTAATACATTACTATTGATAAACTGAGTTATTTAAAACTGAAAAATAGACGTGTTTTGACGAATGGTTTGCTAAAGTCGAGATATATTACTTGGTTAAGATTTGGTTAAATTTGCTACCGGAGTGAATCCTGTAATAATTTTACATATTATACGCCTTCATAGGGATAGGGATTATTTGGTAGTTTATATTTATTTCTGAGCTATATTTATTTTGTACCCTGCTACAACTTTATCGCGAAGTGAGGTTATCAACGCATTAGTCAAATTGCATAACCGCACTTAAGTTTTCTTATAATCACATGTCTTTTGTATTATATTATCACCTGACAAAAGTACATATATTTTAAACGGCATTTCGAATTAAAAACGCCATATTAGATTCAAACTTGGCTGACTTCAGCTTGGAGTTTGAAAACAAAAAATATTGAAAAAAGATCTAATCAGATCTGAATAGATTTACCTTTATTACAACTGTGTGTGAGTTTTAATATTTTTCTATTACTGTGGTTTACAACTTTTGTGTTTGTTGATATATTATTTTATTTTTGCTACTTGATTAAACACAATTTATATTGCATAGTCTATGACACCAAATAAGAAGATCTCAGGAGCTATAGAAGTAAGAGCCACATCTGTTTATTTTACTTCATACGACAAAATTTACTCTTGTTCTAATTAAAAACTAGATGCAGAAAACTTGAGGAAAGCTTTTCTTATTCTAAACTAAATAGTTCAAACAAAACTTAGCATTTTTTAGTTGTTTACATAAAAAACCTTTTTATTGCAACAAAATAACTGAACTATTTAGAATCAAGGTGGAACTCGGATGACCGCAAGTCTTAGGTTTCTATACAGCTACCTTTTTGGTTTACTATTAAATAATATTTGGTAATAATAATTTTTTATTTAAATTTATAAGCTTTAACCTAATTTAAAATGCAGAAATTTCAGAACAGCAATCTGGTTATTATTCGTTAATCTGCTAAGCCAACATGATCACAGGATCCATAACTTAAAACTAAGTTACAAATTAATATTTTATTAAAAGTACAGCTTTCTTGAAACTTGAAAAGCGATATTTTCAATATGGTTGTACGCTGCTGGTACAGAATCAAACTCCGCTTTATTTAAATTGTAGAAATTTATTACGAAGGCTTGATTATAAAGATTGGAATGTTGAGTCTATGCAATATACGACCACGCTGGTCCACTATTAACAAAAAACTGGTTGGTTGTTGCTGGTACAGCGAAGAGGGCGCAATCCAAAATTACAAAGCAGTTTTGAAGAGGATACAACCTCAGCGGCGTCGAGGCCCAACATTAAATAGGGTTACAAATATAAAATACAAAATGAAATAACTACGTTCGAACAATGGTATTATCAAAAAAATTACTTTTGGTTTGGTTTTTGTGCTTTTTGAATATTGTTAATCGATTCATGCCTCCGTCCACATTATTAAACTAAGGGTCAGTTGTATAATCGAAATTTACCCTAGAATCACACTGATCCGTAGTTAAAGTTATGTGATTTATTGGTTATTAAATTATAAACTAATCGCCGAAACCTTAGACCAAGATTATTCAAGGCTTTGGTTATATAGTTGGCCCTTAATTGAAATATGCAGACGGACGTAAAGATTCTTCATATATTTTTTTGCCCACCCAGCCGCAAAAAGCTCTTCACAACCAGCTTGGAGCTTAATATTGATTATTTTTGAACAAAAAGTTTCAACAAACACCCATTTATATTGTAGTAAAAACTTTCCTTATTTTGTCCACGAGCATTCGTGTTCAATGCAAAACATACGTAGACTCTTCTATTAATATGCCCGGCGCCAATTTTGAAACTGATTTCGAAATAATAAAAAAAAAATATATAAACTGCACATTGATCTGAATTTGAACCGTTAAAAATGCAATGAATCGTACTTCTACTGTACGGTAGACACTTCCTCCTCATACAAATACTTATTGAACACAAATTGGGAAAATATCGTTACACATGGAGGATAAAGTAAAATCAAGTTTGACTAAAATTAAAATTTTAATTATATCCCAACTTTAAATCGGCTAGAGTGAAACGTGTAATTTCGTAACGTCTACCATGGTGGATCTGAATGTGTTGTATGTAAATTTTATTTATCACAATTCATCGCCGTTTGGTATTTTTGCACGCAGTTTTATTAACAAATTTTTTTCCATTCTGACGTTTTCCGTGACATTTTTACTTTTTGTGATGCTATTTTTGACTTGATTTTGTTGTACTTTTCAAATTTTTCCAGCCTTTTTTTGGTGTTAATATGATCTTGATTTTCTGTCAAACTTCTCGTGTACTGCTGCTTTTGAGATCCTTCAAAGGTACAGATGTGCTGCTGTCTCGATTCTGATGGCTGTTGACCTTTCTCCCGTTAACTTCTTTTTCTACACTAAAGTTCCAATAACCACTGTCACTTAAATTGTTTGAAAAGAGTAGCGGCACTTTCTTTGGCCGAAGTACATTGTTTTACTACCTGAATCACTACCTAAGTTTAATTTATTATCTTAACAAACTCAACTTAAACCTTAACTAAACTAAAAATAAATATTTACAGACTTATTACTAAACTTGATTTTGCTTCCAACAATGGAAATCTTTGTTCATCGATGTGGGAGTTCATTTATATTGTTTTTTGATAACAAGTCAACAATGCAAAATTTGACTGTCTGTGATGATGTATTATGTATTTATATGAGTTTTCTGCTGGAATTGACTTGACAATGATTCCTGGTAAGTTAATTACCTTCCAATTTCAAATGATTAAAATTTAAATGTTTCAGGCTATTCTGATACTCGTTGAAGGCTTATTTTATACAAATAATGTCATGAAGTGACTTAAATTAGAATTCATGTAATTTTGACATTACGGTATAGCCCACGATAGCTCACCGTGATCAGTCAGGTAGTGTCAGATCTATATAATCCGATGAATTTCAGCTGATGCGATTCATCACTGTAGATAGCGAAATATTTTTACCCACACACATTCTAATAAATCGCATTGGATACATCTGATCAAGTAGATCTAACAATTAGATCTGATAGTAATGTATGGTGCCCATTACTACATTGAATAATATTATGTATTACTATGTATATCTCTTTGTATTTGGAGACGTGCGAATTTGTGAATAATAAAACGTTTACATTTTTTAAACTTTAATGTTTGACAAAAAATCTGTATACGGTATGTTGTATTCGTTTTTTTTTATAAAAGCACAGTAATAAAGACATTCGAGCTTCTAAGTTATATTATTTAAAGAACTTATTTTGACAGTAAATACGAATAAAATGTATTTATTTCGTATTCTACAGAAAATTCTATATCTTTTTATAACCTCATAATAGAGGACAAAGCATTCTAGACTATGAAGAAAATAAAGCCACAACCACGCCCTATAACATTACAACTTACATGAACTGTTTATTAAACTCAATCTAAAATTGGTTAATAAAAATTCTTTATAAAAATGCAAATAGCATCAGTAACTGAGACAAAATAAATAATAGCATGTAACTTTAGTACAAGTATTTCGATTTTGGTTATACTATTTTAGTAGTTTATAGTTTGTATTTAGATTTTGCATTAATAATGAACCACATTACTGACAGCTTAATTGTATTAGCAACTTAGACCTTATAATGCAAATGCAAAATATGTCACATCCAGACATCTTAGCATACCAAGTCTTAATTATTATCACTCAAGTGTAGTATATTTTCTCAAAAACCGATGTATAATACGATGTATTAAAAATTATAGGAATAAAAATATGAAACCATAAAAATTTAAAAATAAAAAGGTATAGGAGTACAAAGATGTTAAAAAGAATTATTTTTAATGCGGTATCTTTTACTCTTTGCACTTTGATACAATTTATAAAATCATATTCTTTAGATTCGCTTTAAATTATAAGAATAAAAATTTATGGATCCGTTGAAATATCAGAATAAAATTTTTTGAAATAAATTACTTATTTTGTTAAATTACAAAATATAAAAACTAAAAAAATGATTTATTGTGATACTGCGCATATTGACAATTTTAATTATATATTTAATGTGCTATTGTCACAAAACAATATGCTTTTAGCATTTTATGTACCTATAACCCCTTGATAATATAAAAGTCAATTTTTATAATAAAATAAAACTGAACTGACTTTATTCGATTTTGACGACACTTCACAGATCTGTATGTACCCGAGCGACTACTCGTATAATAGGCATTATACACTAAATATTATTAGCAATATTAATCAATATAAACCATTACGACAGATATATCTTCCAGAGTGTTATTTCATTAAGAAAACCTAGATCGGCAAATTTATACAATGATGCTTCACAATGGCCCTAGTCTTTTGTAATCACACTTGACAAAATAAATCATTTCGTCATTGTTACATAGTTAACCATAAGCTATTGTTTTCAAGTGTTTATTGTTTAACTTAGTGGAATGTGACAAATTTGATAAAAAAAATTAACTGCTTGTTATGTTCTACTAAACAAAGTTTCACAATTAGAAGTTATGAAGCATAGTGACTATAAAGTTTCAGCTTTTTCAACCCAATGATCTAATTTCATGAATAGTAAAATGCAATTAACTTGAAATTGTGCCCATCTGCATACGTCAATTTAATATATCCATTATTCTTGCATTATTAAAATTACACATTAAGTGTTTAGGCTCATTAATTTATATTTAATTTAAGGGTTTTCAGTAGCAATTTATAAAAATGCGCATTTTGCGTGAATTTAGAACAAGAATCTTTAGAAGTACCTACCTAAATATTTTATTCACTACTTGTAAATAATAAAAAAACACTCTACTATAATAATTAATTTAAGCAAGAATTTACACGCGTATTAAAAATTTCAGCATTTTTAAAATTACAATTTTAAAATTATAGAAAACTTTTTCCACTGTTATGTAATTGATTGGAACATACAGTTATGTCCTACTGTATAGAATAAACTGTTAAAAAATGTTCCAATTTTTAGTTTTTACATTTTTTGTTATTTTAAATATTGATGTGGTCATTCCACTATCCAGAAAACACATTAATATCTACATTATGTATGTAGAAATGTACCATTACCAACCGTCTTATTATAGACGTAAAAACATCGCCCACTTCAACGTAATTTTAAACGTAAAATAATACGTAGTTATAACGTTACTTGTGCACAGTTAATCAAACATCATGAAGTTACAGTGCCATGACATTGCCGTTAGTTTATTATGTAAGATTCGCACGTTATATTTGTCGAAAATTTATTTTTACAAATTTTAAATTTATTGCTTGAGTACAAATACCCCGTTTCTACAAATTTCTTAGTTCCGGTCGTATCAATTTGGTGAATGTGTCAGATGACCAGGTTCGAAGAATTTTCTATAGTTATTTTTTTTTAAATCAACCATAAGCTTTATGACAGAAAGTTACTAAACTTAACATACATATATTAGGCTTGAAAAATAAATTGAATACATTTGCCCAGTTACGGATTTCCAAATATTAGTCAAGGCGAGAAATACTTTACGATAATATTCCGATATTCGTAGAAAACGGTTTTGTTTTATTTAAAAGGAGGAATTTTTAAATATAAATGGAAAGAAGCGAACAAAACGGTTTTCGATGTGGCAGTTGGTCAAAGGTTGGAGGACCGGAAGGTTGTGCCTTGGGCAGGCAAACTGTCCCGAGCGGGTAGCAGCTCGGAAAGATATTAGTTGTGAGATAATTAAGAAAAGGTGGCCACTGGAAATAAGAATCGGTGTTGTTCATTAGTGTCGGAGAATAAGTAAAGTAGATTTTATCCCTGAAAAATAGTATTAACTTATGAGATCGGTAGAAGCTACCTACGTTATTAAGCAAGAGTTGTTTTTAATGTGCCAACGGTGCGACCCAAAGTCAACGTTATCTGTAAAAGTCTTAATCTCTGTAAGAGACTTAATACAAGCTGTGCCTTTTATATGTATTAGGTAACTAAGTGTACATACATAATGTGTGGATAAAGAGACGAGTCGATGTACTGTGTTCATCGCGAAAAAGTGAAGTGGGACTTTCTTAGTTAGTAAATATGTTAGTTAGAGATAGTTAAAATTTTGGTAATAATAAATTAGTTTGTGTATATATTGTTAATTTTAAGATTTCGTACCCCCCCTCTTTTGATTTAGGTTCAATGAAATTTAATTGTAATGGGCTATAGTGTTTAATTAAATTTATGCCTCTTAATACCAGTTTTATTACTGTTTTGATCATTTTAGGAGCATGGAATATTGTAATATTAGGTTATAGGTATTTTGAGGTCAATGAAAGATGATTCCGAATAACGTTCTGACAAAAAACACCCATGCAAGAACTTCAATGTTCCACTCGTATGTGGTGTGTTTTTTAATTTTGGAAATATTCTTTATTATTCTTTATTACAAACTATCTTTATTATTTTCTTCTTAAATAGCTAAAGTCAATCACAACAGACCTCCCTTACTGAGCACAGCTGGCATAGTCGCTACAGGTGATTCATGATAAGTTCGGTTGGAATTTTATGGAAATTAAAACTGTAATATATTACCGTTATATTTTTATTGGAGATTGCACTTTCCTGATTTTGTATAATTTTTAACGTTTTTAACGTGCAAAAACACGTATTTATAACGTAATTAATACACCATCAGAAACATGATATATATAAAATTCTTACACACTCTAATCTAACAACGCAGCGTCTAACTAAAATAATATTTCTATCTATGAGTCAGTTATTTTGACGTGTTACACCCACTTTTAGCACCTAGCTTTCAAAGAAAAGCTAAGTCTTTATCCTCTTAATTTTGGACTAAATATTCAACAGTTGTCTCGGCAAAGTCACTATTAGTGCTTTGAGCATATAATTTATTTTATATCTAAAATAGCTTGCTGGTCTGACCTCATATGTGCCTGTTACCCTATTTTATTGTTAATGATGTAAATTCATTAACATAGGATAAGATGGCTATAACAAAGTCAATCCCTGTCTGAATTTGAACTGGGCTACTTAACGTTAGCAGTTGATTGCTCTAACTACCAGGTCAATCAGCATGCATCTCAGAAAGCTTAGTATGTCAGCCATTTATAATGTAACCTGAAGCTAACAGATGGGTACTTGGTAAGTAGGAACTGGAATGTACTGTGCGACAATCGAATCTGTGAATCTTAACACCCTAAGCTCTCGGTTATTGACTCTTCGGTGACATGACGGTTCGAATTCCGGATCGGGATTTTACCATTTTAAAGTGGATTATGAAAGATGAGGGTTTAATTAGAGTATAAAAATAAAATTTGCCGTCGGTTCACACAATTTTGAAAAACAGCTTTAAAGTTAATTTGGAATGCAATTTTATCATTGGCTCTTTTGAAGTGTAACCCGGCCTCAAAATTGAAATAGGTTGTGGCGACAGTAAATATACCAGAATCTCGGTTTTACAACGAATTATGATAGATAATGGTGTAATTAGCTAATAAAAAAATTGTAATCGGACAACAAATTTTGGAAAAATCACTTTTTGTGTGAATTCGACTCTTGATGTGGTTGCGCTGTTAAAACCTACTCTCCACACCTAAGCTACGCGCTTTACCTACTAAAACATTCCCCAAGTAGCTCCAATTCGAAAAGTTTGGAAGTTGACACGAAGAATCTCAGAGAGCGATTGGTATCACCCACCACTAGTCACTGTCAACTCAGGCACAGTACACGTACCGTCTACAAAATGTTATCCATATTTGGATAACATCCACTTACATGTATTTATTTCTTGTAGGAAATTTGCAATTTTCAAAATTAAATTGTGGTCTTATTATAAGTCCGACAACTTTCATCCTTGCCTTAAAGAGCTTGCATTTTCTGCTCTTTCATTTGGTAAAGCCATTTCTATAAGAAAAGTGTATTATCGAGCTCAAAAATTCGAACTCTTACCGACTCTTTTCATCTTCTTTAAATGCCCATACACTTAACAGTGCGTAGACCATCAATTTAGCAAAAGTCAAGTTGACCTTACTAGGAAATATAATTAATGGGGTGGTTTCCTGTTGCCTTTCTTGCAGTGCAAAGATTGATTTTTACCTTTAATCACAGCAGCGCATCCGACGCAACCAGAATCCGAATCACGGTCTCCAGTTTTCCAGTCGGCCGGTGCATACTGTACGCTATACCGCTAGGTTGTTGCTGATTATACTGTTGGTCATTGAATCATCTTACCTTCATTAGTTTATGAAATATACATTAAATGCTGTATACTACAATGTATTTTGATCGGTTCTAATCATTTAAACATAACACATAAAAAGCCTAGATTGCAGGACTGTCATAAATTATTTCTGATAAAAATGTAAAACGTATTCCTGAAAACGATACATTGTGAAATAAGTTCTTACAAGTTCCAATAAGAACATATACGCTTTATTAACGTGTTTTTTGTGTTAATATCAAAATGGCATTAAAATATTGTTTGTTATTAAAATGTAATATAGTATGTAGCTACGTGTACAACTAGGTTATTTAGGCATTGTGGCAATAACATTTTACAATTACATAATGTATATTGAAAAATTATTAATCCAACCGACCTCTTTGTTTAACAGCAAAATATGCGGAATATAGTATGCTCATTATTAGGACAGTGCATAGGACCGCACGGATATTACTGACAGAAATAGAAGAACAAAAGTACAAATCAACGACAAACGTTGTACTAATAGTTGTGGTGTGCAAAGATTCTTCTTTTAAGACGCTTTCCTTGATTTTCAGTGTCGCGACTCTCTCTTTAAAGAAGCTCTCTCGGTTAATTACCTGAGTGAATTGCTTCCGACGGATAACCGTCAGAATAAAAACCGCGGGTCTTTCGGTTAAGTAATCACCACATTAAAGTACCACAACATTACATTAAAATAATTTTATTTTAATATAATATAAATTATATAATATATTATTATTATTACTAAAAATTAATATTAGCTTAAAATTTTTTAAATTAAAAAGTTAAATAAACAATAAAACAAAGTTATTATACGTCTGAAGACAGCAGTAACCATTGCTGAAAACTTACAAATAATTTCGCTTTATTGTTTATTTAACCTTTTAATTTTAAAAATTTTAATTTAATATTATAATAGGTATGTTTTAATTTTATTAAAACATTATTTATTAATTTTATAAAATTCCAAATATCAAAATTTGGTGATACCTATTGAATATTGCAAAAGTAACATTGCTTTAGTATTTAGTAATTTTTTTACTTTGTGAAAAGCACAATGTGAAATAATAATAGTAGTTATAAATTTACACATAATAAATGTAGACATCAAGTCTAGAAAATATTTAAAGGTGACATAATGTTACACATAGTAATATAAAATTAACACCTAAATTGTCAAAACACTACCTCGGAGTTATAAATTAATTAAAATATATTAATTGTGTAACCATTTTGATGAGAACCACAAAGCATAGTCATTTTAATTTATGCAGATTCAAGAGGAACTTTTTAAATTTTGTACTAAAACCAAATAAAGTATTATTTGCAAAAAAAAACTTCGTATAAGTATGGCACTTTTAAAAAGTACAATTTCATCTGTGCGCGCTGTGTTTGCCTCCCCAGAGACATACTTTCAAATAAATTTTTTCACATTTACAGTGCAGGTAATTTGAAGTGGTTGATTTTTTTAAAGAAAATTTAATAAGCAGTAAGAAATACGACGTCTTGGCAAGCGGTTCGTTTTCTGAAAATTATGTCTGTCGTGTTTTTCCTTTCCTTCAAGTTATGCAAACAGTATCATGACTGGATTAAAGTTTGAAAAGTAGCACCCACATGAGAATTATTCAAGCCACATCGCGGCTCCAACTTTTCAGTAATCAGTACTAGAATAATAAGATGCTCAGTTTTAACGGCTCATAAAATTAAAGAACAAACTTTTATCTTACATTTTTTTTACTTTAAATTACTTAATAAAATATTTAGTGATGCTTTTAATTCTATAAACACCATTAAAAAAAACTTCGACTCAAAACATACAATACTACTATTTAAATGCGATACACATAATATTTTTACGATTATTATGTAAGAAAAATTTTTTAATTGCCTAATAATTTTGTAAATTAAATGCCCATATTTGAAATTACGTATCTACATCATAGTGTAAATCTAGACTGTATACATTTTGATAATACTTGGCATGAACTCATAGATTATTATTATAGTTCAAGTCTTAATTACTAAGAACCATAAAAATCCTTTTCAGAATGCAATAAAAATTTTCTGGAAAGTAATTTCATCCATCCCTTGATTTTTGCTAATTTTTATTCCTATCACTTCCCCATTTATCGTTCAAGTATTCCACAAGTGATATAATGAAGCTTCCTCTAATAATAAAATTTGTCAAGCCGTTTCTTCATAGTGATTGACGATGATGTCAAAACAAGCTGAATTGTGCAGCATCGAAAAGTATCCTATAATTTAATCAAAAATAAACTTATAAAACTACCTATATATTTTTTAATTTAATTTACCATCTTTATTATGAGAATTTTTGAGAATTAATAAATTACTTAATTTGAATTTAATTCTGCAAAATGATATAGCGGAAAATGCAATCGTCTAAAATGTTGTAGATAATTGTGTATTTGAATTCCTCCTCTGCTCGTAGTTATTAAAAATAACTCGATTAATTAAAAAAAATTAGTAGTGCCTACTTCTAAAACTGCATGAATGATAAATTACAAATTCAGATTCAGATTATTATGCACAGTTTAAAAAGAAGTGGAACGTGGTTTAACAAAGTGATAAAAATGAAAAATATTAATGAAAAAAACATTCAGCAGAAAGTTTTTTTGAAGCTAATTTGTCATTTTAAAAACGAAGCTAGGTACCTACTGGTGCTACATAAAATACTTAAAATTAATTCAAATAAAAGTTTGTTGAATAAGTTAAATAAAAGACGATTTTATGTTAAAGATAAGACGGTTATCTTTTTATATCAGCTTTTTGAACCGTAAGAATTAAAATGAATATTTTGGTGGACGACTAATTCTCACAAGGATAGCGAACGTAATTCGAGTGGAAGACTTTTCAGAATTAATGTAACGTTAAATGTGCGAGTGAACCGTCTGCATTTAATCTTTTCTTAAGTTGAATAAGATACAAATTTGTTAAAAACTACATCGACTTTCATATTAAATTAAAAAGATTTAAGATTTAAAAAAATTTTCAATTACCTGCAAAATAATAAATACCTTCTTAAATAAATTACTAATGCAAGCAGATGCTCCAAGAATTTTTAATCTGCTTAAATAAATAAGTAAAAACTGACAACTGCAATCTAATTAAGAAAATAAATTTCATTGCTGTTTTGTTTGTTACTTCCTGTTTTTATCTGATGTTGCAGTGAAGCATTTTATTTAGTATAAAAAAGGAAATTAACACATTTTCGCCAAAAAGTAAAACGTATTTAATAACAAAGAGCGTGACTACAAATGATAGCAGATCTTTCTGATGTTTATTGCGAAGAAAATGTGAAAATATATTTTGGAGATTCTCAAATTTAACTGATGTATAATAATTGAGTCGTTATATAGACGACTATCATTAACAAAGATATTATTTTCAATGATGTTAGCTTTTATGAGATTAAACTTAATGTTCTTGACATAAACCTCTAACGTGGGATTATTTTACAAAATATGAAATTTCACTTTCATAAAATTAACTTATAGCAGTACTTAACAAATATTCAATTAATTTTGTCACAGTGTTTGCAATATTGCAAACATATAAAATTACTTTTTTTGGGTAATTAATGACTGACATTTAACCCAATCTTTATTCATTCTAATCTGAACAAAAAAAAGTTTGTTTGAGTGTATTTGCTTAAATGTAATGGTTCTGGGTAATATTTGCAATGCACTTCATGAATTTGTAAATAATGAAATGGTAATGATGAGAATTTGAAATCTTCAAAATTATGTAAACTCATTTACGCCCCCTCCTTTTGTGTTGTAGGGCGCCACTTGGTAAAGGTAATTAAAGTCGGAGTGTTTTAGCTATTTACATTAATTTATTAAAATAAGTTTGAGTTATCACATTCCATTTGTATTACGGTTTATAATCTCAAATGTAAGTAATCGAATTTGAGGTTATGTAATTAACTTTTGGTTTTGTTTGGTAATAAATCAATTATGTATTAAACGATATTGACATCTTTTTCTTCAATATTTGTTTACATTTTTACGTCAAATTTTTTAATACAATTTACAAATACAAACTTACAAAAAAATTTAGCAAACAATAAAATGAAAAGAATAAAAGAAGAATTTTGGAAACGCTATACAAAAGACATGAAATACGACCTATATGGATTCCAAAGAAAGATATGGAGAATGTTGCGGAAACAGAAGAGACACACATAAACGAGTATGTAATAACGAACGACATAGATAAACAATAATGGAAAGAACACTTTGAGACTTTATACGCCCGTTCTAATATTTAGCACCAACTAAACGTGCCGAACAGAACAAACAAGGATTCAGTGATTTAACACTAATAAAAGTCAAGGATGCCATTAAAAAGTTAAAAAATCGCAAATCTTCCGGTTCTGACTATATTCTTTGTGAAATGCTGAAATATGGTGGATATAGCCTGCACGAATAGATTCATATGCTATTGAACACCTCTTGAACACCGCCTTAAAACTATTGATTTCTGTTATAAATGATGAGCCACAGCATCACATCCAAATTGCAGAAGAACAACAAGACATTAGAGCAAATAGAAGTACAGTAGACGCTGTATTCATTCTCCGACAGATAGTTGAGAAATGTATAGAATATGACAATCTGGTATACCTATGCTTTGTAGACCTAACAAAAGCCTTCGATCGTGTTAGGAAAATAGAGGTTATCAAAATCCTATGCGAACACAATGTAGCTGCACAGCTAGTAGATATCATACAAGACATAAACACCAACAACCTAACAATAATAATGACAAATAATGAGAGTCTTACCGATGTAATTAAAATCAATGAAGGAATAAGACAAGGAGATTCGTTGTGATTATTTCTCTTCAATCTAATAATGAACCGTATAATTGAGGTAATACAACCTATGCCAGGATACATTGTGGGAAGTACAAACATCAACATCTTGTGCTATGCAGACGATGCCGTATTAATGGCAAACAATGAGAATAATCTTCAAAGATTACTACACCGGTTTAAAATAACTGCAAAAAATACAATATAAAAATATCAGCAACAAAAATAAAGTGCATGGTTATAGTTTCATCCTAAGATAACAAGCGACAGAAGCTTGACAGAAAAAGTACGAAATCAATCATTGAAAGCGGCACGAATAGCGAGATGTATGAGAAACACCATAAGGAAAAATAAATTTATGTACAGGGAAGGAAAAATTAAAATTTACAAGACAATGATCCGACCTATATTGGCCTATGCTACAGAAACAAGGGCGGAAACAAACAGAACTAAACAACAAATAAGAACAGTCAAGATGAAGATACATCTAGATCTATCTTGAACTTGACGATCCGAGATAGAAAAACCAATGTTTTCATAAAAAAAGATTGTGAAATACAAGACGTAGTTAAGTAGATCAAAACCAAAAAGAAAGAATGGAACAGCCATGTAAAACATATGGAGGATGGAAGACTGGCAAAAGTTTGTAAAAATGGACTGTCGAAGGTCAATAGACTACCGGGACGACCGCCTAAAAGATGGACCCAAAGCTGGTTTTCCTCGTCAGTGGATTGAGAGAGGTAAGGCAAACAGGAGTAATCCTAGTCATAAGAAGAAGAAGACAAATGGCAGCTACTTTTGTAATATTAAACTATAACAATTTGGTATTGATTAGATTTAATAAACATAAATTTATTTTTGTTTATTAATTTAATCGAATTTTATCAGAAAAAATTTAAAAATTTGATAATAATTTTCCTCTTTTCTTAATCACTTGATTGTTCAGAACAATATTGTTAACCAAAAAGTGAGTCTTTTTGTTTAAAAAAATACGTTTGATTTCCTGCCTTTGCATTGACTAGACTCCAACGTTATGCGAGGGCTGTAAGTTGCTTCAGGAAAAACTAGAGAGACGAATAAAAATAAACAGCTAAAGAGTTTTAATTTATTCTCCCTAAAATAACAAACGGTAGGCGTGTGTATAAATACCAGAATATGAGAGAACACAATAACACTTTACATAAGACAAGCAAGTGAAAATAAACTCAGGTTGAAGTTTGAAGCTCACACGTTAAAACAATTGTCTTCGCTTTCCATTGATAATAAAAATCAACCAATCCTAAAATATAGTTTAATTTCCCTGAGAGGGCAAAACAATCAACCAACGTAAGCTATGCTGCAACAATAAATTGCTCATCGACGATAACAATACAGTCGACATTAAAAATAATTAGTAAAATGCCAACAGGATCTCATCAATGAATAACAAGCAGTTGTACATCCTCAAATGTTCAAAAGTTACCCAGCGAGAAACCGCTTTCATCTGGTTAAAAATGTCTTTTGTCATAGAGATTCTTCTAACGTTAGAATACTCCTGATTCTATGTTAATGAGTTTCGGCTTCCCTAAAGTGTTTAATTTTAAAATTAAAGAGCACATAAAATCTCAACTCAAAAAACCTGTAATCGGTCATATTACCAAATAATCATAAACTCAGAACTCAGAAGAAGTGTTCGAATCCGAGTGCCAAGTGGGCCTGTTTTGGTAAGCAGAACTGGCGTTGTGGGATGAGAACAATCATAATTGCAAATAGCTTTAAACATAATCAAATTTTGATGACCACATGTAGTGTCGGTCAATCTACAACGAGCATTCGAAACTGATAAACGCTACACTCCAGATTTTAAAAAGAACAGAAGCACCAAAGAAGTCGACTACACGGACGGAATATCTGGTAGCACCCATTTCGAGACAAATCTCAAATATGAACATAAAAAGCATTCGTCAAAAATGACGATGGTCCACAACTCTTGCATAAATTGACGAGTAACCTTGTTTTTCTAAAACACCCCCCCAGATCGATGAATCTTTTTCCATCTCATATGTTGACCTTTACATCTCATAATTACATAACCCCACTCACATACTAATTAAACTAAATCCACACAATACACGACACAGATAAATATTTTTTTAACTGATTCGCAAGAAAACAACGTGTAAATGAAAGTCTTATCTACCATCTCGAGATATCAAAGTAATAATTTATATATTTGAAAATATATATATTCTCTTGAAAGTCACGAAAGTACTCTTAAAGTTCACACGTCTTCATATTAAATTGGAAAAAGTTTATTAATACGAACAATTGTTACCATATGTTTAATACTTTAATACTGCTTACAATTTATAATAATTCATTATTATAGTCGATTAAAAACATTAAGGATGCCATTAAAACATTAGAAAAGCATCTAAATCGTCGGGTGCTTAAAGAAAAAACGGTGCCTAAACTTAAACTGAAATTAATTTTATGACGGTAAACTAAAAATTAGGTTTGATTTTGTTTTTAAAATAATTCTCAGAGTTAACAATTTGATATGCAGATATCTGCTATTATAGATGTCAAAATTTTTACCAGTAGGTAATTTGGTAGAAATTTACAGCAAGCAAATGCTTTGTTATTTAAAAATTGAAAAACTTTCATGAGTACATACTTATTTACGAGTAAAATTATATACAAAATCGGAAACTATTAGGAATGAACGAAGTAAAAAATTTTTAAGTGTAATTGTTTTAATAAAACGTACATTTCTCAAAATAATTAAATCTTAGATAAAAAAAATTTAAATTAAGAGGTTAAATAAACAATAAAACGAAATATTATTTGTAAGCTTTCAGCAATTTCAGACTGCTGTCATCAGACGTTCAATAATAATAGTGTAATTATATAGAAACTGAATATAACGTATTGTCATTTGATACAATTTCTTGATCCATAAAGTTTGAAAAATAATTGTGAGTTAAAGAACAACCTACTTAAGAACTCGTTAAATACAAAAACTTAACCCCAATACGTTATTTGTAGATTAGATAAGTAGATGGCTGTAGATATTACTTAAACCTTTGATGTCGGTTTTTCTGTTCTTTGCATTCTTTTTTTTTTGATGCATATCATTTCGTGAAAAAATCGATCTTTATAATTGGTGACTGATTTGATTATGTTGGCATTTGTAAAAGCAGCATTATGTCCATCAATTAAAATATGTGTGGCTGTTGCAGTGGTTTCTGGTTTATTACACCTAATACTTGAAGCATGTCCACTCATTCGTTTATGAGGCCATTGGTTGGTTTGGCCAATATATACAAGAATACAATCTTGGCGTTCCACTTTGTATAGCAAATCTAACTTTTTTTCTTGCGGTACAGGGTCTTTTAATTTGGCATATAGTTGTCCAACGTTATTTGTTAGTTTGAACGTCATATTAATCTTGTAAGGTTTTAAAACTTTTTTTTTTTCGCTTAGAAAAAATTACAAGATTAATAGCAAGCAAGTAGAGGCAACCCTCTTACCAGACTACAGTTTGGACTTACTGTACTTACACATGTGCATAAACTAACCAAGAAAATATCCTCACGATGTACGGTATGCAACACAAATCTTACCCTGGACAATATAATAATACAATGTCCACGATAATACACTGCAAAGAAAAACTAATGAAATTCCACAGCAACTTGGAGAAGCTCTAAACCTAGAATGCTACAGTATTTTCATTACAATACAATTTGTAACCTTTAGGTATATGTAATACCTTCACGTATAGCTCCTGGATAGCGTGTTACATTACATTAAATGTAATGGTTCAGGTTTAGTACACCGTTTGCCAACACCATTCAATGTATTACACATAAGTCAAAGATTAAAGCGACCTGTGATGATTTATCTTCTTGATCGCGTTACCTTATTTTGGTTCTTGTAACTGAGAAACGCTCCTGGAATAAAATGCCTTAACTCCCTAATCGACATTCAATGAAACGCCAATGGATTACCTCACCTTGTTTAATTAAGTTAAATTATGAAAAGTTACATATACAAACATGAAATTATGAAAAGTTACTATGAAAATCGTATCGAATTATGATAATTTTAATTATACTAATTAACTATAATTATTGAGTCCTACCTTTTTGAGTCCTTTTACAATTTAGACTTATTTAGTGTTAACTATGCACTTCAATTATTTAAGCTTACTTTGTTTATTTATTTGTTTAATTCAAGAAAAGTTAATTATCGAATTACATTGCGAATTAATATTAAAGAAAATCTAGTTAATTGACCTGAAGGAAACTTTGATTAAAAATTATAAACTGACAGACAGAGTTTCCTCCTTCAAACTCTATCTCGCGGAACTCAAGGCAGAACTAACTTTCAATACCAAAAGTCCTTCCTCGTTAACTTCTTTTGAACTTTTTTTCAGTTCAACTAGTTTGCCATTGTGGCATATTTCATAGTGCAATAAACCATCGATTTCCGTTTCGCTTTGCTACACTGCGCTAAATCGCAATTGTTTGTAAATTTATAATTTTATAAAACTTTTCGTAAGTTTTCATATGTACAGGGCATTACAATTTTTATAAACAATAGATATTATGAACAAATTGTAAAAGATGTAATTATATTATTACATTATTATGCTTAAGTGCTAATAGCCTAGCTGTTGATGCACTTCAATTCAAATAAAAAAATAGAGATTATATTCAGCTTTCATAAAGTTTAAAATTTCCTGACATAATATTATTTAACAATATATTTATATAACTAAATATTTAAATAAATGTTTATAATGAAATTATTTAAAAAATTGACAAACGCAAATACATCAAAGGGCAAAATTTTAAATTTACAATGATATAGAAAGTAAGAATAGTCAAAATTTTATAAAATACACAAAAGTATAATATAACAACAAATATAAAAAGTAATGACAGATTTTTTAAATTCTCTTTGAATTGTCAACTTTCAAATTGTACGCAAACCTTTGAAGTTAGCAACAAGTCGAGTTTACATTAGACCAATGCCAAAGGGTAAAAACAGAACGACCTTATATATTAACCCAATATTTCGTTTTATTTTAAAATATTTTTAATTCGAAACTTTTAATTTGTAATTTATTTCAAAAGGATTTCTGAACAGAGTGGTGTTTGAAAATATCATATTTATGAAAATTAACTACAAAATGTTATGAAAAAGTAAAAAATATTAATAAAAAATGGAGGGGGTGCTTTTGATATTAATGCAAATTGAGAGGCGATAGCCTACTATATATTTATTAGATCTTGTTAGAATCCATTAGATAACGATAATCGAGGGACTAGATGCATCAAGATAAATAAAATTTGAATGCATTTAAACTTCCAGTTAAGGTAACACAATTTTAATTTATTTTAAAGGAATATAAAACTATTTTATAAATTTTAATTATGAAATAAAGTGTAAGTCAAAAAAGTTGCATGTGGTAGTAATAAATGTTCACCTGTTTTGTAAATAGAATTTATATTTTGCATTATGGCTGTATATTCAATAAATATGCAAAAACGTAGGTATCCAGTAAAGAAGAATTCAACATTTCTTCGAATCTATATTCAAACAAGAATACATATAAAACAAAATAAAAACAATGTGACGAAACTACGCTTTACTTAGTTTTTTATATCCAAACCCTCAAACAATACATTAGCATTTTATTCAGAACAGTATAGTGAAACGCCGTTCAAAGGAAAGTTATAAAATATAAATGAAACCTAATGGAAACGTAACGTTTCACTCTATAAATTTGAGATTAATGCGTACAAACCGCTAACAGAGCAAGAATGGATTTGAGCGAGTCAAGTAATGCATAAACAATCGGAAAGCTTCCCCGTTGAATTATCTGCAATTTGTACACTGGACTTCATCTCTACTGTTACAAAGAAGTACTAATCATTACTTTTCACATCCGGCATTTTCAGGAAATTACCACCAAAGGCAATGTATAATATCATCTTTTTTCGACTCTTGTTAACTTTCTACGTTTGTACCGCATAATTTTAAACAGAAAAGCCTGTATTCTTTATGTGTTTTTCAATTGCTTCGGGCAATTTATATTACAATGCAAAATTTCCCTAATAAGAAAAGAAAATTAGACATTTAATTTACTTCATGTAAATCAATTTTTAATTTATCGATCGATCACTCTAAAAATGTTTTATACTTATATTTAAATTAAAGAATACGTAATATCAGTAGTAACTCTTGTTACACATACAGCACATATTATTTTCCTACGTAAATAGCAGCACGTAAACCCGATAAAATTAGCGTGAGTTTGTAAAATTTGTGTAGCTTAATCTGAAGTATCTCGACATAATTAAGAAATATATTGTACTATCAGCAGCTAATTTTAATTTTGGGATAAGTAAATATTTATATTTTTATACAGCAATTTTTTAATTTTAGGACGTAATTAATTAATGGCACAAAGTATACAGTTTAGCGCTCGTTTTTTATCAAAAATAATTAAACATGTAGTACTGCTACACATAAATTAGCAAGGATCGATACCACTTCTAAAATCGTGTTTTATAAACTACACTATAATATATTACTTTTATAGATAAGAAGCGTTTCAAAAAATTCACTATCTGTGTTAATTCAATCGTTATTTTCAGTTTTTAAATTTTTTATGAAATCCCACTTATGTTTCTCTCCATCACTGTTAATAAAGGGCAAACGTATATGTTAAATTTTAAAATATGAGACAACACGCAAATTTTAAACATTAGTCAAATAAAAAAAAATAAGTTGAAGACTTGTATCCCAAGATTAACGATTCTTGTTACACATCGTTGAAAACGAAAGTACAACCTAATTCAAAATCCGACTTACGAGAGAACCTGAAGGAGAAATTTCAGTTTAAACGTACAGTTTATATGAATAGATTTGCAACAGATAATTCAACGTTGCATGAAAATTACTAGCAATATTGAATAACCACAAAATAACTTTCCACAATTAACTTATGCGATCAAAACTATTTAAAGCACTTGCGCATAATATTATAGAATACTATGTATCTTCTAAGAGACATCAATTATTGCAATTCCGTTCTCGGTCGAACTCAATATTAAAAATTAAAATATCAAACTACCGAAAAATTGAACAAATTAATTGAATCAGTCACCATCGTGCGACTACGATTATTATTTGTAACCCTACAGATTAGAAAAATGTTAATCATTTTGAACAATATTAGTAATAATTAACATGATGCTAACGCCGTTATATTGTGTCGCATGCAACCCAGATTTAAAAATTTGAATAATTAATCGTTTTTTGCGAGCCAAACATTAAAAATTAATTTTACATAATATATTATAAAAATTAATTAAAATTTTTAATTCAGTTAATTTTACTAAAACAAAGTTTCCAATATAGTTTTTGATTTCAATTTTAATAGATTTTAATCCATTTTCATTCATTTAGGGATAGTTTAACTGACGAGTTCTTGAAAAGACAAAACCACATTACGCAACGGGGTCTTACACTAAAATGTAAGTTGGAAAATTTTCATATTTCACTAAACTTGTAGTTTGGATAATATTGTATTCACAAATTGATAAACTTTTACAATTAATGAATAAAAAGCAATATTTTTAAAAACTTTTAGTTAATGATAATATTTTATGTCATTGTTAATTACTGCATATACTGTTTGTTCCTAGTTAAAGCATGGTACCAAGATTTCATTTAAATCTTATAGCAATATTACATAACTCTTTCTTTGAGGGGTTATGAGAACCGTATTAAGATTTTAGCAACTTAATCGTATTAAAGCAATTTTCTGCAAAATTAAATTTTTGATTTATGATGGTATCAATAAATAAAAATGATATTCATGCTTTTCTGGACAAAGTTGATTGGATAATAAGCTTTATAGACAAGATATTCTTATTTACAACTAATAGATTTAAATGAGTAAGTGGGAAAAATATACTAATTTACAAATTCGATTAAAAACTGATTTACTTAACTTGAAATTATTATAATATTCGTTCTTAAAACATATTTTACAAGTTAATAAAACAATAATTAATTATATATAATAAATTTACATAATGAAATAGATGTTTTATCAAGTTTAGTTGGTACTAGGATAAGTATGATAATTATATTCAAATGTTAAATAACTCTTGAATTTAAATTTTTATTTTGAAAGTGGATAAAAAGCCCACTTTGTTTGCAAAAAAAACTTTTTGCAAATCTTTACAGTTATATTTACCTTAACTATAAAACTTTTTAAAATTAAATTGTATCTACAGTAAAACCATAATTATCCGAGTCGAGTTATTTAATCTTGCACGTTAACCTTACTAAACCACTTTAAAAATATCTTTTTCTTAACTATGCAATGTAAAAGACTCCGTCGATTTTTCTTTTATCTGCGGATATCAACTTATTTAGTAATATGTACGAATATGTAGTAATATAAGAGACATCACGTTCTACGTAATGAATAGTATAAATACTAGGAGTATAATATAGAAACTACATAATGAGCACATCTTCTAAAACAACCGTCAATCCTGCTGAGTTCTATAATATAAGCAATCATTCTTAACTTTTGACAGGTAAATCTTTTAGACAGGTCAACCTTCTTGACAGGAACGCTTTTTAGGTTACCTGGCTTTGCCTTAACATTATCTTAAATTAGTTAAATTAATTAAAACTACAAAGTAGAAGAGTCGCGCCTTTCATGTTGTTTGTCTTACATTTAAAAAAAGTGACCATTTAGATACACCCTCTGCCCTCTGCTCTGCAGTGTAAACTGGCAAAGTTATTTGTGAAAACCAACCAATCACAATTTACACATTTTAATATTTTAGGTCCCACTTCAAGTTTATTCATAAAACGAATAGACTATAGATTTATTACAATAGGCACAATGAAAACTAGGCGAATACAAAATCTTAATATTAACAAGTTATTAAAATCTACATCATGTTTTAGTTGACACCAAATTCCAAATATTCATCATTAATTTCACAGTTTAAAAAATGCATTTAGAATCAGAATAGAGAAACATTTTACAATGGTTTGAAAGTATTATTATAACATCATTTAGATATAAAATAAATAAAGGAGATCCCTGATGGGCACCTCAGATTTAATAAGAATCGTATCCAAAAGTTTACACCTCATTTTTACTATTTGTGTTTTATTGAATAGATATGAAGATATCCATAAAATTGTAGTAATGGTTTCTCCTATAAATGCATTAGCTTCAATTTTTACATTATGTAGTCTGGGTGATCTATTCTCTCAAATAATGCTCATCGTATATTAAATTAATAATATTTGAAAATTATTATTAAATTAAAATTATAAAATATTAAGCAGATTAACTGAACAATTAAATAATTTTTTATCGGCTTTCGGCAATTGGATTTTGCCACTTTGGATGAAAAAAAGTTAATAACGCAAATTAAAACCCATAATATTATAACTATTTACATTGATTTATGAAACGGTCATTGGCTTGGTTGTTGACGCGATCAACTTCTTACGCTAAAGCGCCCAATTTGAATCCGGGCAGAGCCTCACTTTGTGGTGGCCGTATCCGTGCTTCGCAAGACACGTAAAACCGGCAGTATTCCTATGTTAATTAATTACCATCGTTAACAATAAAATAGAGTTACATGCACATCTGTGGTCAGATTATCGAGCTATTTCAGATGTAAAGCAAGTAATGCTCACAGTACTAACAATTGTTTCAGAATATCGCCGATGCTACTGTTAAGATATAACAGGATCTTGTCCTAAATTAAGAGGAAGACATTAATATATTTAAATAAATTTTCACAGTTATTTACGTAATTTTAAAGTGCTCTGCGGTTACGTGTAAAGGAACTTAAACCAAAAAAATGCGTTTTTAAGGTATTAGTACCAAATTTTCTCAAATTTTATCCTCTATTGATTGGTATAAAGTAAATATGTCAATGTTTAAAAATATTATTAAAAGCAATGTATTAAATATAATAAACTTATGTTTATTTTTTCAGGTATAAAAGTAACAAATAAATAACTTAAATATTTATTAATTAAAATGTATAAGTTTGCGGTATAATCTCAGTAAGGTAGTTCTATTCCCAAACACAAATTTTATTTTATTAAATTTCAAAAACGGATACAAATCAACGTGTTTTTTGCTTCTACTGAAACGAAAAATTGTCAGATCATATTTACAAAATAAACGTAAGTGTAGATTTTTAACATAAAACATTTTTAAACAGGTTATAATAAAATAAATGTAATTCGACATGAAAAGCAAATATTTACAAAATAAAATCTATTCGTATTGACGGCAATTTAACTAAACTACAGCCTTCAATATTATTCTTTCTAATTAAAAATTCTTGATCCGCGTCCACATATATTTTACATAACAAAATTACTTTAACATAACTTTTTAGCTCTAATTTTAGTTTTCTTTTTCAATTTTAAAACATTTGCTACTATCCTCCCCATAAGCTCCTTTCCCACAGTAAAAAATTAAATTGCTTTTAACTTTTACATAAACAGAAGATTCTTGTAATTTGAAGAATTGTTTTGTCCGAATTACATGTTTACTGATAATAGTATAGTTTAAGAATGCACCTTGATGTGTTTCAGAGTATCAGTACGATCTTGTTACTCGATTCTTATATTTATCCATATCTAATTATGCCTTGTTGTACCAAGCAATATAGCGTCAAGTATACACCGTCTGACTAGAATGCAAAAGACCGGGGTTCAAGTCCTGGTCACGTCGGATACGCTGCTGTGATCAAAGGTCTAATATCAATCTTTCGACTGTGAGGAAGGCAACAAGAAACCACCCCATTAATTATATTCCCTAGTAAAGTCAACTTGACTTTGGCTAAATTGATCCGCCTACGCACTGTGTGTATGGTACTGGAAGAAGTACCTATTACAATTCAGTTTGTTGTTTCGATCTTGCCCTATTTCTTGAAAATATGAACTTTAAAAAAATAATATTTTGCCGCTTCTAATTAAAAGTAATTTTTTATTACTTTTATTGTATAACATTGTACATACATGTCGTTAAATAATAAATTTTAAAAACTTCCTCCTACATTGTTTTTTGTCAAAGACGAAGAAATATAGTCTGAAAAAAGCAAATAAAGAAAATATAAAAAAATTTGTTAGAAATTAGCTGACAAAAGGAGCTTAACATAATAAAGGCTCTATCAATTACTTTAATTTTTTTAAATAATACCAGAGAAAAATAAGACATAATTCTATCATTCGATCTCATACAATTTGGTTTTCGAATGTGACAAATACTCAAAAAATTAGGTTTAAATTTCGCTGGCTTAATAAAAAAAAATATGATGTTAGTAAGGCGCCAGTTTTGGTAAATAAATCTATCAAGGCAGTAAGGGTCATTTTAATTATCTAAACACGGATAATAAATAGATGGGTTGCCAAATATTCACACTTCCTTAACAGAACAAACACAATTAAAAAAACAAAAACAAATCTAAATAACTGAAAGTTATAAGTAAATAAAGTAAAAAAAAAACTAAAGTAAAAACTAAAGTAAAACAAATTTAAAAATGTAAGTTTTACTTGAAGTCAAAACTTTCTAAAGCAAATAAACTTCACCACCAGTTGACGACTGTACAGTGATCCAACCTGTCAACTCAGATTATTATGAATTTGTTTCAATGTTTGAATTCACGTTGGAAAATTTAGTTACGTTAACACAAACATCTTAGCCCTGTTAACATGCACATTCAATGTATTTTAATTAAAAATAGCTTAATGAAAAAAAATTGATATCTTGACTCTTCGAAATATCTTTCCCTTTTTAACCAGGAACGTACATATCTTTCTAATAAACTCTCAATGAGAGATTCGAATCTACCATTACTAATTTCTAGTCGCTTAAGTTTTCCACTGTGTCACTCTAATGAGCTTAGTTACAAGTAAAAATTTGTAGAAAAACAAAATAATTTAGATAAGTATACCAATTAGTAAAACCAACAAAGTAAGAGCATCGGTGTTTGTTTTGTCGATTGCTATAGAGTTAAAATGTAATAAGAACCAAAACTAAACCTAATGGTTATATTAGTTCTGCAAATAAATTTAGTTACTAAGTGAAATGATAATAAATTGAATTTAAAAAAATAATATTTAGATGGAAATAGATGTTTGTTGTAATGTAAAATAAATTTAAAATTAAAATTGAGAAGATATATTGAAGCGCAGTAAACATAGAGTTCATCAAAAAGATCTGTAATTTGGAAGAAAGACACAAAAGCAGAGTGGTATAAAAATGTTAATGTTAGATGGAAATTGGAAGAATTAAATGCTTGTCGTGTGATTGTTGATAAAATGGGACCAGATAAGACTAAAAATAATTGCCATGACCATAGAAGGAATGGTAATAGAACCATTAAAGGTGATATTATTAAATTATAGTCTGTCATTCAATTCGCCCAAATTTAATTGTTTTGTAAACTGAATCGCAGCAATATGTGTGTATATGTTCTTAATGAATGTATACTAACCGTAACCGATAATAATAAAAAGAAGAGAACAATATAGAAGCTGGACCTAAGGCGCATTTTTACTTAAATTCGCTGTGTGCAGAGTGAGTCCATTTTGATGGTTCTTTCGGAGAACTAGATAGAGACATGAAAAAATACAGCATCCTCGGTCTCTTTTTCTGAGAGAACCTCGATGGGCAAAATCCAGAATTTGCTATCTCTTTTTTTGTTGCCGGGCTTTACAACAAATGTTCGATTTTTTAATCGATATCGATAGATGCCAATATCTCGGTAGTTTACGAAGTTACAAACAAAATTCATAATTTCTTCAAACATACATGTTTAAACAAAGATAATAAAATGGGCTGAAGAGATTTTAAATATCTTCTTTAGTTTTTAAGTTATAATATAAAAGTTTTTCTTTAACAGAAACCGTAATTGGATATGACATAGTAGTACTTAAATATTAGACATATAATATCTTTTCAATGCCATAATAAAATATGTGGTGTTCATTAATTCAGTTTTAGCCTATTTTATTACAAAACGTTAAATAAAAAAAATTAAGCTCGAAAAATTAAATATAATAAAATTTATTTAGTAAATCGCAATAAAAATTTTAAACAATAACAATAGTTAAATTAAGTATTCTTGAAGTAAGTAATATTAGGAAGAGGTGTAAACAATATGAACATCAGTTTGAGTAGTTTGCACAAAATATTTTTAGTGATCGGGCGATCAAAATGAACCATTTCCTAATATGGAATATTTATTATTTAAGAGTAAAAATAATTTAATTAAAGTATAGAATATATAATTAGTCAACCGTTTGCTGGAAAAATATTAATTTATTATTGTTGATTTGTATGAATTTATTTTTATGAAAAAAAACGTAAAGATTAATTTGAAGCTCTTCGTATACAGAATGGAAGTAAAAAACGTAAACATTTGTTGAGAAAATGTGTAGCTATTAAATCACTTTCGCCGGGTAAGTTATGGCTGGATCTTCCTCGACGCGGGGGTTATTTCTTATACTGAGCTACAATACAAATTCATTGGCTCACGTCGAGTAGCAGTCTGTACAAGCATATCTCTTCAGTTAAGTGGACTGAGTAAAAATAGCGCATAACCCCAAAAGGCTTGAGTTTCACAGTTTTTTAGCCTCTTAACCTAACCTGGGAATTTTAAATCGCAAGGTGTTTCCTTTGTTTTATTTAATTTTCATTTCTCTTTGTGCGTTAAAAGTTATCTCTACTCATCTTATTGTCACAGTTCCTTGTCAGCAGCACGTGCCTACCCATATTCCACAGAGCTCATAAATTTTACACCTCTTTACTGAAATTTACTTTAACATTTCAAACAGTGCATTTACAAGATACATATGTTTTTGATTATAAATCTATATTAGGAAAATTCTAAATATAATTATAGATATAATTTACATGTTCTTGTAATAATAAATATTTGTAGTTATGTAAATATTAGTTTGTTACATTATTTGATAACTGCAACAATAACATAACTGACTAAATTTCAGTCAAAACCTATTAAATTTTTTATATTACTGAAATGCAATTATACGAAAACCATGTGTTGTAGCAAATTAATGTCATTTGCTATACTACCTTTGATGATTCTGAGTAGTAACATATTCTCTTTAGATCTATTGCAAACATATTGCAGAATACTGTTCTGGATTTAAGTGCAATATTTAAAATAATTTTCTAGTTCAATGGGTTCGGATGGTGTGATCAACTTAAATGACTACAAATCAAGTAGTGCGTGCGTTTGAATCAGTTTCTTGAACGAATACTGACAAGAAACCTTTTCTAATGCTAAAAAATAATTGAAATAAAAAAATAATAGCATTATCGTCTATAAATACCTATTACTTAAAATTGCTTAATTAACTTTTTAAAAATGATGTAATTTTTATAAGAAAACATATAACAAGAAATAAATATAAAAAAATATTGTAAATCTGATTTAATTTCAAAATAACATTTTACTATGCAGAAATGAAAAGCTTGCATAAATTAAAATGAAAATTTCAGATTTGATAAAATAATATTTGCACAATTAGGAAAGCTGAAATCAGAAATTCTATCAATTTCTAATTTTTTTAGCATATTATCTAAAAGCTGAACTTTTAGAAAAAACAGTTCTTTTAGCATGCGAATTCGAATAAAATGCGTGCGTGGGAAATTTTGAAAACAATAAAAATATCATACATGCAAGTGTAAATTTTTGGGCTATAAAAGATATATAAAAAAACAAAATATTTAACAATTTAGCCAATTTATTTTTGGTGCGGATTTATTTGATATCATTCCTGGAGTTTCCACCTGCCTAGCAAGCGAGCTTTGTGTTTCAATATACGGTAAACGCGGATAATCCCAGGTTCTTCAGGAAAAGCTTTTGCTATTGTACTGAAATTGGATAGAAGAGCTTATAGTACAAAACTTACAAATTATAGAATCTTTTCATACCGGTTTTTTGTTATAGAATATGTAAAAAATTTAAATTAGTTTTGAAATACTAAACCAAAATAAATTAATTTTTTCAATTATAAAATTTATTCTTGAGTAAATTTGAACAGCAAATGAAAATAGTTCGGAGAGCTAAAATATATTTTAACATTTCAGGTATCTTGGGTTAGACATAGAGATATTCATCTATTAACTGTAGGACGCTATACGTATACGTCAGATCAACGATTTGAAGCTATGCATTCACCTCACACAGAAGACTGGACATTAAAGATACGTTATCCTCAGAGGAAAGATTCTGGTATTTACGAATGCCAAATCAGCACAACACCACCAATAGGACATCCAGTTTATCTCACAGTAGTGGGTGAGCATATATTATTATAACCTATTTTATATCCATCCTTTAAAAAATTTTAAATCAGATTCTATAAATTACCTTTCCTACAACTAGATGAATAATTATTGTAGATTTTATTTTAAAAGTAAAGCAATTTATAAATTAACTTGCCCGGAGAATATAAAATTATACTTCTGTTATTTAAATTTCGTAGTCTGCTTCTATATATTTTATAAAATTTATTAATGAAATTTAAAAGCTTTACATAAAAAAACGCTAATACGTTTGAGCATAACTTTGCATGCATGAGGCCGAGTTATGTCCTCGAGAGGTAAATAATCCACATAAAAGTCACAAATTTTAAAACTGTCAACAAAATATTTCTCTCTAATTATTAATTTTACGTATGACCTTATTCTGCGTGACTGTATCTTGATTTAATGGTGTGAATTTAAAATTAAAGCATATATTAAGATATAAAAAACTACCTCGGCTTAATATATTTTTGTTTTTAGAATCATTTATTAATGTCTAGAATGTGCTTGACATAAAAAATTTAAATTGAGTTTTTTTCATCGTAATTTTCAGAGATACTTTTTTAAGATTTCTCTTTAACCATTTCCAAAGTAAAAAAATTTTAAATCATACTTGTATAGGCAAAAACATGTTTAAAACCTTTTCTATATTCATTCATACTGTACTAAGGTATATTGTCAAATTACTGCGGCACTGCACTTTAAATCGATTATGCTCTGACTGTGAATCTACGAGTACTTCTTCCCACTCAGAAAATAATAAATATTTTTAAATTTATGTAATAATATTATTTATTTGTACATATATATAATGCATTTATAATAAATGGTTATTAACTTGTGAAAATATAATTTAAGAATTAAAACTTAAATTTTGAAAAAAAAAATTCACTAATCGTCAAATTTAATTTTTATTTCATTTAAATACTTAAATTATAATGTATTTAATAATATCATAAAAATGTTTATTAACTTGTAAAATTATATTATAAGTATAAAATTTTTTTAAATATTAGAAGATTTACTATGTAATTTAAAAAAGTTTTGTTTTGTAATTATTAGTGAATTTAATTTTTTTCAAACATACTTATTCGTCCATAATATATGATTATTCTAATATTTCATGAATAACAATTTTCTAAATAATTTTGAAAATTGTAATTTAAACTGAATGTTATAAAAATTATATTTGATGTTTGACATAACTATGTTTATATACCTAATTGAAAAAATAAATTATATGACTTTAAATCAAATACTGCAAACCAAAAGTTTATTTCTAAAAAAGACAAAAAACTTCCAATTCCACAATTTTTTAACATTCACTTTAAATTACAATTTCCAAAATTATATATAATTAATATATAACAATTTTATTTTTATATATCCTCTAACCTTTAATAGTCGACGGATTGCCAATAATAACGAAGAAACCAAACAATGAGGTGTACTAAATCTTTCCATAATAAGATATTATGAAAAGAGTGTATAATACAGTAGATGTCTAAAAAACTGCCAGATCTTGTTCTAATGCAGCGCTTGCAGATTACTAATAAGAACTCGCAATAACTTTTATTACGAGACAGTTATTGGCCTGGCTGTTAGCGTGATCAACCGCTAACAAAAATGCGCTCAATTTAAATCTAGACAAAGGCTGACTTTTTTATGGTCATCTCCGTGTTTCAGATAGCACATAAAGGTCCTCTCTCAAGGTGCTAGCAACATCTTTGAGGTATTAAATGGCAGAATACTCTCTTGGAAAAACGGGTAGACAACTTCAGTTGTATTCTGCAACCAAGAAATGCATATTCTTGAAAAGAAACCAAACAAACAGGATGTTATGTAATCCAATCAGGATAATATACAACTAATATTATTTATAAATAATATAAAAACATATTCAAATATTTGTTAGGTAAGGAATTTTGGTCAATTAAATATTTAATGTCGAATTAAAGTTAACCCAAGTTTTGGTAACTATACGATAATGGGTTCCTAATATAATATGTACAATCCGGCATCCTCCTTTACTTGGCCATCCGGGTCATTCATTTATGCAATGCTAAGTTAGTTGTTGTTTGCTGATGACATTTTAAAAGAATGTACTTGGGTGATTACGATTGGTTCATCAAATTTGTTGGTTATTTTAAGATTCTTGAGAACTAGTCTCTCTCGGTAGAATTGCATTATCAATTTTCGGACAAAAAGTCAGTCAGTTAGTTTAGTTTGAGTCAAAAGAATAGAAATACATTAATAACAGTTATTCAATAAACTACAATAATATAAACATAATACATAAATAAACATGAAAATGAACAATTTGACAAATTTAATATTGAGTAATAACAACAAATACATCTTATGTTCTAATAAAATTCTTCATTAAATAAATTACTTCGCATAATACTAAATCTAATCAAAATAATTCACAAATAAATGAACTATCATAAATATCAAATATAATAAAAGTATCAAGTTAATTGCAAAGTAAATTATCAAATTACAATCCTATTCAAAACAATTACATATGATAAAATTCAAGTCTTACATTCAAATTATTCAACTAATCTTCTTAATCTCTATTTATATTATAGCTATCTAATAGTTCTAAATTATTAATTTTAGATTAAAATTAAAAGATTCAAACTCAATCATTAATTCAATTCATAACAAGTAATCTAATTCATAACTAAGGTATAACTCAACAATCCGTAAAATATTGATAGATATCAGGCTAGTCGAAGAAATTAGTTATGCAAACATCAATAATCAAATTAACCAATTAATTCAATTAACACATTTCAATGTAAACTGAGCACAATTAAGAGAACGGTAGCATTATAAGAATCGCAATAATAACTACACATCGATTCTGAATAGAACATAAGCACTCAATGATGAAATCTCAAACATTTGAATAATCTGTAACTAATATGTACCCATAAATCTACTAATCGAACATTACTAAACTATAATCACCGATTCAACATTCATTATAAATACATTAGCACTCTAATTAATACCATAATACTTTAAATATCAGAGAATACACACTCATAAATTACATTCCCTAACATTAAACAATCAATACTTATTAATACATTCATAATAGTTACAAATATAATTTATTTACTAATTAATGATATTAAATAAAATCATCATATTAATAACTTAATAAATCTACAAAATACTTATTACCTTGATTAAACTAATGTTAAATAACTTTCAATCTAATAACTGTTATTTAGATTTAAAATAATTACTAATCATTAAATTAGAATACTTAATACTCTAAAGTAACGTACTAAATGTAATAAGAATTTTATCATAAATTTAGAATAATAAAATTATAATCAATTTAATAGTATTTATATATCTGTCAAATTATTCTAATAATGTTAATTAGAATGAATAAAATTATTTAATAAAAATATTTCGATTAAATTTACTTAATAGAATAATATATTAATGAATAATTTTAAAGAATATTTTAATAAATTAATTATTATAAAATATTTCAAATTAAAATTTGAAATGATAAATAAAAGTAAATTAATTTTATAGATTAAGCAGAGTGGGTCCATTTGATGGTTCTTTTGGAGAAAGAAAGAGATATGAAAAAATACAGCATCCTCGGTCTCTTTTCCTGAGATAACCTCGATGGGCAAAATCCAGAATTTGCTATCTCTTTTTTTGTTGCCGGGCTTTACAAACAAATGTTCAATTTTTTAATCGATATCGATAGATGCCAATATCTCGGTAGTTTACGAAGTTACAAACAAAATTCATAATTTCTTCAAATATACATGTTTAAACAAAGATAATAAAATGGGCTGAAGAGATTTTAAATATCTTCTTTAGTTTTTAAGTTATAATATAAAAGTTTTTCTTTAACAGAAACCGTAATTGGATATGACATATTTAAAAAATAGACATATAATATCTTTTCAATGCCATATTAAAATATGTGGTGTTCATTAATTCAGTTTTAGCCTATTTTATTACAAAACGTTAAATATAAAAAATTAAGCTCGAAAAATTAAATATAATAAAATTTATTTAGTAAATCACAATAAAAATTTTAAACAATATCAATAGTTAAATTAAGTATTTTTAAAGTAAGTAATATTAGGAAGAGGTGAATAGACATCAGTTTGAATAGTTTAAGACAAATATGTTAAACAAATTGCACAAAATATTTTTAGTGATCGGACGATCAAAATGAACCACTTCCTAAAATGGTATGTATTATTTAAGGGTAAAAATAATTTAATTAAAGTATAGAATATATAATTAGTTAACAGTTTGCTGGAAAAATATTAATTTATTATTGTTGATTTGTATGAATTTATTTTTATGAAAAAAAACGTAAAGATTAATTTGAAGCTCTTCGTATACAGAATGGAAGTAAAAAACGTAAACATTTGTTGAGAAAATGTGTAGCTATTAAATCACTTTCGCCGGGTAAGTTATGGCTGGATCTTCCTCGACGCGGGGTTATTTCTTATACTGAGCTACAATACAAATTCATTGGCTCACGTCGAGTAGCAGTCTGTACAAGCATATCTCTTCAGTTAAGTGGACTGAGTAAAAATAGCGCATAACCCCAAAAGGCTTGAGTTTCACAGTTTTTTAGCCTCTTAACCTAACCTGGGAATTTTAAATCGCAAGGTGTTTCCTTTATTTTATTTAATTTTCATTTCTCTTTTTGCGTTAAAAGTTATCTCTACTCATCTTATTGTCACAGTTCCTTGTCAGCAGCACGTGCCTACCCATATTCCACAGAGCTCATAAATTTTACACCTCTTTACTGAAATTTACTTTAACATTTCAAACAGTGCATTTACAAGATACATATGTTTTTGATTATAAATCTATATTAGGAAAATTCTAAATATAATTATAGATATAATTTACATGTTCTTGTAATAATAAATATTTGTAGTTATGTAAATATTAGTTTGTTACATTATTTGATAACTGCAACAATAACATAACTGACTAAATTTCAGTCAAAACCTATTAAATTTTTTATATTACTGAAATGCAATTATACGAAAACCATGTGTTGTAGCAAATTAATGTCATTTGCTATACTACCTTTGATGATTCTGAGTAGTAACATTATTCTCTTTAGATATATTGCAAACATATTGCTGAATACTGTTCTGGATTTAAGTGCAATATTTTAAATAATTTTCTAGTTCAATGGGTTCGGATGGTGTGATCAACTTAAATGACTACAAATCAAGTAGTGCGTGCGCTTGAATCAGTTTCTTGAATGAATACTGACAAGAAACCTTTACCAATGCTAAAAAATAATTGAAATAAAAAAATAATAGCATTCTCGTCTATAAATACCTATTACTTAAAATTGCTTAATTAACTTTTAAAAATGATGTAATTTTTATAAGAAAACATATAACAAGAAATAAATATAAAAAAATATTGTAAATCTGATTTAATTTCAAAATAACATTTTACTATGCAGAAATGAAAAGCTTGCATAAATTAAAATGAAAATTTCAGATTTGATAAAATAATATTTGCACAATTAGGAAAGCTGAAATCAGAAATTCTATCAATTTCTAAATTTTTTAGCATATTATCTAAAAGCTGAACTTTTAGAAAAACAGTTCTTTTAGCATGCGAATTCGAATAAAATGCGTGCGTGGGAAATTTTGAAAACAATAAAAATATTATACATGCAAGTGTAAATTTTTGGGCTATAAAAGATATATAAAAAAACAAAATATTTAACAATTTAGCCAATTTATTTTTGGTGCGGATTTATTTGATATCATTCCTGGAGTTTCCACCTGCCTAGCAAGCGAGCTTTGTGTTTCAATATACGGTAAACGCGGATAATCCCAGGTTCTTCAGGAAAAGCTTTTGCTATTGTACTGAAATTGGATAGAAGAGCTTATAGTACAAAACTTACAAATTATAGAATCTTTTCATACCGGTTTTTTGTTATAGAATATGTAAAAAATTTAAATTAGTTTTGAAATACTAAACCAAAATAAATTAATTTTTTCAATTATAAAATTTATTCTTGAGTAAATTTGAACAGCAAATGAAAATAGTTCGGAGAGCTAAAATATATTTTAACATTTCAGGTATCTTGGGTTAGACATAGAGATATTCATCTATTAACTGTAGGACGCTATACGTATACGTCAGATCAACGATTTGAAGCTATGCATTCACCTCACACAGAAGACTGGACATTAAAGATACGTTATCCTCAGAGGAAAGATTCTGGTATTTACGAATGCCAAATCAGCACAACACCACCAATAGGACATCCAGTTTATCTCACAGTAGTGGGTGAGCATATATTATTATAACCTATTTTATATCCATCCTTTAAAAATTCAAAATCAGATTCTATAAATTACCTTTCCTACAACTAGATGAATAATTATTGTAGATTTTATTTTAAAAGTAAAGCAATTTATAAATTAACTTGCCCGGAGAATATAAAATTATACTTCTGTTATTTAAATTTCGTAGTCTGCTTCTATATATTTTATAAAATTTATTAATGAAATTTAAAAGCTTTACATAAAAAAACGCTAATACGTTTGAGCATAACTTTGCATGCATGAGGCCGAGTTATGTCCTCGAGAGGTAAATAATCCACATAAAAGTCACAAATTTTAAAACTGTCAACAAAATATTTCTCTCTAATTATTAATTTTACGTATGACCTTATTCTGCGTGACTGTATCTTGATTTAATGGTGTGAATTTAAAATTAAAGCATATATTAAGATATAAAAAACTACCTCGGCTTAATATATTTTTGTTTTTAGAATCATTTATTAATGTCTAGAATGTGCTTGACATAAAAAATTTAAATTGAGTTTTTTTCATCGTAATTTTCAGAGATACTTTTTTAAGATTTCTCTTTAACCATTTCCAAAGTAAAAAAATTTTAAATCATACTTGTATAGGCAAAAACATGTTTAAAACCTTTTCTATATTCATTCATACTGTACTACCAGGTATATTGTTAAATTACTGCGGCACTGCACTTTAAATCGATTATGCTCTGACTGTGAATCTACGAGTACTTCTTCCCACTCAGAAAATAATAAATATTTTTAAATTTATGTTATAATATTATTTATTTGTACATATAATGCATTTATAATAAATGGTTATTAACTTGTGAAAATATAATTTAAGAATTAAAACTTAAGTTTTGAGAAAACAAATTCACTAATCGTCAAATTTAATTTTTATTTCATTTAAATACTTAAATTGTAATGTATTTAATAATATAATAAAAATGTTTATTAACTTGTGAAATTATATTATAAGTATAAAATTTTTTTAAATATTAGAAGATTTACTATGTAATTTAATAAAAAGTTTTGTTTTGTAATTATTAGTGAATTTAATTTTTTTCAAACATACTTATTAGTCCATAACATATATTTGATTATTATAAATTATTCTAATATTTCATGAATAACAATTTTCTAAATAATTTTGAAAATTGTAATTTAAACTGAATGTTATAAAAATTATATTTGATGTTGGACATAACTATGTTTATATACCTAATTGAAAATATAAATTATATGACTTGAAATCAAATACTGCAAACCAAAAGTTTATTTCTAAAAAAGACAAAAAACTTCCAATTTCACAATTTTTTAACATTTACTTTAAATTACAATTTCCAAAATTATATATAATTAATATATAACAATGTTATTTTTATATATCCTCTAACCTTTAATAGTCGACGGATTGCCAATAATAACGAAGAAACCAAACAATGAGGTGTACTAAATCTTTCAATAATAAGATATTATGAAAAGAGTGTATAATACAGTAGATGTCGGAAAAACTGCCAGATCTTGTTCTAATGCAGCGCTTGCAAATTACTAATAAGAACTCGCAATAACTTTTATTACGAGACAGTTATTGGCCTGGCTGTTAGCGTGATCAACCGCTAACAAAAATGCGCTCAATTTAAATCTAGACAAAGGCTGACTTTTTTATGGTCATCTCCGTGTTTCAGATAGCACATAAAGGTCCTCTCTCAAGGTGCTAGCAACATCTTTGAGGTATTAAATGGCAGAATACTCTCTTGGAAAAACGGGTAGACAACTTCAGTTGTATTCTGCATCCAAGAAATGCATATTTTCTGAAAAGAAATCAAACAAACAGGATGTTATGTAATCCAATCAGGATAATATACAACTAATATTATTCATAAATAATATAAAAACATATTCAAATATTTGTTAGGTAGGGAATTTTGGTCAATTAAATATTTAATGTCGAATTAAAGTTAACCCAAGTTTTGGTAACTATACGATAATGGGTTCCTAATATAATATGTACAATCCGGCATCCTCCTTTACTTGGCCATCCGGGTCATTCATTTATGCAATGCTAAGTTAGTTGTTGTTTGCTGATGACATATTAAAAAAATGTACTTGGGTGATTACGATTGGTTCATCGAATTTGTTGGTTATTTTAAGATTCTTGAGAACTGGCCTCTCTAGATAGAATTGCATTATCAATTTTCGGACAAAAAGTCAGTCAGTTAGTTTAGTTTGAGTCAAAACGCAATAATCGCAATCCGAGTCATGATCAGCTTATTTAAAAAAAATGAAATCTATGAAACCTTTCATGACTTAGCTAAGTTGGTACAGTAATAATTAAAAATAAATCTTACAAAAATAATTTCCATAAAACCTTGATGTTGTAATAAGTAGTTTAAAATAAATATTAATAAAAACTTGTAGTTAATCTGTCATACAATTTTGGGAAAAATTCAACACTATTAAGTTTCTGCTCTAATTGCCTTGAAATTGGTCAACTTGTAGCGATTACCATATCCGATCGATTAGATACCTATGCAGCGAGTTGAACTGTCAATCATTGATAACGTAACATATAGCTTCCCGGTAATCCAGGACTACATTGAATTTGGTATTGCCAATAGTAATAACATTAGGCTTGGTGCTTTTGTAAATTTAATCCTTAAAGCAACAAACCTTTTCCAACTTTGGTTAATTATATTTTTATGACTACAAAAAATTTACCAAACTAAAATAAGCATTTAAAATTTTAACTTTTAGCATTTGCTCATTTTTATTTATTTATATAATATATTGGTTGGCGTTGATACCGCTGCTAATTTCCAGTAATCCTAGGCTAGTAATCCTCTGTTCAATATGTAATACACTTTTTTGATTTTTTTTAATATTTAGCAGTAATCAATTAATTAATCTAAAAATTTAAGTTTGTATATGTACATAACGGGTCGTAGGAAAAAAATTGTTTTATTAACCTAAATTAATAAAAATAATTGCGTCAAGTTTATCAAACTCTTGAGGGTAGGGTTGAACAGAATAACATGCACACTTAGGTTGGGACACATTTTTTAACCGGCTACCGTCGGTGCCATAACATCCATCTATGTATGTAATAGGTGCAAGTTTGCACTTTTCAAACAAAGGCAATAATTTAATATCTTGCGATACATTTAATTTAAATTAGGACCCAAGAAAGAATTAAATAATAATTATAAATTTAGTTTAGAATAATAGTTCATTCGAAACAGGTTTTATTTCAAATAAATTATGATGCTTTAAACTTAAAATTTATACAGGTTAAGTCAAAAGTGAATTAAGAAAATGTTAAACTTTTAATCTCTTAACCACATTACAAGCTAGTTTCCAGTGTATTTTGTATTATAATAGCGTTATTTATATGTTCCAAGTTTCACGCTGGAAACGTAAAATGTAATTTTTTGTCTTATTAAAACTTAAAACTTTATTAAAACATTTTGATTGCTATTTAATTATTTACCATATTAATTATTTATTAATATTAAAGTAAAATTTTCAAAATCAACAAGTTAACTAAACAATAAAACGAAATTATTCTTGAGCTTTCAGCAATGGTTACTGCTGTCGGATGACACGAATAATTTCGGTTTATTGTTTAGTTAACCTGTTAATTTTTAAAATTTTATTTTAATATTAATTTCATAAGTTAATAATATTATATAATCTTTTATTAATTATTTAGAATTTTAATATAATAAAGGGTCTACCAATCAGGGTTTGTTTTAAATTTGGTTGAAATAGGTCAAGTAGGCAGTTCTGTTATTCAGTTTTTATCATATGTATAATAAAAGGTCAACATTTAATATAATGCCTTTGATTTCGCTCGAAAATCGTGTTAAGATAATTCAAATCCATTATGAAAATGGTCGATCCGTGAAGACTACATTTCGCAAAATTCGCGATATTTTTATTTGTAACGATCGTCCATCTGAGACTACAATTGCGAATTTAGTGCGAAAATTTGAGTCCACCGGTTCAGTAGTAAACGTAAGCACAAAATATGTGCTCGTCCATGTCGTTCAATCGAAAATATTGCTGCAGTACGTGAAAGTGTCACAGAGGACCCAAATTTATCGGTTTCACGACGTTCTCAACAATTAGGCCTGTCCACAATGACCACATGGCGAATTTTACGGAAGGATTTAGCTCTAAAGCCTTATAAGATACAACTGGTACAAGAATTAAAGCCAGCAGATCATTCTCAACGTCTTAGATTTGCTGATTGGATCATTGAACGTGGTGCTTGTTTTCAGAAAAATCATCTTTTCGGACGAAGCACATTTTCACTTAAACGGGTATGTTAACAAGCAAAATTGTCGAATTTGGGCTTCTGAAAATCCAAAAGCAGTTGTTGAACAACCACTACATCCATCTCGTGTCACTGTATGGTGTGGTTTATGGGTAGGGGCATCATTGGTCCCTATTTTTTCGAAAATGAGGCTGGTGCTTTCGTTACGTCTGCAAACGTAGTCGTGGAGGACATTTACCGGATATTGTTTTCCATTCATAAATGTTCAAGCCCCTACAACATATTTCAGTAGAGAATTAGAAAATTTTCATACAAAATATGTGTTTCTTTTAAAATTTAAAACAAACCCTGATTGGTAGACCCTTTATTAATTGTGATGAGTTAGTTGATAATAAATTTATTTAACGTCTGATGACAGTAGTAACCATTGCTGAAAGCTCACGAATATTTCGTTTATTGTTTATTTAACTTTTTAATTTTGAAAATTTTAATTTGATAATAAAATAAATTTATATTATATTTTATTAAAATCAATAATTACTTTGAATTACATCATTTTTCTTGTTATGTTTAGTTCAATATTCTTGACGTGGAAATTAAGTACTACCTATTACAAAAGAATCTATTAAAAATCTATTATAAAGATAAAGAAGTATTTTTTGAATTGTAATAAAAAATAAGTTTGATTGAATTTCAATATAACAGGAAATTAAAAACTGATATCGAGAAGATTCTATTTGCATTGAAAGCTTCAATCATATTTACAATTTCATTCTTTCAGTAATGACCGTCATTGATATTATTGGTTTTCAAAAAAAATTTAATTTACAATAAATCTTGACTTATTTTTTAAAGAATTTTATTGAATAATCACCATAAAATTAAATTCAAAAACTTAATGCCAACATGGTAAATAATACTTACTACTGTTTTCTAATTCTTGTACATTTTCTTTCGACTACGGATAAATTTTTACACACATGAATGAACACTGTCACGTTTACTTCCTATGTCTTTCTTGATGTGCTATTATATTTTAAAAAAATATTCTATTCATTTGCTCCTTCACATATTTGTCATTCAACTTAACAAAAAGCATACACAAAAAATATCATTTCCACTTGTTCTGTTTTAGTGATTAAAACAGTTAAAATTGTTTTACTTTTTGACGGTTTAAATCAATATATTATGTAAATACTATCATAATTATAGACAATGCCCTAGTATTCCCTCGCTATTTACACCTAAACTTAATCAACATACTATTATGTACATATATTAATATCTGGTAAATATGCACCTCAGCTAACTTTTACATAGTACATTCAATCGTTTCAATTTTTTCCCACTTTTTCCAACAATTTCGGTGTTATTTTATTAATAACACGAATTATGTTGACCTCCAATACCTCAAGTATTGTTAATTTATTGGTAAAGATTAATGATTTAGGATAACTCCAAAGAAAATAATGCAAACCCGTTAAATTGCAAAATTTTGGAGTCCAATTAACAAGTTCGTTTTTTGAAATTCATTTGCAGTTGTCAAATGTTACGACACAAGCGATAATTTGGTTTTAGTTCTTGGAGAAATTGGATCTTGTATGAACGTAAACCAAGATCTTTACACAGAATTTTCCACATAAACGGACAAAGTCCAAGTTTTGACATTGACATTTTTAGATCTTCACTTTTAATTTATAAATCGGCACGTTTGAGATCACAGTTTGACCAAGTCATTATGCGTTTTGCCCTCACTAATGCGATAACCTATAGCTGTCGTCTTAACCACGTTGAATTAATGAGAATTCGTGTCCGCATGCGGTATGCGGCATTAAGTTCCGGTGCCTCCAGTTCGTTGAATCGCCCCTGATGATGGTACGCGAACCTCGTGGTCTGAATTCACAAAATACATTGCCTTACCTAAGGTCTTTCAGCTTTATCCTCGCTGTGTCGCTGTTGACATTATGTGCACCTATTTCAAACGATAGCTTCGAAATTTATTTGAAATATCTTTCGCTCTACTACCTCTACTGCTCTATTTAATCACGTCGGGGTAAAAGTAAGTATATGAATATTCAACGTGAAATATAAATTTATTTCTATAATAACTTTTGTTTCAACTACGCGATAATTAATTTTACATTTATCTTATTAAAATAAGCGATGGATAACATTAAGGACGAAATTCTTGAGCAAGATAAACTTATTGTTTTACATTTTTTTCCATTACATAACAAGACAACAATTATTTATTTATATTTACATTTACAGTTAATATTTAAACAATTTTGTTATGAATGTGGCGAACAATCTCAGGCAAAGCTAACGGAAATGTTAAATCTAAGCCTTCGGCGTATAGTTAAGGTATTGAGTTAGGTTCGCCGTTCACGTGCGAGTGTAATTATTATTACAAGCAATTATAATTATCGGCAATTTGATTCCTATGATATTAATAAGCGATTTGGCTGCTCTCAAATCTTCCTTTCACCAGGATTATTTCAAGTACCTTGGTTGTCAATCCATAAGCTACTATCAGTTTAACTATTTAACCATCAGTTTAACTTTTGTGGCCAATATTTGTAAAGTAAATATTTAAAATGTTGGTGGTTGATTAGCAAACACGGATGCGGAATGTGGTAAGTTACGGTCAACAACAGAAAACAAGAAGTCATTTTAATGTAAAGAGAGTTAAATAGATGTTACATAATAAAAAATAAGATCTAGACATCATATTTAGATTAATTAATAGAGGTTAAAGAAAATATAAATAAATTCCAAAAAAACTATATTTAATAGGTAGATAGGCATACATAATTAAAATTGTGTTTAATTATAATTATATTTAATTGTTATATTAAAAGAAAACCTACAATTCTTTGTGGCAAAGCCATAGTTTTGATTAAAGTAGGAAAAGCGGAGAGAGTTTTTATCCTCTGAATAAAATATGCTATTGTTTCATCAAACTTCCAAAATTGGTTATTTTGTCAAAAAATACAAAGTTTTGTTCTTTCTGTTTTTAGTGGGAATAAATATTGATTAAAATAAAACACATAGCACACTTTAAAACATTTAAAAGCATTTAAAAACATTACAAAACATTTTTGTAAAAGATTATTATTAACTGTTTAATTCACATCATATAATCTTTCAAGATGTTTTCGTCAAGAAAGTTTACACGTTCTAATTCTACCAAATTAATTTAATCAATATCGTCTGCAAACAACTCTTTTAAGAGTAAAGTTTAAATCATAGTTATCTTTCCTAAAAATATTCAGAAAATATTTGAAAATTATGTATTGATGGTCAATTAAACAAACCAAGTTAAACCGCAACCTTACGAAAATTCACATTTTCCAAATCAAAACTGATTTGAAGAGTTCATTACAAGGAAAATATGATACCTTTACGTTGTATATTTTAAGTTGTTTGATGTTAGAATGTTGAATATTACTGCAGATTTGGGTTAAAGCTGTTGCTTGCAAATGATAAGAAAAGTTGGTTTCTTAATATGTACGATGCAAATAGTAATATGAGCAATGTTTCCCCACTTATATTAGATTACGTCAATAAACATGATATGTCTAAGTTAGATACAATTTAATATTATAATTACACATTTTATATATTAATAATTGTGATTACGTATTTATAAAATATTTAAGTGCGGCTTCACACTTACGTTACCAAATCATAAAAAATCCGTTCTTTCATCTTTTTATGTTTAGTTTAGTGTAGGGATCTCGTTAATCCATTCAGTAATTTAACAATAATGAGAATCTCTTTAACATACTCCAACAACGCGTACCGTTCACACTTTTTGTCCGTAAAAATCTTTGAGGGGACATTATGTCCCGGATTCACAGTCAACTTTTTATGTTGAAATCACCGGTGCCAGATGCTTCTAAAAATTGTGATACTTTAACATATGTATACATCCAAAGAAAAACGCTTTTAATATGTTTTAATTTAGTATAGTCTGGCATAAATTTATATTTTTATATTTTGTAATTGAATTTTTTTGAAATAAATACTTTTGGCATAAGGGCACCACAAAGTGTGCTATTTATCATAATGACATAAGTTTCATGTTTTCTAAAATGTTGTCAGAACCAACCCATAAATTTTTTAGGATTTTTCGACAAGAACAGTATGTCAAGATAGAATACTAAATTTATGTATTTTTCAAAAAATGGTACCTACTTATATAAAATCTTCTGTAATTGAATGTAAAATATTATACCGGGGGGCCCACCGAACAAAGCGAATTAATATACCTATAATAAATTGTTTTTTTTTCTAAATTGCTGTTTTCTATTATAACGGACTTTAATGAAAAATATATCTATAGAAAGATATACATTTTTAATAAGAATTGCCATTAAGTTACTTTGTCAGATTAAAATAAATTTTTGTTACAAAATAAGCCAACAGTCTTGACTCTGTTGAAGAAAAGGTTTTTATTTAAAAAATGCATTACCAACAGTAGTAATTTAAAAATAATTTTAAACGGGGTTTTAAAACCCGGAATTTAAATTTTTATATTTGTATTTCTGACAATAATTAATTAAAAACAAAATATTAAATAATGTTTTACATAATTATTATCTTTAGATGCAAAAGAAAACTATCTTTCGATTGATATCCATTTTTCATTAAAATTACTTCAAATGGGTAGCAGGAATTTAACAAAAAAGATGATTTTTCTATGTTAATTTTTTATAAATTAACAAAATGCAGTCGACAGTTTAATACCCAATTCCATATGTTTGGGGGCTCGGCCGGCCACCCAGCATAATCAATTGTTATCAATTGACACATTATGAACTAGAAATTAATAATTAATAAATGACGCAGCGGTAAAGTAAAAATGTAAAAAGATAAATAAAAATGTCAAAATGTAAAACCATCAGAAAACTTTGCAGAGATTCTTTTCAAGCAACTTTAATCACCGTACTACTATTCCAAAATGAAATTTCGAAGCACTCTAAAAGTCGTTAAAAAGTAAATCGAGTCTATATTTAATCTGCCAATTCCAGAAATTTTAGTGAGAATCAGTCTTATTTATTTCATATTTATTTGTACTTTTATATTAATTTTGAAAATTCACTTACTTAATAATCTTATGTAGGTTAACTTAAGATAATATTGATGCGTGACGAAAGAAGTTTCGTAAGGTTTTCGAATGTTCTTACAAGTTGATAGCTATTCAATATCAACACAATCATTTGCAAAATTTTAGTAGATCCTTGAAATGATAATCGTGAGAGAAACATTTTCATAACTCCAAGTCGGTGAAACATGACAATATGTTTACGGTTCCACTAAAACTTTTGATTCATAATCAAACGCAATTTAATGTACATACATTGCTTATCCCTGAATTGCTTTATATAATTTAATACAGAGTTCTTCTAGTTGTTAGTATTGTTAATAATTTCCTTTACGCTCCAATTTCACTGTAATTTCAAACTTGACTTAAATAAGATAATAATTTAGCTCGTTGGCGAATTTTTTGAAAAGAAAATAATAAATATTGTATTTGGAATGAATAAAATCTATAGGAGGTTGTTATTTCAAAATTACGTATTTCAATTTTCATTTTCCAAAACAAATACTCGACGCATTATTAATAGGCCCCTATATATTATGAAATGTTATAAATATGTATTACAGTTGGCGTTAATAATAAACTATTGTATTTTTATTTGCAGAACCAATTACTGAAATACTGGGTGGCCCAGACTTATTCATTAACCAGGAGTCTACAATAAATTTAACATGTCTTGTACAATATGCACCAGAACCTCCACCAACAATGTTGTGGTCTCATAATTCAGAACCTATTAACTTCGATTCGCCTCGTGGAGGTATAAGTCTGGTTACCGAAAAAGGTGCAATAACAACGAGCCGTCTCTTAATTCAAAAAGCTTCCGTCGCCGATTCGGGAAAATACACGTGCACGCCTTCCAACGCAAATCCTTCGAGCGTTCGAGTTCACATACTTAATGGTAAGTTAAATTTATTTTTAATATTTCCAATCAACTTTGACGATTGAATGTAGATTTGAAAAAGTTAAATCTCAAGAGTATAAACGTTGGCTACGAGAAACATCAATGTCTAAACTTTATCGCTAAACTTTGCAAAAATCTCTTTTTTAAGTCTTATAAGTTAAATTTACATTTAAAACTTAACATTACGGTTTAGATTTATAAGAAAAGTTATTTTAATTGAGAATTTTCAATGCAGTACACATAGCGGCTCACATTTTTACAACTTGATTTTTTTCTACTAAAAAAATTTATTGTTCAACGTAATTCGAAACGACGAAATTTAGAATGGCGACTTTTATCAAATATAATTTTTCGCAATGTTGTCTTGACTGGGGTGTACATACATAGTACTGCAAAGTTAGCATTTGAATTTAGCAAGGTTGTGGTAATATAAAGCTTGGTGGCGGTAAATGTTGTAAATTTATAGTTCCTTAAAAAGCAATTATCTCCGCAAGCGCAAGTAACGCCACTGCAACTATTAAATCAGGCAACAAGTTTTGCGACACAGCGACGCATTTTCTGCCGCAAATATTATACAGATATTCGGAGAAAATGTACAATCTACCAAGCAGAAATAACTTACCGCGGTATTGTACCATCGCAACGTGTTGAACTTGACAAAAGCTTCCGTGCTTGCAATTTACGTTTAGCACGTTTTTTGTAAAATATCGATTCGTTTTAAGAAACGAGAAAACCATAACCGTAACATAACCAAAACTCTTTTGATTTTATGAAGCTTTTTTTTATAATGGCTCGCCCATAACTATGAAAAAGCTTATTTTACGCGACGTCAATTTTTACAATATTGGTTTGGTACAATTACTTATTCATTGCAATGACCTACCGCTATATTCGTGTTTATATATTGTAGTACAAAGACAAAATGATACTGTAATATAAAAACACATGTATCAATGTCGTAATATACAAAGAAAAAAAATAAAGAAGAAAAATTGCTTTAATTGAAATTGCCATTAAATTATTGATAGATTACTTTTTCAATGTAACAAATCATACCCAGTATCTCTTAATGAATATTCAATATGAAATATTAAACCGTCCATTAATAATTTTCACAAAACGTTTCTACAATCATTATCGTTTAGATTAAAAAAAATTTAATTTATTTATTACAGAAACGCAATAGCTTTCAAAATCTAGATTTACGTAAATTTGAAATTTAATATGCATCATCTTTCTAAGTAATCGATCGAATAACAAAATTTTATAACCGTGACACAATAATTTAGTAAATTTAAAGCAGAAACTAATGTATTTCAACTAGCAGCAAATTAATTTTGTGCTGGTAATTGTGAAAATTTACTTACGCTATCAGTGTTAGAGGGTCGGCTTGATATATTACGAATTGTATGTCTAGCTCATAGTTTGCTGTAAGGTTACGTACTACTATTTTAGGAGGTTAATTAATGACAGTACAAGATTTTGAGATGTAAGAAAATTGATTTAGTGCTAACAATAAAGTTTACTCGGGGATCGTTACAATTTACGTTACGATATTTATAATAAATATAAACTTTATACGTAATACCTATAGATATCATAATATTACATTATTACAATATTTAATGAAGGTATTTTTAGATTAATTTTAATATTTTAAAATCTATTAGTTGGTATTGTTCTAGGAGAGCATCCAGCAGCCATGCAACACGGGGGAGATTCTTCCGTGGCACCTTCCAGCATCACGTTACTACTTATTTCCTGCTTTCTTCTACTTCGACCTCCTATAACCTAGCGGTAGACAACAAATCGTTACTTTTTTAATTACATTTTATTTTTTTATAGTGTACACAATCTCAATTGACTGACCGATTGTGGCGTACAAAAAATATTTAATACACATTTAATTCGATTAAACTATTACCGAGTAGCTTAGTTGTAAATCGTAGTTATCATGTGCGAGTGATATGGAAAGCATAAAATTACCGTGTTCAAACAGTGTTTAAAAAAAACTGTGCTCTAAAACATCACACCTTTGGGGACATTTATATGTACATATCATGGATTAAACCAACGATTTTATTATACTTGTACATATGTATTTCCGGTTAATATTTAATATTTAACATATTAAACTTTTGTACATAATTCAATATCTGTCCAATAGTTGTGAACAATAAATTTGTTGTCTATATTAAGCTAAAACTTTTCATGTTGTAGTCGGACTCGGCTTTTTAATTTGTGTAGCACACAATATGGTTAATAATATTTTTTAAATTATAACGAGCTAACAAGGATGGTCGAACTTCATAACGATTAATACATTATGCGATCTATCTTTCAGATCCACTGATACGATGTATCTACTGCGATTTATTTGAAGGTGTGTGGATAAAAATTTGTTGCGACCCACTTACGATCTGAAGTTATAATGAAACTGAAAATCGTACTGGAAATATGATAGTGGGTGACCTCATTGCGATGCAATGAGTCGCATCAGATGAATCTGACGATAGATCTGATAATGTGCGGCATCTCAGGTGAAAATCTATTAACTTCTATGATTAAAAATACAGTTTAAAATGATATCTTATTATTACTTTCAGGTATGTCGGGCGGGTCCGGTGTAATTGTCGCACTTTTGATCTTTATTGCCATTCCAAGTTTTTTCCTCACTCAGAGTGATTTTTGCTTTACAAGTTTTGGTTACTACTTTAGAATTTAAAAAATAGAAAAAATAAATATTTAAACTTTGGAAAATGAAAAGTATTGAGATACGTAATTTCGTATAGATACTGAACTGAACCGATTTGCTACATATTATATAATTTTCAATATAATTTTTGAATAATTTTCATATCAACTACATTATGTGAACAATTTACGTTTTATTTACATATTCATATTCCAATAATAATTTTTAAGCTTCACTCAGAATATTTATTTACTTAATATTATCGATTAGAGCAAAATTTCGGTATAAACTGTTTGTATAATATTGAGTTAATTTTTTAACTAACATGAAAGGTCAAGTTAATATAAGGCTGCCATTGTCGTCGTGTGCGGCTTCATATCGAAATTGCTATTTTGAATTGTTTGTACTATGGGTTTGGTGGAAAGGTTTTTAACCAAAATTCAAGGTTTTTAAAAATATTTAAAATAATATTCGTACAATTGTTTACATACGAGTAACATTAAAATAAGTCGATTAAGAAGGGGACAAACTTGAAATATCGATTAATAACTGAAAAACTCGATTTTAAAATTGAGAAATTTCCTGTAGAAACATAACTCTTAATTATGAAAGGCGGAGATTCCCTACGTTCTGTAAACGGTACGTGTACCCCAATGTACATTTGCAGGGTTGCAGTCTCGGATACCGCATCGGGCAAAGTACGATAAGTCGGATTGTTCCTAAAAAATCGATTGACAATTATAAAAAGGGATACAATAAGAAAGATTACAAAATATTGGTAATTCAATAATGTTGACGTTTAAGTCCAAAAAAGCTAAGATTATAATCAGATTGTTTGATAGGCTGTATTCGTACTCCAAGCCATACCCATCGAGAGTTTTATGTGTTTTACGGAAAGGAATGTATTTTATTACTAAAGTTTGATGTTATTCGTATAATATTAAATTGTGACTAATATTGAACTATTTTAAACATAATCTTATAAATACTTATATTGATTAAGGCTGTCATGTGTAACATTACACTTGTCGTTACATTATTATTTAAAATTTGCCAATATAATTGAGTAAAATATTTCCCAAAATAAATTTTAAATATTTATACCGTGTAATAACAACGCACTCGGTAGAAATAGTTAAGGGAGATAATAATTAACGCCACGATTCTAAGTTTATAGCTTTTGATTACCAGGCGAGTAGACGGATTTTTATACCGCTATAAACTTTTATTAGTTTTAATGATAATTATTTTTTTGAATTAATTCTCAATTTAAGTTATCAACAAATTTTGTTTCATGAACTACCTTTTAGTGGAAAAAGTTGAGCGTTATTGATAATTCGATAGTTTGCTATTTGATTAAATTTTGGAAAATTTGTTTGGAAATACATACACATTGCAAATACAACCTATCCATTTTTATCAATAATTATTTTCTCTGGTTATTTAGGAATATGGAGCATATATTACTAGAAATCTGGTAGCTGAAATTCAATATTTGTTGGAAAACAACAGTTTTTGGTGGAGTCAAGTTTGTTAATATTGATTACATAATCAGTAGTATTAACCTTGCTACAACGTTTTGACGTGTTAACTGCATAATTCTGATTTTTATCACATTTCATATTGTTTTTATTGCATTTCTACTTTGCATATCTCTTGGTTAAGGCGTTGATGTTTTTGTTGTTTGTTGCTAATCTTGCTTTCAGAGATATGTTTAGTTAGATATTGGCTTGGTTTTGTTTGCTTATATGCGCTTGCTTTTGCAGTGGTTTAATTCAATTATCAACATCTACCTGAGAATCTCAACTAAATCCCTACAGAAGATTTGCAGTTGTCCGTCCTGGGTGTTCAGGCAATTATTATTCTAATAATCAATAATTCCACAGATACGGGGTAAGTGGCACATTATTTAAACAATTTTATTTTACACTAATAAGCTTTGCATTTTTGCAATTACTAGCAATTATTGTTAGTACTTGCAGCAAGTAGAGATTATTAGCTTTCCGATTAAGAGTGTACAACTGGCCTTAAGCCATAGTAACTTTATTTGTGTTAAGTTTATGTTTTTGTCATATCACCCTCACTCTTAGCAATGAGATTTTTAAGTCTGCAAAAGGCGTTTTTTGGCAACTGTATATTTGTGTGTCAGTATTCTTCTTCTTCCTTTCAGGGTTTATGCTGTATTGTATTAGTTCCACGACCAAATCTATCTCTTTTCTTTGGTCTAGCATAAACTCTTCTTCAATCTATTTGTGTGCTTTATTCGAGCGTAGCGCGTGCTGAGCGTTTCTGTTTATCTGGCAGAGTCTTCCAAAAGCAACGAAAATTTTTTAGAATAAAAATATTATGTTAAAATTTGTAAACAATTTAACATTTTATCGACTGCGATTAGATAAATCGAAAAGTTTGAAAGATGGTTTTTTAGTCGACATGAAATGTCATAGAGACATATACATCCTTACGCATTACGTATCTAAAACAGTTCTTCGCATTCGTACTATTACGGGGCATGATACATCAAAGCTCCTTTCCAATGGATTGCAGTAATAATGGTGGTATTGATTCTGTACATAGCACTGCTGAACCAATGCATGTCTGAAGATGGCAAATCCATCGGGTAATGCTAAAACCGGTAACGTGATAAGATTCAAGTGGTCTATGATACGAACAAACCACCTGCATCTGTATCCTATGCGAAAGATGCAGTTTTGACAAAATGCGTTCTGCTACTATTTTAGATACCTACGTAATGCCTAAGGATTTGTCTATGACATTTCATGTCGACTAAAAAACCATTTTTCAAACTTTTCGATTTATCGAAGATTTTTTAAATCTTCGATCTAAACTTTAAAAAGAATCCAACTCCAGCGCCTTTACATCAAAGGCATAAAAGGCTGCCTTGCCACAAATAACGTTAAGTTGTGATAAATGTAACGTATGTATTTTTACTTTTTTAGGACTAAAAAGTAATTTAGAATTAGAGTGTTTTATTTTAATATTTTAATTGCAAATTGAACTGAAGCTTTCTGCATTGATACAATTATTTAAGAAATTCCTTAATCAAAACACCCTTCACAAAGGTGTTTTTCAATTCAATGCACAAGACCCAAGGCTGATGTGCTACTCTGCTACACGCAAGTCTATAAGATTCTATAGGAAAATTCCTCAACTTTAAAATTGATTTTTTTTTTGATATTATTGGATATACCGAGTTTATCATTCGATTTATTTTAAAGTTATTTTACTAATTCTGAAAACAATTTTAAAAAACTTCCAAAGAAAAAATGTTCAGGAAAACGTATTACAACTCCTTTACCTTTAACATCCAAATTTGAAAGAACTGTACTTTTTCAGGGATATTTTCAGTTAGTTTACAGCTACCTAATAGCCTACTTACTAATTAATTTTATTTATTTCGATGTTTTCGAATTTCAGAACAGAACAGAACAGAATTTAAATTTTAAATTTTATTTCAAGCGGCGAAGAAGAAAAGTTTTTGTTTTCAATCACCTTAGTATACTTTTCTACCAAAGTAACTAAACAATCGACAAAAAACCGATAACTAATATAAGTTAACATTAAATAATGTAAATCTATTCGAAAAATTTAAACAAAACCGTTGAAACAGCAAGGTTAGAATGCACTACTGGTGGTGAAAAAGTTCAAACAATTTGTGCCAAGCAAACTATTTTAATCAATCTGTCTTGTTAGTTTTTATTAAAAATTCTTAAAACTCTAATTTGATCGCATTATAACTCCACGTTACTGATAGTAGAAACAACTCACACATCCTCGTATGATCACTTTCCTTATTTATTAACAAGCTATTAAAAAGCTCACCCACCTACTTATAACTATCTTCCTCTGCAGGAAATTGTCGGAAACGACGATCAATCCACCTAATCTATAATATTAAAATTAAAATTGATATTGAATTTGCATTGTTCAAATTTTTGAATGTATTCTTTCCTTTTCGTCGCATTATCTCTATTTTCTCATCAAACATGCATAAACCTACCTCTTAACCGCAAGGTACAGGGTAATTCAATATTATGAATTACAAGCCGTAAAAAGTTAGATAAAAGTTTGTCAAAGGACCACCAACTGGTTTCTTTTCTTAATCAAACAACTAAAATTAGACATTTTATTTTGTTAAAATAGACCAAATTAGTCGTCTTGGTGATTTACACAAAAGAATCGCATTTGCAGTAAATATTTAGTTGGGAGTAGAAAATCAGAGGATTCTCAAAGTTTAAAATATAATCCCACATAATTGTGTGATATATAAAAATAATGAAATTGGAAAACATTACTTAAACAGTATTCAAATAAATTTACCTTAGATTATTATGAATTTTGCGTTTTCGTCTCCACACCATCCAATTACCACCTGCCTTCATTATTAATTTCACGAAAATCATTGTTTTAATTTTTTTATTTGATCGTGCCTTTTATTTTTTCAAAAGAAATAATAGTTTTGTGCTAACCGTACAGTCAGCTACCAATTCAAATAGAAAAGAAAATGTGCAAAAATGGCTAATGAATAGTATTAGTGATGCAACATTAGTCGAAAGAACTGACTAGAATTTACTCTTGTAATTATTTATGAATGGTGAAGAAAAAAGAAGTAAATCATTAACTTTAAATTCTTCTTATCTATGCGTGCAGAAAATTCTCGCATCCGGTGTTTAAAGCTAGGATAAATGCGCTCGACCAGCCGTAGCAGATTTGATTTTTTGGTCGTACGGTCGAACAGTAGCATAGCCGACTATTCAATATTATCCAACAAGGAATGCTCATAAAATTGTGTCCTTATTTAGATAATGTGAAAGGTATCACAACAGTTACAGCAGGCTTTGTAACATCATTTGAGTTAAAATTAATATTAAGTCCCCCATTGGTTAATTTTTTCCTTCTTTAGAAGAAGAAGTTCTATTTTCCTCAATATTGCAGGAATTTTGAAAGATTATTATGACATTGTTCTACATATACATTAAATGTCCAAGTCGTAGAATCAATGCCGGTAATCAGCAACAAATGCTTTGAATATTAGCGGCTTCAGTCTTCTATGTCTTGAACAAAGCGAATAAGAAATGGAAACTTTAAATAATATAGTATTTCGACTATATTGTAAACAACGTGATTATTAATAATAATATTAATAAACCGTGTTCCATTTTTTCCAAAAATTTAATTTTAGGTGGAAAGTGCATAAGAAAAGTTAAAGTCAATATACTCAATTTCAATTTGTGATTTCAATTTCCCCAATGTTTACAGTACCTATATGTCTTTGCTTATTTAAAACTAACTGTCGTCGTCGCGAGCAAAATTTTTTAATTAAAATTCAGTACAAAGTACTTAAAAAGATTCTATGTACTTTAATTCCAATATTTTTTCAAACATTATGAAAAAATATCTTTAATAAATCTTTAAAAATATGCACGTAAAGATGTACCCAAATATTCAAATGTAATTTTGTACCTCTAACCTAACAATTTTCTAATATTAGATATTTGATTGATTTTACAACACTTTAGTGTACCATTGTAGTGTAACATTTTTTTCATAGTAAATTTCAAATTACCATTCAAGATGATTTGTAATTTTAATTAAAATGTACAAAGGAAATAATCGTCCAATTGGCTTTCAATGTTTTCAATATTGAAATAATTACAGCATTTTTTTGTATACCTAGTACGTAATTAAATATTTTATTCTTGTATTTACGCAATATTCTCATAACAGCATAAAGTGTGGGTTGTTAATTAATTACCTACTCGTAACATTGGCTAATTTGTTTATTTTTCAATAAAATTAACAAGCATTTAAAAACCGTTATAAGGTTTACCTAATTAAATAGTTACTGTTGTTGAATTCTCAAGACGTTTCCAATTACAACTTTATTTTAAATTCTCTCGATTTTTCTCTGTCCAAAACAGAATGCTTTCCATTCGGTGCTTATTTATGTTTTTCTATTTCTACTGTATAATACTAATCAGAATTTAAAGATATTTCAGCACAACTTTCATTTTTTTATAATAAAATAACAAGCTGGATTCATAAAAACTTTAATAGAGTAACTCATATTATTTTTATTTCTTTTGTCAATATTCTAAACTTATCCAATGAAAAAATTCACAAGTTTTTTTAATTACCAAAGTTAATTGAACACAAAGTTCGCCTCTAGTTACTTAAAGGATTAACCAATACTTTAAATCAATATACATATAACTCATTAAAGTCATAGATTATGTACCTAGGTATATTACAACTGTATTGAAATCTGCAGTTTAAACAATTTTCGCAATATTAACCCTCAAGGGCAATAACTAACTAATATAGAAATTTAAAAATTAATAAGTTTACTATTAGGAGTATACGAAAATTTTACCGTTTACAATAAATTTAACGTTAACACATCCAAGAAACTTAGGACATGCGTATGTGTTTATTTGCTGTAATCTGTAAAGCACTAGATGACATCATAAATCCACAACGTTAACTCTGAAAATCGGCAAGTGTTTGGTTGGAACATCCACAGGTGTGGTATTCTTTAATACCAGATGACAGGTTTAGGTATGTGATTTGAATTAAAGTAGTCAATACTTTATCCGGTTTATATTAAAAAAGTGAAAAAATTATAAGATTTTCCTGTTTTATTTACTTTCAGCCGATCGTTTGTTCTGATTTCATTATTGAAAAATGCATGCAAAAAATTTCATTTATATTGGAAAAATATAACTTTCGTAAGCTACCATTATGGCTTAGATTATCTCTCTGCATAGATTGATTTTTTATTTTTTAAAAACTATGTAGTTATTATACATTTTATAATGTTAAATTATTTTAAATTTAATGGTAAATTAATATAATATTTGATTTTTACAGACAATTTCAAAAAATAATGTAATAATTGATATTATATAAAACAGTTATGTAAAATACTACCTTTTATACATACATATATATTTATTACATACTTTTCAAAGAAAAGTACTATTAAAATATTGAAATTTTGTCGACATTATAATAGTTATTTTCGATACTAGTACTTAAATAGGCTACTTTTCCATTCGAGGTTGATTTTGCTGACGAGCCGAAGGGCGAGTCAGCAAAATCAACCAGAATGAAAATTGAACTGTAACACTATTTTGCAAATCTGAAATTCGGTAAATAACGAATATTTTAACAAAATTTACGCAATCTGGACAAAGCTGAAATGAAAATAACTCGCACTAGTGCTGAAAAGTGCAGGTAAAGTCGTCTCGCGAAAGATAAGATTACGAAATATGATCAAATAACATGAGTAATCGTACGTGCAGAAAACAAGCCGCTTTCAATGCCATGTAACGTGTATGAAATGATCACATTTCACAACAGAATTGCAAAAATATCAGATATTTAGCTAGAAATTACGTTTGTATGCGCGCGGTGTTTCAAAATGAACACACAATCAAAAGCTATTACACATTAGGATAGGTTATTGCGATATAGTGTTACGTGCAATATTGTAACGTAACTATATACATTACATATAACCACTATGTAATTAAACATTTAGTTGATGTAAACTATCGCTAATGCATTTTTCTGTATTCATATTTTTTTTATAACCAGATCGAGATTTTCTAGTCATGTCCAACGATGAAGCTATTATCCTATTTTCTACTTTTTACCAATGCAGTAATTGATGTGAAAATTTCAAAATAAAACAAAAATTTAGATAATATATTTTTCCTGGATATTATTAGCTGCCAAAACTTATAATCTCTTTCCCTAAAGACATCTACATTATGACTTGTTGTACATTAATGTGGCTTGTTTTTTATTTCAATAAAACTCGAGGAACAAGTTAGTCATCTAAGCTGATGTGATACAGTTCTCAGACTTTTCAGCTTTGTTGCAGAACTTAATCGCTATGGAATGGGAGTGTTCAGTGTCGTCAGTTGTCCTATCCACTGTGATTGGATAAAATCTACGGTGATACAGTAAGTTAACTCTTGAACTTGGTTTAACTCACGACTGTACATTTGAACCTTACTTAACTGATTTTATATAATAATATTAGGTACATATTATGTATCAACCTGCAATTAAAATTAAAATAAATTTTTGCATTTTTTACTTTTTCTTTACTAACTTACTGTTCATCTCACCTATTAACTCTTCTTTAAATTAATAAGCTAATATTTTATTAATTAGTTTACTACACATAGATATGTATATATACTATGTGGATTTACACAATACACGTATAAAGTTGAATCCAAACAAAAATATAAGTTAGTGGCCTAATAAAACCCTTATAGAATACGAATAAATTCAAGTTAAGTTTGATGTCGAATGATGTCTGCGTAACCAAAAGCATTAAACTGTTAAAAGGTTTGTCAAGAGATAAATTGTGTCACAAAATTTCAAGTTTACTGACTTTTGTCTTTTATTTTACAAAATTTTATTGTAGTATAAATATATATTTATCTTTTAAATGTCTCGTTAACTTCTGGCACTCTTTGATTTAACATATTCAAAACTTTAAATATTATACGTTAATACAAAACTCCTAGAGAATTAATATGTAAATTTAAATTAAATCAACTAAAAGTTTGTTTCGTATAGTATTGAGAAGAGCTGTTATAATTACATGCAAAACATTAAATCAAATTCGATACTATAAAATTTTATATAAATGACTTTAGTCAAATAAAATTTAGATATGGTATACATAATCCTCTATTGAGTTTGAAAATACACATAATTACAATGTAATAAATAACTTATCCGCAAAACTTATTATAACAGATATTTATACCTATACAAATCCATACAAAGTAAACTTCATATTCTGATAGATTTATGAATGCGAGTATTTATTCACATGTTCATGTTAAACAACAAAAGATGTATTGTGAAAAATTAATTAACAACATCAAAAATTTTAATCTAAAATTTCATTTTTAGGTCAGTGAAAATAGCATTTAAAAAAGGAAAACATTGCATCATTTTTGAAATCTTGCACACGTCCTTATTGATGTTCAAGAATCGTGTTACAGGAAGTCCAGCACGCCTACGCTAAGGCAACCTCCTAGGGATGTGTAAGGAGTAGGTTTTTGCGCTATAAGAATTGTTCAAACTATATTTTTTAACGGTTTGGTATTTTAATATTTCGAGATTTTCACGAAAATAAAATTAAAATAAAAATATTAAATATAATTTAAATAGTAACCCTATTTTTTGGTATTTACTACTGTAAAAATTGAAATATTTATTGCTATTTGTTTTTAAAAAATTGTGGGTTTTTACAAAACTTAATTTAAATTTTTTTAAGTTAGCTAATGTTTTAGGTAAAATAACATATTTGCCAATTACATATTTTCAAACAAATTTCATTCCTTATTCTATATTTTTTAAATTTTGAATTTCATAGTCGCAAGATCTCTAAAACCTCACTAATTTTAAAAAATTATATTTCATTTGATTTCGACCAAATCGTAGTAGCTAACCTTAACAGTTTTAAATTTTAAACGTGCAAAATTTCAAGAATATAGCAACTTTTTTCTTATTTGATCATTTCTCCGGCTATTGGAATTGACCTATTTTCTTAATAGTTAAAAGATTCCATGATACTCATAATATAGTTTTATGTAGTATGTATAGCCACCCTGATTGAAATTCATAGAAATTGTATCATTTTATTAAAGATTCATTGAAAAGTATCGATATTAATTTAATATAAATATTTTTATCATTTTACAAATTGTTGTGGTGTTCACCCATAACATCAAATTGGAATTACTTGCTGTTATTACTTATTATTGTTTGATAGCAATTGAGAATAATTTACGGTCTATGCCCATATTACATACATAACTAATCAATTATCTGTACATAATAAAACGTTATCAACTAATACAAAGAAAGTACAAGAAATTACTTTAGGTATAAGACATTTTAAAGTTACAGATTAAAACTATGTTATATTTTTTATTTGAAAGGTAAATTTTTTAAATATTCAACATTTTTCTATGGCAAACCGGTATAAGTTAATGAAGAAAATTAGTATTCCCGTAGGACGTGCCTTATATAAGATATAAAAAAAACCTTATCGACGTTTTTATCGGCATTTTTTTAAAAGCAATTATATGTTTTATCTTCATAGCTACTCGTATGAGCTTTTTCAATAGCTTTAGCGACGTCCATAGTTTATTGGCACTTTCACAATCATTGCCATTACGTCGATACCGTATGTCCTCACTGGTAAAGCTCATGAATCAAAAACATTTGTTTCCAAACAAACTAATATTTCTTTATAATTTAGTATCCAACCCAATGCCCAGGGCTGCCGAGTCTATAGTATTTCTCCTTAAAATTTCGGTTGTCTGATTTTGTTGTTCTTGTTTTATAAGATATTTTCGACATAGTAATTATATAAAGTATATACTGAATACATATTATGTAGACTTAAAACCAGAGATACGATACCAATGTAGTTAATTGTAATCTTTTATGTATAATCCAATCCAAACCTTTTTAATGTAGCCTG